>OZ014533.1:167385811-168829188 GCA_963966105.1 Volucella zonaria | reverse complement strand
GCAACTGGTTGGTTGGGAACTGGCTTGATCTAACACAACTTATGTGTCCTGATATAATAGGGTGATATGTAGACTTATTAAAATCTAATGGTACTTCCATATATTCCTTCAGTAGCTAGATTACTTTAAAAATCTACAAGGGACAATCCGACGAAGATTTGCAATGAGCCGGTATCTTCTCTCAGTAAGGACAGTAAAAAATTAATATACTCGAATGAAAAGACCCTAAACAGCCAAATGGGAGTACATTTTCCTACTTAATGTTCTTCGAGAGAAGGACAGATAAAAACCGCTTGCTAATCGACAACTTCAGCATTTAATCCTTTGTAGAGTAATAAGTAGATTCTTCATAATCCATTGTACGAGTATGAGTGGACAAGAATCAATCAAACCTGTTATTCCATGGCCAAATCGTATTTTAAGAACGCACATAAAATTGCAATATCGCGCAAATCAAGGAAACGATTGTCAACTACGTAATAAGTTTTTGCTTGAAAATTTTTGTATAAGAACAACAGTATTATGCCTGGCTAGTCCAAATTTACTCCTGCAGACTTGTGCATATGAAGAGCTGGTTGATAAAGGAATCTTCTTTAAGTGTCGAAAAGATGAAACAGAATTGACAGTATAGCTAGACCATACCTAATAGAATGTGCTCCAAAGTGGGGTATGACAACTTAGACCCTTACAGAATACTTCACACTTCAATCAGGGTTTCTACGTATCGTACTAAGGACTACTCCGTAAAACAAACAATTCCATTCAAAATTGGAATAATAACAGATGAACGTGATCGAATAACCAGAAGGTGACGACTGGGTTATAGAAGTAGGTAGTTCAAGACAAACATGGCATAGAAAAGGAAGCTGCAAAATCCATGGCTCATGAACACATGCTTGTAAATGCACAATACATACATTTGCTTACGCTATGAGTCCTTTCAAACAAATTGTGAGGCTTAAGTGAGAATCTTATGATCCACCCAAATTGGCTCTATATAACACAGATCGGGTCGAATTTTGCATAGATGTTTGCCCTATACTATGCCAATGGAGGCACAAACTGGTTAATCTGGTCAATTAATACGTCAGAAGTCTTGATCCATGCGAAGTTGCAGGTTCTGTCTATGTAAGCCCCTCATTTTCTTGCACCCTTCACAGTCATCAAGAGCGGTCTAGGTATCTTCTTTTTCTATGGCGAAATGACAAGATGCAAACAATTTACTTTTTTTTTAACATTCTACTCCATAGCTCTATAGTAATTTTTTTTTGTCATTTTCAAATAACAAAACGAGTGTTTGAAAGAAAACAGACTGATGAGTTTGTCATCTTGGCAGGTGTGCAGACGCACAATTTGTTCACCAGAAAATACAGGATATCTAGCTTTAGACCATGAAAGTTGAAGGTTTAGGAACTGCTATTGGTGTATCATGGTAAGTCCCAGACGTACCCGACCTGACGTATCGATGGCCGTAGTTGTTAGAGAAGAATGACTTTCGCAGAAAGTACCAACCTTTTAAAGCTTAAATTTGAACTCTACGTTGTTTAGTATTTGTTCGGCAGCCATCAATAGTGAATGCTCTCAATGGATATGGAAAAAATTGGCAGTCATTATGTGATACAAAGTATTGTATTTGAAAGGTCTCAATCCAACCAACATCAAAATGGAACTGGATTCTACTCTGGGGGAGTCTGCTCCTTCATTTACAATAATAGCATATTGGGTGGCAGAGTTTTAGCGGGGCTGTACGAGTTGCCCAGATGAACATCGCAGTCGCCGACCAAATCCACAAAATGGTATTGGATGACCGTCGATTGAAAGTATATGAACTAACGGATATGGTAAGCATTTCAAAAAGCGCTGTACATCGCATGTTGACTGAAAAATAGGACATGAGAAAGCTGTGCGCAAGATGCGCGATTACTCACAATGTATCAAAAACAGTATCATGAGGATGTTTCAATCGAGTGTTTGGCGAAGTTTCACAGCAATAAAGCCGAGTTTTTGCATCGATCCATCACCATGGATGAAACATGAGTCCATCACTTCACACTCGAGACGAAGGAACAGTCAAAACAATGGACTCAAAGGGAAGAATTGGCTCCATAGACGGTGAAGACAGTTCCATCTGCAGGCAAGGTCATGGCATCAGTTTTTTGGGATGCGCGTGGGATAATTTTCATTGATTATCTCCAGAAAAAAAAACAATTATGCGAGCTTATTGCAGTATTTGAAATAGGAAATCAAGAAAAGACGGTCGCATTTCGCGAAGGAAAAGGTTTTGTTTCATCAAGACAATGCACCAGTTCACACACCCGTCTTCGTAATGGCCAAAATCAATGAGTTAAAGTTCGAATGGCTTCCTCATGCGCTCTATTCGCCAGATTTAGCCGCCTCGGATTATTTCTACTTCCGAATTTGAAAAAATGGCTCGGTGGTAAAAGATTTGCCAACAGTAAAGAGATGGAGTCTGCGGTTGATGGCTGTTTTAAGGAGCTCGACGATTCTCACTATAAACATCGTTGAACTACAAGGAGACTACGTAGAGAAATAAGCTTATTTTTCCGCAATTTTTTTATATTTTCTTTGTTAGGTCGGGGACTTCTGGGACTACCCTCGTATGATACTCGTATCTTGGAGTTTTTCTCCATAATAAGGTGAACTGAAATCTAATGAAATCTCTTTTACTTGTAAGAGGACAATGGAGAAAAAAGAGAGAATTAACCCAAGCACTTGTTCTATGCTTATTTTGCCAGGATAACACCAAAGACAAATTTCAGCATTTCAAAGAATTTCCATACAGCCATACGCGTGATCTATGTACCAAGCTAGTGAGAGAGTGGGTACGTTCCTACACTAATAACAATTTGATTTACAGGTAAAACTTCAAGTAGCACAATAAGGCTGTTCCTCTCTCACTGTCCTCAACAATAGTATCTCCACAGAAATATATCACATTTCTCCTATATACGAGTATGTACGACCTCTTCACTCAATTTTAAATTGAATACCCAAAGAGGAATAGCTCAGGACAGATGTATCCAAAACACTGAAGGGAATGGGCTGAAACCGGTTTTAAAATTGCTTTTAGGTTCCGGAATACATCCAGAATATTTGATGTAGAAGTGCTAATTCTCCTTAAGTTGGAAGAACGACTTTCAAGATGAAATCATACCAGGCGAAGATATTGCTACTTATAAAGGGTGTTTTTTTTTAGGTTTGATTTTTAAACTGGCAACACTGTTTCTGCAGATTGTCAATTTGACAGTTGGAAGTTGATTTGTAGTTATAACGTTTTACCATTTTACGATGATGCCAGAACAACGCTTGCAAATTATGCAAACTTATTTTGAAAACCATGGTTCGGTTCGCCAAACTTATCGTGGGCTACGTCCATTTAACGGTCGACATAATCGTCCATCTGAGCAAGTTGTTCGGAATACGATGAATCGTTTTCGCACCACGTACAGTGGTTGATAATACGGATCCCCAAAGACGACAGAAGAAGTTATTGCCGTTGTGCAGCGCAGTATTGACGAGAATCCGAATGAGTCGATTCGCTATCGTGCACAGCAATTGGAGCTATGCCTATACACTTTGGGGAAGATTTTGCGGCAAGATCTTGGCCCAAAATCTTATAAGATCCAGCTTGTGCAAGAGTTAAAACTGCGTGACCATTATACGCGTCGTGGGTTCGGTGAATGGGCCGAAAACTTGGTTCAGTTTGATCCTCATTTTCAACGCAAAATGTTGCTCTCCGATGAAGCCTATTTTTGGTTAAATGGACATGTAAACAAGCAAAATTGCCGAATTTGGAGTGCAGAAAATTCAGAAGCCTCTGTCGAGACGCCCTTACAACCATTAAAACTCACTGTTTGGTGTACTTTATGGGCTGCTGGAATCATCGGCCCATATTTCTTTAAGGACGATGCCGGCCAGAATGTTACCGTCAATGGAGAGCGCTATAGAAACATGATTTCTGAACTCAGTTGAATGGCATTGACATGACAGAGCTTTGGTTTCAACAAGATGGCCCAACATGCCACACGGCGCGCGATACCATCAATTTATTGCGAGAAACATTTGCTGAGCACATAATTTCGCGTAATGGACCTGTGAACTGGCCTCCACGATCCTGTGTTCTCACTTTTTTAGATTGCTTTCTTTGGGGGTATGTGAAGTGACTAGTCTATGCCGATAAACCAGAGACGTTTGACCATTTGGAAGTCAACATTTGCCGTGTTATTGCTGATATACGGCGCCAGTTGCTCAATAAAGTTGTCGAAAATTGGAGTTTCGAGCTAGCCGTTTTATTTCATATTGAATTTGTATACCTCTAAACAAAACACCCTTTATAATATCAAAAATTATATATGAGCTATAGCTGTCGAACAATATATGGCGTTATGAGTGTAGAACCGCGTCAGCCTTGTTTGGCGCCTTAACACCGTATAGAAGGGACTGAATCCGGCGATAACTTATTGGATCTAGAGCTGATTGAGAATTACCAATGGTGACAACACTTCTCAACTTTGCTCATAGATAGCTATAGTATAATCGAGGCTACAGGCCGAAATTTCATCCTAGAAGTAAATTGTTCAAACAAACTACAATAAGAACGGACTCCTGAAGATATTGCGACAATACCTGTGGCTCGAAGAATATAACCATGGAGTGCGTAAGCTTCGTGAGTCTCAAGAAATAGAAAAACACGTATTATAGCTATTTCCACAAGAAACTTGAAAAAGCAGAACATTTGCGAATAAACTTCGAAATAATCAAGAATAACTTCGCTCATTTGACAAAAACGCGATTTTATAAGAAACGCGATCCACCTACACTTACTGTATCCTCCTTATATCTGCATACCTAAATACTTAGTCTCTACAGTTCGAAAACAAAAGACAATTGAATAAGCATGGATGCATTTCAAAGCCCCTCGGGTATTGGAGAAAAATATCTAAATTATTAGTCATATATGCATGTATATATTTTTATAAACAAAACAAAGGCTGGTTTAAAGTTTTATTGTCAATTTCACGTCTATATACCCAGTGAATTAAAATAGCCACAATAACTTACTCTTGTATCCAATTTTTTATTTTACGTGTGTTTGATTACTCACCTGAAACAAAAGAGAAACAAAATTAGCACAAACGTACGAGTATCTAAATATAAAAATCAAATAAAATACAAACAAACATTTGTTCTTTTTTTAATTCTAAAGTAAAACCTTATAAACGAAGGAAATTACTTAATATGTCTCTAAAATATGACTAACTAAATAACCAAAGGCATCGGTTTAAAGCTTCCTCACTTACTAAATAATAAACGAGTATTTTAGTCATCACAAAAAAAACGACAACTCCGAAGAAGACGTTTAAATGCCATATGAACGGCATGTAAATATTTGAACTTTAATACTATCATTGATGGAATAGAAAGTATGCATAATACTCGTAGATCAAACCAAATAGCTAAAGTTGAAAAAAATCACATCAACCACCTCCCAATACTTAGAAGGATAAGACCAATGAAATCTTAAAACACTCGTAGTGGCATGCTACTACGCAGAAGGTTTCAAGAGCAAATCCACAGGTCTCATTGGCAAGGTTCCACTTTCAAAAACCCACACCTTGAGGTCTTACTTTATGTGTCAACAAATTCCTGAACTATCATGTCTTTATCTGTTTTCTTTCCTAATGGCTATTTCAAGAGAATTTCTGCTTACGCTAACAACAATCACCAAAAAAAATAGTCACATATCCGCAGAGCCCGCCATGGAATTGTTTTTACTCGTACAACGCAAAATCACAATCTTAATCAGTTAATAGGTGCTTGGGTGTTTAGGTACACATTTTTACGTTGACTGTCAAAAATAATCGATAGCCTGGCGACTGACATCATGCCTTTTATCCAAATTACTGCCATGGCCCTAGATTGCGATACGAATCTCTAACGTCTACATAAGTAAATCACGTCGAAGGAAAAAAAAAACAACACGTCGCGGTCGGTATCTACCACTTTGTTTCCATTTAAGAACGCAAAATTGTCACTCTATGAATAAAGAACAACAATTAAGTAAGTAACCGAATTATAGTAGGTGCTATGTTATTTTCACATCACTCAAAATTAGCTTTAACCTCAAACATCAACCCTGTTTTCATAGAACGTACCATTTAAATCCTTGTCAAGGTAATTCGAAAGCGGTGAACTCACACGAAACTCTTGCTCTGAGTCAGCCATCAAGCATCCACTGGTCTCTTCAAAATATTCAAAATCCTCACTTGAGGACGAACTTTGACTAATCCAAACACCCGACGTCCTATTCCAACCGCCACCAACCCCACCAGCACCAGCGCCGGTGAGTCGTTTCTTTCGTTTCCAAGCAAAGGCGCATTTTCTCTCATGGTTGGTCGTGAATTGCACTTGAATTTTCCGAAAGTCACCGTAATTAACGCGACACGCTACCTCGAATGTCTGAAGGTCATCACCACTGCCGTCGTCCCGTTTGGTCGAAATTTTTGTGCGAAAGCGCACTCTACGTACGGGATGAGGATAATGGTGATGACTGTACCGTCCGGTGCGGTAAGCTCCACGGTGCATTTTGTCCTCTCGGATGGGACATACATTTTACGAGTATCTACGCCGGACAACAAGTGACATCCGGGCCACTGTCTGTCTGTTGGTTTGGTTATAGAATTTTTATATTTTGTTTGTCGGTACACGAATAGAACACCACTGCACCACTGAGACTTATGTAAGAGCAAACACTTTTCACTTTAGAATGACATCACTGCTAGGAGATCTACTCGGACTTGCCTTCGCAATCCTCCTCCTCATATTGCACAAAAAATTGCCGCGAATTTTGTAGACCGTTCAAACAATATTTCTTCAGCTCGACAACGTTCAGTTGTATATTCTGCGGAAAACCCATCCCCTGACTGATTCGAGCGGACGAAAAAGTTTTTCGCTGCCCGCATATACAAAGCACAGTGGCGGGCAGATGTTTTTTGTTTTATTTTTTTTCGGTTGATTTTTGGGTGTTTGGTTTTTATCTAGAGAGCCAGAGAGTACTCGTACCCTGCTGGCTGATAGTCGTATCGTACTCGCGCATTCGTATGAATCCGGGCACACAGTGCGAATACGTAATTAATTACAACGCGCGACGGATACTCGTAGATACTCGTACAATTGGCACACGGACTGTCCGAGTACCGAGAGTTTGCTTGCGATGCGGGCTTTATTACTCACGCAGAATTATAAACGAAAAAAATGTACATATCTGGGGCCAAATGATTGCGTTGCGCACGCATAAACAAGCGTAGCCGCCAAGAGAGAGCGATAGTAAGAGTGCTCGTTAGGTGTGACCCTCGGCTAAGTTTTGTGAATTTTTTTTTTCCGGCCAAAAGAGAGGTTTGGGGCGCCTGATGTTTAATTTTTTTTTACTTTTTTTATTTGTTTTTTTGGTTATTTTGATTGACAGGAAAAGTGGCGGCGTGGTTGCAGTTTTTCTTGAAGTGACGTCCAATTCATCGAGGCGAACGAGTGTATCTTTATTAATTTTCACGTGAGAGAAAAATGCACAATTCATGCTATAGTTTGGCAAAGCTACATAAATACGAGTATGTGTTCACTGTAGATACGTACGAGCATATTTTTGTTGGAGAAATTTTATTTCTACTTAGACATGCTGCACTACTAGTTTTAAGAACTGCAGAGCCTGCTAAATGTATTTAGGGATCACTGAAACATGAAATACCAATTTAGAGAGCTGTTCCCCTGCTCCAGTTTACTCTGCGAGTATTTTTATTCAATAAATATATTTATAACAATTAATTCTTCAACGGCAAAAAAGTAAAACTGTTTGAAATATTTTTAATGACGTGACGGATCAGATAATACGCTTCTTTTGTGGATGTGCGGTAAGTAACTAACTACCTTCGACGAAATGGAATTGGTCCTAGTCTGTTTCGAGTTAGAATCTTGTCTTGTTCGGTGGTCATCAGGTTCAAATCGTAGCTGTGAGTTGTAAGGACTCTCTGTATAATTTGCGCGCGCTCAAGGGATTATTTTTTTAGTACCCTTAAAATGTCTGCACACAGCGCGGGAGAAGGAAAATCAGGGAGGTTGGAAAAAGAGTTACCGGTGAACGTTGGTTTTAAATGTTTGAAGGTTATAATGACTAGAAAATAAAGAGCTAGGCAGGGCATTCCATAACCGAGTTGTACGGCTTAGGAACGAATCACAATATTTTAGAGTGCGTCCGAAAGTGGGCTTGAGGTTATACTGATGAGCATTCATATCGAGACGGGTGTTACGGTTAAAAGTTTGAAGGGGCGGAATGCTACTGGCGATTTCTATGGAGCACTGGTGGTGGAAATAGCGATAAAACAGAGTGAGACATGAGACATTACGTCGGTTTTCGAGGGTGTCCATTGTTTGAGTGATATTAGTATCACCTATGAGTTTTATCGCACGGTTGTGGATCCTATCCAGCAGGTGCAGAGATGTTTTAGGCGCACCCGACCAGATGTGGGCATTGTACTCCAATTTTGGGCGGATGAATGCCTTATACATATATTGAGGCCAGATCAGAGGGGGCAAGGTATTTCTTACATCGCTTGAGGAAACCTAGACATTTCGCAGCATTTTTGACGATACCGAATATGTGGTCATCCCAACGTAAGTCGTCATTGACACACATACCGAGAATGGAAAGTTTATCGGTTTCGACGATGCAAGTGCCATCCACGGATAATGGCTGGGTGTTTAAATTTCGCTTTAACGACAGCAGACAGCATTGTGTTTTGGAAGCATTAAATATCAGAATTTAATGAACTTAACATACGCTGCCGTTCACGTTCTACGGCCGAAGAGCAGGGATGTGAGCCCGGGAACGAATATAAAAAGCAGAGAGTGCTGTCATCAGCAAAGGAATATATTGGATTAGAAATAGCAGACAAGAGATCATTAATGAAAATTAAAAGGAGTGTCGGAGACAGAACGGAGCCCTGGGGCACACCAGCATTTATTTTGTGAATATCAGACTTGAAACCGTCCAAGACAACTTGAATTGAACGTTCTGTATGGTAATTTCTAATCCATTGAAGAAGAGCGTCGTCGATCCCAAAAGCACGCATTTTCGACAAAAGACAAATGCCTTAGAAATATCAAGTGCAACTATCTTGCTCTCGCCAGATTGATGTACGCTTTGGTTCCACTTTTCGGTGAGACATGTCATCAGATCACCAGTGGACCTGTTGCTACAAAAACCGTACTGCCGGTCATTAAGAAGTTTCGAATTTCTTAGGGACGGACTGGACAAATACTGTTTTCCATCCGCTCGGAAAGAGTCCTAAAGAGTAGGATTGATGAAAAAGCTTACGCAGTGGTTTTGCCAGCGAGGAAGAACACCTCTTCAGAAATAGGGGAGATATACCATCTGGAACAGCGGATTTATGTATGTTGAGACCTTTAAGAACTCTTGCTACTACACGAGTGAGAAAGTGGATTTGTCCCATTGAAGTGTAGGCGGAGACAAAGCACAATCTGGGAGTGTTGAGCTAGCCGCAAAGTGTGCTGCAAGCAGATTGGCTTTTTCCGAAGAGCTGACAGCTGAAATGTCATTGTAAATGAGCGTTGAGCTGGAGGCTGAGGCAAAATTTCTAATATTTTTGACGAACGACCAAAAACTTTTACTACCTTTGGAACATTGTGGTATTTTTTGTCTCAGTTTGTGGTCGTCTAGAAATTGCACGCGCTTGAGAAAGACGTTGCTGTCATTCCTGGCTCGTTTTAACTTTTTTTCGGTTTTTCTCTGTTGGGCTGGTCTTGAAGGACCGAAAAAAACATTTCTCTAACCCTGACAGCCTCTTTACACCTCGAGTCGTACCACGCCTTTTCTTTCGGTTTGATACTCTTCATCCGATGATGAAGAGAATGGTGTCTGTGATCATATCAGCAGCGGCATCAATGTCGTTATGGAGGAAACAGCTAAAATTTCTAAAGAAGCTGTTAAGACCGCTCCAGTTGGCTTTCTCGTATTGCCATACGGTTCTTTTAGGAATCTTTTCTCTAACTGTGGGGTCGGTGAACGAGAAATTAGCTGATATGACACAATGGTCCGACGAGCCTAGAGGGGAGAGCACATCAACGGTGTACTTATCAGGGTGAGAAATTAGAAACAAGTCCAGCATGTTGGCGGATGTCCTTCGGGTGTGTGTGTGTAGAGTAAGTCACGCCCTTTATTTTAATTTATCGCCGCGAGAACGATTCCTTTTATCCAACCTCAAATTTCATCAATTAAATCTAGAGAGATTCAGATATTACGTAGAATCGGGTTTCGGACTTTGGTGATTGTGGTGACCCTTGAAAGATCGCGGTTTCAGAGAATCGTTAACACAGGCTCATCCCAAGTGGATTTCAGAAATGAATTCAATTTGCAGTGGAACTGAGCTTCAGACCGTAAATGCGGCCTTCCTCTACTGTGTTATCACTCTGGTGCTGATTCGAAAAGAAAATTCGTTGAACAGTAGCATTGATGGTCATCCACTTTAAATGTCCCGTAAAGTTCTTCGTTGAATATATGCCTTCACTCGTCATCAACATTCATGGGATCAAAGACCCGCTCAAAGTGAGCAAGTGTTTCCTAACCGCCCCTGTCTCTGCAGCATAGAGTGTCCTACTCTCTCAGAGCTTGAAAAAGGATCACCTGGCGTGTACGAAATAGTTTTTTGACACTGAACTGCTTTTTCTCTTTAGTCTCGGTGAACTTTTCAACTACCTTGACGAAGCAGTGTGCATTCTCCGTCGTCGTCTTGCATAGTCAAACGTGTGCTTTCTCTGGTAATGGAATCTGTGTCATCAGAGACGTTTAACCCTCCGCCGAAGTTGTTTCCCGTATCTACTGCTAGGTTTCCTTAGTCGTGTTTGGATCACTTCTCCAGTAGCATCTCTTTATTGTTAAATTCCACCAGCTGTACTTGTCTTTCTTTGTAAATTTTTTCATGTGTGAGAGCCAGCACATCATAGGCGGGTTTTCTGGCATTTATGCCACTGCCATAGTCTTTGACTCTTGATCCCGACAGTAAACGAATTCTGGAGAAGTGAAGGGTCACTCGACGTAGAATGTATGCACACTTTGGTTCAACGATGAACAGATAGGATATCCTCATTCGTACATTGGCTAAAATATTTAGAACATTCAGACATCCAAAATAATCGACCATCTAGCGTCGATTGCAAAATTTGGTGAGTTTAGTTGAGGAGATAGCCAAATGCCTTCGTGAGATAAAGATCTTCCAAAGACACGAGTATCTCCTAGGGTAATTGTTGCATTGGTGTGAAGAGCGTTACTGTACGAGTATGCCATGAATTCGTAGAACTTTTACTTGGACCTGTCACTTTCGTCCTCTGTGGGTATGTGGACAAATACCAGGCAAATGTTGGAGGACCGAGCCTCGATGTGGATCATCATGAATTGGTCGCTTACATGCCAGCCTAATCTTTCCTGAGTGTTTTCCAGTTAAAAGTGCCGATAGCAATGGCCGTGGTAGATATTGAGATCATTCATCTTGCTTGACCCCCTTCATTCCATCGCACTTCTTGCATAGCGAAACATCCACGTAGTCTGTTACGGGATCTAAAAGTCAACGTACAGAATCGAGAGTAGTTGCCTTTTTTTCATTTACATCGATGGTCAACAGCAAATCCGTCCTTATTGAAGGCTAGAAATCGAGCGAAGCTAGGTGAAGGTCTTCAATGAAGTCTCTAAAACAAACACTGCTGAAGCTCCTACTCTTAATAGCACTTTTTAGTTAGGGGGTATACTTTTTACAATCCACTAGTTACTTGCCTTGCATGGTAGTTATAATATTTCCTTTCAAAGTAACACAATTTTTTGTAGAAAAGATATTACTGTGGTTTAAAAGGATGAAAGAGATGGTATATTTGCTGGATCGGGATAAAAGTTGTCACTGTTTCTTTTATTGAAAATAAAAATGTACTTAAGGTAATGGCAAAAATTGTGAAAGGAAAAAAAAAAACCAAGTACACATCAAAGAATATCGCTCACTCTGCATTTCATTGGTCGTTAAAACACGACGTATCCCCGTACACTCACAAAGGCACTTTTACTTGGCTTTTATCCCTCTAACAAGTAAAATAAAATTGTATCCTTTTTCATATATCCTTCAGCATACTTTTGTAGTGTTACAAACGTAACAGAATAACGATTATGTAATTTAAGAGAGTGCAAACTAAACTTGGTGTTTTCGCAAAGAGTGGGTTGAATACTATTGTACTATATATGGTCTCAGTTAAAGGCTTAAAGGCATTTGAAGTATGCTTTAGAGATAAAATCGTATTACCATCCGGTTAAGTATATTACGAATATCTTTTACTTGAAAGATGACTTTTTAAGAAGAATGTGTCAGAAGGAAAAACTCGAGAGACAAAGGACTTCTGACGGAATCAACTTTAAGGCTGATAACATCTTAAGTGAATTTAATAATAAATTCAGTCCTTCCAACTACTGATTTACTATATGATAACAATATCGATATAATCTGCTTCAGCCCATTTTAGAAGGGCTGACGAGATTTGAAGAACGAAAGAAGCCTTATTCGTCTACAATACATCATCGGGGTATCTGCATATGTCCAAGTGTTCTGTGACTCCTAGTCCACTGGCATATCTACTGAGAAGAAAATGAACAAACAGGATTTCTATATACTCCATTGGACCAGTTTCAAGCATTTTAATTGCGCCCTCATTTTCGATACAAATACAGACTCCCGTATTGAGTACAGATTTCGACATGATGTCTGGTTTTTAACGTATACACGTGTAGCGTAGACTTAAGTTTACGGGATGCCCGTACATCCATGGGGATACGCCTTGCCATCGCTCTGCCGCACTTCTTGAGACACCAAAGCAGAACTTGTGTTGGAGGCACAAGTTCTCCACCCTTGGTATGGGTCCAGGCCGATCTAAAACCTCTTACTGTTCGTTCACGGCACCTAGTACTTATTGGAACTTTACATTGGGTCAAACCAACAGGAAGACCCTTCCCGCAACTTTGGGTTTAAAACACAGCCACCATGACGCTCTCACACAGGGGCCTACCTCACCGATTCAGGCCCGGACCGAAATCCGAGGGGCTCCTGACTACCACATTACCGCGATTTAAGTCCTGGCAGGGACTACCGGTGGTCCTGCCGCCAACAAGACCCATGACAGGCAACTGAAGGCCCACAGATTTCGATAGCAGTATTTGCTTAGCTAGAACCTCTGCTTGGTTAAATCGCCACTGTAGTCTTGAGTTCTACACGCCGACAACTGTTTCATAAAGTGCTAGAACCGTCCTTGTATATAGTAATTTATTTGCATTGTATGACTCTATTTGTTGATAATGCTCTTTTATGGGGAGTCTTACTTTGTATGGTTAATACAAATTCGGTATGGGAAGGATTGGAAGGATTGCCACCTACATTCTACATGCATGCTACATTCATTTACTAAAACAAAGCTGTATCCCACACCAGTATTCTTGAAAAACCCACAGCTAACCTGAGCACATTGATCTGAACTTGATGTTTTACTTGCAAATCTGGCAAGAGAAAATGAAGGCTCGTTTTAATTGCTACCATGGACTTCCTATAGTGAACGTCAGCAAATGTTCTGAACTGAAATGTCCTGCCTTTAAAAACTGCTGCAGCTCGTCCGTTACATGAACTATTTCAGTTTCGCAGTGATACAAACAACTTAAGACTAGTTTGGCGGAAATAAGAACATAAGAAGCGTTCGGTGAGAGTTTTCTATTGTATACGCTCAGACAATTCAAAAGCACCTACACTGAGTCGAAAGTAAAGATTCTATGTCTCTTCGTAAAGACTCACTTCGCTGACAACCTGATCATAACCGATCTTATCTATCCTAGCCCCTATCACTTAAAATGAGTGTATTAGCAGAACTCGACATAGCTAGCGTCTGTCATCGGATGTGGTGGCGGATGATGCTGTTCCATACTTTGATGGTTTCAAGTCGCTTGCTACCGATGACATGTATCCAATTATGCTACAAAAAGATATACGAGTGGTTCAGCTGCTGGAAACCCTCAAGATAGTCTCATACATTTCAAAAAGGATGTAGAAAATGGTTGAGCTCCTCGTACAAAATTTTTTTTTACGAATGCATACGTGCTCATATTAACGTGGAAGATCTTGGGAGACTGTGTTTTACAATCTGGTTTGCAGATTTGAAGTCGCTCAAAATAAAAAGAGGCGCGCGATGGGCATTATCATCGACTTTCTATACATACATGTGTACATAAGTCGGTCAGGTACTACGGCGGAGGCAGTGAATTTAAGCAATGCCAGTAAATAGAATCTTGACTACGGATGATGGCTGCAGCCAACATGTGTTGGCGCGAGTAGAAAGGGATTGCCGCGGAATGTGGTCCTGCATGTACAGCTGTAGAGAATGGCGTTTCACTACGTGGTGGTGATGTAGTTGTATTTTCGGTCGTATCACGCAGGCAGACTCTGACGTGATCGTCGAAAGGTGCACGAGAAATTAACTATCAATCAATCCTCTCAAAACTGAGATTGTTCTCTTTACGAGAAGGAGGTAGCTGACTGGTCCGACTCTTATAATGCTAACAAGGCATCACCATTCGCTTTTCCAACGAAACTATTGTCAGCATTTGGATGTTATCATGGAAAACAAAATTTTGGATAAAATAGGTCGCGTTGAAAACATTCAGCGCGATGAAGCGTACCTGGCAGTGTAAGGGAGCTTTTGATAAGTAATAGAGGTGGTCACCGGACCAGTCCTCTAAATCAACATGACTATGATAAGATAAATTATATCCTATACCTCGGTTGTTGCGTGAAGCCAGTTTTCCACTAAATACGAGTACGTTGCTGCTACTTTTGTCAGCCTCTATAGGGTGGGGCGTTTCACTAGTTCGTCTAGCTCTGATCTATGTAAATATTTATATCTACATATATTCCATATATTCCACTTGAAAGGGTTGCCTTGGGTTTGCGCGTCGACCGTCTTTTGACTCTAATCTTATGGATCGCCAGTGTGACCGACCCAATGATGCCAGAAATCCTGTTGCTTCAAAAGTATAATACTTTCCCTGTGCTCAGGAATGGTCTCGACCAAAATCTTTATCAAAACACCAATGTAGTCGTGTCTTTTGGAATGGCGCTAGTGTCTAGTGTACCAACCCACTTAGGCCAATTGGCCCATTGTGATGCCACGTGGATCTATGATCCTCTAACTAATGGAACCAGTTTGAGCTTCTGACGAAGCGTAAGAGACTGTTTACGTCTATATATTTTAGATCGTTTAGGTTGTTGTAGAAGAAAGCTCCTAAGTGAAGTTTTCTTCTCTGGGAGAGAGCTGGACAAGTACAGAGTAGGTGGAGGATTGTCTCCTCTTCCTCCTCGTCCATGCAGCTTCTGCAGAAATCGTTTGTAAAGGTGCCAAGCTTGCATATGAGGCAGTGTCCAGTGATGACACCTATGATGGCACTGAGATGTTCCTTATTTAGAAGGATCAGACATTTAGTGCGATTCAGATCTAGTTTTGGTCAGATCTGTTTCGTCGCTAGACATTTTGGTCCAACAGTCCACTTAAGGTCTGTTCTTTTATTGGCATCCAGCTTTAATGTTAGTTTGCACGCAGCGATTGGTGTACCTATGCTACCCTTTTCTGGCAGAATAGGTAGAGTGATTCCAATTTTGGCGAGTTCATTGGCTCTACAGTTCCTTGGAATGTATCTGTAGCCCGGCATCCCACAAAGGTGAAAGTTAAACTGCTCTGCCATCTCCATAAGAGATGATCGGCATTCAAGGGCGGTTTTAGAATTTAGTGAGACCGAGTCCAGAGACTTGATAGCGGCCTGACTATACAAAAAGATGAGGATATTCTTTGCAGATATCACGTATCTGAGAAAACGCCGCCACCAACTCCGCTATCGGTTTTAGATCCATCTCTGTAGAGATGGAATGACTTGCCCTCCATGAAAGCATCTTCCTCCCAGAAGGATCTAGAGGGGAAGCTTACATGGAAGTTATTGTCAAACCAAAGTTCAGATGTTGTGTAATCGATATTCTCTGTGAGGATTCCTAATGTATTAAGAATACTGGCTTGGCCAAATGGATTAATTGTCCACTGTTTAGTCGCTTTAAATCAAAATCTAATGTTGCCGTAAATTTTCTCTCTTACGTCCGATGGCAATGAATTATATTGTGACGGATCGGTGGGGAGAACAATGTATGTCTTTCTTTTGTGAGAGCCGAGTTGCGCTTAAGACCTTTCTGAACCCTTTCAGTACTTTCACGTTAGTCCGAGAATGTAAGACTTCTCTGAACGAGTTAATTCAGGTCCAAATGCCATCGCGGGCAATGAGACCGCAGCTTAAAATGCTAAGCAGGGCTTAGAAGAGTGTTCATCTGGATCGGAACCTGCGTTAGGATCGCCGGTCTTTCGGTATGGACTTTCGTTGACAATTGGGTTTTGTTGTGAGCATAACTGCAGATGGTATGAATCTCCAAGATGCCGGTAGTCTATGGCAGAAATGTTTCACGACGTCTCTAGAAAATCAGCCGCTTTCATACTTATCATCAAAGGAAGCTTTGTACTACGGTTTTTGCAAAGCACTTAGTGTGTTAGGCATACGTGGCATAACATCCTGCGACAATTGTACTTAATTAGCCTTTCGCATATTGAGACGGTATTATAGTCCTTTTTGAAGCTACCGTTTATGTATAGCTTAGGTTAGGTAATAAGGGATGTGCTAGTCCTTAAAGTGCAAGCATTCGCGGATCCCCTGTTCATATTGCTATTGATTTTCAAAACCAGCCAGAGCTTTTAACAAATCGAATGCGATCTATCAGTTTTGTTTTGCCGACATCCTCAAGTTCTCCAAAAATTCTGTAGCGAGATGTTTGGCATGGCGTATTTGGAGGTTAGGGCAGTCGCATGTGACAGTCTCGATTTCCTCTGTGTTCCTACAGCTTCTACAATAATCTTGAGACGAGCCTCCTATTCTGCCAATTAGCCAGTGGCCAGCTAGGACACCTTTAGCGATACGGATGTATTCTTTGTTGAGTCCGTGGAGGGTACGTGCTTCCTCTCCCACAATCACTTCTCGAGATCTATGATTTACTGGATCGCTCCTATCGTGCTGGTTCATCCACCTTCTCATTCCCTTTCATTTTTCTGTGCCCAGGTACCCAGCAGGTATCCACTCGGTGGGATTCGCAAACTCTACTTAGAGTTTAACAACATTTTTGTAACTCTATTGATTTGGGGGTTTCACTTGCAAACGCTTTTATGGCAGGGATAAGGGATCACGTTCCATGAGTAGTGCAGCATGTGCAGCATTACGAATGGCAAATATTTCTGTCTGAAAAATACTACATTCGTGAAGAATCTTGACGGAGTCTTGGATTTGTAGCATTTCACAGTAGACTCCAGTTCCAGTACCTATAGCCATTTTGAAGCCGTCTGTGCAGAAGTCGAGTTTTCCATTGCCCCTGGCAGTGTTCGCTAACCAGTCACGTCTGGTAGGAAATGATGTAGAGAAACTCCGTCCAGGCTCGTCAGTTTTCTTCCAAGATGTATAAAGTTTATATTCCAAGATGTATAAATGAACACAAAATCGTATCGTTGAAAGTACTTATATGACATCCAAACCCAGCTATCTCCCCACAGTTTTGCTCAATTATCAATTGTTTAATGGTTTTATAGTTTCGGTCCTATTATTTACATAAATCAATTTACACTGTACATCTTCTATTGTAAATAATCACTTAACAAACTAAATGTTTTCGCCATTCTCATTTCAAATTTACTTAGCTCTGGTATTTGGTTCACTAGGTCTGAACATTATCGAAAGTGACTTTTCCAAACGCATCAAAGTGAAGGTGTATACAACTACATGCAACTTGTGATAATTGCATTTAATCACATGTTCCGATTGATTACCAAAGTTCACTGACTGACGACCTAAAAAACAAAAAAAATACTCTAAAAGACGCCGGATATGTGTATAACTTTATTCATTAGCGGCAGAATCAATGGATGGGTACTTTGAATTGTGATAAATTATCTTAAACACAAACTAACTGGCTCTTTGTTTTTTTTTTTCGGAAACGGTCCGTGGCGGGGGGTTGTTAGGTTAAAGATTTGTTTATGTGTATCTCAGTAAGTGGTTTCTCTCGTGAGCTAATCTACTGAGTTGGAAGTTCAGGATTTTATGTTAACATGTTATTTACACGCGTACCTTGAAATGTTATTGTGGCTATCATTAGTGAACATTAAGTTTATGTTATACCATTGTGGTTGAGTTCTCTTTGGTCCTCTACAATAACCTTTTAACATTATTTTATGAGAAATAGTTATCTAAGATAAAATGTCACATATTTTTTCTGCCCCAAAAATTAATAAAAAATAGTTGGCGACATATTTTTAAATTTATTTTTAGGGTGAAGAAACACTTGTTCGCGGGGAACTTCTGTTTATCGGCCGGAAATTACTAGTGTCAAGTGTTTTCCTATATAATCAGTGCAACGGAACATTGATAACCAAAAGTAAGATAGACTATGACAGATAGCAGTATTGACAAATTGAAATATTTTGATGAATCGATTGTGCTATACAAAAACGAGTGGGCTGTGTGGTCCACATGGCAGTAGATATTCTTGCGTGGCAACGAATGCGGATAGATAGGGAAATAGTAGACTGTATGGGCTTGCGAAAATCAATTTATAAAATGAATCAACTTGTTACTAGTAACTCAAATTAATTATAATTTGAGGGAGGGATGATTGAGTACGAGGCTATGGGCCAAGCATTGATTCAACATATACGAAAACCAGGCGACTACCTTCCACCAAAGTCTTCAGAGTATTCAAGCAAACGAGTTCGGCATTGATGTTCTTCAACATCAAAAAATTTAAGCCCGAAAAATTTAAGAGGAATGTTGGAGATAACGCATGCATATTTAGGGCTTATCTCGTACACTCGAAAAACACCTGTGCTCATACAAATAAGCCATATGAACAAGACTACATCATTCTTAACATAAAAGACTTTATTATTCGAAGCAGAACAGCACGATTTTGTCTAGAAAGAACGTTCGTGACATTGTTTTGAATTAAAAACGTCAATATTTTTGTTAAACAGTTTACTATTATTTAAAAAGAACAGAACACTCCCGCCTCGTACGTGAAAAATGTATTGAATGTGTGACTGATTTTCACGATAATGAAATAACCCATTCTGACCACCTGCTAATAACTGCTACCATTAACCTAAAGATAAACCAATTGTTGCGGTAAATTTTCCCGCAATAAGTTTGGCTCTCTATTCCTCTTTTCGTTGAGTGGGAACACCGAGCTCTGCCGAAGGTGGAGGGCAGTGGCCCACCAACCCTAGACCTCGGAAAACAACCCACATAGATCTCACAGGCGGTTGTCCCCACAGAGGAGAATGAGGAGGACAGTAGCCCAAGGTGCGACAGAAGATCCATCAGGAACACCGTTGTCGGAGCCCATAGATAGACGGTAGACTCACAACGGCCTGCATCAGAGAGGACGTCTGAAAATCGCCGACGGGTGGTGACGGACGGTACTTTAAAGCCATACACCTCAACACGTGATGACGGGTGGAGGAAGACGATCCATGGAACTTACACCCTAACCAAAGCCAAGTAATATAAGGCTTAACGGACACTACATCCTGCCATTGATGTGGAGACAGCACCAGCATCACATCTCTAAAATGAATGTAGATGCACCGAGCCAATTGATCGATGGGTGAAGGGACGACGACCTCTTCTATAGCAACACCCCAACAAGGGAGCAACAAAGAAGCAACAGTGATGTGCAGGCAGACGGCCAACACAATCGAGCACGCCCCAACGATGTACCAGCTTTAAAAGTTAGGTTCGATGGGTGAAGGGATGACGATCTCTTTTAAGCCCGTATCCCACCGATGGAGCACAGGAGGAGCAACAGAGGCGTGTAGGCGGACGGCCCTCCACCGAGGGAACAGACAAACACAAACAACATAAATATGCAGACAAAGAAACAGACAAATAAAGACAAACAAATAATAACATCCAGCAACAATCAACAACGATAAACGCCAACAACAAAGAGCGGAACAATACAATAAAACAACCACGAATCTCGAAACCAGCTGTGGCCCAAGGGCAGAGAGGCCAGAGGGAAGAAGGGCCCAATAGCAACAAAAAAAAAATAAATAAACAATTGTAAGGAGTTATACGCTATTGGTCAGTCCCCGTTCCCTCCAAATCTGAACGCCGATCCACCGGAGTAGTTAGGATCCACGGTAGAAATAGAAAAATCTGCACAGGCTTCTGCTGGGAGCGGCGATCCAGAGGATAGCTGGATCGAGATACAATTCCTTTTGGATCCCTTTTTGATTGTATCTACACTCTTTTCCTATCGTCTTAACACTCCAGCTACCTTTCCCTCGAGTTTACTTTCTTCTTCTTTGTTTTTATTTTGTAAATACATTTTATTAGTGTAAATAGTGGGGGAAAAAGGTCCGAGGACCAGGAAAGGAAGAAACACTGTTTTTTGCAAGTTCCACAATAGTTTGCAGCTCAGAATTGTTAAAGATTCCTTGGAAGCAGAGCTTCGCAGCCTGATATAAAACCATTTTAAACCGTTTTGAAGAATTGCTGTAGCACGAATAAACTGCACTTCCTTTGTCCAGGTATTAGATCGTACCATTTAATTGCAAGATGTTTATAGAGTTGTACATCGATGCACTTTAAATAAGGCGGAGAAGATCGTATTCCCTACATATTCTTCAAACGATTCGACCAACGAATTCAAAGAAATGTCAACATAGGTCCACGATTTAATTTTTGACGTGGGTGAAGTGCCAGCCAGCTTCAGAAAAAATATGATTTTTCTTTTATATAAACAAGGAGATCCCAGAGATCTAAGTAACTACAGAGGAATAAAATGATTTCGCTGACAAGACAACATTTGACTCTACTGATAGAAGGGCACTTTTTTACCAGCTAAGTAATCTGGGAATGTGAATACAGTTACTCAAAGTTATGCAAAGCCCTTACGAAAACAATACGACGGCAGTATGGGACGAAGTCAAAATGTCAGGGTGATTTGGGTCAAAAATGGGTGCCAAGCAAGGTTGTTTCATGAGTCTTCTTGTGTTTTCGCTGCTCTAGGATGATCTACCACTTTTCGTGCCCGGTGGAATCAAGTTCGCTGAGACTAAAATAAATTTGCTCTCCTACACGTTGATAATATTGTCGTTCTGTCGGAAATATAAACGATGATGCAAATCACGATTAATAAATTAAAGCAATATTGCGCTTTGTGGAGCCTTAAACCTAACACCGCCAAGACCAAAATAATGGTGTTCTGAAATGAAACTGGTTGCATCGCAATGGATGAAAAATTGACATGGCAAAATGAAGAACTAGAGAATGTGAAGGGGTATAAATATCTCGGAGACATGGTAACAGTCGACTAACTTCTAACAAACATCTGTAAGAAAATTAAAAGACGTCAAAAGGGCAATAAATTGGAGCTGGAAAGGCATACTTTTTCAAAAGAATATTGCGTTAAGCACAGAGTGCAAAGTCTATGAAACAGTAGTAAAGTCTATCCTGTGCTATGGGGCTCAAGTATGCGGTATTTTTCAGTATGAAGAAGCTGTAAAACCGCTTAGATACGAGTACTTTATCAAAAAACTCTTTAAATTATCGGAAAATATGCCCAACTATTATACGGTACACTCGTTTGTATCCTGCACCTGGAAACCGGCCTGCCACCACTATATTTTTTTTGCTACATTTATTTTATTTTAAGAATAATATCAATCCTGAGTCAACGCCTCCCACATGTACTATATGTATGTATTGTAGATGAAATGTAATTATTGCCTGATAGACTACAATGTAGGATCTTGGAAGGTGACTCTTTAGGGGCTGTTGATAAAGATCGATTTATCCACCCGTGTCGCTTTTAGAAAAAGAGCGTAGGAAAGTCTTACCAGAATCACATACCAGATTCTTGAATATGACCTTAGGAGAATAATTATTTCCACGACCAGCACAACTTAAGTACAACATTTTCAAGGCTAGAGGTGAGCTTCTACGTTTAAATTACAGGCCGTATAGAACCAAAGTTACATCGGAATGCAGTTTTTGCAAATCTACGTGCTAAATGAGACATTTATCACTCCATTGGAATATGTCCCATACTGAATGTGATTAGGAAGATTCACTGAAGAAAAGTGGTAGCCTATCGTCAAACGAAAGAACATATTTCAACTTTAAACTGGAGTGTGCCGGCGAGTTATTAACTTTTTTAAAATTTCGGCCCCAAATACAGGATGAAATATTTTCAATTCTACAATATTTTAATAGATGCTATATTAAATTAAATTAGATTGTAAATCTCTCTTTTTGGGCTGACAGCAAATGTCAATCTATGGATTTTTCTTTTACTGTACAATTAAATCTGATATCACTATTTACTACTACTAGCGCATTATAAAGAAAATTTACCAAATATTCGAGAAAATCAGTTTATGTTTCGCGTTGAGTCATAACTATGCCACCTACAACAAGAAGCATAATTCTTCTACTTGCTAATTACCACATACTCGTAACGCATAACTTGTTCAAAAGTTAAGACGCGGTTGGAAGAACTTTTCGCCTTATAACCTCGGCACATATGTTGCCCATTGTTTCAACTAACGATACATTTGGAGTGGATATAATATTGTTAATTGTGGAATAACTTGCGATAGAGTTTTGCGACCGAAACTGCTCTCTTGATTTTCTATGTGGTTTATATCCGCTCGCTTGGGCTGGCCATTGAAGGACATAGATGTGAACTGCAACCAAGGCTTAACGTCTCTGTAACAACGTTCCACATTCTTATCTTGTGAAAGATCCATGCCAGTCCCAAATTACCCCAGAAATATCCATTCAACTAGTTGTTCAGGATGTATTTAACATTTTCCCATTTATTTGCACAATCAGACCAACGGCAGAGGAAGTGAAGCATCCCCAACCCATTACCGAAGACCCATCATGGTTTTCTTGATGTAGCCCCCGATTCTTTTAATATAAGATGACACTTAAACATGATCATAAATCGTTTCTAAAGACGTAGACTTTCTATTCATCGCTCTAAACAAATAATTTTCGAAAATGATGAGGTCACATCACACACTGGTACGACTATAAGTAGGAACCTTGCACCACAAACATAGAAAACTTTCAACTTTCTCAGATGGACTTCTAGCAATATCGAGTAGAGTGTCGGCCATGACTTGAATGCCGTACCAAAGTTTCCACTATTTGGTAGAGATGTCGACTCGAGCGTTGATTTAGTTAACGACTCGGCATAAGTTTTTCAATAAATACAACAGGAAATACATACATACTTCGAAATATTTATTGTAGATTGAAACAATAAAATGATTAAAACTGACATAAGTTTATTATAGTGTTGTTTTTTTAGATATATATTTTTAATATTTGTTTGGAATATCATGGGAGGAAATACTTTTCATTGAGGCAGATTTAATCGAACACGTTGGAAAAATTGATCTAATAACGCAAAGACTGCCATGAAAGAATAGGTTTAGGAATGGTAATCACAGCGGGAGACGATGTACTAAGCTCATCTAAATCTCACGGGCTTACCATCTTAAATTCGCTACATAATAAGTAAGAAAGGCACTTGGTTACATACTGCAGTGGTGGAAATCAGGCGCACATATGGTATGATGGAATAACGCGAAACAGCAAGGAAAAGATTCTAAAGGGACCTTAGGCGGTCCACTGCCAAGTTAGCATCGACTTTGAGAAATAGAATTTTTCGTGAAAAATCCAAGGATCAGCCAACGAAAACTGGCCTCAATACAAAAAACAAATTGACACAATTTACATAAGTAAAGAAAGAGGCTAGCTCTGAGCGCCACATTTGCGAGAATGACTATAAAATGTCATAAAGCAAATAGAACAGCTAAGCGCACAAGGTATGTGGAGCAAGTTCGAAGTAAGGGTAGTGCGTAAATTTTACTCGGTATTTCCAAAGGCTGTCGGCTAGTGGTGTAACAATGCAACGAAAATCGCGCTAAAGAACAAAAGCAAGCTTTTCACTCGCGGACTAAGTACAGTGGAAACAGCTGAAGTACGTTTTGAGTTAGACCATGAAAGTTGCAAAACAGAGGCGAAAAACGCGGTCGCAAAAAGATTCAAAGCTTACATATAGTGATTGTAAAACATCTTCGAAGGATCTGCATTTCGTTTTCATCGAATTAGAAAAAGCGTTCGACATGGTTCCCAGAGGTCTTATTTGAACCGCACCATGATCTCAAAATGTACCCGAGACGTACATTTGCAGCACCGTTACGCGATATTTATGATGATGTTAAAACAAAAGTTAAATGCATAGCGAGAATAACCGGAGAATTCAAAGCCACTTTTCAGTGTCATGCAAGATTTTCTATAGAAGCGCACACCAACGAGTCCATATCAACGTTTTTTTCTTTTCGCATGTGAAAGCGCTATTATGAGCAACAACGTGATAGCTCATCAAGCAAATCTTTGTAATTGAAGAAAGGCGCTGGAATCAGAAGCGTTAAGAATCAGTCGTAGCAGTCAGGAGAAATGGAAATGCATAAATATCTGCATTTCCATCGAGCAAACCTAACTCTTGATATTTTTTTTTAAAAGAAGTGATCGTGCCAAAGTGCAACAAATCTAAATTCATGATGCCGATGTCGCACACTGCGTCAGTGTGGGCTGGCTAAGATGCCGCGAAAACTTCTCCATATTTTGTGACAGAAAAATGTCCTTTAGTTTGAGCTTGCTATATACGAAGTCGTTTATAAAGTACGCATCACAATATTGGCTGATGTACGAAAAATATAAAATAAAAAATTATAGCGACGGAAATGAAAATGTTAGGAATGTCAGCGGGTATAACAACGTGACCTTATAAGAAATACACAAATGCGCGGAGGTCTCCCCATTGAGAAACCGACAGTAGCATAATTTCAGGCCGGGTAAATCAGATGATTCAAATCCATGTTCGACATGGTCGTCGTCCGGTCCAAAAACTAATAGAACCACAAACACCAGCCAAGGTTCAAAGAAGAAGCCGAAAAAAAATCATTCGATGATGCAAAAGCAAAATTACCAGCAAACCCTTGGTCTCACGTGCGTAGTAGATTCATGTTTCATATATTCACATTCATTTCAACCCTTCTTTAACTTTTCGATGCCTTTTTTGTAGAACGATTTGTTTTTACTATCAAAATAGGCCTCAATTACGGCAACTCCTTTTTCATTTCAGCCAAATTTCTTCTCTGGAGCATCTTTATGAGGCCTGCAAAAAGCCAGCAGTTGCGGGGGGCCATTCAATTTTATCATCGTTTTCATCGACTTGTGACACAGTGCGTTGTCCTGCCGAAACAGCCGTTTTCTTGATTTCTACATTAAATCGATCCAATAATGCCGTGTAATATTCGCTCAGATAGCCTCAATTCTTCCTAACCAACTCAAGTCTATATCAGATTAGTGGAATGCCTAATACAATGAACAGACAACGCGACCATGACTTCACATCCGATACCGATAACTGTGTAGTTTATAGGAGTGATCATATTCTTTCCACTCTAGAGCACAACATATGTGTCGATTTTCATTTAACTTCCGAAGAACCGAACATAAACTTTGGCTTTATTGCTGAGACAACTAACATTGATCTTGCCCTATCAACTTTCTATTCATTAATTTTCTTCTGCTTTTCCCAAGCGCTGCCATATACCTTCCAAAAGGACTCCATGTCAGCTCCTCTCTCCGTAATAACAGAAACAAGTTGTGGCAAAAATTGTTAAGAATTCGGTCTGATTCCCACTATAGCAACTATCGCTTTGTATACAATCGTATTTCTGAACTTTGTAAGTCTCTTTACCTTGATTACCTCTACCGCGTGCAATTTAGCTTAGCCTTGGACCCTAAACGCTTCTACAAGTCTGTTAATACCAAAATAAAGTCAAAATCTTCTTCCGACCCAAAGACCATTGCAAATTTCTTTGCCTGACATTTTAACAAATTACTTTCTAGGCAAACAGCTGAACTCGACCCTAGTTACTTTAGCTATGTTATATGAGAAACTGTTCTATCTCCATCTCACTAAATATTGTATAACAACATCTTTGGTATTTGAAAACATATTTGGTAATGATGATGATTTTTCGTCCGACCCTGTAATAAAAGAGCGTGTAACTCATCTTGGACGTCCTCTGCTGCATTTAACTTGTCTGTTTCAACAGGTACTTTCCGTTTTCTATGGAAGGAATCTTATATCATCCCTATTCATAAAAAAGGAAGTAAGGCCGAAGTCGGTAATTATAGGCCCATAGCAAAAATCTCTTTCACACCCAAACTTTTCGAAAGCATACGTAGTCTATCAACAACTGCTTCAGTGCTCAAGGCCAAGTATTTGCACAAATCAGTACGGTTTCATGGAAGTTAAATCAACCACCACTAACCCAACTGAGTTCGTCTTTAGGACGCTTTGTGCTTTCGAAAACGGTGATGAAGTCGATTCAATTTCCACAGATTTCAGCAACGCATTCGATAAAATTTCTCACCAATTTATCATTTTTATCTTAAAAAAACTTGTTTTTTGCCCTCATTTTCTGGCATTAAAGCAACATCTGGTGTCCCTCAGGGTAGTCACTTTGGACCAATCATCTTTATCCTAACGCTTAACGATATAAATCTCATCTTAACGAATTCAAATCTTTCTATTTTCGCTTATGACATGAGAATTTCCAAAGCCATTTCATTGCCTTCTGATTCCCATTGCCTGCAAGATGACTTAGATACATTTTCGGTATGGTGCAAGCAAAACTTTTTGGAGCTTAATGTCAACAAATGCCAAGAGATAACCCATTCCCGCGTATAACAAACAACTACGCTGAAGTCTTTGACCTAAATAGCAGTAACTACGAAATCTAAAAAGCACTGCTCAATATGCCACTCCCTTAACATCTCCCCCGACCACCATTTCTCCTCGCCTCATTAGGTAAAGAATTTCTTTGATAGTTTTTAAGCCTAGCTTTAAATGTTTGCTTGTTAATAAGCTCAATAAAGTCGTCCGGGATAGACACGGGCCAATAATAATGTCGATTATGCCATAACTTTTCAAGCCGACTTTTGCGTTTTTGGTCGCTTTAGACGGCTTCCACCGGTTGCTGTCCACTCAGCTGATGATCTTTTTGATTCAGGTGAGTAGTAGTGGATGCATGTTTCATCCATCCATTGTCACATACCGAGGCAAGAAATCCTTTTTATCTCGCTTGAAGAGCTCCTAATAGCGCTCTGCATCGTCGACGCGCTATTGCTTTTTTTTGCAAATCAGCGACAAATGGTTGGTTACGATGGAGCAGATTCCTTATAACACTTTTCAAGCCATCCTTGAGTTCTAGCGGTGTTTATCAACGTACGAAACTCGTGTTTACCAACGGTTTTGAAAATATCAAAAGATGCGTCACTAAACCTTTGATATCTCCATGACTAATGGTCGAAATGTCATTAAATTTTGACTCGTATCGTTTGAAGGTTAGTCCTATCCAGAAATTAAATGCGTCTGTCAACAGAGGTGCCGTCTATGTGTCAGACCGGAGACTTATTGAGTGATGTGGGGTGACAAGAACAAAATTTGAATACTTTATCATAAAAACATAATACAGTGTCTACCATTTCTCAGATGACCTCTCTTTTTTGCAAAGGTCTACGGCCGTATCAACAGCTCCTGAGCCACTAAATTTGTTTTTATTGTACATAACAACAGCTAGAGAAGTACGTAGGATTTTTTTTTTGATATATTCACTTTTGGCCGAATGGCGCACTTCCAAAGTCAAACTTCTAAAATTCGCAGAAAAATCGCCAGAAAATTATTAATAACAAATGAACTAAGCCACATAGAAAAAAAATCTACGTACTTATTTAGACAATATATTTCTAAAGATCTAGTTAAAATTTGAAGTGGATTGGTTGCAAATTGTTCAAGTAATGGGTGCGGCCAACTTGAAAAATACAATTTTAGATAAGCGCGTTTAAAATTCATAAGATGCTCGCTGCCTACCAGGCGACCTTGTGCTATACTTTGCAAAACAAGTACTTCGAGATATTTCCCGGCCATGATCTTTTGGGATATCATTTTTGAGGTCCTAAGGGACCATTGAAAGCAATAAAAAAAATTGGTTTTTTTAAAAATTCTAGAGTAGCCTAACCCCGTAAGTCAAAGTTAAATTTAAAAATGAATTTCTTATTTTCGTCATATTTTAAGCGCAGTAGATTTTTTTTGGCAGAAAAATCGGAATATATCTACTGCAATTGCGGTAGAGTCCGAAAACTGCTCTTGGACGAGTTGAACCCAAATAAGGTGGCCCGTAGAATGGTTTTAAGGTCCGCAAACCCTAAAATTGGCGCAATAGGAATTCAGATACGTGCGAGAAATATGTAACATTATCTACCACCTTGATCAAAAAATTCCCCTTCTGTTTTTTTTGTTAAGTTGGTAAATCTGTTGTTGACATTCCCTCTAAATCTTAGCGTCATAGCTTGACATTTGCAAAAGTTACGTAGCCAAGAGCACATCTATCTCTGTGTGTGTTGGTGATTTTTTACAATTTCAGAAATGGATTTCAATTGGCAACAACGAACTTGTACGAGTATTAAATTTTGCGTAAAAAAGGGATTTAATTGCGCGCGAACGTTGGAAATGTTGGAAAAGTGTTTCGGCAACGATTCTCTAAAAAAAACGGTCGTTTACCAGTGGCACGAGCGCGAGCGGTTAAAAAGTGGTCGTGAGTCAATCGAAGATGATGAACGCAGTGGCAGACCATCGACATCGAAAACCGACGAATACATTGATGAAGTACTCAAATGTTGGTCAATAACCGCAAATTAACCATCAGAGAGATAGCGGAGGACTTGAACATTACCTATGGATCCGTCCAAGACATTTTGGTTAATGATTTGGGTTTCCGTCGTGTCGCAGCAAAGTTGGTACCAAAAGACATCAATTTCATGCAAAAAAGGGACCGTGTTGACGTCGCAAAAGAGATGATTTGCGAGGCTGAATCCGATCCCACATTCATCAAAAGGATCATTACTGGAGACGAGATGTGGCCGTGCGTTTATGAGTACGACACGCAATCCAGACATCCGGCAAGTGAATGGCGTTCACCAAATGAGCCATGACCAAAAAAACCACGTCGTTTTCAGTTAAAAAAGAAGGAATGCTCACGATTTTCATGGATTACAACGGTGTAGTGCATCACGAATTTTTGCCAGAAGGCCAGACAGTAAACAAAGAGTACGAATATTATTTGGGAGTTATGAGACGTTTGCGTAAAGCAATTCGCCGAAAGAGACCACAATTGTGGGCAGAAAACTCATGGATTTTACACCATGATAACGCACCGTCGCACAGTGCCATCATTCTTCGGAATTTTTTGACGAAAAATACAACAAATACCATCCAACAGCCACCGAATTTACCTGATTTGGCTACCTGTGACTTCTTTCTGTTCAATCGAGTTAAAAAACCACTACGGGGAACGCGTTTCAGCAGCCGAGAGGAAGTAATGGAAAAATCGCAGGAAACACTGATGGACATACCGAAAACCGAATATAAAAAATGTTTCCAGGATTCGATCAAGCGCAGGCATAAGAGTGTTGCAGTCGATCGGGATTACTTTGAAGGAGACAATATAGATTTAGATGAATAAACTTGTATTTTTAATTTTCTGAATAAACTTTTTGATCAACGTGGTATATAACTAAGTACTCGTATAAACCCGATATGGAAAGAATTCGATCTCAGGTGTAGCTAAAAGAAGGTTAATCTTGCAAGGAGCTTAAGTTAGTAAACAACTGTTGGGGCCTATGCACACTCGGCATATGATTTGGTTCATCTTCTCAAGCTGTGCTAAGCTGTGGGTTGTTGCGGAAATGTTCAAATTTTCTTTTCCGTGAACTGTGTGGGGCCCGAGTAACCGAGAAAATCGAAATAATCGTGTCATGTGCATATTTGATTTTGCAAAATTAAAGGCTGCCAAGTCAGCAGCTTATTCAGCCTTTCAATTATTTGTTTTCAATACTTCATCTCTTTACAGTCCCAGATATGTGAATTGACACTGGTGTTGGTCAAAAACCTGGTTTGTCTCATGTTTCTGAAAGGTTTGCCATTTAGAATGGCAGACGGTTAGAGTAAGGTAGACTTGAGCACTGTTTTGATGTGAAATAATGCCTTATCGGCTGGTAGACCTCGACTATGTCTGAGTTGTACACCCATTCAGCTCATTGGTCCCAGCATAGCTTAAATTTTATTGTGTTTTCAACCTTTATAAGCTTCCTAGGGGCATTATCTTTCACATATGGGATCCACTAATTTACACCACTAAACCCAATTAACTTGGCCATTGTGCTGTCTCAAATCAAAACTTGAATTGCCTATTGTCTATCCCAAAGCGTTTTATACTCCTCACATAGAAATTTGAGATGCGAGATTCATTTCCAAAAAATGTAATTTTTAGACATTTTTTTAGCTCTTTGATTGGGCCAGAAATCTTAGCCATGATACCCTTAAAATATTTGCATAAGGCGCGAGAGTTGCTTGACATCTGCGTTGAACGATATATGAGCGCAGAAAAGGGTATACAAAATTTGGTCCTGAATTATGTATGTCAGAAAAATAGGTTTTTAGAAAATAATGACAAGACAGTTCAACTGAAAGTGAGATGAGAGGCATGAGAGAATATCTCTACTATCACGGATCTACGTCAGTCGCCTGTGATCAAAAGTTTAACCCCGGCTTGATTCTCTGGAGTGAGTGATGATATCTTAGATATCGTCGATTGAACTTCAACCAGTATACTGATGGTGTGCAATACTACTGTGTGGGTTTTTAAGGTCATTTTATGATAAATTGCTTAAATAAAGCTCAGAGCAAATCGAATTTATTAAGAATTAAAATGGTGATGACGCCGCCTTTGATCCAGTTGAACGGCTTTTGATTTCAAATTTGCAAGATACTTTTGCAATACAAAGCCGGTCCAATTAATTCAATTGCCTGGTAGCCCCAAAATTTTCTTTCAAAGCTCCTACACAATCTTTTTCTTGCTTATTCAAATGTTATTTATTCAAATCATTTGAAATACATTAAACAGTTTTATTCGTTTCGAATATTTCCACCAAAAGTTGCATAATCCAAACTCGAAAACTGCTTAGCCATTAACCAGTCGTAAATTTCCATCTGTTTAATTCAAAAAATAAAAAAGACCAAAACGTCTTAATTAATTCATTCACTCATAATTTTACAAATAAACCACTTGAGCTATATGCAAATCTTTTACCAGATAGAAAATGCTCAGTCGTTATTCTTGGAACGATTCTTAGAGATTCGTAATGGAAGAAGGCGTTCTCATCTCCTCCATAGATTAACTGAGGTCACTCTAGCGGAGAACGTAAATCCATGCTAATGCAAGCTCCGGCTAGTGGTATTCCCTTTTCTATTTACTCAAAGATAAAATGATAATTATGACGACGACGGCAAATAGATTTTTTTCACGATATTTACATTTTCTCGTGCCATGCAAGGTTTTCTTTTATTATTTACCTAGTCTCGGACTAAAGACAAACAACGAGATTTATGATTTACAAATGATGGTTAAGGGAGATTGAAATTGTTGACAGGGTCGGTGTACTGACATCAGCATTGAAGTGATTCCTCAGAACGGCAGATTCTGAAATACCATAGTTCTTGCTTGGTACCTACTGCTATTTTCTTAATAAAAAGCAAGGAAAGCAAAATGACCATTTTGATGTAAAAAAAAAAACACTTGGTTCTTCGAGATACCATCATTGCATAGGTAGAGCTGCTTGCTAGCAGCTTTGGAAATACTTTTCAAACTTAGAAGTGAACCGAATCGAACAAAACTATTTGAATCGAAGTTCTGATGGGTATTTGCCGCTCCAGTTGAAGCCAGGTAAAAGGCTTAGATGGTTCTATGTTTACATGTTCGGCCCACGATGGGCAAATTTATGACGAATATGCGCCAGCGATATACAGATAATCAGATTCGACTACTCAACAAACCAGTATACGACCACCTCGGACTACGGACATCGCAGGTGCAGGACCGATATCAGAGTTTTAACTTTGGCAAATGCAGGGATCTTGAGTACTATCGGTTAGCTTACAGAGAGAGGTCTGTGTAAAAATATGAGAAGAACGCGCTTCCTGCTGAAAATAGCTTAAGCAGTCGTCGAAAGAGTAAATAATTGTTAGAAGAGGCAGTCGATGCTGAATCATTCTGGGTCGATCACATCAACTACTCCACGAACCATCAAAACATGGTTCAATTGATCGGGAAACTATTGACTGCTCAAAACTTGGAATTTAGCCAATTGGGCAACAATTAAGTTCGTGATGTTGTGCTTAGTTTACCTCCTAGTGGTGGTCACCGACCAACTAAATATATAAATCTTTATATATCCCAGATTGCAAGTCCGAACGGTCTAGCGTTTCTAGTCTAGGTAACAGGGTGCTGGTGTTATAGAAAAATGCCCACTACGGAAACCGACATTGCGCCCCGGATAAGGAATGTTCGAACGATCGAATTATGACGACTTTTGGCAATTCTACCCGGACTAAGAATGGTTTCTGGAATGTGTGCACGCTCCTCGACTCAGGGAGGGAAGGACAACAAAATGCCATATTCCTCCAACTGAAATGAGAGTTACTTCGATATAACCTGGACATATTGGGAGTGACTGAAGTAAGATGGTACTAATCCCCAACGTTTAACACTGTGCTACTCTATACCGGCAGTGCCCGTGAATCCGGAGTGGGTCTACTGCTAACACAGACAGCACACAGAGACTTAATTTCCTGGTACCCATATAGTGATATGATCTTATTAGCCAGATTCCACATTAGATTACGACGCGTCACTATCATACAGTGTTATGTCCCAACGAATCCCTCAACTGAGGATGAAGAGGACAACTTCTACAATCAAGTAAGCGCCGTATTCAATGCAACGCCGAATGGAGATATCATCATCGTGATGATGACCTGAATGCAGAGGTAGGCAACAACGATGATAGCTACTATCCAGTTACGTACTGCATCCGTTGAAAGAATGACGAGGTATAACATCGACCTATAAAGATCCCCTTAGTACGACAACAATTAAGGGATCAATCAAGGGATTTCGCTAGGAGTGGGATTTCGCTAGGAGTGGAAGCAATCAACAGTTCACTGCCGGCAACAATGTAAGAACACTGTGAAAAATATTTACACATCTGGAGCGGGAGATATTGTTGGTAGACGGCAGACAACAGTAAGATCTTTATCGTTCAAAATTACTCAAAAGTGTTGAGAAATTATGGTCATTCAGACGACCATCAGAGGATTCTGAATACATAAGAGATTTAGAGCTTACCGAGAATACCTGGAGGAGGATAGAAAATTGGAGCTGGGGTCCCTGCATCGAAGGAAAAGAGGAAAGTGCAGCGTAGCGTACGACGGGACAAACGTAACTATATAAACGCCCTGGACACAGAAGCAGTGGAAGCAACGAGCAGGTGTGATAGCTGAACCTTGTACAGAATCACCAAAGAGCTGACAGGTGGTCATCGCTATAGCCAAGGTCCGGTGAAAGGCTTAGATGGTTTCGTACTCGATTCCTATGATGATCAGCTCAAGCAAGAGAAGCAGCATCTTGCTACTGTCCTAAATCGTGTATTCGACAGCTATATGTACCCAAATTAAACCTTAGCTGCCCTAAGCAACTGTTTCCCGAATTCGCACATCGAGGTGAGATGGCTATTACGATCAACGCTGAAGAATAACAAGGCGGTACGATTAGATGGTATTCCAGCAAAGCTAATGTGAGTTACTCCAACAACATCAGGAGAGCTTTTACATCCTCTTTTTGAGAGAACTTGGGAGGCAGAAAGTTTTCCCAACGAGAGCTGCCTAAAAAAGGTAGTCTTATGCAGCGTGAAAACCGGAGAAGCATTTGCGTTGCTAAGTTGGCTATTCCAAAGAACATCTGGAAGATACACTTGATGCCGAACAAACAGGTTTCCTCTCTGGATCCTGCTGTATCGACCACATCAACACTCTGCGGATCATTGTTAAACAGTGCGTTGAGTACCGGTCACCACTTCCCCTGCTGTTCATTGGTTTTGAGAAGGCATTAGACAGTGTCAACAGGCCGTTTAGATGGCTTCTCTTCCGCAGGAGAGGTATACACGACATCATGGCTATTATCAAAGCAACTTATTATGGGTCTATATGTCAAGTTCTGCATAGAGGAAAATTATCAGAAGAATTCGAGATTCAAAGTGGGATACGACAAGGCTGCATTCTATTGCCGATACTGATACTTTTTTCTTGGTGGTTATCTATGTGCTTCGCGCAGCCCTGTCTAGTGGAAACGGAGGAATCCGTTGTATTCTTACATCTCAACTCAAACATCTCAACAATGCTGACAACGTTTGTTTACTCTCTGACAGGATTATGGATCTGCACCAAATTACAGAAAGCGTGGAGAGGGCGGAAAATGTTGTGGGCTTGAAGATTAATACTGTCAAAGCCAATGGTTGATACCTCGGTGATAACTCATCAACTAAACTTATCATTGGCGCACAATCGGTGGCGCACTCTCTACCGAGGTGGAATCGAACGGGATATTGGCAACCGAATCGGCAAGGCAAAGCTTGTGTTTGGAATGATGTCCATGATATGAAGCAATGCAAATCTTGAATCTATTGCATGGGTGCAGCACTCCGAAGATAACTGCTACTATCACAAAAAAAGTACGATAATAGGTGCCTACGGAACATCTTAAGGGTTTTCTGGCCGAACCCTATCTCTGATTAACATCTTTACCAGAGAATGGGTCAGGAACCAATAGGCATAAGCACCCAACGGCGGAAATGGCAGTGAATTGGACATTTCGAAAAGGCGATAGTTCCATAGCAAACCACGCGATGCAACGGAATCCATTATCACAAGACAGTAGAAGAACGGACCGATAGAGAAATACATGGCGCAGAACAGTTGAGGAGGAGTCACGACAATTGGAGAAGAGTTGGAGAGAGAGCTGAAGCGCATTGCCAGAAACCGTACACAATGGCGTGCAGGCGTAGTTGAAATCCTAGGACCCAAACGTGGAAATAGGACATAAGTAAAGTGCCAAAAACGTGCATTGCATGTCCGAGACTCACTCGCTCACCGGTGTGAAGCCGAGGCTGCGCTGCTGAAAAGTACGATGCCCACTTGTAGACTCCATGATCACAGAAGACGAAATGAACAATGATTTCTGCGAAATAAAAAGAAAATATTAGGAGTGCATTGACTTAAGTTCGTGAAGAGATCTAAGAAGAATGTGATAAGGACACTGCACGTATAAAGTCACTGTCAGTGCTGACAATTTGGAAGACAGTAGACTGTTAAATGTCGATAGCAACTTTCATGCACAATCAAACACTCAACGTGGACAACGATCACGACAGTAATTCTGTCTCTCAGGGAGAGGTTTGAATACGGATAACCAACTTTAACACCAATAAATCTACTGGAATAGATTGGGTTCTTGAAACAGCATAGGTTTATATCGCCACTCTTCTGTAAAATATGTTCGAATGATAGTGTGCTCGATGAATGGAATCTCAGCTTATTTGGTCGAACTTTTAAGAAAGGAAACCTTCTGATCAGCACTAACTTCTGACGACTGTACCTAATTCCCTGATAAAAAAATCAACTGATGTACAACTGAGACTTATAATCAGCATTCTCGTCATAAACACACGTCCATCTAGCGCATTTACATAAGAAGAAATCGAAATCATTTCCCGAGAAAGTATAGATACTTGTCATTTCCCATTTTCCATTTCCAGGTCATACGCAACCACTCCAACCGAATCGAACTCAAAATCTCGCGTCTTCCGCAAGTGTGTACCTACTTCAATTTTATTGAAATCTCAAAAAGTGAACCACAGACTTCTGTTTGAACAAAATCTAAGTTTTTCTTCCTCCTCCAGTCACTTTAATCAATCAATCAGTGGACCACTACGGCTACTGTCATCACAGCACTTCTTTATTTCTTTAAACCATTTACCATATATTTATATCGGTCCATCTGTCCGTCCATCACCGCTACATCATCTCTGACCGCAATTTCAAATTCAATCTTCGGACGCCTTAAAGTCGAAGCCATTCTTTAACTCCGCTTCAAGAGCTAGCCATTCATTCAGATCTCGTGTGTGCAATGCACCGTGAGATGCTTCCAAGACCATAACATTCACTCAATGAAGACCAAAGTTGGATGGTGTACTCGAACTTCGTATGCCAAAACAACTCGGAGTATTCGTATCTACGATAGCGTATCCCACGAAACGGAACTAATAATTGTTTAACGTAGTTTTTAATCTCTTTCTTTTCACTTAAGAAAGCACACATAAGAGAGAAGATACATAGATACCCGTATATACCACTTCGAGTACGAGTACATCACCATCACAGCTATTGTATCTAAACACCGGTAAGTTGCAGAATACTAGTTTAATCGCTGGGGCGTAGATACGAGTAGATACTTTTACTCTGTATACGAGTACGTTTGCTCGGTCAGTAACATTGTTGATGCACTACTGGTATCAAGACGGTACTGTAATGTAACACTAAAGCCAGTTGATTCAATTTTTTTCATTGTATCTTCAATCTCAAGATGATTATGGCAATTGTATCGAAATAATATGGTCTTATAACAAGTTCTTGGAAGCAGCCAAGAAGCGACGGAGAAAATTCTTCTTCTAACTGTTTTCGGTGGATAGTGTTTGGAGGAAGAGCCGCAGTACCACTAAGCCTATCATTACCGAGACTCAATTGATCATTAAATTTGACCGAAATTTCTATTTGTAAAGACTTCACGGCGCGGTACTTGTTTTGTTAGTAATAATTGACGTCAATTAGGGCTCGAGGTTTGAATCTAGCTAAACTGAGTCTTAACAGTGAAATTGAGGAAGAACAAATGAAGCTCATTCATTAGGGAATCGTTAAGCGTAAGCGCGCCAAATTTAAAACTTTCCATTCACCAAGTCGCACTGAACCTTTGCGCTTATATTCGAGTTCAGTTTCTCACAGTTGACCGATTGGATGGGACACTTTCTTTCGGTGTAGTGAGAAACTTATACACAGGCCTTTTCGGCACTTAGTACTTGGTATTGTACCTATAGATACGAATAGGTAAACTAATTTGTATACAAATTCACTTCCAACTAACTCTTTGCGAATATTTATACAGCTGCGTGGGATAAACAAATAGTATTTAGCATATTTTTTGAATTAAAAAATGAAATTAACTGAAAATGTTTTCCTCATTTCACTAAAGAAGACAAACCAGAAGAAGAAGAGGAGGAAGTGTTGCAACTATATAACTAGGAAGCAAACTGTTCCAGATGTAATCGTTTAGTAAAGTCATTCATCAACGTGAAACTTTTTTTAGCCGTAGTGAATAAGTTATGCTAATGGGATGCGGAAAGGAGGTTGGCATTTGCTTTTCAACTGCAGTAGTCACCTTTCATATCAAGAAACTACGATGCATAGTAGATAAGTAGATGAGCAAAGCACTAACATGATGCAGTTGGTATCGATAATTGACCACAACTTGGTTAATAGCATGAGAAATTTAAAATAAAATAAACTTACGTACACTTACGAGCACATAAAAGTTATTTTCAACTAAGGACTCAGCTCTTGCTCTGTGATTGTTTAAATCTAATTTACACTACCTTCAATGTGGAAGACCACAGTGTTCGCAGAACTTTTTGGGCAAAGGAGGCCGATTATAGTTTTTAGATTGATTTGGAAGCTGCTCACTGTCCTATAACTTAGATTGGGCCATCAGTGTAACAATCAAGTTCGTAGCGAAGTGCTTGACTTACTTCCCAGTAGTGGTCACCAGTAATTGCATGAGTAAACCCTTACTCATGCAGCTTAATATGGGAAGGGCATGCTCGGTCTTTAGCATAATAGGGCTCAGAATACGCAAGAGATTAAAAAAATGTGACGAACCAACTAAAGACCTCGGAAAAAAATTAACTCACTGTTGACGAACCTAGCAAATGTTTATACGAGGGTTGGCTGAAAAGTTTCCGACCGAACAATGATACAAGACATTGTATCGCGACTCTACACACTTCTCCCAGTGATGCTCCCATCTCTCTAACCCGTCCAAATAGTACTTGGCGTTTTTCTCTACAAAATAATTGTTCACGAAGGTGATTGCCTCCTCATTTGACGAAAATCTCTGTCCTCCGAGCGCTGTTTTTAGATGAGGGAACAAAAAGAAGTCGCTTGGGGCTAAATCTAGTGAATAAGGCGGATGGTAAAGCAGTTCAAACCTTAATTCATGGATTTTCGCCATGGCCACCGCTGAGGTGTGAAACGGCGCGTTGTCTTGGTGAAACAGGATTTTCTTTTTCTGCAAATCTGGCCGTTTTTCCGCAATATCTGCCTTCAGCTTGGCAAGTAATGATGCCAACAAATCAGTATGCTCCTGTAATGGTTTTTCCTTTTTGAAGATAACCGATTAAGATAACTCCTTTACTATCCCAAAAAAACAGTCGCCATCACTTTCCCAGCCGAAAAAACAGTTTTTGTTTTTTTTTTTGGAGCCGGCTCGCCCTTTGCAGTCCACTGTTTTGACCGAATTTTTGTTTCGGGCGTATAATGGTGTATCCAAGTTTTATCTACAGCAATTAATCGGCGCCAAAATTCGGATTTATTGCGCCTAAACTGCGCCAACAGAGCGTTGGAAATGTTCATACGAACACGTTTCTGGTCTAACGTAAGCAAACGCGGCACCCAACGCGCGGACAGCTTTCTCATGCCTAAATCTTAATTTAATATGTAATAAACACATTCTTTGGACAGTTTCATAACCTCTACTATCTCTCTCACTTTAATTCGGCGGTCGTTTAACACCATTTGGTGAAATTTAGCAATGTTATCGTCAGTGGTTGCAGTTTTTGGACGTCCCGAACGTTTATCATCTCCCAAGCTCTTACGGTCACGTTTAAATTCAGCTGCCCAAATTTCAATACGGTAAATGATGGTGCAGAGTCCCCATACACAGAGTCCAACTCATTTTTGGTTTACGTAGGCGTATTGCCTTTCAAAAACAAGAATATAATAACAGCTCGATACTCAATTTTTTCCATTTTCACAAAAAACACTCACATGGGCTTACTCAAACGACTGTCAACTAAAAACTGCGCGCCCAAAATGACTGAAACTTCGGTAAGTAACCATCAAAAGATGCACAATTAGCATTCACCAGCTTTTATTGACGAGTGCTGCTATCTTAACTTTTCAGACAACCCTCGTAGAACAGCAACCTTCGGATCTGTACGCGTAATGCTCGGACTCTTAACAGACCATGTGCAACCGAGCAATTATTAACAGAGGCCTTTGACTATTATCACGTAGATATCTCGGCCTTCCTGGATATGCGATGGGATGGACCGCACATAAGGATGATGAAAAACTGTGGTATATACTATGGCGATTGGTATATGGAAAAGACACAATGCGGCAGATTAAGACCAGATGTGCATAGCCTACATGACACCACGTCTAGTAACGGACTTAGGCTTACTGTATTTGTGGCGAGACAAAATATCATTATGGCAAGTACACGGTTCCCTCATCTCAATATATACAAGGGGACATGGTGGTCTCCGGATCGTGATAGACGTAAGACATGCTTCCAGTATTCTGGGCGTCCGAATGTTTCGGGCAGCCAACATTGACTTTGATACGCGGATTACTCAACCAACAACCAGCAATCGCAAAAAACTGCCAGAATATCCATATCCCGAAATCTCTCAACAACTTCTATGTCGCCAGCATCAAGCGCCGAAGACCAGTGGCAACGCTGCCAACGTGCCATCATTGACTCCGCAACTGATGTGCTGGGTTTCATCTGAATACCAACAACAAATCTCTGGTTTGATGAAGAATGGCGGCAAGCGCAAGCGGAATTGCAAAGAAGGCCGAGAGCTGCTCGCGATCTCTACGAACAGAACAGACGGGATGAACATCGGCTGCTCCAGTAGAAGAAAAAGGGCACGAGAAGTGCGCGATCGGAGATGTTGAGAGGTTGTACTACAAGAATAACGTACCAACCAACCAACAGGCAAAAAGAATACGTCACGTATAACGGGGATGACAAACCCAATATCGCCGTCCGGCAAAATAAACCTTTCAACCTGGACGATGTAGATAAACAATTCCATCCACCAGACCTGGATGAATTGAAGAAAGCCATTTCTAAGTTTAAGTCCAACAAAGCTGCTCGAGTGGACGGCCTGACTGCCCAGCTCTTTAAGACGGCTTGAAAAGGAGTATATACCAACCCATCTGCAATATATGGTCAGATGAAAGTATGCCCTATGAATGGAACCTTACCATTGTTTGCCCAGTTCTCATGAAAGTAGACCCTCAGAACTACGCCAACTACAGAGGTATCAGTCTTCTTAACGTAGATCTTCTGAACTATGCCAACTACAGAGGCATCTGTCTTCTTAACATTACCAACAAGACCCATATTGTGTGAACACCTGAAGCAGTTTGTCAACTACCTGATTTGTCCATATCAGTGTGACTTCAGGCCAGGAAAGTCCACCATCGATCAAATATCCACACTACGGCAGATCTTGGAAAAAACCCATGAGCTCCAAATCGATACACACCACCTATTCATCGATTTTAAGGCCGCATCTGTAGAGAGGAGCTATACACAGCAATGTCTAGTTTTGGCATCCCAACAAAGCTCGTCCGTTTGTGCAGGATGAGGATGGAGAATGCACGCTCAGTAAAGAACTCACCGAGATCTTTGATGTCAAAAATGGATTTAAACAAGGCGACAACATATCATTACTGAAAGAATAGCGCCAAACTTACAAGCCAACACAAGAAGCATAATCTTTCAAAAGTCCGTCCAATTACTCACATATATCGATGATATTGGCATAATCGGAAGCAAACAGCGCTTTCGCCAGTATTGAAACAGAAGCCGCGAAGATGAGTTTAACGGTCAATGAGGTAAGACAAAGTATATGCTGTCAACAAGAAAGGACACTCAAAACCGACATCTCGGACAGAACGTCATCCTCGACAGATATAACTTTGAGGTATTTCACGACTTTCTCTACCTATGCTCCGCTATCAGTTTAGACAAGGACATCAGCGCAGAGATCAAACGGAGAATAACTCTTGGCAATCGCCCCATCTTTGGGCTAAGAAGGCAATTGACTAGCAAGACTCTCTTTCGAACAACAATAGTGACGCTATATAAGATTTTAATAATTCTAGTCCTGTCCTATGGCGTAGAGGCATTGACTTAATCAAAAATGGATGAGGTGTTCTTGGCTGCCCTGAGAGGAAAATCCTTCGGGTGATTTTCGGACTCATCTGTATAGAAGGTGAGTGGAGGAGGAGGTACAACGACGAGCTGTGCGGGCTGTTCAATACAACGACATCGACTTAGCCAGAAGATTGAAGGTCCAACAACTGAGGTTGCAGGGTCATGTTGCGCTGACCCTGCGCTGTTGGACACCAGTGTGCCAGTCCGAAAAATCTTCGCGATTCAGGTGGCGCAAGCAAGTGGAAGGGGATCTCAACCAACTTAGAAGTTTAGAGTGCAAAATTGAGGTAGCTGGTTGAAGATACTTGGCGATTGAGGCCTATGTCCATCCCGGACTGACGTTTGTGCGGCTAGCATAACAATTTGATTAAGAAAAGCAATTGGTTACAGAAGTAAAAAGGATGGCACTCAACTAACAATCCAACTTACCGCCACCGCATGTTGAGTACGATTCAAACTTTCCATTTCGTTTTAAAATTCGAATAGATCAGGTACGAAGAGAAGGTGGTTGGTAGTAGGAATTTACCCCTCATCCCTTAATATCTGCTAAGTATCCTATGCACATTTATGTGGTCTTAATATGTTAAAGACTCCTGCCAAATGCATGTAATTTCCTTAACTGATCTCCACTTGCACTTTCATGACAAGCTACTTATGGAAACCGACTTTCTGTCAATCTCATGGCTTAGGCCAGTAATATACATTTGGGCATACATTTCCTTTATTAGGAAGCGTGTTGATCGTGAAGCTCCGAAAAGAAAATCACTAATCTCCGTACCCTGAAATACAGATTTGGCATGGAAAAGTTTAAATAAATTTAACATCTACTCTACATTAACTCGACTTTCAAAGTAACCTTTTCCAAAAACCAACTAAACCAGTCAACTAAATTCCATTTATCAAGGCGGATTTGCAATTTCTTTTCTGTTCATGGCACGATCGTTACACTACCGATGGAAGTGTAACGGCTGTACAGACGTCCAACTAAAGCAACATTAGAGGATGTTGCATCTAAAATTAATTGCCTTAAACTATCACTTTAAGCCGCTCTGAATTTGTATAATTAGCCATATTTAGAGTAATTTTTTATTTTTTTTTATTTTTACAACACAAACACACATCCATATACGAGAACACATGTATGCTATGTGTATGTAATTGCGTAGCAACTTTCTCCTCTTCAACATGAATAGAAACGAATTGCAAATGAATGCATATAATAATACATAACAATTAAAGCGCTGCCAATTTATTATTCCACTAATTTTGCTGTTCAAAAATAAATAAAATGCGAGAGCCACAAACTATCGCATATTTTCTATGCAAAAGTTTGACAATCACTGTTTTATTTGGATTCAAACGGAAGGGTGTGTATAACAGTTTTCCTTTTCGATTTCAATGCGAACAGTCACATAGGGTGGTGGTCGTTTTGGGTGGTGGATTTTCTCGCGCCCCTTTGTACATCTGGGCTACGATGATTCATCGTTAGCAACAGCATCCTGAGGAATCTATGGTGACAGCATCCCCAGTGAGTCATATCCCAGAAGCGCTCTGACTACGAATAACCCTCTCTCTCCCACCCCACCATACTATTCCAACTCATTATGCATGTCCTCAATGAGCGAATGTGTCATACTGCGCATGTGTTGTTATTGAAGTTTCATTTAAAGATACTTTTCAACATAACCTGCAAACCTAAAACCATATTTGCAATAGATTTTGGGTAAAAATTTCAACCGAAACTAACTGCAGATACTTTGCTTAGATAACAACGTAAAAATGAGTCTCAGAAAATCTGTTGCTTCTTGGAAGTGATGCTTCCTCTCGAGACGAATCCGTCAAAGCCAGATACGAATACATGATGTGATGCAAGACACAGGCAAATAAATTACTGTGAGATTTCGCCAGTTAAAAAAAAAAACATAAAAATCTTCACAATCACAAAAGATACTGAATTTAAATCTATTACCGTTGGTTCAAGTCAGCAGAGGAGAAGACGTGAAATTTTAACAATACCACGGATTTGAAAAAGTGTTTTTTTGTTTTTCTATTGAATCGCTGGAGAGGAGATGAGGGGTGAAGTGCAAAAAATTCATTCGTACTACTCTTTGGCTATTTAATTTTTTGCTGATGGTCCATGCTCCATGGATACCATGGGAGAATCTTCTTTTTTTTCGAATGTGATCCGGACGCAATCAATCACATCTGTGTGGGATGGTTTTTATTTATCTTTTTTCGTATACACATACTCGTACATATCTTCTATCTTGGGAAAGGTCTGTTCGTCTTTTGGATGTGCGAAAGTTATTAAGCAGAGGATAATGGGTTATACAAACTGGAAGGGTCATTGGATCTTTTAAGGGTTATTTCTTGATTAAACTATTTGGGCAAGCGGATTTATTGTAATTACGGCAGTAAAGTGAGATTCACACCAGTCGGAGTTACTTTTCTTTTTGAATTTTTTACTTTATTCCCGCTTAGAAAGATAGATATATGAACAATTTAAATAGACAATAGAGTCCAAATATTGATCATTTTATTCAATCAGAAACCATTCCTAAGTCAAGAGGCTATGAAGACCTGGATTGGGTGTTACTGGGAAGTCTTGATCAATTGCTTGTCTTATCTACTATTGGCGGTCCCACGGGAACTAGGTACTTGTAAAGGATGTTTGATTTTTAAACTGGCAACATTGTTTGTACAGATTGTCAATTTGAAAGTTGATTTGTGGTTAGTACGTTTTGCCACTTTATGATGAATAGATTAACGCCAGAACAACGCATGTAATATCGTCCATCTGAGCAAGTTATTCGGAACACGATGAATCGTTTTCGCACCACGTACACTCTAGTGGATAATACGCATCTCCAAAGACGACAAGCACTGCGAACAGAATAAGTTATTGCCGTTGTGGAGACTCCGAATGAGTCGATTCGCTATCGTGCACAGCTCTGGAGGTATGCCCATCCATTTTGTGGAAGATTTTACGGAAAGATCTTGGCTTGAAAGCTTATAAGATGCTGTTTGTGCAAGAGTTGAAACCGCGTGACCATTATACTCGTCGTAGGTTCGGTGAATGTGTCGAAAACATGATACAGCTTGATCCTCAATTTCAACGCAAAATTTTGTTCTCCGATGAGGCCCATTTTTGGTTAAGTGGATATGTAAGCAAGCAAAATTGCCGAATTTGGAGTGGGGAAAACCCAGAAGCCTTTGTCGAGACGCCCTTGTAGCCATTAAAACTTACTATTTGGTGTGCTTTATGGGCGGGTGGAATCCTAGGCTCATATTTCTTTAAGGACGATTCCGGCCAGAATGTTACCGTCAATGGAAAGCGCTATAAAAACATTATTTTCTGACTTCTTCGTTCCTCAGTTGAATGGTATTGACGTGACAGAGCTTTGGTTTCAACACGATGGCGGAAGATGCCACACGGGGCGCGACACCATCAATTTATTACGGGAAACATTGGCTAAGCGCATAATTTCGCGTAATGGATCTGTGAACTGGCCTCCACGATCCTGTGATCTCACACCTTTAGATTACTTTCTTTCGGGGTATGTGAAGTCACTAGTCTATGCCGACAAACCAGAGACGTTAGACGATTTGGAAGTCAACATTCTCCGTGTTATTCCCCATATACGGCCCAAGTTGCTGGATAAAGTTGTCGAAAATTGGACTTCATGATTGCGCTTCATTCGAGTTAGCCGTAGCACGCATATGCCCGATATCATATTTAAACACTAATTAAATTATCTGTTAAATAAAGCTAATATCAAGTGTTTAATTCTAAGGAGCAGTGTAAGGAATCCAATGGAACAATTTCATCTCAAGTGGAAGCAATAGAATAACCTAGCGGAACCATTAGCGAGAAGGAGATCAAAAGTTAAAAATGTTTGTCAGCTGGATAGATTTATCTTCACTTGGAATAAGTTGACAAGTTCTCTAAGAGAACAATTTTCCTTTGACTACAAATATGCTGCCTGTACACATGGTTGTAGTTCTCATAGATCACATGGTTAGTGCATCGATAAAGTCACATCTTGTAGATGTTTCGTTTTAAGATCACCACTCGACTCGTGTTATAATGTCATCATTCTCAAAAACTCAAAATTAACCGGAACACAAAGCAAAAGCCTGTAGGCTTTAAGGCTTGGTAAAATTCCGATTTTTTAAGTACCAAGTACAATACATCCTTTCTGCTGCATAAGATATTTCTTTCAGCATTTTTTTAAAAAGTCCGGAGAAGCCTTAAACAGACTCGTATCTCGGTGGTCAAAGTTGTAACAGCTTGTAACCAGGCCAATCTCAAACCTAGAGAATGGATAATATTAGAAAGACTACAACATAGGGCACGAAGATCGATGGATCTAATCCTAGTCTCTTGATCGTCATGCATTAGGTAACCCGACTTCTCATCAAGGGTGAGGGTTTTAGAGACCAAAACAAACTATACGATGTCGACAATTTCAACTGGTCAGACGGAACAAAGGGAAGACAAAGCTTCCAATTAGTTGAGTATATCGACTTGTTTCCGATTCGAAACTCAAAGGAAGACACTGAAGAACCAAGAATTCTATTTTTAATCGCTGTCGCTTTGGATTAAGAAGCGAAATCATAAATTAATCACTCTCTGGAACGGCGAAGAACAAACAGCACTTATTCGGATGCGCATTTGCCATATGTGGCAGACTTAGCCAAGAAGTCACAAGCTTCAAGGCCATAATCGCTAAGAATATGTGTTTTTTTAAGCGTTTGGTTGTTAATTGTCAAAAAAAAGGACAGGAAAATTGCAAAAGTGTATACAATTTTTGTTTGAGCTGATAAATCAATGCTTGCCATTTACTTTTTAAAGATTATTTTATGTACTCGTAAATGTTGACCACGATTACGTTTTAAGTGGTCCATACAGAGAGTTCAATATTGAATCACTTTTGCGATCATATTGGCTGGTATCTAGATAATTACGGGTGTAATGTTGTCTTGCAAGGCTGCTTTATAGGGAAAGAGTGATTCGATTTGACGTACCCCCATAAAAAATAGTCTGAAGGCGTTAAATCGCGCAATCTGGCCGGCCGATTCACCAATCCCAAATGAGAGATAAAATGCTCACCGAACTCATTTTTCAGTTCATCGAATCGCGTGCTGTGTGGCATGTAGCGCGGTCTTGCTGGAACCACATGCAGACCAGGTTCAGCTCGCGTATTTTGAGCAAAAAAAAGTTCGAAATCATTGAACGGTAACAATGTTCTCACGGTCGTCTTTGAAAAAATACGGGCCGAACCATAAACCGCACCAAACAGTGCATTCTGTGTGCATTGGCAGCTCTTGTATTGCCTGAGTAATCATTATCATCAGACCAAATACGGTAGTCTTGTTTATTAACATACGCATTCAACCAGAAATAAGCTTCGTCGATGAAGACAATTTTTCGAAAAAAAGCGGATCTTCCTCCAGTTTTTCCAAGGCCCACTCACCGAAAATTCGATGCTGTGGCACATCGTTCGGCTTCAGTTCTTGCATGAGCTATATTTTGAAAGCAATATTTTCCTCTGTACGCACTCTACGCATTGGTGTCCAATAGCGTGAAATTGGTGCGAAGTTTGGTAACGACACTAAAATGGTCGAGGTATGCGAAAAACATTTTTCACAGGACACGAATTTTGATAATAACATTCAAAAATTTGTAAGCGTTGTTCGGGTGCAAGTTCTTCTACGATGAAATGGCACGCCAACTGAGAATGCTTGATTTTGACACATGTCACGAATCACGCGTGAGCTGTCAAAAATAGAACACTGAAAAACCAAACAGCAAAAAAATCACCCTTTGTATAGCCTCGGAAAGACTCGCCGTGTTAGTCTTCACAATTATTATTAAATCGCTTCCCAAATCGAATGATCCTCGCTCCGATTCATCATCAACAAAAGATCCTCAAAGAGATCATGTTTGCCACTTACTTCGATTTATGATCTTTAAGAAAAGAGGTATAGTTTAATGGAAGCGAGTGATTAACAAGTCTAGATCGCTTGCTCTAAACTATCAGCTAATTTCTCGTACACCCATCACACAGTTAGAGAAAAGATTCGTAAGAGAAACGTATGGCAATACGAGAAAGCAAATTGAAGCGGACCTAACAGCTTCTTTAGGAATTTTAACTGATCGTTATGTTTCCTCGATAAAGACGAGGATGCCGCTGCTGATATGATCACAGGCACTATTCTCTTTGGAAGATTTTTGAAAGTATCGCTTATGGTGCGTTATATTTACAATGTAAATCTATATTTGCAACCAACCAAGATGGCTTTCTCACAGGCAGAACAACGATCACCAACCTCATTGAGTTTGTTTCTAGTACACTGTGCGCCCTAGAGCAGGGGAAACAAATTGATGTAAGACCTTTGATGAAATCTTGCACAAGTTAATTCTATTTAAATTCAAAGATCTTGGTTTCGAATCTAGACTGCCCCCTTGGGATAATTCCCACATTAAAAAACGCTACCATCTTGTCCATTTTCATTCCCTTTATTCTGACCTAATAATTGACACCTTGACTATTAACGATGTTGTTAACATCATAAAGCACTTCCACATATCTCTTTATGCCGATGATATGAAAATCTATAGATAGCTTTCAAGCCTCTCTGAGTCTCAATCTTTACAAGTTGATCTTAATATGTTCTCGATATGGTGTCATAAAAACTTTATTGAGCCCAAGCTAGAAAAATTCCAAGCCGTTTCTTACTCCCGGAGGCGTTTGACACTTCCAACTGGCACTTATTATTTATTTAATCAAAGGGGAGCTGCAGTTACTTCAATGCGAGACTTGGGTGTCATTTGTGATACACAGCTCAATTTTAGCACCCTTTAGACGATGGTCTAAAAGATTCTCCTACTCCTATATCACTAAATCTCTGTACATAATCTTTGTTCATCCACTTCTCGAGTAAGACAGCGAGATATGGTCCAACGGAGATTTCTACGTTTCACATGGCGCGGGCTACCACATGCTGACCACAATATTCTGCCCCCCTATGTTAATCGACTCAACTACTTTCCTATCTTTGGGAAAACGTCGGGAGTCAGCCGATATTCTGTTCATCCACAAACTCTTAACCGGCATCATCGACTGTCCCACTATACGCTCCTAAATCCCATTCAATACCAATCCGTGTCATTTAAGGTCTGTCCATCTTTTTCATCCGAGTGATTACAGGACAACTTATGGTCTTAACGAGCCACTGTGTGGAATGCTACGTGAAACAAATCGGATAGGTCAAGTGTTCGACGTAGTTTAGCCCTGAACAACCATTCTTCCCGTCATTAGACCTTAGTTTAAGTAAAAAAATTGTTTTTAGTTCAAAATCGCAGTTTTAAGTTTAGTTTGTTGAGTTATATGTTTGTAATAAAACAAAAAAAAAAAACAACAAAAAGGTAGTAAAAATTGTTGGTCATTCGGCAAAAAACATTAGAAATGCTACCTCACCCTCCATCCCAACGATCATTTACAACGACATTCCTGCTGTCAGCTCTTTGGACCTGGCCCATCTGCTTGCTACACACTTGGCGGCCAGCTAAACACTTCCAGATTGTATTTTGTCAACGGAACGAGTACACTTTCACAGTCGTGTAGTAGCAGGAGTACAAATCTTAATATACACAAACCCACTGGCCCAGATGGTATATTTCCCCTTTTTCTGAAGAGGTGTTCTTTTTCGCTGGCAAAACTACTGATCAAGCTTTTTCTTCAATCCTACTCTTTAGGACTCTTTCCGACCCTAAAAGGACCCACTGCACTTACGTCCCCTCTTTCCAATGTCATGGAAACGCTGATAAACCGTCAGCTCACGAAATATCTCGAAACGCGAAAACTTCTCATTGACCGGCAGTATCATTTTCGCAGCAACAGGTCCACTGGTGATTTGATGGCATGTCTCACCAAAAAGTGGAAACAAAGTGTACTTCAATCTGGCGGAAGCAAGAAAGTTGCACTTGATATTTCTAAGGCATTTGACAGAGTGTGGCATCAGGCTCTTTTGGCGCAAATGCATGTTTTTGTGATCAACAACTCAATGGATCAGAAACTACCATACAGAACGTTCAATTCAAGTTGTCTTGGACGGTTTCAAGTCTGATATTCACAAAATAAATGCTGGTGTGCCCCAGGGTTCCTTCCTGTCTTTAAATCTAAATACCCAGCCATTATCATTGAATGACACTTACATCATCGAAACCGAAAAACTTTCCATTCTCGGTATGTGTGTCAGTGACAACTTACATTGGAATGACCACATATTCGATGTCGTCAAAAACGCTGCGAAATATCTAGGTTTCCACAAGGCGATGTAAAAAATATATCACCCCCTCTGATTCGGGCTCATTATATAAGGCATCCACCCAAAAGTGGAGTACAATGTCCACATCTGGTTCAAGTACTCCTAAAGCATCTCTCCACCTGCTAGATAGGATTCAAGACAATGCAATAAAACTCAAGTAACTAATATAATATCAGTCAGTCAATTGGCACCCTCGAACACCGACGTAATGTCTCCCGTCTCACTTTGTTTTATCACTATTTCCACCAGTAGAATTCCGCCCCTTAAAAACCTTCAACCGAAACATCCGTCTCACTGTGAATGCTCATCAGTATACACTGAAGACCACTTACGGACGTACTCTAAAATATCGTGATTCGTTCCTAAACCATACAACCCGATTATGGAATGCCCTACCGAGCTCTCTATTTCCTAGTTGTTATAACTTCCAAACATTTAAGACCAATGTGCATCGGTACCTCTCTTTTCTTTCTCCCGAAGATCTTCTACGTCGAATACTGTCCAAAAATTACTGTTCGTATGAGAAGTACTTCCAAACCTAATCGGCTTTAGAGAATAAGCTAACTTGGACAGCGTGTCAAGTAATTTGCACAATCTCCGGTTGAATTCAAATAGAACAATGCGACGAACACAAGAAACAATGAGTTACATCTCGCCCAGATTGTTCGAAAAAGTAAATAGAAGAAGGGGCTGACAAAGGGATACTTGAGTAGGTGTGATCTAGTTCCAAAGATTATCCCACAGTTTCCTGTCAGTTTCAGTCGAATCATTTGCTTGAGTTTAGTTTCTACTTCCTCATATCCCAACAAGGTGCGAGTACGAGTACTCGTACACCCAAGTATTTGATCCCTGTAATACGGCTTCAAAGGCTTAAATTGCAAAACTATTTGTTAACTATTACTGAATACCTATTAACTGGATCAACTTTGTACCACGCTCGCACATTGTATTCGTAAGTCTTCTCAAAGAAGAAGTTTAGCAACTTGAGAATTACCGTGCACTAAATAACACAAGACTCTCTAAAGAACTCTTTTGTTCGCTTGTTTTTTTCCTTCGCAGAACTAATGCCTAATAAACCGTAGCAAGAGAATTCGTAACTATACTCGTAGAGGCAAAAACAATTCAGCCCAACGGGGTCAAGACTCTGTACCTCAATCTGAAATTAAAGTAGCCACAGAGTGTTTTTTTTTTTTCTTTTATTTTCTTAAGTGTTATTGTTTCCTGCTGTCAGACAATGGATGCTGTTGAAGTTACAAAATAAATCATAGTCTGTCCCAAAATAGGTCACAGCAGCATCACAAAGTTGACTTTGTGTTTAAAGAAATAATTCCGCGCATTTACGAACCATAATCTCGTTACTTTTGCCTCTTACTCTCTGTTCTTTAAGAAGAAGAAAGCGCTAAAATACGCCAACATCTGGTAATGTTTTGCGACACATTTTCCTGTTAAATCACAGAAACGCCATTAATCTCGTTGACAGGAACGCCGCGCAAAATATTCTACCATGATTAATTGGGATTTCGATTTTTTATTTTTTTTTTTTTTTGACAAAAATAAACGTTTTACATTGTTTAGCCCCCATTCCAGTGAATCCTTAAACCACATGTACCAAAATCCACACAAACACAGTGGAATACACATATCTCAAGGACACAATATCACTATAGATGTGGTGTACTCGTAGAACACCACCCTTTGGCCACTGCACTGGAGCACATAAGAGGAATCTTCGATTTTTCACAGAAAAGTAACAGATCTAAGGAGTTGGAGGGTTTTTGGAACTTACCTTTGGATTTCTTTGGCATTCGAAAGGAATTCCATAAGAAGGATTTTTTACCTCTTATAGCTGGAGCACGATACAAATCCAACTCGCTGTAGCAAGTCGGAGCGGTGCTAAATGCCAAATAGTTATTGCCACCCGCACCACCATTTCCGTTGGTGGCGTTTTTCAGATTCACATCCCGGAGATTGCAATTGATTTTACGATTGGTTTTGAACTTTTCACTCGAATTATTCATTTGTAGTTCGGCACTATTGGCACTTGAAATGTACAGAGAACTACCAACACCGACGACCGGTTGAAAGGACGATTTCTTGTTGTTTTGCTGTTGCTGCTGATTGTTGTAGAACAACGCCACAAAGTCGTTTAGTCCCATGTTTTCAGATCTATTAATAGAATAGGCTGTACAACGCATTCGCACTTTTTTTTCGTTTTCTTCTATGTCTCCCACATGTATCCTTTGGAATAGTATCTACACTCGTGGTATCCTTTTATCCTTGTGGAACTTATTACTCGCGCATATCGTACTCGCCACACACTGCCATACAGAGCTTCTTAAATTGTTCTCAACTGTTATACGAATATGCGACAGATACTATGTGGAAAAACCATTGATAACGATGAGACGTTGAATCCAAAACCGAGAGCATGTAAACTTCGACCGACGACGGACGTAAAGTGTAACCGCACGCCACCGACACGACACAGACTGAATCGATGAAGTCGACGGTTGGGATTAGAGCTACGACTACGACTACGAGTATGTTGCTGTGGTGTGGCCTGGTGTATAGTATCTCTATGGAGTACGGGAGTATCTAAGATAGTTTTTCCCCCCGTTTCGGTAAGCTTTGTGTTGCACAGGTGAGCAGTGGAATAGACCGGGGCACACAGGTAGTTTACTTGAAGCCATGCCATCTTAGACCACGTACATGTTTGTAGATACTTATGCAGGTGAATCTGTGTGCGGTAGGCTATGTGTAGTGGTTTTGTTTTTCAGTTTTTGGATTTCTACAGTTTTTCTTCTTTTTTTTTTGCTAAGGCATAGAAAATATGGCTTGTAGAAAAGAGCTGTTAGCTGTTTGTTGCGTAGACACTTATATGAGTACGAGTATATAGTAAAGATACGGTATGGGCATTTAGGTTCTTCACCTTTGGATACTGGGTGCGCTTGGGCTCATGGACAAATGGGCTGGCTCCCTTAGATACATATGTTTGTATTTATTGTCAGTATGTTGTAAAGGGCTTTGAGTTAAATATAAGTTCAAACTACTTAAAGTTGTAAGATGTCAATGTGTCAATATTTTGAGTATGAGTTGGATGAGTTGAGTGAAGGAGGAAGAGATGTGGATAATTGAAACTATCGGACAATAGGTAAGTTAACTTTCAAGATGATACTTCAGATCAAAAACCTTTTGCTTTGGATACTAGTGTTTTCCGTATTTTGATATTTAGCAGGGTATCGAGTATTACCTTTCAGGTATACGTACTTGTACAAAGACTTGCCATGAAGTGAAACTTACTTCCGTTCATATCCAAGTCTTGTTGAACCCTTTCCATTTGTTTGGGTATCTCTGCCAAACAATCTCTGTTTTATCTATTGTAAGGCATTTGCTTCAACTGCTCTTCCCTGAATCTAGATCGTAGAAATGCAAAAGGAATACATACCCCCTTAAGCAACCAAAATCGATCAACTTGGGAGGGACAGTAGATTCTTAAGTTTGGGAAGGCAAACTGGAGCGAGAAAGTGTTGATGGGATGAAGAAATATTATATCTATACAAAAGAATCCATAAGATAACCCAATTCAGGATGACCATACATACTTGTGAAAGCGTTTTCTTTGCAACATGCGTCCTTACACAAAGGATTTGTGCACCAGATGCTCGACATAAACTTACCTGAAAGGAAACAGAGAAAAAAATAAATATTATTTTTAAAGTAAAAAAATTTATAATAAAAAATGTAAACAGAATTCTAACTTGTTAAGTGGTTAGAAAATAGATTGCTATGTCTGATATATGTTGTAATGTTGCACTAGTAGGTAGGAAGTGAGTGGGATCGATCTGGCGATACACTGCTTTCTTACTAGAGTGTTCTTACATTACCTCTTCGTTGTAGCTAACATAAATAAACGAGTGATGCGCAGGAGAAAATAGCAACACTATAATATTCTGTCAGAAATGGTTAGCCCTCTGAAGGCAGACGTATCGCGGAATAATTCAGGATTATAAAGCAACGTTGGCGTCAAGGCTTAGTATAGTACATTTTTTATTTGAGCTACATCAACGTATTTTCAACTGAGATCAGTAAAGATTTAAGTGACTAGGGTGCTGAAATAAAGATGATGACGGGTGGAACCTTTGTGGGTCTCGGAAAAGGACGGATTCACTGTTGATTTTCGGTCTGCAAAACTAAAAAATATTCTGATGACCAAATCAGTACATGGAATGTTCGGAACATAAAGAGGTCATGTGCTATGAGGAAAAACTGTGAAACATGCTACAGTAAGTTCTACAAAAACAGAATTAGTGTCTGTTTGAATGCGAAATTGTTATTGACCTCTCTAAGAGATGGATGGATATCATAGAATCATCGATCAAATTGATAGACTCGGGCTATATGTTACTTTGCAGTCAAGGAAAATACCGTATTTTAGAGTCTGGAAATAACACCACTCAAGTATTCACGTGAAAGAATATAGACCAAGAGAACCGTCCTCAGTAATGAGTGACATTTTCTGCCAACAGCTCCCTTACAGTACCAGAAAAGCGACAACGTCTTGGTAGCTTTAGAGGCGACAAATAAGTGTGCTATCCAAGATAATAACCAGATTCTTAGCTACGTGAGAGAAATAGGTGGTGACGCCGTCTAGCTGCAGATAAGTCAAACCGGTCAGCTTCGTTCGTGTTGTGAGGAGAACAACCCCAGTTTTCAGAGGGTTACCTGGAAGCCTATAAAGGACGCAAAAATCGTTTATTACCTGTGTTTTAGAGCAAACAATAACTAGTCACGATTCTGTTCAGTTGAATTGATTTAATTTATAAGTTAAGGGATTTATTTAGGCCGTGTTGTGTTGCCGAGTTACTCATGTCGTAAAAGATGAGTTGCCGATCCTCAATGTCTATGAATGTTGAGCAAATAAAGCTCTCGCAGCAGCATGAACCTAGATCATCATTTTGCTCATGCTATCTTCAAGAAGGACATCAGACTTTTAAGTCTTAAGTTCTTGCCAACAAATTTTTTTTTATTTAGTTCCATAGGAGGCTACTGGTGGAACCGTGTGTTGGGCTTTGAGATGCGGCAATTTCCATACTCAGATCATCAGCCCATGATAATAATGTTGGGAATAACTGTCCAGAAGAATACCAGCCCCATTCAGAAAACGGCCCTCCTATCAAAATTGAATTGGGGGAAAAAGAAAGCCATAATGTATAGACAGAAGCTGGACCAACTTTTGCCGAGACAGGATGCCGCGTCTATAGATTTTGGGTAGTTAGAAGATTTCATCAAGACGGCATACCAACAGCGATGTCACTTTACCCCAAATTTAAGATATCCACTCCCTATTTCACTCATATCTTGATTTCCCATAATCTACTTCAATTTCGAAATTTTAATCTGAAGCCCAAGCCAAAAAGCTCGCCAAGTGTGAAAATTCTGCTGACGTTTGGAGATGCGTTACAAAACTTAATGGGAAAAAATTTATTATTGGTGAGACTTTAACACGCTGACTGACAGGTGTTAACTAAAAGACCCTTGCGGTGGCCGTTTTTGGTTTTTCAAGACAAAAGTTGTTGCATCATGTTACATGATATGTTACATGACAACTTTTTATAAATTTTAAAATGTAATCGGTAACGCTGACAATAACCACACACACGCACCGGTGCGTAATTTGCATATGGAATGGAACTTAATTCAGGTAAATACTAAATTTGACGACGAGACCTCGCACCGGTGCGTGGCCGGCACTACGCATCTCTCCAGTGGCCGCCAGTCAACCTGTTAACCCCTGATATTCCTCTTCAACACCTTAGAAAACTTTTGAATCCAATAACTGATCAATGCAGATTTCACTATACGCAGCCAGCCTTTGTCAGAGAAGAATTGGATGCCCCAATTATACTGGTGTATGCAGCATTTAAGAGACTGAAAGATGGAAAGCACCTGAATCGGATGGAATCCCTACAGAATTCTATAAATACGGAATATCTAAGCTGACTAAGACACTAGACGGCTTATTTAATAATGTCCTGCAACGGATGGAGCCAAATGGTCAACTTGGTGAATTCCAAGCTGACTTTGGGGCGGGATATTCAACGATCGATCAAAGTTTTCAAAAGCATTGCGGAAGTATAGCGCAATATAAAGTGATGCTCTAGTGCAGCTTTTGACTCAATAGAGGTCCTTTGATGCATTAACTATTTGGCAAAAGGCATATCTAGGAAGTTTGATAGCGTAATACAAAGCATTTATAAAAGGACGGAGATAAAGGATGGTGGAAGGATGAGTAGCAACGAGAAATGGTTTCTGAATGCAGAACAGATCGAAATAGTAAATAAGTACAACTACCTTGGTAAGATTCTCACACAAAATGTAAGCATGGATCGACATTTCAGATGCAAACTAAAAAAGATCAAGACCGCGACAAATACAACGTGGAGAGAGTGTTTTGCTAACAAATACACAGCACATAGCAGTATTTTTGAGGCGGTCGCCAAGACAACTTTGCTCTACGCAGCCAATGCATGCATTCATGAGACGCAAGTCAATCTGAGGATATAGAAAAACCACCGAAATTTACTTCAAAAGGGTATTTCGTTTACAACCTAACACCAGTAACTATGTCAGTGTGGTACGAGTGTGGACGAAGATAGGACTTGAAGTAAGCAAGCGTGGAAGCATGGAAGACAACGCGAACTATATCGCTTAATTTCAGCAGTAGATCTCAACCTCAGGCAGCAATTTGAAAGAGAAGGACCGGAATCACTACATCGATCAATTCATAGTCAGCTGAATTATAATTTGGAAGAGCGGAACCTATTGCAACATACAACAGTGGATCAAAATATGCAAGCAATATGCATACAAATGAACAACAATAACAAGCCACGCAACACTGGACTCAGGTGTCGCAATCCTGCATGTCGTGGGACCCACACAACTTCGGAAGTATCACACGAAAATACTTTTTTATTTTGTAGGAGTAGGATACATTACACCATGTGTTTTAAGATTTCGTGATAAGTAATTTGTATATAAATAGAGAATTTATGAAATAAAGACTGATTCCAGCTGGAACTCTCAACGACATAACTTTTATTCCATGAGACCCCCACCAGAGGTGAGGCTTACTCGTGCTAACATTACCATTTTGGTCCTTTGACACTTTTGAGGTCAGACATCGGTTATTGTGAGAATCTTCGTAACAAAAGTGCAATTAGTTAAGAATCATGCACGACTACGAGGTTTGTACCATTGTGGGAAGAAAGGACATTGGCAAAGGATCTGGAAAGGCCCCAAATGAATTTCAGGAAGGATAGTCCTTCGCGAAACACTCAACGAATTTCAAGAGAACCACGACAAGATAAAAGCCATGGATATACCTGATACATCATACTCGTAAATGGTAGGAAACACAATCCAGCTCGTAAAAAGTATTTACAATCATCTGAGAATAACCCTTGGAGAAATTGTTCTAATAGAACAGGTCGAAGAAGTTTCAAAGGAGGCATTCGTGGCATCATCTTACGAAACTCAGCGTCTTCGACTTGAAAATCAAGATCGATGCAATTATGAGGACAATTGACTTTTTTTAAAAAAAAAAGAACTTAACACTCAACTGGGTATGAATGAATACACTTACAATGCCTCAGCAGGTGTTAAGTTTTTTGTTTGGAAAAATGGGATAGAGAAAGAAAGATGTTTGAGTTCAGTGGTTATTTCGCTCCATAGGTGGCATCCAACAATTAATGGGGAGACTAAATTGTTAGTAGAAATTGGCTTGTTGTTGTTTTCTAATCAACTACTCATCTTAATGGATTTTTGTTAATTGAAAAAATTAGTGTCTTTCGAGCGCGGTTGGGATTTGAACACCGAACCTTCCGATTTGGAAGCCAGTCCACTACCACTTCAGCCACGGCCACCGATTCAAGCTAACATTCAGGAACTATGCCAAAGAAGTTTATGAGTGCTCCGATCAGCAAAGGATGCTCGTTGATCAGTGAAAAAATCTTTTCGAGTTTCATGAGCCGATACATCCAGGCTGATGATTAAATGACTTCTTACGTCGCAAAGAAAAAATTATGAAGGCGTACATTACAACATAAACAACTGCCTCTTCCAAATGGGTTTAAGGTCCTCTGGAGTGGCAATTGCCAAAGACTCGCCAATCACTTCACTCTCTACGGTCAAAAGGAATCATCTAGAGTGGCAGCCTTTTGCGATATATTCAGGACAATATTACACGACAAACTCAAGCTGGGTATTCCTGAGAAAATGGAATACCTCAAGACACATATGGAAGGTGAAACACTTTACCTTATTCAGCCTTTCGCAATATCAAGCGAAAATTACAAGATCGCTTGGGAAACTTTGAAAAAAAAGGACACGATAGTGAGAGAAAAATCGTTACCATTCACCTGGACAGGATGTTCAAAATAAGGTAGCCAAACTATTGCAAACCACAAGGCTTGATAGTCAGAAGCACAAAAAACATGCATTCGAGATGTTTATGTCGACAACATTTCCGAGCATACCACCTTGATCAAAAATTTTTCGGAATTTATTCAGAAAATTAAAAATACAAGTTTATTCATCTAAATCTATATTGTCCCCTTCAAAGTAATCCCCATCGACTGCAACACACTTATGCCAGCGCTTGATCCAATTCTCGAAACATCAGTGCTTCCTGCGATTTATCCATTACTTCCTCTCGGCTGCTGAAACGCGTTCCCCGTAGTGGTTTTTTAACTCGATTGAACAGAAAGAAGTCACAGGGAGCCAAACCAGGTGAATTCGGTGGCTGTTGGATGGTATTTGTTGCATTTTTCGTCAAAAAATTACGAATAATGATGGCACTGTGCGAAGGTGCCAAAATGTCTTGGACGGATCCATAGACAATGTTCAAGTCCTCCGCTATCTCTCTGATGGTTAATTTGCGGTTATTAACCAACATTTCTTTTACATCCTCAATGTTTTCGTCGGTTTTCGATGTCGATGGTCTGCCACTGCATTCATCATCTTCGATTGACTCACGACCATTTTTGAACCGTTCGTGCCACTGGTAAACGACCGTTGTCTTTAGAAAATCGTTGCCGAAGCACTTTTCCATCATTTCCAACGTTCGCGCACCCTTAAATCCGTTTTTTACGCAAAATTTAACACATGTTCGTTGTTGCGCATTCAAATCCATTTCTAAAATTGTAAAAAATCGCCAACACACACAAAGATAGATGTACTCTTGGCTACGTAACTCTTGCAAATGTCAAGCTATGATACTAAGATTTAGAGAAATTGTCAACAACGGATTTACCAACTTAACAAAAAAAACAGAGTTCAAATCGGAACAATGGGAGCGCCACACGGTGGTGTGGTGCGGGAACTTTTTGATCAAGGTGGTATTAACAATCATTAACTACCATAACACACAGAACGTTCTGCTGAACATAATGGTAGCAACAAATCGTGGCCAAATACGTGCCTCAGTTTTGGCAGTTAAATAATTCAAACTGGAACTTAGTTGATTTAATAACAATAGTTCACAAAGTATGATGATCCCCGGAGACCGACATCATGAGTCCATTACTCAGTTGTACAAAATCTTCCAGCCAAGAGCCAGAGTAACTGGGCAAAATGTTATAAAAGCAGTGGCATTGCCCCTTCTCTAGAGCAAAGAGTTCAAAATGTGCAAAGTTCTTCCATTGTCCCATCAGCTGACTAGTTAATATAGAAGGAGATCACTACTACCCTTTAAATGAAGGTTATTTCCCTTCATGCGAACAGAGATTTTCAGATTTCTAACTAACTCTACCCAGTACGAGTATATGAATCTCACTGGATCTACCATTAGTTCCTGTGAAATGAGTCTTCTGAAACATTCGCAGAATCATATGCAATTCGAAGCGTTCTGTCGCAGTTATATGTATCACTGTCCAGCACGTTGTGAGACTCAGACAACTTCGGGGATGATTTTGCAAAAGTATTGTCGTATTTCACGATAATAATAATGGCGAGGAAATATCTTTTACTATAAAATTGCAAGCGGACCTACTTCCACTAAATTATTCCACTAGTATAGAGTACTAGGTCTCGCAAAAGTCATCACCCTATCGGAAGTGTCAATTCTATTTTGACATTTGTGAAGTAAGCAGATATAAAATACACGTCACCAAATGATGAATCCCTATAGTCCTAAAGAACGCGGAATAATTGTTACGATTTTTTTGCGGAATATTTCGTCGGTGGTGTTGGCACAGCGGCAACTTCGGCGCAGATTTTCCGGTCGTCCGACACAAACTGGACAAACACTACGACGTTTAGCCGCTCGCCTAGAAGACTATGGAGACAACACGAGATGCTGCCACGTCTGGCCGGCCTGAGCTGAGAATATCGCAGCTGTGGTTAAAGATGTCGCAGAGGACCCCGCAGTATCGATCAGACGACGTGCCATGCAATTGAGCATCAATCGGCGGTCTTTACAGAAAATTTGGTGAAAGATTGTGAGATATTCCCTTACAAAGTGCATCAGCTGTTAGCTGTTGACCACCAAGCGGGAGTAACCTATTCTGATTCTCGACCACGAGGGAGACAACTTTCATCGAAAATCATGGTGAGCGACGAGGCTCATTTCCTTCTCTTTTGATATGTGAATAAGCAAAATGATCGCTTCTGGGGCACCGAAAATCCGCGTATAACCCACGAAGAGCCATTACACCCGCTTAAAGGTACTGCATGGTGTGCTGTTTACGCGTCGTTGGGGCTTATTTTTTCGAAAACGTTGCGGGCCAATGACTCCTGTCGACGGCGAACGTTACAGATCCATGGATGAATTGGATGAATTGGGGCTGGAAAACATGTGGTTCCAATAGGATGGAGCAACGGCGTATACTGCATGAGGCATAACCGAAATTCTGAGGGCTGTATTTCCGGGTCGCCTAATTTATCGTTTTGGCGATTTGCACTGGACGACAAAATCGCCAAATTCAACCGTTCCAGACTTCTTTTTGTGCGGTTTTTTGAAGTCACGAGTCTATTTTAACAATCGGGTCCGATATCATTTTCTCAACTTAATGGTAAAAAAGTTAAGAGATTCAAATACATAAACATAGGGTGACAACTTTTGCGCCACCTTGTAGATCTACCGATCTTGTGTCATCTATGTAACATGGCGTAGAGGCTTCGTGAGAAGACATCCCATGCTACGGGAACCAAGACGGCACTTTTTTGGCGTGCATTGAATTCGCGATGCAGAAATCATACGCAAGCTCAAGGAACTGAACATTATTATCCTGTTACGTTGGCGCAAGCAGGCCTATCGCTAAAGAATTATAGATGATCGTTTTTAAGGGTTAAGCGTTGAGAAAATGCAACGTACGGGTATGTGATATTAGGAAAAATGAGCAAACGATTAAAAAAAATATTAGGTTGTTCAAAAAATTCTTGCGTTTTTCAGCAATAGATGGATTTGGCGCGATTATTTGTATCTAAGCCTACCGTATACCATATGTCAAATGTTTACATGCGTTTTATTGTTGACACTTACCCTAAAATCAAAAAAAAAGTCGACGCGATTCGGTCGAGTTTTGTGGTTGCAATTGTGATTCGAACATTGAGAATTTTGAAGAGCATATTCGCCACATTTCGCCAAAGGGAAGTAAGCAAACAAGTTGCTCTGGCAGGCAAGTAAATAAGCATTCAATATTTCGGGAATTTGCTACTGCCCTAAACGTGCCCATTGGAAGCATTCATGACCATTTAAAATCGCTTGGCTTCGTAAAGAACCTCAATATTTGGGTACCGCATGAGTTGATAGAAATTCATCGGACGAAGCGCATAAACATCAGCGATCAACTCTCCAAAAGCGAACAAATCTATCCATTTTTGAAGGCTTTGATCACGGGCGAGAAAAAATGGATTGTCTACAACAATCTCACTCGAGAAAAAAAGTTGGAGTAGGCGATATGAATCATCGCAAAGGCAAGGAAAGGTAGACATCCACCAAAAGAAAGTGATGCTGTCCATCTGGTGATTAATGATTAATTCCGATGCCTACTGTGAGCAGCTATCAGAAATAAAGTGATGTCATCGTATGTACCACACACAAGTTTGGTCAATTGGCAAAAATTGCTGCACCGCATATCCTAGATCTTGCGCCATCAGACTTCAAACTTATTTCGTTCCTTGCAAAACTCCTGGAATGGTAGAACGTTCGCTTTTGAGAGAAAGATACTCGTAGGTAGTTTTATGAACGCAATATTATGTAGCTGCCGAGGGGTTGCAGAAGGTCATCGAACAAAACGGGCAATACAGCATTAGTTAATATTCATCGCATATACTAAATAAACGCAATTTAAAATCAGTGCAATGAGAATCAAATCTAATGTTGGGATGGAGACAACTATCAATCTGCTACCCCTGGATCTCTATATGCAAGAATTCGCTGCTAACAGCGCCTTGATGATGAGTCAGAAAAACAGCTGGATTGCAGATCTCCTTAGGCAAGCACACATTCAAAAGGATTACGTAGGGAGCAACGGTGATTTGAATTACATATCTCCCTATTTGAAAAACCGTGCTCTTGTTCATTTCCCTGGAGCAGGGAGGAGTGGAACACGAATCAGGAAATCAGTACTTCTCTACACATATACGTCAAAGATGGACTGTGGGACTAGTGACGCAATTGGGTAAATTGGGAAAGCAGCGTATATGACTTCAATAATGAGGGATACCACCCAATTACATATATTGCCATTTTCATTGACAGTCAGACGGCCATAAATCAGTTTCTGCTTCCGAAATAAGTTCCTAGTTCGCATAAACTCAGTTGGGTCTCTAGACACAAGGTCATTACCGAAAACGAGATGGGCGACAAATTGGGGAAGAAAAGAGTCTACAACTGACAATGATCGGGTACTCAGAGTGGAAATCATTCACCACTTGCGGAATATCTGTTCTGGATGTTCTAGTCAAGATATGGCAAGATGCTTATTCTCAGGGATGACGACATATGTAAAGGCGGCAGTGGTTGAAGACTTACGAGTATGACGAGGATATATCTCAATTTCTCTATCACTACCCGAGTTTCTTTCAAGAGCTTTGTAATGTTTAATGTTACTATCCAATCTTCACATGTTGCTAGGGCCATCCGGGTGGTGGGGCAATATAAGCTGAATGAAGAAAGTAAGAAAGGACACAAAGCCCCTTTTGTTCGGCTTATCTCAATGAAGGGTATCACGACCTAAATGCGGTGAGGAAAAGGCTACTCTAATTTATTAACCCATAAACCTATTGAAGTATCATTCTGTGCCATTATTAAACATACATTAGGAAAAAACTTTTGGATTGTTTTTTAGACACATGCTGGTTTAATCGTATGGTTACCCATATTACCTCACGTTGCTTCAAAACAAAATAAATCTCCAATTCAAAACTTATTTAAGATATCAAGAATGCTGTGACATAATACATTGGATGGACCTACTTTTAGCATATTTAAATCATGAATTCAATTCAAAGTATGGTAGTTATTTAAATTGCTTTGTGTTTATGGCATTAGCACTCCCTTAAGTGCTACACCCCGAACACCAAAATTTTTCACATCCCATTTACGTGCAAATGATTTTCAATTAAATAACTTGCCGATATCGTCCATTTTCAGCCGTTCGTTCGAAGGAACAACAACAACAGATACTCTCCTAATTGCACCTCAATTCAGTTATCATCTGCGGGTGCTTTTAATGTATCCATCAATGGTCATTTCCTTCTCGGAAGTTTCCACAAGCGGAAACTATTCTTTCTGCAAACATACTTCCACATTACCCGTAACCGTTCGACCGAGAAATTATTTTTTATTTAAATTGTTTTCTTTAAATGAGGTAAACGAAGGCTACCTTGAAGCAGACCTTGTTCAATTTATTTATTTGAAAATTACAACCGAGAAATGCCGTCTGAGGGAAAATGAATAGATGCACATGTAATGTATCTAAAGGCATAAAAGTCCACTTAATTCTAATGGCCATTGCGTTTTCTTACCATAAATACTCACAACATTGCTATGATGTTGTAAACTGCCGTTGTGACTTTTGCAACGGATGTTAAAGCTTGAATCAGATTTATCAATGAATATTACCAAGTTTCTGATTGAATTCGAAAAAGGTTTTAAAAGTGTTGCAATATTTATGAGAGACTTTAATGGCTCAGATAATTTATTCATTGGTTTGCAAATTTATTTTCACTTACGGTATATTTTATGGAAATTTTTGGAACTTTAAAAAACCGGGAAGTTTTATGTAATGTTTTTTCTTTCGATTGTAGTAAGACAAGGTTAAATTGTTTCACTTTCTCTGCTAAGCGGGTAGAGTGTCAGTAAGCCATGAAATATGTTTGGAGGTGCCAATTTGCAGATACGTACTTTAAGTGGTTTTAGTGCTATTTTTGAATGGATCTAGTAATTTTCTTTATCTGCGAATATAAATTGCGATTTGGGTAGATGAGTTAACAAAATTATCATTACGTAAAATTCATCGTAGTGAGTTTGCAGCGAAGAATATGGTATAGCTTTCTAGGTTACGGTTTCAACTAGATGATTTCGACATACTTGGATGTAGTGACAATAGGTCTCTATATGAGGTGCTTCGTCTGGGTAAGATGAAAATATCGCAATAGTCTGTGAGCGCCGGTTTACACCTTTCCTTTCATTTGCCTTTGACGTTCTACATCTCAAATTTCCTAGAATGACATAACAATAACACCGTTCGTGTCGCTGTATTCTGACCTAGTTTCATTAAGATGTTGTACCTTCTCTTCTCCTGAGAATTTTGAAAAGCGGAAAACGATATGATAGCAGAAATTACCTACACCTACACTTACTGGTGATGGTTGCAATTTCATGTCTAGAGACGATTTGATCGACATTGCATCATAGGTGCAATGATGGTATGGAGACCAATAGTACTCATACACCTGGATATATTCTGTGAAATCTGAATGCCAAATTCTGGTAATACCTCACATCGGAGGGACATTAATAACCTGGTTCAATCTTTCAATCAATTTTTATGAAACATAGGGAAATTGCTCAGACAAGATACTGCAAGCAGTTCAAAGACCAACACTTTACTGGCAAAATGTTTCGTCTAGACTCCACTTGCTTAATAGACTGGTAGAAGATTTTTACACCAATTCAGATATAACCATGGTTCTGTATTATGCTGCTTAAATTGATTTTAAAGTAGTCGTCTGTGCGCTTTACCCATGCACGACATTTAGACCCTACCCCTATACATCGTGCTTGTATTCCATCTGTATTGCTTGTATTCGAAATGTATCTTGACCTTTTTTTTACCTCTTGGTAAGCCCGATTCCAAATTGTATTTTTAAACAAGCATTCTACACAGTTATTCACTTGGTAGAACACGTTGGTTAATTTTGAGATACTCGATGGATGAAGTGTAACCTCTTGAAATTTCAACTTTTTGACGACATACGATACCTCCTAGCACAGACGATCCCAAGTACAGTTAGGAAGGAAGAAATCGATGTATACAATTCATAGGTAATACTAATATCACTCAATACTAATCACATTCAATGGACACCCTCGAGCACCGACTTAGTGTCTCGTGTCTCATTCTGTTTTATTGCTATTTCCACCACCAGTGCTCCATAGAAATCGCCAGTAGCATTCCGCCCCTTCAAACCTTTAACCGTAGCACCCGTCTCGCTGTGAATGCTCATCAGTATATTCTGAAGCCCACTTTCGGACGTACTCTAAAATATCGTGATTCGTTCCTAAGCCGAACAACTCGCTAGTGGAATGCCCTGCGAGCTCTCTATTTCCTAGTCATTGTAACCTTCAGACATTTAAAACCAACGTTCACCGGTACCTCTCTTTCCATCCTCCCTGATTTTCCTTGGCCCGCGCTGTGTGCAAACATTTTAATGGTACTTAATCCTTTGAGCGCGCGAGTTACGAAGGCCTAGTAACAACGCTACTATCAACGCTGAGTGCATATGCGAATCGTCATCATTATCTCCACCACCTAGCAACAGCAGCAAAATGATGGCCACAGTTGTAAACTATGCTAAGAATGAATTCTGCATAAAAGCATAGTAACGGAAGCCATCGCTCTGGATAAACAACAAGCGTGGGATATTACTGTTACAATGCTTCTCTCACTTTGCAGATTTTAAGTCTGCTTTTGACGAGTATGCATATGGTAGCTTGGGGCTAGAAGAAACGATGTAGTTAGTTTACGATCAATCACCAACCATTAAAGGTCATTACACAAAGTATGTTTTGCGTTTTAAAGGTCTGCCGAGTGTAGTTAACTCGCGCAAATTATAAAAAAAAAATCCCCGCCCTATTTATATAATAAACGTGTCTTTAATCGTTCTGGAAGAAATTTAAGTATCGTCCCTCATCGTCGGCAATATTTAAATTCGTCACGCTTATTTTTCATCCACGCTGTCACACATTGGAACCTTCTCCCACCGCGTATCAAAATAATATCTAACCGTGCAAACTTTAAAAGTGCAGTCCTCCTTTACCTCTCATCCTTAGCAACCCAACCCTGAGTCCAGGTCCTATTCCCCCTCTCTTATATTATTATTATTATTATTATTGTATTAATCTTCAGCTATTAAAGTTATGCTAGTTAATCTATAATATCTAAGTACTAGAAAAGATGTAAATCTTATTGTACATACCAAGTAAATAAATGAAATGAAAACCCTAATGTCGTCATATTTTCAGCATAGAAAACAAGCCGTCTCAGTGGGTCATCATTCGTCCGACTTTCTCTATATCTGTAGCGGAGTTCCACAGGGTTCGATCTTAGGACCTATTCTTTTCTCACTGTATGTTAATGAAATTCCCTCAATAGCATCCTCATCTTCATCTATTCATATATATGCCGACAATGTCGAACCGTATCCAAGTTGCCCTCTTGGTATGATAGAAGATTGTGCAGATAAAAATGGACTCTGTTTAAATCCCCTTAAAACCATTTTCCCGATGTTTTGCTTCGTGGCTCCAAAATCGAATATGTCGATACTGCCAGAAATTTGGGAATGGCTTTCAATAGAACACTGACATGGGACACCTACACCAATGCAGCCGTTGGCAAAATGTATGGTATGTTACATCAGCTGCGGATGTCACATAATTATAATCCCCTGAAAACACGTATGTTGCTAGATAAAATACTCATTAGTCCTGTACTTAGTTATGGTTGTGAAATTTTCTGTAACTGTGCTCTAATAGCAGAAGAAAGCTTAACGTCGCACTTAGCAATATTGCGCGTTATGTTTACAACCTAAAACGTATTGAGAGAATCTGCAACTACAATATACAAAATCAACATGGCACTTGACCACATACTTCGTTCCAGATCTTTGATTCTGTTTATTATTATTATCAACATAGTCTCCTTCTTCAGTGATACAGTCATTCCAGCACCGCTCTAATATTTCTATGCCTTTCTTATAGAATGATTTGCCCAACCCTTCAAAATGCACATCGGTTTCGGCGATTAGCTCTTATTTTTTTTGAGGTTTGCGAATAGGTAATAGGGTCCATGTTTCATCCTGTCACATATCGCATGAAAAAAATCTTTTTTTATTTTACTTAAACTGCTCCAAACAGTGCCCTGAATCATCAATGTTCAATACGTTGTTGTTTTTGGTGTTTTTGTGAGCAAACTCGGTATCCACTTCGAAGAGAGCTTGCGCATATTCAAATACTCGTGGGAAATATGATGCCCGCGGTCTATTAATATCTTTACGATGTCAGCTATCCCACGCACTTTCACTTTACGGTTCTTCAAAACGATATTGTGAATTTTTTTTTATGTTTTCAGGCGTAACAGCGATCATTTGGAGGGGTCCAAAGCGTTCAGCATTATTTATGTCTGTACGACCGCGTTTGAATTTAGCAAACTAGCGGCAACTGGTTGCTTTCGACGAAGCAGATTCCTTATACCTCTTTTCAAGTCATTCTTGAGTTTTAGCGGTATTTTTTTCCATCGAACGTTAGTGTTTTATCAACATACGAAAGTGTTTTTTTGATATCAAAAGGTGCGTTCGGTAAAAGTTCAATATCAACTTCAAAGATGACCGTAGACTTTCCAATGTTACTTGGTCTGAACACATAACCACTCAACATACATTGTATGTTAGGTACTTCTAAGAAGAAATATAACGCCTCCAAGCTAAATACCGCCCTACCCCCAAAGAAGCTCTAGAGTAATCTACGTAAAATAAGTATCTGTAGCAGCAACACCGCATCTAAAATCCGTAATTGGCTCCGATGAACTAAATCACTTTCTTCAGGGGGATGAGAATAACGATTGCAATTTTATTTCAATCGGACTGTAGATGCGCGCCCTATACCTCATCTGGAAGATTTCGAAGTAGCGACAGCAAATGATATTTTCCAATGCATAACAAGTCCTACATAAATCTAATTCCATTGGTGAGGACATTATACCTCAAATAGTCTCTCTTATAACATATGTAAGTAGCTGATGCATACGAGTAACATCAACTTTTCCTCCGATTTTGAAAACTGCTTGAGGGCTGCCCATAGCAAAGAAATGTAGTCCATCTTCCTGCTGATTTTAGACCGATAAGCATTCTTCCTTCCTTATCAAAGGTCTTCAAGAAAATAATAGCAAGACAAATCACTGAGCATTTAATGTCCAATAAGTTGCTGAGTAATCAGCGATCTGGTCTGGCCTTTGCTAAAGTGAATCATTCAATTCTATGCTGGAAATTTAGCAACCATTTTGGATTCAGTTAAGGAGCAGTGAAATTGATAAAAAGTTTTCAATGTGTAGATTACAAAAAGTAATTCCTGGTGAACGCTCTTCATCGCTTGAGGAAAACAAGCAATGTGTGCCACAGGGCTCAATTCTGGGACCGTTAATATTCCATGCGTAAACTTGTTTCTGTCCACCTATGGTATATGCAGATGAGGTCCAACTGCATCTGGCCCAACTCCATACCAAACTTGATGAACTCGCTCATCTAATAAATGATGACTTGAATCATATACTAGGCGCAAAAGGCATCACCTTATCGGAAGATGCTATAATTTTTGCAAATAGCGGCATGGTGTACTGTTTACGATGGAGGCGTCATCGGGCTTTATTTTTTCGAAAACGCCGCGGGCCAAACGACTACTGCGGTTGACGAGCGCTACGGAACCGTGCTCAACGACTTTATCCTTCCTCAACTGGATGAATTGGGACTGGAGAATATGTGGTTCCAACAGGATGGAGCAACGTCGCATACTGCACAAGCCACAACCGAAATTCTGAAGGCTGCATTTCCGGGTCGCCTAATCTCTCGATATGGCGATTTGCACTGGCCGGCAAGATCACCTGATTTAACGTTTCGAGACTTCTTTTTGTGTGGGGTTTTTTGAAGTCACAAGTCTAGGTCAACAAGGCTCAGATTCTTGAAGCCCTCAAAGAGAATATCCGTCAAGAAAGCGAAGACCTATCGCCGGAAGTTCTGGCAAGAGTGATGGAAAGTCCCACAAATCGGGCCTGAATGGCCATAATTCTGGCGACGGCCACTTAGTCGATAACGTTTTCTCGACTGAATGAAAAAAACTTCAAGACATCAAATAAACATAATCCAAAAGCAGAACCAAAGATTTTCATTAATAAAAAAATGACAGCCAAAGAACGTCGGGTGACAACCATTGCGCCACATTTTATACATACGATCACTTGAAAGCGGATTACAACTTAATCCAACAAAATCCCAGGTGATTCCGATATCAATGAAAAGATTTAATCTGAATGCATTGTCCGATTTATATCTCAATAATAATAAAATCAAAGTACAATAGTAGAACCAGTTACTCGTCTTGCCTACACAATGGTAGTAGGTAGTCGAACATTGTCGTTGGTCATATTTACAGATGTCTGCTTAGCTCAGTGCGTGTTTCACTCCACCTGAAATACGACGAAATCTTGTAATAACGTTGATCTTACCTCTAATAACTTCTGCTAAGTTTGTTTACACTAATTTTGACGCGTTATCTGGGCGTAAATTGAAAGTTGCGTTTACTGATGCAGTGCGCTACATTTATTGAATTCGAAGGCTTGAATAAGCAAGAATATATCAACGCAATTGCATAACCTTAGACAAAATTATTCATTGTTAACGCCCATCGTACTTATTTTTGTCGATCGTCAAGAACTCTTAACCTCAGTCCCGCTCGTTGCAAATACCTAAATTCCACTCGTTTGAAGAGCGGTTTCTTGCAGGTTGAGATTAATCGAAAAGATCGTTAGAAAACAGCCTTCACCACAGAAAGTGGTGTTTACAGTGATGCCGTTTCGCTCTAAAATAGCGAATTTAAGAACCCTGAAGGCCAACTTGCGAGATGAATCAAGCGATTGCAGGATTACGACTTTGAAGTGCAACACCGCTAGGGAAAACTCCACTCAAACGTTAATGCTCTCTCTTGCCGACTGTGCGGAGTTAAATGTAAACGCTGCAATCATATCCGGACCACTATCCAAATGATCAGGACTGAGCCAGTAGAGGGTTGGAGTACAGACGAAATCCGTTCCTCCCCACTGTCAGATAATGACATCGAACCAATATTGGCCTGGGAGGAGCACAAGTTGGCAGGTGATATCGGACCGGAGTCAAACTCTGAAGGCCTATTGGGTACAGTGGGACTCGCTTTGTGTGCAATATGGTTTGCTGAAGAGCAAACGGGAAGGTGACAGTATCGGAACATCATCAAAAAGGTATCCAACTCCACCGTAGACTACCAGCCACCACCGAAAAGGAGCCCTTGGTGTGATGATGAGTGGGTATGCGGGAAAAAGGTGACAGAAAACACTGCAGCCCAAAACAAAAGCAGCGAGGGAAGAGTATCGAGCCAGGAGGAGGAAGGAGAAGAAGATCTGGCGAAAAATAAAAGGGTCTATGCAGTCATGCTCAAAAGTCTCGCGATAAAAACATCATCTGGATGTTTTCCAGGAAAGCTAACGAAGCCATGTCCGATGACTGCACTAGCGGCTCTATATACCCCATCTTCGATAAAGGCGATCTTGTGTTTTCTAAGATCCTGCTAAATGTAGCATACATGTAAATCCTAACTAATGGGATGTGTCTTAAGTCTTTCTGCAACACATTAATCGGCAATAACCAGTGCGGCTTTCTGCCCGGCAGATCGTCAATCGCCAAAATTTTCACACTAAGCCAAATCCTGGAAGAGACCAACGAATTTCAAGCCGAGACTTACCACCACGTTCATCGTCTTGAGCTCTACACGGCCATGACCGAATTTGGGATCCCGGTAAAACTTGTCCAGCTGTGTGGCATGACGCTGGAAAGCACGCGGTGCAATGTGCTATTTGGAAACAGATCTTCTCAATTATTCGAAACTTGTACCGGGTTTCGGCAAGGAGATGCACTCTCGTATGATTTCTTCAATTTAGTGCTGGAACAGATAGTGCGCAGGGCAGATATTAACACAGAAGGCACTATCTTCAGCAAATCTGTCCAACTACTGAGATACGGAGACGAGATCGAGATCATCATTGCTCGCTCCCAGCACGCCATCATAAAGCCTTTTATGGAAAGCGAAGAACAGGCGAATCGAGTTGGCCTTGAAGTAAATGAAGGCATAACCAAGTACACGAATGTGTTCAAAACTCCCAGCTCCGAAGACGAAGTGCATGCTCTACAAATCTTGCTGAGTGCTGGAAGATAAGCAGGAAAGTAGAACAGATATTGAACACTTTCGAGAGAAAAGTTCTTCGTCGAATATTTGGTCCCATACCCGAGGAAGGTGAATGGAAATGCGAACTCTATGAGCTGTATGAAGATGTGGATATAATCCAAAAAGCTAAAACACGTCGACTACATTGGCTCGGCCACATCGAGCGAATGGACAATACTGCACAAGCAAAGAGGGTCTTCAAATCACAGCCCCCAGGTTCGAGACGACAAGGAAGACCGAATCTCCGTTTTAAGCACTAGAACGCTTGGTATAGACAACTGGAAAAAATGGGCCCGGGATCGAAGGGAGTGGAACACTGCTATGTTTTAGGCAGAGACCCATCACGGTAGCAGCTTAAGTAAGCAAAGTAAGACTCTCAAGATACCATTATATCCACTGTCCGATATGATTTGTACACTGGTGGCATCATAGGGCCTTAAATCTTTAACAATGGTGACCGATACAGAAAGATGATCGACGAATATTTGTTTCAAAATTTACGTGACATCACTGTTGACGATTGGTGATTCCTGCAGGATGAAGTTATGTGATACCATCATCATCCTTTATTGAAATTAAAATTTAGTGAGAGTGTGATTTCAAGGGTGGGGCCTATAATTTGGACACCAATATCTTGCGATCCAACGCCGTTCGATTATTTTCTGCGGAGGTATGTGAAATGCTTGCGTGGATAAGCCAGCAGTATGCGGATATACGTCCACAGATGTTCGAAAATGCCGCTAAAAATTGGACCGACCAGATAGGCTTTTTAATTGCCATATCCAATGCTCATAGGCCCGTTGTCATTTTTAAGCGATAAAGAATTATTTTTCATATAAAAACATTATTTAGATTAAAAACCAATATTCGCTATTTGAAATATTAAATTGTTGAAAATCTTAACAAACTCGAAGGTGTGACGGAAGGCGAAAAGCTCAAAATAGATGTAGTTACTGCTCGATGATTTCTTCAGTGTTTCGTTAGTTTAGTTTGAGAATTTGCGTTCATATCTTGACTGTATCATGGAATCGGTTCGGACAAGTTGGAGACCAGAGACGCACCTTCTACCCACTATCATCTATTAATTCGCAATATTCAGCGATTAGCCATATTCAAGTATTGAGTTAGAAAAATTAAGATCAAATTCAGCTGCGCCACTGCTTTTCTATGGAATTCTCGTAAACAGGGAAACCTCAGTGTTGAGAGAATTTATATTTGTAGATCATAACGAGTAATAACACCAACCCAAAGCGAAGTTGACTTTAATCTCCATAACCTAAATTATATAATTTCGAAAGCAACTCGTGTATGAACATTCAGTACTCTTCTGTGTCCATATATCATATCTAAACCATGAATAAGATCTTTATTCGCTTGTGCATTAGTTCTGAAGCAACGACGGATAGTTGTTGTTTTTTTTTCCCAAAATATCTATTATTCCAGCGTCATGATGACCAAGTAAAAGATCAAGACCATTGTGGTTTGAACACTTCTGCTCCTGCATTTCCGGCTGTCACTCACAACAAAATCTACCTAATTGCAATCTGGACGGGGTACTCTGATATTCTTCCTCTAAGAAATGGAGATGAAGAATCTTGGAATTTGTTTCTCCCTGGTCTTGGTATGACACAAACTTGGCTTTCTTTGAATTCCTGGATAGTGATTAGCGTATTTATAATTCTGATACCGGGTTCTTCCAACACCAAGGGGTGGCCGTGGTGTAGTGGTACTAGCAATCGCTTCTCACTCGGAAGGTCAAGGTTCGAATCCTAGCCACGGCAAGTTTTCATTTGTGTGCAATTGGAACTCAGTCAGAAAAATCTGCGTGTGAAGGCATAACACTGACATGTAGGTTTGGCTGTTGTAGGGTTTTCAAGCACAAAAACAACCGTTAAAATTCACAACCTCACCATTCCGAGTGAAGAAAATCTCTCCGTCCTATTCGGACTCCCACCCCTGGAGAGTCAATATCGAAACCAAACACACCTGAGTTTCAAACCACTACATCACAAACTTTCCTTTCTCCTCCTTCTACCTTTCCGCCCGCGCCCTGGCGACAGTGTAAGGGTATTCATAACCCCTTTGGCGCGCGTAAATTATAAAAAAAAAAAAAAAAAAAAACTATCGCACCCTTAGGTAAGTAATTTATGCAATGTACCTTGAAATATTTGTCTGGGTTCATGCATATGTATTTTTTTTGGTGGTCATTTCAACCGAGGCTGAAGTTTCCATTCTCCTCTAAAACAAAGCCAATGCAAATATTGTTCAATTTCTATTGACTTGTCCTCCCAGAAAACAAAAATACTTCCCAAACCAGGAGGTCCCTTGAAATAGATGACGACCGACGTTGACTCAATTGCTCACAAAATTTAGCCCATTGTCAAAAACACATTAGCACCGGGCAATTTGAGATTTAATTCGCTAATTCATTGAGCCCAAGCCTCACAGTTCCACGGCACAGTCATCTTTTCAATGAGAATTTTGAAATTAAAAAGCCAAAAATTTATAAAGCGAAAATTTGCATAACTAATACCACAATTTCACTTTGCGTATCCATGTCTGTCCGATTGTGCAATCTTCGGGCATTGTTGACAGCAATTGGCGGTCTACTGACCCTGCCAGACCTATTTCCACATCCGATCTGCAAATTTTTTCTGTTATATCATTACCAACAACGGTTTTGGTTTCTTTTTTTTTTTTAAAAAAAATATCATAAATTTGCAACAGACATTGGTTCAAAACGAAATGATAAAAAAAAATTCACCATCGGCGTCCAGTGAAAGGGTTCCCTACCAAAGTTTGACATCGGTATTGCCGCTCGCATCACTGATCGCGCCGTGATCATGGCTTTTGAGTTCAATTCTCTGGCTAGGGCCTGCGGGTAGTTTCAATCGCAATCCGCTCTCAGTGTTAATTAACAAATGTAATTTACTCGTATCTACAATTTTTCATTTTTTTTTTTTGTATATTTTGGGCATTCGCTGTTACTATGAGCGGTTAGCTCTTCATAAAACGAATTCATACGTACATACATTCATATGTAGATGTGCGTATAAAAGAAAAGATTAAATGTATCATGGTACCAGCACTTTGGCAACGCTTTCTTTGTACGCGCGCAAAACTAGAAGAACGGCACCGGGCGGCAAAGGGAATCAACAAATGTTGAGGAAAAAAAAAAAGTAAAAGTATCTGTGTGGTGCGGAAACACTTCTGTGCATGTCATCCATGACAAATGGGGAAAAGCAAAGACGCTTGGCAAATCTGAAGCTAAAGGCTTGATCAAATTTTTAATGTCAGCAGCAAGCGTGAGGTTGCTAATGAAGATGTTCATCGAAAGTGTACACGAAGTGTGGGTATCTTGAAGTGTTTATTGTTTCAGGAGGCGTAGTACGGATGGTTCCCCGATTTTCACAAAAGCAAAAAATTAAAAAAAAAAAAAGTGAAAATTCCAATTAGTCGTACACCTGGTATAGGTGCTAATGATGCACGCATTGATAGATCTACCGACAATCTAGTTGAGAAGCGTGTGAATCGGTGTACGAATTTAAGTGAACAGCTGCATGTTGTACCTAACATGACATCATTAGTTTAGTGATGTTTAATTGGATAGAGTTCAGTGAATTTTTATGACGAAATTTGGCGATTTTCCGTGACTTCATGATGAAAATCACTTAGTCACATGTTTGTCGCACATGTGACAAGTAATAATAGAAAGTTAAAAGTTAGTTGAAACGTTTAACGTTCCAATGAAATACAGAGCGCGTCCACTCATTACACATATGTTACAGAATTTGCAGATAGGCTAGAGTAGCGTACTTAGCTCAATTGTCCAGTCTAGTCCATTGTGATAACACTGGCCTTGGCACTCTAATAATTTCACGATTAAGTTCACAAGTAAAGTCTTTGAAAAAGTTATAAAAATAGGGTCGTTAATCTTCTGAATAAAACATGTTTCTTTAGCTCGTTTCAATTTGGATTTCAAGAGCTTGGATGAGAAAAATTGGACAGCAGATCTACATATTCGTCGATGTTACCAAAGCATTTGACATGGTAAATCATGAAATCCTGTTGCGGAAGATTAAAAATGCTGGGTTTCGAGGTTTTACGTTCAAGTGGTTCGAGTCATATCTTTAAGATAGATCTCAAAGAGTAAATATTGAAGACATTAGGAGCGGAGTAGAACTTATAAATCTAGAGGTGTCTCAAGGATCTGTTCTTGGAGCGGCTCTCTTTCTGAGCCGTCTCACTTCTTTTGCAGATGATGTAAGCTAAAAATACGGTTCGGTACGTTCTCTAAATTTAATTGCTAGTGTCAATCGGATTTGGACCGGCTTAGAACACCTTTGCGGTACACAAACTGGTAATTAGTTCTAAAACAAAAATAGTTTTTTGTTGAGTTGCATATGCTCTCCAAGCACTTCCAATATAACATTTTGTAGCAACCTTAACTGCAGCGACAAATGTCTCCAAATTGAAAGCGTTAAAGAGTTTAAATACCTTGGTCTTGTTATTGATTCTAGAATGTGTTTCCATAACCATATAGACTTAAGGTAACATTTTCGGGCAACTCTCTAGAATTTATTTTATCTTAGGAATGTCTGTTCCAAACACCTTCTTAAAATAATTTATTATGGAATCTTCCATTCCAAATTTCAATATGGCATTATCGGTTGGGGTGGAGTGTATCTGAAGAAAGTTCAACCACTTCAAGTGTTCCAAAAATATAATATGAGGAAAATATGCGGGATCCGAGTGCTTATATCCGAGTTTTACATTATTTAACAATCTGTAAAGTTTTAAAGACATTGTTCTATAGAGAAAATTCTTGCACACAGCGCAGGCGAAGGAAAATCACGAAGGATAGAAAGAAAGCTACCGGTGAACGTTGGTTTTATGTGCTTGAAGATTATAATGACTAGGAAATAATGAGCTAGGCAGTGCATTCCATAAGTGAGTTGTACGGCTTAGGAACAAATCACGATATTTCAGAGTACGTCCGAAAGTGGGATTGAGGGTATACTGATGAGCATTCATAGCGAGACGGGTGTTACGGTTGAAGGTTTGGAGGGGCGGAATGCGATTTCTATAGAGCACGCACTGATGGTGGAAACAGCTATAAAACAAAATGATACATGAGACATTTCGACAGCAGACAGCATGGTGTTTTAGAAGCATTAAATTCTACTCTGTTAGTGATTCCCCAATTAGGTATGCTGTTAATATCAGAATTTAATGAGCTTAACATTCGCTGGCGTTCCCGTTCTACAGCCGAAGAGCGACGACGTGATTCTCGGAACGAATATGGAAAGAAGAGAGTACTGCTGCCAGCAAAGGAATATATTGGATTAGAAGTAGCAGATAAAAGATCGTTGATGAAAATTAAGAAGACTGTGTTAGAGAGAAGGGAGCTCGGGGCTACACCAGCATTTATTTTGTGAATATTAGACTTGAAACCATCCAATACAACATAAATTGATCGTTCCGAAAGGTAATTTCTAATCCATTGAAGAAGAGAGTCATTGGTCCCAAAATCACGCATTTTCGACAAAAGAGCCTGATGCCAAACTCTGTGAAATGCCTTAGAAATATCAAGTGCTACTATCTTGCTTTCGCCAGATAGATGTATGCTTTGGTTCCACTTTTCGGTGAGACATGCTATCAAATCATCAGTGGACCTGTTGCTACGATAGCAACAATCGAATAATAGAATTCTCAAACATTATAATATACTCGTATGTGGTAATCACTTAAATCTGGTAACTGTCGCTTTATTCTAGACAACAATTTTATACTGTCGCATCAAATCACATCGTTAACTTGCTACCTCTTTGGCTAAGAGCTATTCGTCTCATAAAAAGATTTATTAGCCAATTAAAACATTGGATTCTATTCCTAGATGTCAGGACCCTTGAGTCCCTTGTTTACAACTCTTGATATTTTGGTGTATTCTTCTATTTTTAACGTATTGCAATCAAAATTTTTAAAATGTTAATTCCATTAATCAAATCATATTAAATTTCTGTTACAATTGTTAAGGGTCACTCATCCCATTTAATGTATTGGGTCTACAAGTAAGTTTCCAGCGGTTGTCAGAGATGGCGCCACCAGTGGATCCTGGGCAGAAATGTCAGACCCCATGTGTTTTATTTGTAGGTTTTGTATCTGTCAACAACTTTGCAGCCTTATATTTGAGCAGTTCTATCGGTGTCGTACATTTTATCGAGTAAAATCATGGCAGGTTTCCAGCCAAATAAACTTCATTTGCGGGAAGCGCTGCTTTTATTCTTTAATATGAAGAAAAGTGCGTCTGAGGCCTATCGTTTGCTTTCGGAAACTTATGGGGCGGAATGTATTGGTGAATCGACGTGCCGCGAGTGATTCAAACGGTTCAAAAGTGGTGATTTTGGAGTTGAAGACAAAGATCGCCCCGGAAAGCCGAAAAGTTTTGGACGCTTTACTGGATGAGGATCCGTGTCAGATTCAAGAAGAACTTGCTGCATCATTGGGCGTCACGCAATAAGCCGTTTCCCTGCGCCTAAAAGCACAGGGATTCATTCAAAAGGTTGGAAACTGGGTGCCGTACGAATTGAAGCCAAGAGACGTCGAACGGCGATTTTGCATGTCCGAAATGTTACTGCAACGGTATAAAAATAAATCATTTTTGCATCGTATTGTCACTGGTGATGAGAAATGGATTTATTATGATAATCCTAAATGCAGAAAATCGTATACAAAGCCCGGCGAGCCAGCCCAATCGACGCCAAAACGAAATATTTACGTGAATATGGTCATGGTCTGCATATGGTGGGATCAAAAGGATGTCGTAGTGAAACCATCAAAGGACCATTATATCGAACCCAACTAATTCATCTGAAGCGGGCATTAAAAGAAAAACGGCCAGAATATGAGACCAGGCATGAGTCCGTCATTTTTCATCACGACAACGCTCGGCCACATGTTGCGGTTTCGGTGAAAAACTATTTGGGAAATAGTGGATGGGAAATTCTGCCTCACCCGCCTTACAGTCCAGACTTGGCACCATCTGACTACCACTTGTTTCGTTCGATGCAGAACGCTCTAACGGGAATACGCTTCAGCTCAGCAGAGGAAATCAAAAATTGGCTCGATACGTTCTTGGGCTCGAAAGACGAGAAATTTTATTGGTCCGGAATTCATAAATTGCCAGAAAGATGGGGGAAAGTTGTAGCTTCCGATGGACGATACTTTGAATAAAGCATTGTAACTATGTTTTCATAATAAAACTTCAAATTTTGGAAAAAAACGCTGGAAACTTACTTGTAGACCCAATACATATGTATATACATTTTGTTAACTTATAATAAATAGTATTTCTTTTAATGAAATATCAAATGTCACCCAATTTTCTCTAGTTGTAATTTTGGAGTTTAAATTGTATTTTGTTACTAGTGAAAGTAAAAACAAATAAAATAAAATAAAAACAGATGTTTGAAGTGGTAAATGCCTAAGGTTTACATTCTGAGGTGTGCCAGGAGAGGTTGGCTGAAATGTTATCATAAATTCCTCTACCTCTTGATCCCAACAGCTCCTTCAGAATTTGTTACGCTGCGGGTCCTTCCTAGAGCAGTGTGCCATTTTGTTTAATGTAGAATATTGAAAGCTTGACGTTCCCAAGCCGCCTACTATTTCTCTCTAAGGATCCGAGCCTGTCCAGTTCATCACTGACGCAGTTCACTAAGATGTCCGAGCGTTTCGTTTCATTCCAATAGAGTGTGATCTTGTGCTACTTAGCCATCTCATGGAGAGCTGGCCGGCAGTCTCTAAGAGCTTTCAAATTAACCGTGTTCGAAGTATCCCTTATCTGACCGCAGCTTCATTGTGTGTCTATTTTGCATTACTTCACGCGGATATTGGATAAAGACTATTTACTTATTTATTTATTGTACTAATTTCGTCTTACAAGAAAACTTAATCTAGACTACTTCTAAGTTCTCAAATGGCGGAGTTTAAAATGGCACTCTTACACACAGCTCTATTCACATTAAAATAAATAACAATTCTTAACAAATTATAGTTTACACAAGCCGTAGAAATAGGATCATAGTGCCAACAATTAGTTTTATGCTCAGTAATATGAACAAAATAGTGTTCCCTAGGTCGAAGGATGCGAGAAGCATTGGTAAAAAAACCGGGGAATCCAATAAGAGCTGTTAATACCTCACGCGCAAAAAGTGTGAGCAATATTAGTTGTTTTAAGTCAGTCAATGCACATCTAACTTCATAAGAAGGTATGTTCAAATTATTCCAGCGCAATTTGCGAAGGCCAAATTTTGTCAAAGTCAGTCAGTCAAAAATAACTCCTAAACGCTTATTGTTTTGTAACTGTCTTCAAAGTACAATTTTGAAACTAATCATATGCAAGAGAATTTTTTTGTAATAAATGTAATGAACGATCATTTACTCGTATTAAGCTACAAACCATTACTGATGCAACAGTCGTTTATACGGTTTATGTCATATTACAGATCCAGTGCATTGGATATTGAATTCACGAACTTATAAATTTTTAGATCGTCAGCATATAGAGAAATTTAAATCTCCATATAAAAATGGTAAGTCACTGATAAATAGAACAAAAAGAAGTGGGCCAATGCAACTTCCCTGAGGAACACCATACAAATTAAAAAATATTTTCGAGAGCACAGATACGATTTTCTTATATTTCTTCCGATTATTCAAATAACTGTCGATCCATTTAAAAAAATGGAATTGCCGATCGTTTTAAGTTTTTCCAAAAGGACGTTGTGTTGTAACCAGTCAAAGGCCTTGGAAATATCTGTATAAATGCAGCGACCCTATAGACGTTTTTCCATGTTGCATAAATAGTAATGAGTAAATGTTACAAGGTTACTGGTTGTAGATACATCCATGGCTGAAACTCTGAGATATAAGATTTTCTTTTCACTTCAAATATTTTTGGGATCAATTACAATTTGGTATACGTAGGTCTATAATTGTGATTCAAACATTTAGATCCTGATTTGTGAATTGGAAAATTGCTTCCAATAGTCCGGAAATATACCTGAGCGTAAAGACAAGTTAAATATGATTTTAAGTGTGTGCACTAAGTTGAGTTGGCAAAATTAAAAAACCCTTGGCAGTCGGTTGTCGTGTGTGTGCAACACTTACTCTAGCATCAAGAGACGATAATTCCTGTAGTATTTCACATTCAGATAACGACATTAAACCTAGGTCCGTAATTCGTTGATTTTGATTGAAAAAATGAAGCAAACATATGCCAAATTTGATTCACATCACTGCTAGATTTTGCATTATACATCTTAATAGACAGTAAGCTCGAGGATTTCCGCTTTGAATCAATGAATGGCCAGAAAGCTTTCAGATTGCGATTTATATAATTTTCTATAAAAAAATTTGTACTGATTGTATAAACATTTTTTTTAAAAATTCATATTCACGTTTTAATCTTAAAAACACACTGCGATTTTTACGCATCTTATTCATGGCATTCATCAATCTACAATGGACAAACTTTTATTGAATCATACTGGTTTATTAGAAAGCTGCACTCTTTTTAATAGTACAAAAGCGGACATCGCAAACTGAAGAATTCTTTTAAAGATATCAAAAATAGTGATTAGATGCAGTTCCATTCCATGGAGCATAAAAAATTATTAATTGCACTGTAACGGCTTTAAAATTTAATCACATCAATTTGTTACGAGTGGAAATAGTATGTATGTTCAAGTTAAATGAAATGTGCAATCATTGAGTAAAGGAAAATCAGGTCTACTCCAGAAGGCTTCATGCTCAGAATCAGCAAAAGGTAAATCTAAAACATTTCCGGCCAAACGGCGGTCTAGTGAATACCTTAGACTTCGGCTTGGAAAACAATATGCCGGTAGTCTGAATCATTTTTGTATGTAAACGCCCTCAGAAAAGACAACGTCTTCTGCTGTCTTGGCACCGTCTATGAAGATAAAAATAGATTTACTGAGAATGAACTTCGCATTGTCTTCTTTTTGGAATCAGGTAATTGAAGTCAATTTCAGATAACTCATAATCGGTTGGTTTAGGGAGGACACGATGCGGCGTATCATACTTTTAGTTCCCTCCATTGCTGAATGTTTCCTAGCCCTGGTACAGGGTTAATTGCAATTTACATGCCAAAAAAGTCTAAAGGTAGCAAATGAAGCAAAGATTGGAGAGCCACTGTTAGATAGGTTCATAACATGGCAGTAATGCTATGCAAACAGTTCGATGCGTTTTTTTAACAGGTTGATGTAAGTCCGTTTTCCCAGTGCAGGCCAAAAAACGTCTATATCATAAGTTTCACGGCCGTGCATAGCTTTTGGTTTTAGATCCCACCTGAAATCTACAGCTCTATTTTTCAAGTAGAGGGCAAATAGAGCTTTTTTTTATTCCGCTCAGAAACAATTTCTTTCTACCACAGTTTGCTGTTCAGAATGAAGTCTAGGTGTGCTGCTAGAGCGGTGCTATTGAAGTTAGATGGGGTGATGCGGGGTATCTCGACATTTTTTGTGAAGTAAACCAACTCCGTTTTAACCAGATTTATACAGAGCCCATGCAAATGCCGAGAACTATCGGGAACAATGCCAAGATCATATGCAAAAAATGCCAAGAACATGTGGCCTAAGGTCGCTACTACACTACTAAACCCTAGACCGATGAAGAGTGTTGATTTGCCTAGGATTATACATATGTACATTCATGAATATGAATGGTGGTACATTACAAACAAAGAACTCATACCGTACCATACCATATTTCAAAAGATCTTGAGAGCACAGCCAGTGTCAGGAATTTGAGATTACTATTCAACAGGATTACTATAATAACGACTTATTATCTGTCGGACAGAATAAACTTTTTAACTTTGGGAGTGATAGACAAAACGTGTACCCACTTGGTCAAAAAGACGTGCAGGCAACCATAAAGGTTTCCGGGCAGAGCTACTTATGTAATTCAGTATACAGCACCTCGCTTTTAGAAATTCGTTAATGAATAAGTCATCGAGCAGAAGTTAGCCACCTGTTGCAACCCTGAATCTGACAAAAGTAGTTAATAAAACAGGTAATGTCCACGCGGAATACTGTCTTTACTGTCGCTAGTTGCCTGGCATCATCGATAGCCAATAACTCGGCTTGGAAGACACTTTAAAGATTTGTAAAACGGGGAACTTAGATTCAAATGCTTAGAGAAGATCTAGGTAGATTTTTCGTATCCTTGATCCGTCCATGAGGATATTTAACGAGTCGCCTACCAATAGGTTTCTATTCTAATGCTTCTTACTTGTGGAAGATACAGGAGAATGGTATTCAAAGGGAAGCATGTAGTAGGTATTTGAGGGTAACAAATCCCAGGACGATGTTGGAAGCGAATGATCCTTAGGAGTAATTAAGAATATATTCTACTGCCATGTGGGTCTGTAACGTGTAACATGTACATTAGCATCATTTCGAGCTTGCGAAAAAGGATGTTTATTTTTAAGCTATCACATTTCTTCTGAATATTCTTTGACTGTTCGGGTTCAACGGATTTCTAGAATTCTATGTACTGTCACATTGGTAACCGCTAACCAGCATCTGATTCAGACTCCTTGTTTTGTTTTTTACATAGCACGCTTTTCTTAAGAAGAAACCAAATTGACAATGAAGGGTCTCACTGACAATGCTGCTTTCACCTATTTTTAACAATTAGAATTTTGTATTCTTCTTCTTAAAAGACAATCGCAAATATCTGTGATTGTCCCTTACCACTCCTTTAATTGGTTTTAGAGGCCTCTGTGAAGAATAGTTTTAAAAAATTTTTCAAATCAGCCTTTGTCCAAACAAAATATAATTTTAGTCATATTTTTCAGTAGCTGGACTTTCAGTATGCTTTCGTCAGACAGCATAAAATATAAGACCACTATCAAAAGGCAGTCGGTCAACAAAATGAATAAAGTTTGCTGAACAGACAGTATTATTTATTAATGTCAAAGAGAATCTCCCTCATTCAGTGCACCTAGAGCCTACTAACAGCCAACCGTTTCTGTTTCTGTTGGTCCAGCCGGCACGAAGTTCGATAATCTTTTGTTCTATCGACATAGAGTCATAGACCCCAAAATACGACAATGTCTTAACCTGCTAAACTACCCATGTCTGCTACAGTTTTCTACGGCAAGTTTCTTTATCATCCCGAAACCAAACATAATGGATGAATGGATCCTTATTGCTCATCCTGCAGCAGGTCTTGCAGAAAACATCGGATTCCAGATGCACAGAATAACAATGGGAAATATTGCTAAGTCACAAGGGGCTATACCGAGACCATTCCTTTAGTTTTAGACAAGTTAACGACCTGTTATATAATTTTTTGGAAATTTGTATAGAATGCAATAACACGAAAGAGTCGGGAAAACATAGGCAGCTATTTTTTTTTTTTTTTTTTTTTGCGTTTAAGAACTTAAGACTCAAGTGGGTATGAATACACTTACTATAATGCCTCAGCAGGTGTTACGGTTTTTTTTTTTTTGGGAAAATGGGATATAGAGAGGAAGAAATATGTTTGGGCTCAGTAGTGCTCCATGGGTGGCATCCAACATTTAATGGGGAGACTAAATTGTTAGTAGAAACTGGGTTGTTGTTTCTAATCAACTACTCATCTTAATGGATTTTTGTTAATTGAAAAAATTAATGTCTTTCGAGCGCGGTTGGGATTCGAACACCGAACCTTCCGATTTGGAAGCCAGTCTACTACCACTTGAGCCACGGCCACCCACCAGCAATAAAGTGGATGTTTCGAAGATAACTCTAACGATGAACGGGGAAGAAATTGAATTGTGTTAACCTGAAGAAAAAACTCCCAATATAGAGTACCAGATATAACTTCTCAGTTGACAATTATGCATAGCCTCGAAGTTGGAAAATACCATTGTTAACACAAACCATGAATCGAGTTCTTTTCATTTTTCCAAAGTGCAGCACTTTAGAGGGCATTAAAATGCATCGCTATGCAAGCTCAAATCAGATTGGATTAAGGATTTATGTTGCTGCTTCGCAAGAATATCACTTTAAAGTGGAGCTTCGTCGATACTAATTACACGCATTTTCGAAAAAAAAAGCCTGAAGCGAAATTCTGTTCACTGTGTTGGAAATGTCAAGTTCTATCGTCTTGCTTTCTCCAGAGTGGTTCCATTTTTCCGTAAGAGATGCCATCAAGTCATCAGTCGACCTGTTTCTAGGAAAACTGTACTGCCGTTGACAAGGGGAGACTAGAAGATTCGCCTTTTTTAGGCACTTCCTTAACTGAGTAAATATGATGTTCATAGATAGGACATCTTCAACGGAAATAAAGACGTGGGAAACAGGTAACTACAAGATAAGGTTTAACACTTTCTGCTTCTACTGCTAAGACTTTACAAATTATGAAAATGCTTCCCAAGCGGCTGATTAAATTAGTGATTCGTTGCCCTTAATTTTTACTTTGTTACTAGTTACGTGTGAATGTGCAAACACGCTAGCCTGAAGCCAATCAACTTTCACAACTGATCTCTAAGTGTAATATGTAAGTGAATTTCTAGAACGATTGAGTTTAAATTGCCATACGTAGGTAGAGCTTTGTTGTTTGAATCTCAGCAAGGCCTTCCCAGGAATTAAAAATCTACTATATAAGGCAAATTAAACTGTTATAATAAGATGTGAATGCTGTAATTTGCAGAAGTACAATACGAACCTATAAAGACGTATTTTCACAAAAGTTCACAGTTTTGACATTTTGCTTTCTAGTTCACAATACGGATACGTCCGAAAATGTTCTCCAGTTATCTCATATCTCAACTCATGCTCGTTGCTATTTTAAGTCAAGGACTAGTTCGGAGTGCCCCAAGAACTATCAAAAATGATCGCTGGGATAAGGAATTCGTCTTTTATCACGGGTGAGTAAATCGTTAGCCAAATTGAGAAATAGACTAAAAGTTTTCTCCATAGACCGGACTTCAACAACTCGATATCTTATAACCTCTCAGACGTAACCAAAACTGCTATGTTTGAAGCCTATAAACAACGAGGTACTGTGAATTTCATAAGCCTACACTGGAAAAGGGCACAAAATGAAGGCTATATCATAGTCGCACTGCTGAGAATTGAAGAGGTAATGTTTTCCTTTGAGAATCTTCTACAATAATTGAGATACTTACATCTCCCTTCATACTCGTATGTATGTGTATAAAACAGCTTTTAAGATATATAGCTGATGCGATCCTAGCCCTATACGATGCTGGCTTAAAAAGGGAGAAAAATCAGATCACAACGCACCGTCTTGTTTATGTCTGACATTAAAGGTCTAGATTTTACCATCACCTACCGTTTACATTCTCCATCGTCATCCTACATAGTCGAATGAGTTTGACAGGGATGACAAAACCAGACATGACTTTGTATACTGTATGAGATACGATAGGTATGGTATTAGAACTCTTGACTTTTTTCCAAGGTCTGTCGTAATGTGAAAATTTGATGTATGGTGGACACTCCTCATCTGAAACCAGACTGATAGGGGCTGGTCAGAGTGTTTAAGAAAGATCTTAGGTGTTCCCAGGATATGGCCGGTAGGATTTTATATGCTAAGGTTCCATTCGCCGGCCATACTCTCGTCGACCGAGGTTTTGGAGTTGAGTTGATGGATGCTGCTTTAAACAGCTCGGCGGCAATTTAGACATCAGGCACAACGGCTTTAACAGTTGGTTTGAAAAATCTCGAGACTGGTACATAGGTGGCGACTCTAATAACATACCCTTACTATTTGGGTATGCGAAAGCCCTATTCGAAGTTCACAAAAACATCAAAAACAACAACGTGTTGATAATTCAGAGCTGTTTAAGCGAAATAAAAAGAAACGTTTCAGGCGGTTTGTCACAATGGATGAAATATGGATTACTACCTGATTATTACATGAACAGGTGAACCTCCAAAAAATGATCTCCGGAAAGAGATATGGCTGCAACGAAGAGGTCATCGCCGAAACTGATGCGTATTTTGAAGGTTTGGACAAATCGTTCTATAGGAAAGGCATAGAAATGTTAGAGTGGCATTAAAATGATTGCATCACTCTAGAAGGAGACTATGTTGAGGAATAAAGCCGAATTTTGCAAAAAAAAATGTGTACTCGTATTTATATGTTAGTCTTGGGGCTTTTCGAACCACCTGTTATTAGATTTGAGCTTGCAAATTGCTGCCCTGATTCATCAGCCCCTCTCATTCTTTTCCGACTCTATGTAGATTTGATGTTTTTCTACATTTTCCTGTTTGCTTTCGTATTCGAACGAGTTTTTTTTGGTGGGGCGAGTTGAAACCCAGTACAGCAGAGGTGGCCTCTCTGATTCCTCTTTGGTCGTGATGACAGTGTTGTTCTTGTTCGTTCGATTCGCTAGATGAAGAGACAAAGGGACAGAGGGTTCTAAGGTCGGTGAACTCTTAAAAACAACCCATTTTACCATACAGGGTATTTAAGGTATATCAATCGTTCATGCAAACTCTTGTTAAGAGTAGATACCATCAAAGAGCGGAAATCCTACAATTTTCGCAAATGGCGGCAAATGCCAATTCTACTTTGACATTTGTGAAGTAAACAGATGCAAAATACATATCAACAAGACATAAATCGCTATACTCCTAAAAAATGCTGATTTTCCGGTCGTACGACACCAACTGGGCAAACAATACGACGTTTAGCCGCTCGCCTAGAAGATTATGGACAACACGAGATGCTGCGGCGGCTGGCCGGCTGGCCGGCCCCGGAGCAGCCGTTCTGCTGAGAATATCTGCCCCGAAGTATCGATCAGATGGCGTACCACGTAATTGGGTATCAACCGGCGGTCTTTACGGAGAATTTTGGTGAAAGACTGTAAGGTGTTCCCTTTCAAAGTGCAGACAGTGCATCAGCTGTTAGCTATTGACCGCCACGCGCGTGTAACCTACGCTCAAGGCATCCTGAATCTCGACCACGAGGGAGACAACTTTTCATCGAAAATCTTCATGAGCGACGAGGCCCATTTCCATCTCTGTGGATATGTGAATAAGCAAAATTATCGCTTTTGGGGCACTGAAAATCCGCGTATAACCGACGAAGACCTATTACACCGCGGGCCAAATGACTACTGTGGACAGCGAGCCCTACAGAGTTATGCTTATGGGACTGGAGAACATGTGGTTCCAATAGGATGGAGCAACGGCGCATCCTGCAGGAGCTACAACCGAAACTGTGAGGGCTGCATTTCCGGGTCGTCTAATCTCTCGTTTTAGCGATTCGGACTGCCCAGCAAGGTCGCCTGATTTGACCGTTCCAGACTTCCTTTTGTGAGGTGTTTGAAGTCACGAGTCTCAGACTCTTAAAGCCCTCAAAGAGAATATCCCTCAAGTATGCGAGGACCTATCGGCGGAAGTTCTGCCAAGAGTGAAGGGAAATGCCACAGTCAAAGAACATCGGCTGACAATTTTTGCGCCATCTTATACAAATTTAACAAAAGCTGCATCTGCAATACTCTAAATATTCTATATACATATTTCAACAGACGGGATATTAACGCTACAATAGGTGACCTCATTGCACATTGTCTCATTTGCATGCATGTAGTCTTGCCGTATATTCGAATGATGTCTATTGTATAGATCATGAGGAGACTATCCTTCATTTTCTCTGTATATTTTGCCTCACAGACCTAAATGATTTGAGAATACAAAAATACTTCATCTGAAAAACAGACCGATCCAACGAGTATAAAGAAATAATCACGTCACCACAATAGACTTATCAGTCGTCTAATATGGCCTGGACATGTAGAGCGGATAAATGCAGTTGGCCAAAAACCATACACCCCCTAAAGGACACTTAACTCGGGCATCTTCAAGGAGTAAGAAAAGTTCAAGTCCGAAGACTTAAAAGACATTCGTCACATTATTGATTTGATTCAAGGCTGACTGCCTTCGAGCACAAAATAAATCCAAATACCTCATCACTATCATCAAATACATCAACACTAATCCGTCAGTACACTCCTCATTAAGCTACGTGGTATCGAAAAGACCATAGAAAATGATTTACTCGCTCGCGTGTACTCCACGCTCCAGAACGAAGCATACAACAAATTTCCATTTCTATGCTCCTAATTAACCAGATTATGGTAGTTAATCTCCGCTCCATGGAAAGTTTATTTAGCCCATAAATTTTGTGCGATTTTATTTAATTTTTTTTTTCTGCAAGTGTGCACAGCATAGTGAAACCGAATTCTTCTTTCAGTAGGTACTGGCTGTAACTACCACTTTTTGACACACGAGCGCTCATGACTAAATGCAATTCGCACTTGAACTAAACGTGTAAACTTGAAATGAGAATTACGACAAAGTGCTGTACGGCCGTATACCTCTACGTTGGTACACCTGTAAATCTTGGCTTTCAGACGTATGTACAGGGTTTTCAGTTTGACGCGAGTCTTCAAATGTAAAATCCTAAACGCATAGTACAAGTGCGTACGCCTTAATGCCCTTATGCGCGCATAAAAACCATCTTTATGTGCACGTAAATTTACAAACCCCAAGCTTTCCGGTTCGAAGACATACTTGAGGAAGTTGTTGTATTAGTTGCTGTTGGTCTTGCTATTGCCGGTTGGGGCTTATGGTTTTATGGTGCAGTTTAATTCAGCGGATGTGTTGAGTAGAGATTGTTTTTTTTTATGATCCAGGTAAACTTCATGCATGTACTTGTATACTCATAGTAGGTGACGAGACGGGCGACACATAGCGGGTTATGCTTTTCATTTCCTTTGAATAGATCCGCGTTTTTATGACGAGGGGATTTTAAAAACAAGTTCCAAAAGACTGGCGGTAAAACGGGAATGGTGTAGTTAAAATGTGAGCGAAATAAGGAATTAGGTGTTCTTGAAAGGTGTGAGCTCAAGCACTTCTCATGAAGACTCAATTTGGGTTTAAAATACAGATAATTTATTTTATGTACTATGTATCTGATTGTGTGAAGGAGCTCATTATGTAGCTCACCATGAGTGTGGAGTTGAGTTTATATTTAGAAATTACACAAAAGTTGGAAGTGATGTGCGGGAATGAACTCATAACAACGACGCATTAAGCGAACACAATAGCAATCTGGAAAAAATATAAAAATTCTCTAAAAGATATTGAAAATTGGTTTTAGCGACTTTGGGGATGTGTTAGGCACATATACATATAATACCATCAGGAGTTTCGGTATAGAAATGTTTTATAACTTTGGCAATTCTGAACTGATCGGCTTCAATTTGGAAATGTCAATTTCGTAGAATTTCAACCATGAATAACTTTACACCGAAAAAACGCGTCGAAATAGCGTCACTTTGCATTGAAAAGAGTTAATCTGTTGTGTTAACTCAGCGTGCATATCGTGGAAAATATCGTGGTCGTTCTGCGCCTTCCGATAACATAATTCGTCATTTGGCGGCAAATTTTATTGAGCACATTAGACAGCTTCCCATCCACGTCGTTGAAATGAAGCTGTTGAAGCTGCTGGAGAAAGAGTTGCCGAAATACAAATGTTTCGTATAGCCGCCGATGTCAGCTATTAAACATCAGTTGGACCACTTTAAGAAGGATTTTTAAGCAAGATCTTCTCATGTTTCTATACAAAGTGTAATTAACTCAAAGGTTTTTGGAAACAGGCAAGGGGTATCACTTGGCTTACGCGAATAGTGTCATGACGATGACATGGACTGGCCTCCAAGATCTCCGGATTTAATTCCCCCGGGCCTTCTTCTTGTAGAGCTATTCAAAAAGCAAAGTTTATTCCAACAAGCCGAAGACTCCAGATGAATTCAAAAAGAATAATCGAGTCGAAATAGCATCGATATCACCTGAGAGATTGGCCAATGTTATGCAAAATTTCAGAAAAAAGCCCAACTTTGTATCAGAAATAAAGGCGACCACTTAATCAATATTGTGTGCAAAAAATACCTCACATACAATGTAAATCCTGAAGGACTAAACTAACTAAAAACTCGCGAGTTTATGAAATGTATTGTTTCTTTTTTAAAGGGCCTCTCTATATTTGCCCTATATGAGTCCATGGATCCCATTAAGTCAGTACATGGCTTGTCGGGCAACACCATTCCTTCCTTATTGTAGAGGGTGACTTCAACTTCTGATTTTATAAAATTGCGTCTACACGAGAGTTGACTGAAAAGTTTCCGACCGAGCAATGATACAGAACATTTTTTCTCAAAGTTTTTTTTTATTTTTCTACATAGTCTTCTTGTAACTCTACACACTTCTCCCAGCGATGTTCCCATCTCTATAACCCGTCCAAATAGTACTTGGCGTTTTTCTCTGCAAAGACGCCAAAAATTGCAAGGGCGCAGTTTTTAGATGAGCGAACAAAAAGAAGTCGCTTGGGGCTAGATCTGGTGAATAAGGCAGATGGTCAAGCAGTTCAAACCGTAGTTCATGGATTTTCGCCATGGCAACCGCTGAGGTGTGAGACGGCGCGTTGTTTTGGTGAAACAGGATTTTCTTTTTCTGCAAATGTGGCCGTTTTTCCGCAATTTCTGGCTTGTTGTAATGGTTTTTCCTTTTTGAAGATAATCGAATAAGATAACTCCTTTGCTATCCCAAAAAACAGTCGCCATCACTTTCCCAGCCGAAAAAACCGGCTCGCCCTTTGCAGTCCACTGTTTTGACTGAATTTTTGTTTCGGGCGTATAATGGTGTATCCAAGTTTCATCTACAGTAATTAATCGGCGCCAAAACTCGTATTTATTGCGCCTAAACTGCGCCAACAGAGCGTTGGAAATCTTCATTCGAACACGTTTTTGGTCTAACGCAAGCAAACGCGGCACCCAAAGCGCAGACAGCTTTCTCATGCCTAAATCTTTATTTAATATGTAACAAACACGTTGACATTTTCATAACCTCTACTATCTCTCTCACTTTGATTCGGCGGTCGTCTAACATCATTTGGTTGCAGTTTTTGGACGTCCCGAACGTTCATCATCTCCCAAGCTTTTACGGCCACGTTTAAATTCAGCTGCCCAAAATTTCACTGTGGTAAATGATGGTGCAGAGTCCCCATACACAGAGTCCAACTCATTTTTGATTTGCGTAGACGTATTGCCTTTCAAAAACTTGAATTTAATAACAGCTCGATACTCAATTTTTTCCATTTTCACAAAAAACACTCACATCGACTCACTCAAACGACTGTCAACTAAAAGCTGCGCGTCCAAAATGACTGACACTTCGGTAAGTAACTGTCAAAAGATGCAAAACTAGCACTCACTAGCTTTTATTGACGAGTGCCGCTACCTTTACGTTGCGGTCAACAACCCAGACAACCCTCGTACAATCCTGGTTCGTTCTCTCATAAAGTTGCTCGTTGGAGTTGCGATTAGGACAAAACATACATATGTTATGTAGTATGTTGCTGATACATTGTTTTAAAAAATTGGACTTTATTTGTAACTTTGACGGTCTTTTTCCAGGTACCCCAGTCACATAATACCACTGACCCCAGTGCAGCTTGATGTTTAAGACAATTTCAATGTTTCTCCATATTTCTGACAGTTTATCCCTATAAAGTAAAGGAAGCTATCTATTTTCCCCAAATTTTGTCCTGCAATATTGATATGAATTCTTAAAGAATTAGTGGGAAGAATAAGAATTTTTAGTTTGGCTTAGTCTATCCGAGTTTGCTTCTACCACCACGCCAGTGATTATTTAGTGCAGGTCCAATCGTCAGCATAGTCGAAGTGTTTGAGATAAGTTGTGACGCACGACTGGATTCCACCACTTCTTGTTAACAGAACGGTCTGGAAAACATCACTAATAAACACCGAAAAGAGCAGTGGTAATAGTATGTAACCTTGCGGAATGTCATTTAAATATTAAATTTTTCCAAAATTCCACTCCTATATATGTAAGTCGCATGACACTTCACAGCTTTTTACACATTACCAAAAGCCACCAATTTACTTGAACAGCCTCTCCTGTGCAAGGCACGCCATATGAAATCTCTGTTCACGTTATCAAACGTCTTTTTGGGAATCTGTATGAACAGCAGGTGTAGGGGAGCTATATACTCGACACAGTGTTCAATAACGTTATGGTCAAAGGTATTAATATGGATCCAGAATGGAAACCGAGTCGTTCGTTGTCGAAAATACTTTCGAGATCTTCTTTTATGCGTTGGAAGATTATGCTGGCTATATTTTTGCGATTGTAGGAAACATATAGTTGTTGCCTATTCAGTCTTCACAGCCTCCAAGACAACTTTTCTTTGAGGGATTAACTAGCATTCCCTTTCTACATTTCCAAAGGAAATATGCATTTCTCGGCCTTTTTCACTAATAGTAACAGTATATCTGCCTTCACCTATATTGTAGATGAAGCCTTATACTATTACACGGAAGGCCGTCAAGTGTGTATTAATCGCGGCAATGATTTTATTCTTAAAGGTGGTATGCGAATTCTGGAATATTGAGTGTCGCACAACTCGCCTGTTTTGAGGAAAATTTTTTTCTACAAGTCTATTCAAAGCAAAAGTAAAAGATTTCTTGTATAGCCTCAATTGTTGCTCTCCAAAATTCAGAATAGTCCTGCCCAAATTCTATCACCACCAGTCTGCTGTTTGGTGACTCAGACACTACTCAGCTGTCATATCTGTTTGCTGCTTTCCAGGTTTATTTGATCATTACGTGTTCTACAAGATTGGTTGCAATGCGAACTCTAAATTGTCTGAGCTCTTCGCATCGTCTCCGGGCATCAGTAAAGAACCACGTCAGATGGTTTCTTCGCGATCTTCTGCCGGGACCCCGCTCTCCGGTATAACGAGTATCTTTCAGAACATTCTGGTGATCACTTTTGTCCGGCGACGTAATGGATAATTGTTTCTGTTCCTTAAACAACATGGCCCATTAATTATTGCCAGACTATGTTTTTAATTTGTCGGTGTCAAATCTGATTTATTGCTTGTCCGGGCGGAACGGTAGTTATGTTAAATAAATCGACAGATCTACAAGTCCCTACTATAACAAGCAACATTTATGAAGAGGGACATCAGAAAACTGATGACGGCACAGTAGGCGTTCCTTCGATCATGGCAAGAATAACACCTACAATAATATAAAATAGGCGAGCACATGAATTGATTTCTTGGCACCGAAAAAGCAGGCTTCTCCTTAAGACACTTTTTTACTGATCAATCGAGGCCTTGTGAATTATTACAAAGAAGTACGTGGAGTAAGAATTGCTCCAAGAGTTGCTTACATATTTCTAAAAGGTCCTCAACGTCATGGATAGCTCGTTCTTTTGTTTGACTTCAATTTTTAAATTACAAGAGCTGGTCTTTCTAAACAACGGTTTCATGAAACAAGATCAATTGGAATAAGCAAGTTCCTAGACTACACAACCAGAGCACATAGATTAATAAAGGGTATTTCAGCAAGTGGTGTAGCATTTGTTTTTTTGAATGAAATGAACAATTTTTGAGATATCTCTGAAACATTTATTTCTTTATGAAGTAGATACATGGACGTTATTTATTGAAGAATTTCTTCCAAATGATCGGCTCGACTCTGCCTGCAGACCCATCACACTTTCACATAATTGGCTCTCTATTGCGGCGATGGCGGCTTTAACATTCGTTTTCAGAGTTGGAATTGTTTGCGGATGGTTGGCGTAGACCTTGTTTCTAACATAGCCCCAAACTTAACTCCTTGGTGGCCAAGGGGTGTCTCCGGTGTCTCGAGAAATTACGCGGCCATGAAATATCATGCGCAATAACTCCATTGTTTCGCAACTTGTAGCTCCGAATAAAAAAATTGTTTAGCATCCATTGTCCGTAATGACGCCTCCGGTCCATATACCGCATCAAACAGTTACTCGTTCTAGGTGCATTGGTATGTCCCATATCACTAGCGGATTTGCAATTTTGCTTATTAGCGGCCATCCGAAAAGACGATTTTCTTGCGCTACTGGTAATCGGCAGGCTTCAGTTCCTTCGTTAACTAGACCTTGTGCTCATGGAAAGCCAAAGCTCTCGTCAAAATTCGGTACGGTGTGGCTGTGGAAAGGCAAGGCTCCTGAGGATGGTAACGAATGGGGGTGTTTTGGTCGCTTTCGACACTTTCCTTTATTGCGGCGATATTTTCCATTGAACATCCAGGCGAAAACGCTTCGGTGTTTTCACATCTTGTACTGAATATGAATATCAGAAGTTCCTTCATTGACTCCAGTTCTTCAAGTTCATAATGACAACAGCAAGGTGATTGTTCGTTCAACGTTCCTGGTGGGAAGCGATACATCCTGGCCCCTAAAATAGGCAGTCCTTTTCATCTTAAACCAATTTATTTACACTTTGAGGCAGTTGACAGAGTTAGAGAGATAGAAATTCTTCCTAATAGGCTCAGTAATTTTCATTTATGCTTGTAATCTAGCAAACTGGTTACTTTTCTTTACGAATATACGAACGAATAGTTTCAAACCCATTTGCCCAAAGTAGCAACTATTTTTCACTGCTAAACTTCATCGAATCTCCTCAAGCCCTTCACTGTAGAAGCAGTTAAACTCTCTGACTACTTCGAAATTGCCGTGGCCCGATGGTTGGTATGTCATCTGTATATTGCTGTTGTTGAGAGTCCTAAAACCTTTCACCGGACTAAAGAGGGTTAAGTGTTTGATTGAATTTATTTTTCTACCTGTGAGCGCAATCTAAGGTGCGATTGCTTCAATTACCAGAAATTTAGGTTCCACCCGATCCGAAGCGTTGATGACCCTCTAATGTACAAGTCCTAGACATCGTTTGTTCATGGCGTCCGAGGTTATCTTCACGCGCTTTGACTATGACCGTGTCAAGAAAGGATACTAGAAATCAAATTATTCGATGAAAAGCTGGACATTATCCACCTTCTATTGCTTTCGCGAAATCATTATTTTACTTCTTGGAAACAGTCCGCAAGCACGCTTCTTGTGCCTTTTCTTTCGGAAAAGACTACATTTGTTTCCATTAATTTTGCCTACAAAACTGCCCAGCAACTATCATCCTTTTTTGCAGAACCGCTTACTCGAAAACGAAGAACACCCGCTGGTGGTTATCTGAAATTCTGGAAAGCGCTGCACTGATTCAGATACCCTCTTGGCAACTAAAGAAGTGAGCAACATATGAGCTTCCACATGTCTGTTCCGGTTCATGTTCAATTTCATCCCTCCTTATTTTCTGAGGACAGAGTTGGTATTCAATCCTTCAAATCACTTACTGTTCAGATAGCTCAACAAAAAAGGAAACGCACTGTCGTTATTTGTGGACTATATGAACGCACAGCTCGGAATAATAAAAAACTTATGATAGTAAGGGCGACTCTCACAAGATTATATACGGCACAGCAGTACGTTGCATAGATGTCGGACGCAAATCCCGTTGGCACCGTCTCATCAGATGTGTACAAATGGTGAGTAGACAGTCGAATGTCATCGTAAAGCGGGTTTTTCGGCTGCCTGTCGCCGTGGCGTAATCAGGTTTGCTCTCCAAATGTGGTTTATGACTACCTGGATGCCGTTTATTTCTGGGACTTGCACGGTTGTTGCTAGGTTGTGCGCTGCTTAGTTGCCGTTGGTATGTACGATAATCTTTTCTTACGTCGATTACACTTATACAACGACATTTACCAGTTTCTCCTTGATCCCGGGTAATCACTTTTTCTTTGTTTGTTGATGCCATATTCCTCTTTTCTAATCCGACCAAATTTATAAACAGGCTTTCGACGGAATTTTCGTCTCCTTTTCAAAAACTTTCGATAACATAGACCCGCAACAGTTTTTTCTTTGGGTAAGTCACTACCCTTCCTTTCTGAAATATTTAATATCCGATTTGGGTAGAAACCCTTTGAAAAACTCTAGAGAAAGAGTTGACTAAATGATTCCCGATCCTATTTACCCACAATTCCCTAACCATATGCTGTCTACCCCTCTTTTGAAAGGATATCGTAAAATGTTTCACCCTTAATATGATAGGACACGACAAAAGAAAACAGCCCCATGGAACTATCTACCTTTGTCGTCCTTTCTACACAAAAAAAAAAAAAAAAAAAAAAAAAAAACACCAAGGAGAGACAAAAACGAGTTAAACTTGACCTCGGAACACAATACCCTTTTCACCTACGCTTTTCAATGATATATTATTCAAGATTTCAAAAGTCTTGTTGCGTCCTTAAGAAACCACTCAGCACAACATGCACGTACTGATAGGAACGTTTCAAGGGCGCATAATTTAACCTCAGGATATTAACTGTCGGTAGTAAATGTCGCTGTCATTCATGTTGTAAATCAGGATAAATTGCATTTCAATTGCTCTTTACCCCTTTCAATCAATGGGAGTGGCAAAAAGCCATGAAAAACACTCTCAATCACATATCCTGTCTCAATTGCCATGCCACTCAAATGTCATCATTCATTCGTGTTAGCGGGTCTAATTGTGTAAGGCTTTATTAGCCCGTTATTCCTGTTCGAGAGCCTTAGAACCACCTTAAATTAACAGAGGTACCGGCAAACCTTGCCAATATGCAATGTAGCTAATCCCTTAAAAGTTCCCAAAATACCTAATCGCTTCGAATTTTCTTTTGAAAAATTCAATTTACGACAACCGTCCTAGAGAGGGATACTGACTGAGCTTACTCACAAACAACCTTCAGTGGAATATTTCACTTTCAATTAAGATCCAAAGGCACTTAGCTTAGAGGCGTATCCAGAAAAAGCGTCTAGTTCCCAAGGTCTCAGGCACTTTAGACGAATTGAAGATGCCGGAGATACGATTTAACTTAAGCCAATCATCAGGTAAACAGGGAATGTTAAGTCAAGATACAATCAAATTTGTTTACGTCTTTTCTATTTAAAGGTGACGATGATGACGGGGGCAACTGACGACGGTTCCTTGGGTTTTCCGTGTGAGGTGGAGTGGTTGTGCATGGAATTTTTTTAACGAGCAGGACGTTTAGTAAGCAGGCTTCGCTTACTATTAGAATAATTAGAAATTAATTTCGGGAAACAAAGCCCAAAGTGATTGACTATTTGGATCTTCTGTGATGTTTCCTTAGAGGCAAGGCTATCTATCAGTTTTAATCTTGGCATATATATTTATGCATCTGCGAAATATTTAGAATGATCAACTCCGGTATCAGGTGAAAAGTGATCTGAAATTCGGGGAAAAGAACCAGATACCTTTGCTACCAGCGACTATTATCTGACACCCACATCAAACTGCCATCGCATCATCACTCACTTTAACCTTATCTGCGGTCTCGATTTCATTCATAAAAAAGTAATTCAACTTAAAAACCATGGACACTTTGAAGACAAAATTAACTCGAAACCTGTCTCGCTGTTTACTCTGTCCAACAACAACAAAGTAACCTGACGACACTAATCCCCCCATAAACAACTCAATAAAAAGCATGACGTGCGGATAGCTCGACGCAGCCGAACACCATTGCATTCGTACCGCTCCAGGTTATCTGTATATCGTGGGCGTCTATCTAATTTGCATTCATCTCTCGATAACACGAATCTGTGATTATGAGCATTAGTAAGACACGTAAAGGTCTTCCCGGGACACAACTATCGACAAATTTACATCACATTTAGGAGTCAGATGCAAGTCAAGCTTCGTAACCCGTGTGTTTTATGTAAACACGACGCGGCGCAGGCCAGGGTGCACACTGTACACATTAAGGTTAGATATGGACATGGAGTACGACATCGACACATTGCACTTACCTTTAAGTGGGGTCTTGGGATGCACTTTCTGTTCCAAACGCCGGGAGATGACCTTTTTGGGAGGCGGTGAACTCTTCAGGGTGCTGATAGTGCTGCTGAGTGCTGTTGGTGTTGCTGCGGCGCTTGTTGGTGTTGTTGCTCCAATGGGCGATGAAATATTTTGCTGCTGTTGAGCATTATTTGCTGATGATCGTTTTTCTGTAATGACAAATTGGAAAATAAAAAAAAAATTGTTTACTAAAGCGAACATGGAAAAGCTAATAAAAATGCGGAAAATATGAAGTTGTTTTGTGGCAGGCAGCGTGGGAGAAGTTGGGAAAGTAAACGAGTGTAAATTGCTTTCAACAACATCGTGGGTGAAGCGGAAGATTTGTGGCAATTATTCAAATTTTCCAGATAAACGTTGCATGGATTTTACGATTACCGATGAAAGAGTGTTCTTTGTGGCTAATGGGTTCCTCGTGCAAAGGTTTTCAGCTGAAGTATGGTGGACTCTTGAAGTACTACTGCTTCTTTCCAACTATAGTCTTACAACTCTCTCAATTTTGATAAGAATCTAAAGGAACAGGCTTTCATAATATGTAGATCAGCATGACTTTGAACTGAATAATCTCAAAACGCTCGGGATACTTGGAAATATCTGCGCGTCTTTCCTTTTCGAACTGGACAAGTTGCCACTTTTGACCCCTTTTAGCTGAAGCAGGGCTGTAAAAAGTCAATTCAAATCTCACCACATTGATAGATATTACATGGGCAATGGACATCTTACGAGGGTAGTCCTAAAAGTACCCGACCTAACAAAGAAAACACAAAAAAATTGGGGGAAAAATGGGGGAAATTTTTCTACGTAGTCTCTTTCAATACACTTTTCCCAGGAATGTTCAATAGCTTCAATACCCTGTTTATAGCGAGAATCGTCCAGCTTCTCAAAATAGCCATCAACCGCAGACTCCACCTCCTTACTGTTGGCAAATCTTTTACCACCGAGCCATTTTTTCAAATTCGGAAATAGAAATTAATCCGAGGAGGGTAAATCTGGCAAATAGGGCGCATGACGAAGCAATTCGAACTTTAACTCTTTGATTTTGACTATCGCGATGCGATGACGGATGTATGAACTGGCGCATTGTCTTGATAAGACAAATTTTTTTTGTCGCCAAATGCGGCCCCGTTTTTTCTTGATTTCATCTCTCAACCGCTGCAATAAATTCGCATAATACACGACGTTGATTGTTGATCCGCTCCCCAAAAAACTGACGCCATGACCTTGCCTGCAGATGGAACTGTCTTCGCCTTCTTTGGAGCCGATTCTCCACTTTGAGTCCAATGTTTAGACTGTTCCTTCGTCTCGGGTGTGAAGTGATGGACCCATGTTTCATCCATGGCTATGAATCGACGCAAAAATTCGGCTTTATTGTTGTGAAGCTTTGCCAAACACTCGATTGAAAGATCCTCACGACGCTGTTTTTGCTACATTGTGAGTAATCGCGGCACCCATCTTGTGCACAGTTTTCTCATGTCCAATTTTTCAGTCAACATGCGATGTACAGCGCTTTTTGAAATGCCTACCATATCCGTTAGTTCATATACTTTCAATCGACGGTCATCCAATACCATTTTGTGGATTTTTTCCAACATTTCTGGTAAACTCACCTCATTTGGTCGACCACTGCGATGTTCGTCTTGGCAACTCGTACAGCCGCGCTTAAACTCTGCCACCGAATATTTTATTGTTGCAAACGAAGGAACAGACTCACCCAGAGTAGAATCCAGTTCCGTTTTGATGTTGGTTGGATTAAGGCCTTTCAAATGAAAGTATTGCATCACATGACAATGGCTAATTTTTTCCATATTTAAAAAATTAATTGAGAGCGCTCACTATTGATGGCTGCCGGGCAAATACTAAACAACTTAGCGTCGTCAAACTTCAAATGTAAGCTTCAATTTTAAGCGACAACCGCCATCTATACGTCAGGTCGGATACTTCTGGGACTACCCTGGTACAGGACAACACTCGACGAAAATTAGGTGGTTTCGATGAATTTAAGAAACAGGAATTGCTACTGCACTACTTATGGGGTTGGTTGGTTCTATTGTCGTAGAACCTTCAGACTTTTACGGACGGGCTTAACTTTTTATTGTCTGAAGTTTTCACAGTATTGATTTCTATTTATTATTTATTTAGTAAAGGATTGGGCATCCACAACACCCGCGCGCTATCGCGGTCTGAGTTCTGTAATGAACTTTAATTCCCTCCAGTTTATCCCCAGTGTTCCTGATTCCTGCTCAACTCCACGTTTACCACGAACTGCTCACTCGTCTGCCTGATTAGGTATCTAAGTGGATGCCATTCCATGGTATATTTCGCGATGGAACTATATTCTTGTCACACTCCGCTGCAGATTTTCAATTCATCTGAAACCGTATCGCTGTGTAGAGCATCACATTTACCATTTTCATACGAGTAGATAGCCTTTATTATAGCGGCGAGCTTTGCTGCTTTACCTCTCCTGCGCAAATCACATCATATAGCATCAGAATTCAGGACCCACACCCCACGCATTTTTTAATAGTGGTCATCAGTGTGTTGATGTAGTTAATGCAGAAGTACAGCAGAAAAGCGATCTTGTTTTAGCTGTTCCTCATCCGAAGTTAATGTGTTGCTGTTTAAATCTTTTGCAAAATGAGGTTTGATTTAACGACCGCCTGTCAGCTCATTTGCGATACTACTGTCACACCTTATGGCCGATTCTGGTAATGTAGTTACGCTTCTAACGTCTTATACAACTCTATACTTTCTTTTTCTTTATGTTATATTGAACTTTCAACCGGGATTGCTCTACTGCTGAGTCCCCTACAATCTTAGCTTCGAAGTTTGATTCTTGTCGATCCTACCTAAAGCCATGTCTTCTGGCTTTTTTTTTTTTTTTTTTTCTACCGACGATGATGTCTGCGATGTTTTCTGGAGTGGCGATCCTCATTGATTAAAATTTTGTTAATACTCGTACCTCACAGAAATCTGTGGAAGACCCGAGATCGTTATCCACTAAACTTGAATTGCGTCGTATCACGGTTCGCCTGGTGCAAAGCCACGTTGACTGATATGAAATTGTACAATATTGTATTGCGACTTCCGAGAACTCTTTGCGAATTTTCATTGCATACAAGGCTTACCAATCCATTGTTACAGCTTCTCGCATTTGCCTTTATACGATGGAAGAATGAGATTTGATTAGCTATCAGTTACGAGAATCAAATAAATTTTAAGATTTTTGAATTCATTCAATATTAATCAATCTCAAGCAAGATATTACAAACACCATTTCACCGGCATCTGTTCAGACAACCATATTCCAGAAGTGATCATCTCGATCATGGTGCTGTTTGAGACTTACAACCAACTACTTAACGCCGACGACGAATTCGTGGCGAGTGTAAGCTTTACAATAGCTATCACGCAAGTGCTGGATTCTATGGACTCTTGACAGAGTCACGAAAATAACCACCGGGTACATTTATCATATTTTCATTGACAAAAGGCACTCAGATTTCAGATGGTCAAATGCCCGTAGTGTCTTGGAGAGTTGATCATCTTCTTGCATCCAATGTACGAGCGCGGATATTCCAAGTACCACGAAGCCATGGAAACACTATTAGAAAATTTCACTTTGGAAGACTGAGAAAGAGCCCTTACGAATCAAGAAAGCAATGATGCAAACCAAATAAGTGTCCGCAGTTTATTGCCGTTTGTGCAAAACTGATGAAGGGACACTTAATAAAGGCATTCGGTGTGAGACTGTCTTGGCTTATGTCGTGCAATATCCAAGGTTAAGCCAAGTGGGTATGAAAGGTTAAAATAACTATTGAACCACCTTATCTGTAAAATATGGACGGAAAAAAGCGCAACCGGAACAACCTATTGAAGGACCTTAGCATTGTCGGTCTGTGAAATTCTATAAGTCTAAGCGAATTCTCTGAATTCCAACAACGCACTGTCATCTACGCAAACTGTAACGTTTGGAAGGAAGGAACAGAATTTTACCTACGGTGCATTTGCGATCATAGAAACAGACACAGCGCAGATAAGCAAAATGATGAACAAGGTCAGAACGAAGTTAATGATGTCTTTAAAAAAATGACATCCGGCGCGGCGATTGCACGATAAGATTGGAAATAAAAGCTGAAATATTGACTTGGACAAACGCGTGCCAATTCATCCACGTAGGTGTCTTGATGCGAATTCTCCCGATCATAAAATTAGCAAAATCAGTTTTTGCCTTAGCTACCTCATATACTCGTAAGTCCAAGGGGATGATGACCTAATGCGTCATGCAAGTACCAGCCCTTAAAATTCAGAAATGCAATATTCGTCATGAATTGTGTATACTCGCAAAGGATTCTCGAAATTCAGCGGCGAATCCTTTTTGATTAATGAAAGGCGTTGTGATCGGAATACAAGTAATTATAAGTATGTTACGAGTAGAATATTATAAACATTATTGTACGAATTAGTGCTCCATTTCAATCGCCTTCTAAACTAATCGCATCTTCTTTGCATCTGTTTAGTAGAATAAGTACAATTCTTTTCCATTCTCTTCCTCAATTTCTCCGCACAGATAAAATCATAATTATAAGTGACGGCCTTAATGGAACAGTACAATTTTATTCAGTTCGTGAAGTAATTTTCCACAACAGAAGTAATAATTTAAATTTAAGAGCCGAAAAGTAAGCGTAGAATTTATTTGCACATAGATTAAGCAGGTTTCTGGAGCATGAGATACGAGTAGTACGAATAGTCCAGATATCATCTAGATTAGTTGATAAGAGATTTTTGCAAGCTTTAGTGGAGGTGTTTGCCTTGTGTCACTCGGAGGCAAGTCATACTCCGATCTATTGTACAACTAAATGTGGGGCTTCTAAGAAAAAGAGAAAATACTGTGGCCTGCAGTTGGAATCGTAAACTTTTCATATCTGGCAGTCATCTATTTTAGCTTTTATGGTACACGGCTTGGTGGATTCTCTCTGCGATAGATGAAAGTGTGAGAAATAAACAGGAAGAGGATACAATAAGTTATGAGTCAGACGTTTCGTATATTCTATGGGTTGCTCTACTTGCCCACAATTATGGAATGTTGAGTGATTGCTTATGGAAATTACTTGCTATTCCAACTTAAGGCCAACAAGCAATCTCAAAGGAATCTTTCAATATGCAAACTCATTATGTACAATGGTTCCTGCTCCGCAGATAGGCCTTAGAATTGGTTCTGAGGTTCGTTGCATGATAAAATGGTAAGTTTATTAATGGCAGTCCATGCTTCCCACAATACTAATTAGTACTTGTGTCTTGTTTTGAATAGATATCTTAGGTCAAAATTCAATCGGCCAGATCGCCAAAGAACAGCTTATATTTCCCTCTATTCATTTAGAAATGCTATAACTTGGGGCTGCTCTTTATATAGTTATGACCTCAAACAATTATCACTAGTGTCTGGGTAAACGTGTATGTACATATCCTTAGCATATAATTCTTGAAGATATAATCAAGATTCTTCTTAGCTGTCTATCTTTAAAGCTGCCACGATTCCTACCAAAGTGAAGAGGACAATCTTGCCACTATCCATGGAAATTGAATTCACGTTTACATACACGTAATTTAATTTAATTTGGTGGGGGCGAAAGCCCCCATTTATTCGGCTTAATACAAGCTATAACTTAAAATTAAACTTAAACTAAAACTTAAAACTAAGGTTGATTATTGTGGTGAAGGAGAACCGATTTGAGGTAGGAAGTGGTGCGGTGGAAGTCAAAGACGCGAGGGTTTGAATTAATTTTTCGTAGCATGCGGGAGATTGGTTCGTTCGCGCCATAGGTGGTGTGGTGGGTTGGGAGATAGAAGAGACGAGGGGTACGTAGATTACGAGGGTTAGTGTTGAGGAAAATAGAATTGTGAAGGGACGTGCATTCAACCTGACCTGAAAGAAGTCGATGAATGAAGAGAAAGTCGGCTGCATCTCGGCGTTCCTCAAGGGTGTTTAGGTTAATAAGGTTGAGACGGTTTTGATAGGGGGGCAGAGTAAAAGAATCATCCCAGGGCAAACCTCGAAGAGCGAATCGAAGAAAACGGCGCTGGATGCTTTCGATTCTCGAGATATGAACGCGATGATATGGGGACCATACTTGACTGGCGTACTCTAGGAGGGGACGAACAAAGGTAATATAGAGGGACCTGGTCACGTATGGGTTGGTGAATTCTTTGGACCATCGTTTTACAAAACCTAGTGCAGAATTGGCTTTAAGGATTATCCCATCCATATGCAAACGGAAGTTGAGCTCCCTATCACACAAAATGCCGAGGTCGCGAAGAGATTCAACGGAGGAGATAGGTTGGTTGTGGAGAAGGTAGAGTCGGGGAGGAGATTTGAGCCGCTTATGTGAAAAGGTGATGGATTGGCATTTGGTGATATTAAGTTCCAAACAATTTTTGAGGCACCAGATCGAAAAACTATCAAGGTCTTGTTGAAGAAGGAAGGAGTCATGGGGAGAGGAAATGGTTTTGAAAAATTTGGTATCGTCGGCGTAAAGGGAGACGGACGAGTATTTAATGATCCTATCGAGATCATTTATGGTTAATATAAAGAGAAGGGGACCGAGATGGCTACCTTGAGGAACTCCAGAGGTGGCCAAAAATGGAGCGGAGTGGGCTGACCTAAAACGAACACTGTAAAAACGGTTTTCGAGGTAAGAGGATATCCATTTTAACAGTATGGGTTCAAAGCCGAGGGCAGATAGTTTGAAGAGTATTAATCGATGAGAGATTTTATCGAAGGCTTTGCTAAAATCGGTTGCAACTACATCGACTTCGTTGCCGTTCTCTAGGGCAGAGATGGTAAAGGATACGAATTCAACGAGATTTGTGGTGGTTGACCTACCCTTTAGGAAGCCGTGTTGTCTAGGGGAAATAAGTGATTTGCATTGGAAACTTAGAGCTTCATACAAAATACTTTCGAGGAGTTTGGGTATATGGGAGAGTTTAGCGATTGGACGATAGTTTGTTATTTCGTTCTTTGATCCCTTTTTGTGGATTGGGGTTATAAAGGAGGTTTTCCAAACCTGAGGAAATTCTCCTTGTGAAAGGGATAGACGAAAGAGATCAGAAAGGGCAAGAGAAAGAGACGAAGAACATTTTTTAAGAAATATGGCAGGGATGCCATCTGGACCGGGTGTAAATTCGTCATTGAGTTGGTGTAATTTATATTCGATATAGGAGGGGTCCAAGATGTGAGAGAGAAGTGGGCCGTTGGAGGTAACGAAAATAGGATGGATCTGGTACAAAGGAGTCGTTGGTAAAGGATTGTTTAAAGAAGCTGGCAAATAGGTTGGCAATCGTGAGTGGATCGGTTGATGACTTGTTGTTGAAAGAGAGGGAAGGAGGGTAACCATCGGACTTTCTTTTGTAGTTAACAAATTGGTAAAAGGACTTAGGGTCATTTATAAGGTTGACTTGCGCATTGTTAAGGTAACGCTGGTAAAGGGAATCGTAAAGTTCGGTGAAATGAAGATAAGCACCAAGATAGTTGGAATAGTCGGACAAGGATCTGGTACGCAGGAAAACAGCCGATAATTTGTTTCTCTTGTTTCGTAAGGAACGAAGCTTGCGATTATACCAGGGAGGACTAGTAGATGATGTTTTAAGGCGGGAAAACGGAACGTAAAGGCTGAAAGAATTAAATATTTCTTTATAAAAAATGGATAAGGCATCATTTACGCTTAGGTTGTGAAAGTTAAAGGGGGATCTGCTAAGATAGTCACTGATTTTGTGAAAGTTTGCTTTATGAAAGTCGTAGGATGAGAGAGTTGTGGGAGGAGTGGACTGGAAAGAAGAGTTATGAAAAAATGAAAGTAGAAGGGGGGGAGCATTCTAAGACCGAAAGTTCATCTTCTTTAAAAATCTCAATTTCAACAATTGCTTTTACATTTCGGATCAATTGCATTTTTCTGGTAGAGACCATATTTTACAATACATATCACAAAAAATCTGCCAGAGATACGAGTATTAGCATCTGCACAGGCACCCTCCATGACTGTCTAGAGAAGACTACACTACCGCCTACTAAAATTCGATGCTTAAATTGAAAATAAAAGTAGATGGGGAAAATGCCATGCATTACATTTTGGTATCTCGAGACAGATCTTGCCTGATAAGGATAAAGTGTTAAAGCAATCCAAACTCAGTGATTTGTATTTTTCGAACTTTGCCCCCTCTGCCAAAATGGTAAATAGCTTAGACTTTAATTCTTTAGGTAAATCTGACGTAGTATTATACCATCCAACATTTTAGAGCAATAAAATAGTTGGTAGATGTGCTATAGAGAGTCGTCAGCTTCTATGTCAAAGGTCTAGGTTCAGTTTCAGCCAGTACACTGAAAAATAGAACGAGTCGTTTCTGACGTCACAATCCTCACTTTCAAGAACCCATGCACGGGGCTCATCATCCTGGCACCACCAAAGTCTGGAAATACATGTACCAACGGAATAGGTCATAGTAAAGGACATACGATTGACTTTAGAGCGCATGATTAATTCAAAAATTGCCTTAAAAATAATCAAAATCCACATAGAGAGAAGAAAAGTTTAACTTTATTCGAAAAGTTGGGAAAAGCCTCCACACTATTCCAAAAGTGTTAGGACTAATTTTTTCCCGAGAGAAACTCTTATCCGAACCCCTCACTATGGTGACATTTTTGGATAGAGAAGACTACTTGAGGTAACTCTAAAGTGTATGAGCGAAGCAGTAAAAATAATGACCTAAAGAAACAGAGTCGAACCGGATCACATACTCGTATCCTCCAAAAAATGGTTGACAATCAGAAATCTTGGATTTAAATGGTCCGCAATTTTATTCAATAAAATGATCAGATGCCAAGCTAGGGAAGAAGAACTTTCTTGTTCCACTGTATAAAGGCAAAGGCGACACGAAAAATTGCAACAACTACCGATTGGAGAAGCTTACGTCTCCGAGCGAGTTCTAGACAGTCGATAAGGCTGCATGATTAAGCTATATGGCAATGTGGCTTTAAAGGATGCAGGCTGACATATAAGGCGATCTAAAGTTTACCTTGGTGATGCAGAAAGATTGCGACACTTCAAAAGGTCCGGACATCGTTTTCATCGATTTGGAAGAGTGTTCGCTAGAGCTCTTGGAGACCTTATATGAGCGGCCCTAATATATGTGTACGACGACGTTCAAAAAAAAAACTAAATTCACGCCATGAATAACAGAAGAAAAATTTGTCGTAAACGAGGGAAGTTCACAAGGGGCGTTGTTTCTTAGTCTCGTGCAAAATTTTCTGTTGAGGCAGCACATTTCTAAATTTGGAACGACTTCTCTTCTTTTCGATGAAGAAAGCGACATCATTAGCAACGACGTGACAGACCTTTAGGCAACTTTTAATAATTGCTTGAAGGCGCTGGAAAGTAACAGGGCACAAATAAATCGTACAAAGACCCCAGTGTCCGCATTACTGTTTTTTCGGGACCGGAAAACCCATCTCGTGACATTTATTTGAAAGGGGTCATCGTACCAAAATGCGAACAATTACAGACCCTAATGCTCTGTCATTATCCACCAAGGAAATTGTGATAACAATGTCGCTCATATAGGTAGACTAGGGTGGCTTAAATGACGCGAGAACTCCACAGTATTTTCTGACAAAAAAGTGTCACTTAAAGTTAAACAAAAGTGGATAATTATAGGTCGTTAGTCTACCTAGAATATACATATCACAGTGTTGGATTACATAGATTACATTACGGAAGTATAGAGGAGACATAACAGCGATGATAATATCATCTAAAGGGTGTGCCAACAAATGGTGTGGATGTTGGCCGCTCATTACTGTCATTTACTGAATTTAATTTGGTTGATCTTTTTGACATTTGTCATACAATCTTTTAGTCATGGGGTCGCTTACCATGCAACAACGCAGTTTTGTTATTCAATCTTATTACGAAAATGGGCGATCTGATAAAGTATCATTACGTGAATTTTTCGGTCAATATAACCGCCCTAGTGAGTTCGGGATTCGTGAAATGGTGAAGGCGTTTTAAATAAACTGATTCGGCATAGGGTCAAACTCCATATCAGCATGCTGGGCCAACAAGTGCACGCCAAAACATCACCGCTGTGAGCGAAAGTGTTCAAAGCCAGGCAGGCATCTCAATTCGTCGTCGAATTTTAAAAGTTGATATTCATTTGCACGCCTATAAAATCCAAATTACACAACAATTGAAGTCTTTGGACCATCTACGACGTCACCGATTTGTTAACAGGATGTTGGATCGTCAGTACAATTTGTCATCGAATTTGATCTTTTCCGATGAGGCCCATTTTTGGATGGATGGGTACTTAAATAAACAAAATTGTCAGTTTTGGGGACCGGAAAGGCCATACGAGATTCACGAAAAAGTCACTGTTTGGTGGGGATTATAGGTTGGCGGCATCATTGGCCCGTGCTTTTTCGAAGATGAAGCTGGAGAAACAGTTACAGTAAATAGAGGACGTTACCGCAACATGTTGGCCGGCTATTTTTTCCAAAATTGAATGAATTGGGCCTGGACGATCTCCGGTTTTAACAGGATGGGGCTACCGCCCACACAACCCATCAGTCAATCAATTTATTGCGTACGAAATTTGAAGATCGCATTATTTCGGTTAGAGAAGAAGTTGATTGGTCTCCTAGGTCGTGCGATTTGACACCTCTAGACTGCTTCCTGTGGGGTTATTTATAGAGTAAAGTCTATGTCAATAACGAAGCGACAATTCAGGATCTCAACCATAACATCCAAACTGAAATTGTGACCATTGACTCACTTATTCTTCAAAAAGTCCGATAATTTTGACCTCCGGATGGTCGCTTGCAACAGAAGCCGTGCTGGCCACATGGACCACAACATCGTTCCATTTATAATTGACATAGATCGAACTTTATTAAGAACCACATAGAAGAAAAACTTTCGACAGACCAAATCAGCTTGTTCTTTCATGTTGAGTGCCGATCATCGGAAAAACCAGCCCAAAGAGTAATAAAGGCTCAATTGCCAGCCGAGTTTCGAAGAACATGTCGAAAGACAAATAATTGGATCACTCAAATGCGATAACATTAGCAAAATCTTGACCTCAGCAACGAGGTGGTTCAAAATTGGGTTGGACTATGGTCTTCAAATTTAGTAGGAATTTTAGGAATGCAAATGCGTGGAAGAAATTTGTAGCACTAGATGTAGTAAGAAGCGAAGTGCATAGTTCAGGAAATAAAGGGAATGAAATATTAAGACACTGATAAGGCATGATGTCCTCGATGCAACAAAACTTGCAATAGAGAAGCTCCAGCCGAAAAAGATGGGCAGCTCATCATCTCAGGGAAATCGGAACCTTGATTATCTATATTTAGCGTCAAATCTCGCCTGAAAATCATAGGAGAAGAATGGGAAAACTGATATCAATCAGCAGAAAAAACTGAAACTACATACAAAGGTGCAGATATTCTGGCCATTGTCTAATAGGAGCAATGGGTAGACAATTTGGCGTTCTCTTCTATGATTCCTGCAGGACCTGTTTTTTTTTGTTTTGCTCTCTTTGACTTGTAATTCTAAATGCGAAAACCTAAGACGAATACGAGTATTTCCAAGAACTGTGAGCAGCGAATATAGGATGCAGCTTTGATGAGGAAGCCTTCAGAGTGGTTCCACGAATGAATCTACCTTTAAGATTGTGAATCTACCAGTTCCTAAGGAATTCTATAAAATTTGGATACTGATTCCAAAAATGATGTTCCACAAAGATACACTTTTAGGCCTATATTCTTACAAATGGAAACGTTAACCTACTCTACAGAACCAGAACTAGCAAAGTACGCAGACCGGATAAAATTTCAGACAAGTTGGTACTGCTGAAGGGACATTCTACTGGATTCTTCGCACTTTTATCTTTAGTAGAGAGGCTTTAAGAAAAGAAACCCCGTCCTCACACGTCTATGCCCAAACGCGTTCAAATTTAGCCACTCACTTCGAACTAAAATTTTATACTCAAAACGCCTAAATGTATGTCATATATTATTCAGATGAATTTTTTCCTCTTTTATGTTGCATATTTATAGGCACCCATTCAAACTTTATTTGAAATTCAAAAAATGCCATTCCAACGAACTTTTAACTAGACACTCACGTCGTTTTCTTTTCTTTTTTCTTCCACAGCAAAACATTATCTTTCTGTTCATCTGGGTGTTCTCTGCTCTTTCAAATTTCCTTTGAATTGCCTTTCAATTTTAAAATGTAGATTTTTCTATTGTATTGATCTGTAAATTTCATTTTCCACAATAAACAATTAAGACAAAAATAAAACAAACGAAAACATAAGGACGAAATAAAATGAGTGACACATGAGTAAGCGTTCACTACAAATCCAGAATTCAAACCTACATAAATTCTCAGCAAAATTAGTAGAATATCGCATCTCGTAGATACAATAAATCTCAATTAATTGTTAGTAAGCATGTGCACCGACTTGGTGCAGGATAAGACCCACACTCGCTACTCACGTATCCATGGCGAATCAATGATCTCGCGCTTCCGATAATCCCACTTCTTGCCTTTGGCTTAACGCCGCCAACAAGTATCTAAAACATAAGTTCGGATGCAAATGAATAAATGGATAAAGACCGCCAAACTGGCAAACTGGCAAACTGGCAGGCCCGCAAACTGACAAATAGCGATTTTCCATTTAAAGGAAAAGAAAATTAATTTATGCGCGCCCAAAGAGGTGCTAGCTGGCTTCTATTCCAAGATGCAGAGGCGATAGTGCACCTGTTACTTGGTATGGATGGTAACGTGCTGATTTTGGTTTTGTAAGATTGTAAATTGACTGGTAAACGAGTGCCGAATGCCGAATGCCAGTTGCTGCTTATCTGAATCTGAAGGAGGTAGGGTAATCAATTTTAAGATACGAATTCACATTGAAGTTAACTTGAATGTGCCGAAGCCAATCCAGGTCGGTATTCAAAACCGGTTAGCGTGTTTGTTTTATCTAGCCATCGTTGCTTGTAGCATTTAGCAATTAACACTTCCATCTGAATGACATGATTGAAAATGAAATTTCCTTTTTTTACAAGCTGATAACCTTCCTACCAGGAGATTGTTGGTAGTTACTCGTAGTCGTAGCATGTAACCGGCACCTGTTACAAATTTTAGCTCGAGTATGCATATTGTGATGTGTGGATGCTTTGTACGCAACCAACAGATATAGATAAATACTCACAATGTCGTTGAAACTGGTTTTTAGATAGTTTATGTTGATTGCGATTTACTCGTGCTTGTGTGGAATGTGATACATTGTGGACGCAGTTTAATACTTGGGAATGAAGCTATCAACATGTTGATAAGAAATTTTCTTGTAGGCATTTCATACTGCAAGCATTCGCACATTTGTGAGTTGTGAGCACTGGAGCACTGAGTTGTCATCTAGCAGGTCTGAAAGCTCTCCGATGATAGTAACAACTTTAAAAAACTATTTTTGTATCCATATACCAACACACAAAAATTCGTCCAGTTTCTGTTATACAGCCTTGATTACTCCGAAATGGAGATCAACGCCTCCTTAACGAAACACCGCTTTATTAATGACCTGACATAATCAAATATGCACAACAATTGGCTTCTGGGACGTAGATCTGATTCCTGGTACTTAAAGGGGAACTGCTGCCGTACGGAATGGATTTCTTAAGGCTTAGTGAAATTAAATTCTAGAATTCTACTCTGGCTAGCTAGCTTAAAGCGTGCGAGAGTCCGCCATAGCGCTAGTGCTAAAACTAGCAACACCAAAGAGCCTTATATCGTGAAAGTCACACAGCGAACGGATATTGGCATCCAGTTTCGAAAGTATCGTAGACCAGTAAAGAACACCATCAGACAATGTTGAATGCAGAAACTTTGATTTAGGACGAGCAGGACAACTTAAGGGCCACTAGAGGCTGCCTTCAACTTAACGCCTAATAGCAACATCGTAAGCCGACTTCCAACTATAACGCGGTATAATTTACCACAACCTTGTGGTAGATCAAGTACGACTTCCTACTGTATATGCTAATAGCACCGATGCTTATATGATATTTACAGCTGCTACAACAGGTTTTGGGATTCCTTAGTGCGTCAGCAATTCAGGGACAGTAATATGACTACAGAACCGTGAGCAGGGTTATGTCGGTACATAGTAGTCGAAGAGGAATAATTAAGTGGTTATTAACAGAGATCTGGAAATGGGCCGATGGAAGTACTTAACCTAAAGTTTCAATCGCCGAAACGTCAGGTGCAGATCAGTTTGGAAGCCCAGTACCGTACAAAGGAAAATGAAGTGCAGCGTAGTGTAAAACGTAGTGTAAGCCATGCATCTTGAGGCAGGCACTTCTTGCATTCAGCAAGGTGGTATGGAAATAAGATGCATTTCAAGGAATCTAGTCACTTCAAACATCCAAACTTTCGTAAGTAAATGTCTCCTTATCACTCTAAGGATCTTCTGATCAAACTGTATCTCAAAAAAACATTTTCACAAGAGAACATAACAGAAACCGGTGAGCATAACTAGACCCCGGATTAAGTGACAATGAATAGGACCCATCTTGAAGCTCCATTGCAATAAAATGGAATATTATGCCTAGGCCACCTCAAATAAAACAGGAGATCAAGAAAACTTGGGATAAGTTAGAATGAACTGAAGTCCCTTGTAAAAACCAAACAAGATGAGTCGCTACACTCAAGAGTCACAGGCATTAATCAAAGAATTTTTAAATTGATGGTATCGGATGCATGTATTACGAAATACATGTCTACAAATAAAAATGTAAATCAATTACTTCCAGGCACTTCGTTTCATACTAGGATAAACCAGTGTATGAGTCGAGGCAGCTGCATTTTATTTTCTTCTTTCATAAATACTTTCTGGGATGAAATCAAAACTAGCAGGCGTATGGATCATAAGCCACCAATGGCAAAAAAGAATGTCCACCTTAACGAAATGGAATCAAGAGCAAACGACTTTGAATTAAGATAGGAGGCCTACCACAAAAGCAACGGTCTTCAGAACTACACAGTATACATCAATCAAAAGATGTGTTCTCTTGCGAGGTCAGGGACATATAGAGGAAATAGTCACGAAAATGAAGGTAGACTAGTTCAACGACAACCAAGATTGGCTATAAGTTTAGTCGAGTTATTTGAGTAATACAAAAGTTTTCAAGGCATTTTCTTCTATCGAATTAAATTTATCTCACCTCTACTAATGAAGTTATCGTACAACTTAGAGTTGGCATATTGGAGCCCAGAAAAAAACGGATGTCAGGTTATAACGTATACCCGTAAGCGGGCCCCTACTTCACCTCGCTACTATCTAATCTTTAATCTGCCTGTTCCTTTAGTGAATGAGTTGCGTAATTTAGGTGTTATAATCCTTACTCAATTTCCGTTCTCACATTGATATTATAATAAAAAAAGCCATCTCTGCCCTTGGGCCCATCAAGGGCTGGTCTAAGGAGTTTTCCAATCCTTATGTTACCAAATCTCTTTACATAACCTTTACTAGGCCTGTTCTTGAATATGCAAGCCAAGTTTGGTCATCCTACGACAGAACACACATCCTCTGGATAGAAGCTGTTCAACACAGGTTTTTACGATTTGCTGTACGTGGTCTTCCCTGGGATGATAGCCAAAACTTAACACCTTATACTGACCGGCTGAAACTTATAAATTTACAACCCCTTTCTATACGTCGAAAAGTTGCCGACATTCTCTTTATTCATCAAATTTTAGTTGTTAATATCGATTGTCCTTCTTTACTTCAACTTAGTTCTTTTAACACCAAGCCACGCAGTCTTAGGTCTGTGCCACTTTTCCAGCTCAATCTTCACATACCATCTCAGCAAGCCCTCTCTGAAGAACATTCTTATTTCCACCTATCTCTCACGTCCTAACTTTTTTTTAACCGCTTCCACCTTTTAGTTTTTTTCTTCAGTTTTAAGCGAAAATTGTTAGTTTTAAGAATAAGCTTGCAATAAGCGTTAATAAAACTGTCCGGGGTTGACCCTGGCTGCAAATCAGAAAATCAGAAAATCAGATACTCTAACATCTAAGAAGCTTAAGAACCCTAGAACTCCTAGCATGGACTGGGTAATCACGATGTCGTCTTGTACATATTTAAATTATGTTCTAAACACGACCAATGAAACCAACAAGAACGTAGGGAGCCTACTAATCCAAGTGAACAGCCTCAAACAAGAATAAACATGTTATGAGTGCTAGAGATGAGCACGTACAAATGTGTGTTTTTGAAATACGTTTCCAAGAGATCAATCAAGCATGCGGAAGTCGACAAGGTTCTGTTACAAAAACTATGACATTCTGATTAACTAAAAATGAAGCTATCAGGTCTATAGCTGTCATTAATTCGATTTAGGCATTTGGATTCATAGCTAATTCGGAATAACTATCAATACTTTAAAAACCATCAAAATGGGAAGTCAAAACTCTGAAATACTACATATAAACATATTTATCAACGACGAGATATGGCGGAAAATTTAGGAAAAGTCCCCTGAACTGTGTGTGTCTTTCCATTTCAACTTTTTTTTCAATATATTCCAGACGATGCGCTAGAGATGGATCGATCCGATAAGCTTTTTAAGCGATTGTCCTACAAATGTGGCAAAGCGATATAAAAGGGCTGACAAGTTAACCTCGTAATGTATCTTAGGCAGCTTTTTTTCTCATCCATCACGCTGGCTTTGCTCTCAGAACACTCCAATACCACATTGTATGTATATACGAGTACATATCTATATCACCTACGTCTAAGCGTAAAAACTGAGACATTTTTCTTCCCCATCCTACCATCACACTTCGTTTCTCATCCTCCATAAGCAACAACTTCTTTTCCGAAAGCCAAACATGATGCTCTCTACCCTATTCTTCGTTTGACCTCTTTCATTCTTCAAACTGTAGCAACATGTTGCGTGAAATCCAAACAATTCTCAATGCTGCGGGCGAATTCACTATTGAGCATGTTTCCAAGCGCCAATTGAGTGTATTCTACTTCTCGAAACCAATTGCGCAGATACATGCGCGTGATAAACTGGTTTCCCAGTAGCCCCGGGCCAACTTCCCCTTCTCATTTTTATCACAATTCCTCTGTTCCATTGAACAAGCTACAGAAAGAGGAGAGAAAGACCAAAACAGATTACAGATTGCCATTGCCATAATTCCCCGGAATAACAAATTGCCTTCTCTGCTGGTCAATCGTACATAACGTACTACGTAGTGCGCCGAGAGGGCGTTAATTGACCGATGCGAACAAGTTCCCATACTATGCACACGAAGCTGGTGCTTCTTGTGCTGCCTGCCAGATTGGTGGGTGGAAATTGATTGAACCCACTCCAAGTGGTCAATGTCAAAGTCATTTGCTGAATAAGAGTCCACATTAACCTAAACATCACTCAATGACCAGCTTACATAGTGTGTGTGACCTTTGGAAACCTGATCACCGCCGGTTCGGTGTTCCACTTGCATGCAATTATCAGCCCGGTTTTGTGTGGCAACCTTTTTCGGGGCATTTTTCAACTTTCCAGCCAAACGACTGACAATTTTGCGTGTTGCCACTTCAAAGTCGTGATTAATTACAGCGCACTCGGTAAGGTATCCGTAAGGTAAGCGGTGCTGTACAGATGAACTTCATCTTCATCTTCATCTTCAAATGGACCAGGTTGCTACATAACTACCAAAGCAACTACCGTTGGACGGTTTCCCGCTGCTGTTTGGCTCTTGCTGATTTGAAAAGATGGTAATTTCGTGCACTGGGACGGGCTAAAACTTGCGCCAGAGACCTGGAGTTCACATCAAGATGTTGGTGACGACAACGACAACGGCAACGATAACAACATCGACGAAGACGTTAGCAACGACAACAACAACGACTAAGACAGCGATTGGAGTCAGTGGCCGACACCGCTGTCGTATGTGAAAAACTGGCTTACAGTGTTTTGCTTGAATTAATGAGCCTCAGTAACGTTATGTTGCCTGATTTAACTCTTTTTGGTCCGTCAGCTCTTCTCTTCTTCTGTTGTGTTGTGGTCTCTATTACGAAAAGAAGCCGAACGAAAACAAATCGGTGATTCGAAATTTAGAATAATTTTCCCCAAGGGTGTAATTTTTCAAAGAAAATCACGTGCAACTATGTGGTTAGGTTAGGGTACTTCCTTGGAATTTACTCGTAATACGAGTACATCTACATATATCTGGGTTACTTGGAGCCACCCAGGTGCACAAATTTAGATTGAGAGAGCAGCGAACGTTTGTCGAATTCGAATTACAATAATTGAAATTTAGCAGAAAGGGAAAAACACCTTTTCGGGAAAAGTGACGTGAGTTCATTACGAAGTAAATGGTAAACGAGTGCAGTCAATTGGATTAATTGACTTAGGAATGACAGTGCTGACACTGACACTGGCTGGCGAACTGAGTTGATTTTTGCCATGAAGCGCGTGTGCCATATTTGGTATTGTTTCTGCAGTAATTTTTAATTAAGACAGATTTATTATTGGTGTCAGACTTAATTAAGTGGTCTGATGCGTGATGCCATTTCTAAGAAATGTGGGTAAGTAAACAAACAAATTTTAATGAGTACATCTAGTGATGTGGGGTAATGCGAATTTAGTGGACGTAATCAAACTAAGGAAGTCTTAGAGCATTGACCGCTAAATGGCAATCAAATGCGAAACTTAGACTCATCAATCACCTGGGGAACCTAAGCTTCTTAGGCAGGAAACTATGTATAAGCTTCTAGAGGATTTCGAGTGAACTATTCAAGAATAATACGACGAAGATTGATCGAAGTGGAATATACAACTATTCACGAAGAATTGATGAAATATCTACCTACTTTAGGGAGTGTTGATTTATGGCACGGCTTAAATTGAGAGTGTACGTGAGAAGGGGCTAGAGATACAGCTGCCATGGAGCCATACTGTGAAATAGACTTAACGACTGGCAACCATTCGAATTTCATCGATTTTTTTTTTTGGCATTAGCCTCATTTTGTACGCAGTTCTCGAGGGTAAAGATGTACCCCTGCCCAGCAATCGGCTAATTTAGTCTTCAAAATGAAACATCAAAAAAACATCGATTTATGTTTATACAGACTGGCGGTCCTCTATTAAAAGAAACTCCAGCAACGGATCCGATCCTAGTAACGTTCGCTATCCTACACTCACCTCGGTGAGTGCTTGCACTTTCCGCTTCCTATAGACTGCTACTGAGAAGATGATTTGCCACCAATGCGATCTAAAGAATTAGCGTTGTGAACAGGTGTCAGTTGTTTTATTAAGCAAACTGCTAAGGTGGGATACGAGTTTGTTCGATAAATTTCTAGAATGTAGCAGCGCTGATTTTTTTGACGTTTTCAAATATCGTATTCATAAAATTCGAAACTTTTTGTGGTCAGAAACAGTGACACGTCAAAGATCGTGGTTTCGTTTTTACAGCGTGTCTCAATTAACAATCTAGTCAAAAAATGGAAGTTCCTCGTAAAGGATTTCTTTGGATGATTTTTTATGGTCATAAATGTGATGAAATACCATCCAATGCTGAAATTTATAACTGGTTTGCAGAGTTCAAACGCAGTCGTGCTAGCGTCCGTGGTGAATTTCGTGAAGTCCTTGAAGTGCTGCTGTTCCAGAAAGCATTGATGCCGTACGCGCCATGATCGGCATGTACGAGTATCATACCATGAATAGGAGCAACCTTGGGCATTAGTAAGACGGAAATCCAATCACTATTGCATAAACATTTAGCTCTGAAGCAGCTTTGTGTTATATGGATACCACACACGCTAATCGATGCTCAAAAAAAGGGTCGTGTCAAATGGTGCAAAGAAATGCTAAAGAAATTCGATCGTGGTGCTTCATAAAGGAGACGAAACCTACATATACTCGTATGAACCCAAATCTAAGAGGCAATTGGCTGTTTGGGTATTCCAAGCAAAAACCGACAAAAGTGACACGTTGTCGAAGTACTGTTCGCATGTTTTTTTCGGTAAATCGGGTCATGTTGCTACTGTGACTTTAGAGGATCGAAGAACTGTTAATGCCGATTGGTACACAACAATTTGTTTGCCGGAATACTGATAAAAAACGTCGTGTCATCCCCTATCATGACAATGCTAGTTCACACATGGCCAGTCAAACAATTCAATTTTTGAAGTTTCAAAACGTCGAATTAATGAGCCATTGCCCATATTCTCCTGATTTATTACCTAATGACTTCTTTTTGTTCCCGTTCGTAAAAAAATAAAATGCGTGGTGAAAGTTTTTCAAAGCCAGAAGGGGCTGTAGAGGCGGTAAAAAAGCATGTTTCGAAAACTGACTCTATCGAATGGAAAAGTATATAAATCTTAAAGGAGAATACTTAAACAAAAAAAACAATAAACCACTCAAAGTAATAAATTTATGTTTTTTCTTAAACTTACCGGGCAACCTTCGTACGTAAAAACCATGGAAAGAAAGAAAAGATGAAAGTTCTCTAAACGAATAAAACGCCTTAATAATAGCAGCATGCTGGTGATATAGATGGAATTCCCACTAAAAGTATTCAACGGCGATGACAGTAATGCTTGGCATCCGACGTTCTGGTTAAAACTCAACATAGCTTCTCAATACATAAAAAATTCGAGCTCTCAGATAAAGCAGATCTTTATTAACCATTAGGTCGTCGATTAAAAGGACGCATTCGATGGCAGTCGCTGATGAAACTGATCTGATATTGCAAAGTGACACTGTTTAAGATCGCCAGAATCGTAAGAAGGAATACAGATTTTCCTAATTCCTTTGAAGCGAAGCGAGGTTTCAGACAAAGTGAGTCTCTTTCATAAAACTTCTTTAATCGGCTGATCGAGAAAATAATTTGGCCCTGTTCATACCTACAAGTATAGAAAATAAAAGCGACATATTATTGATGAACACCGATGATGTTGACATTGTCGGTATCTCACCCAAAAAGACTGTCAGTACAAGTTCTAATCGTAATTGCAGACAATCCCACAGCCTGTTCAATTATGTTACTTTGGAACAAAAGTAGTGAGGGCTTACCATAATAAAGGGCACTTTGAGTACTTGCACTGTTTTGAAAATGGCTAAAGGGTTAAATGAGGTATAAAGGGAAGCTTGGCTTGCATAGCTACAATGACTGCTTAATTCCCTGTTCTACTTACTTATTTACTTAGGTGGCGCTACAGTTCAGGGTGAACTTGGGCTTCGGCTACCAGTTAACATGGTCTTTAACAAACTGCCTCCATTTGCGCACTTCAAATCTCACTCTTTCTACTTTTGCGCGCCACCTAAGGTGATTCGAAAACTCTGCGATCGGGAGCATTGGTGCGCATTCGCTCTACATGTCCTAACCATCTCAGGCGACTGATGCCCAGTCACTGTTCGTGTGCAATTCATATAGTTTCTCGTTGAATCTTCTACACCAAAGGCCACAAATGCAAACAGGACCGAATATTTTTCGAAGGATTTTTCTCTCGAAACTACCAAGTCCATGCTTTAGCACCATAAAGTAGGACTGGGATGATCAAGGTTTTATAGTTTGAGGGATAGGGCCTCACTATTCTGTTTAGACCACAGAAACACTGATTGTCAAGAGTGATTCTTCGTTTTACTTCTGGTGAGGTAGCACAATGTCGACTTTGACATTCTGCCCAGTTCGTCGATGTTGTATGTCCCTTCTTGTTGACAGCATATATTCATACTTGGTTTTGCCTTCATTTACCGCTAAACCAATTTTGGCAGTTACAACGAACAGTGACAGCCCGCTAAGTTCTCCCAATTATGAGTTCTTTCAATATCTTCGATCTCGCGCTTCTCGCGCCCTTTTTTCTTATTTTGGAGAAGTCTCTTCTGCTCGTAGAGCTCACAAGCGGCTCTCGTCCTTCGTTGCAGCGCCGCTTTGTAGGCTACTTGTTTAGCTGCATGTGCTTGCTACTATACTGCCACTGGTCCTCGGTACTTGATGTTGGAGGCGTATGAGTTATTGATAGATTTCGGGATACGCATTCGGCGAAGATTCTGGCTGTCTCGTGCGATAGAGGTTTTCTACGTTATATCTACAATAGTTCTTTTTTGTTATCACGCTTGGGAAATCCGCATTTGTAATTTGGCGGCAACATGTTGGTAATCTGAGTGAATGTGGGTTGAACTTATGTCTTACATCAATCGCAATGTGTTCAATTTGATTTAGAGATTCATGATCCGGAGACCCCCATGTCTCCTTGTGTATGCTGAGAGGATGAAACCGTATATTCCCCAACGAAGGCGCCGAACACTTGTCTGGTGTGATAAAATTTCCCCCAAGTCGCATGAGTTTCAGGTTTAAGCTGAATTTATTGTCGGACACCTCATTGAAGACATAAGTTTGAAGGAATTTAGAAACTAATAACAACGCTTATAGTCATTAACAACTCATTGGGAGTTAATGAAAGTGCCATAATCAGTAAATATGGCCTCAAAAATGTAACAATACCAAAGCAAGCACAATGAATTTCTGTAGTATAATAAGCTGAACCAATGAAGGTGCAAATTCAAGTTGGATTTCAACATGAAGTAACCAGACATAATGGCCCAACAGCTTGTATGGATTTAAAAAAATTCACATTCAACTTCGTAACAAAATATGCTTCAGACAGGTGAACTGTGGAGTTATGTTCAATATTTTTAGAAACCCACCGCCATGTCAGACCGCGGTCAGAAGTTAACGAACTTAGCCAACAACACCCGGCTTATTTCAGGTCGTGACGAGCTGTCATCGCTGTGTGACCCTGGGACGTATTATTCGGTGTAGGGTACATAGGGTTAAGTTAGTTTTAGGTTTAGTTATTATGCGTTAAAATTAAGTTCGGTATTTAGGGTTTAGGTTAGTGTAGAATTAGTTAGTTTTAAACGCAAGAGTCCCGGTCTTGCAGGGTGGTGATGGCACACAGATGTGATCTCGATCTTTCTTTTCCTCTCTTTTCTACCGTCTTTCTCTCTCTCCTCCTAGCTTTATTCTTAAATATCCTTGTTGCTTTTTTTGATTTTTTTTTGATATTTCAGCACGAAACAAAAAGGTAAGTTGAGTTGCGATGCACGGGGTAGTGGCATGGTCCAACCCAGTCCGACGAGCTAGAGCCGAGCAACCGCGAGCGTCCCACCACCATCTACTCCTACATCATGGATGCCTCCATGGCCAGCTGACACTCCTAACAGATATAAGATAAAATTCCTAAATGAAACTAAGTCAAACATTATCAAGAACAAAATCAGCAAAAGTTGCTCCTCGAGCACTGATACTCAAGAAAACGACATTACATGCGTAGTTATTTTATTGCGTTTAAAATCAGCACTATATAATCCTTTATCAGTCTTGATCCAGCCATAACATATATCAATGTCTATCTATCGCGGAAGTTTTTCTGGTTTTTCACAACACTTGATCTAAAAAGACACCAGTAGAATTCGAAGTGATCTAAACAGGCTTATCCACACACTTCGGTTTACACGGAATAGTCGTCTCTACCAAAGAATAAATGTTTGATCCATTAAATGTATGATATGTGCTACGTCAGGATTGTGTAGATCCGAAAGTTAATGTGTGCGAAATGACATCTCTATTAGAAGCGATAAAGTTTCTGGTTTTTTCGACAGACTATTTTTTTTTTATTGAATAGCCCGCGTATCAATTGTGGGAGTACTTTAGTGAGTCCTACATCTTAAAAATCTTCCAATACCGACATCAAATTATTACGGGCAATGCAATTTGACATATTCCAATTATCTTATTTTTGGTTATTACAGAAAACGTCTATTTGAAGAGGCAAAGATCACATAACTCGAATACAAATCACCCTGATTCGATAACTGGCTGGTTATCATTAAGACCCTCCATGTTCTTTACTTTACTTAAGTTAAGCACTCCACACAATATGTGGATTCCAGCTTTGAATCTTACAATTGTTACTTTCATCCTATGTAATAGATAGGTCTGACATAGTCGATCCCTGCCACCTAAGCGGACACCTCATTATAATCCGCATGAAGACTGAATTCGCCAACATAAGCCTGATATTTTGCTCATACTCTAAAAGAGAAAAAGGAGGACTTTGTTGAAAATCGCTTATTCAAACTCCTTTACCAGACACATGAGCAATGACCTAAGCACGTAATAAGATCGCACATTTTAATGCAATATAGCCATAAGACATTAATTCTGAATATATTTAGACTTAGGGTCATCGACTTGCCAACATCGGCTGCACTACTACCTTATTATAGTCAAAATACAAATATTCCGAAGCTTTATAAAAGTCATATGCTGCCAGCATATACCGTAGAAGACCATTGGCATCATAGTCAGCAAGTCTAGACTTCTGGTGTGTTGGTTCAATCCGACCTGATGTCACAAAGAATGTCTGCAAGCACATGTAGTGAAACAAGATGGAATACTCCTATTTCAAAAGTTTCTGGAGCTGCTAGCATATGTTGATGACATTGACATTATGGGAACAACAGAGCGAGTTGTCATAGGAGCGTTTGCGGTCAATGAAGCGGAAGCGGCGAAGATAGGTTTAGTTCGGTGAGTATAAAACAAGGTACGAATATATGTTGTCAACAGGAAACAAAACACACAATGGCAGCACGTCGGAAGAGGGCACTATAACTTTGAGGTGGTACGAGTAAAAGCCTTTATCTACTCGGGCTCCTCTGTAAATTCAAATAACGACGCAACTATTGGGTATATAACTTAATGCGTGCGGTTTGCTAAGAGATGTCGTAACTTGTATTATTCCATTGGAACATGCGTTGGGAAGCTACTGTCATTGTACGTCATTTCAGTATATGTCATTCATTTGAAGCGTAAACAACAATAATTTTTTTTCACTCAAATATGTCGAACTTTGTGCCTGAAAAAGTGTTTTTGCGGAGAGTTCTTCTTCATTACTTTAATATGAAGAAAACTGCTGCCGAAAGTCATCGTATTTTGGTGGAAGTTTATGGTGAACATGCGCTAGCTGAGCGAACGTGCCAAAAGTGGTTTGCATGATTTAAAAGTGGTGATTTTGGCTTGGAAGACGATGAACGTCCTGGGCAGTCAAAAATGTTTGAAGATGAAGAACTGGAAGCATTACTCTATGAAGATTGTTGCCAAACACAAAAAGAGCTCGCAGAATCTTTGGACGTCACTCAAGCAGCCATTTCAAAACGTTTAAAAGCAGCTGGATATATTCAAAAGCAAGAAAACTTGGTTCCACATGAACTCAAGCCGAGAGACGTCGAAAGGCGGTTTTGCATGTCCGAAATGCTGCTGGAACGCCACAAAAGGAAGTCATTTTTGCATCGGATTGTTACTGGTGATTAAAAATGGATCCATTACGACAACCCCAAGCGCAAAAAATCATATGTGAAAATCGGCCAACCAGCCAAATCAACTTCAAAGCCGAATATCCATGGCGCGAAGGTAATGCTCTGTATTTAGTGGGATCAGATGCGTGTGCTGTATTATGAGCTGCTAAAACTGAGTGAAACCATCAATAGACAACGCTACCAAACACAATTAATCCGTTTGAAGAGAGCAGTGGCCGAATATGCGACCAGACACGAGGCAATAATTTTCCATCATGACAACGCTCGGCCCCACGTTGCTATTCCGATTAAGAACTATTTGGAAAACAGTGGATGGGAAGTCTTACCCCACCCGCCTTATAGCCCAGACCTTGCCCCTTCTGACTACCATTTGTTCCGGTCGATGCAGAACGCCCTCACTGAAATACGGTTCACATCAGAGCAGAATATAAAAAATTGGCTTGATTCATTCTTGGCTGCCAAGCCGGCGCAGTTCTTTTGGGATGGGATCCACAAATTGCCAGAAAGATGGGAAAAAGTCATAGCTTCAGATGGGCAATACTTTGAATAATACTATTGTACAAGTTTTTCTGAAATAAACGTTCAAATTTTGAAAAAAAAAACCGCACGAATATATTTATATACCCAATATAAGAATTAAACAAAAAACCACCCTCGCCAAATGCGGTTTTCTTGTACTAATTAGGCAACTGCAATATAATGGTCTGATCACAAACCATAACCCAGTGGATTCAGATCTGGACTCCCCGACGGTCAATCTTCTGCTGCTATAAATATTGACTCTGAGCCACTTCTGCATGATTTTGGCTTTGTGCGCTGGAGCAGAGTCCTGTTGGAAGATCCATCTGTATCCATTGAAAAGGTTATTGGTCTAACCCTTCACAACACCCTCTAGTACATCTTCTTGGTAAGCCTTTGCATCAGTTTTTACGCCTTTTTCACAGAAATGGAGGGATCTGACCCCATGGTGAGAGACCTCCCACCAAACCATTTCGGAAGCGAGATGATGTCCACGTTGGACTCTTGGATTAACTTTTTTCGCTTCCTTAGATAAAGTGGCATAAATTTTGTCATTTTGTTTGTTGAAAACTTTTTCTACGGTAAAAATTTTCTCATCCGTAAACAGAACGTCTTCATGGCCATTGTCTACGTGCCACTGCAAGAGTCGCTTGCATCTTTCCAGCCTAATTTTTTTTAATTGAGGAGTTAGAAGAAGACCCGTGGATCGACGATAGGCTTTCATACGCATATCATCCCGAATCAGCCTAGAGATGGATCTGGTTGATATATCCGATTCCTTCGACATGGACTTCTGCTTCCTAAGGGGACTTCTCCGAATTCGTTCACGCACAGCCTTTACGACGCGCGGCGACCACTTCTTGGTCTGTCTTCTATTCCAGTCAATTTACCGAAGCGAACAGTAGCCCTATAAACGAATATTCTCGATATTCCGAGTGGCTTTAGCAATTCGAAAATTTGGCCAGCACTTTTTTCTTTAACGCCCCGCTCCGTGTTAATAGTTTGCAAAGTGAAACCAAACTGACTAGTATTCTTCACTGATCAGCGTATGTTAACGGTTCTATTCCCGCAAGAAGTTTTGAACGATGACCGCTGGAAATTGTGTAACAGAACTTATGGCAGGACTAGGTATAAGACCCTTGTCGTCCCAGTCATAAGCGAATGCAAATACTCTTGATTGCTTTGAGAGAAAAGTACTTCGGGTGATTTGATTGGAGAAGAAGATGAAACAACGAACTATGCTATACAGCGACATTGACCTTGCCAAGAGGAATTAATTCATTGGCTAGGAAATGTTGAGTGCACCACAGCCACCGCGTACTTGAATCTATACAAGAGTGGAACAACGTGGTAAAGGTAGAAGGTGGCACGCTCAAGTAAGAAGTGCTCTCAGCCAACTTGGTGTTCACAATCGGAGGCGATTAGCGCGAGAATGAGCTAAATGGAGAGAGATGATGGTAAAAGTCCAGGATCACTCGGAATTGTAAACTTTTTTTTAAAAAAAAAATCACAGTACTGTAGCGAATACTAATCCAAATTATTAGTCCTCCGTCATTTCGGAAAAAGGCAAAGATACAAAGATAGAACTCCATCTCTCCACTTAAATCTCATCTCTAGCTCCAACCAAATCACATCTCTAACATGCAAGTAACTTCCATCAAGCATCGGTGGTTCAGTGGTAGAATGCTCGCCTGCCACGCGGGCGGCCCGGGTTCGATTCCCGGCCGATGCAACTCGTTTTTTTTTCTTTTTTTTCTCAGTTTTCTTTCATTTTCGCACTTTCTTTGCGCTTAAATATGTAAATTATTATTTTTGTCTCTATGTATAAAATTAGCATTCTATTCACAGTTCACACTAGAACCACAAACTCATATCTTTCCCACACACATAACGCTGCACCGCAACAAGGAAGATGTCACTGAAGAATTCACAACTCTTTAGCCCCGCAAAGTTCTTGTCCGTAGAGTGTACTTGTATCTCGTACTGTTGGACATTATAAAAACACTTTAAAAGCAAACGCAATTTCCCTATTAGCTAAATTAAGTAGGAAAAAAAAAACATAAAAGTGGTCAGTAGCCGTTGCTGCGACTGTGTAGTGTACTCGTACGTCTTATGAAATTCATTTGTAATGCGCGCCATCAGTTTTTTTTTGTTTTTTTTTTTTTTTTTTGTAGGCGCGCTTCAACGCTTCAGCACTTTCAGATACATACGCACTAACTAGCGAGTCGCCATTATTACTTGTACCCAACCGAACAATAGATTATTGTATCTCGTGTCCGTTGGGACTCTGACTCTGACTCTGACTCTGACTATTGTGGTCAAGAGGTTTCTCTTGGTGTAAAAATAAAAATTTCAGTTTCACTGCGCGCGTCTAAAAACAGCAATCCGCAGATGTACGACTACGAGTGCGAGTACGAGTAATTTCGCGAAAAACCACAGGAGCCCCAGGGCCTTCAGGAGACGTATACGAGTACATACATGCGAGTAAGTATCTTCGTGTCGCTACGTCTCTGAATTGCTGGATTTAATAGATAAATAACGGTGATAAACGTTTTGTTTTTTAAATTAGGGTGTTTGGGGAGAGCTTACAAGGTGGGGTCATCCTACAGATACAGAGGTTGATCTTTGCTTTCAATGAACAAATTTGAATTAGAGTTTTATGCGCACATAAAAGAGTTTAAATGCGGCCATGGGGATCTGGACAAACGTAAAACATATTGTATGATGGAATGAAAACGATTTTATTTTTGATATTTGATGAAAGGTTTTGCTGGTCATAAATCACGGGTGAATGTCAGATGGATTTCATTCAATTAAACAGGAAACGTTTTTGAGCATGAGGGCATCTTCATAACAGGGAATACTGATATTTGGAGATTATAAATCGTTATGCTACCCTGAGCTTTTTCACATTAAGGGTCGGAGAAAGTAATATGCAAATGATTGCATCATTATAGTATAGTGTATATGAAGTATCTGTCTGTCTGTCTGTTCCTCCAGCTTAAATCCATTGAATCACCGAGCAAACTTAAATAAAACTCTGTTCTATAGTAAACTACTTCCGGCTAAAACATAGTCCGTAATGCATTTTTTATGGTTCAGGTTGTAATAATAAAAAATGCAAGTTTGCGTTTTGAAGAATTCATTTTTAATTGATCACGTAATTCTCGCTAAAATACAGCGCAAACATTCGTTGTATCCAAAGTTCAGCAGCCTGTATTTGTAACATATAATTAGTATGCATTTATATTTTTACAATCGGCGTCGTTTTAGTGAAAGTGCCATATACTTTATGGTGGTACTTCCACTGGCTAGGCAAATTAAAACAAACCATAGATCGTGAAGCCAAAGTATCATTATATTAGCATAAGAAGAAAATCACACAGAGCACTCACTTTCTTATGGATCCCAATCCTCGACGGACTATTTACCAAATTAGAGGACAAAGAATATGGTGTAACTTCACTGTCTATATGCTGGGTAAACACTTATCGACATCTTCTAAACATTATACGAATAATAGGGAGAAACCAGCGGGATGTCAGTGGGGCTTTTGTGAGCATTGAGACAGGAACACCAAAAATGGGTCTATGGACAATCAACAACGACTCCTCAGCCAAAAGGATACAAACGGCAATTAAAATTTGGGGTGATAAAGCAGTTTATCTACTACGGTCTGCGGCGAACGCAAGTTATGTCAATAGCTCTTGCCAATTGCTGTTTCTATGCGCTAAGAAGACGATTGACCACCAAACCCCTTTCCCGAGCAAAGAAGACGACACTTTTCATCATCCCTGTCCTGTTGTATGGCGCAGAGACATATACGCCCTCAATAGAGGATGAAAGTTCTTTTAGTTACTTTGAGTGAAAAATTCGCACTACGTGTAACACTTGACCGCTTAGAGGTCGTAAAAATAGGATACTTTTTTGTTTTTTTTTAAGGAAACATATAAAATAAAGATAGCAGTTTATTGTTCATATGATTGATTGCAAAACATAATTTTTATAGAATAATTTATTTAAAAATGGCGGCTGTGCAGCGTTTCGCAGATAACCTCTCTTTTTTGGAAGGGTCTACGGCCGTACCAAAAGCTCTTAGAAATTTTGAATTATGATGCGTCACTAAATTTTTTTATTGTAGGTACATAACAACAGCTGGAAAAGCACGTAGGATATATGTATATTGACTCTTGGCCGAATGGCGTACTTCCAAAGTTGAACTTGGAAAATTCGCAGAAAAATCGCCAGAAAATTGTTAATAACAAGTGAACTATAGGGTCCGCCAAAAATGTTTTTTTTTTTGAAATGCTACTGAATATTTTCTCAAATTTCTTTTTTTATTTGAAAGTACAATCCTTCCGGTTAATAATGGAAAATAATTTCATTCAAATGGCTGCCTCGGCTGGCCATGCAGTAGCCTACACGATCGGTCCAATTTTTAAGCACATTATTGATTGTGTGCAACTGTATTTCACCAATGGCTTCACGAATATTGTCCTTTAAAGCGTCAATTGTCTCTGGCTTGTCGGCGTAACACTTATCTTTTACGGCACCCCATAAATAATAGTCCAACGGTGTCAAATCGCAGCTCCGGGGTGGCCAAACGACATCAGCTTTGCGGCTGATAATGCGATCATCAAAAACAGGGCGCAAAACATCGAGTGTAGCTTCGGCTGTGTGGCACGTAGCGCCGTCCTGTTGAAACCAAATGTTGCCAATATCCTCCTCTTCAATTTTTGTGAACAAAAATTCGTTCAACATGGCCCGATAACGATCGCCATTGACTGTAACGGCCATTCCTTGCTCATTTTCAAAGAAAAATGGCCCAATTATGCCTCTGGACCAAAATCCGCACCAAACAGTGACTCGTTTTGGGTGTATCGGCTTTTCAATGTATGCGTGCGGGTTTTCTGTGCCCCAAATGCTACAATTTTGCTTGTTTACATACCCGCCAAGATCAAAATGAGCTTCATCTGAAAAGATGATTTTTTTGGCAAAATCGGCATCTTCTCTAAGTCGATCGCAGGCCCACTTAGCGAAGCGTATAAACAACCATATTCGTTCAGCGGAAGGATAAAACTAATTATCTGTCAAATCAGACATGAGCTAAGTGTTACCATTCACGAAATAAGCACTAGTTGAAAAAAAAACGTTAGATGGCAGACCCTATACTACCTTGATCAAAAAGTTCCCGGAATACATTCAGAAAATTGGAAATACAAATTGCTTCATCTAAATCTATATTTTCCCCTTCAGAGTAGTGCAACACACTTATGCCAGCGCTTAATCCGATCCTCGAAACATTTTTTATATTCGGTTTTCGGTATGTCCATCAGTGCTTCCTGCGATTTTTAAATTACTTCCTCTCGACTGCTGAAACGCGTTCCCCGTAGTGCTTTTTTTTAGCTCGATTGAAAAGAAAGAACTCACAGCGAGCCAAATCAGGTGAATTCGGTGGCTGTTGGATGGTATTTATTGCATTTTTTGTCAAAAAATTACGAATAATGATGGCACTGTGCGACGGTGCGTTATCATGGTGCAAAATGCCCACAATTTTGGTCTCTTTCGGCGAACTGCTTCACGCAAACGTTTCATAACGCCCAAATAATACTCTTTGTTTACTGTCTGGCCCTCTGGCAAAAATTCGTGATGCACTACACCGTTGTAATCCATGAAAACCGTGAGCATTGCCTTCTTTTTTAACTGAAAACGACGTGGTTTTTTTTGGTTTCGGCTCATTTGGTGAACGCCATTCACTTGCCTGATGTTTGGATTGCGTGTCGTACTCATAAACCCACGTCTCGTCTCCAGTAATGATTCTTTTGATGGATCGGATTCAGCCTCGCAAATCATCTCTTTTGCTACGTCAACACGGTCTCTTTTTTGCATGAAATTGAGGTCTTTTGGCAGCAACTTTGCTGCTACACGACGGAAACCCAAATCATTGACGGATCCATAGGCAATGTTCAAGTCCTCCGCTATCTCTCTGATGGTTAATTTGCGGTTATTGACCAACATTTCTTTTACTCGTACTTCATTAATGTTTTCGTCGGTTTTCGATGTCGATGGTCTGCCACTGCGTTCATCATCTTCGATTAACTCACGACCACTTTTGAACCGCTCGCGCTCGTGCCACTGCTAAACGACCGTTTTCTTTAGAGACTCGTTGCCGAAAAACTTTTCCAACATTTCCAACATTCGCGCACCATTAAATCCGTTTTTTACGCAAAATTTAATACTCGTACAATTTCGTTGTTGCAAATTTAAATCCATTTCTAAAATTGCAAAAAATTGCAAGCACACACAGATATAGCTGTACTCTTGGCTATGTAACTTTTGCAAATGTCAAGCTATGACGCTAAGATTTAGAGCGAATATCAACAAAAGATCGAAACAATGGGAGCCCCACAAGGTGGTTATTCCGGGATATTTTTGGTAGATCTTTGCGAACACCAAAGTAATCGAAGTCCATTATAGACTTTTCCGACCGTTGTTGCAATATGGTCACTCCAGGTAAGGTTTTCCTTAAAAACAAGGCCCAAGTTTTTACCAGTACGGACGTATTCTATAACTGATGCTCTTAGTCTTATCGGAGGAAAGCTGGATGTATTCAAATGCTGCTACATAAAGTTTTTGACTTCTCTGGATTTAAGGACAGGTTGTGCTTTGGTGTCCACTTCTAGATAATATCTAAATCCAAATTAAGTTTCCCTACTGCGTTTGAGATGTTATTTAACGGGCAGTTCAGGTATAGTTGAACATCGTCAGCAAACATGTGAACTGAGCTATGTTTGATCATTTCAGGGAGTTCGTTAACTTATTTTGGAAATAACAGTGGGCTAAGGACAGAACCTTGAGGAATGCCAGCTGTTATCTGAAGGAGTGAAGATAATCGGTTGCCCACTGCCACACATTGCTGATGGTCGGTTAAATAGGAGTACAATAATTTTACTGCAAATGGGGATAGTCTAAAGTTATTCAACATTTTACGAGTATTACACAGTACAAGGTGGTTTACGGTGTCAACAACAAGCAGTAAGTAATGCAGTTTTGCAACTTCTTTTTGCACGAAAACCGGACTGGGTGGAGCTAAAAAGATTATTTGTGAAAAGATGTGTTTGCAGTTGCTTAAGTAAGGCTTTTTCGAACATGACGCTAAGGTGGATATAGGTCGGTATACCATATATATCTTGGATTTTTTCCATAAAAGAGGGTATTCACAAGTCGTAAGAATGTTATTGAAAATGTAGGTAAGGTGTTTCAAAATAGTTTCAAAAACTTTGAATTGATGTCATCCAATCCTGTGGCACTTGACCTTACAGATAGAACTGCTTCAACTACATCTTCATCGTTTAAAACATTAAATTGAGTATTACTCACCGTCAATAACTTCTTCCATTTGTTGCCAAGGCATTTGGTGTTTATTCAATTTTGGGAAAAAAATAGCTGATCAACATGTTGCGGTAACGTTCTCCATTCACTGTAACTATCTCTAAAGCTTCATCCTCCGCAAAGTATGGACCAATGATACCGCCAACCCATTGTCCGCACCATACAGTGATTTGTTTTGGGATGCATTGGTTTTTCGTGAATCTCGTATGGGTTTTCCGGTCCCCAGCAATGACAATTTCGTTTATTTATGTACCCATCCATCCAAAAGTGGACTTCGTCGGAAAAGATCCAATTCGATGACAAATTGCCCTGGCGATCCAACATTCAGTAAACAAATCGGCGACGTCGTAGATAGTCCAAAGGTTCCAGTTGTTGTGTAATTTGGATTTTATAGGCGTGCAAATGAAGATCAACTTCTAAAATTCGCCGTAAAGTGCCATACGTGAGGTCGAATTTTTGACTTCGGTATGAAGTTTTACCCGATACTGAGTCAGTTTCTTCAAAACGCTGCACCATTGCACGAATTCCGAATTCACCGAAAAATTCACGAATTTTACGAAATATTACTATTACTGATCGCTCATTTTCGTAATAAGAAATAATAACTAAAATGCGTTGTTGTGTGGTAAACGACTCTAGTCATGAAATTGCCAAAGATTGTATGACATCTGTCGAAAAGATCAACCACATTGAATTCACTAAATGACAGTAATTGACAGTCAACATCCACACCATTAGTTGACTCACCCTGGCTCAGCTCGGCTCTGGCCCGAAGGATCTTCGATTCCACCCCAGTTATGCAACGCAGTATAGAAAGATCTTACCTGCCACACCCAGTTAGGCTTTAACCAACTTGGTGTGCGTAACTGAAGACACCTAGCTAGGGATCGTGCTGGCTGGAAAGGCATGTTGGTTAAGGCCCCGAATCGTCGCAGGCTGTAAGATGCCATCAAAAGTAAAGTGGCAGAGACGTACAACGAAAGTTCATGGCTAAAGATAGAAACCATACAACTTTCTAATTAGCCTAAAACCCACTCAGCCATTGGACTACCAGAGCTTTATAGTACTTGAATATTTCAGAGATCAGAGAGAAACAATTTATATGCAACAGCCAAAACGAAACTCCAACTGTCTCCAATAGAGAGGCAATAGCTATATAAACTCTGGAAACGTCACCAGGTTAAGTGCAATAGCAGGGATCTTCCTGACCATATCGCTAATATGTAATTTTTCTGTACTTAGAAAACTACCAAGTATTGTAGATACATGGCAAGACAGGGTACAATGACTAGGAAGGACCTCCAAAGTTTATTTGGATCAGCAAAGCTTCAGCTAAAAAATAAATCAATGCATGTAGCATGGAACTTTCCTGATACATGTTTAAAATCTGGAATTATACGGATAGATTAATATAATCTTACCTCTCCTAGCAATTGCTTAATAAGAACACATACTAAACAATGAAAGAAGATCCAGCATCCGTAACTAATCTCTTACAACAGAAAAGTTTGCCTTACAGTCAAACTGATTCCAAGTATGAATGGAGAATCTTCCACAAATGGAAGCATGTAACCGATATAACGTCGATAAACCATGTTATCGAAAGGGTTCAAAACTTAATCAAAGTGCGCTTTCCCTATTGAAAAAGGGAACCACGCAGGTTAGCTTTACACAAACTAGAGTCATTTCGAACTCATTCTGAAACTGAACGAAATAACGATCATCAGCTAATATAAGGAGCTGCGTTGTGATTCCATGACTACACATGTCAAAAATTACGAAGTAACAACCAGCCGCATTGATGATGGCACAACAGCATATGGGTATAAAACTTGGGCTACACCGAGGGTATAAATTGATTCCAAAGGAATTTTTGTTTCCAAAAAAATGTCAACTATCGTAGTTGCATTGTTATGGAAAGAAAAAGTATGTATGTTGCTACTAAGTTTTAAGAAAAACAAGTAAAAACAAATATTTCTCAGCGAAAATGAATTTGTTGTTTTCCAAAATATTCTCTCCATAAAGATCAATACACTTTTACATGCATTTGAACTAATTTTCGAAGAATTTTTCCCACTCCGAACGAGGTGCATAACTCCAAAACATGCGTTTTAAACGCAGCAACGTTCAGGTGTAGAAAAATGTTGCCCTTGCAATTTATTTTTGATGACCAAGCATAAAAAGAATTAGGGGTGTACGACGGATGACCCATCAATTCGATGTTTTGAGTGCTCAAAAAGGCACTTGTCAAAAACTTGACCTGTGAGGGCTCGTGTTGCTTTTCCTTATTTCTGGTAATGTACCATTCCGAATTGACCATTCTACGTTGCTCTAATGCCACGATGGCGACATGTCGGGTTTATCCCCAAAAAAAACAGGCAACCATTTGTTTAGAAGTGCTTCGCACGCAAACAACTTTTGTCAGATTTGACATGTCTTGAAAGACCCATAAAGTCGACTACTGTTTAGTCTCGGGCTCATATGCATAGATCCATGATTAATCGTCACCTGTCACAATCTTATAGACGTCTTTTGAAGCACCACGAACGCATTTTTTCAACATCTCTTTGGACACGAGCATTTTTTTGAGCGATTAATCTTTTTGGCGGCCAAATATTCAAGCAATATTAAATGTACGCGAGTGGAACTATTGCCCAAGCGCACCTCAATTTCACGATCGTCACATGACAATCTCGCAATATCAGTTCCCGCCCAGCATCTATGTTTTCTGGCACAAAAACCGATTTTGGACGACCTTCACGAAACTCGATCTGAAGCGAACGACGATTAAATTCGGAAAATCAACAAAACATGATGGGCCGGGATGTTGCTTCATCACTAAAAGTCGAAGCGAGTTGATCGGCACACTATTGCTGAGGTAATCGACCTCGAAAATCACCACAACTCATCGCACGAAAATGTTCACGATTTAATGCCGTTTCTTTTTACTGGCTGAAAAGAAATTTTCAAGTCTCTATGAAAAAACGCTAATAGCACTCGTATGACAAAACGTTCTGAGTACGTGTACCAAAACGTCCAACTATATAGTAGGATGCTGATGTCAGATGTGACCTATCTACACCGGTATTGCCATATCTCAAAACTTAATTAGCAATCGTAAATACACTAAACACTAAATTACATGTATGCTTATGAATATTAAGTCTGATGAGGTGGTTCTACTCTATTCGTGCTAATGCTGCTTTTTTTTTCCTAAATATATACATAGTCAAGCTCTTAAAATTGCTACTTCAAGATAATCTTCGGTCTTGACGCTCTCTTAGATCTTGGATATGTGACTTGTGTTAATTGCCCGTTAGTTGTCGTTCAACCAGTTTTTTTTTTTTTTTTTTGTCAATTGCAAAGTCGAATGGTGTCTTTTATGATCGCGTCATGTGGACTATCCTTGTCGACTCGTGTGCCGAAAATGATTTTCTTTCCAAAATTTACGCTGACATCATTCACTCGATTGATCGAATGTTGTGCAAAGTAGCAAGATGTGAATCTCAACCAGTTGCGGGCTTATTAATTGGCCATAGGCAATTTAACCTCTGATCGCATCTCCTGAAACGAGGTAATGTCTAACTTACATTCGTCCCAAGCAAGAACAAATGCAAATAAAATTGTAGGGTACCCCTCACGCAAATCCAAATAAGTACCAATTCGTTATATGCTAAAAAAATATAGAGGGCCATCCACGAAGAGCTGTCAATTTAAATTTAGCACCATTGTTGAACTGTCAACACTCAACTATCATTGTGAAGACTTTTGATAAGGAAAAAGCAGGAGGTCATTAAATGTGGATCGATACACACTTGCACTATATGTTGAAATAGTGAAAATTGACTACAAAAACGCTCAAAATATCGTGGAAACGTTTCGTAAAGTTCGCACTGCTTTGGTTTCTATAGCGAACTTAATCGTTAAAGTTGAATGTCTCGGACAGGATAGTGATGTGACGACTCCAGCTCGTGTTCGTCCAGCAAGGTCAGCATGAAAATATCGCCGCCATAGATGAGAGTGTGGCTGAAAACCCAGGTGCATCCATTTCGAGACGATCACATGAATTGGGCCTATCCGCAACCACTTTGCACCACATTTTGCATAAAGATCTTAGCCTACATGCTTATAAAGTCCAGTTGACACATGCATTGAAGCCAGCAGACCACGCACAATGCGGTGTTTTCGTTGATTGGGTGCTTGCAATGAATGAACAAGATCCGAATTTTTTACTCAAAATTATTCTGAGTGACAAGAAATGGAACTTTGGGTACGTAGATAAACAAAACTGTCGCATCTGGGACTCTGGATGGCCAAGAGAAATAATGGAACAATCGAAAAACCTCTCCCTTCACAGCGAGTGACAGTGCGGTTTTTGAGCTGTCGGTTTTTGCCATATTTTTCGAAAACGATGCTGGTGGAACCGTTTCTGTGAATGGAATGCGTTACCGAACGATGTTGGCTGATTATTTTTGCTGGAAATTGATGCTGTGACTGTCTGCCTCGGTCACACTTGGTACTTATGTTAACTTATTAAAAACAATTAACTATGAATCGGGTTTCTTTAACAAATGGACTTTGTCTCAACTGTTTGCACTCAACGAATCGATTCAGGAATTTCGAGCTCGATTAGAAGAGAATCAACCTTCACGCTTGCCAACTTCACCAAAGAATTTCTACTCCGAAGCAGAAAATGGATTTGATTATTTTTCAGCTGCTCAACCAAGAAGATCTGCATCGAGTAATAAGCGATCTCAAGGACATGCCAGCTCACGAAGCGGACGTCCAAATTCAATTCCCCGAAATAATGCACAAGAATTTAATTTGCATGCAATTTATTTCCCCGAGAAGGTTATCCGTTAGCCTCACCTCACTGGCAATCTTTACGATTATCTATTTGTGGCGGATCATCTAAAGTCTGAGGCAGTATATCAACAAACGAATATTTGTTTACGTGCTCAAGGTGCTCATACCACTCCAAAGCAAATATACCCCAATGACTATAATCTGCATACTGGTGTTGCAGGTGCTGCCTTTCAGCAAAATCTTATGCAAATTATGCTTATCACTCGCAGCTCAACAACACCAAGTTGTATCCTCGAGATACTTATTACCGCGCCTATTTTGATGATTCTAAGGGAAACTTAAGAAAGGAATGGCAAATTGTAAACACCATCCTCAATAAATCAGCTGCTTCTAAAACAACCCACGGCAATCCTTATTAAACTTCTTATTGCAGATGCATTTAATTGCTATTTTACTAATATTGCAAGAAGTCGTGAACCATGTCCTGTCCAACACAGCTTTGTAATAATCATTGTTTCCCCTTCATTGGGTGTGCTGCTGTACCTTGGCAAAGAAACAGTTTTGTGTACGAGTCAATTACTTTTTTGGAGGTGTTAAAAGCCATACGTGGCTTGAAAAATTCCTTTTCGTGTGGAGCTGACGAAATTTCAAAACTACTTCTTAAAAAAATTACATACTTAGTTCTGGATGTTTTAGCATATATTTTTAATTGTTGTGTTTTTGAAGATATATTTCCAGACGAGCTTAATTGCGCTGATGTTATACCATTATTCAAAAAAGTTCTGATGCTGAAATGTGCAACGATAGGTGGCTATAAGTAATATACTCGTATACGAAAAACTATCCAATTTGGTTTTCGTAAAGGAAAATCATTGGAAGATGCCATTCTACAGTTTTGTAAACAAATTATGTCAAACCTCGACAGAGAAAAGCACACGGCTGGTTTATTTATTGACATCACCAAGGCCTTTAACATGGCCAAATAGGTTGTTTTGTTAAGGAAACTAGAAAAACGTGGGTTTCGTGGATTCTTTCTTGATTGGCTTAGGTTGTATCTAAACAAAACAGATCACAACGAGTGAGAATAGATGATGTAAGAAGTTAAATAAATTTTCTCAATTTGGGTGTTTCCCAAGGTTCTGTTGTGGGACCAATTTTGTTTCTAATCTACATTAATTCCCTTTTTGAACTCAATTTTAAGTGTGCTCCAACTGCTTTCGCTGACGACGTAGGCTTTTCTTATGGCCTTAATAGTCGATTAGACCTACAGTCTGACTTAAATTGGATTCCAAAAATAAAATAGTGGTTTTCAGTTTGTCTTCTGCGGAAAAACTAGAACCTGATATTTATTTTCCCGCATCGGAATGCAAAAGATACGAGCTGATGAATTGTACCTGCGCTGTTGATAGTTCAACTCTCACTCTCACCTTCTGCAGGGATCTGAACAGTTATGGTAAGTGCTTTTTAATTGAGAGAGTACATAGACGAATTCAAATACTTGGGCTTAACTCTAGATTCTAGAATGTGATTCTCGAATCACACAGATCTTTGAGGAAGTATCCCCGTAGCACCCTCCATCATTTCTATTATTTGCGAAATAAGACATGAAAAGTCCGTGCCGTTTTGCACACAAAATTTTTGCAAAATTCAACTTTATTTATCAATATAGTTGCTTGATTGAAACGATTTTTCAATCTTTCGATACCAGTTTTGTAGAACGATTTCGGTTTAGCCTCAAAATAGGCCTCTGTTTCGGCGATTCGGTCTTAAATCTCTTTCCGGCGAGCAGTTTTTTGAGGTCTGCGAACAGCAAATAGTCGTTGGGGGCCAAATCTGGAGAATACGGTGGGTGGGGAAGCAATTCGTAGCAGAATTCTTTCAATTTTGCTATCGTTTTCATCGACTTGTGACACGGTGCATTGTATTGATGAAACAGCACTTCCTTTTTCTTCAAATGCGGCCGTTTTTCTGCGATTTCGTCCTTCAAACGCTCCAACAACGCAATGTAATAGTCGCTGTTGATAGTCTGCCCCTTTTGGAGATAGTCGATGAAAATTATTCCATGTGCATCCCAAAATACAGATGCCATAACCCTTCCAGCCGACTGTTGAGTTTTTGGTCGTTTTAGACGAGGTTCGTCGCCTGCTCGCCACTCAGCTGACTGCCGACTTGACTCTGGTGTGAAGTGATGGAGGCAAGTTTCATCCATTGTCACATACCGACGCAAAAATTCGGCTTTATTGCGGTTGAACAGCTGTAAACACTCCTCTGAATCATCAACATTTTGTTGTTTTTGGTCGACTGTGAGCAAACGCGGCACCCACTTTGAACAGAGCATTCGCATGTCCAAATATTCGTGTTTGATATACCCAACACGCTCTTTTGATATCTTCAGAGCCTCAGCTTTCTCGATCAACTTCACTTGACGGTCATTCGTAATCATTTTGTGGACTTTTTTGATGTTTTCATCTGAAACAGCCTCTTTTGGACGTCCACTGCGTGCATCATCTTCTGTGCTTGTATGACCACTTTTAAATTTTTCAATTCACTTGCGAATGGTTCGTTCGGCTCGTGCAGAGTCCGGGTAACACTTATCAAGCTATTTCTTTGCAATGCCTGATAAGTGCATTTTCCCATCAAAAAGCAATGATGAATCAACACACGAAATTGTTTTGAATCCATTTTTTTCACAATAACAAAAGTTGCTTCACTCACAACGCTATATCTCGAGAACTAATCGTCCGACAGCTGTCAAATTTATACACGTATCTTTTGAAGGTTGGATTTAATTCAAGTGGTGTCCTCTCTTAGAAACGGCATGGACTTTGCAGCCCATGTGTTATACTGGTCAACAAACCCGTTCTTTTTTTAATGAAGTTATTGCATCAGTCATGCCATGCAAAAGATTTAAAAAAAAACTTACAGAATTTGCACTTGGCTGACAATTAATTCAGACCCAAATATGGAGAAGCTAACTTTGATCGCCTATTCAAAATAAGGCCGCTGCTGACAACTTTGAATTACCGTTTTCAAAGCCCTGCTATGGCAACTAAGTCCCAATCAATTGATGAATGCATGGTTCTTATCAAAGGCCGATCCAGTCTCAAGCCGTATATGCCAATCAAGCCAATTAAAAGAGGCTTCAAAGTGTGGGCTAGGTGTGATTTGCGAACTGGATACTTATACCAGTTCGATGTATACACCGGCGAAAAAACAGACAATACGCCTGAACTAGGATTAGGAGCTTCAGTTGTACAACAGCTTTGTCACTAACTGAAAGGCACTAATGTTCATTTAGCCTTTGACAATTTCTTTTCATCTTTTCAGTTGCTTCAAGACCTATACGAAGGCCAAATTTATGCAACTGCAACGGTGAGGTCAAATCGAAAGGGACTCCCAAAAATCGCAGCACAAAAAAACAAAATGATGAAAGGGGAATAAGGACTGAAACGACTAAAATCTGTAAATTTTAATACGGGCTATACTTCCAATGCGTAAAAATTGCAATCCCATTTTGTACCCAAATTAGCCTGTATATTCTCTAGTTTCAGTTTGTTATTGATTTTAGTTTGGTGCGGTTTAAAATATTTATAAAATATGAGACAACAGGAGCGCCGTAAAAAGATCATCGACAAATGGCTCGAAAATACTTTGCGTCCAAACCATTCCATCGCAAAAAATTTAAACATAGCACGCAGTACAGTGGATTCTGTTATTAAACGATATTTGAAGACGTTGACAATTAAGCGAAAACAGAAAAGTGGAGCTAAAAGTGGAGCACATGATACAAATTTGGACAGGAAAATAGTGACTACCATCGTAAAGAACCGGACTATGTCATCCAGGGATGTTGCTCGGAAATGTAAACACGAAAAAAACAAAAAAAACAAAAAATACCAAAAGTTACTGAAAAGCAAAAACAGTCATAAAAACACAAGCCCGAAAGCTATACGAGTTGATCGGCAACAAGAAAGCGTGCTTGGCTTTGGATGGCGAAACTTATGTCAAAGCCGACTTTACTACTTTTCCAGGTGCGCAGTTTCACAACTCGTTTGAAGCTGAGATTCTTCCCCAATCAAAAACATCGATTGGGGTGGAAAAATTCGGGTCAAAATATCTCGGTTGGCAGGCCATTTGCCAATGTGGACACAGAAAAAAAACGGTTGATTCCTTTCTTAAACAAACACGAGGGTTCAACATTATTTTGGCCAGATTTAGCTTCAGCTCACTATGCTCATGCGACGTTGAGCTCTCCTGTTGCTAAAAATGTCGACTTTGTCCCAAAAGACATGAATCCACCCAATGTTCCACAGTGCCGTCCCATTGAAAGGTATTGGGCTTTGGTCAAAGCTAAATTGAGGAAAGGACGTAAAAGATTTTAGTGCTAAATGGAAAAAAGCGTCCAAAAAGATCACGGATGTAACTGACATTCGAAAAAGTTGAGGAAAGAATGGGAACCCAAATAATTTTTTTTATTTTTTGTAATTGTGAATGAATTTAATAAAAACAGAGTTTTAAAGCACATAAAAAAAATTTACATAAATTATGAAAATATTTTGTTTTTTACTTCGAAGTTTCCAAATTTTATTCGTTTCAGTCCTTATAAGTGGAGGAAGCGGCAAAATGTAGCTTTTATACAGTGGATGGATACGAAACAGATAAATCTGTTATCAACTGCATTTGATCCGCAAACGAAGCTTGTGATAGATCCAAAGCTGAAATCCCCTGTCCGTTGGCAGTTCAACAATAAAAGCGTGCCACCTATAGCGTAGGACGCCGAGGTAAACGTTGGCGGTTACGTATTTTTTTGTCGATGAGGGTGTGACAAATGCTCATATTTTGCATTCTTCTATAGTCCGGGTGAGGACAGAAGAACTATCCCACTTTTATTTTAGGGTTTTACTTGGCCAAGAGCTTATTGGAAGCGTCCAAACAAACAAGGTAAAAAATAGGCCACGTAACATCAAAAAAACTCCAGACAAGTCAACAAGGAAATCATTTGGTGTACTTGATAAACATAGATTGGAAAATGTAGGAGTACACACCTATGCCTGGGGAAATTTCAAACACAAACAATACGAGTAAAAGATCAAAAATTCAATGCTCGCATTGCAAAGTACCACTGTGCATTACTCCATGCTTTGGTCTTTTCCATTTTTTTGTTTTAAATAATTAGTTTTCTAAATAAAAAATAAAATGAACAAAAAAAAATAGTTGCAGTTCACATATTTCCTCCGGTCACCAACAGGCAGTGGCAAACCTATTGCCACCTCACTTTTTTCTAAAAATTAAACAATTTTTTTTTTTTTAAATTTCTTCAAACACTTCCTAACTAATTCAAAAATAAACATGTATTTTCTTAGGCGGCTCCAACTGAAGCTGTTGTATAAAGGGTTAAAGAAAATTCTCATTACTGGTTAAGTTGATTGATAGATATACGAAGAAGAGGATGAACTGTTACATTTCAAAACAAGCAATAAAAAAAAAACAATTAAATTCAAGTGAACATAAACAATTAATTTATTGACTATTTAAAATGCAATAATAATTCCACAGAAAAACATATATTGTATATCACAAGGAAATCTATACAAGATGAGGAAAAATGAAGCAATCTATGCGATCAGCTTGCGACCTTCACATAGAGAAAGGGGGCATTTAAAATTTGAACTAAAATTGCGGAACGTACCGCGGTTTTTATATGTTTTCTAAAATTAACAAATCTTATTGTGAAAGACTGATAGGAAACTATTACAGTACCAGGGATATTGAACAAAAATAAAATATTTTGTCCTAATATTTTACTTGAGAATTTCGCCAGTCTTAATCGTTTTGAGTGTTAACAACATCTATTAATTTTAAATTTACAACCATAAATTAGACAGAAATAATGGCTTCAAATCTTTTGTAAGAGATCTTGTCACGTTGCCAATGCAAAGATTGACCCTGAGAATTTCAACATGCTTGTCAATGTATGGTTACGATGCAACGCATATGGGCATAAGGTTCTCTTAAATTCCCTGATGAATATTCAACAGGAATATAGGTAAATGTAAATTTAAAAAAAAAAAACAATATACGAGTATATATAGCACTTCCGTAGAAGTTTGCTTTATTTAAATTTGTTCGGTTCCGTTGGAATAATTTAGTCAAAAATTCATTCTACTCTCATTCTCTGCATTGCTACTGTTTGGAAAGCAAGAAATTTAATTTCTTTAAGCTGAGAAAAGCATCTAAGGATACAAAGATACGAGTATATGAACAAGGTGTCATACTATATATCAAGTTGCAGTTGCAACTGAAGTGGTTCTGACTATGGTTTCATGTAATAACCACACATTAGCACAGCATCTCTAGCAGGTGTACGTCACAAAGTTGCAGACATGAGACTCAAAATTTTATTGTTTTTCTATGTAAATGACGGCTTTGTAGTGTGCTGGTAGTGGATTCGGTATTCATATATTGGATTCGTTTAAAGCCCTGCTGGATATCTTACCGCATTCAGATGTTGATGGGTTTTTCCCATCGTCTGTCTCTTTAACAAATCAAACATTGAAGTTTATACATATTTATTATCTAAAGTAAATACAAGTCGGCTAGAATTTAAAAATGCCATAAAGCCACAGTACCGTTTTTGGATGATATTAATACGAAAATAAAATGAAATTCATTTGCAGATTGACGATAAAATGACACTTGAATGCTAAATCATTTTAATGCGCTACTCTACAGCATTAATTAATGGGTGTTACGTGACTCGCAGATTTTCGCATATCTATCTCCTCGAACAGAGAACATTTAGCTCGTTAAATATTCCGCAAATATATTACAAAAAAAAAAATAAAAATTGAAATTATGCCAGACTGTGGAATTCGTGGTTTAGGCAGACCTTCAGATGTAAATCGCTCATCCGGAGTAGAAATTTGCCCTCTTTAAAGTTATCCATATACGAGAATGTATTATATATCCAAGAATTTAAATGAAAAAAAAATACTTAACCCAATTTGAGGTAAAAACTTAGACAGAGACTGGCATTTAAGACTCATGAATACATATGCATGTATATATGAACAAATACATGTAAGCCGTTCTACTTTTTGTCGCTGAAAACAGGTCGAATTTCACAGCGGCAATGGCTTATACGAGTAGAAATCTGCTGTAGAGTTTGTTCCCTAACTTGTCGCAAAAGACGACTTAATTGTGAAAAATCATATTGAAGCCCTAAAATAGCTAAGATAAGCCTAATGACACTTTGTATGCGTGATAGAGTTCCCACGTTTGGATACCAGCACCACACACATGAAATGAGAATGGTACACAAGCAATGCCATCATGAATGTGAATACGCTTTCCTGTCAGCGACATTTTCTACATATCCCGGGCCGAATAGAAATTTATGTGCTAGAACTCGACGTTTTTCGAGGACGAGCAATATGAGGCCCTTCAGAAATAAATTACGTATTACATACTAGAATATCGGCACAGTGATGGGCAAAAGATCCGAACTAGACGACGTATTACGCAAAATTAAAATCAGTATAAGACACCAGGTGGCAGAATGTGACAAACAGACCTCATTCGTTGAATTTGTACACGAAAGGATTATGGAAAGGAACAAAACGAGAACATTGGAAATTTTGTAGTAAAACCGATAAAGTGCGCCCTGAGTTCAACTACGAACTATAGTTCGATAGTAGTAGGGGCATTGTATCGTAAATTAGAAGCGGTGCTATAGCGACCCATAAGTAAGCGCCTAGGGCTCCCGGAAATTACGCCAGAATTTTTTTTTGGAAAAAATGCCAGAAAATGACGTGAAATAAGGCCCAACGAAATAAGACCAAATGTTTTTTTTTGTTTACATGAATTTGCACTGATATCAGCAAACTGTAACGCAATTAACCTTAGTGGAGCGACGAAGTCGCGTGAGCGTCTAAACCACAAGGGAAAGTGGAGTTTAAACAAATGAATCGCGCGAAGCGCTGCACCTACTTCCTCTTGGCTGGCGTTATTTCTTTTTGCAAAGCGAAATAAGGCCAAATCGGAAATTTGGTGTTATTTCCAGATTTAAAACGAAATAAGGCCAAATTTTTCATTTTTGGCTTTATTTCGTTGTGCCTTATTTCACGTCGCCGTCAGAAATATCGTTTCTGGTATTTTTTCAAACATGTTCTCTCTGGCGTTTTTTGAAAAAAAAAAACTGAAATTTCGGAAAGATAGCCAGAAAATTTCAGCTTTTCTTTCTGGGAAAAGAGGTCAGACTTATGTAGAAAATTTTCTGGCGTTTTTTCCATAAAAAAAATCTGGCGTAATTTCTGGGAGCCAGCGCCTAGCAGTAAAAGAAGTGCAAAGTCGTAGTAAAGGTGATCTTGCATTTTAACGAAGGAAAAAAAAACTCGCAAGGGATTCAATTGCCGAAATATACTGAAGATGAGCAGGAAAATAGGCTAACGAGGAACAGCTTGTTATGGAATGGAAAGAGCACCTTAATGAAACGCATATTTTATGGAAGCCGAAGTTGACGAAGATTAAACTGGGAGCGTATCACATACCGTCTAAAGAAATCTTGGATTTAAATGGCTCGCGATTTTGCTCGTGATGAATGTCATTGCCTGCCTAACAAGTGGAGGATCAGCTTTCTTGTGCCACTAATTGTGTACAACTAATTGCATACTATGGATATGCATGAAGGAGTTCTATGCTGTCGAGAATATAACCTCCGTGGCTTCACTGGAGGCAGGTCGACGTATGCAGCGATTCAAAGCTAATGATTAAGAAACAACGCAACGCTTCAAAAGATAGGTATCTTATGAAAGGATCTCAAAATAATGGAAGACCTACGAGTATGTATATTGGAATGACACGACTAAGACGAAAATTAAATGCAAAAGCGGAAATAACCGGAAAATTATTAGTTAAGGTTTGAGTACACCAAAGCAGTGCACAAAGTTCGTTGCTTTTTAACTTGTGCAAGGTTTTTTATTTTTTTTTTTCAAGGGAATTAAGGTATCCATAAAATGTTTGCACACAGCGCGGGCGAAGAAAAATTAGGGAGGAAAGAAAGATAGGTGCCGATGTACGTTGATTTTAAATGTCTGATTGTTGCAATGACTAGGAAATAGGGAGCTCGCAGGGCATTCCACTAGCGAGTTGTTCGGCTTAGGAACGAATCACGATATTTTAGAGTACATCCGAAAGTGGGCTTGAGGGTATAATGATGATCATTCATAGCGAGACGGGTGTTACGGTTTGAATGGGCGGAATGCTACTGGCGATTTCAATGGAACACTGTTGGTGCAAATAGAGATAGAAAAAAGTGAGCCACGAGACATTACGTCGGTGTTCGAGGGTGTCCATAGACTAGGTGATATTAGCATCACCTATGAATTTTATCGCACGGTTTTGAATCCTATCTAGCAGGTGCAGGGATGTTTTAAGCGCAACTGACCATATGCGGGCATTGTACTCCAATTTCGGGCGGGTAAACGCCCTATAAATTGAGGCCAGATCAGAGGTTGTGAAGTATTTCTACCACCGTCTGACGAAGCCTAGTCATTTCGCACCATTTTTGGCAACATCGAGTATATGGTCATTCCCATGTAAGTTGTCATTGACACATATATCGAGAATGGAAAGTTGTACGGTTTCGACGATGCAAGTGCCATTCATGGATAATGACTGAGTATTTAAATTTTTCTTTAACGAAAGCAGACAGCATTGTGTTTTGGAAGCATTCAATTCAACTCTTGCTATCTTGCTTTCGCCAGATTGATGTACGCTATGGTTCCACTTTTCGGTGAGTGGACCTGTTGCTACGAAAACCATATTGCCGGTCATTGAGAAGTTTTAGTGTTTCGAGATACTTCATGAGCTGACGGTTTATCAGCGTTTCCATGACCTTGGTGAGAAGGGACGTAAGTGCAATGGGTCTGTAGGAGGAGAGAGAAGAAGATTCGCCTTTCTTAGGGACGGGCTGTACAAATGCTGTTTTCCATCTGCTCGGAAAGAGTTCCAAAGAGTAGGATTCACGAAAAAGCTTACGCAGTGGTTTTGCCAGCGTGTAGGAACACCTCTTCAGAAGATCTGGACCAGCGGATTTCTGTATGTTGAGATCTTTAAGTACTCTTGCTACTACACGAGTACGAAAGTGGATTCGTCCCATTGAAGATTCGACGCACTCAAGTGTAGGCGGAGACAGAGCACAATCGAGGAGTGTTGAGCTGGTCGCAAAGTGTGTAGCAAACCGACAGCTGCCATTTCATTGTAAATGAGCGTTCGGATGTGGCAGAATTTCTGATGTTTTTTTTAGAAATGACCAGAAGCTTTGACTACCTTTGGGACATGGTACCATTTTTTGCCTCAGTTTTTGGCCGCTTAATGCAGCATATTGGTAAGTCCAAAACGTGTTGTCCCCTTTTCCGGTAATAGCACCATCATAAGCAACGAAGTGATAGCCCTTCAGGCAACTCCTAATAATTGGATAAAGGGGGTATTAAAGTCGTAATAAGACTGAATATCTGCAACCCGCAAGACCAACTCCTGACATTAATTTAGGAAGAGTCATATTACCCAAGTGCGAACAATTTAAGGTCTTTCGTCAACCACCAAGGATATTGGGATGACTATGTCATAGACACACATGCGGTTTGTAGTATACGATTGTCGTTGATCCAACTTTAACATACGAATCACACGAAACTTCAGGTAATCGGAAAATCTGGTGCAAAAAGCAATAGAGAACGGGTTTCAGTCGGGTTTCGAAGGCGATATTGAAAGTTAAATAATTAGATTACTCCAAATCACAAAACATCAGTAAGTTAAGTGACCCAAATAAACAAACTTCGTTTATGGAACACTAACCACTGCACATCCTGTTTCTTTTTACTGTATACTGTGAAAGTAACAATATTTCAATGCGACCCCTTAGTTTTTATTGACTGATGACCATTCTCTTGGGAAGCTTTGCTTTTTCTTTAAAACACCACTTCCGGCCAAATGTCTAGTGGCCTGAGTAACAGCTATAAGAAGCTCAGCCATAAAGGGAAAACCACTTAATTTTTTGGCATGTACTCACAGTAGTAAACTGGGCCGCAGTACCATCTTTATGAATTTCTGATGAAAATAACTTGCAACCGCCATTTTTGTGAACCTTTGCTAAACAAGTAGAAAATGTACTAAATCTCAGTCAAGTATCCAGTCCCTGAATCGATTTGGTAGCGCCAGGTTGCAAACGAGAAATGGCAAATGATTATTTTCACTATGAAGGTTTTCTTAAAATTACTCGTAGCATTCCAAATTTCACTCGAGTTGAATTAGTAATACACGTAGAATCCCCTTACATGGGCTATACCCGTATTGTTCCAGCATTTTCGAAGGAAAGTGGCTGAGCATACGTGTTGAATATTTAGAAGCATTAGAAAGCACTTATTAATGGCTCATTTGCGAGAGCGTCAAATCAAAGAGAACTTAATGCTAAACGGCAGTCGATGTGACAAACATTAACATTTTTATGACAATTGATAATTACTGGAACACTTTCGCTGGTAAATTCGTCCACCTGACAATGTAAGTCTATGTATGTACATAAGTTTCGGAAAGGAATGACTCATCGATCCTTTATGCATCCATGTGAATCCATTACTGCAGATTCCTATCTCAAAACAGTTACAGTTATATGTGTTAATATGGACCGCTTCCAAGCATTATTCCATTCACATTCACAAAAATTTTCTCCTAAAACCAAAAGTTATGACAGCGTTTGTTTACAGATTTAAATAAATATTCTGCTGTCACAGATTTCGTTTGATTCCTCAAGAATCAAGTCAATTGCTTTTCATATAGTCTAAGTCGGCTGAAACCAATGGCTTCGTACTCCTGAATATTTTCCGAACGCCTGCAAAAAGTAATTGCGATTACCCTTCAGCAATTTGTCTGGCACCTTCTAAGCTGTGGACATAGCGTCCGCATTTTCAATTAGGCGGTTCAAATAAAAAAAAAAACATATTTCTAAGGTTTCAGGTGCTTAAAGAAATTTACAAATACGTGGGGTTGGTATAGAAGTCAAGTAGTCAGCTGGAAAATCAATCGTGTAAACAAGAAACCTTTGCACGCTTATAGACTTAGAATATGTAACTCCTTGACACGGTGGATGGCTTGAAGCAACAGTATGCGAGCAGCATTAAACAAAAGAATATTTGACAAGTTTCTGTCAAGCTTTTTCAATTCACACCAGTATTTTCTAATTGAAGACCCAATTAGGACAAAAAACCTTCAACATGATCCAAGAATAATTGCAGTTTTCTTGGGAAAGTGGCAGAAATTTTTCATTCGTATCGGAACTCAAATGTAGCACTGAACAAGGGCTGCATCTTTGCATTTTTTCGCCTGTCCGGTAGAGAAATATAAAAGAAGTAGAATGGACTGGCTCTTAGTATGATTGTTCTGTTTTCACCATGAAATTGCTCCTCCATATCTTAGATAACAGACCAAACACAGACTTCGCCTTGCTTATTTGATTGCCAATATCTAGCACAGTTGGCACAATACTTAAAATGTACTGAACAAGCTCAAACGCTCGTAGCTCTACCTGAAGTTGACGGACGACACTTTTCTCTTTAGTAATTTGTATTGTCTTCTGGCACTTAGTGATATTTAATTTAGAAAGTATGCATACTCTGCCAATCTAATTTAGGCATCTGAGTTATATGTAGGCGTTCATCGAAGTCCTGTAGAATTAGTTACCGGAAAAAGTCACCATATTTATGGCAGTGATCTACAATATATTTCGATGGCAATTGAGCTGCAAATACTAGCAGTTGCAATTCTAGGAAACTCATTCTAATTTGGAAGAGATATACAAACTCCTTCTACAGTGTTTCCCATTAAGAACTATACAAATTTTTTTTTTTAAATTTGAACGCACCCTTAATGTTTTTTTATGAACTATCGTTACTATTTTGTTAGTCAATTTCTACCATTTAGTCATTGTTCAGTACTCGGAGGAGCAACGTTTACGAATTATTACAATTTATTGCCAAAATTCGGAGTCGGTGGCCTCAACTTTAAGAACGCTGATGCCAATTTTCGGTCGTTATAATCGCCCCACCCGACCGGCAATTCGTAATTTGGCGCAAAAATTTAAGTCAACATTTACGATGCTTAAAGTTCCGGTGCTAGTGAGGGTAAGAAATGCAAGGAGTGCTGTTGACAGCGACCCAAATCAATCCCCTCCACGCGCGACTTGGCCATCGCTGAAACAACATTGTGGCGAAATTTTGGATCTCGGCCTACACCCGATTTGACTCAAGAACTAAAGCCAGATGACCATTTGAACAGTGGAACTTCCTAAAATTGGTCTCTGAAAATGGTAACAACCGATTTGGAATTTCATCGCAGAATCATTTTCAGCGATGAAGCTCATTTTTGGCTAAATCGCTTCGGCAACAAACAAAATAAGCGCTATTTTATCCACATGCGATTCATGAGACACCACTGATGGTTTGGTTTGGTTTTCATGCCACCGGCGTTATTTGGCCGGATTTTTTCCTTGGTGATGATGGCCGCCCTGTTATAGTTAATAGAAATCGCTATCGGGACTTACTGGAACGCTATTTTTGGCCGCAATTGCGTGCACTCAACATTGGTGAGATGAGGTTTCAACAGGATGATACCATTTGCTACACAGGGGACCAACCAATCGAGCTATTGAAGTCAAAGTTTGGTAAGCGTGTTATTTCAAGAAATGGACCAGTCAACTAGCCGCCTCGATCGTGCGATTTGACTCTACGTCAAGTCATTGGTCTATGTTGTTTAAGTGGTTCTATTGCCGGTTATACTTTCACACCTATTGTTGCTGTATGCTGATGAAGTTATGATCTTCACGTCGTACACTATGCCTTAATTCTCTTTAATCGGAGCCTCTCGCTTCCCCATGTGTCTGCCTATTGATTGGCATCTTTTGAAAATAGGTGCGCAAATAAATTCTCAGTCAATCGATGGCTCCAGCAGTAAGTGCTGGTCGATTTTGTCATATCCAAAACATCATGAACCAAGCTTAAATATATGGTAAACACACCGTTTTGACGTATTACTGATTTTGTTTTGGCGTCATATCCTTTTGGTTGTGTGAAAATATCTGATTTTGTGCCAAATAATCGTCATTCGCGGAAAGTCTTGAATTTAATCTTCCATTCGAAGAAAACGGCGGCTGCAGCGCATCGAGAGCTCCAAAAAGTTCGCTCTAAATGAAACAACGTGCCGTGATCAGTTTCGTCGCTTCAAAGACGGTAAATCCGATTTTAACGACCGTCCGTGTGAAGGAAGGCCAAAGTCCTTCGAAGACGCTGAATTGGAGGCATTGCTCGATGAGGATCCGCGCTAAACCCAAGAAGAGCTTGCCTCAGCACTAGATGTATGTTACCCGTCAAGCCATTTCCAAGCGATTGCATGCGGTGGGAATGGTTCAAAAACAAAGAACTTGGGTTCCTATGATTTGAAACCGACGTTGAGCGTCGTTTTTTCGCCTGTGAACAACTGCTCCAGCGGAAAATGAGGGTTTTCTTCATCGCATCGTGACGGGTTATGAAAAATGGATTTATTCCAGCAACTGAAAGAGAAGAAAGTCAAGGGGACTGCCCGGTGATGCTTCTACGTCGTCGGCTCGACCGAATATACACGCGGCGAAGGTTATGCTGTGTATTCGGTGTTATTTATTATGAACTGTTAAAACCCAACGAAACCATCACTGGGGAACGGTATCGACTGCAATTGATGCGATTGCGGCGAGCACTGTGCGAAAAACGGCCACAATACGAGCAGAGACACGAAAAAGTGATTATACAGCATGACAACACTCGGTCTCACGTAGCCAAACCCTTTAAAACCTACCTGGAAATGCTCAAATGGCAAGACCACCCTACCCACATATTGCGCCAACCATTATTACTTTTTCCGTTCAATGGCACATGGTCTGGCTGATCAGCGGTTCCGCTCATATGAAGACGTCAAAAAATGGCTTGATTAGTGGATAGCCTCAAAAGATGAACACTTTTACCGTAACGGTATCCGAGTTCTGCCACAAAGATGGGAAAAAGTTGTAGTTAGCGATGGGCAATACTTTGAATGATTCATTTGTAACCATTTTTTCACAATTGCATTTTCACCAAAAAAAAACAGCGAAAACTTAGTTGTGGACCTAATTTATTTTGATTGCGATGTGAAAACCTTTTTGACTTCATTGTTTCTAGAAGTATGGAGGTACCAATCTTCCATTTGTATCAACGCTTTACCAAGAACTTTCTTTAATTGTTACTCCAACTATGGGCTCTTCAACCTTATGAGATTTTGGACACGATAAAATGATGCAGCTTGATGGTGGATACCATAAGATGGTGCTGTAGTCTCGTTATATTATGGTGTTACACTCTCTTGTCTCAAGTTATAGAAGTGTATTGTATTATGAGATGATGGATCTGTTTCTTCCTCTACCCTACTGTGGGCAAACATGGGCTAGTTGAGAAGTTCAGGACAAATTTCAATTCAAACTTTTGCGCCTACCTTATTGGAGAGCCGATAAGCAATTAAGTAGGAGGTAAACAAAAATTATTGCAAAAACATGGAAAGGGTAGAAGATTCAGTCAACAATGTTTTAAATCAGCAGGCATTTGCATTTATCTTATCTCATCTTTAAGCCAACTGCAGTATGTATTTCACGCACTGACCAGTCTGTTTTCATGACAAGTTTTTGTGTTCAGAAATACTAACCCCAGTGGCAAGATACTCGTAGATGACAGTGCAGAAGTTGGAAAATCGTTCACTGTTCTCACTGTCACTCTCTAATGAACACTTAGCTAATCATTTATCCGGGTGCGGATGCATTTGTTCTAGTTTCCCAGTTATGACGTTTATGAAATGTTGCTCCATTTTAACCCTCGACTATAACAGCACGCTTAAGAATATAACGCTGTTCTATGGCTCTGACGGGAAATAAAGGCGTACAAAGTAACTGACCGTGAGCGACAAGGATCGTTCCAATGCCGGCTGAGCAATTTATATCGTGAAATTCGACACCTATCCCATGTGAATCGTCTATTATCAGCTTTGCAGACGACAGCGTCGTAAATGGAGTAAAAATTTAATAAATAGACAATTTCAAGGGAATCACAACCGTGGACTAGCCAGCGCTGGTTGTGAGCTTGACGAAAATTTAAAAATGTGTTTTACCATAATCTCGACTGACGTCTTCATTTAAGCACTACGAGTATCTAAAAGCGTGGAAGGTCATTAAAACCTATTTCTGTGCTATAAACGATCGAAGGCTCAAAACAGAACAAAGACTTTCTTACAAGAGCTATCAGTGTCTAAACAAATGAAGACATCAAAAATTTGACCGACTTATCGTACTAAGGGTCACTGTTTCGACAGATCCTTAGAGGACAGATGGATACATCGTTTTACACCATTGCTGGGACGTGGTTGTTTCAGAAAATATCTCTTTTTTCGTAAAACATCCCACATTGTCCATACTGCAATTTTTTTTTAAAAAAAACGAGGAAATGCACTTTTCTTTGACCTCGATAAGAAACAGAAAGAATAGCCCGGACCAATTTGAGTGGCCCACTCCTGACAATGTTGTAATTTACAGGCTTCAGCATGATGTAAACTGGCCCGTACGGGGAACAGAGATTTCAGCTGGTATACGAGGGTAGAAGTACCCGACCTGACGTATAGATAGCGATTGTAGTTTAAAATTGAAGTTTACATTTGAAATTTAACGACGATATGGTGTTTAGTATTTGTTCGGCAGCCATCAATAGTCAACGCTCTTAATGAATTTTTAAATATGCAAAAAATTGGTCATCGTTATGTGATGCAATACTTTCATTTAAAAGGCCTTAATGCAACCAACATCAAAACGGAACTGGATTGTACTCTGGGGGAGTCTGCTTTAAGCCGGGTGGTACGAGTTACCAAGACGAACATCGCAGTAGTCGACCAAATGAGCTGAGTTCACCAGAAAATCCACAAAATGGTACTGGATGACCCTCAAAAAGCTCTGTACATCGCCTGTTGACTGAAAAATTGGACATGAGAAAGCTGTGCGCAAGATGGATGCCGCAATTACTCACAATTGAGCAAAAACAACGTCGAAAGGATGTTTCAATCGAGTGTTTGGCGAAGTTTCACAGCAATAAAGCCGAGTTTTTACGTTGATTCATAACCATGGATGAAACATTGGTCCATCACTTCACACCCGAGACGAAGGAACAGTCAAAGCAAGGGGAGCATCGAATCCGAAGAAGGCGAAGACAGCTGCATCTGCAGGCAAGGTCATAGCATCAGTGTTTTGGGATGCACGTGGGATGATTTTCATTGATTATCTTCAGAAAGGAAAAATACTTATTGCAGCGTTTGAAAAATGAAATCAAGAAAAAATGGCCGCATTTGGCGAAGAAAAAGGTTTTGTTTCATCAGGACCATGCACCAGTTCACTCATCTATCATCGTAATGACCAAAATCAATGAGTAGAAGTTCGAATTTCTTCCTCATGCACCCTATTCCCCAGATTTAGGCCCCTAGGATTACTTACTATTTCCGAACTTGAAAAAATGCCTCGGTGGTAAAAGATTTGCCAACAGTAAAGAGGTGGAGTCTGCGGTCGACGATTGTCACGATAAACAGGGTATCGAAGCTATTGAACACCGCTGAGAAAAGTGTATTGAGCTAGACTACGTAGAGAAATAAATTTCCTGAATTTTTTGTATTTTCCTTGTTAGGTCGGGTACTTCTGCGACTACCCTCGTACATCCCGCGTTCCCCATAATGACGACATTTTGGTGTCTGATGTATAGCTAACATCTTCCATCGCAAAAAGGAAAAACTGTAGAAGTTTCACTCTATGCCCTGTCTACAGTAATCTGCCTGAAAAAAATCATCCATGGTACTGTCAAAACAATTAACTCCTGAAAGTTTCAATTTCGCGTGAAATTGTAAACAATCCGCCGAGCAATAGCACTCACTCTCAAATTAACATTAATGCCAATGTGGCAGCATCTTTGTTCTGTTCTCTACTATGAAGGACGATACTTCTTCAGCTGTGATGTTGCCAAGAAAACGAACTACCAAAAAGTGTTTAGCACCATCAAATCCCTTCTTTATTCAGAGGGCTTTCCTGTGAAATTTATTACAATTGTTTGTAATATTAATGTCAGACACGCAGAGTACTCGTATTTCAACTCGGTATCAGAAATTGTGACGCGCCGAGAGTCGAAGTACACATGTTTAACCACACAGAAGAAAAATATTTCAGGTTAAATAGATTATTTCAACTAAGTAGATGTTGGGTTCTTCACCGTTGTGACCAAATCGGCATAAGTACAATATATGGTGAAATTGTCTTAAGGGGGTTAATATAAGAAATCCAGTCCACATGTCTCCTGTTCCCATTGGCCATTTAGAGGCTCCCATTGAACAGATATCTAAAAGAGAATTGAGTAAGGGTTAGTATCAAAATATGTATTCTTTACCTGCCATTACTATCTAAACAACAATTTTAAGTACCTGTTCCTTAAATATAACCAAACTTAAAGATAGAAACACCACCAGAAGGCAGCTGCTTCTTCATTAAGACTTGCGGTATGTGTAGATAAATCCGAAAAAAACATGGTTTATTCTACAAACATATCATAGTAGCGTCAAATAACTCAATTCGATTACCAGAATTATCACTGCTGGTGTTCATATTTGTATCCATGAGTCTTAGCATTTGCATAGAAGATTTTGTTTTGCATTTACTCATGCCTAAATCAACAAAATTGGTTTTCCAAGTATGGAGATATGCAGTCCATCTCTATTAGGCAATTCAATTGCAAATGTGCACTTGCATCATTCGCTTTGATATGAAGTAATTGATTGAGTTCATCTACTGTGGGCTAGTGTACTCGTATAAATCAAAAGGCATTTTCAATGTCAAGGTAGAAGGCATGTGAGTAGTACTTGTCTGTATTTCTCAGACCGCATGCAATTTCCAAACAAAGCTGTACGGATACTTGTGCAATATACTCGTATCCATAGATACTCAGGCATAAGTATACAAAAGGGGCTATCTGAATTACTGGACTTTCAAGTGGTGTTGCGCAATAACGGAGGCATCATTATATTTGAAATGAGCTGTGGTTCAATTGTCAACAGCTGATAACGTCACAACAACTTATACAGGAGGTATGCCATAATTAAGTATTTATGACGGATGTCCATAAGTTTTGTTATATTACAGTTGGCTGGTTCTAACTACCCGCTTGGGAATTTGGGTACACACTGTATTCCTAAGAACTTATTTGGGAGAATGGAAGCACCTATGGATTATAAAAATAAATCACTGTCTCTTTGTCAGCCAAAAAATCCTTTTCAACTGGCATGGTCGCTCCCAAAATTTTGGAGGAAGTGGTTGCCAATGCTGGAGATTGTCACGTTGTCATAAAATACCAGATTATTTAAGTGAGCCCTGTATCAATGACTCTAGGTTTTTTAACTGTCAATATGATGTACTCGTATGTACGTGTAGCTCATCACGTTCTTTCGTGCCAGACTTGCGAAAAATTAATTACAAGAATTGTTTATTAAATTGAAAGCAACTGAGCATTTCGAATATGAATGTCTGGCAATATCCAAATACAGAAATGACCCCGTCTCACCATAGTACAAAATATTGAAAGCCCGGTAAGTTCAGTAATTAGATTATTTGAAATTAACATATGTAAATGAGAGGCATACTAGATCGATGAGCTCTTACTTTTTGTTTTTTTTAAATAAACATCAGAGTAGGATGCTGTGAGAAATTGTCTAGAGTGGTATGGTTAATGGTACAGGTCAGTGAAAACCTTTACTTAAAAATGGTAAGGAAGCCGAATACTTTTTTACTGAGTGTATTTTCGGCAGGACAGTGCAGTGACTCACATCACTACAAACTTTAATCACAACATTGAAACGAATATTTTCTGACAAAATTATTTCGGGGATCTACAAGTATATGAGTGGATATTCGTATTGCAGGCTACTTACTTCTTTCCATGATGATACTAACAGACAATGGTTAACAAAACTAAGCAATCCATTCGACCAATGGGTGAAAAAACTCCACCAGTCTACTGCAGAAACTTTAATGCAAATAATTTTCTGGAAAGGTGCACTGTGTTAGCGACCGTAGCGTCCATTTAAAATCGAATATGTGTAAGATCGTTTAAAAAAACAACCGAATCTGCGGAAGGACAGTTAGATGAACTGTATAGGTCCAGACAATGCACGATACGGGCGTTTCAGGAATAGAATTTCCTAGATTTATCGACAAAGTAAACACTTGATTCACCATTTACATCTCATTTGAATTATTTTACATAATACAGGGTGCGCCATCTTTTGTGTCGGTATCTAAACTTGAATAACTTTGACCCTTATCAACCGATTGACATGTTTTTGAAATGTCAATTCAGTACAATTTTACCAAGAGTTGCCTCACATCGAAATAATGCGACGATGTATTGACGCTGTACATTGAAAATATTGTAGTCGTTCAGTTGTGTTAACTCAACATGCATATCGCCGAAAATATCGTGGCCAACAAGGACCGTCTGACAACACTATTCGTCGTTTGGTGTCGAATTTTTTTGAGCACAGACATGCCGTTCATCAACACCCAAGACGTTCCAATGAACTGAGAACCCACATGTGTCGTATCATCACCGCGCTCATCATTTTGGCGCATTTTGAAGGATGATTTGCATTTATTTCCGTATAAAGTGTAATTGACTCAAAGAATATTGCTGACAGACCGTCCACGTCGCTTGGAATGCGGCCAAACAGTCGATCGAATGGTTGACACTGAACCTGATTTTTGGAAACAAATTTTTATGACCGACTAGGCCCGTTTCACACTCTCTGGCGGTGTTAACAAAGACAATTCCCCGGATTTGGCGAACAGAGAATCCACACGAGATCCATGAAACACCACTTCATGACCAAAAAGTAACTGTTTGGGCCGGCGTTTGCGCCAAAACCATCATCCGGCCATTTTTCTTTAGAGAAGGTAAAACAGTCGATGGCAATCGATATCGGTAAAAGTTGGCGCATTATGTCTGCTCACAAATGTGTGAAAAAGTTATGGGCGGTTACTGGTTTCAACGGGATGATGCGCCATGCCACACTGCAAATCAAACAATGTGGTTTCTGCAACGAAAATTCCCTGTGCGTGTGCTGTCAAAAAATGACGACGTTTACTGGCCACCCAGATCTCCAGATTTTACCGATCCGGACTTCTTTTTGTGTTATTTGAACAGCAAAGTGTACGCCAGCAAGCCCCAGACCATTGACGAGCTCAAAGCAAACATTCGTGCCGAGATCATCGTTATACAGCCCGAGATGCTTTACTTTGGTTAATAAAGACGGCCATTTGATTGATGTTGAATTCAAAGACAAGTCCCTGCAATAGATGTAACATCGGGATGATAGCCTGAACCAGTGAAATGAAAACTTGCAAAGCTTTGGATGTGGATGATTTTAGTTGACGACCTCAATTACGGGCGTTGAATATTACTTCCCCAACAAACCACATGCAACTCCACAATCAGCAGAGGTCCTGCACCTAGCCAACTATAAAGTGAATATCAAGGCCTTCAAGAACCAAGTAGAAGAAAGACGAAAGTCTTTAATACGAGCACCTTCTGATATGACTACTTCACAGAAGGAAACCAATCGATTCGGATTTGCCGGCAGTGTCAGCGGAATGCGACTCTATCAAGGATTGCTTCTACGAGTATGAGCTCGATGCAATAAACGTCCTGAGCACGACTTAAGATCGCTCTTGATTATTCGGGTTACCTGTTGTTTCATACAAAATTAGAAGAAAGTCCATTTTTGTGGTCACAATGGAAAAATAGTTTGCACGGGACGACTGGCGAAAATAGACTAGCTGATGGACATATCCCATACCTCATATCCACACACGGACAAGATATTTTTCTGATAAAATCGCTATAAATCAGTTTAATCACATTGCAAACGATGCAAGCATTCTGAATGCCCGAATATTCCGAGAAACCAGAACTGACTCGAAATATTTCCTAGTTGCTAGTATTTAGAGTATTCACCGAGTGTTTGGATTTCCAAAGCACTCCTAATAATTGAGTCTCCTAAAATCTATCGCGATGTACTACATAGAGTGCCAGCATATAACGTAGACAGCCAGTAGTATCACCAAGGCATTAGGAACGTCGATTCCAATGTCCTGGATTTCACCTCACCACGTAAGAAATTCCCAGGTTTAATTAAGTGTTTGACAAATCCATGCAGTAAAACAGAACGCATAAGAGGTCGCGAAGGACAAGATCTGCTTCCGAGCTCTACGAGTAAAAAAGACGGGGGAATATTCACCATATGGAATTTGGAAAAGGCCCACTACGTGACAACGTGCATATCGATATAAATGGCATCGTTATTAGAAGCGAGCTACACGGATATAAAGGATGTTTTTTTAGAGGTATACAAATTCAATATAAAATAAGGCACCTACAGCTGACGTTAATGTCTATGATATTAGCTTTATTTAATAGATGATTTTATGCCATTAGTTTAAATATACTATCGGGCATATACGCGCCACGAGCAATTGTGAAGTCCAGTTTTCGTCAACTTTACCAAGCAACTGGGAAGGTACATCAGCAATAACACGGCGAATGTTGACCTCCAAATGGTAAAACGTCTTTGGTTTAGCGGCATAGACTAGTGACTTCACATACATCCAAAGAAAGCAATCTAAAGGTGTGAGATCACAGGATCGTGAAGGCCAGTTCACAGGTCCATTACACGGAATTATGCACTCAGCAAATGTTTCCCGCAATATATTGGTGGTGTCGCGAACCGTGTGGCATGTTGTGTAATCTTGTTGAAACCAAAGCCCTATCACGTCAATGCCATTCAGATGAGGAAAGAAGAAGTTAGAAATCATGTAGAAACATGACGGTAACATTCTGGCCGGCATCTTCCTTAAAGAAATATGGGCCGATGATTCCACCAGCACATAAAGCACACCAAACAGTGAGTTTTAATGCTTGTAAGGGCGTCTTGACAAAGACTTCTGGGTTTTCCTCATTCCAAATTCGGCAATTTTGCTTGCTTACATATCCAATTAACCAAAAATTGGCCTCATCGGAGAACAAAATTTTACGTTGAAAATGAGGATCCAGCTGAATCGTGTTTTCGGCCCATTCACCGAACCTACAACGCGTATGATGGTCGCGCAGTTTCAACTCTTGCACAAGCTGGATCTTATAAGCTTTTAAGCGAAGATCTTTCCTTAAAATCTTCCCCAAAGTGGATGGGCATAGCTCCAGAGCAGTGCACGGTGGCGAATCGACTCATTCGGATTCTCGTCAACACTGCGCTCCACAACGGCAATAACAAGATTCATCGTGTTCCGAGTAACTTGCTCAGATGAACGATTATGAAGACCGTAAAATGGACGTAGCGCACGATAAATTTAGCAAGCCGAATCATATTTTTCAAAATAAGTTTGCACAATTTGCACGCGTTTTTCTGGCGTTAATATATTCATTCTAAAATGGCAAGACATACTAACTACAAATCAACTTTCAACTGTCAAATTGACAATCTGTAGAAACAGTGTTGCCAGTTTAAAAAACAACCCTCTAAAAAGACACCCTTTAAAAATGTGTTAATGCCAAAAAGGCATTTTGACAGTTTAGCGCTGCGCATCATCGGACATCATCGGATACGCTATATTTCGAAGCCCTGACTGCTAGCATACAATGACGATGACACATGTAAATATAGGCAGTACATGGCCTCAACGATACAAGAAAGGTTTGCTAGCTCTTGCAATGTCAACCGTCTGATCAATGGAAACACAGTGTTTGACCACAAGGACGCTTACAAAGTTGGCTTGATCTCGATTGATCGACAACGTACATCCAACCAGATCGATCACTTACTTGGCCGATATTTTAGAAATTGGGTCCAAGACGTCCGTGGGAAAATTAGAAGCGGCATCGGAGAAAAAAGAGGGACCACCATCTTTGTACAGCATCTGTTAACGGCAATGTGCCAATATATCAACTAGATAAGTACTCGTATATGCGTACTTTTGGCTCCAGCTAAATTAATTACTAGAATAACTCTGGATCGAGTGAAGAACATTTTGATTCGGCCATGCTTTCGAGCTCAACCATCCTGTATTGACTATATAAACACCTTGCCGAACGCTTAGGAACAATGGGTTGAGAATAGACCTCCGCTACATTTGTAGTTCATTAATTCCAAGAAGGCCTTCAACAGCTTGTGCAGGAGAGGTACATCAGGGAAACTATGTAGTCCCTATCTAAGGCTACTTATGATGTGAACTAAAATTCACAAAGGTATACGACAGGATTGAATTTTTTTGCCACTGCTATGCTCTGTAGTAAACAGTGGTATGATCCGGGCAGCTCTGTCTGAGGTAAACATGGCGCTGAGATGGATTATGGCATCATATATAAGACATTTTGACTATGCTGATGACGTTTAGCTGCTCTTATAAAGGATTTTGGACCTGCTTGGATAGCTTGGCGGCAGTAGTACTCAAAATATGTAAATACGACTAAAACAAAGACTACTAGTACCTTCAGTTTCTCAACATAACACCGGGGCCGCTGAACACAACATTGCCGGATACCAAGAGTCAAGAAAATAAGTAAGCTGCCTATATCAACGAGGTATGGACTCAAAACATGGCGGTATAGAAATGGATGTGAACAGTAGTATTCGCAGTAGAAAGGCCCCTAGTAAATTCCATTGCGAATTATCGGGGGGCCATCCAGATTTTTGGGGATGATTTTAGGGAAACTCAACGCATTGCAGAATTCTGAAGATCTAAGTAAAAGTAAGTAGCTCTTTGCGACACTGCAAAGTTTTTCCTTTGGAGGCTTGGAGTTGTTTCTAACTGGATTCAGGAGGTGAAAATTATAAATCGAGAATATTGCGGGCTCATGATTAGATTGTCAAGACGATTGTGTCACTGTCAGACAGAATAGGTCAATTAAAAGAACCTGCCTTGTACCCCTATGGCATGAACAATTTTATCTTTTCAAACTCTGCTTGTAGGCATATGCCACAATCGAAAATTCTAAAACGAATTTTAAGAAACCAATGAGAATACCTCCACCGTGTTCCTTAAAAAATTCTCTTCCAACCTGTCCCTACCCCTTTCCTACCTTTTTCGTTTATCCCTTACACAGGGAGAATTTCCCTAGATTTGGAAGACCTCTGTTATAATTCCGATACACAAAAATGGGATCTAAGCATGAAGTTACCAATTATTGTCCCATTGCTAATCTCTATCATATACCCAAACTCTTTGAAAGCCTTAAGCTTCAAATGCAAGCCTTTTATTTCGCCCCGACAACATGGTTTTCTAAAAGGCAGATCAACTGCCACAAACCTAGTTGAATTTGTGTCTTTTGCTCTCCCAGTCTTAGAAAATGGCAAAGAAATCGATGTTATCGCAACTGATTTCACTAAAGCGTTTGATAAGTTATCTCATAAATTGATCCTCTTCAAATTGTCTGCTCTCGGCTTTGAGCCTCTCTTATTAAAATGGACTTCTTAACTGGTAAACCGATATTATAGTGTTCGGTTTAGATCCGCCCTTTCTGTTCCATTTCTGGCCTCATCTGGAGTTCCACAAGGCAGTCATTTTGGCCCTCTTCTCTTCATTCTTACTATTAACGATGTTGAGAGGGTCATTAAACACTCCTCCCTCTCTCTCTCCTCCTTTCTTCTCCCCATGAATCTGCACTTTTTCAAGAAGACCTTGATCGGTTTTCAATCTGGTGCCTCAAAAACTTCCTAGAACTTAAAATAGCCAAATGTCAATCTATAACCTTCTCACATAAATGCAACCCGTCTCCTCCCCGACTTTGCTTTCTCTATGGTCAACCAATTCCCCTGGTTCAGTTTTTTCAAGACCTTGGCATATTATTCGACTGTGAGCTTAATTTCCGTTCCAAATCGATAAGATGATCCTCAAAGCCAACTCATCACTTGCCCGGTCAAAGCAATTTTCCAATCCGTATATAAGCAGATCCCTCTATATTACCTTTGTTCGCCCCATGCTTGAGTATGCCAGTCAAGCTTGGTCCCCCTTTCACCGGGTTCATGTTTCCCTAATCGAGGGTATTCAACGTCAATTCCTCCGATTCGCTCTCCATGTTCTGCCGTGGAACGACGCTTTGATCTTGCTTCCCTATCAGGACCGCCTCACACTTCTAAATATGAATTCGTTAGAAGAACGTAGGAATATTGCTGACATTCTTTTCATTCATCGACTTCTCTCAGCTTCCATCGACTGGGCATCCATTTTGGACTACATTTCCTTCAATATTAACCCCCGCAATCTACGTTGTCCTCGTCTTTTCAATCTACCGGTCCACCGCACCTCTTATGGCTCCATCGAACTAATCTAGCGAATGCTCCGAAAGGTCAACTCAAACCTCTCCCTTTTTGATTTCCACTTGGGCACTCCTCGTCACAAACAAGATCTCCTCCATCACTTCCTTGGTCCCTAGCTCTTAAGTCATTCTGTTAGTTTTTAGTCCTAGTTTTTAAGTTAGATTAAGATTGTATTAAGCCAATAATTGGGGGTCTCAGCCCCCACCAAAATTGTGCAAAAAACAAATAAACAAGCCACCTTCACCTTGTCTATGTAAACGTTACGAATCGTTACGGCTCTGAAGAAAAAAGCATTAAGACTCCCTTTAGTTCACCCAAATTAGTATGCCTTAAGGTTTTTATAACTCGCAGATGTCCATACCACCTGCACAAACACTAACATTAGATGGAGGCACGAGCTAATAATAAGAAATCCTATAAAGCAATCAACTTTCTAGGCACTGCCAATCAGTCGTAACGAAAAGTTTAAAATGCTGAGACAATTTTCTCTAACAGCATACGCCATCTCTTCAGCTACTGCCACAGGATCACTATGTAAACTTGAGGTAAACTACATTAAGATTTATATTCAAGAAGTGTGCTCGAAGGACAACTTCCCAAACAATGTTTAAACAGGCACATTTTGGGCAAAAAACCTCCGGCAGGATGACACCGACCGGTGTGTATTTCCAAATAAATCCAAAGGACTTTCCAATTGTGGTAAAAAGATGTCTTTTCTTAGCTTATTCACGTATTACTCACCATGGTCTTTGTTCAGGTAGTGAATCAAAGCTGTTCCCGACCCAAGAAAACAGTCACCCGCTACACAAAGGTTATCAAATCATCCGCCGAAGGCTTGCTTCGTGCTGACAATGTCCGTGCTGACGCCCTGACAATCAAACAACTCAATGTAAACTTGAAGAGGCACTACAAATCACACCCTTACCATGGAATGGATGAGTCATGTAAGTGTTCGTGCTGCCTGTCTTTCCCGTGAAGCATCCACCACTCCAACAGGAATCCGACAGTCCACACAGAATTTGTACACGGACGCGGCGAAGTGGTTGCCAATTCTATTTGGGGAATAATACATGGCCTGGAGACTTTGTCACAAATTTTGGTGCCAATGTCAAATGGAATGGTATGTATTGTGTGGTATGATACAGTGATGACGTCACTAAATTCAAATGAGTTCATTTCGATTTCATTGTAGTTCCGCATCCCAGACAATGAGATTTATGTGGAACCAAGGTTTGGGTGTCGTGGCGTCTTGTTGGACATAGTAAGGCATTTCATCTCTATGACAAAAAATTTTTCAGTTCCTCTATGCAATGACATTTAAAAACTTCAACGTGTTCCGCTGGCGCATAAGAGATGATTCGGCGTTTTATTCTAACAGTTCGGCGTATCTGGAACTATCAGAGAAGGGGGCATACGAATACCCGATGATGTACTCTGAGGCTGATGACATCGAAGTGATCAAGTACGCTACTGACCGAAATATTCGAGTTATATCAGAGTTTGAATCTGCAACATCTCACAATATTTTACAACCGAAGAGTGCTATTGTGCCCAGTGCCCAGTGCTATTTTCCAACAATGTGGAAAAATTAGGCCCAGTCAGTCCTAACATGCTAAATACGTTTACGTTTTTACAGAAGCTTTTTGGGTAGGATTTTAGATGGAGTTCTAAAAGGTTGCATACTAGGGTCACTTATGTTTTTTTAAGTGACGCATACATCCAATTAGAAGTCGATGAGTCTGGGGAGACAAAACCTCAAATTCAGCAGTGCTTGGTAAGTAATCACAAAACCTCTAGTAAACTACATTGCATGTCTCTGGAGAAATTCCCTGGCCCCATCAAGGACATTGGTCCATAACGAATTATATTGAATGCCTACTTCTAACAGGACTTTGAGGGAAATGCTGGTGTAGAACTGCCAGCCGGAGGTATCGCTCACATCTGGTTCAAGCAAAGGGTCTTTTATTAAGCGCTTCCAATCTTTAAATTTAAATAAAACAGAGCGTGTGTGAGATATCATCGAATTTTTTTATTCTTTTGAAAGGCCTATGGATGCCACTATGTATGAAATACAACATCGTTCAAAACTCCGCCGCGGTTTCTCTGCGTGGCGCACATCCGAAATGTCCAATTTTCCATGACTCTGGCTGAAATTGACCGATGGCATGGGTTATGTCGGCTTTGAGGGCCGCTGTGGTATGTGGCTTATTTACATAGACCTGCAACTTCAAAAACCCCACAAGAAAAAGTCTAACGAGGACAAATCGCACGATCTCGGTGGCCAGTTCACATGACCCCCACGTGAGATGACCATGTCCTCGAATCGCTTGTGCAGAATTTCCAATGTGGCGTGAGCTGTGTAGCACGCAGCGCCTTCCTGTTCAAACCACATGTCATTGGTGACCATATCATCCAATTCAGGCCAAAAGAAGTTGGTAATCATCGACCTATAGCGCTCACCGTTGATGGTGATGGCCTGGCCAATCGTTCTCAAAGAAATATGGACCGATGACACCGCCAGCCCAAAATCGACACCAAACAGTGATTTTTCGGGATACATTGGACGCTCTTGGATCTCATGTGGATTGGTATCGTCCCAAATTCGACAATTTTGTTTGTTGTCGTACTCATTCATCCAGAAATGGGCCTCATCGCCGATGATGATTTTTCGATGAAAATTAGGGTCAGTTTCCAACTGAGCCCATTCAGCGTCTATGGTCGTTTACCCTCAGCTCCTGGGTCAGTTGAATTTTGTACGGGTACACGCCCAAGCCACGACCCAAAATTCGCCAAGTTGTGGATTACGAAAGGCCGAGTTCTTGTGAGTTACGCGAAATCGACTGCCTTGGATTCTCCTGCACACTCTCACGGTCAGCGGCGATGTTTTCGGCAGATCTTGAGTTTCGTCGACGAACGGGTGTTCGTTTGTCATTCACTGAACCAGTGGACTGAACTTTATCCACCACACTGCGAAGAGTCCTCTCGGTCTCTCGGTAGCACGATTATGGCGATCGCAAAATGGGTGAAGCGCGCGGAACGTTACTCGAACAGAACATCCACTTTGATAAAACAATTTTATCATTTGCACGTGTTGTTGAACTCTATGTCCGTCCATGGTAATTTGGCAAAACAGATATAGCTTCATGAATATGGCCGCTATCAACTGTCAAAGTTGGGAAGTCCCTATTGGGATGCTTAATAAATATCGATATATCGACATATCAATATTCTTTTTAAAAGTATCGTTCTACATTTACTCGATGTTCCATAAATAAAATAAAAAACTTAATCGAACTTCTTACACCCTTTAAACAAGCCGCTGTAGATAGAAGATGTCACTATTAGTTAAACTTGCAAACCACCAAAACAGAATATGGAAAAGAAAACCATGAAATCCTGTAACAGAGATCTATCCAAAGAAATCACTGAAAAATAAATTTTCTTGTAAGGCTTCTACATATATCGGATATCCTTTTGACAAAAAGCATTCAGAACTCAAAGTGGAATTTCGAACAAGAATATCCTCAACAAATAATGAACTTAAGAAGAGCTGAGATTCTCTGGACTTAACATGTTACGCAAGGGAAAATCTTGTAGACTTCTATCATCAGAGTCCAGGTATAAACAAATATTATCACAAACCACAGCTGTTCAGGACCCTTTGAAACAAACTTTTTTATTTAACGAACTGAAGCAGTATCTAGACGTTGAGCGGATAAGAACGATAGGAAAAAAAAATTAAATAAAACAACAACGGTGTGAAGTATAAAGTTGACTCTGGCTTTATTTTGAAGCTACGTACATGCCATTATGTGTGGAATAGCACATCATTAAAATAGTCGCCTCGGTTTCGCTGGAGGTGATTCAAGCGGTCGGTCGAATATATGTCAAATGTTGGCCTCGAACTCGTCCAAAGTGGTTGGCTTGTTTGCGTAGTCTAAGGACTTGACGTAGCCCCAGATAACATAATCGAGTGGTGTCAAATCGCATGGTCGCAGAGGCCAATTAATGAACGCTCGCCTTCTCCTTCCACGACTTCGAGTGTTATTGGAACCACACCTTGGATATATCAATGTTGCTGAGCTCTGACCATAGAAAGCCGGTTAACATCGCTCTATACCTGAGACCATTGACGGTAACGGTGTCTCCTTCCTCATTTGGAAAGAAATAAGGTCCGATGATGCCGCCATGCCATAAACCGCACCAAACAGCCAATCATTGTGATTGCGTTGATGCTTGGCCGAAAACTTGTGGATTGTGTCTGCTCTAATAACGGCAATTTTGCTTGTTGACATAGCCACTGAGCCAAAAATGGGCCCCGTCCGAGAAGATGAATTTTTGGTCAAAATCCGGATCTCTGGTCAACATTTCCAGCACCCAATTAGCGAACTCAATCTTAGACGGATGTAACCCCAAATCCAACTGCAAAATAAGCCGCGTTAACTCTCTGGCGATTCCGCTGAAAGGCGGCGAATTTATATTTCTGGGTCTCGTTGGACACTGCCCGCTACGGTGGCTATGTTTTCTTCATTTTGCACTAATTTCTGGCTGGTTGGTGGTTTAGATCCAAAGAAGTGTAATCATGCTCAAACTTTACCACGGTGCTGCACACTGCGTGTTTACAACTGAGTCGGAATTTCGATAATATTTTTAAATAATTTCCGCACGTTCGGCAAGCGTAAGACGATGTATGATGAAATGGCAAACCTTACTGAATATTTTGACAGCTGGATGTCATTTGTAACTTCGACAGCTGTTGAGTTAGAATTGGAAAAGCTATCATTGCTATCTGTATTAGATTAAACCGTTGTGTTAAGAAAAGCAGATCTTTTGAATCTTGGAGTCAATGGTCGGTTTTAGTCTGAAATAGAGCAGAAATACATGACTTCTTTGTCCTATTTCCTCTAAAGCATGTCCTAAACAATTGAAATAGTATACAATAGAAGTAGGTTGATAAGGCGGGGATGGTCGTGGCTCAAGTGGCACTATATCGGTAAAGAAATTAACTAATTAGTCAATTCAATTCAATTTATGAATATCTTAGATCATTGAAAGCACAAATATTCCCCAGTCTGTGACGGTACGGCTTGTCAGAATGATTATGACAATAAATGTCAATAAAACTTAATGAGGGGATAGAAGAATTAAGTGAAATGATATACGAGTATTGTAGAAATGCCTTATTACATGAGGAGAAATTGGGGCCAGCACAAAGAAAGATAGTAAGAATTAAGGAGAATACTTATTGCAGTACAATAGACAAAAAGATCATCTTTGATGAACAGATTACAGAGCACAATATTAATAGGTTGACAAATATAAAAATAAGAATTAGGGGCTTATTGGCGATGATTAGTTTAATCTGTGTAACTTAAGCATGAAGGGGACATCGCACCCAAATTACAAAAAGAATATAAAGGAACAAATTATTGTTTTAGAAACCCTTTTGTTAAGAAATTGGCGTTTTAGATACTGGGAGACTATTCCAAAGTATGGTGGCATGAAAGAAGAATTGTTTACGTGAGGTGAGGAGGTAGCAAAGAGCTCGCAGCCATAAGTTACATATTATAGGAACGGTAAGTGCATTGCCTAGTTTCAGTTTACGTGTAAGGGTAGGTAATCTCGAGTTGTTTGGCATCCCTGCCAAACTTATCCGCTCGTGCAGGGCGACGATGGAGAATGCTCGCTGTTCCATAAAGAACTTACCGAGACCTTTGATGTTAAAAAGGATTTAGACAAGGCGATGCACTGCCACGCGATTTCTTTAACATTATTTTTGAAAGAATAGTGCAAAACTCACGTGCCAACACAAGACGCACACTCTTTCAAATGTCCGTCCAATTACTCGCATACCCCGATGAATAATCGGAAGAAAGCAGCGTGATGTCAGAGGCGCTTTCGCGAGTGCTGTTGCGTAAGTGGCGAAGATGGGTTTAGCGGTCAATCAGGGCAAGACCAAGTATATGCTGTCAACCAACAACGGCCTCTCGGACAGAACGTCACCTCGACAGATATACCTTTGATTTAGTTAACGACTTGTCTACCTATGCACCGCTATCAATTCATACAACGACACCAGGGATCCAACGGGAATAACTTTTGGCAATCGCTGCTTCTTTGGGTTAAGAAGGCAATTGGCTACAAAGCTATCTGTCGAACAAAAAAAGCGACCTAAGACCTTAATAATCTCAGTCCTGCTCTATAGTGCAGGGGCATGGACTTCATCAAAAAAAAAAATAAATCTGCGGATTGCTCAAAACTGGGATTGAGACATTGGTGCTACAACTAAATTCGTATAACAAGCTGATTTCCGCACTGAAGTCTCCTGCATTGAGCACATCAACACCCTACGGATCATTATCGGACATTGCATTGAATATCGATTCGATTTCGAAAAGCGACTGTGTCAACGTAGAGTCTATCTGGCATGCCCTTCATAGGAGAGGTAGCCGAGATAAACTAATACCAAGCGCGACGGGTTAAAGTGTCATATACCCCATATAGAAAGGCTGTCTGAGGAAAACGAAATCCAAAGGTTGCACGCTATAACCAATATTGACAAGGAAATATGAACGAACTTGATGATGCATTTTTTGTCAGTCGTATAGTCTAAATAAAGCCCGTCTTTAGCATGTTGTCCAATATATTGTTAAACAATGCTTAAACATCAAGCTATGACCGTTCCTCTTGAACCTTGAATCCATGCTGTTGTTATATGCATATATCACTAGAAATCTTCATACCTTCGTCAATAGGTATTTACGAAACGTATTAAGGATTTTGTGGCCCAAACATGTCTCTACTGAACGGCTTCATGTATTCATATCAGAGCTCAACGATTTCAGCAAATAAATAGTCGTAACACATAGCAAGCTGAGACGTTGGCACAATGACGGTTCAAAGTTTCAAACTAGGAAACGTAAGGTAGATTTAGTATCTTGAAAACAGGGTCTGCTTTTGGGTGGAATACTAGCATGCCAGTTCCAAGTCTTGCTAAACAAATTTTTAGTGAAGAAATAATAAAAATAAAGAGGCCTTCACTGTGCGGTAATTTTGTGAAAATGCTTGCAATTCTAAAAGGCCGCAAACCAAGTAGAAGGTCTAAGCGCATAAGTTACATATGTAGACCCACTTTGATGAAAAATTGAAAAATGTAAGAATAGTACAAGAACCCTACTCGGTATTTCGAAGGCCGTCACCAATAATTAAGAAACGCTGGTAAAAGAATAGAAGGACGGCTTCATTCGTCCAACATAACATCATTTACAGCGACTTAAATGGAAGTGTTGTGATTGTCAGCCTACGGGACAAAACGTGACTTCATAACAAAGAGGCGTATCCGTGAAGTATGGACATTAAGAAACCGGTTGTGGAAGAACTTCTGAGGCAATCAGCTGATTTTGCAATATTCAACGAAGTTCGTTGAACAAATAAGAGAGATTCAACGTCCAAACAAGGTTCGAAGAAATTGATTCGTTATATTGTATATTTCAACGGTCAATCAAAAAGAAGATTTCTTGAATACGGACATCTCTACCTCACTCAGTAGAATTCCACAGTCATTCTAAATGATGTCTTCTACTTGTTTGTAGGCAATGATGAAGCTGATTAGGAGCAATTTTTCAATGTTGAGCCCGCATATTTCACCGGGACTGCATCACAAAAGAACCTCATTGTCAGTGGAGAACCATGTCTGTATTCTGAATGGGCAAACGATCATCAAATTATCTCAACAGCATATCCACGTGCTGGTTGTGTTGTTGAAAGTTTTTGCTTGGAGAATCCACACAAAAATAAAGTCGAAACACAACCACTCCCGGGGGAACACAATTGCCGGATGCTACATTGAAACTAAACCCGCCAATGAATTTGGATTCTGTTAGCTTCTATACCTCATAAAGTAACCAACTATTCGGTGGCAATGAAAATAGAATTTTTCTTTTCATTTTACCCAGAATCCCAGTAGCCAGGTCCAGAGAATGCCAACCAACCAGTTGGGCTGGTGCAGGTGTGCAAAATTCATTGCATACCCATACTACCAACACCGGTTTTGGCTGCAGTCAGTGGCATTGGATTTTATTTTGTTGCTGCTGTTGTTTTTGTTGTATCTAATATTTCCGGAGACTAAATGGTTATGCAAATCCCGAGATGTAACTGCTAGACTTCTGTACACAAAACGATACGAGAACGAGTGTAGTGAATCCAGAAAACAGATGAGCATGGCAACAGGAAAATAACTCAATCTGGTTTGGGATGGGAATTGAAATACATTTCGTACAGAGTGAGATACATTTTTTGTAGGTGTATTCATTGCAAATGGGAAATCTATCTTAATGGAATTTTCGGTAGTTGGAAAAGCACTTACGTGATAAAGTTCCTGGTGTCGTTTTCGTTCGGGTCGAACCGTTCGTAGTTTGTTGAGCTTTCGGCGGCGGACCTAAGTCAGTTGGAGATATGCTCAGGTTTCGTACATCACGTTTCTTAGCCGCTCCTGAAACAAAAACAAAAAATAACGTCAGCTTGAGTTACGTTGATGGTAGATTTTGAAATAAAGCAGATAAATTCGTTGTTGTTAAGTTCTGGGAAATAATATTCGTTCTACGATTTACTTTACTTTTTTGGATCATTATCATGGCTATAACAGAAGAAGCCAACTTTGTGTGAATAACCAAATTTCTGTCCTTGGAGACCGCGTTCATGCTAACAAAATTTGACTTTAAACCATCATTTTATGATCCGCACAGTATAATAGTTGTCTTGAGGTCAAAAGAATATTTACTCTGTCACTTAGTGCACACTTGCGATAAAGCTGACACACTTTTGGTCAATCTCCAACTGAGTTTTACTCTACAGCGCAAAAATGGGGCTAGGTAAATCGTATATCAGTATTCACCAGAGCCCACAAGTAACGACAGAAATAGCTGGAAAGTGGTGGCAGACTAACATGCCTTATTTGCTGACTTGAAATACTCCTGAGTCACATAAATTCATGTCCAGACTGATCGAATTTAGACACTGATCGTCAAAATTCGTCACAATAGGGCCCTCGAAATTGCTGTCTTCAAACTCGTCTTCAACAGGACGTTTAGGGCTTATCTCTCTACAAAAATGGGCTTAAGAAAGACGAAAAAGTTCTTTCTCCTTTTAGAAGTAGACTATTGCTAGGAAGAAATTACCTAAGCCAACAGTTGCTTTAACATCACCATTCTCTGGGTTAAGATACGGAACAGAAGTTTAGGAATTAAAAAAGCTGTCGCCAAAGTCAATTCAATATGATCAAGATCGAATACGGACAACGCTCGTGCAGACTTTATTCGAGTCACGAGAAGAAGGCCTTCAATACGAAAGATTACTTCAGGTTCAGGTACAGCTCACCACGTCAACTAAAATGGTGGGGATTACCCAGTGGGTGACCGGGTAGTGATGGCAAGACAAGCATCATAAAGAAAGAATAGCAATATGACTAATATTATTCGTTGGTACGGACTTAGATGTCGAGGAGACAATAGCGAGCGAGTTTGTCGGTTTCTGCAACCCCAACCAAATTATCGTCCCAGGCCTACCGCAAACTGAGTAGGAGATAGACCACATTGCAATTGAACTATCTTTAAGAAATTGTTTTTACAACATCAGAAACGTGTGCAGTGGAGACATCGTAAAAGAAATGCTGGTGGTCGCTATCACCCTATGGTAGTTTAAGGGTTTTCGCAACCGGTGGGAAGAGGTACTCGTATGTTGGTAACAGACGGATGAACAAAAACACAGGACTACCAGCAGACACTTAAGAAGCATATTTCACACAAACTTCAAATTGGGCAGTCTCAGCATTCGAAGTCCAGCAGCTCATGAAAAAGAAAAAGGAGCGACATAGTGGAAACCACAACGGGCACAAATACATCAATGGTTAAACTGAAAATACAGAAAACAGAGGAGAAAGAGACACCACTTAGATAATAAAGTTGGCGCAAATGTTTGCCAATTGATTTCAGATTAGGATCAACTCAAGAAGTGTTATTTTTATCGCTTCTTTTGCTTAAATATAGGACTAACAACCTTCATCAGATGAGTTGAAACCTCATATGAATTATTCAGTTAAGGGAGCCCCTAGTCGTACGAAAACATAACATCTCAAAAATATAATTACGTGCGAGAGTCCAATTGATATCAATATAAGCAAAAGTATTGGGCAGTAGATCGCATAAACATTAAGACATGAGGGTACCATGTATTTGAGTTCACACCCGGTCAGATGGAAGAGTCTCATAGCGATTACATGATGGAAACATCCGATTTCAAGCTCGTTTCGTTCTGGTATACGTGAAAGCTTAGTGCACATGAATATGTCTTGTCGTTTTGTGCCGAGGAGTTGGAATTGTTTCCAGTATGCGCCTTTTCAGATCATAAAGGGTGAGCCAACAGATGGTGTGGATGTTGGTTGGTCATTTACTGAATTCAACGTTTTTGATCTTTTTGACGGATGTCATACAATCTTGCAACAACGCATTTTTGTTATTCAATCTCATTACGAAAATGTGCGATCTGCAAAAGTAACATTTCGTAAAATTCGTGAATTTTTCGCTCATCATAATCGAACGAGTTGTGCAATGATGAAGCGTTTTGAAGAAACTGGTTCGGTATCGGGTAAAACTCCATATCAGCATCCTCGGCCAGCACGTAGACACCAAAATATCACCGCTAGGCACCTCAATTCGTCGCCGAAGACTTACTTATGGGGCTTTACGGTGAATTTTAAAAGTTGATCCTTATTTGCACGGCTATAAAATCCAAATTACACAACAATTGAAGCCTTTGGACCATTTACGCCGTCGCCGATTTGTTTACTGGATGTTGGATCGCCAGGACAATTTCTCATCGAATTTGATCTTTTCCGATGAAGCCCATTTTTGGATGGATGGGTACGTAAATAAACAAATTGCCCATACGAGATTCACGAAAAACCAATGCATCCCAAAAACATCACTGTATGGTGCGGAGTGAGGGTTGGTGGCATCATTGGCCCGTACTTTTTCAAAGATGAGGCTGAAAAGGTAGTCACAGTGAATGGAGAACGATACCGCAACATTTTGACCAGCTACTTTTTCCCAAAATTGAAGGCATTACGTCTGGACAATCTCTGGTTTCAACAGGATGGTGCTACCCAAGCCATCAATCAGCCAATTTATTGTATACGGAATTTGAAAATCGCATTATTTCGGTTAGAGGAGAAGTTGATTGGCCTCGAAGGTCATGCGAGTTGACAGCTAGAGACTTCTGTCTGTGGGGTTGTTTGAATTGTAAGGTCTATGCCAATAACTCAGCGACATTGACATATTTATTCTTCAAAAAGTTTGATAATTTTGACCAACGGATGGTAGCTTGCAACAAAAGCCGTGGTGGTCGCGTGAACGATTTTATGTTCCACTCATAATTGCCCTAGACCGAACTTTATAAATCAATAAAATTCTACAATGTGTGTGTTTAATTTAATGAAAACTTCCACCCTTGGCTCACTCTTTACTCGTATCTATGGTGCATCCTAAAAAGCTTTATCGTTTTTCCTACTCCCTGATTGGCACTTTGGTTTCCTGTTTTGCGTTTAGAGACCGTCATTATATGACAAAACTAATAACAAAACTAATGCTTTGCAGAACCTGAACTTCGTTATCCAGATTAGGAGCTGGCCCATACTTACTCTATAAGGTTAACATTGCTGGTGTTGACAATTACTCTTTCAACAAACTCCTTAACTAAGTATCTCAAAGTTGTTCCATGCGGGACTGAATCGCAGCATTCTTCTTAAGCTTCTAGATCGTGGAAGACCTCACGTTATAAACGTATATCAAGAGTAGAATCTCCCTTTCTTCCCACCGAATAGCAAACCTCTATCGAATACTGGAGAAGTTCTTAGGTTTTGCTATAGAACCTTTTCTTGATAGGTTCATCACTCAAGTCGATGGAGATTATTTGTACAAAAGACTGATGGTTTTGAAAATTGGCTCCGATATGGGTCATTGCATAATCTGAAATACCATAGTTTTTTTGAAAGTCCAATAACTCACTTATGAAGTGCCCTGCTGAGCTCTTTAACTCCTATTCATTACAATTTGCAAATATTCAAAACCAACATCGATTTTTAACTCTCTTTTCTGAACCCCTAATTTTGTTTCCGGCCATGATATGTGCAAACACCGGAAAGGTTTCATGAAATCTTGTATGATCGCTTATAACAAAAAAATATAGTCAGGTGATACTTTATCGACTCGGATTGTATCTCAGATATCATAGGGTCAAGATAGCGTTTAAAGTATACGCATAAGTATGAGAAGATACCTTCTATTCGTTATTCTTTGAGGTTCGTCATAGTATTGCTGTGTAAAATAACTACAATACTACGCTGTATTTTCCTATTTCCTAAACCAGTTATCAGTTCCAGTTATCTTCTTACTAGGTTATCGTTGATTTCATTTTAAGTATGTATTAGTAGTTGCAACTATCCACTCAGATCAACAGCGTGCGGTTTCTACACATGTGGCATGGCGTAATGGGTAAGTTTGCCAACTACTCTGTAAGAGGGTCTGGGTTCAAACAAAAGCAAACTCATTTTATCAGCGGGCAATGGCAAACCTCCGCTCACGAAAAACACCCTCACTCACTTGCTGGTAAGAGTCGGCAAAAAAATCGTAGATCCACACTTACAGAGCACAAAATGGGAAGGAGATTCAGGCAGTAAGTGGAGGAGACTAGGCCTTGATCCAACCTGGCTATGACCGTCGTGCCAACAATTTATTTATTTAATTTCATAAACACGTTCCACAATATATTTGCATACATGCAGACTGACGTCTGTTTACAATTATGTGGCCATCACCGAATAAATGGTTCCTTTTCCCTACAGAACTTTGCATACATGCCGAGTATTGCGTGAAATATTATACACAGATTGATCCGAAGTTTTATAAATTTTTAACACATTATGCAAAACACATGACCGAAAATGGTACTATTCCCTGCCAGTGCTTTCTCTTTGCTTTCCATAGTACTCGTAGTCGCTTATAAATTTCCTTTTGTATGAGTACCTATATTCGGCTTATCGGGATGAAAAAAAATTGCAAAATTATTCCACCACATTCACATAAAAGTTTCACAACAATTCAACCGCTGAAAATACCCCCCTTAAGTGTCATCCTCAATGCATTCCACTGTTAACCAACATACCACTCCTGATGCCCGAATAAGCTCTTCCTGTTGCTTTTTGCGCCATTTGATTCAAAAAGTTTTATCCATAAATCTAATGAAATCGCAGTTGTGGTCGTTGTTGGTGTCTGGTGTCTGCATAGTCCCAGAATATTGTTGCAATTTACATCACAAAATGAAACTCCATATCCGTTTAGAGCTCGTTCTTTTTCACATAAATTAGGCATTTTCCTGACTGTGCATACAAATTAGATGCCAGGTTAGGCTCACATGCATTCCCGGTGCCAAATCTGGATACATTACATGTACACACGTTGCTTTATCTACATTCAACAAACATTGAACTGGAGATTTATCCTGTAGTACTCGTAGTAGTACTGTCACGTCACGCTGCAGGTTGCCTCAATTCTCATCATAAAGGATTTAATAATATGAATACAGATATTTGCTTGTTTGTCCTTGAAGGACTGGAGTAGATTGTCGTTGGAGCACAATAGAATCATGACTACAGCATTGGGAAATGAAATGAAATGAAACCGCTCCATTCTCTGTCTCTCTAAGTTTCTTAGATGGGTGGTGTCCTTTTTCAGTTAAAAGTGGACCCCTCACAGTGTTTTTGCATTGCTCTGCGTGACGTCGTTTTCATCTGCAAACACATCAGAACAAGAGTTGAAATATGAAAAATTGAAAATGAAAAACAAACAAATATTTCTGGGAAAATTTATTACCAAGTACGGGGATTGCCACAGGGTCGTTAAGAAGGCCGCCCAAACCCCCATTTTTGACATTGAGGTCCAGCGAGCACATATTGGGGGTGACAACCGAAATCTGAAGCTTTCAAGCTTGTTTTTCTTGTAAGTTTGTATCTGCAGATCCTAGGAACCACTATCTTTGTAAAAATCTTGCGAGTGGGTTAGTTACGAAATACAACCTAATCGCCTTATTATATTCAGCACATACTCTGGGATCCAGAATCGTGAGATTTTCCTATTGATGGACTCCAGATTATAAGTCAGAGTTAAGAGAAGTGTTGGCGCAGCTACGATTATTTGGCATAATGTCCGTGGTGAACTGAATCAGTAAATAGTGACCTTCTGCTCCGGGCACGTCTTCAGAAAATTGAAATTTACAAACTTAAACCTCTTTTATTGTGGCAAAACTTCTTATACTCGTTCACTTCGGAATGAACCCCAAATACCGGAAGTGATTGCCATGATCCCTGATTATTATAGGAGTAGCTTCTCCAGTAGTAGCCAGTGCTGGCTATGAAAGACGACAAAATACAATAAAAGCGGTTCCCCGGAGTAATGATTGTTTATATAGTGAATAATGACTTTTCTCTCTGCTCTCCCTTGAGTAAGATCCCAGTTGCTGATGTCCTTGTCGGTGCCTTTGTGAGTAGAAACGATTTATATTAATCTACGAAACGTATATTCCAGTCTAGATGGTAATGGTACGCATTCCTTGTTATGAACATACATACAACCATCAGGACAATCAAGCGAAATGTTGTTTGGCATTTAGATGAAATTGCTGCCATGACATTATCCTTGGGACGATGTAATGTGTGTTGGTCTAGTCAGTGCTTCTTCTTTTCGAGGATTATTGCTTTATTCTGAAGCATGTTCTTCCACATATTCAAGTGTTCAATGAACTAAATATGGGTTTGGTGGGTTAAGAATACACTCCAGGTCGTTAATCACATGCAAGTATCAACAAGGAGATTTTCGTTACTTATGGTAAAGCATATGAAGAAGAATTAATACGAAGCCGACAAGACCCGGGATGTGCGTCATTACTATGGCAAGAGAGGGAGCAACGAATTTTCTTCAACGGTTCTGTATTGTGGGTCCAAAATTAAGGACTTGGGCACGTTATTCCGGTTAGGTTGGAAGTCGTAGATTATTTCAAAAAAGGAAAATAGAGGATAATATTTATCTAACGTAGGGTAATGAGGCCTAGGTCAGAGTTAATGATTTTCATTAACTCAGTTATCCTCAGTGGTACATCTCCCATTACAGAGACGGAATACAAATATGGTTGCTCTATCTGATTATTCATAATTTAACTCCCGGGCTATTTAGGCTGCTAAGCGGGTTTAGCATGGAACCCACTTCGGGTCAGGTTGCTGCTGTTGAAGATTCAACCTTATATACCAAATTATTTGAACTCAGGAAGAGCCACACATACAAAAGGTAATATGAGGGAGTTATTGGTAAAGGTAAGCTAAGATACTGATGCAAGCACAATCCAATAAGGCAAAAGACAAAGTAATACGGACCGATTGCATTCATTTGGTAACGATGGCGTCTCTATAGTCGAAACCAGCCGGGAACCCCCGATCTGAAGGTGTCTCCTCTTTGCTAACACGATAGAAAGAAAATTTCTAAACGTGAATTTTAAAAATTGAAAAAGGGAAAGAATAAGATAGATCCCGGAGCCAGTAAAGATGGGAGCATCAGATGACAGAACTTGTTCAGCGCTATCTAAAAATCTGATTGTTAAGCAGCAGCCTTGGAAGACGGCACGTTTTAAAACAGAGCTGCAGCATGAGTGGAGGTGAATGTCTATGAGGAAAAAGGAATTTTTTTGAAATAAAGAAGGTAACAACCTGCTTCTAACAGTCATATCAATCCAATCACCTGGGCTATTAACAGCTTCTCCGCATTCAAGTCTTCGGGGCTTTTCTGTCACAAGGCGCACTATAAAACTTTTCTCATCCTCTCCAATGTATGATTTTGAAGAAGCCAACTCAGAAGTCACTTCCTCAGACCACAGAATTTTCGTGTCTCCCTTGTCAGGGTAAGACACATCCCGAGAAAACTCCGATTACGAAGACCTGCTCCAGAACATCATTTACGCGATAGAGTCTTAAGCGTAGAAAAACGAGTAAGTGACCAAAGAAAAATTTGGAAGAAGGCTTGAATCTTTACTGATCGAAACCAAAAGGAAGCGGCTTAGTCGGGATTAGTTGCAATTCTATTCTGTGAAATACTCAAAATACGTACTAAGCGAAACCAAACTAGAACTCGCATGTTAAAGGGCTTTTTTTAAAGTCTCAATTCAAAAACAAATAATGGCTGAGGCAACTGTAGGCCCAAACTACAAAACAAAAGGTCTATTTTGATGACAGATGTATAACATAGGTCATAACTGAGCACCGCAGTGCTGAATAAAGAACGCGAGAAAAGTTGTGCCTTTGCGCAAGCGACGTATCCTGCTAGTATAAAGAAGGTCGATCCAACTTATGTACTTAGGTGGCGCTACAGTTCGGGGTAAATCAGGTTTAGATTCGAAGACCTTGCCTAAATATCTTAAACATCTCAGGCCACTGATGAGCAGTTTTCTGACCATGTCGAAATCGCTGTACAGTTCTCGTATAGTTCGTCATTGAATCGTCTCCTCTAAAGCCCGTCAACGCAAACGGGACCGAATTTTGTACGAAGAATTTTTCTATCGAAACTAACCATGCCTTATCGCCATACAGTAGGCCTGGGATGATCAAAGCCTTATAGAGAGTCACTTTACTTGTTCGGGGTAGAGCTTTACTACTCAATTAATTGCCATCTTAACCCAAAGAAACAGCGTTTGGCTAGAGTGATTTTTCGTTTTATTTCTGCTCAGGTATAATTGGCAGAATTTATAGCAGAGCCTTTTTTTGTTTACAATTGGCGCACAAGGGATTTTGTCTACCCTTAAGACGTTTGCACATAGCGCCGGCGAGAGAAGTTAGGGAGGAAAAAAAGAGAGATATCGATGTGCGTTGCAAGTTGCAAATTATAGTGACTAGGAAATAAAGAGCTCGGCAGGGTATTCCATAAGCGAGTTGTACGGCTTAGCAACGAAACACGATATTTCAGAGTACGCCCGAAAGTGGGCTTGAGGGTATACTGATAGGCATCCCTAGCGAGAGGGGTGTTACGATTAAAAGTTAGAAGGGATGTAATGCTACTGGCAACATCTGTGGAGCACTGGTGGTGAAAATAGCGTTACGACAAGGTGAGACAGGAGACACCGCATCTGTGTTCGAGCGTGTTAAATGACTGTGTAATATTGTCATCACCTATGAGTTTTATCGGACGGTTTTGGATCTTATCTAGCAAGTGTAAAGAGATCTTAGGAGCATCTGACCAGATGTGAGCATTGTACTCGCATTGGGCGGATGAATGCCTTATGCATTGACGACTGATCAGAGGGGTTGAAATATTTCTTCCACCGTTTGACGAAGCCTAGACATTTCGCAGCATTTTTGGCGACATATGTGGTCATTCCAATGTAAGTTGTCATTGACACACATACCGAGAATGGAAAGTTTTTCGGTTTCAATGATGAAAGTGCCTTTCATGGATAATGGCTGGGTGTTTAAATTTCGCTTTAACGACAGCAGACAGCATTGTGTTTTGGAAGCATTAAATTCCACTCTGTTGATAGTTCCCCAATTGGTTATTCTGCTAATATCGGAATTCAATGAGCTTAGCATACGCTAAGAGAGTAGAGAGTACTGTCATCAATCAGCAAAGGAATATATTGGATTAGAAGTAGCAGACAAGAGATCATTAATGAAAATTAAAACATGTGTCGGAGACAGAACGGAGCCCTGGGGCACACCAGCATTTATTTTGTGAATATCAGACTTGAAACCATCCAAGACAACTTGAGTTGAACGTATCGAAAGGTAACTTCTAATCCATTGAAGAAGATAGTCGTCGATCCCAGATGCACGCATTTTCGACAAAAGAGCCTGATGCAAAACTCTGTAAAATGCCTTAGAAATAAAAAGTGCAACTATCTTGCTTTCGCCAGATTGATGTACGCTTTGGTTCCACTTTCCGGTGAGACATGCCATCAAATCACCAGTGGATCTGTTGCTATGAAAACCGTACAACCGGTCATTAAGAAGTTTTCGTGTGTCGAGATATTTCATGAACCGGCGGTTTATCTGCGTTTCCATGACCCTAGAAAGAAGGGACGTAAGTGCAGTGGTTTTGCCAGCGTGGAGGAACACCTCATCAGAAGAAGGTGATATATACCATCTGGACAGCGAATTTGTGAGTGTTAAGACCTTTACGTACTCTTGCTACTACACGAGTGCGAAAGTGGATTCGTCCTATTGAAGATTCGATGCACTCAAGTGTAGCCAGAGACAAACCACAATCTGGAAGTGTTGAACTGGCCGCGAAGTGTGCAGCAAGGAGATTGGCTTAGTCCAAAAAGCTGACGGCTGGAATATCATTATAAATGAGCGTTGGGATGGAGGATGAGGTAGAATTTTTAATACTTTTGACGAACGACCAAAAATTTATACTAACTTTGGGGCATTGTGGTATTTCAATTTCACGCGCTTGAGAAAGACATTGCAGTCATTCCCGGCTCGTTTGAACTTTTTTCGGTTTTCCTCTGTCGGGTTGGTCTTATAGGACCGAAAAAACATTTCTCTAATCCTGACAGCATCTTTACAGATCGAGTCGTACCATGCCTTTTCTTTTAGTCTGATACTCTTAATCCGATAAGGGATAAAGGATCTCAGTCCAAGCAGAATATTGTCAATGATCATATCAGCAGCGGCATCCACGGCGTTATCGAGAAATCGCCCGCAATAACGATTTCAGTATGAGGATACAGGGATACAATTCTTTGTATGGAGTTAGACAGCGCAGCAAATTCGTTAAAAGTCGAATTGCTGTCTAGTTTGGGGCTTCTGTAAATAAAGCAGTAGTGGATAATTTGCTTACGGTGATGGAATTTTAGCCACATGAAGTTGAATTCTGGATTGGGACAAGGATTATACTTTGGTGGAATTTGGTAAGCTACATCACTACGCACGTAAATGGCGAGACCGGGATGAGGAAAGAATAGTGGAACTAGTTCGTAGCCAGCTAGCTTCAGATCAGAGTGATCTGAGTAGTGTGGGCGGGGATCTTCCTGTGTTTCACTAATTGTCAAAACAGCTGCTCTCAATTTACAGACATGGACGTACGCAGAAAAGTGTTTACTTACCACTCTAAATTCCCGGGTCATTATAAATTAACACCGACGATGTTAAGCAAGGTTGCAACGTAAAAACTCAGCCATTGATTCACCGAATCAAAATTGTAGCTGTCAACTGCGACGTTTTCTCCAATTCGTCGATGTTGTGCGTCCCTTATTTTTGCCAGCATTTACTTGGTTTTGTCTTCGTTTATCGCTTAGGACATTTTGGCAGCCTGACAGCAACAGTCCCTGACTTCTACCAATTATGCCAATATCATTGGCGTACGATAGTATGCACAGACTGTTGAAAGATTGTGCCACCAATGTTCGCTTGTGAGTTCCGCACAATTCTTTCAAGTATGTTGTAAAAGAAGTCATATGACAGTCCCTCACCTTCCCAAAAACCTTTTTCGATATCAAAGGTTTCGGATAAGACCTTGACGGAGCAGCGAGCTTTCTCCACTCTCATAGGGATGCCAAAATCAAACATGCTCTACATAGTTCGACTTTATAAATGCTGTCATATGCATCGTTTTAGAATCCTTGAGTTTTTTTCCCAGGATCTGCCGGAGTGCGAAGTTTCGAACGATTGTGAACTTCCCCCCAGCTACTAAAAAGCTGTAAGACAGTGGGCCCTTATGCAAATCAATATTGAAATTAGGATTGACTTCATGTCTCAAATGCTTTATCGGCTTCATCAGCTACTGCCTGTCTGTCCTAAATGAATTATCGAGATTGTTGAAGGTTGCATGCAAGATTGTACTAACTTACTGTCCTTATAGAAAATAGCGATGATTTTCTTTTGTTTGTGTAATAAGTCACAGTTTTTGAGGTTAATATTCCATTTATTCAAGCAAAGCATCATGAAACCAAGTTCTTACATTTTCAATGAAATTAGTCCTCAAAACAGCGTACTTCATGGACGATTTCGTAATTTTTATGACGCCCATGACGCCAAATTTAGAAACATTAAGAGAATATCTCTATTGATCTGAAACATTTACGTTGCGAGATGTTGATGATAGAAACTAAAGCTTTGCATAAACTTGCTTACATATGGGACGAATTGTACATATGCTGTCATTTGGCCTCTTAAGTTTTGTGCTAAGGTAGGGATTGTGCATCGGAGGTGTTAGCATGAAACGCATCATCTCAGTGTTGACTTTTCGGAAATTGTAAAATCGATGAAACAAACTGAACCAGTGGTGGACAGTTAGCAGGAAAGCAGACCATTTCCTGAATACGTACGCCTCAATTTCTATTAATCGGGCGTTTGGTTCTAGATATGTCAAGATAGGGCAATTAGAAAAGAACCATATGAGCTTAACTAAGATGTGGATCCTGATAACCGGAGCTGAATGCCAGGGATCGAATATAGTTTTATGCTGATACCTCTAATTTACTTCTGGGGACAGGTGCGGTGAATAAAGCTAATACGCTTTATGGATTAGAAAAAGTTTTAGCAACTCCCTCTGAATCCCGTTTCGAGTTAGCCAGTCGAAAACTATTGCAAATTTAGACAAAGTCAAACGTGGAAACACCATGTTCTCACAATTTTAATTAGATGCAATGCTGACAGTCAGCTTGGCATTGCTGTCCCACTGACTGGATCATTATATTTTGATGAAGTCTTATTTGTTTATACTGTAATTTAAAATGTATATAACTCACCTTTCGCTCGTTTACCGAAACTCCCGAATCGTTCACGTTCGATTACCTGCGAGTGTATGAAACGATCCGAATACGATCGTGAGAGTTTCTCCTTGGAACCGTGTGCGCCCATTGCCTCTACTGCAGTGGCACCCACACAGTTTCATGCAGTTTCGTCGTTTTTTTTTCGCGATTTAAATAAAAAAAAAATATATTTCCACAGTTATACTGTCAACAGACTTGTCCCGTCAGTATGTCTACGGCACAAGTCCTTTCCACTCGCTCGGTTTCACTACACTACTCGTGCTCTAGACCAATTTGCATTGGCAATCAGTTTTGCGTGTCCGTATTCACTATTCCCATTGTGCGTTTTGTCAATATGAAACCAAACAAAACAAAAAAAGATTTGACTTCTGTTAGTTGGCACTAATTGATGGCCGGATGCGGTGTCAGGTCCATTTCATCCATTACAACTCCTGCACATCAATTTGCACAGAGAAAAGAACTATCCGTACGGCTTGGGCTTTCTGTTTTCCTATCCTGGCAGACATTCGTCTAAACATTGGCCTTATACGGAGCACCTTCTCACCACCAGACCGGAGCTAATGCCACGTTTTTGTCAATATTGATATGGATACTGATGTTGATGTTGATGTTGATGTTGATGATGATGATGGTGATGACAGCGACGGCAGCAACGACAACAACGGCCACAACGACAGCAACGACATCAGTTTTGACATTTGTGTTGTGCTAGTAGGTGTTTGTTTTTCGATGGTATCCTTAGAGAGTGATCCTAAATGGCAATGAATCAGAAAAATATCAATCAATTTTTTGTTGTTCTAGATACGCTTGTGTTGGCAGTGAAAACGTGCTGTCTTAGTCTACATATAAATAGAATTGTTTTTTTTTTTTTTTTACTTTTTTGGAATACACAACGCACCTATGGGGCTTTGTAGCCATGACAACTTAAAGTTATGAACGCATTATTTGGTTTCTTGAATTTGGTATGCGGAGTTATTTTTGGGCCGAAATTACTGCAATTATTCGTCAGGAACTGGTAGGTATAATGGGATTCATGTGGAAAAGAAATTTGTAAATTTATCCATGACACATTGATGGCTGGATGGCACATTGACGTAGGCTGCAAATGTACAGACAACATTTCTAATGTAGAGATTGATTTTCCCAGACCCTTGAACCGGGGAAATATACTCGTATCTCTATCCATCCAACAGATAAGAATTCTGGCTTGAAGAAAGCATTTAGCAATTATATGTTTGTATAAAGATCTTAATCTTCCAGACAAATCCCATGGCGAACCAAATATATGGAATCCGTAATATTAGAGAGCTTAGAAGCTAATTTAATAGGCAGTCATTAATGCTATGTTTGAACACATTCTCGAATTTCAAAAAATTAAGTAAAAACGTCTCTTGGACATAAGCGCGGTTAATTAAAGAGAAACGAATGCATAACCAAGTTAGGCAAGCAGAGTTCAACCCATTGTAGATTGACACAGGATATATAATAATAAGCCTATTCAACTATCAAACATCCGTGTGGTTCTTTTTTCGTAGTCTAGGCAGTACGTGAACATTCAGAGTTTGTATTCGACAAAGGCAAGAGAAGACAATAAAAGATCTCTGCAACAGGAGCTAAAAGATGAACAAATTCGCTTAGGCGCTCTCTTAGCTTAGACTAGTCTGCAGCGACTTTCTTCCTTCCCTGGAAGACAATTTTATGATCCTGCTTCCCTTTTATCGGGCCCCCGCCCAATTATCAAGGCTTCGCCCATTAATGACGTTGTCTAATAAAAAGCGGGGGCACATTACTGGTCTTATCCTAAACATCTTCAGATAACGCCTCTGAAGGTTGCTACGATTTGACCAGTAACAGGTTGCCGGTCATATTTCTTGTTGGCGGCTGGACCACCGGTAGTCCATACCAGGACTTAAATCACGGTACCATGGGAGTCAGGAGCCCCCCGGATTTTGGTCCGGGCCTGACTTATTGAGGTACGCCCCCTTGTTGGAGCGTCATGGTGGCTGTGGTGTAAACCCAAATCGCGGGAAAGGGTCTAACCCATTGTAGAGTTGCAAATAAGTACTGGGTGCTGTGACCCTAAGATCAGTAAGAGGTTTTAGGTCGGTCTCGACTCATACAAAGGCTGGAACTTGTGCCTCCAACACAGTTCCGAATTGGTATCAAAGGATTGACGGAGAGCGATGGCAAGGCGTATCCTTGCTCCCTATGGATGTATGGGCATCCCGTAAACATAAGGTCTACATGACAGGTGGTTTACGTTAAAAAAACAAGAGACGTTCTACCCTTTTACCAAAAAATTTCACTAAATTTAAAGAAGTGTTAAAGTGATAACGCCGAAACGACTGAAGTACAAACAGTGCTCGCCGACCCACCAGCTACAGTGGCGAAATAGTGTGACAGTTGTCTTGAAAACATCACACCAGATCAACGCAGGGAAATTTATGGTTTGAGGGTGGAAGGATTGAAGCTGGCCCCAATATCTGAGCAGTTATATATTTCAATAAATGCTTGTCATCAAGCCTTGGAGTTCGTCAAACGCCATGGGGTCTTCTCTGATCAACCTCGTGCTGATCGGATGATTCACCGCCTGTCTGAAAAGGATAGATTTAAGACCGCTGTTGACATTCATGTCAAAATTTCGGCACAGGAAGACGTAAATATTGGTGTTCACACAGTTGACTGAATTTGGCTTAAGAGGCCGTGTCGTGCAAAATAAGCCCCTTATAAGGAAGATGAATCGGAAAGCCAGAATGTTGTTTGCGAAAGAGCATATCAATTGGATACGCGAACAATGGAAAAATGTCATCTTTCCTGATGAATCTAAGTTTAATCATTTTGGTTCTGACGATAAAACTTATGTTCGACGTCGTGTTGGCGAAGAATTTACGGAAAAATGTATGAAGCCTTTAAAAGAGGTGGTGGATCTGTGATGGTATGAATCTAACAGGTCCTGGTACTATTTGCCGAATTAATGGGACCATGGACCGCCGTGTCTATGTAGACATATTAGAAAATGTCCTACTTCCTTACGCTGCTGACCAACTTCCCCAAAACTGGATCTTACAAGCAGATAGTGATCCGAAACACACGTCGAAAAAGGCTCGAGAATTTCTGCAAGACCAAAACGTGAATGTGATGACAAGGCCAGCTCAATCTCCTGACCTTAATCCGATTGAGATGCTTTGGAATGACGTTGACAAAATGATTAAAAAGAAAAAACCTTCAAACCTCAACGAAATGTTTGAATTTATTCAAGAAGGATGGGCAAACATTTCGGCCTGGCTCATTGAATCCATGCCGCGAAGATCTGATTAGGTGATAAGGAATAAAGGGAGTTCGACTAAATATTGATGTTTTGTAAATTTCGAATCAATTTAAGTAAAAAAACATCGAAAACAACTCATCATAATCACATTATAGCTCATTTATAAAAAAGTCCCTATTTATGTGCTCGCAAGTTTAAAGAACCATTTTTTTCTCTTTTTTTTTTAAAAAAAAAACCCCAATTAAAGATGTAATTTAATTTCCATAAAGAATTAAAATAAATGAATTGTTTTTGATTATGAAAATGCTTGTTTGCAGTTTTTCTAACATTTTTTTGTTCTTTAGAGAAATTACTTCTTCCAGCTCCATTTCCCTATTTGTAAGCTCGCCACTGTAAATCTTTGAGGAAAAATTCCAACGTGGACCAAGGTCTAGTTTTCTACTCGTTGAACAACCCTTGTCTTGTCGTTTTGTGGCTGAAAGTGAAAGATTTCTTTCTTATTATTTCTGAATTTCGGAGTTCGCCTGTAAATACAATAGAACCTAGACTCCTGACGTAGTAGTTATCGACTACTAAGTTGCCTACCAAGTCACATCACCACCAACTTCGAAAGGCAAATCCGGAAAAATAGTAAGACTTCTTGAAAATGAAATTCTTATATTGAATCTGGTGTGAAGTTGACATTATGCATAAAGAAAATCTAACATTGATTCCACAGCAGAAGTCACGTAGCTTTCTAAGAAGAATAACTTAACGCAAGGCAACAGAAAGTATGATTATGGTGTCTGTTCGTGGAATATAAGGAATTTGAAAAGATCATGGATTGAGTCACCTTTCAGATATTCTTTTGATATCCACAAGACCTGGTGGTCTCTAAATGATAAGGATAGATAGAGACCGGACTAGCGCTTAACATAGATTCGGAAACCTGTATGCAACCAGTGTCAAAATTCAAATGTCAAGCACTACACCAAAGACTGTAAAATTGTTAGCTAAAGACTAGTGAACAATTGGACTTATTATTTGACTTATAGTGTGTTAGTAGTTTTTACTCAGCGATCACAATGAGTTCGCTGGCGTATCGAAGATTCTCAGTAATTCGAACTGATAGGTTTCATTTATATTATTTTTACACAGGAAGATATAATTTTTTTGAAATATCCTTTATGAAGCTGCGAAACAACGGTTTCTTCAAGTAAGAAAATTTAGGTTGAGAAGTACGCGGTGGATTTGTTGAGATTTGCTTATCTGCATCCAAACAAATAGCGAAGATCCTCGACTGCTACAAAGCAGACTTAAGAAGTTCGATAAGATGCACTGGACGAAAAGAAGATAAAAAATATGATATAGAATGCTACAGACATCCCGGTCAATAAGGACAGCAGCTCCGACTGCGAATTTGCTGTCAAAAGAAGACTTAGAAAACAAGTCTTCAGTTTCATACCACACGACGAAGGTTCGCCGACATAAACCTTATAAACGCCCACGCCCCGACAGAAGAAAAGGACGATCTTACCAAATATTTTTTCCTTAACAAAACCTACGAGAAATGCCCTAAATATGGCGTGAAAATCGTCCTTGGCATTTTAATGCCAAGCTAGATAAGAGACATGGTTTAAACTGAATATATCTAATGTAATATGTGACATACCAACCAAATTACAGACTACATAGGAACGATAGAATCACTGAAACCACCGGTGGCGAAGAGGCCATTAACTCTAGGTAAACTATTACATCGAATAGTATTTTCTAAGCTATTGCATCCGGCACTGAGTTCATTGCTGTTGAAATAAGTGACTGAATACTAAATATCTAAATATCTGTAATACCAGATATCCCTTGATATCTCTGTTCAAGACTTACTTTTCCTGACTTACAATGTAAATTTATCTAAATGTGCTACAACTGAGTCTCTTACATATAAAGACTTTACATTTTTTGACGTTAATGCCCTTCAACTAGCCTCAATATCCGCCCCTAGTTTCAGTGTAGACTGAGAGCCGATCCTAATGACAACGTTGATTCCTTTCAATCAATTTTAACCCAACTGCTTGATGAACATGTACCGACAAAAGCAGTGAGAGTCCTAAACCAAAGCTGCCCATACTTCAGATATGATTGACCCAATTAAGGTCCGGAATAAATTACACAGTCGATGGAAGTGCAGATCAACTACCATCAATTGGGAAGCATTTAAAGAGGCACCGCCTTACCCGCCAAAAAACTCTGTAGCAATTTAAAAAAGATCGGTGTTTCAAAGACCTTAATTCACAGGGTGTTCTCGACCCTGATAATCTGAATGAGTATTTCGTCGGCAACCAATATCGGCGAATTTGACGAGCTCTGTTCATAGACTGGAAAATTTCGACGTTGTAAGTGAGGATAAAGTTTATAAATGCACAATGGCTATTTCCTCTGATGCTATCGGTGATGATGGCATACGAGTACCTATAAGATTTATTCAACTTGTTTTAGCCCCAATTATAGCCCATCTCACTCACATTATTAACTTCTGCGTAACCACATCAACTTTTCCACAGTCTTGGAAAATTACAAGGATACTTCCAATCGCAAAAAGAACAAACATCAATTCCCCCTCTGACTTCAGATCAATAAGCATCCTACCGTGTCTTTCGAAAGTCTTTGAAAAAGTCATAGAGAAACAAATACTAAGCCATGTGATCATCAACAACTTGCTTTACCCAAAACAATCAGGCTTTAGAGCAAATCAAGTTTGCTCTACAGCTATGATAGACCTACTTGATGAAATACTGCAAAAGTACGATAAGGGTTATATAAGCCTACTTTGTTTGCTTGATTTCTTGAAGGCTTTTGACAACATTCTAAGGTGGAAGCTTAAAAACTTGTTTTTGGTCTCAGTGTTTGAGCTGTAGAGCTTATCGGCAGCTATTTATCAAGTAGATTCCAGAGAGTTACTTCTGGCGACAAATCCTCTTCACTGAAGGCCTTAATTCAAGGTGTTCCACAATTGTCAATTCTTGGTCCAATACTATTCTGCATGTTCATCAACGATCTCCCATCAATCTGTACCCACACTTCTGTGCATTTTTATGCGGATGGCGTATAACTCCATCTAGGCAAACCCTTTAGCCATCTTGATGAAATGGCTCTCTTGGTTAATGAGGATCTTGCCCAAATCTCTGCTTGGTTCGTCGCTAATTGGTTGCTCCTAACCCCAACAAAACTGCAAGTAATACCAGAAATTTCGATCTCAATATCTTGCCAGACATATGCTTAACTAATACCAAAATTACACCTGTGGAACATTGCACTAGGCTTGGTTTTATAATTGATCGTAACCTTTCATGCTATGGTCATACTAACGCAGTTATTGGTCGGGTCTATGGATGTTTACATAAACTGTGGCTTACTTCGTATCTTACTCCTATGGAAAGGAGACCTAAGTTGGTATTGACATTAATAGTGCCCCTCATTGCATATGCTGAGGTTGTCTATAGCACTCTTGATTCACTATCACAACATAAACTCCAAACAACATTCAATGATGCGGTCCGCTTTGTATATGGCCTTAGAAGATAGGACCCTATCCCCGAACACTCTAAATATCTACTAGGTTGCACACAGCAACATATATCAGTGGAAGAAATTGTACATTTTTACATAAAATTATTAACAATAAATCTCTGTCCTATTTATTTAAGAAGCTTGTGTTTAATCGTTCCGTAATAAATCTTTGTCTAGTTTCCCGTCGTCGCCAATATTGGAATTTTTCGGGAAACGGACACAGGCTTATTGATATTCCGAAAAAAGTGTGCCCTACAGTACTGGTTCCTATTTTCTGCGCGATCTTAAATTGAGATAGACTAAACTGAGCCAAGTACAGCGGAACAAGCCTCCAGGAGTTCAAAATTGAAACATACCACCTATTCATCGATTTCAAAGCCGTATATAACAGCGCCTAAATAGTTGAACATCTCTAGTTTCAGCATTACTGCCAATTGTACTATTTGCGACTATTGAAGCAGAAGCGATTGACTTAGCGGTCAACGAAGGCAAAACAAACTATGTGCTTTCAAAAAAGAGGAACATACAACATCGACGCCTAGGACAAAACATCACGAAAGGCAGATACTTACAACTCTGTGGTAGGAAGGCAATTTATCTACCACAGCTCCGTTGTCAACTCTGACAACATCAGCACGGAAATTATATGAAGAGGGTGCCGTGAAATAAGTCCAAGTGAAATAAGTGAAAGTGAAATAAGGCAAAAATTTAACTTCACTCTGTGAAACTGAAATAAGGCCAAACGAATTCACGGATCCAAAGTGAAATAAGGCCAAGTCATCAAAATGTTTATTTGCCAAACAAAATTTGTATCAAGGTTTGATTTTTTCACCGTATTTCATTTCATCAAGATCTTTCCAACAGTACCAAAAAAATTGGGATTATTTCACTTTCAGAAAGTGAAAAACGCCAGACGTTAAAATACGGCCTTATTTCACGGTACCAAAGAATCACTCCTGCGGATCGGTGTTTATTTTGGGCTTAGAAAGCAAATTTACCCTCTCTCGAGCAAGCAAAAAGACTTTATACAGTAGTTACCCAGATCATTCCAGTGCTGCTTTACGATGCAGGAACTTGAATATCGACGAAAATGATGCCGACCTTGTCTGTAAAGCTAACTTGGCTGTGATGGCAAAGTCACCAAGTTATTGACAATAACCAAGAGAGACAACGCGATAGACAAGTTTATGGGAACATCAACCAACTTCGTTTGCGCAACTTAGGCAGCTTGCAAAAGGCCGCGCTAGCCGGAGAGGCATGTAAGCTGAGTCCCTAGTCCACCCTGGACTGTAGGCGCCATCTAAATAAGTAAGTAGGCAAGTAGGTAAGTTCAGTCGGTATTCGAAAGTTTCATAAGAGGATGGGAACGGCATCCTAAAGATAGCGAAACAAAAGGTTTAAAACATCGAAGTAGAATATTGCCAGTGTTGAGGATCTGAAAATACAATAACTTTACAACAGACCACTAAAAGGTGGCGACAGGCAACACTTCGATTTGAAATAGTTTGAGCAATTCAAGTTGAAGGATCTCAGCCAAACTATTCATCTACCCAAGCAACAAAGCTGAAATATTTAAGGTAGCTGGCGAAAGCAAGATTCGCTACTATAAGTGCAACTCATTTAGTCGGAAGAAATTTCGCCTGATGAGCAGAACTTTAACATTATACTTAGATACAAACATTTGCGCCAGTGTATATAGCGAGCATTTCAAAGTCGATTACGACACCCGGAGTTTGAAGAAACTCGACTGTAAAATCGGAATAGTTCAGCAAAACTAACCTTGCCAAGACCATTCGAAACATTTTTGCACCCGGATTTGGCAGGACTATTATGCAGAAACTTCAATATAATCTCTGTCCTAAAGTACGGAATAGTTGCGTCAACCTTGTCAAGATGAATAAAAACGTTATTGCCCCTTTTGTGGCAACATATGTTAGTTTCAGTAATGGATTCTCACATTTAGCAACTCAGATGAGCAAGACGCATTGAGCGTATGAGCACCAACGCCGCTGCCCAGCGTTTGAATATACTATACAGAAATATCGCAGAAAAATATCGCTACTTAGATGACGCACATCTATCTTTCAACTGCGAGAGTATCCATTGGCACAGATCCACAGAGTAATACAAAAAGAAAGAACATTCTTGAAGTTTACAGATACTTCACGTCGGTAATGTTGCAATTTAGTTTGGTTCCCAATGCATTCTTCGAAATGAATACACTAAAGTCTACACATGTTTCCGCTAAACTAATACGAGTAGCTCATCCAACACAAGAACGAAACGCATTTACTAATCGTCCAAATCAAATTGTTTGTCAACTTAATCCATCAACTGCTCAATGTTGCAGCACATGACAAATTGTCTGCTGTTACAAATCATAAAACGTCCAAATTACAAAAACAAAAACACATATTACGCACTTTTTGGGTGGCCTAATGACACAGTGTCCAATAACACCACATTGACAACACACGAAAATGTCACTTTTTTGACAGCACTCAAAGGAGCTCAGTGCTCCATGTAGCACCCTTCCGTTTAATGAAAACAGTCATCTCGGTCGCCTACTTATTCCCAGTGCTTGCCAAATACATAATCACTTAGCCGGAAACTGTCTGCGATGACAAGATTCGACCAGCTGCGCCAGTCCATTTCTTAATCTTAGCCCAGTTTTCTCCTCGGATGAGTCAGCAGGGTTGGAGGCAAATCTCCAATTTTCTCCTCTCAACGTCATGTAAAATTATTCTTTAGTCCTTTGTGAAATGTAAGTCTCGAAAATAGATATGTACATGTGTCCATCCACTTAGGCTTAATTAAAAGCGACGCAAGATACATGGATATTCCGACAGATGAATGTACAATATGTACAAAGAAATCAGATTACAGGGAGGAATGTCAGTGCAGTTCAATAGAAACTACACAGCATTGGGATTATCAGAAGTTGATGTCTTCCTGTGAAAACGGACTAATACCGGAAATCTCACTTCATCCCGATTGTCAGACTATAAGTACAATCGATTCCCAGAAACATGATCTCTGCGATAGGAAGTCATCGACGTTGTTCTCCGATGGCTTTCTCAAAGGTCGCCTAATTCAGTGAACTCTATTTATAGTTGTCGCTTAAGGCTACGCAAAATTTAGAGCAAAGACCCAACTTTGGGTTGGGCCTTTCCACATCCTTCTATTCCGATCGTTAACATCTCCGGTGCTTAATGCTAATTTTGGTGTTGAGCGCCAATTAAGTGGCTCCGCACATCTTGATCTAGTCTATTTCTGTCCCAAAATATGCTCCATTCTGTACGGATATGCTAGAACTATCGAATGGGCTTGAATGCGCTCTGATTTTAGATTCTAAAAATATCGAAAACTATGGTCTGCTGCAGCAGCAGTAGCAGTAGCATGCAGTTGCTCCCATTGCGTAATGTGTCATTTCGCAGGGACAGTCATGAAACACGGCACATGGTATCACTTCAAATTGGATCAGAGATACAGATATGTTTCTGGAAATATTCCATCGGTTCTCTTCAGCTGATGATGAAATTTCCCACCTGTAGATGCTGCATGAATAAAGTGGGTCATCGCTTTGGATTGACGGAGACATAATGCTCCGGAGGGCACGCGAGTCTAAGTAATTGGAACTGTCATCGAAGATGAGTGATTTAAGGGGGCATTAGCTTTCGCTTTAGTGCTCCGGACGGAACACGGACAGAAGGGCGAAGATAAGTTTATTTGTGGAAATAAATCTGAGAAAAGGGATTCCGATTGATTTATTGTTGCTCTTTTTTATTTTTTTGTTTCTATGGAAAGTTCCATCAGTGATACACTGTGGCTAAGAGGAAAAACGATTTTAGTTTTTTTTTTTTTTTTAATTTTATTGGTAAAGAAAATGGTTTTGAATATTTAAATGAGGTAGACTTAAATCATAACAACTTTATAGAAATGTTTACGACTTTGCTAGGCAATGAAGCAAGTCTGTATAAAGTTTGAATGTGGAGTAAAACAAATGTACGCTAATCTTGACAGATTTAAAATCCCATAAATGTAGATCAGGCTACATAAATCTGTACTGAAGCAAGTGTGCATATGGGAAGGAGTTAATTTTTCACTTTATAATGAAAACGATTTTTGCAGGCAGAAGTTTTGGAAAGGCGGTTTCGCTTATCATATTAAGACGCTTCAAAATCATCTATAGGTGCCCCTATGCCAGCATTCCATTTGCAATTGTGCTCAATCTGATTTTGCGTCAATACAATTTAGAAGAGTGACCAAATATCTGTCTAAGAGATGCTCTTCTTATTATTGTATAACATAAAATTAACAAAGTTATTCGAGGTCCTATACAAAAAAAAGCTCCACTATAAGCAAGGATTCAATAAGATGAATCCATTGAGTCTGATTTAACTAGTGATAACTAGTTGCATCAAAGCCTTAGATGAGCTAAGCCCATTTATGTACTCCTGCAACAGATTTACAGACATACCATTTATAACGGAACCAATAAATAATTTGTTGGCATTTGCGCAGGGATTCGCTGTCAAAATTCAGCGGCTACATCGACAAACAGGAAAATTATTATAGAGGGTGATTCGATAAGAACGATAGAAAAAAAAATTTAAATTTAACAACAATGCCGTAAGATATAAAATTATTTTGAAGCTACGTCCATGCCATTACATGTGAAATAGCACATCATTCAAATGACTGCCTCGGCTTCGCTGGCAGTGCTTCCAGCGGTCGGTTCAATTTTTGATGACTCGCTCCAACATGTCCGGCGTTATTCCGACAATAGCGTGCCGAATGTTGGCCTCGAGCTCGTCCAAAGTGGTTGACTTGTTAATGTAGTCTAAGGACTTGACGTAGCCCCAGAAAAAATAATCGAGTGGTGTTAAATCGCATGATCGCTGCGGCCAATTGATGAACGCTCCCCGTGAGATGACCAAGTCGGGAAATTTCTCCTTTACAGCTACGAACGTTGCGTCGCTCGGATATGTCGATGTTATGGAGCTCTGACCACAGAAAATCGGAAACCATTTACGGTAACGGTGTCTCCTTCTCATTTCGAAAGAAATAAGGTTCGATGATGCCACCGTACCATAAACCGCATTTTGGATGCATTGATGCTTGGTCGAATAATTTTGGATTGTGTTCGCTCCTGTAGCGGCAATTTTGCTTGTTGACATAGCCGCTGAGCCAAAAATGGGCCTCGTCCGAGAAGATGATTTTTTGGCCAAAATCCGGATCTCCAGCTAACATTTCCAACGCCCAATTAGCGAACTCACGGCGTTGGATATGGTCGCCCGGCTTCAATCTTATATGGTTGTAGGCCTAAGTCCAACCGAAAAATAAGCCGGGTTGACTCTCTTGCGATGCCCAATTCAACTGATCGACGTCGAATCGGCATTTCTGGGTCTTCTTTGATACTGGCCGCTACGGCGGCTATGCTTTCTTCATTTGTCCCCAATCTCTGCTCTGGTTAATGCCTTAAGATCGAAAAGAGTGTACGCACACTCAAAGTCTTCCATGTTGCGACGAATTGCTTGTATACTGGAGCAATGATGACGACCGACATCACGACGAAATTCACATTGCGTATTTATAACTGGGCCGGAATTTCGATATCTTTTAATAATTTCCGCACGTTCCGTAAGCGTGAAACGCTGCATGATGAAATGGCAAACCTTACAGAATATTTTGACAGCTGGATATCATTGGTAACTTTGAGAGCTGCTGAAACATAACAATTGGAAAAACTATCATTGCTATCTGGTCATCCCTTATTTTAAAATGAGAAACCGAAGGTTTCGTACCATAAAAACACCTATGGGGCGTCGTTCCGTTCAACACTTTAGTGGCCGTACGATCTCTAATATAAGAGGCTGTATTTGTAGCTTCGGATCACAAATATTGGGGGAGTCATGATGCCGCTAGCATTTGAGTTTTTCATGTTTTTTACAATAGCACCACTCTTATTAAATTGTATATTGTTCAATTTTTTAATGATTTTGGTTACAGATAAAAAGTTAGAGCAAATGTATGCAAATGTATCTTTGAGGTATTTGATTTAACATGTATGTACAATATATACGTCTCCTATACCCTCTGAGACAACATTGTTTCCAGAAGCAAGCACTACATTTGTTTTATGCACAACCAGAGACGAATAAATTGATTTGTCATTGCACAAATTTGCAGATGCTCCGCTTTCCAAAATCCAGGTGTGAATGTTTCTTTTTTGAGCAACCCTATAATTGGTATGTCCTGAAAGAGCTGCATACGTTGGTTGTTTCGTTTCCATGCGCTTTGCATTGCGATTATATATGTATTATGCCCCCTTTTCGGTGACTTCTGTTATATTCATTCCTTGGATGTTCCTGCGTAGTTCTCTGTCCATTTCTTCCCTCCCCCTTCCATTTATTTGACCTGGTGGGAAACACACTAGGATTATTTCTCGTACATTTCAATTTTTCATTTCGCCATCGTTCTTCTTCCAAAACTTTGACCTTCAACTGCTCCAAGATTGGCAGACTACCTCTGCTCTCAATGGCTACTACAAAGCTCTTCATGCCATGTACACTGCATAGGAACAGGATACCGACTAAATCGCCAGAAACATCGATATTTATTTGTTTTAGGTTTTCAATGATTGTGCAGAATTCACTTATTTGCGCTCAAAATTTTTCACTTATCGTAAAATGAAAGCGAGCAAGTTTTTTTAAATAAATTTACCTTTTGCGCGGAACCATCAGCATGATATACGCCGCGTAACACATTCCACGCTTCTTTCGCTGACTTGCAGTTTTTAGTATCAGTTCGTTGGATTTTGTACACAGTGTTATTGTTGCTAATGCTTTTTGTTCAAGATTTTGCTATTTTTGTTTTTCTGTAGCACTTGCCTCAGCTGCGCATTTTGAAATAACTACATCCCAATAGACCAAAGTACGGGTAATAAGCAAATTTTTCATTTACACTGACTACGTGGTATAATTTTTGTCAATTTGAGCGAAAGAACTCATCACTAATTTTGCAAAACCAAAAAAGAAAAATAGCCCGACACATGAATTTAAACTTTGTAGTTCGTTAAACCGATAAACGATTTATGCTGGAATTACAAATTCGTAAAAATCCTTACTTCGCGAAACATGCCCCGCACCTGGACCCATAACCAATGTTGGAAAGAAACACGTGTTTACATTATGATTGCTTTATTCAGAGAGAGAGAATGAGTTTACAATGTTAATGTGGTTAAAGTAAAGTTAGTAGCGTTTAATGCAATTTGGGTTGGCAATACAGAACATCGAGGTTATTATTCTGACATCGATTATATCGCCATAGGTATGCTGTCGTAACTGGTGGTTACTGAACGCGACTAGAATTTGAGGAAATTAGGAAATTGGTATTCAGTCCATAATGTTGCTGTTGTCCTGAAAGCAATACTTATGCTGTATGTGTCGTTGAGGGCGATTCAGAGCATTTACCACTACTTTTTCCCAAATTGTGCGAGAACCTAAGACCATAAGGACCTTCTATTCAGAAAAGAATTCCTTTTCTTTTGTTAAACGCTCTTCCAGTTTTGAATCAAACTTATTCATTGCCTTGTTCTGCTTCTGTATGATAACCTCTGGGTGGAAGGTTTGAGTTTTGGGAAGTCAAATAGATAGTGACTATAATGGCACCGAGACTTTGTCTTGCCACGGTTCTCGTGGAAAATAAGACAACTCACCGACTGATAGGACATAAACGTTCTTATTTCGTCAGACAAAAATGTTGTGTCCTTTTTGTATGAATCAAAGAATGTGTAACTTAAGGAGTGTAGCCTGCTCGCTACTAAAATACTTAATAACCTTTTTTTTGTACATCCGCAAATAATCAAGTGTCCTCTCAATGGAAAACATGTCGAGAAACTGACTTAAAGGCAAATAGGACCATCAGTCGAGTAAATTGAATCACCTGGGCATCTCCGTCTGCGTGATAATTTTTCTTTTACGTACTGGTACAAATGGGTGACCAGATAGCAATGATAGTTTTTCCAATTGCTACGTTTCAGCAGCTGTCAAAGTTACCAATGACATCCAGCTGTCAAAATATTCAGTAAGGTTCATTGTGGAATGAAGAAAACATAGGCGCCGTAGCGGCCAGTATCAAAAAAGACCCAGAAATGTTAATTCGGCGGTGATCAGTTGAATTGGGCATAGCCAGAGAGTCAACCCGGCTTATTTTGCGGTTTGATTTAGGCCTACATACGAGTACATCCATATAAGATTGAAACCGGACGACCATATACAACGCCATGAATTCGCTAATTGTGCTGGAGATCCGGATTTTGGCCAAAAAATCATCTTCTCGGATGAGGCCCATTTTTGGCTCAGCGGCTAGGTCAACAAGCAAAATAGGCGCTATTGAAGCGAACACAATCCAAAAGTATTCAGCCAAGCATCAATGCATCCGCAAAGATTGACTGTCTGGTGCGGTTTACGGTATGGCGGCATCATCGGACCTTATTTCTTTCGAAATGAGGAATGATACACCTTTACCGTCAATGGCTTCAGATACAGAGGGATATTAACCGACTTTCTGTGGTCAGAGCTCGACAACATTGATATATCCGAGCTGTGGTTCCAACAAGACGGCGCTACATGCAGCTGAAGCGGAAAGCCTTATTTACGAGCTCTTCAAAATGGCAGGCGATGACTTGGTAAGGAGCATGCACCAATTGATCTAGAAAATATGTTCAGACGAAAGTATGCTCAGCATTGTTTGTTTGTCCGATCCTCAAGAAAGGAGACCCTCTAAACTGCACCATCCTGTCTCCCATATTGTGCGAATGCCTGAAGCCGTTCCTCAACAACTTGATAGGTCCACATCAGAGTGGCTTTAAGCCAAGAAAGTCCATCATCGACCAAAATTCACACTACCGCAGATCTCGGAAAAAACCCCAGCCAAATCGATACACACCACCTATTAATGGATTTTATGGCCGTGTATGACAGCATCTATACATAGCAATGTCTAGTTTTGGCACCAGAGCCAAACTCGTCCGTTTGTGCAGCATGACGATGGAGAATACACGCCGGTAATGAACTCACCGAGACTTTTGATATCAAAAAAGGATTTTTTTTTGAAGAACTTAACTGTTTGAGCTCAGTCGCTATTTTGGTCCATGGGTGGTATCCAACATTTAAAGGGGAGACTAAATTGGCTAAATTGTTAGTGGAAGGTGGCTTGTTGTTGTTTTCTAGTCAACTACTCATCTTACTTGATTTTACTTGACTGAAAAAATTAATGCCTTTCGGGCACGGTTGGGATTCGAACAGTGAACCTTCCGATCACGACAAGAACAAGACGACGAACTGTCGTGAGATTTTTTTAACATCATTCTTGAGAGAATAGTGCGAGACTTTCTTGCCAACACAAGAGGCACAATCTTTCAAAAGTCCGTCCAATTACTCGCGTTCCGCAATGATATTGGCATAATCGGAAGAAAGCAGAGTGATGTCAGTGGCGCTTTCGCGAGTAATGAAGAGTACGCGGCGAAGATGGGTTTAGCGGTCAATCAGGGCAAGACCAAGTATAGGGTGGGAATTAGAAAGGACACCCAACACCGACGTCTCGTATTAATCGTCACCCTCGACAGATATAACTTTGATGTAGTTAAGGTGTTCATCTACCTAGGCTCAGTTATCAATTCAGACAATGACACAGACGAAGAATAACCCTTGGCAATCGCTGTTTCTTTGGGCTAAGTAGGCAATTGTCTAGCAGGCCCTCTCTCGAACAACAAAAGTAACCCTATATGGGACCTTAATATTCCCAATCCATCTCTATGGCGCGAATGCATGGACTTGAAGGTCTGCATAGACGGTAAATGGAAGACAAAATACAACGACGAACTGCATGGGCTTTAAAGCGACATCGACCTAGCCAAAAGAGTGAAAGTCGAACGACTAAGGTGGCTGGGTTATGTAGAGCGGATGAACACCAATGCTCCAATCCAAAAATTCTTAGAATCCGCCCCCGACGGACCGCGACTGAGGTGGCGCGCGCAAGTGGAAAGGAACCTCAACCAACTTAGCGTGCGAAACTGGAGGCAACTAACTAAAGATCGAGCTAGCGGGAGACGCTTGTTGGCTTAGGCCCAGGTTCACCTCGGACTTTACCGCCACTTTAAGTAAAGTAAGTAGGGGTACGAGTACGATTACTCAAAAAAAATTTAATACCAACGAGGGTACGAGTACTCAAATAAGTGTTAGGCGTCAACAATCGATTTAAGTACAAAATTTGACTACAGGCCACAGTCTTCCAGTCAGTTCAAAAGTAAGTTCGCAATGCACACTTCGTCCGATCCCAGAGAAAGCTGAAGTAGTTCAGATTCACTTTCGATTTCAAGGCTGATTCACTCGGAGACGAGTTGTACAGAGCCATTTCTGTCAGATAATGTAAGATGACTATGAAGAACGCTCGCTGTTTCGTGAAAGTCAGCAGCAATCTTACCGAGACCTTTGATGCCAAAAGAAGGTTTAGACAAAGTGATGCACTGTCATGTGACTTCTTGAGAAAATTAAGCGAACCCCGTAAGTCAACACTAAAGCAATAACTTTCCAAAAGTCCCTGCAACGAGATGCTTGGATACTCAAGTGGACAAAACCAAACCAACCACAGTACAACATTGTTAACGTCACAATACTCGTACCTCTGTTCAGCTTTCAATTTTTTATATGACAGTCCATCAGTAATTAAACGAGAAGTTACGATTGTCAATCGATCTTTCTTTGTCCTAAGGATGCGACTTATATACGAGTATGAGGAGACTCTATACACATGGCCGTTATCATTTTAGTCCTACTCTGTGGCTCAGAAGCATGAATGTAAGCGAAGGCGGGTGAAAATTGTTTGCTCATTTTTGAATGCAAGAGAAGGACATGTACGAGGGTTGTCTGAAAAATTTCCGACCGCAACGTAAAGATAGCGGCATTCGTCAATAAAGGCTAGTGAATGATAGTTATGCATCTTTTGACAGTTACTTACCAAAGTTTCAGTCATTTTGGACGCGCAGTTTTTAGTTGACAGTCGATGCGAGCGTTTTTTGTGAAAATGGAATAAATTGAGTATCGAGCTGTTACGAGTATTAAATTCTTGTTTTTGAAAGGCAATATGCCTACGCAAATCAAAAATTAGTTGGACTCTGTGTATGGGGACTCTGCACCATCATTTACCACAGTGAAATTTTGGGGAGCTGAATTTAAACGTTAAGAGCTTGGGAGATGATGAACGTTCGGGATTATTAAACCAAGATTTAGGCACGAGAAAGCTGTACGCGCGTTGGGTGCCGCGTTGGCGCAGTTTAGGCGCAATAAGTCCGAGTTTTGGCGCCGATTAATTACTGCAGATGAAACTTGGATACACCAGTGGACTGCAAAGGGCGAGCCGGCTCCAAAAAAAGCAAAAACTGTTTTTTCGGCTGGGAAAGTGATGGCGACTGGCTTTTGGGATAGTAAAGGAGTTATCTTAATCGATTATCTTCAAAAAGAAAAAACCATTACAGGAGCATACTACGTATCATTACTTGCCATGCTGAAGGCAGAAATTGCGGAAAAACGGCCACATTTGCAGAAAAAGAAAATCCTGCCATGACGAAAATCCATGAATTACGGTTTGAACTGCTTGACCATCCGTCTTATTCACCAGATCTAGTCACAAACGACTTCTTTTTGTTCCCTCATCTAAAAACAGCGCTCGGAGGACAGAGGTTTTCGTCAAATGAGGAGGCAATCACCTTCGTGAACAATTATTTTGCAGAGAAAAACGCCAAGTACTATTTGGACGGGTTAGAGAGATGGGAGCATTGCTGGGAGAAGTGTGTAGAGTTACAAGGAGACTCAACCTCTCCAGCCCGATGATTCTTTAACGGACAACTCAATTGAGGAAGACCTCGTCTTAGTGTGACGTTCCTTTCCACTTGTGGGCTCCAGTGGAGAGGCTTATTGGTAAAAGCACATGTTCACCAAGTAAGAGGTATACAAATACTCAAACCGATTTTTGGAACCTGAGCAGTACTTTATAGCTGATTTATACAGATACGTATTTGTTAGCGACTGCCCTGTATACTACAGCCTTGACTCCATCGACCGATTTGGATTCATCTGAACATAGGAACTTGGGAATCACAAGTAAGACAAGCCTATTCTGTTTCCAATCGCGGACAGTGAATGTAATCTTGAATGTTGACCTAAAGATCAATTTCGGTAAGACATCTGTTTGATATTAATGTTCCACTTCCACATAGACTCAGACTTATAAATCTGAAGACTGTTGATGAACACTGGAGTATATTATATAACCACGAATCAACACATACGGGTACCTTATCTATAAAAGGGATCAGCTCCAAATGGTTTTCTTTTTATAAATCATATCTAAAAGGATGGATACTCTGACGCCGTCCCAAGCATTAGAGGGACCTTCAACAAAGATATTTGATGTTAATTTTTTCATTGACAGCGCAACTGACATATCCAACTAGTCAGAGTAAAACCAACTTAGAAGTCCTGAATTGAACTACTCACTACGTGTATATGTGTACTTATCCATGGTTGTATTTGGCGTATGATGACTGGATAAAATATGTTTAAAGAAAAATTTGTTCAAAGTCTACATTGTCTTCCTCTTTCGAACAGAATTTAACTTATTCAATCAAAGCAAAGTAGTGCGAATATTCATGCAAACAGAAATAAGCAAACCTTCGAAAGCAGTTCGAAAGCAACGAAGAAAACAAGAAAATAAATTTCTTCTGCGTCAATAATTGATTGACCTTGTTTCTTGTGAAGGAAGACAAATTCATAATTCTTTGAAGTTTCCTCTTTAAGCCATTTATGCATAAAACACAGTCTCATTATCGATTTAAGAAGATAGCAGTTTCCGACTAACGTGAAAGCTCAACCTTCGAACCAGGCCTGTATCCGTATCCGTATCCGCATGTACACAAGTCCCCTTGTCAGTAATATTCAATTGAAGCTCATTAAAATTTTCTGAAAATTTCAATTATTCCATAGTTCGCCTCATGAACCGCCTGATAAAGGAAACGACGTACATAATTGTAATTGCGAAAAAATGATTATCCTGTTTTCATCGAACCCAGACCACGGCCGCCCCCGTCCTCGCCCCCGCCAAGTCGCCCTACATATTCGCTATTCGCAGATGCCTTTAATTAAAAATTCAAAAATTCCTTTAGACAGCAATTATCCAAACAAAATACACCGAAACCCAATTATCTCTTATACTCGTTTTAATATAATCTTCCTAAACGGGAAATTTCCCAATCTGAACTTTAATCTTTCGCCTACAAATGGAAGGTTAGGAACGGCAAAGTTAATTACCGCCCCAGGACGACATCGATGGGCGCGAGGCCGTACTAATACAACCATTATGGCCCACTGATGTGAGCAATAATGCCAGATACGAGCATGAATCCCGGCAACCATGTCGTCCTTTAATTAGTGAGAATACATATTTTTTTCTTGTAAAAATTTCTTACGAATATGAGTAATTGTAGCTAGTGGTACGGATAGTTCATCAATAGAGCTGGGCATAATTTTGTGGAAAAAAAAAGGGAAACAATCATAAAATCTTAATACTTCGACGCCTGGCGAATCCCATTATAATCCATAAAGTTCTGGCCCATGGAGCCATTAATAACAGCTTATAGCCCGGGCACTAAAGGCAGCAAACCATCAAACTGTTGGTTTGGAGGTCTGGGGCTCCTTTCATTGCCAGGACATGCTGCGCGTGTTACTCCACAAAAGGGGCAGCCGACTCGTATTCATGGAAAATGATATTTATTTCAGTGAAAGCGCTACTTTGTATATTTTTATTTTTATTTTTTTTTTTTTTTTTTGTGTGTGTTTTGCAAGCAGGGATTGGGGTTGTATACTGTGTATGATGGCGGATTCGTAAATCATTTCTTGGGGAAGCAATTAACAGGGTGAGTTTTATGACGTGTGAGAGATTGTTTTAATGGAGAGGGGAGCAAGGTGGTATTCCAGAGCTTTTTATGTGGGGGTAGAGATGGATATAAAATTTCGTTTAATGGTCAGCGGGTGACAGGTTGATGAGCAATAAAATACACCTACATATACTCGCAGTGAACAATAAAGATAGTCAAGGATTTTTAGTTAAACTAGTCACTTAATATACGGTCCCGGTTTTTTAAGTGCTACGGATACATGTGTTCTGTCGTGCTCAAAAATTGTGTCTACATTTCATACAGACACTTTATTTGATGATAGCAATTTATAGGTTTACAAGTTGAATATTTTTTAAACAGACAAGTTTATGAGGGTATACTGACTGTAATTAGGCTACGTGGAGGTACCATTTACTCACGTGTACTGGTTCGATAATAATCGAGAAAGTGACTTTAAACCCAGCCAGTCCTCTTTTGCACCTACGTTTGGTGGTACATAATAATGTTTTGGGGAATACAAAACTCAAAGGATAAGTGGAAAGTCCCAGTTGGCCTTCTTTATCACAAGAACGGATTTTCCATTTTTGTTATTGTCATTTTCTGCTCGCCCGGGACATACTGCTTGACCAGAGGGTAACTGACAAGATAAGGAAGACGTTGCAAGGAACACGTAACCAGAAAAACAAAATTATGCAAAACTAAGTCTGTTAGAATACATAAGTACGTATCTTCCTGAAATTTTGAACAGTCGTGGAGCCGATATAAATTAAACGTAGTTAGTTCACTAAATGAAAGTAAAGTACCTGTAGATACAGAGTTCCTAGTCCTAACCACAGACTGTTATTAGCACACAAATATGTATACTCGTATATAACTACTCGTAGTTGAGATTTGTGGAAAATATTTTTGGAAAAGGACGCCAGTAAATAAAAGTCAGCATACTCAACGATTAAGGGTTCTGAACTTTAAAGCTCATGCGATTCACTCGATATAAAATTTGAACTGAAAATCGGAATTACAATACAGAGTTACAAAGAAACAAATGGCCAGTATCGAACCAATGGTATCCCTGTCAAATTTGGCAAGCAGTGCCAACTAAACCGGAATGTTCCATTGGACTCGAGAACAGTAAAAGTTCTTTTTTTTGAAGAAAAGGCAATGCGATACTTTCAGCCTTATCGGTACAGCAAGGGAAAGCACGGGCTTTGCCTATATCAAGTAATCCACAATTTTGTTTTAATCTAATCCTTACTTGCTAACTTAAATTGCGCTACAATCCGAGGTAGACTTGATAGTTACAGGGGTCATTAACCAACTGCCTTCTGATGTCTCCTTCAACTTACCATATGTGCACCACCTAGGTAGGTAGGTAGGTAAGTAAAATTGCTGTTGGAAAGATCAACGCACTGAGGCCTTATGCCCAGTTGTGATGCCACGTGGATCTGTGCTCCTCTTACTCATGGAACCAATTTGAACTTATGATGAAGCGGAGGAGAGTTTAACGCCTATATTCTTTAAATCGTTTAACTCATTGTAGAAGAAAACTATTAAGTGAAGTTTCCTTCTCTGGAAGAGAGCTGGACATGTACAGATTACGTCTAGGCTTGTCTCCTCTTTCTCCTCGTCCCTGCAGTTTCTACAGAAATCGTTTGTAAAAGCACCGTTTGCGTGCTTGCCTATAAGGCAGTGTCCAGTGGTCATACCTATGATGGCGTTGAGATGTTTTCTATTTAGAAGCATCAGACTCTTAGATCTGGCCAGATCTGTTTGGCCGCTAGACATGCTGGTCCAACAGTCCATCTAGGGTCTGTTCTTTTATTAGCATCCAGCTTTGATATCGATTTGCACGTAGCGGTAGGTATACTGATGCTACCCTTTTCCGGTAGAATAGGAATGTCCCTGTATCCCGGCACCTAACAAAGGCGACGGTTGAACTGCTCTGCCATCTCCGTAAGAGATGATCGGCGGTTTTAGAGTTTAATGAGACTGAGTTCGGGGATTTGATAGCGGCCTGATTATCCGAAAAGATGCGGATATCCTTTGCAGGTATCACGTCTTTCTTCATCCAGGACAGAGCTTCTTTAATTGCCAAAATTTCCGCCTGGAACACACTACAGTAACTTGGACGACGGAAGGAGAGGCTTAGATTTAGCTTCTCTGAGGAAACCCCGCCACAAACTCCGCTATCAGTTTTAAATCGATCAGTGTAAAAGTGGATTGACTTGTCCTCCATGAAAGCGTCTTCCTTCCAGAAGGATCTAGAATGAAAGTCTTTGTCAAACCAAAGTTCAGGTGTTATATTAAGAATATTAGCGTGGCCAAATTCGAGGGTCAAGTTGAACAGAATATCTAATGTCGCGGAGGGAGTAGAACGTAGGGCTCCGCTTATGCATTGACATACTGTTCTTTTGACTCTGCTTAGATTGCTGCAGTTGACTGCATAGTCCACCAGCAGACAACAACCCCGTAGGTGAGTATCGGCCTTATGACTGAGATGTATAGCCAGTGGACTATGCGAGGTTGAAGGCCCCGTTTGTTCCCAATGGTTTTTTTGCAAGAGAATAAAGCTACTGTTGCTTTGTTGATACTTTCTTGAATGTTAAGTTTCTAGTTTAATTTCCTGTTAAAAATAGGGCCAAGAAATTTCGCTGTATCGCAAAGGACTAAACTGGTACCGTTCATTGAGGGAGGGCCTGTAATTGAAATTTCATATTTTCTGAAAAAGGGGACACGATTGGTTTTATGGGGGTTTACTCCCAATCCGCAGCGATTTGCGCAACGGGTGAATCTGTTAAGATTTAGCTGAAAGAGTCCTTTATTGGTATTAAGATGCTTACCTGAGACGGATATAGCAATGTCATCCCCATAGGCAATCACACTGCTACCACCCACTTCCAGGTATATCAACAGTTCATTAACTACTAAGCCCAAGAAAAGGGGAGAAAGGACACCGCTTTCTGGCGTACTTCCGCTGTCACATCTTTTAGCAGAAGCCCCATGCAGCTTGAAGTTGATTATCCTGCTATTTAGCATAAGACTAATCAACTCCCCAAGTGAGTCGTCTACCTGCAGATTTCACAGCGCAATCGTGATTGCGGATGTGTTGACATTGTTAACGCTCTACATGCAGGAAAGCCACTCTGTTTATTGTTAGGGATCGTTCGATGTTGCTAGTCAGTGAATGCAGAGCCTTTTCGACCGACTTTCCTTTACAGTACGCATTTTGAGCCGTTGAAAAAAGTCTTGGATCAATTTTAGATCGTATATGGATAAGTCGTTCTAGATTTTTCAGAAAGATAGATGATAGACTTTTAGGTGGGACAACACGTGAGCATTTTCCTTGTTTGGGAATGAAAACTACATGACAGTTGAATGTGGATGATAAAATAAGTAATAGGCTGTCTAAAGGCAAAAATACCCGATTATGGCAAAAACGTGTATCAAATGGTGCAAATTAACTTGCATCTTGGAAACAATGTATAAAACAAGGATTAAAGTCTAAAAAATGCGATCCTTCTATCGAAAAAAATACGGATAAAATCGAAAGCTGTGTTCTATCCAAAAAAAAATTGCTTAATATGCTCATTTTGAGGAATATCATGTTAACCTCAGCTTACATGCTTCACTCAGACAACAACCATCTGATCATCTTCACTACAAAAAGTGACCATACAAAACAAATTCCGAGATCTTAGGACGTACTCTAATTGAACAATCGAAAACATGGAACCGCCCGCAAGAGTGTACCTTCCCTACATTTCCATTAACTCTGCCGTAAGCTATGTAATTTCAGATCTAAGGAAAAACTTCATTGAGAACTGTCCCATCTCTAGCCATCGCAAGCCCTCCAAATCTCTTTGGTGGACGAGCGAACTGAAAAGACACAGAACAGAAGTGAAGAGAATTGGACCAAATATACTCGTAGGTCCGAACTCAACTCCTACACAAAAAACATACAAATGGACATGAAACAATTGGTGCCTGTTCATAGATCTAATAGCCTGTTAAGGAGTCTGCTTCTTATGGAAACTCACTTTCCGAGCTGTAAAGATGTTGTTAATACCAGTTCCACAACATCAACTCCCAACAAACCCACAACCTCTAGCCCGATCACAGAGAGCAGAATAATATGGGCGATCAAATCGTTAAATCCCTATAAATCGGTAGAAATAGACGAGATAATCCCGGCCATGTTACAGCACCCTCTTCCATATACCATACTTTGGCTTAATTATATTTATCGGTTTTCTAAAGCTGGGCTACGTCCCAAACATCTGGAAGTAAGTAAAAGTGGTTTTCATTCCCAAAGCAGGAAAATCTCACCACTCTCCAGCTAAGGATTTCAGACCAATATGACTCTGCTCGTTTCTGTTAAAAACACATGAGAAAATTCTGGATCAACAAATAATACAAAATGCCACAAACGCAACTTATGCGATTCTCAACACGCTTGCCTTAATAAAAATCAGTCCAGACAGCACTAGACGACGTTATAGCTACCGTAGAAAAGAATATGCACTACATGCACATCACCGCCTTCTTGGATATCGCAGGAGCTTTAATAATGTAAGCTCCGGTTCTCTAAGGCGGCCTTGGACAAGTTCCATATCACAATGAGTTGAGAACATTTTTTTTTTATAATTTGCGCGCGCGGAAAATCAGGTAGAATAGAAAGAGAGGTACCGGTGAACGTTGGTTTTAAATGTTTGCAGGTTATAATGACTAGGAAATAAAGAGCTAAGCAGGGCGTTCCATAAGCGAGTTATACGGCTTAGGAACGAATCACGATATTTTAGAGTATATGCGAAAGTGGGACTGATGAGCATTCATAGAGAGGCGGGTGTTACGGTTAAAAGTTTGAAGGGGTGGAATGCTACTGACGATTTCGATGGAGCACTGGTGGAGAAAATAGCGATAAAGCAGGGTGAGACACGAGACATTACGTCGGTATTCGAGGGTGTCCATTGTTTGAGTAATATTAGTATCACTCACACGGTTTTGAATCCTATCTAGCGGATGCAGAGATGTTTTGGGCGCACCCGACCAGATGTGGGAATTATACTCCAATTTCGGGCGGATAAACGCCTTATATATTGGTGGCCAGATCAGAGGGGGTGAAATATTTCTTAGATTTCCTAGACATTTCGCATCATTTTTGATGACACCGATATGTGGTCATTCCAACGTAAGTTTTCATTGACGCACATACCGAGAATGGAAAGTTTATCGGTTTTAACGATGCAAGTGCCATTCATGGATAATGGCTGGGTATTTAAATTTTGCATTAAATTCTACTCTGTTAGTGGTTCCCCAGTTATCTATGCTGTTAATATCAGAATTTAATGAGATTAACATACGCTGCCGTTCCCGTTCTACAGCCGAAGAGCAGGGACGTGAGTTCGAAAACGAATATGAAAAGCAGAAGTCGTCAGCAAAGCAATATATTGGATTAGAAATAGCAGACAAGAGATGGTTGATGAAAATTAAAAAGAGGGTCGGAGACAGAACGGAACCCTGTGGCACACCAGCATTTATTTTGTGAATATCAGACTTGAAACCATCCAAGACAACTTGAATTGAACGCTCCGAAAGGTAATTTCTAATCCACTGAAGAAGTGATTCATCGATCCCAAAAGCACGCATTTTCGACAAAAGAACCTGATGTCAAACTCTGTCAAATACCTTAGAAATATCAAGCGCAACTATCTTGCTTTCGCCAGATTGATGGTTTTGGTTTTTCTTTCTATTTTTTGAGTCATCTAATTGTTAAGATATTTCTCTGAATGATGATGCTGCTTCCGACATTTTGCTCCACATTCTTTCGTGGACACTTCTATCGGTTGCTTAGGTCTTGGGAGAAACTTTTTGAGAAAATTCTAGGACAGAGATAGCGTGTCAATAGCCAGAGTGGTGTAAGCTTCGCCGTAGTATGAACGAAAATGTTGAATGCCTGTGGATTGCTCTGTTTTCTAATTACAAGCCAATTAAAAATTAGTGAACGAATAATTTTACACCAAAATCTTTGTAAAAGGAAGATTTTGGTAAATTTGTTTCATATACGCTAGCAGAGACCCAAAAACAGTGGAGTGTTGGGACTTGTCAACATTTTTATGGAATGGGGCGATCAAGACGAACATTTTTTTAAATAAAATTATTTTGGGTGACGAATCATGGCTTTTTCTTTACGACCCTTCCACAAAGCGTCAAACCGCAAAATGGTGCAATCCCAGCAAAAACAGGTCAGTTAAAGGTCGTTTCTCAAAGTCAAAATTGAAGACGATGTTGATTTTTTTATTCGATCTCTGTGGTATTCGAATTCGTCCTTCATGGCCTGACTGTTCGCAGTATTTTTTAAGAATTTGCTTGGTGGAATTTTGAAAGGAATACGGCGCGTGCGACAACTATACTCGTTAAATCTAGCCTCTGCTGACTTTTTTCTATTCCCTAAGCTGAAGATTGTCATGTCAGGAGAGCGTTTTGATGACGTTGAGGCGAAATGTGACAACGTTGCTGTGAAGCATTTTGGAAGAAGACAATTTTGTATAGAGAGAACAAGGTAATACGTTGAAAATTGAATAAAAAGTTATTCTTTTTTCAAAAAACTCTGCCCCATAATTTTTTGATTGCACCGTGTACTCCAACACCTGCAAAAACTGCAACCGCCAACATAAAATGTTGCAAAAGTTATCAAACATAATTAATGTAAAGGCAAAGTTCAAGCACAGCTAACGCAACTTGGAGCAACGATGGACTCTTTTCGGTGTCGACTGCTTTAGAAATTTTCCCACATAACTATACCTAACTTCACCTAACGTCATATAACCTCGGGGTTATCCGACCAAGTACAGAATGCAACAAAGGTTCAACTATCTTTCGATGAAAAATAAAGAAAAACATGAAGATCCAATCAACGTAAGAAGCTTATAACTTGTGTTCTCGTACATATGTTACATGCTAGAGACTGCATGTTTACGTTCAAGAAAACTACGCACGTCTTCAAAATTTGTTAAAAAATAAAAACAAATTTAAAAAAAAACTTTCTTTTTGTCGAACTGGTTTCGCTATATTCTTCTGTGAGTTTCTTTAATTTTTTTTGGCCAAACTCATTATTTATTTATTTTTTTATGTACATAATAATATAAACCCATTTTTCAATTAAAGAAAAACGAAATCTAACTACTGAAATATCTGCTTACCAAAGGAAACAAACAAACAAACTTTTGACAACTTTCAACTTATCCCTTGACAATTTTTTAATGGTTTTTTTGTTATTATTTCTTTGTATGGACTTTATAGCAACCAAAACCTACCACAACATTTGCCCAAATCGATTCTCCACAGTCGCTCGCAACCCAATTCGGAGGGACTTCTTCCGAACGTAGTCCTCGGTTTGTTGCCAGTGGTGTTATTATTACTGACATGAAGTTTCAACTTTTTCATTGATATAAACGTCTGTTTTCGATGCAGGATTTGGGGTTGTTGGGGTAGTTGGGGTTGTTGGGGTTGTTGGGTTTCCAGAACCACGGGATGATTACGAAGTGAATTCATAAAAATACAATCCTCCTTCATGTTGACGCCAACAACAAAACAAAACGGCAGCGATGACAACAATGAAATCGATTGGAAGCCAATCCAATTGAGCACGGAACACAATATGAGGTACGAGTATATGTATAATATACCGTCCGTCCGCTTGAAGATTATTATGCGAAGTTCACTGTTTTTTTTTTTCACAACAACATCAAATCCACTTAAGTATTTACAACAAATAGTCAACGCAACACGACGGATACCAATTCCGATACCGATACCGATACTGAGAGGAGTATCCACAAAAACAAAAAAAAAACACCACAGTCCACTAACCTCAGGTTAAATTTCAGAACAAGATATCAGGTGTCGACTACATTTTTGACACTATAATTACATCCGAGTACTTTACTGCTTTGCGGGAACTTAATTGGATAGAAAAATCGCCGCAGCCGGGGGATACTTCACTAAGCCTTTTACCAGAAGTCACAAAGTTATTGACCGGCTTATGGGTTGGCTACTCTCAGATCTGTTTTAACTAAACACCAACGTTTACCCTCATAAAAATATTCTCATATACAGAGTCATGAAATATTCATACACAAAAGATACAGATACTCGTATAACGTATGTTTAACGCGTCTTTGGTAGAAGTACTATACTCGTACATATATTTTCCTCTCTTTAGACAGATTAACTCGGCTAGAATTACACAGTTTTTACTTATTGGACAGAATGAACGCTGCTGCTTAGGCTTTTGTCCAACAAACTGAATAGCGTCGCAATGAAAAGCTATGGAAATTGAGTAAGCCTCCCCTGCCCTTAGCTTGCTGGCAGGAAAGCTCTATGGAAAATTAGATAGGGCGGTTAGATGGCTGGGTGAATACTCGTACATAGGTGAAATATCAAGAACCGGCGCAGAAAAATATTTTCTTTTTCCTTTCCTATCTGAGGCTCTTTTGTTTGGCGTTTTTCATCCATGGCTTTCGTGCCTTTTGTTTTGGGCTTGTGCCAGTTCATCTACCTTCGGGTAAATACCAGGCGTGATGGTATTCAATTACAGCGGTTATGTAAGGTCTACTTCCCTCAGAGGTATGAGAAACTCACATAATTGGGTTAGAAATGTATCTAAAGGAATGGAAAATGAGTGGATAAGACTAAGAAGCTATGTTTAGATGGAAAACTATCCGGCAGCTGTTTTCAAAAGGAAAAAAAAAATACCTCAAGCATTCCAAAACACCCGCGTATGGTGTCATCACATTTAGAGAACTTCTCCCCCTTTTTTTTTTTTTTTGTTTGTTATTTCTGTGAAAGCGTTCTTTGACTTTTTTGACTTGTGCCCCATGGAACTCATCGATTTGCTTCGATTTCAGATAAAAAATTTGCTTCCACTCGAATGGTTCAAGACGTTGGAAGAACCATTTCGCCAGAAGCAGGATAAAAACACAGATTGCGTTGGGAATATTTTAATGATGGATTATGGCTAGAGGGAAAACGTGCTGACCACTTGGCGTGAATGATTTTGGTATGGATACTGTGATGGTTGTGTGGCAACTCAACTGCAGATGAATACATTTTCAAAGTTTCAACAGATGAGAGCACTATGAGACTAAGTGCTTTTGACGATAGCAGCCCAAAGAACTAAATGGATCTTTTCTCTGACGACGACAACGACGACTACGATGACGACGACGATGATGATGATGATGGTCTTTAATGAGAAGATGAGCTAAAATATGATGAAGCAATAAAGATTTCAAAAGCATAGCAAAGGCATGGTGCGATATACAATTTTGACATTCTTTTGATCAAGGAATGAAGTTTGAGGGGTTTCTTTAGTACAATACATGAGTGCGACTAAGGCATGTGTGTGATTTGCTTTAATTAGAAATATTTTCCAAGATTAATGTGCTGATAGAAAATGGTTTGTGTTTTAAAAATTCAATATGACCATGGATTAGAGAAAACGGTTTATCAGATTTACTACTTCTTTTTTCAAAGCTGTGACATCAGACTTTGGAAAGGTTACCAAAGTACAAAGGTTCGTTCTCCATTATACGTGTATATGAATAAATTTCACTGTTTTGGCGTCCGTAGAGATCGAACTATAGTTAAAGCTGTGCTTTAAAGTGACTCATGCATCTTATGTTATGAAGCCACAGCCGATGATTATAAAAGAGTAGCAAGACGTCATCAGTACAGTATCGTTGATAATTAAGAGAAGCTGAACTCAAGTTCAAAGTTGAAGACGGATTGAACCTTTGTAAACTATTTGCCGAGATAACTTAATTCTGTTCCAAAGGAAGAGGAGGAAACTGGGCAAAGAATATCCGCAATAAAGTGAAGATGGACTCGTATAGTAAATTTAGATGTGCCGGACATTTTGAAGAAGACTTCAGCAATAGGGCTTACATAACTACACATGAGTCATAAACTGTAAGCGTATACTTAGCAGATATATCGAAATAGACAGATGATCCCAGGAAGGATAGTTCCTATGAGTACCAAACGATAATAAATGCCAGTGTAATGATAGTGAATTATATTATGAAAAACAGATGGCAGGAAAGATATATGTACGTCCATAGAGACAGTCAAATGGTGCGAAATAATTGCAAAAATCTTTAAGCAATTCCGAATAAGATCGATCCTCAGCAATCAGAAACCCGAATTTATTGGGTCTGGTTTTGGGTCACAAGTAACAATAAAATCGTTGTAGATTATTTTACAGTCCAACCGAATAGACAAAGTCCTGATGGGTTGCACGTGAGCAGAATTGTTAATGATATGAGCCCGGGATGTAGGCACACTAGATGAAGTGCTTCCAACGACCGTACAAAGTCAACGATACCATATCCCTGTTGCCTCAACTAGATTTTATGCTTTTGCATGACACTTTAATTTGACTTGACTTGATATAAACGACACCACTTCTTTCGGCGTGTGTTGTTGACGCCGAGGTCAAACTGTTGAGTACATCCTCTGCCTGTTTCCGGAAATGCTCGCATCAGCCTATAGGCACTTAGTGACGGAGTGATTAGTGACGCTTGAACTGTACATATTTCATCACTAAAGGCTAGCTTATCTGCGAAAGACTGGATAACTACATTAGACAAAGAAGGAAGCAGTACAATAAAACTGTTTTTTTTTATTCTTCATCTTTTAATCTTCATCTGTGAATTCTGGCTTCCTGGTAATACTCTTACAAGATGACGTGTTGCTGTTATACCTTTTAGTAAAAAGGACAAATTCAATTTTTGGTCGACTATGATTCGACTGTAAGGGGTTCTATGCATATTTAGTAAATCTGCTCACTTGGTCATTTAAGGTCTGGAGAAAATTTCAGATAGCAGCAGTTACGGTACTCTTTCTTTGGGAATACCCTCGAGATATTTACTAGTCTGTCCAGGTTTTCAAAAACAAGGTGACAGTGAGATTGGCTTGAAAATTTTTTAAGTTGAACGAAGAGTCTTTCCAGACTTCGGCTTAAGTACAATCTGCACTACTCTCTAAGAAACTGGAGTAGATCTTACAGTTTGTTCCGGCGTTATTGTGTCTCTTCGACCCTTATGGAGTAACACCACGACAAGTTCTTCCAATCAGGTCGTGCGTTAATGTCCAGCAGCGTGAATTATAACAGATTTACATATTACCTGAAAGACAAGTACAGATGTTATAGAGATTCAAATGAGATAGGCCTCCTGAACTTTTCTCTTCATTGTATTGTTCCTGCTTTTGTGGCGCAGATTTCCTAACTCAAACTACCACCATAGCCAGGATTTGTGATAAAAAAGCAACTCCTACTACGAGTATTAGGGATTTAATATTCAATAAATATGAGATCGTTTCAAAGCGAAAATCTTTATCACACAAATAATCAACCATTGACTGTAACCGATGTCCAAAGGGCGATAATGAATTCAAAAAGGAACAAGCACTGGTAGAGCACCATACAGCACATGAGTTCTATAAAAATTGTGCAACAGATAAATTTTGAACCCTGCTGTCAAAAAGAGTAAATGGTTACAGGTCAGGCCGGCTTTGTGTAGAGTGGACGAAATTTTATGCTTTATTTGTTGACTTTAGAGAGGTCCTTCAAATCCATAGCACTAGAAAGACTGTTTCATAAACTCCACCGAATCAGAATTTCAAGATACTTAGGCAAAACGAAGATCTTGGTATTCGGAAATAGCGGTTGACGATACTCAAAAAATGAAACTTCGGCGTATGGAAGAGAGCGATTTGAGCTAACACAAATATGAACAACCATCTTGAAACCAAATTCAAAGCAGATAAAGGGACAATTTCTTCACTCCAGAGGCAATGCGTTCAAAATAAATATGCTGAACATACTCGTACCACAGTTCAGAACAAAATATCATCCATCTGCCCGTCTGCCCGTCTATCCGTCTGCCATAACTATCATGTTGTATGGTATTCAAACACGAATTTAAATTAAGAGAATACTGTCGAAACGATTGATTATTGGCTTTACTTAGAGACCCGAATAGCTGCCCTATTTTTAAAACACTCCCATAAGTATGGGAAAGACTAGACTCAATTTAACCGTTTCCACAACGAACAGGGAACATCATATTACTAAAGATAAACTACCTCGATATCAACACTCTGACAATGAAGACACATTTCGCAACGCAACTATTGATGTACTGCACCAACATAAAGGTATCCTATTGCCGAGACTAAAAAGCTTGCACAGGCAGTTGAGAGATCATAATACTGAAGTCGCCGATCGAAAACCCTTCAAATACAAATAAAAGAGAATTCCGGAGCTTCTATATGCTTACTATATATTCGAACAACAAAATTCAAGCTGTAACCACCAGCAACCCAAGTATGTTCCGGGAAATAAATAAAATATTCCCAGGAAAAGATTACAACAACTTTCTGTGTCAAAGATCCCGTGGAGAGCGAGCAATGATCAAATACTGCCAACAGCAAGCATAGATCAATGAAGAAATTTCTTTGTGATCGATTACGCAGGAGAGGGTGGAAAGAACGGCTTTCCAGAAAATGCACAATCCAAATAAGATCATTGATTCGAACCGCGACATGGAATATAGAGCCATTTTACACGATGTCTATCTGCGTTCAATGGCGAGAATATGGTAGATATGCATTGTCGCCACCAACCAGAGGCAGCTACACCCGTTGATTTTGAAGGATAAGCATCTTGCAATCTTCAAATCACTGAGAAGTAAGAAATCAGTGGGAACGATGGCATAACGAACATTCTGCTTCGACATCTCCCACTAGAAGCGCACTAATGAATATATTGACCTAGCAGCTACTAAAGTATAAAATTCAGAATACCACTACATCACAGATCACAATAGAAGAACTTCGTGCTCTCCTTGGCATATTTATCTTGAGCGGTGCATTAAAAAATAATCACTAATCAGCTGATGAACTGTTTGATCCTAGTATTTGTGGATCCCAAAATATAGCTGCAATGAGCTGTAAACGTTTTGAATTCCTTGTCAGGTGTCTGCATTTCGATGATCGCAATACTCGAGACGACAGGAAAAAGTCTGATAAATATGCGCCTATCCGATATATTTGGGAAATTTTTGTCAAACAGTGTAGAGATCTTTATAAACCAGGCTCGTACGTAACAATAGATGAACAACTTTTGGCGTTCAGGGGACGTTGTCCATTCCGTATGTATATTCCCAATAAACCGGCCAAATACGGAATAAAGATTGTTTTAGTATGCGATGTAAGATCGAAATATATGATTGATGCTTCACCCTATTTAGGAAAAAACGCCGATTCAATTATAAAGGAACCATTGGGTTCTTATTATTGTAAGCTGCTTACAAAGACTATACACGGAACAAATCGCAATTTAACTTGCGATAACTGGTTTACTTCGATACCGCTAGCTGAGCAATTTCTTCAATCACGGTACAACCTCACTCTTATTGGAACAAATCGCAATAATAAGCCAGAAATTCCAGAAGAGTTCAAGCATAATTCATCACGACCTGTTGGGATATCTCTTTTTGGATTCAACGATAAGCTCACTCTTGTTAGCTACAAGCCAAAGTCTCAAAAGACTATTCTTTTGCTATCGACGATGCACGAACAGTCTTCCGTTGACTCCGTTTCCGGTAAGCCAATAATAGTTCAATCATATAATGAAACAAAAGATGCTCTAGATACTTTTGACCAGATGTGTGGTCACTCAAGCTGTAACCGTAAAACCAAGCGTTGACCACTTTGCTTATTCTATGGAATGTTGAATATGGCTCTACTAAACAGCTATGTAATTTACGTATCCAATTGTGAAGTTTTACAAGTAAAGCCAATGTCAAGAAGAGAATTCCTCAAAAAATTGAGCAAGGACATTTGCTGCGACTGGTGCTCCATCCGTTTGCATGAAAGGCCTCGTATGCAGAAAAAAGTACGTGCAGCAATTAGTAACGCGATTGATCATAATACTGAGACTGACGATGATACAGACTAGCCAGGCATAAAAAAGGGCAAAAGATCAATATGCGATTTTTGTCCTCCGAAATTGAGGCGTATAAGCGTTTATTTCTGCGCAAAATGTAAGAAAACTTACTGTTTAGAACATAGATCACCCAACTGTTGGCAATGTGACGTAAAAAAGTAGGTGGAAAATCCACAAAATTTATTTTGCTCTGCACAAGTTTTTTCAAGTTATACGACTTATATTTTAATTCGATTTAAGGGCTCTAAGAAACAGACTTTTTTTTTATTTCGAACTGATTTTTATTTATTTTTTTTAATTTTTTTGTAAAAGATCTCTTCATACGATAGATTAAAATATGTGATCTCCAAATATTTCTATAATATTTTTAATATATTTAATATCGAATTGTTTTTTATCAATTCTTGTAACCATATATGTAATAAATTTATTTTTTCTTTCAGTTTTAATATTTTTTTGTTTTTTAAAGGTGAAATGTGCCTTTTTTTTATAAAAGTCGCCTCACAAGTTTACCAATGATGAGTTAAAAAATATGTTTACCATTCTAGGGTTAAAAGAGTCGAAGCTTGGAAATGAACCTTAAGTAGCATTTTCAGAGTTTCCTCTCGATTAGCCGTGAAAGAACCATCTTCTTTTTTTCAACGGACCTAACCTATTTGAAGAGTCTTTTGAGAGAACTTTTTGGGGTCGCAAGATTTCTGGCTGTTTTTCCAGGTTCTCGCAATTCTTTCTACAGGCAACTGTCTTGGACTTTCTCAATTCTTTATTTAAGTTGGTTAAAGCGGACTCGTATAGATCCAAATTACCGGTGTGTTTCGATTTGTTAAAAATTTTCTCACCATTTTACACATTTTTTTCAAGTTAAGGGCTCCACCATGGTACACACCTTTTAACTATATTGCGTTTCGACTTGCAACTGCATTCAAATGATGAGATAATGGCTGTAGAGATGAGGGCAGTGAGTTAGCTTTGATAGCGAGATTTTCTTGAAAAATACTCCAGTTCATGAGTTTCATCATGTATCTAGTTTGACCCTATCCCATATTGCACCTTATATTGAACCTTCTGTGCATATGGTTTAATAAGAATGTCTCATCCGACACATGCCAATCCCTGATAAAAGTATGAAGAAAAGGAGAAAGGTCAAGTACCTCCCCTCTGATTAAAGTGGGTTAACACGGGCCGTCATTTGCTTGTCGAAATACCATACATTCAAATACCTTGGAACCTACTTAGATCAATATTTATATTCCAACAAACATAAAGATACTGCTCTGGTCACAGCCACAACCAGTGTGAGAGACTGTTTTCTAACAGTGATCCATGTGGTTCAACGTGAAATCAAGTCTATTGGAAAAAATTTAAGTGCTTAAAAGGACTTGTCTTTGTAATATCGTAATGTATCCCAATGAAATCCACACAGGGATAACCAAGCTAGGGTCGATAACTTTGTCAATTACCTGTCTAAACAATACCAGAGCATTGACCTAAACAAATAATCTGATCCGTGCGGCTTTAAAAATAGTTCGTCGGTATAAATTTTACCCCGTTAATGTACTAAGGGTCAGCAATCCTTACGTAGAAAAAAATGTTCTCTTCATTTGCTAAGTTTTGGGCTTTTTTATTTTCGCAGTGTACGTCAGACTAAAAACGGTCAGCTTGTATTATTAGCTCAAAGTATGAGCCACTGGTTTGTGCCTATTCATCTAACATAAAGACTCATGCATCTAATAAGGTCTTTGACTATCTCTTCTATCTCAATCCATCCAATTATGCAAATTGTTCAAAACCAAAAAATCATTCAAATTTATAACTTCATTGACAGCCACCAGCCATACCCAAATTTTATGCAAAACTGACAAGCGCCGTCATCTATAGCGAAATTTCATAAAGTTCATTGACTTTGTGCCGTCAAAAAAAGAACAAGAAAAATATAGAAACCTGGTGAAGCAAGCCCGTAAAATGCCCAACAACAGTATTCACCGTTCTAAAAGATACGAGTATATGTATTTACTAGAAAAAAAAAGTTGGAAAGATTTAATAAACCACCAGACAGACAATTTGTGAACACCATCCAAAAAAAAAAAAAGAAAACAACAAGACCATGAGCATATTCCAGCTTCCTCAAATTCTGTAGAACCTTCGTCAAATGAAGCGTTAAAATTCCCCAAAATAAAAAATGTTCGCCTCAACCCGTTCAATCTCAAGGGCATTCTGTTCAATATCAGTGACGGACGGTACTGTACCGTGCTTTCCAGAATTTGGCATAAACGTTGCATGCAATATGCAAATATGTTCCGCGTATTTGGATAAAGCTTCATTTCGAAATCTCTCATCACATTCAATTTTTGAGGCTGGCAAAAAAAAGAAACTGAAAACTGAAAATCTCTCTATTTATGTACGTTCAGGAAATTGGGGAAAGTCGATTATGAAAGTCTTCTCTTCCTAAAGGCAATGGAAAATCTGTAAAATCTCGTCCTAATGAAATTCAATTCACAATCTGGGGATTTCTTTTTCGTTTTTTTTATTTGTTTTTTGTTGTAGATACACTTTCTCTCAGTCCACCCGTTTACCCATCATCGCATCACCACCCACAAATATACAACTCTCTGTTGGAGCGGAAAAATCGCTTCCAGCTCCAGGATAACACAATTTTCCACGATGAGCAATTTCATTTCGTATGCACGGGCTGAACGTTCATTAAAAAAAAAAAAACAAAAAAACAAAAAAAAATTGTGAAAAAAAAGTAGACTTCAAAAAAGCTGGCTGGTCTATTGTACTCGTAGCCATTTAGTGGAACACGGACAGGCGGACCTCTTTCATTAGACTTGGAGCTAGTTAAGCCGGCCTCCTAGTTTCAATGAACGGATTTCAGTTTTCTTCGCACATTTTAACCGTCGCTTCAGTTACATGGTCGGATGCAGGGCGATTTGCATGCCCATCACTTCCCATTCCTCAATTGATGATGAGAGTTGAGCGCAAAATCTTTTTTTTCCAACTGAAATGCTAATGAAATGGAAATTAAAATTAAAACGAAAATTTTTATTGCATGTTGTGTTCATTTGGTGTGAATAGCTTGTGAAATGAAACTGATAATTGAGCGGACACAAAACAATGCAATGCGGAGGGCGCTTAACAACAGATGTTTGTTGGTGGCTTGTTCAGTGGCATGTTTTGAGGGGGTTGTTGAGCATAAAGTATCTTTTCACATGCCACAACTACATGTAGTCATTTGAATTCGGTCACGCCTGTCAGTCCGTCTTCGAACTACGGAACGTATTGAACATGGCTCTCATTTCATTTCAGCATTTTTCATAGCCGCTAAGATTGATTTCCTTGTGTTAAGTTTTGTTACGCTTAGTGTGCATAGCTTATGTTGGAACTGTGTTGACAAGGTGAAGCTTTATCGGACGGTTTATGTTACTTAGATACAGCTAGAGTAAGTACCGGCGTCTAGATGCAGACTTACATATTTAGCTTATGCGAATTGTATGAAGACAACGTCGTGTTCTACTTTAAAACCTAGAATGCGAAGTTTCTTTCACTGCGTGCTGAAGGTTATTCGACAGCAGTAATCGCATAAAATAACCATAAATCTAAAAATTTGAGTAATACAATCAAGCAACTCAATAGAGTGTATTTGGTAATCTGTGGCAATAAATACACACAGAGGATATGTCAGTGCACGTCTACAAAAATTTGAAAGAAATAAAAAACTCAGAAATGGTCAGGCACAGGATACCAGATTAGTACGATCGATATCAAATGGTTTTAATACCCTTCAGCCAAGTTGACATTCAAGTTTACATTAGACAGCTGCAGATATAATTAGTTGCATATGGCACCTAACAAACTTTTGCATAGCCACCAAAAACGACAATGCAGCATCGTTTTCCTCCACAATTTACTTTCGAAAACGACCAGAAGTATCCGTCCAGGTCTGTTGGCTGATCTGAGGTCCTAATAATTATAAAATTATGCATTGTCAGAGTAGCTTTAATAAATTTCATTCAAACCAAGCTGACGGTTTACTTGACAACCGAGTGCACGCGAGCGCCTTCCAGCTACGTTACTAAGCTCTAGGAAAGTTTAGGTTTTTTTAAAACGAAAAATAGGATACGTTTCGGTGGACTTACTCCTGTGACAGGACATTTTAACGTCAACGTAGAAACGACAACATCATCACCATCATCACCACATCGAAATTACAATGGCGAAGGGTTTGTCAATCTCTGTAATACAACCGCTTGATCATCGGTTGCACATTGTTTATACCCACGGAAACAGGATCGTTTGGGATAGAACGCGACCATCATCAGATCGTTCTGCATGCGCTTCTACAACACCCGCTAGCATGCTAACTATTTCTAGCCTCCTCTACTGCACCAACTAAATATAAAGGCATCTGTCTTTACGTTCAAGAGTTTACACGAATGCCTAAACCCATTCGTCAACGATTGGGTTGGAACTTATTAATCGGCATTAGGCCAACTAAGCGCATAATTGACCAAATATTCACAATACAGCAGATGGTAGAGAAAACCCAAGAAATCCAGATCTACGAGTATACACCACCTCTTTATCGACTTCGAGGCCGCATATGACAGCACTGTCATATACAGGCAAGCTATACCTAGTACTAGCAAATGTTTTGGTACACGAAATGAACACATTTATTCTCAAACGCACCCACTCCAACTTGACGGCTATTTGACAAGCGACATTTATTCAAAGTTCCTGCGAAAAAAGTTTTTGATGTCAGTTGTTTGCAATCGTGGAATGGGGCTCTGCAAAAATGCGGCTACGAAAAAGGCGAAATCTGGAAAATCGGCAAAATCCTGCCGTCCGCGCACTGTGCGAACGCCACAAATAATCAAGTTCGTCTAAATCAGCTTTGCAAGCAGAAAGTCATATCTCCCGAGAACAGCACGTCGCGCATCATAAAACGTGACTTGGGACTCAGGGCATACAAGAGACACACCGGCCACTTACTCACAGAAACGTAAGTCAAAATCGAAGGCCTTGCTTCGCCAGTACTCAAAGAATGGTCACAGATGAATTCGCTTTACTGGCGAGAAAATTTTCACCGTTGAAAAATCGTTCAACAAACAGAATGATAGAGTATATGCTCTGTCATCAAGACACGCGTCTGAACTCATTCCGAGAGTTCAACGTGTCCAAAATCCAGCTTCTGTGATGGTTTTGTAGGGAGTCGAATACGAATACCATTTCTGCGAGAAGGGTTTCAGAACCTCTCCGAAAGTGTACCAAATTGACGTCTTAGAGAACGTTGTAGAGCCCTTCAACAAAACACTATTCGCAAATAAACCGTGAACCTTTCAACAAGACTCCGCTCCAACTTCTAATCCACAAACGACTCAAACATGGCTCAGAAACCACGTTCGGAACTTCATTTCCAACGATGATTTTCTATCTAAGTAGTAGCCCAGACCTCAATCCATTAGACTACAAGACTATGGCCCGTTCTGGAGACTATGGCTGGCACTACTAGACATCCAAGTAATGAGTTTTTGCAGCACGCCCTTGTCTGAGCGACGTTGCTGGAAAACACAGGGTACAGAGCCGTGCCTAATTTTCACAGACCTTTATAATCCCTGGCCTGTTCTTTGCCGCCGAACCATGAAACGAAGATAAAGCAGATATCCTTGATCACTGTGAACGCAAGATTCTTCGAAGAATTGGTTGTCATATTTGCATTGGAGGCGCTTTAGAAGAGAATATATTATAACGAACTGTGTGATCTGCATAGCGACTCCGTCAGAAAAAAGCGCCTGAGATAGCTAGAATATGTAGAGCAAGCGATCTAGTCTTCGAATCCTACCCAACAGGACGATGCAGTGGAGGATGACCTCGCCTTAGATGGCATTCACAAGTGGAAAGACTCTTCAATTATCTTGGAGTGCATAATTGGAGACAATTCGCCAAATACCGGACTAACTGAAAAGCTTTATTGGTTGAGGCCCAGGACCATCTACCAAGTTAGAACAAACTTCAGCAGATCTATGTAGATGCACAACAGTGGACGATTACTATAGATCTGCGGGAAATAGTTCCCCATCCAGTGGGCAGGGGTATTTCGGTAAAAGGCAAAGAAACCACAAGACAGTTCTATCAGCGAGCACGTGAAGAAGGATCAAAGGTCGTATTTTAATTCTTATGTTGAGTCCGAAACCTTACGTAAATACTTAGATGTCACTTTATCGTTTAGAGAGTTCTTGTTCCACCAAACCGTATCTTCAACGAACAGCTCCACATTGGAATAGGTCAGGTCCACGTGACTCTAGGAAAAAGGAAGCATTGTAGTAGTGGATTTTTTGTACTTTACGGCCCATAAACAACTATTTTACAAGTATTACATGATTCTACATAGTGCATACCTAATCAAGCATAAGAGCAGGTCATCCTAAGCAGTTGCAGCACAGATCACTTGTGATAAGAGCTGAAACGCACTGCGAAATACAAAAAGAATTCTTGAGATAAAGCAATACCGGTGTAGATACGCTAAATTTGATGGTACACGTACTGAGACCGTCTTGTCATACGAATGACAAACCTTTACAGAGGCTTGACAATTTCATTTCACCCAAAAAAATGGCATTAAATCGTGAATATTTTCGTGCGATGATTTTTTATGATGTCCGACTCAACAACAGTATGCCGGTCAACTCGCTTCGACTTTTGGTAATGAAGCACCGTCCCGGGCCACCGTACTTTGCTGGTTTTCCGAATTCAATCGCCGTCCAAAATCCGTTGATATGCCAGAAAACATCCATTCGGTGCGGGAACCGTATGCTTAGGCATACGGGTACATTTAATATTGCATGAAAATTTTTCGCGTTGGATACGGCATAATTGGACAATCATTCAAAAAAAAACTCTTATCGATTGGTCCAAAGAAGGTCTAAAAGATCGTGTCAGGCGACGAATCATGGATCTATGCATATGAGTCCGAAACGACTGTATGGTTCGTCCAAGGCGAGCTGAATCCAGCAAAAGTTGTTCACGGACGAAGCACTTCAAAACAAATGGTCGCCTGTTTCTTCGGAAAAACCCGAGATGTCGCCACCGTGGCATTAGGGCAACGTAGCACGGTCAGCATGGAATGATACCCCACCATTTGTTTGCCAGAAGTCACAAGAGAAATAAAAAAAACCAACCGCCGGAGACGGATCTTTCTACACCACGACAATGCGAACTCCCGCAGGTCGGCCACAAAGCCAGAAATGGCTTTTTGAGCACTCAAAACATTGAATTGATGGGTCATCCACCGCGCAGCCCTGACATGGCACCCAATGACTTCTTTTTATTCCCGCACATCAAAATTAAATTGTGAGGTCAATGTTATTCGACGTCTGATGCGTTTAGAACGCATTGTTCAAATGCATACAAAAGTGTATAGGTCTTCATGTAAAGTTCTCGTATTCTGAAAAACAATAAACCTATTTTCGATGATAAATATTTGTTTTTACTTGATTTCCTTAGTAGCCCCGAGGTTGTACGCAGGCAATATTCACACTCATGAGGGCTCACAAATATTAAAAGAGTTTAAGGAACAGAGCTATTCTGGGCTCCATAAGTGCAATCAAGACTAAAGTATGTCGAATAATGCTGTGAATCCTGATGAGGTTTCATTTATTCTGAAATGGTGTTTTATTGCTCCATGAAGTCACCTTCAAAATACTGCATCCAATTCATATTTTGAACAGAAACATTCCACTCCATTCGGCCGAGACAACATTTCCTAGATAAGAAAAGCAGCGATTTGTCAACCAATAACACTTATTTATTTGTATAGCGGAATTTGCGGACCGTATTGCAAGAAGGAATTGCAGATATTGAGCTTACGTTGATGATGTGCTTCTCCTTCTGGAAAGTCAGTCTCGTGCTGCACTTAAAAGAATAAGAACGGCAGTGCTGCCAGTTGTTGCCGGATGAGACGAAGGCGTAGGTGTCAACGTATCTCGGAAGCAGACCGTAACAATATTGCTTTATGGCCCATTGAAAGCAGTCGTCGGGCTCCCATAATACGCATGAATGGTCCTAACCTTAGGTATGTGACTCAGGTCAAGTATCTTGGCTTAACGATAGGTGAGCGGGTGAATTTCCTACCTCACCTCATCCAGCTAAGAGAATGAGAGTACAGGTAAGGCGCATTCTACGGATGTGCCGTAGGTGGCTTCTTTGTTGCCTGCGCAAAATTTTCGCTATCGGCTTGGCACGAAATGCTTGAGTGTGGTTGGCGTCGGATCTTGGCTTACCAGAAAGTGGCTTTACTTGGTTGTCTACCTACCGTATCTACGGATGCATTACAGGTGCTGCTGAGTGTACCTCCTTTTGACTTGGAGGTGATAGGTCGAGGTATCGCCCACAAGATTAGAAAAGGACCCCCGCTGACAAATGTTGATTGAGTCTCCTCGACGAAGGTAGAAGATTTGTCCCTTAGGGAGTGTAAGCTCCTGTTTTCCGAATCTGTCCGTTCTATGTAAATGACAACCTAGAGGGGATATGAGCGTTAAATGCAGGGTCACTTATAACTTCCTTTTGGATGTGTCTACCATGAGCGGGATACCAGAGCTGAGTTTCAAGCTCAGTTTGGGTTTTCTCCTAAGGTTGCAGGTTTCTCATGCGGAGCTCCCCTTTAGGGTTGGATGCATGTTTTTGGCATATGTCCAGCCCACTCAGATGTTAAGAATTTGTAAGCTGTGAGCATCACCTATGATGGTGTGGTCTGCAATGTCAGCGGTGTTCTCGTTAACAGAGCGAAATTCAAAAGAATTCGTAACTTCGCAAATGAGATTTTCTGACTTGAAGCTATATTATGGTACCATGGGAAGTCAGTGGCCCCTGGTAGTTTAGTTCCAGGCTAACCTAGGAGTTGGCCCCGTTTTAGGGGGTATCGTGGTGGCTGTAGGTTACACTAAAAATCGCGGGGACGGTAGACCGACTAGAGCTTGGCTTGGACATCTCATGGTTCAGCATACCATGTTGTAGCGTGCTACAGCTTGTATTGAACTATTTGATGCCTATGAACAGTCGGTCTCTTCAATGCGGAGTTTTTTTTTTTTTTTTTATAATGAGCGCGCGCTCAAGGGGTTTTTGTACCCTTAAAATATTCGTACACAGCGCGGGCGAAGGAAATTTAGGGAAGTAGAAAAGACAGGTACCGATGTACATTGTTTTTATATGCTGTCGGGTGCCATGACCCATAGAATGGCTGAGGTATTAGATAGGCCTCGACCCTTCGCCAAAGAGGAGGTTCGTGCCTTACATACGACTTCGAATCTGGTACTGGTGGTGGTACCTACTTGTATAACTCGAAGGGCGCTGATCAAGCTATTGTTCTGATCTCTCCTACGAAGTCGTCAAGAAGTAATATCGTTGGCGACAATCGAGAACAGCAATTCTTCAAACATGTCTCCAACTTCGGATATGTTTAATCATCTGATTTCCTTAAACTCGTGAGAGTGAGGGCAAAAGTAAACCCAGCAGGCACTCTCTTCAGAAAGCCGCTTTGACATTACTGCTCGCTGCCAGGTTAACCACATCGTCAACATTGCCATATAGAAAATAGTGGACGAGCCAAATCCAACCAGGTGTCAGAAGGCTTATTCTGTATGGCTAGATAGGATTCAGGAATGATGAAAAACTTGAAACCCTTTACGGGTTAAATTATAAAAGAGCCAAAGTAGTATACGGGACGAGATATTAAGCATTGAAATACCATATGTAGCCCTCATATTAGCAGTGAGATTCTTTAAGTTTAAGGTACTATTTATGACCACTTCTTTGTATGATGTAAGTGCTGATAGTTTCAGTGGTTTGTATTAGGAAATCCTTTGTTTCGAGTATTTTCAAATACTACCCATCGTTTGCAAGATAGACGTAAACAACACTTTATTTCAGCACCACACAGTGTCTCGGTCTAAATCCACCATCTTGACTGGATCATAGATCTCCTGAATATGAAAATTTGCTTCTTTTCAAAATGCAAATATGAAAAAACAATGTATTGCATCCAAACACAAAAAATCACATCCAAGACGATAGCATGATTGCAAATAATTTCGCCTCATTTAACTCGCTAATCGTTTTGAGTGTTTGAAAGGCAGACTATCAATAAACACCCTCGTCCAACGTCGGTTCGTAATAGTTCGATTTGTCTTAATTGAGGGAGCGATTGCTACGCTCGTGCGGTATTTGTATCCCCGCAAATCTATTACGTTTCGGTAGTTTCATCTTACTCATCTAATTCAATTCAACTTTGAGCAAATTTATCTTGCATGGAAGCATGCACGATTACCATGCCTAGTTAAGCACAAAGATTCAAATTGCATCTGACTGGGTATGTGTAGGGTCTGCCATGGAATGTATCTTTTCGAAGAACTCATTCAGATTTCAGAGTTTTTATTTATTTTTATTTTTTTAATCAGGGAACAGATGTTAACATCGCCATAACGACTCTGAATAATCCAATTCAATCGTAATGGTCTCGTTGATGGACAAGTCGATGAGACTTAAATTTGCACTAGCGGTTTGGTCTGGTTTGCCCGATCCAGGCGATCTCATTCATGGTGGTGCTGTAGCTACGAGTGCGACTATACGAAATTCATTAACATTTCAATTATTTGAATAAAAAATTATAATTCATTATGATTCGGGGGCTTCGGAGATATTGGGGCTCTTCAGAATTGAAATTCCCGTCCAGGGACAACCATATGGAGCTGGTGGTACTCACAATTTGTGCGGAATACTTAATTTTCCCAGTGCCAGTATGAGTGGTAGTAGCAGTACTTGTGCTGTTGCCAGCAGTGGCCGTGGCAGTAGCACATAGCTCATAGCTCATATGGTGGCGACAGTTTTATTGTTGATCGCCGTGAGTGATGGGATGGAGGGAGCTTTTTTTTATTTTATTCAGCAGTAGCTCCAATTTCAATTTGATTAATTTATTGCAAATCGGTCTGTTGGTTAATGGGAGGATTAATTTAATTTTTTTATATTAAAATGGTCAACAAACGAGCAATGTATCTGTGAGTGAATGTGTTATAATTTACTTCAATGCCTACCACAGAAGCACAATAAAATCAATTTAATTTACTTAGGTACAGGGACACAATATGATGGCAATGGGAGGTTTATTAGTTGAAGCTTTAAACATTTAAATTCGATTCGGAAATGCAGTCTATTGAAAAATCGATGTGACGGTTTACATGAGCAATTTTTGCTCTTTTGATTATTTAGGGACTTTAAGGGTCCGGCTAAACTCCGGGCAGTTTTATATGAAAATCGCGTTTTCCATTAAGTGCTATACATTTTTATTTTGGTAATAAATTTTAAGAATTTGTAAGCGTTGCTCGTTCGAGTACTGAACCATGGAATGATAGTTCACAAAAAATGGAAAACCCTGGACAAGCAAACACTTAGATTCTAAACTTACAATTTTCCTAACTACGGGGATGTATTATAGCAGCGGATGAGAGGCATATGTTAAGTAAGGGGCAAACTGACGCAGGGTTTGCTTCGATTAAAGTCAGAAATTGGTCGGATAAAATTTACTTCACGTAGCATTCGGAGTATAGTATTTATAGTCCTGCATTAGAGAGAGAGGTACAGAACAAAGAGTATCAGTTAAAAGCAGATGAAAATTAAATGTCTCCAACAACTTCACATGTTATAAGAGGTTGAAGGTTTGGTAATTTCGGTCGGTCAAAAAAGGATGCCAGATTAAAGCTGTCGGTTCAAAGAAGTTACCCTTTCGGCACCTACACCTAATATATGAATAGTATAATACGGGAACCGGGTTGGACTCATTAGCATATTTCTTCGAACAAGGCAACATTCCTCTTCACATAACCCCTTTGCTCATATAATGGAGTGATCACACTTTTCTGGGGTACTGAACAATAGGCCAAACAAAACTTTTATAAAGCCTCAAAAACTTTTTAAATACAAGTTTATTCACCTAAATCTACATATATTGTCCCCTTCAGAGTAATCCCCATCGACTGCAACACACTTATGCCAGCGCTTGATCCAATCCTCGAAACATTTTTTATATTCGGTTTTCGGTATGTCCATCAGTGCTTCCTGCGATTTTTCCATTACTTCCTCTCGGCTGCTGAAACGCGTTCCCCGTAGTGGTTTTTTAACTGAAGGAAGTCACAGGCAGCCAAATCAGGTGAATTCGGTGGCTGTTGGATGGGATTTGTTGCATTTTTCGTCAAAAAACTACGAATAATGATGGCAATGTGCGACGGTGCGTTATCATAGTGCAAAATCCACCAGTTTTCTGCCCACAATTCTGGTCTCTTTCGGCGAATTGCTTCGCGCAAACGTTTCATAACGCCCAAATAATGCTCTTTGTCTACTGGCTGGCCTTCTCGCAAAAATTCATGATGCACTACACCGTTGTAATCCATGAAAACCGTGAGTATTGCCTTCTTTTTTGACTGAAAACGACGTGGTTTTTTTAGTCTCAGCTCATTTGGTGAACGCCATTCACTTGCCTGATGTCTGGAGTGCATGTCGTACTCATAACAACACGTCTCGTCACCAGTAATGATCCTTTTGATGAATGTGGGATCGGATTCAGCCTCGCAAATCATCTCTTTTGCGACGTCAACACGGTCTCTTTTTTGCATGAAATTGAGGTCTTTTGGCACCAACTTTGCTGCTACACGACGGAAACCCAAATCATTAACCAAAATATCTTGGACGGATCCATAGACAATGTTCAAGTCCCCCACTATCTCTCTGATGGTTAATTTGCGGTTATTGACCAACATTTCTTTTACTATACTTCATCAATGTTTTCGTCGGTTTTCGATGTCGATGGTCTGCCACTGCGTTCATCATCTTCGATTGACTCACGACCAATTTTGCACCGCTCGTGCAGTTTTCTTTAGAGAATCGTTGCCGAAACACTTTTCCAACATTTCCAACGTTCGCGCACTATTAAATCCGTTTTTTACGCAAAATTTAGTACAAGTTCGTTGTTGAAAATTTAAATTCATTTCTAAAATTGTAAAAAATCGCCAACACACACAGAGATAGATGTACTCCTGGCTACGTAACTTTCGCAAATGTCAAGCTATGACGCTAAGATTTAGAGGGAATGTCAACAACAGATTTGCCAACTTAACAAAAAAAAAAACAGAACTCAAATCGGAAGAATGGGAGCGCCACACGGTGGTGTGGTGCGGGGAGTTTTTGATCAAGGTGGTATACGAGTACAATGAGCAGCGCCTAACAAAGCCCAAAGCAGAACCGGTTTTTGCAGTATGATTTTGTCAATGTGGTTGGCTTCATTGTCACAGATAGTATAGTTCGACGTTTTTGAATAGCTTGACATTTATTGACGCTAAGCTCGAGAAAGTTTTTAACTCGGCAAGTGGAAAACCTGCTTAGAACTACATATTTGCAGCGAAAAACAGTCAGAAGGAGACGATATGTGCCGGATTTTTTTTATTTCATTTGCACACCCAATTGTCAAGAGGAATAACAGAGGACCGAAATGACTACCTTGGGCAACTCTAAAGGCAATTTTTATGATATATTTTATTTATTTATTCAATTCATAGCATCTCTGTACATATTTAAGTTATAACAACTTTTTGTATTAAAAACAAGCCTTAAGTATAAAAGAAATAACAAAAATTTGATTGGGGTGGAAAAATAAAGAGAAAGATAAAAGATAAAAGATATATAGAATAGAAGTAGGATAGAAGTATTGATTATAAAAAATTTACTTAAATAGGTCATTATATCGCTAATTGCAACAGGCATAATATTTGAAAAGTTATTTCTTAAAGTGGTTTTCCATGCTCATCCTTTTGATACATATTAGTGAGAAGATTGTTCCAAGGGCGAACTGCATGTACAAAAATGACGATTACTCATCAGGAATTTGTGCCTGGGAGGTATTATTTTTAAGGTTTCTTGAGAGCGTAAGAACTATATTTTGGCGAACAAGTAACTCGGAGTTTTAGAGTAACTTTGTGCAATAAGAGTGCATCCAATGAACAACCAGCAATTTTGTTGGTGAAAACCGATATATGGTCATACCGTCTTAGATCAAATATGTATCTTACGCAGTTGTTAAATGTAGCTTCCAAAGACTTCACATCCGTACAGTCTGATGGGGTGACCGAAAGCTTTGATTAGTTGCATCTTTACTTTGCTGGACAAGTACTGTTTTGTTGGGCTTAGTCCTCTAAGAATGCCATATATCTTAGAGACAATATGGTTTATGTAATCGATCCAGTTAAGACGTTGGTTGTTGGTTCAGTTCAACAGAATCATGATTAACATAAAGCTGCAAACTCAAAATTTCCAAATTGTTGTTGCATACCAACAGCGCCTTGGTTTTGGATGTAATTAAGGCTATAGCAATTTTTTTTGACCAAACAAATATAGAGTGAAGGTCTGTGTTAAATCCGATTACACTGGAGGACACGAAAGATTTGGATACTTTTTTATATAATTGAACATCATCCGCGTAAATATGATAATCGCAGTACATAGTTCTTTTACAAAAACCATTAATAAACAACGTAAACAAAAGAGGGCATAGGACAGATCCTTGGGGCATACCGGAGTTACTGGCAGACTCAACGATGTGGACACTGTTTTTTCCTTCAAAGTAGGAATTAAAAAAATAATAAAATCTAACTAAAGACCGAGAGTTTTAGCAGCAGCGCTATACTTAAAGGAGCGGGAGATAGCATACACAAATTCATATACGAGATTCGGTCGGAAGAAAGTATGCCCAATTAGTGAAACCCCAGCATGGTAGAACCATTTTTCATCGATTTGGTTGACTTCTTTTAAGTACTGTCTTATGCTGGACCGAACCGACCAAATATTTACACTGCGGCAGATATATTTAGAGATATTAAAGCAGTCCATACTCACCTATGACAGCATCTACGAAGATGGCATAACTGATAAACTCGTCAAATTGTGCAGTGTCGTGATGGAGAACAGCTGCTGCTCCATCAAGATCAGAGGCAATCCCACCGAGAGCTCTGATGTCAAAAAATACCCTCGACTAGGTGATCTCATATGACTTTTTCAACATCATACTTGAGAAAATTGTGGGATACTCGTAAGCCAACATTTGAGGCACAATTTTCAAACTTGCCACTTGATAAGGTATGTATAGCCAATGGAAGCCAAAACTCTGGTCTAAAGTGTCCTCGATTTTTATCACATAGTGAAGGTAGAAATTTATTTAGGTGGCACATACAACTGACTATATTGATGGAGGACCGCATTAACTAGAGAGGTTGAAACCCAGGTCCTTCAGACATTATCTAAGCAGGTAAGACATTATGAGTTATATATAGAATATTAATTAGTGATGTTTAGAGACAAATAAGAGATCAGATAAGAGAACTAGAGTTAAGGAAACCCTGTGCGTCTGACCATTTGATAATCTTCAAAAGATGTATTAGCGATTTAAACCATGTTGGCTGAAGGCCTATCATCACGTCGCTGCTTACTGAAAGCTAGGTAGTTTTTAGATTTTTCGGTATGCTTGAACACAAAATGTACAGATCCTTATCGGTGTTGCAATTCATCGTCATCCGTAAGTTTTTAAACGTGCCACACAAATCGATTTGTTTCACTAAAGCAATGAAGTTCAATATGTATTTCGCTACCGACTGTCTAGTATAACCTTGTAAATTAGTCACAGTTTCTCGTATTACATTTGCCTTTATATGGTGTCAGAGGTCTTCCCTGTACTGGTTAAGGATTTGATATAGTCTTGAAGAAAATTGCGGGCAATTTAAACCCAAGAATTTTAAGACTCTTAGATGGGACAATTTATTTAAGGCACCATTTTACACTTAGGAAACAATACTTATGTGGCACATCAATGTTAATTCACCTTTCCGTGAAAAATCTAGAAACGTTAAAAGTCTTAATTTTCGAAGCATTTATCTATGCTTCTACTCTACTGGGCTCGGCTTTTAAATTTTGAATCCGTCTTTCCTAGGTCTAAAGTGTTAGTCGTCAATGCGCCAAACAACACCCAGACTACTATTTATTTGACAGGAGGATTTTTATCAGAATAACTGATATTAATTAATGAAAAAACATGCACTGATAGTTCTAAAATAGACATCGGCACACTGCAAAGCTCAAAAATTTCAGAATTAAGGGTGAATGTATAGTTTTCCACACCGAAATAACTATCTTTATCCAGTCGGCAATAATTACCATTGAAAATGACATCGCCAGCAAATCAGTTGTCTTTGCGGACAGCAATCCGCCTGCCCAGTATCTGGATTCAGGATAATCAGATCGAAAATTTTAGGAACTTGCTAGAATCTCCTGAATGAGATATCCAATGCCATTATATTGGTTCTGTACTACCCTGGTACAAGGGCACAAGAATATCCCAGGCAACGAAAGAGCTGATGAGTTAGCGAAAAAGTGGTCGGTGCTGCGCGTTAAATGGAAGTATTTAGGATAAAGCCATAGGTCGCACTTACCACTTTGGTCGACATACATCTAGACGATATCATATTTCCTAGTAAAGTTCAATCTTTGAGACGGTATCATCAGAAGGCACTGGGCCATCGAAACGCATGCTGAATTCCTAGATGTATACCATAACAACTTCTGCAGAAGCTGCAGGGACAAGGAAGAATACGAACTCTGGAAAGTTACTTCCTCACAGAGCTAGAGGACTTATAAGGATACTTCCAATCCGATGGTCGTTTCTCATAGGTTTCCAAAAACAATCCTACCCGCGTAGTGTTATTTGGTCGTGTCTAGGATTATTTTCATTCTTATTTTGGTCACACACGATAGAAACGCTGTCAGCACAGATTCCTTTAGGGTCCGAATCAGTTGCATTTTTGAAAGCTGGCGATTCAACGCTCAGTCAAACTCATAACTGCTGTTTCGCAATGTCTTTCAAATATTTGATAGCCGAGTGCACCGTCGATCTCTGAACTGATTTCTATCTTAAGAAAGCAAGAAAACACCGGCTTTTTACGGGTTTCTGTTTGGAGTTGCGTCATCGTGCCAAGTTCCGTGCCAGTACGATAGTTGACGCTTCTTTTGCACCAGTTTCCAGCCTGTGTAACTAAAATTTGGAGTAATAGCGCTAGTCGCATCCTTTTTTCAATACGCTGGACCTTCTATTCACATCAACTCAACTGACACCTACCCTATTCATCGCCTTCACTTCGTTTTCTCTGAAGAAACACCCAGATGGTGCAGATGGGAGACAAAACGCAAGGCTTTCTAGATGAGCTGCAAAATGCTATTTCCAGTCATAAAATTTAGTCTTTCCGGTATTCGAAATCCGAATATTTCCTTAGATGGCGCAATGTGTTCATTCGTAGAGTCAATAAAAGGGCTGGCAGGATCTTGTATAAAGGATCTTTCATTAAGCGCTTTCTATCTTTAAATTTAAATAAAACAAAGTGTGGGTGAGATATCATCGAATTTTTTTATTCGTTTGAAGGCGTATCTATGCCATTATGTATGGAATATAACATCGTCCAAATGTCCGCCGCGGCTTCTATGGGAGGCGCGCATCCGAAATGTCCAATTTTCCATGACTCTGGCGCATAAATTGACCGATGGCATGGGTTATGTTTTCTTTGAGGGCCGCTGAGATAGGTGGCTTATTATCGCACGATCTCGGTGGCCAGTTCACATCACCTCCACGTGAGATGACCAGGCCTTCGAATCGCTCGTGCAGAATTTCCAATGTGGCGTGAGCTGTGTAGCACGTAACGCCATCCTGTTGAAACCATATCATCCAATTGGTGTCCATATCATCCAAGTTAGGCCAAAATTTAATGGGGAGACTAAATTCTTAGTGGAAGTTGGCTTGATGTTGATTTCTAGTCAATTACTCGTCTTACTTGATTTTCGTTAACTGAAAAATGGATCATAGGTCTTTCGGGCGAGGCTGAAATTCGAACACCGAACCTTCCGATTTGGAAGCCAGTCCACTACCACTTGAGCCTTGCCAACGTCGTTCTCAAAGAAATGTGGAACCCTGACGCCGCCAGCCCAAAATCCACAGCAAACAGTGACTTTTTCGGGATGCATTGGGCGGTGTTGGATCTCATGTGGATTGGTGTCGTCCCAAATTCGACAATTTTGTTTGTTGACGTACACATTCATCCAGAAATGGGCCTCATCGCTGAAGATGATTTGTCGATGAAAATTTGGGTTAATTTCCAATTGCTCCAGAGCCCATTTAGCGAACACTCGTCGTTGGCTATGGTCGTTTACCTTCAGCTCATGGGTCAGTTGAATTTTGTATGGGTGCAGGCCAAAATCACGACGCAAGATTCGAGAAGTTGTGGTCGGCGAAAAGCCGATTTCTTGTGAGCGACGCGAAGTCGACTGCTTCGGATTCTCCTGCATACTCTCACGGACAGCGGCGATGTGTTCCGCATATCTTGCGTTTTGTCGACGTACGAGTGTTCGTTTATCGTTCACTGAACAAGTGGACTCGAATTTATACACCACACTGCGAATATTTCTCTCGGTAGGACGATTATGGAGACCGTAAAATGGGCAAAGCGCGCGGAATGTTGCCCGAATAGAACACCCATTTTGATAAAACAATTTTAGCATTTGCATATGTTGTTGGATGCTATGTCCATCCATGGTGATTTGGCAAAATAGACTAAATAAATGACAGCCAATTTGACAGATGTAGCTTCAACAATATGACCGCTAACAACTGTCAAAATTCGGAAGTCCCTATTGGAAGACCCTGTATAACGAGTCTTTCGCTCTTTAAAAAGAAAATAGAGCTCAAGTGTTTTGACCAACTAAAAGGAACAATTTTTCGCTGAATTGCTATGAAGATACAGTAATTTGTTAAGTTCACCTAACACCGCATAGATAGTTCAGTTGTTGATATCTTGAATGTACTAAGTTTGGCCGTTGTCTTTTCAAGCTCCATCCAACGAATTTTGTAATATGTGGCCTAAGTGTAAAAACTTGAACTCAAATTCAAAAAATTGTGCCTCAAAAGGCTCTATGATAAAGCACATAAGTTGAACAGTATCTCATAAGAAAACAACGGATAATGAGGTGTCGAATCGCGGCAAACTCATGAATAATAACCATTTAGATTTGATAAATTATCTTATTTCAGCCACCACAAATTCATTCAATCGAAAATCATTTATAATGCAAAAGTCATTCAGGAAACAACTTTTCTTGTTTTTATTTCAAATCAATATGTCTACTGTCTATCAGTTATTAATCAATTTTCCCTAATAGTTCGGACAGATAATTACATTTCGCATTAATGTATTGTCACACCAAATCTGCCACAAAGTGTTCTCCTTTAATTTTCATGTAATCGGCAGCGGCAACTACTCCCTGTTCAATTCATTGGCTTTGATTACACAAAATGACCACCAACAAGTAAATGCGAGTATCTTCCCCTAATCGTTCTTTTACAAAAGCTTCTCTGTCGCACTAACATTACCCTCTATTCCCAAATTCCCTGGCCTATACATGCCTACATACCTACCTTCCCACACCACCTTTTTTTTGTTGGCAAATTGTTTAAGCTACAAGCGAATACCCATGTTACTCATTCTATTCATGGACTGTTCCCTAAATTATTTACGCCAAATGTCATGATCAAGATATACTCGTGTGTATATGTATAAACTTGACCAACCAGGTGTGTGCCTACCCAGATGTACTCGTATGTATGTATCTTTATTCGTGAATCCTCAAAACCGCCCCGAGTGGGTGAAGGACCGAAAAAAGACTTAATTTTCGCTACGCTCAGCTGCGTAAAAACATTTCAGCGAATATGTAATTTGCGTTCCATATGTGTCTGTATCTGTGTACAATATCTATATGTGTATCGTTGCCCGGCTTCGATGCTGACTTAATGGATTGTGTAATTATCTCATAACAATTTTACCATTGTACCTACGCCACTATCCGCCCTGAGAAGTAACAACTTGTCAACCAATGCAGGTTTCTTGTTTCTTTTCATCACCTGGAAAGAGAGGCTAATGAGCCGGTTATCGGGCAAGATACTGTGAGCCATATCTTCATAAGAAAATTCATCACACGATTCCCAGGAAGGTAATTCGTCCTAGAAAATACACATAAATCTTTACGGATACTCGCTGATGCCCCTAGATACAGTCTGATATCCGTAGTGTTATTCGTACTCTCAAATTGGCATCAGGTCAATTGAAATGTGATTTCACGCAATAATCGCCCTTTTGCGGACACAACTGCCGATAACCCTGACACAGCGGTTTCCTCTGGGTAAAACCCCAGATAAACCACACACACACAAGTATCCGCCGTGGTGTACAGTGCAAATAAGCAAATTGTATACGAGTATCCGTATCTGTACGATAAATCCTTTTCCCACTGTCTATGGATTTTCTCCCTCATTAATTGGCGGCAGCCGTAAGTGTCGACATGGAACAAATTAACCGAGAAAAACTTGACCATTTACAGCGGCTAATTATGGCCAATTTAGCATTCGCATCCATTACCAAAGCAATGCAAACCGAAACCGACAAAATGGTGCGCCACGAAGCTTTCCTTTACGCGAAAAATTACAGATTCACGGAGCGCGAAATATTACCGCCACCGCAAAATCGCCGTTTTATGTCTCGGTAGACGGACACAGTACGCTCTCAGACTAAATACCATCTATTGTACATAAATAGCAAATAAGCATGCAGATACTCGTACTCTCACAAAGTGAAAGTTCTACTGATCTGCCATGGACGGAACATTCGATCAATTGATACCCGAACCAGGGATTACGATGGCAAACAAGATTCCTATCGTAATGTCGATGGTGATTGCAATCGCGATCAATTGCCATCGATCAGAATACCAGTGGCGGCAGACTTACATATGTTATCGTCGATCACGCAGGGGCGAAGAGGGACGTGCTGCTCCCAAGATCAACCGCTTCTCTCAAGTGCACTCGTATGTTTACAAAGTCAAAAGTGATGATGGCGGCGATTTCAGGAAATTGAATGCACGAATACAGTTATGACGATCAGCATTGTTAGTGATCGTGCGCAACCTAAGCCGTCTCTTGTAGATCGGTAAATTCTTGAGATTCGCACTTGGGCGGCCGTGCGGGTGATTGGCGCGTACATACTCGCAACTCCCTGGTGTGCCATAATTTGCAATGCATTTCGCGCTTTTCAATCCAAATTTATGATGATGCGTCTGAAAGTATCTGAAGTGGAAAATAGCATCTAATTGGGCTTTAGTTTAAATTAGGGGGTCTACCAAATCGGTTTATGAGGGTGGATAAGATATTTATGGCTGTCATCCATTAAATTTCGACTCAAATAGTCGTAAATAATTTTAAATGCACCATTGAGGGGCTAATGGGATATGGGAATATTTTCATTCAAACACACACTCGTCAGGATGGGGATAATTGATGGCGATTCGTGTTAGTTACTTTTTTCTTCAGTTGCAATGGATCAGATAATGTCCGAGCTTATGAGTTGCTACCATATCGGGAAATGTACGTGGTACTGCCAGCAGCATGGTTTTTTTGACCTCATGGGGCTGTAAATAAGTTGCAGATGCCGGTTAGGCTCGCGTGATTGTAATTTGCTTTAGCTACTAAAATAGTATACGACTATAAAATCGTACATTTTTGAACTGAATGTAGAGAGATAAATGTATAGATGTGGGTTGGTAAAATTGCATGGATATTTTTATGGCGAGGTATAGGCTAACATCTATAAAGCTAAATGGAGACTTGAGTTAAAAATTGATAGCTGTACAACATGAATATACCCAGGCGCCGTAGAATAATGAGATACATTTATTGCGGGCAACCTTCCTTTTTATTAAGCAGAAGTGACTATTTGAACTGTCACTAGTAGAAAATGTTGAACCGTCATAGGTCAACCTGTTTATAGAAAATTAAGAACGGGAAGCTTTCCACCTGTCTCGAATATTGCTATTGATAAATGGGACGAGAAACTATTTTGGATTTCCTGAGAAATATACAAATTTTCAGGGTGGTTTCTGCTCAGCCCCTGTTTGTAAAAATGGATCACTAGAAGCTTATTTTTATACCTAATCACCCTTCATAAGATTTCTGTTTGTTATACTGAAGTGCATGACATATTTTTGATCCCAGGTGCTCATGCTAACAGCATAGACATTTGAATGACTACCTCTGAAGCTAGTCTTGTAAGGTACTGCAATATTTTGAGTTCTAGACTTGAGCTAATGATCAGTTTCTGCTAATGATCTGATACTATTTTGGAAGTCTGGATAGCACAGCTTCTTACAACATGAGGGTTTACACTTCCTACTTGAACCTCTGAAACAGTATTTGACGTTTATACCTTACTAAGTTACTTGAATTACTCTACAGTTCGTATACCTTGATCTCAACCACGATCTTTCCAGTTAGCGCGATCTGTATCCAACTGCATTCGCGCGGGCGAAGGAAACTTAAGAGGTACTGATGTACATTGGTCTTGAATGTTTGCAAGTTATAACGACTAGAAAATAGGGAGCTCGGCAGGGCATTCCAAAAGCGAGTTGTGTGACTAAGGAACGAATCACGATATTTTAGAGTGCGTCCAAACTGGTATACTGATGAACATTGATAGCGAAACGCCAGACGGGTGCTACGGTTAAAGGTTTGAAGAAGCGGTATGCTACTGGCGATTTCAATGGAGCACTGGTGGTGAAAATAGCGATAAAACAAAGTGAGACACGAGACATTTCGTCGGTGTTCGAGGGTGTCCATTGACTGAGTGATATTGGTATCAGCTATGAGTTTTATCGCGGGGGTTTGAATTCTATCTAGCAGGTGCAGAGATGTTTTAGGAACACCTGAACAGAAGTGGGCATTGTACTCCAATTTTGGGTGGACGAATGCCTTGTTTATTGAGGCCAGATCAGAGGGGGTGAAATATTTCTTACATTGCTTGAGGAAACCTAAACATTTCGCAGCATTTTTGTTGACATCGAATATGTGGTTATTTCACCGTAAGTTGTCGTTGATACACATACCGAGAATGGAAAGTTTTTCGGTTTCGACGATGCAAGTGCCATTCATGGATAATGACTGGGGGTATTTAAATTTCGCTTTAACGAGAGCAAACAGCATGGAGTCTTGGAAGCATTAAATTCCACTCGGCTGATAGTTCCCCAATTGATTATGCTGTTAATATCGGAATTTAATGAGCTTAACATACGCCGCCGTTCCCATTCTGCAGCCGAAGAGCAGGGACGTGAGTCCGGGAAGCAAATATGAAAAGCAGAGAGTACTGTCGTCGGCAAAGGAATATATTAAGAGAGCATTAATGAAAATTAAAAAAGAGTGTCGGAGACAGAATAGAGCCCTGGAGCACACCAGCATTTATTTTGTGAATATCAGACTTGAAATCATCTAAGGCAACTTGAGTTGAACGTTCCGAAAGGTAATTTCTAATCCATTGAAGAAGAGAGTCATAGATCCCAAAACCACACATTTTCGACAAAAAAACCTGATGTCAAACTCTGTCAAATGTCTTAGAAATATCAAGTGCAACTATCTTGCTTGCATTCAGTTAGCTGAGTCCAGAATCTCTTCTACTGCGTTGTCCCTCCGGATAGGAATCGAAGACTCTTCCGCAGAAGCAGTAGTATTCATTCGCTCAACATATTCTAGCCATCTCAGGCGAGTGATGCGCCTTCATTTCAGCAAATTTTCTGAGTGTTACCTATTGCCATAACAGCTTTAAATAATCTACCAAGAACTGAACTTGTAGTTAGAAACATGAATTCACGATCATGATACTCGTAAGTGTGTACTTGCGTAAAATATTAGATAGGAGACTGAATTTGAAGCGTAATATTCGTATTGCATAACAACCAAGAATGCCACCTTGGCCTTTTTTCTAGCACGGTGGTGGGCCCGAATTTACTAGCTGTATACGTGCAGCCTAAGGAGGACCCATAATGATGAGCGAAGTCTTAGCACGAAGAATGGTACTGCTACAAAAGTGGCAGTAAGAATCTGCTCAGGTGATTATTCGATACAAGGGGAAAATGGCCATCTTTGAGGGCTGCATAGACGTGTCGAAAAGTATTACATAGCTAAATGCGGGTTATTCTTCAGCCTGACAACTGATGGGGCAGTCAGACACTACCTTCAATGAAATAAATCACGTTACTCCCACCGTTGTCACTCACAATCAGGTTTGCGTATGTCTCCACTTAGAAGACAGACCTACATTTACCTTATGAGTTACGAGTACTTACATTTTCTTCCTCCACAAAGACGGGAGTGCCATGCTCTAGATCTGTTGAAGAGCCATCCAACATTCTTACTGAGATGCGGCCTGAATACAGGGAAAGCCGACTTTAAGTTCCATTGTTATATTGTGCCCATAACCTGGTATTAAACAATAAAGTCAATTATCTCGTGTGTTATACGAAATTCCGGAGCCTTAACCGTGCTGCCGATGATATGATAATTTAGGAAAGGAAGGTTGACTAGTGTGCTTAGAAAAAGGTCATAAGCACCCTAGGCAAGCCCTTTTTTTAAGTCTGGCGAAAGTAGCAATAAGGTATTTACGTAAGAAGTTTGATAATCAGGATTGCACCCTGATATTTAGCTTCGTTGGGGAAATGTATGATGATGGCTATTAGCACCAACGAGTCAAGCCTGTCAGATTCCTAATTTTCACAAATATTTGCAAAAGATTGACTGAAAACATACTTCTGGTACACCAGTCATCGATTATGTTTATGGCAGCCTACGCTTTAGAGCAAAAAATCGTTAAGCATTATCCGACATACAGCACGGCTACATCGTCTTTGTATGTATACATGAGCATAGACCTTGCAGCTCTTGAGAGCAACAACGGCCAACATGCACGCTATATAGGTAGAAACCGAGCAAAATCTGTTCATACCCCCCAGATTGACCATAATCAGCACTCGCAACCAAGAGAAATAAAACTATTGAAGAGTCTACGCCGTTATATTTGGCTGCGGTTTGCCTAACTCTTATCGACATCAGCCTAATAGATACCAAGGTATCCATTTGGTAACCAAATGATTGCACTATTGCCGTCCCAAGAGTGGTATTCTAGTTTCCATTTTTCCCCAAACTCTATAGCTTTATTGTCATTTATATTGACCGCCAGTCACCAAAAAAGTGTAGACTAAGACCTTCGTACTTACTTAGGTGACTGTATAATCCGTGGTGAACCTGGGCCTCAACCAACAAGCCTCTCTGGCTCTGCGTCTGATTTCTGCATTCATATCGTTGCTGCTTGTAACTGCGGAACCAACCACCTCGAAGTTATAATTGCCAATGTCTAAAAGCATGCTTGACAATGAAAATCTCGATGAATTCACTACCGATCTTGATGGGACAGCAGAGCGCTCAGATAAAGAACTAGTCCATTGTACTCGTACTCCTTTTCGAAGAAAGCTGGGTAAGCGATGATAAAGTGCCTACAGTACCAGCACCTACCTCGTCAACGCCGATTACTTGCAGCCTGATGCGTGAGTAAGCCAGCCAAGTGTCGTAATCACTTTCACAGCAAGCGTCGCAGGATGTTGTATCACTAATGCCCAGCACATTTAAGTGCTTAAAAAGTATAGATGCTCCGCCATGACGCCAGTAAGCAGTTTGAAGTCTTTCCTGCTGAGAGACAGCAGGAAGGCCGCTGACCTCATATGAAACCCAACTGCCAGTGGAAGCCTTAACCGAGGACGCAGGTAGACCTAATGTGGGTTTGGATCCTGACGAACCGTCCTCTGAGCATTGCGTATTTCATTTTCCGCGGTCCCATTGTGATCTGAGACCCAGGCAAGTGAATTTAACAATCCGGCTACGTTCAGTGATGTCTGACAATCTCGAACAAGTTTGGAAGTCGGAAAAAGGTTCAGCAAGACTCTAAGCGCAGTTTGGCTGTGGGTACAGATGCAAATGCATCGCCTCCTCCAGCGGTTTTTCCAACGAAGACACCAGCACCGCATTCTAAATCGCTGTTGAAGCCGTCCGTGAAGACCCGACTACATTGTTTTCCCGGCTCAGATTTTGGATGAAACCAGGACCAGGAGTCCTGGTCTCATTGCATCAGACCATAATCAAAAGACAACTGGCGCGCAAGGTCATCAGAGCTCCAGTGCGTCTTGTACTAAATACCATTTCTTTCGAAACAGAAGGTGGCTTTGGGAGTGCAGCCCATGATATGAATATCAGGTGAGGGAGATTCATTAATACGTCCAGATCGGAGCTAATTGTGCTCGGAAGCACCCTCTGAGGCCGGGATAGGCTGTTCTTTAGAGTCTGGTAAAAGTAGCAATGCGGTATTTTCGTGAGAGCTTATGTTATTTCATCACATAACCGACGCATAGAATATGCTTCGCCTTATCATAGATGTATAGATCCCAAGGGCCCTTCTCATGCTTTGCCGGCAGCTCCTTTGCACTACCAGAAGGCCGACCGCGGCTTAGAGGCTTTCGACGTAACAGATTTAGTCCATAGAAGTTTGTTATCCAGCATGACAACCAAATGTTTAGCTTCTTTGGATAATTGGATGGTGATACGTTTAAGCACTAGATGAGTCAGACCACACAGCTTCTTCGTTCTTGTGAAGAGAAAAACCTCAATTTTGAGGGGATCGACTGAAAGCCCATTTCTAGTGCAACAATTGTCAATCACGCCATGGGACTGCCCGCGCTTTAGACCAAGATATTCGCTAGACTTGATCCAACAGACAGTACCGCTACATCATTCGCGTATGCTTGTACATAGATGTCAGAACTGTTGAACAGATGCGTTGAACAATGAGTCGACCAACATAGCAGGCAATCCCTGTCTACCCCGGAATCAGTGTCTTATTCAGTAGTATTGATTCATCTACGCCGTGTTGTCTGGCCGAGTTAAACATGCCGTCAATAGATGCGTTATCGAAAGCACCCTCAATGTCGATGAAAATGCCCAGGGCATATTCCTTCTTGTCGATTGCGCCCTCAATTTTACCTACCAGATTTTGAAATGCACTCTTACTAGATCTTTCGCGTTGAAAAGCGTATTTCATGGCAGACAGAGAATGCATACGCAAGTCAATTTTTCCGCACATGGACTTCTTCATATGCTCTTCAACTTGTAGGAATTCAGACTGAAGGTTTGAAACTCGAGCGTGCAGTCCTCTTTTCCGAGCAGCGAGAATCTTACATTGTCATCCTGCATAACCTGATGAGTTTAGCAGGGACGTCAAATCTAGACATGGCGTTGTATAGCTCGACCCTGCACGCTGTTATATGCGACTTTGAAATCGACCCAATAGATGATGAGCGTCAATCTGAAAATCCCGGGTTTATTCCAAGATCTGCTGTAGTGTAAATATTTGATCGAGTTTGGACTTTCCTGACCTGAAACCGCACTGATTGCTCATGAATTGTTTCAGACGCTTCCATAACATGACAGAAAAGATTTTCTAGGTGATGTTTAGAAGGCTTATTCTTCTATAGTTGCCGCATTCAAAGGAATCGGACAAACGATGTTGAGATTCCATCCTTCGGGCATGCTTTCCTCTGACCATATCTTACAAATGAGCTGTTACAGGTTCCGAAGCAGAACGTAGTTTGTCTCCGTCAGCAGCTTCAATATTGCTACTTCAACTTCATCTGGGTTAGTGACACGAAATTCTCCGTTGTTTTCGTCCAGGGTGATTCATTCTGCCTGACAGCGGTATTTTGACCCGGTAGAAGCAGACTTTCCAAATTCCCAGCACTGATAATGCAGCGCAGCTTTATTTTTCTCAGACTGAGACCTCTGCCCTACGAAGATCGCTATATGGTGTAACTCATTGAGAGAACACCAAAGATGAATCTGAGCTTGTGTTATAGATTCACGCACTTGGTGAGGGTAATGATGACTGACAGTTCGGTCGCACAAAACCAGTCCTTCAACAGAGTCTAAAGGACAAGATATATTCGATCAAATTTAAACGACTATTTGAGGCAAAAGCCACAACTTTAACGCAAATGTTGCTCGTCCACTATTTCACTTCCTCAGTCATCCTAATAACATAAAGTGGTATCACTTGTCGAAATTGCTTCAAATTGCATCGCAACGCTGTGTAGTATTTTTAAGTTGTTGTTGGCCTCATTTCCACCATGTTTCACGGGACTTATGCTGCAAATGCCTATGACTTAATTTTGAAATTTAATTCGATGCCAACAAAAATACTCGAAAAACGCACAACAAGTACGAAATACAATACAAATCCACAATTTTCCACATCGAGATTAGGGTTACTGTTGAATTGGAACAGAACAGATACATAATCGTAGATATCCGGTGAAGTTTTTATTTGGCAATTACAATCGGTTTGTATTTTCTTTCACAAGAAAAAAATTGTTATCGACACAGTTATGTACGTTCGTTTTTAAAATGACATTTCCCCCATGACCCATGCTTTATAAAAGAGAATTCTTTGTATCTAGAACTGCGTGACAATAGTGCACCCCTAGATACTACCACATATGCATGCATTATACCACTTTATTCTACACACATCTGACTTCTTATGCGATTACCTTTAGATACCGAAGAAGTAGGGAGAAAAAGACCAAAGGCGAAGACCGAAAGACGCAGGTGGTAAAAGGTAACAAAATGAATCTTTTTATGTACATTTCTTTAGCCATTGTAACCTGTTCCCAGAAGCACTCATCCGCGAGTCTGCTTTATTGTGTAAATATAAGATTACACCACTACTAGCACGACTCGTATTCAAAGCGAACAAGCTCAAAGATATGGATATTCAGAAACAGATGAAACACATTCGTCGACTCTGTGAACAGTGTGAATTATGCTCGGATCTGTATGTAGATATACCACGTGACCTATTTGGAGGGAGCATCTTGCACCACATCAGTGGTGGCGGCGCGCATCAATTCTCGTATCCACACTCCGCACACGTCGCCATATGTAAATACGGGTACACACATTTATTCGTATCTCGAAGATGTGCAATCCTTTTTGCGGTTTCTGATCGAGATGAGGTAATTATTCAACTCAAAGTAGAAGATGCGGTTTTGTTTCCCATCATCGAGCTGTAATATCCGCACCAACTCGTATTCGTACTCGTACTTGTACTTGTACTCGTACCCGTAGTCGGAGTCGAAGTCGGAGTCGTATTCGTATTCGCATTCGTATTGAAGGCAAATCGGTATTCTGGGATCTTGAATTGCTTTTTGATGCAAAGAGCCCTCGTATCTCTGCATATGATCCGGCATCGGATTTGGAATTCATCTTTGCGTTTGAACTGCACATTGCTTACACACATGTTAGTTTGAAGGTTGAATGCGTTCACGCTGATGCCTAGTCGGATGATTGTCAGGCAGTTCTACGTTACCATTCTGTTCTATACCCTCTGCACCTAAACATATGAAGATGCTGCTGATCGTTGGAGGAGGTATTGTCACCTGGAGTAGAAATTGCACGTAGGGAGGGGTAGACGACCACATTATTTGTCGTCACAGGTGGTTTAGTGGTTAACTGTCATCTCTATGCATATGTACCCGCTTTGCTTATGCACAAAACCCAGTAAGAGGGTGGTGCAGATAACGTGGTTTGTGTTTCTTCGTAGAATAGATGTTCCGTGGTTTCCTGTACATATTAAGTTTCCTTTTGAAAGGGCTTTAGATTTATAGAATAATCAAAAGGTTAAAAACCGCATATGAGACTTTATGGTAACTCTGTTGAATATTCTATTTCCCTTTTCAGAATGACACAAGAGAAAAGCGGATGTTCAATTATTTTAAAGTGACTTTGGGTGCTTACTTCATTTGTAAAGCTGGTGGATGGAAGTGTGGTTTCCGCAGAAAATACCAGAAATAGAAGAGAGGTTTTTGACTATTTTTATGAGACCTGTTAGTAGGGGCAACCAGATTTGAGATATCAATGTGATTTATTTCTTTAGTCAGCCAAACCCATTTAAATCACTTTCCCTGAATCTGCTCGTTTGCTTGTCAATGTAGAAGCCCACGTTCTAATAAATTATGAAAGAGTCGTTGTGCTCATCCAAGCGTCATCCGTAAACCAATTACAGAAATTGATGGCTTCGATAGCCCTTTGTTTAGGGTTGCTAATTGCTGGGTCGTGACAAAACAGAAAAGGATTGACATACTCGTATGAGGTTCTTAAATTCTCATCAGCAACGTTGCCTGACCATTGTCCCTCTTATGACTTTATCGCAGCGTTGATTGTGGTAGAATTTTAGCGTCGTCATAACTTCCTTGTATCTTCGTTCGGCGCTTCAACCAAGAATTGATTAGGCTACTTTGACATCGACATGTCAATCAAATTTGCGGAACCATAAACTTTTAATCGGGAGCAGATAAAAACGCACCCAACCCCGGGCCTACAGATATCTTTCAGAAATATAGCAACATTTTTTCAGAATTACGGCGTTCAGTGAAAGAATTCCGACAATGAAGCCAAAGTGGACCTTAAACGAGTTACACCGACACCAATTTTGAGAGTTAAAGCAGTGAATCTAGAAAAGAGTAAGAGCTCTATATACCCCAACGGCAACGGTCGAATTCTCAAAGTGTATAACAAGCGCTGATTAACTGATAATGCTAATATCGGTAAGCAACACATATTTAGAGGATTAACCCAGAAGAATAGCCTCTACGATATGGCAGTAGAGAAAACCTTCCGAGTAATCGTTTTCAAATACAGTGGTAGGAAATACAAATAAAATATTTTCCAGGCAACGAATTCATAAGTAATCTCACTTACTTTCTTAAGGTGACGCTACAGTCCGAGGTGGACCTGGGCCTAAACCCACAAGCGTGCCCAGCCAGCTCGATTTTTAGCTAGCTACTTCCATTTCCGCACGTAAAGTTACTTGAGGTCCCCTTCCACTTGCGCACGCCACCTGAGTCGCGGTCTTCTTCTACTGCGCTGTACATGAGCCAGCCAACTCAGTGGTTGGATTATCACTCTTCTGCTTAAGCCGATGTCGGTGTACAGCCCATACAGTTCGTCGTATATCGTTGTATATCCTCCTCCACTCATCGTCTATGTAGATGGAAGCGAATTTTTCTTTCAAAGCAGTCAAGAGCACCCTCATCTATTTTTGATAAAATCCATGCCTCTACGCCATAGGGAAGGATTGGGAATATTAGGGTCCTATGTAGGTCACTTTTGTTGTTCGACAGGTAGCTTTGCTAGTCAGTTGCCTTCTTAGGCCAAAGAAGCAGGTATTGGCAAGAGTTCTTCTTCGTTTGATCTCAGCGGTGATGTCCTTATCTGAATTGATAGCTTAAAGTAGGTAGACAAAGTCCTTAACTCTCTCAAAGTTATATCGAGGGTGATGGGTATCTTTTCTTGTTAACAGCGCATGCTTAGTCGTGGCCTCAATGACCGTTAAACCCATTTTGGCTGCTTCCGCCTCTATACTAATGAAAGCGCCATTGACATCAAGCTGCATTCTTCCGATTATGCCAGTATCATCGTCGTATGCGAGTAATTAGACGGACTTTTGAAAGAGTGTGCTTCCTGTGGTGGCACGTGAGTTTTCCATTATTCTTTCAAGACTGGTGCTAAAGAAATCGCATAACAGCGCGTCGCCTTGTCCAAATCCTTTTTCGATATCAAAAGTTTCGATGAGTTCTTTACCGGACTTGATGAAGCAGCGTGCATTCTGCATAGTTATCCTGCAGAAACGGACGAGTTTACCCATACCAGAGATTATTCTGTAAAGCTCGACTCTATAGATACCGTCATACCCGACCCTAAAATCGATGAATAGATGGTGAATCTTATGGCTTTTTTCCAAGATCTGTTGTAGTGTGAATACATGCCCGATGGTGGACTTTTCTGACCTGTAGCCACACTGGCGTGGCAATCTCACTATCTCAGGATAATCGAACCATCAGCCAAATTGACCACGTGCTAGTCATTGTCATGTGTGCATGGGACTTCCTAGCCGAACTTATATTCAAAAGGGCAAATGTCAACTCTGACCATTTCACTATAACAGACAAATATAGAACTTAAAGGGCAAGAAGAAACTGGCAAGCTGACTAGAAATAAGGATAAAACCCCCGCCTTAGTACAAATGATGAAGTCAAAGACTATAGATAAATTCTGACCGATGGCAAGTTTTGTCACCGAAGCGCAGGGTATAGAAGATGTTTTAAGTAGCACTAGCAGCAATTGCTGCAAGCAAGCGCAAGTTAAGGAGTCGGTCTTTTGAGGTGATTTCATTGACCAATAGTAATTTTCAGGGTGTGGATACCCGGTCTAACCCGCCAAAAATATTCAGATAAAAAGTGAGTCTCTGCTGTCACTTTGTTTGTTATTTAATTATTTCAAATTGAACCTGACTCCGCAACAATCCAGGAAAAGTAGTCCAATCCGGCAGTTTGTAGGAATTTTTAAAAAGACCTTCATATAGGCACTTCCGATGGTAACACCTGTAAACGGTCTTAAGAAATTTGGGATTTGGCCATACGATTCGTCAGTCTTCTTTGAAAGTGACAACAAATGACAACAAATACGGCCCAAATTGAAAGTTTAGCGCTAACTACAGCCACTAGTGCAGCAAACACCATAATTGCAACTGTAGGAACAGCTGCTGCAAATTCTGCAATCTTAGCACCAAGCTAAGCTGGAGTGCGTGTTCTGGCTGTGGCAAATCAATTCATTGCGGCTGAGGCCACATTCGTGTACTTGGTACAGAATAATCGAGTGCTAATTCGTACCCCATCTTACCCTCTAGTGGTTCCCATTTTACCTCAACTTAGGGACAAGATGGAATGATGGGACATGTTTTACTTTTTGTGTTTTGAAAAATTTATTAAGTAACGCATGTGCTCAAAATTGCTGTAATTACAAAGACTGATTACCAGAGATGATTACCGTAAAAAAGGTTAGAAGTAGAAGAGTTTCATTTTTATTACGCTTCAAATGTTAAGTACCCCGTCTTACCCTCCCCTCCCTCTCTTAGATCTTCAGGAATCTCTTGAATGTATAATACTGGCAAAACTTAATTCGAATTGCCACCAATTATGTAAAAAAGCTTGGTTTGGATACTACGCAATCAACAACTGAAATTGTTGTGTTCACTAGAAGGTTCAAGGCATCAATCACTAAGACACGAGGAAAATAAGCGTAATTTGCTTATATAGGAAGACACATGGCCCGACTGCAATTAAGAATAATTTACTGAATATATGTATGGGGCCATAAAAAAGCTATAGTAATGCACAAGATCGAATTCTGGTGGATGACCAGCCTTTATCAACAAGACAGCTTAAATAAATACAAAATATTTAGACGAACAGATTTATTATGAATAGCTTAACACCAGAAGACCGCTTCTATACCATTCAAACTTATTTTGGAAACCAGTTTTCAATTTCCAAAAACTATAGAAATCGTATAGTCTTTGTAAACCATCAACTGAGCTCGCTATTCGTAGTGTTGTAGATATATTTCGTGCCTCATACCCTCTACCCAACTCATAATTAGAAGGGCGTCAACGTAATGTGTGTACAAAAAAATGTGTAGCCTTTGAGAGTGAAAGTGTGATGGCAAATCCACAATTGTCAATTCGGCGTCGATCGCAATCATTTGGCCTTTGGCGCACTGCTATGTGGAACATTTTTCAAAAGGACCTATATAAGATCCAGCTTGTGTAGAAACCAAAGCCACTAGACCGCGGATTAAGCTCTTGATCAGCTAGAGGTCGATCATTATTTTTATCGAGACTAAAGCAAGAGTGTGGCAAATCCAGACGACTTAACCACATTCACAAAAATTCATTGTTTGGTGTGGTCTCCACCCTGGTGGCATCATCGGTCCAATTTTTTCCAAAAATGATAAAATCATAACAATTATCATTTCTTCGAAAATATGGACGATATGTGATTCCAGAAGGATGGTTCTACGTACAAGAGTGCCCATAATTCATCGACTTACTGAGGCCTCGGTTCAACTACAACATTAGCCACCAAGGACATGGGATTTGACGCCACTCGATTACTTCTTTTGGGGATATGTCAAGTCTTTGGTGTATGCTAATAAGGGCCCCCGCCCAATTATCAAGGCTTCGCCCATCAATGACGTTGTCTAATAAAAAGCGGGGGTAGATTATTCTATAACTGGTCTTATCGTAAACGTCTTCAGATTACAGCCTCTGAATGGTTGCTACAAGTTGCCGGTCATAGGTCTTGTTGGTAGGCTTGACCACCGGTAGTCCATACCAGGACTTAAATCACGGTACCATGGGTGTCAGGAGCCCCCCAGATTTCGGTCCGGGCCTGACTTGTTAGAGGTAGGCCCCCTTGTGGGAGCGTCATGGTGGCTGTGGTTTAAACCCAAATCGCGGGTACGGGTTTCCTTTTTGGTTTAGCCCATTGTAGAGTTGCAAATGAAGTACTGGGTGCTGCGACCCTAAGAGCAGCAAGAGGTTTTAGGTCGGCCTCGACTCATACCAAGGGTGGGACTTGTGCCTCCAACACAAGTTCTGCTTTGGTATAATATATAAGCGGATATAAGTATATATATTAAGTTATTAGCGATGGCAAGGCGTATCCTTGCTCCCTATGGGTGTATGGGCACCTCGTAAACATTAAGCCTTACGGCAGGAGGTTTACGTTAAAAATCCAGGTACGTTCTGTATGCTAATAAATCTCAGGCCTTGGAAGCCAATATTCAACCTTATTGAATAGTGGGCCAAAATTGAACCGAAAGGATGCACTTCATCGAAAACAACCGTGCTTAAAACTTTCACATTCATTCTTCATAATGAATAAAAGTTTTTGGTTTAAACTCACTTCCAGTCGTTATTCTTCAAAAACAAAATTCTTATAAAAAAAACTGGGATACCAACCTATCAATTCGGTGGATATTACAGTTATCCGGAAGGCGTTAGGCCGGCTCTCACTGCTCCCTGAAGACCATAATTCTATCTTCATTCACACTGACAGTCAATCCCTGCCTAGCTCTTTATTTCCTAGTCTTTATAACCTTCAAACATTTAAAACCAACATTCACCGGTACCTCTCTTTCTATCCTCCCTGATACTTAAATCCCTTGAGCGCGCGCAAATTATAAAAAAAAAACAGCTGTTGAAAGCTTGGTTAGCAAAAATCAACCAAATTGTTGGCAGACGTTAAGTTCCTCATTGCTGGGCTTCAGGTCATAGTCTATCCAACTGCAAATGGAACAAAATGGCAGAGAACTGGCCCCATAAAAGCTCGACCTATGCTCTTCGAGCAGTCAAATTCCGCCTGATGCCTTCAAGCGATAAAACAGTAGTCGTGTCTGATTAGATACAGCAGGGCCTCGATAATCTGAACACTCGCTAATCCGAACGCCTCAGTAATTCGAACGACCCTCCTGGGTCCGGGAACAAGAGCGCAAATTCGAAGAATTGATTTAACTTCAGTCTACTGTCACTCGCAGTGCCACACACACCACGCAATACTAAGTCTGTTCCGTTAGGCCCGATGCACATGAGCTGCAACGTATTTCTTCCTATCTATTTTGCAGCTTATGAGTACCGGGCCTTACTTTTTCCAGTAACTTTAAGTTGATGCGCAGAGTAAGCAGATTTACCGGAGAACGATGACGAAGAATGGTATCACTTCACATCAACAATCCCAATTACACGCAGATATAAACATTTGGATCATAAATCGTGGAAGACGACATCTCAATCCAGGACCATTAGAACCCTTTAGCCGTCAATCATCAACGTCAACAACAAAGGGGGCTCGTAATTTTTTGTTTTCGCAGTAGGCCAAAGGGATGACCACAGGCTAACTGCATATCTTCAGGGTGGACAGCTGCAACGAGATGACTATAAATAGGGAGGATCTTAAGTCATAAGGCATCAGTTATCAATTGTCCTTAAAAGTGAAGTCAGTAAAAACTATTGAATCGGGCTCACATTTTTTACACATATCACATTAACAATATCACAAAAGTTCGAGATTTTGGACAAGATTAAGCAAGGTATCTCGTTATCAGTTCTTGCAATGCAGTATCACGTTGGAAAATCCATTATTTTTGACATTAAAAGCAAGCAGGTAAAAATAAAGTCATTTGTAATAAACACAGTACAGGGTTCGGGCACCAGAAAAACCTTAAAAACTCCTAAAAATTTCCAGCTTGAAGATGCTTTATTTACGTCGTTTTTAGAGCAGCGAAGAAAGAACGTATATTTGTCAGGTATTGATGGAAAAAGGCAGATTTTTCCAAAAAAGACTTGAAAAAGGAAAGTTTGGTGCCAGTAGAGGATGGTTAAGTAATTTTAGGAAAAGGCATGGCAAAAGCCAACTAAAACTTACCGGTGAGAAATTGTCGAATAATGAAGCAGCTGTGAAGCCATTTCAGCAAAAATTTATGAACGTTTGTAGGGAAAAAGATCTGATTGCAGATCAAATCTATAATGCTGACGAATCAAGCTTGTACTAGAAAATGATACCAGATAAAAGGCTGGCGTCTGGGTCAGAAAGTACGGCCCCAGGTTCCAAAGTATCGAACGAGAGGATAACATTTATGCCATGCGCAAAAGCAACCGGAACGCACAAACTGCCTTTGCTGGTTGTTTGCAAAGAACAACGGCCACGGGCATTTGCAACAGCCAAAAAGTTACCAGTCCGTTACACAGGTCAAAGAAATGCTTGGGTTACAAGACCAATATTCCTACAGTGGCTAAAAGGACATTTCATTCCCGAAGTAAAGAAATTTTTATTGAATAAAACAAAACATACCGCTAAAAGCACTTTTTTACTTCTTGATAATGCATCCACTTGAAGAAGATCTTCAATCGATCGACGAGAATTTCACTGTTTTGAACATGCCACCTAATTGCACAGCTCTTATTCAGCCCACAGACCAAAAAGTGATTCAAAACATTAAAGTGGCATACAAGCAAAAACTCTATTGCAAATTTTTGGCCAGCAAGAAGTTGATCCAGAATGCGCTGTATCTGAACTACTACAATGAAAGATGCAGTGTTTTCATTGGCTCAAAGTTGGCAGCAATTGTCTTCAAATTTGACTGAAAGGAAGCCACTTTGGCCTTTATTATTAGGTCTACAAGTAAGTTTCCAGCGTTTGTCAGAGATGGCGCCACCAGTGGATCCCGGGCAGAAATGTCAAACCCCGTGTGTTTTATTTGTAGGTTTTGTATCTGTCAACAACTTTGCGGCGTTATATTTGAGCAGTTCTATCGGTGTCGTACATTTTATCGAGCAAAATCATGGCAAGTTTCCAGCCAAATAAACGTCATTTGCGGGAAGCGCTGCTTTTATTCTTTAATATGAAGAAAATTGCGGCTGAGGCCTATCGTTTGCTTTCGGAAACTTATGGGGCAGAATGTATTGGTTCAAACGGTTCAAAAGTGGTGATTTTGGAGTTGAAGACAAAGATCGCTCCGGAAAGCCGAAAAGTTTTGAAGACGAGGAATTGGACGCTTTACTGGACGAGGATTCATGTCAGATTCAAGAAGAACTTACTGCATCGTTTGGCGTCACACAACAAGCCGTTTCCCTGCGTCTAAAAGCACTGGAATTCATTCAAAAGGTTGGAAACTGTGTGCCGTACGAATTGAAGCCAAGAGACGTCGAACGGCGATTTTGCATGTCCGAAATGTTACTGCAGCGGTATAAAAATAAATCATTTTTTCATCGTATTATCACTGGTGATGAGAAATGGATTTATTATGATAATCCTAAACGCAGAAAATCGTATACAAAGCCCGGCGAGCCCGCCCAATCAACGCCGAAACGAAATATTCACGTGAATAAGGTCATACTCTGCATATGGTGGGATCAAAAGGGTGTCGTATACCACGAACTGCTTCCGAGTGGTGAAACCATCAAAGGACCATTATATCGAACCCAACTAATTAGTTTGAAGCGGGCGTTAAAAAAAAACGGCCAGAATATGAGACCAGGCATGAGTCCGTCATTTTTCATTACGACAACGCTCGGCCACATGTTGCGGTTTCGGTGAGAAACTATTTGGAAAATAGTGGATGGGAAATTCTGCCTCACCCGCCTTACAGTCCAGACTTGGCATCATCTAACTACCACTTGTTTCGTTCGATGCAGAACACTCTTACGGGAATACGCTTCAGCTCAGTAGAGGAAATCAAAAATTGGCTCGATACGTTCTTGGGCTCGAAAGACGAGAAATTTTTTTGATCCGGAATTCATAAATTGCCAGAAAGATGGGGGAAAGTTGTAGCTTCCGATGGACGATACTTTGAATAAAGCATTGTAACTATGTTTTCATAATAAAACTTCAAATTTTGGAAAAACACGCTGGAAACTTACTTGTAGACCCAATATTTGAATCAGAGGAAATGTCTAGCCAAGATGTAGATGATTTTGATCATAAAGATGATCTCCCATTAAGCATTTTTCGTAACAGGGGCTTTTCAGAAGTAGACGCTAACAATTTTTTGTTAAGCAATGATGACATTGACTGCCAGGAGCCGTTAACTGATAGTAGACATAGTAAGACAAGTAATGAATCAGCAGGATATCGAAAGCGAAGAAGAATTGGAGTCATCGGAACCAGTTGCAAGGACTCCACATACTCAAGCTGTGTCTGCCTTAAGCACTTGCCTAGAATGGGCGGATGAAGTCGATATTTCGATTAGAGAAAACATGTTATTACGTAAAATAAGGGTTTTCGTCAAAGCACTATATTGGAATTCTTTAAAAATTGCGCGTAATTACATAAATTGCATTACACTGTAATATGTATTACATATGTACGAGTATATAACATTTTTTGCATTATTAAAATATATTTTAAATTACGGAAACCTCTTTTTTGTTACGAAAAATGCCTTCAAAATGTCTGCATACTACGAGTATAATCCGAACGATTTGCTAGTCCGAACAAGGTATAAATTTTGGGTGTTCGGATTACCGAGGCTCTGCTGTACAAATAAATATTTCGTTACGAGGATGTAATCTTGATTAAATTGGATTGGAAAAGGACAAAAAGACTCTCATGTTTCCGCAGGAAGTACATAAGGCGTATAGTGGGCATACTAATACCCTGTTACTTTATACAAAACCATGGCCTAAGGGTAGATGTTCGAACGACTTTTCTAGAAATTGCAGAGATGAGGAAGTGAAGAAACCTTCACTTATCTACACATGATGTAGGTGTCCGGCGCTGTCAACTTTAAAAAGGGTAACAAGAAGAGGATAGACATTTAGTTCAATGTAACAATGCAGGCTCTTCTGAAAATAAGTTCGCAAGACATGTAAAACTTAATTGATCATAGTGATCTAGAAAGAATCAACTAATATTCTTTTTTGGTAAAACGGAAGCCAGATTAGTGTTTTGAAACTACAACGTTACCAAAATAACCAACAGGGTAGATACCACACAAATGACAATATATGAGTACCTATGACCATTTAGAACTTACGTACGAGTAAATGTTTACAATCGTTCTTGCATGCCTTAAGCTACTGATTAAATTTACATTGAAGATAAAGTGTGTATTGTAGGTACTTTGCTCTATTTGCTGACGGTGTTGAAGTCTCAACACGAGTGCACTTAGGAGTCCGAAAGCATCTTGAAGAAGTGCACTATGACTAGAAATTCAGACTTATAAATGCTGGACTTATACTGATAGTATTTCAAAGCTAATGGAGCTAAAGATTTTTATAAAAATTAAACAGAGTGACATCACTACATTCACGTTAGTGACGCCTCCCCGAAAAAATGTTAATCCACGCGATTGGTAACTTGTGAATCGACAATCAACACTATTACCATCGCTAACTCACTGAGACACAAAAACAGATCCAATTTGAATTCTAACGCGAGTCCATTAAGTATTCATCGTGGTTATGTATTCCAAAAACAACATTTAGCACATTCCATACCGTTGTCACTGCCATTATATTCTCTTTAGTAAACAAAAAATTTATTTTTACCTGCTTACTCCATCGTCCGGTGGTGGTATCATAGACACTGGTAATAGTACCCTCCAGATTCAGATTCACAGAAAAAAAAAAATAAAAATCCAATACTCCTTGAATTCAGCAAGAAACATAAAAAAACGAAAACAAACACCTGAAGAGAGAATAAAAAAAGACAAAACACCGACGAAAACGAGTATTTTCTCTTGCAGACTATAAATCACGTTTCGTTAATCCTGACGAGATCCACTTACACAAAGTCGTTGGGCGAAAACCACCTCACGTCGAGGCGGTAAAATTTCCAAAAAAAAAAAACAAAAAGATTTAAAAACTTAGCTCCAACTGAACGTAAACACTTCACCATTCATCATTGCTCCTCATAACGCACACGGTATGAGTAAAAATCCAAAATTCAGATTCTAATTCACAGATATTCGTACATCTCCGGCGCGCGGTAATTATTTAATTTTCACTTCGTTTTATGAGATTTTCCTGTGATGCTGCCTTGGCATGACATCTTGTTACGAAAGGCTGCATCTAAACAGCATGTCGTCGAGGGAATTAATCTCATCAACTGCAACCGGTCGTTGAAGTTGAATTTATTTTTTTTGTTTCCAAAATAAAAACCATTCGTTGTCGGACGTTAGAATTAGGCGATACTCGTACGCGCGCAACAATACCCCTAAACGCGATCGCGATCCACTCGAAACTGCAGCAACACGATCGTTGGATAGTGTTGCCGGCTGACAATCATACGCAGTCAAGTCAATGGAAGCCGACGACCATGAATGGAGTGATTGTTGTGAGAAATGGAAATGAGTGAAATTCTGAGATGGCCGCACCTGCTGAAAATGTTGCTGAGTGGCATTCGAGCGAGTAGGTGAAGTTCCGGCGAATGTATCTGAGTTGGGAAATGTTGCCAACGACTGATGCTGTTTGGGATGCTGGAATGAAGTGAAATATAACAGCCTGAAAGGCAAAGTTAACATTTTACTCAATAGATTATAGAGCAGCAATAGTTACAACTAAACAACGCCGAGGTTTACTGATTGTTCATTGGTGGCGCACAGCAGTTGAGTAAATGTTTAACAACTGAGCCTGCGGGTATGCATCGTATTTCTAATTTACGTGCACTTTTCAAATTTATCGGCACAACACAGTGTTACCCAAACACTCCTAATAGGAGACCACCAAATTAGTAGAAAATCTAACTACTGCAGACTGATGGTTCCACAGTCTTAGAAGACGACCAATAACTAAATTAGAGCAGCTAGCGATGGCGCTAGAATGCTTACAGCTAGTATAACCAGCATACAGGAGGTGCTCCGGGATGGGCTGGCCAAAAGATCGATGAAGATCTTTGACACAGCAAAGTAAAGAAGCAACGTTTATTTGGGGCGGATTTACTGTGAGCGTCAGCATATGTGTTCACGCTCCTACAGAAGACAGGGTCGCCAATTGCTTTCACGAGCAGCTTGGCAAGACATGTGGGCATTGCCTTAAGGATTACATTAAAATCGTTCTGGTGACTTTTACCCGAAATTAGTAACAGACAACACGTCTGGGAACGGACCTAGGCTGCTTTACTTTGCTGCGGGGCTAAATGTCATTATACGAATAGCTAGACATGATGTGTCCTCACCTCAATATTCACAAAGCAACACGGTAGTTAACTGATCCTAAACCATTAGCCAAATTGATCATCTTGCAATCGAAGCAATGCACGAATATTCTATTTCACTGTCGCCCAAACATTCTGAGAGCGCAATGTCGATTAAGATCTCTATCTTGTTACAGTCAAGGTACGTTTGCAGATATCTCAGACGCCACAACACCGATAAGATGATAATGATAATGCTGAGAACCCTTGCTGATCGCAAATCCTTTGACAGCTCGTCAGCGCCCTTATTAAATATAAGTGGCATGAAAGTCAAGAAGCCATACGGTTAAGAAACTCCTGGTATTATGAAGAGTGCAAGTAAGCACAAGCAGTACTACACTCCTCAGCAGTAGTACTCCAGGAACTATATTCAGAAGTCTTACCAGAAGGTAAAAGGGATGTATAAAGTCGATAACACAAGAAGAAGAACCCTTAGAAATAAAATGACGACACGGAAACCTACTTCAGCAGACTTTTGAACTGCGGGTAGAACCAAAACTCCGCTGACGGAGGCGGAACGAAACTATCGTTTTGAGTGATGAAAGATGATACAAAAATAGCTATATTCAAACTTAAGCATAAGCCAAACTAGTAAGATATCATCGAAAGAGGTTTGGTCAAAGGGAAATACATTAGATGAGAACCCAGAAACGAGACTCCTCAACAAAAGAGGCTTCAGTCTCCATAAAGTCGCTTTCATCATTTAGTCAGGCGTATTATTTGAACGTCTAGGACCCAGTGAATCCACAAATAACCAAATATTCACAGTAAGGCAGATCTATCAGAAAACCTAGAAGTCGAGGCCGACACTCACTACCTCTTTATCGATTTAAAGTCCATATATGACATGGTGGCGCAAAATTAATCACCCTATTGGTAGATGGTATAATTTTTGCAAATGGTGCCGTACGTCAATCATATTTGACATTTGTGAACTAGACGGCTGCAGAATACAAACAGATAAGCAATTCAGCGCTACACTCCGCAAGAGCGTGGAATAATTATGTCGATAATCGGTCGGTGGTGTTAGCGCAGCGTGAATTTCGACGTCGATTTCCTAATCGTGTCGCGCCAACTGGGCAAACATTCCGGCGCTTAGCTACTCGACTCGAGTGGAACCACAGGAGACCATGTAGGGCGTGGCCGCCACCGGACTGGTCGTTCGGCCGAGAATATCGCGGCTGTGGCTGCCGATGTCGCTGAGGACGAAGAAACATCAACCAGACTACGGGCCACGTAATACAGCAAATTTTAGTGAAAACCTTACACATGTTCCCGTACAAAGTGCAAACAGTGCATTAGTTAATGCCTCCTGATCGTCAGACGCTTGTGAATTACTGTAAAGCCATCCTCAATCTCAACAAGGAAGAGGACGATTTTGTGTCGAAAATCATTATGAGCGATGAGGCGCATTTCCACTTAAGCGGTTACGTCAATAAGCAAAATCTTCGTCTCTGGGGCACTGAAAATCCGCGTGTGATGCACGAAGAGCCATTACATCCACTCAAAGCCACGGTGTGGTGTGGCGTTTACGCGGGAGGAGTGATTGGGCCGTATTTTTTTCAGGACGCCATTGGCCATACGGTCACTGTTACTGGCGAACGCTACTGCCGGAATTGGATGAGCGGGGCTTGGTGAACATGTGGCTTCAACAAGAATTACAACCGCACACACAGCACGACCCACAATGGATATTGTGAAGGAAGTTTTTCCTGGTCGTAGTCTCCCGTTTTGGCGATCTGGCATGGACAGCAAGATCGCCCGATTTAACCATCTCAGATTGCTTTCTTTGGGGCTACTTGAAGTCGCGGGTTTATTCCAACAAGCTTCAGACAATCGCAGCCCTTAAGGAGAATATTCGACAGGAATGCGAACAGTTATCACCGGAAATCTTGCGGAGAGTTATAGAAAATGCGATAAAACGGGCACAAATGTATATCAACACTGGCGGCAGCCACTTGACGGATATCATCTTTTCCACTTAACAGAAACAAAACAAAACAGGTCCAAGTAAAGATTTCCATCACTCAAAATCATTTTTTTTGTATAGTAAAAAAGGAATTCAAAAACAAACTTGGATGATTAATTTTGCGCCACCTGTTATATGACAGCATGTAGCCATATCTGGTCTTCATATCGCTGTTAAATTCGTCACATTGTTCAGAATAACGATACACGACAATTGCGATTCCGTAAACTCTTGCAGCAATCTCGCCAAGACTTTTGATTTCAAAAAAGGGTTAAGACAAAGTGATATGATGTCATGTGAGTTCTTTAACATTATATTGATGAAACTGTGTGGATTCGTAGACCAATGCCAGAAGCACAACTTTCCAAAAGTCTTGTGGAACTATTGGCATGCACTGATGACATTAGAATCACGCGCAGAACACAGCCAGCTGTCACGCGTTCGTGTGCAAGTATTGAAACAGCAGCGCCGGAAATTGGTTTGGCTGTGAATCAGCTCAAAACCGAGAGACCTCAGGCCTCGGATCTCTAAGCACAAGCATGCACGAAGGCGGATGGTCGTTTTGAACTCAAGATTTTTGGAGTGATTTTTAGTTCCGTTTGCGTTGACGAGGTTTTAGGGAGGAGATGTAATAATGAACTTTACGAATTGTATAGAAAAGTGCCCATTAGTCGGCTAAGAACACCCAGAGAAACGACCCTAGCAATGGTTTGCACCACGTATAAGCACCGAATGATATCGGTGTTACAACCAAAAATAGTTGTGCTTCGGATGAACAGGAATTGAATGTCTCGAAAGGCCAACAGTGAATCACGAAAATACAGAAAATCGACTCACCTATAATGGCGCCGCCTCCTCATCATCCTGCGGCTTTGAATTGGAAAGTCTGGCAATGACAACATTCTGAACGACGTGACACAGAGACCAAACAGAGCTTAGATTAAGCCTGGAACCTACACATGCATTATAGTGACTTCGAGAGAAGAGCTTCGACTTAAAAAACATAGCTCTCAAATTGATTGGTTAAGCAGTTCTGTGCCTAAGATCCCTGAATCCTATGCATCGATACTACCATCACTAACAAAAGCAAAAGCCGAACGTACTGGATATTCTACATATGATGCCACGAAGAGAGAAATTATCATATGTTGGGATACTAACGCTCAAAACACGTGAACTGGTAATGGGAATCATCTTTTGGAGTTCATACTATCGCCCATTGTTTAACGAAAATGCTGGCCCCCGAATAAGATTTATTATGAAAGCAAGACAACAAGTTATCCCTTCCAACAAGGTAAGCCAAACTGATTAACATCTGGAAAGTACTATATTTACCAAACCATAGAAACATCGAATTCTGAAAATCAGAAACCCGAATGCTTCTAAACAAGTTACTTGAGAATAATCTGAAGAAGACTGACCAGCAGATTTATCAAAGTTCTTAAAACCGGATTATCAGCGCGACTGAATCCGACGACACCAAACAGAGACCTTTAGCCTCACTTCACAAATAACAACAATAGATCAGAACCGGCTCACTAGCATCTACTATGACATAGGCCATTCAATACGCAACCAAGTCATTTGGAAGCTTCAAGTCGCATGAAACCAATGAAATGATTTCAGTTATAATACAAAGAGGTGTAGATCACTTGATGGTAGCTCTTACGAGTATCTTCTGGCTCTGGACTACGTATGACAGGGATTAGCACGTGTTGTCCACAGGGCTGCATCCTATCTCTACTGTTATGTTTATTTTTTGTGTAACTAGTACACACTCAAGAGATTATGATCACACTTAGAATGTACACAAATATTGCCGGCGAAGGAAAATAACCGAAAAAAGAAAAAAAATATAGTGATACACGTGGGTTTAGAATGTTTGCAGGTTATAATCATCAGGAGGGGGTCGGTAGAGTATTTCATCAGCGAGTTGTGCTGTTCGGGAAAGAGTTACGATATTTCTGAGTAATTCCAAAGATGAGCTTGAGGATAAACTGATGACCATCAGTACCATTGAAAGTTTGAAACGACGGAATGCGATTCGCAATTTCGTTGAAGAACTGGAAATAGTGATAGAACAAACGAACGAACGAAATAAGACATTACGTCAGTTTTTGGGGTTGCCAATGAACTGTGTGGTTAAGTTAAGTTTTACCACACGCTTGTGAATCCTATTCAGCATAGCGCATGATGGTTAACTATCTGGTTAACGCTCTACATAGTTTAAACGTGTACGCTCAGACATATATATACACTCGTATATATGATGCAGTTGTACTATCTGTTGGATTGGGCCAATTACACAGGCTAGGTCTTTTCAATGGCGTAATCTGATAATAAAAGGCGGTAGAACAAAGCTGGTCTTATGTAAAGCAACACCAGATTGGAGCGACTGATGTACATAGCATTTGACCACTGACAATGTTTGGCTTAAACCTAAATTCGCAAGGAGCGGTTTTCCGACTGTATTTGGGAAGCCCCAAAATGTAGCTGATTTGTGAATAATCGGTAAAAGGACTTAAGTATCTGAATCTGTATCGACAGCCAAATTGATCCTACGTCCAAACTGAACCCTCTCACCACTTCCAAGCTACGAGGAGTTCGAGAATGCAGTCAGAGGGCTGCTTTCATTGAGTCTTGTTTGGGTCCCTGAAAATAATGGCATACCTCGAATTGTCAATGAACTTCCAATAACAAGACTCAGTGGTGGTCTTTCCAGGACCTGAGGGTGGGTTGAGATTGCCTGCGCCCTTGGTTAGTGCTTTCGTTGAAAGATAGGTTTAACCGTGGGTGACATGACTCTATAAATTGTAAGCAGACCAACTGAATGCTTCCGGAGTTTTTGAAAACTCTAAATGTGCAAGCAATAGGTGACACCACCTCTAGTCACGCTTGATGGGAGAATATAACCACACGTCGTAGTAATTCCCATGCGAATGTCCGACTAACGCCCACATTAGGCTTCAGTTATTTCATCAGTAAAACGATCTCTTACTTTGCTTCGGAAGACTGGGGTCTAGAATTAAAGAGAACACTGTTTCGACAGAGGCCCCCTTTTATCAAGGCTTTTTCCATCAATGACGTTGTCTAATAAAAAGCGGGGGCAGAGCAAATACTGATCTTATTGTAACGGTTTTCAGAACTTAACGCCGTTGAAGATTGCTACTATTTGACCAATCACAGCGGGCAGTCATAGGTCCTGTTGAGTGGCGGTACCAGGACTTAAAGCATGGTTCCGTGGGAGTCGGGAGCCCCCGGACTTCGACGTGGGTCCTCTTATGGGAGCGTCATGGTAAACCTGAGGCGGGAGCCCCAACTTTTAGTTGATACGTTGTGGAGTAGGAAATAAGTGATGGGTGTAGTGACTCTAAGATCGGCAAGAGGTTTTAGGTCGGCCTCGACTCATACCAGGGGTGGCGCTATGTCCTCAACACAGCTCCGAATTAGTATCTCAGGAAGATACCAGAGCGGTAGCAAGGCGTACACTGGCTCCCATGGATGTATGACAGACAGGAGTTCACGTAAAACCCTAGAGATATTCTGTTGCAATAGAGAAGCATACAAAGGTAGATGAAGTGGGTGTCAATATCAAAAGAAATGTCTCTAATGTATGTTGGCTCACAAAGTCATTAGAAGGTCTTGCAAGTGAAATTATGGACCAGCCATCTAACCGAGAAGCGGAGGAAAGTCAGAAACAGAGGAAGAGATTCCAGAGGGCTCAGGTGACAAATGCTGATGGTTTGGCCAACAGAGCACTGCCTTTCGGCGCTGCATTTCTGAGTACAAGAAAATTGTTGTGCATGCCAAGGAAAGCACTTGGAGAAACTTCGTGTCTCAAAATAGGGATGATCGCTAGGATCATCTTTGCAAGATCTGTGGATCTTGGAAGGATTGCGTTGATGCTTTGCTGAAAGAATTCGTTCCCAGAGAGGATCGTGTCGAGGTCTCTTCAACTGAGGAGCCTCCCATATCTTTTCGACTTAGATTCGGTCAGGTAAGCCACGGGGTCTCAGGTTGGAGATCTGCTGGGTTAGATGGAATAACTAGAGAAATGACCAAAGCCATATGGAAAATCATTCCTGAATACCTGGATTGCCTGCACCATAAGTAATTTCACCAGGCCTATTTCTCAGCGGATTGGTAGAAGGCAAGGGTTGTTGTTCTCCTTAAGCCCTCCAATTGGACCCGACCCAGTCCTCGATCTTATAATTGCATCAGCCTCCTTCCGGTGATTGGAAAAGTACTGGAGGGGATAATGGTGGAGAGGCTTTTGGAAGGCATGACTAAGCCTATGTCTTCTGCACAATTCGGCTTCAAAAGAGGGTTTCTTTCGTTAAAGACCGCTCCCAGAACAACAACGCCAACTACTTTTATTTCCGAGTTTTATTATTATTATTTTATTTTTTTTGTAATTAGCGTTAAAGGGAGACTTGTGCACCCTTAAAGAGTTCGTTCACAGCACAGGCGAAAGAAACTTAGGTTGAAGGTTTGAAGTGGCGAAATGCTACTGACGATTTCAATGGAGCACTGGTAGTGGAAATAGCGATAAAACAAAGTGAGACAAGATACATTACGTCGATGTTCGAGGGTGTCCATTGACTGGGTGATATTAGTATCACCTATGAGTTTTATCGCACGGTTTAGAATCCTATCTAGCAGGTGCAGGGTTCTTTTAGGAGCACCTGACCAGATGTGGTTATTGTACTCCAAATTTTTTGAAAACCAATAGGTGGCTTCACCAATATGAGCTAGCGCTCAATCATACCAAGCTTGCGTGAGCTTGGATGCCGTGAAATTGATCTCTTGAAGAATTACTTTTCTGGCAGAAAAGCATGTATTGTTGACACAAGAGAGAGTGTGGACAAAAATATCGAGCGAGGCTGCCTTTAAGGCTCCATCTGTGGTTAATTCATGTGGAACCTAATGATGTACCCACCTTTGCGGCAATTGTCAGAACAATGCAGATGTTGTGCATATGCAGACGATTTGCTGCTCCTTGTGAAAAGTCGAACGCATGTCGAACTGGAAAGACCAATTCTGCCAATTGTGGCAGAATGGGGTAACCATGTTGGTGATAGTGTGTTTCGGGACAAGACGGTAACAATGATGCTCAAGCGCACTTTTCGAAATCATTCTCCTACAAAGTGCTTAAACGGTGTTGGCTTCAGTGTTTGACCAAGTATCTGGGCGTAACCATGAGAGAGCGCTTAAATTTCACAACTCACCTGGCGTAATTAAAAAAGAGGGTGTCCAACAGAAGGTTAGACATATTCTGCTTTCCGACTGGTGACTTGTCCAACGTGCTGTGCGTATTATATACCGTGGCCTCATTGTTGTCTGTGCAACCTTTGGGGCATCGGTGTGGTACAGGGTAGTTAAGTCTGAGATGGGTCACCGGCTGGTTTTATCCGGCCAAAGAGTGATTCTGTTTGGCTGTTTGACGGTATATCGCACTGTTTCAACGGAGGCAATGCAAATTCTATTGGGAATGCCCTCTATGGATTTGAAAGTAATACGTAGTCGTATCACCTTCAGGATCGGGAAAGGTTTTCCATTAAGTGTGAGTGACTAGGTGTCTGCAGGGGATATGAAGGATTTATACTTGAGTGAGCGTAAGGCCTTCCTAGTCGGATGCATCACGTCTAGACCGTAATCTAGGTGGGATGTCAACGAAAGTAGGAGGGTACTTACGGCTTCCTGAGGAATTTATCGTCCATGTGTGAGCTGACGGATGTGAGATTTAATATCGGTTTAGGCTTATTGCTCATCGGGCGTGACTCTCTAAATGCATTCTTGCATAGAAGAGAATTAAACGAAGTAACAGGTTATTTAAGCGGGGCTCCCCTTGAGGATTGCATCTAATCCTGTGCGTGTGTACTCTCTTTTTGGATCTTAGAGATTTGGCAGCTTTGAGCATCACCTATGATGGTGTTGCCTGAAATGTCAAAGGTGTCCTCGATGACAGAGTTAAAATCGCAAGAATTAGTAGCTTCGCGAATGGTACATTCCATGGCGACGAAATAGATTGCCAATGGATGGGAAAATTAGTATTCTGTTGACGATTTTTAATGGTGTCAAAGTAGCCAAGCTTGACCGGAAACTATATTCTAGTACCACGGGAGGTCAGGGATCCCAGGAGTTGGTCTCCTTGTAGGAGTATCGTGGTGGCTGTAGGTTTATAACCAAAATCGTGAAGAGAGTAAGATCGATTGTAGCTTGGACATCCTATGGTTCCAGATAGGTTGTAGCAGCGTGCTACGGCCGGTTCTCAACTATTTTATGGTACTATTACTCACAACTTCGAATCCGGTGCTGAAAGTAGTTCTTGTATGCACCATAAGCGTAAGCCTTCATGGCAGGTACCTACATTAAACACTAGCCACATCTGTTTCGATAGAAAGAATATTCATTTAAATTCGAAGCAAGACTAGGTACTCATTTTCATCTCAAGCGTACCAGTAACTCATAAAATCAGCTGGATTTAATGTGACTATACGCACATTAAATTGATTTGAATGTAAATCTGTTCACTTATAATTGCAAAAGTTTTTCGATTTCAAAAACATTTCCAATGAAGCAAAGCAGTTCTTGTATAGATCTCTCAAAGGATGCAATGTGGGCATGCTATGTATCAGTTTTCTATTCTACACATCAAAGCAAGTTTCCTATTAAGCATCAGCAATAAAGCCAACTCAGATACGAGTACCTTTGAAATTAAAAACAATCGTGATCCCATATTTCCATAAGCTCAATCAAACAATTGAAATTTTCAATTTCTGGTAGGGCCAAGCGATTAAATGATGAAACGCTTTCTTCTCCGCTACCAAATAAACTATAATTAAACTTCAACACTCCAATAGCAATACTATTTCCAGTTCCCCATAGATATATGGTAGATACTCGAACTCCCAGCCATTACAGTATCGACGTGCACGACTATGTGTGTTGAAAGGCGTAATCGTAATTTACTTGCTGAAAGACTACTTCGCCAAGGTCGTCGTTACGCAATTACATAGCTTTTTCAGGGATTTCCCACAGAGATTCATGGGTGGGAAATAGATTTCAGAGTTAGCCAATAGTCACAGCATTGCCTTCTGACCTTAGTAGTCTTCTCGGGTCTTTGTCGTAATTTTATTTCTTTTATTTTGTTTTTATTTTCCACTTGACAGGAACCAGTAACTTTCAATATCGATTATCTACCCTGTAACTGGCCATCATTTCCTGTTGCATTCATTTGTTTTTTTTTTTTTTGTTTTTTTTTTTATATAGAAAACCCAAAGTAATGTCCCCATTCGGGTTAAGTATAATCAGGAACTGCATTATATTTATGTACCATGATTTGCATTAAATCGATTGCTATGTGACTTTGAGTATCTGTATCTCTAGACATACTCGTATGCATGCAAACGACATCGTTCCGAAGCGCTCAATAGCAATGACTATAATCGTCAAGTCTCATTTCGATTTTCGTTTTATTGAAATTTTATCCTCAAATAGAACCCCGCTGCAAGTTGTAAATATTTAACCAATGTTACCACCCACATCCCACTTAAATGTGTACTCGTACCTAGACACGAGGTACGAGTACACATATCCTTACACCGATACACGGATGTGCTAGGGACAGCTGTTGTAGAGAAGTTGTTTCCTTTGGTTACTAATGCCACAGGCACCGGCACAGGCAATGGTATCGTATCCGTATCCCAGCACCATCCCACCAGGATGTGGGTGGCATTTTACCCAATAACTTTTATTTTAAGCCACACACTGAGCTGGCTGATGGTAATGATTTTCCGTTCCATACTTTTCCAGTAATTTGAAAAATTGAATAAAAATATCCTCGTTACCGGTGCTGCCACTTCAGAGTCTAAATGAATGGGATGAATGGGAAAGGAGGCTTTTTGATTGATTATTTGCTTCAAACGGTATTGTAACATACGTACATACGAGTACAAGTAAAGCGACATATGAATACGTTCGAGGACGAGTACGAGTACGAGTACGAGTATGTTTTATATTTTACAGGGAACCTGCACTTTTAAGAGGTAAATTGAATTTTCAAAAAATATGGTGTTCCGGCCGTTATTGCTTCTGAATTGGTATTTCGTATTTCAGTTTTGCAACACACATGTGTTGCTTAATTGAACGCAGAAATGTGAAATATTATTGCCGCTGTTGAAGAGTTGAAAAAGTTTTCAAATAAATGTTAATGAGGACGAGAGACGTAGTGTTTGAATAGCTCTGTGACAGTTGGTGCGTGGGAGAGATCCTGTACTTTATATGTTACACCGTCGTGTTAGGGACCTTTTAACAAATTCCAACTCTGACAAGGTATTACCGGGCAAATCTCTGAAAAGGGTTGCTAGTCACAGCTGATGAAAGGGAAACGACAAATCCGTTGTAGATTTCAACGGAATTTGAACAGCAAACTTGACGTGGGTTACAGATTTCCCAGAAACTCAGAGAGTATACAGTATATTGACATCTATAGAACATAAATCCATGAAATGTTCCTGGATTAGAGGGTGAACGAGCAACGAAAGGCATGAGCCGAACGAACATAATCACGGAGAAGATTACAGAATTATTGACTCTTTTTGAGAGCGCTTTTGTGAACGTCCTTGAAACCGCCCGATCTATGAAATTTATATAAAGGCTTAGGCTTAGAGTATTTAGTGAAGTTTTTTACTTAACAATTCCAAGAAATCTGGACTTTGCTTGTCCAGATCTGGAAATAAAGTATTCTTATTGGGGCCTCTGAAGTAGTTATAAGTTACACAACACAGTTCTTTCGGTTCTAGAAAAGTCGCAACAACATTCTGGACTAAGTTCAATCCGAAATCATCAACATCAATTGTAGAAGACCAGTGGAGACGTTCCTAGGAATCCATTAGAAATGACACTTCACAGGTTGCACAAAGCGACTTACAGGCTTTCAGGAGGAGTACTCGTAACATGCAACATTGCATGCAGAGACCAGGACTGAGATAGGATTTGCTATTGTTAGATAGTGAGAAAAGCCAAATACCAATTTCTACTAATAAAAAACGCAAGGCAACAAAACCCGAACTAAAGTTTGGGCGAACGATTATGGGAAAATTGCCGAAGCTGAGAATTTAGAAAATCCCATTTCTGCAGACCATTAAAAACTAAATTTAACACCCGGCGACCTTATTGAGTTTAACAAACTGCCCCTAAACTAAAACTGAAACTAAAGGACAGGGAAGATCAAGCTCTAGACTGGTAATAATTTGAGGATACTTCGAACACATGGCGAGGTCTATTACCTTCACGTAGCATACGAGACAATGGTTCGTTAAAGCCATATGCCATTCGATGGGTATTTGGACGAAAAGGAGGAACAGACCCTAAACCGCGTGGGTTGGTATTAAAAAAAAATCTGATCCAGCAGTGAAGGAAGGCTGATGGAGTTGGTGTACGAGTATAAAGAGAATATCGGCGGATTTGCGACGTTTTTCCAGAGATAGTAGACCTAGCAATTTGAGTCGGTCATCATAGACCGGAAGGATGTAATGCTCAACCCATGGAAGCCTGCGCAGAACGAATCATAGGAATCTGCGTTAGACAGCTTCGATATGTAGAATATGGCTTTCATAGTAAGGGGACCATATCTGGCTAGCATATTCGAGAAGTGGCCTAACAAAAGTGATGTACAAGGATTTTGTGACTTTGGACCATCGTTTAACAAACCCAAGCACGGAGTCAAGTTAGGTTAAACAGGGGTCAGGATCAGACAGACACCAGGAACCAGTTAAATTTGTCTTCAAAAACCTAAACAGTTTTTGGTGAAACACCCAATTTCCTTGTCAAAGCCAAAAAGGCTTGTATTCCTCTAGGTTTGCAAAAAAGTATTTCCCTAAAAATTTTCTTCGACCACGCGATATTACAGTTTGTGCATTTGTCCTAAACAACTTGCAGATCACCGCAGATTCTGCAAATATCCGTATCTGACAATTTGAGTTTCTTCGCGTGTTGCCACAGGAGACAGTGTCCTGTCAGGATTCCTATTACTGTCCTTAGCTTATCCCTGTTTAATTTTATTAACTTCCTAGATCTTTTAGTGTCAAAAAGCGGCCACAGAGCCTTGGATACCCTGTGTCTTTCAAGACTTGACCACCTTAGTTTGGCAGTCTTTATGACTTTTTCCTCGATAGTGCTCCTTACTATGCAAAGGGGTAGTTTGATGTTAGCAACCCCACTTGTTCATTTCCTTTAATACCGCAGTGTACTGCCATATACCACAGTCTTACCCGGCTCTGACTGCATAGTGCCTTGAGCACTGTGCGACACCCCATGACTGTATAAGACTTGACCGTTGGTTGATTCCATTGCCTTGAGTGCGGCCTGGCTATCGATGTAGATAGTGATATCTCTTTTGATCTCATCTGCATTAGCTCAGCCGCCCTGAGGACAGACAGAACCTCTGATTGCAAGACACTGCTTGCGTCCGGTAGTCTTATAGATACTCTTAGTTCTGGGTCTACTGAGAAGATACCAGAACCTGTTCCTTCCTCTGTTGTTGAGTCATCTGTGAAAATTGCAATTTCATTTGACCTGATTATTGCATTGTTTTGCCAGGCCTCCCTCTCTGGATATATTATATCATACGGGATGTTGAAGTCGACCAAGGAAAGAATTTCATTAATTAGAGTTGGGTTGGCTAGGACAATGCCGTGTCCTAAACTACTGCTCTGAAGTAACCCAGATTAGTGAATCGTATCGCACTGTTGCGAGCAAGTTTTTTGATCTGTAAATCAAGCGGTGTTAGGTACAAAGATCGCACCTGTAATGGCTATGGAAGTCATATGACCCAGACGTGAGCGAAACGTGTAAAAACAATTCGAACATATTTGCTTCATTTACCAAAATCATTGAAAAGCACGGAGTTAGCTTTGCTAATTATGGAATCAATGTGAGTGCGGAAATTGAATTCAGTGTCACACATAACGCCCAAGTCCCGCATTGAAGTGACCGAAGCTACAGCTTGGGTTGATATATAATAAGTTCGGCCAGGAAGTATTCAATGCTTCCGGGATATGAGATGGCTTGACATTTCTTTATGTTGAGAACGAGCAAGTTTTTCGTGGCACCATATTGAGAACCTATTTAGCTCGTCTTGTAGAGGTTGAGAGTCAGAAAATTTAGAAATTTGTCTATAGATTTTCATACCATCGGAAGAGAGAGATATGCGTGCGTTTTTTATGATATGCACAACCGCATATCATAAAAAGGTGACTGGGTTGTGGTACACCCGAAGTGACTTTAATTCATTCAGTAAAACGAGAACGAAAATGGACTAGGTAATATTATTCTTCCAAGTAAGATTTGAATCAAGAAATCAGATCAAATGGAAAACCAATTGGGCTTTTATCATAAGGCTTGCTAAAGTCAGTAGAAATCACATCCACCCCTTTCCCTTGCTCTAGGGCACACTATGTACTCGAAACGAAATCAATAAGGTTGGCAGTGGTTGATCTGCCTTTAAGAAATCCATGTTGGTTCCGTGCAAAGATAGATCTGCTAGGACAGAATATTGCATCATAAATGATGCTCTTAAAGATCTTGTGAATCTAGGATAACTTAGCAATGAGTCGATAGTGTCCTTTTTATGAATAGGGATTATATAAACACTTTTCCAGAGGCGAGGAAAAACTCCATGGGAGATCGAAAGTTTAGAGATACTTACGACGGGTGGAATAACATTACTTTTTCAGAACAATTGCGGGCAAACCATCGGGACCAGGAGAAAAATCATCTTTAAGTTTGTTAATCTTGTCCAGTAGCTGTGCTGGCGTTACTTTAATAGACATTCGAGATGTCTGTGATGTCTCTTACGTTGCGTGAGCAATACAGTGGAAGATCTTTTCGTAGAAGATTCCCACGACCTCTGTTGAGGTCTTTTTATCGAATATACAACTAAAGTCAAGACTTTTGAGAAGATTGTTGAGTTTAGTGTAATTCGTTTTCCAGAAGTTGAAGTGGAAGGAATTTTCTGAGGGGATAAAAGAATTGTTGATGTCATATGAGAAAATAACGCACACAGTGTAATTTGGAGAGGAGAAGTTTACACTCACGGCAACACAATTAATAGCATTGGATGTAGAGATCAGGTCTAGTTGTGTATCCCTGTTTTTAGAAATACCATTTATTTGGAGAAGACCTGAGTTGGAAAGCCAGTCAGTAAAGAGGACTTCCTTATCTGAAACAGCATCTGAGAGCAACTGGAGATGAGGAAGATTAAAATCGCGAAGAACTATGATATCATCACAGCAGTCAACAATATCAAAATGAGAATCAACCACATTAGTCGCAAGTTGGTACCCACGTGTTGATTGCGAGGAGTAATATAAAAACAGCGTATATACCTACATAATCTGGGCTTGGCGACAGTAACTTTAACACCGATAAAATCGAATTCAGCTATTACTGACTTTTTATCGAGTTGACGGCCCAATCGTGAATTCCCAGGTGAACCCCTCGACCTATAGAAGAATTATTATTCTCACGGACGTCATCACGAAACACTCTGAATTCTGGTGCAAACTGTTGTGAGTCCTTGATATCAGATACTGGATTCGTTTCGGTCAAAGCAAAAATATCATATAGAAGCTTTCGGAGTTGAGATAGACAGAAATTCTTTTTGTTTTTGTGCGCAGCCTCCTTACATTTTGGTAATAAAGTGGTAAGCATTTTGGTGCGTCTTTGATGAGTCAGCCAGGACCGATTGTAAAGGGAGACCAGATAAGAACGATAGGAAAAACGATTTAAATAAAACAACAACCGTGTGAGGCATGTAACTGATTCTGGCTTTAGTTTGAAGCTACGTTCATGACATTATGTGTGGAATAGCACACACATCATTCAAATGGCCGCCTCGGCTTCGCTGCCAGTGCTTCAAGCTGCTTCGGTCCAATGTTTGATGACTCCGTCCAATATATGAGGCGTTATTCCGGCAATAGCGTGTCGAGTGTTGGCCTCGAGCTCGTCCAAAGTGGTTGGCTTGTTAGCTTGGACTATGGACTTGACGTAGCCTCAGACAAAATAATCGAGTGGTGAAAACAACTTCGAGCGCTGCGTCGCTTGTATGGCATGTAGCGCATCTTGTTGGAATCACAGCTCGAATATGTCGATGTTGCCGAGCTTTGACCACAGAAAGTCGGTTAACATCGCTCTATACCTGAGACCATCGACGGTAACGGTGTCTCCTTCCTCATTTCGAAAGAAATAAGATCCGATGATGCCGCCATGCCATAAACCGCACCAAATAGTCAATCTTTGTGGATGTATTGATGCTTGGCCGAACATATGTGAATTGTGTTCACTCCAATAGCTGCAATTTTGCTTGTTGACACAACCGCTGAACCAAGAATGGGCTTCGTCCGAGAAGATGATTTTTTGACCAAAACCTGGATCTCCGGCCAGCATTTCCAGCACCCAATTAACGAACTCACGGCGTTATATATGGCCGTTCGACTTCAACTCTTGCGTCAGAACAATCTTATACCCAACAGCAAAATAAGCCGGATTGACTCTGACGACGCCCAATTCAGCTGATTGGCGCCGTATCGACATTTCTGGATCCTCTTCGATACTGGATGCTTTCGCCGCAATCTCTGTCTGGTTGGTGGCTTAAGATCCCACAGAGTATACTCACGCTCAAACTTTTCCACGATGCAACGAATTGCTGGTACACTGAAACCATGATGATGAACGACCTCACGACGAAATTCACCTTGCGTACTGAACCGGAATTTCGATAATATTCGCAAGCGTAAAACGATTCACGATGAAATGGCAAACCTTGCTCAATATTTTGACAGCTGAGTGTCATTGGACACTGACACATAACAATTGGAAAAACTATCACCGCTATCTGGTCACCCTTTAGTTCTTAAATCTAGAATGGGTTTTTTGTAGGTGCAAAATACATTCAGAAGAAACAAGAGAGACATATGAGCAGGAGTCGTTAGCAACATCATCTGCGATCCTTGCTGCCTTTCTAGTTAAAAGTTAAAGACGAATTGTCAACAACCTTTTGGTTGAGACCCAGACAACGTCGGCTCGTAAGCTCTCAGCCCAAAAAAGGAAAGTATGTAAATGAAATACAATATCGCAAACTATTCTGCAGTATTCAGAGTCTCACCCTGCAATTGAAAGTGAAAAGGTGAAACTGCACTAGCCAGGTAGTTGAACTTCAGCACAAAAATTTAACCAATACAATGGAACACGACACGATGTGAATGTTTTCGCAAAGGAAATCCTCGGGATGGAAACAACGATGCCGTCAAAGTGTTATTCAATATTCCACTGTCATGCAGATTAAACCGTTTAACCTGTATGAATATCAACCAAAACACCATGAAAAAAACTCTGAACAAGGAAGACAAACTAAAGACCAATTAGTCTACTTGACCCGAGAGGCAATCCACGGAATTACTTGAGGCCGTGAGAGTGGATATCACTTCATCTGAGAAGTATGTTCAAATGAAATCTTTCTATGAATGGAATTTTAACATCCTGTACAAGATCCTTTCTAGTGGACTTTGTGAACGGTCGACCAAGAGCTGTTATATTATTTCAGTAAATCTTTTGTTTTCGTAGACTATAGTCACGACTTTGACAGCTCGTACTATTGACTTTTTTTAAATTCGCTGAAGTAATCCTTGACCAGGTACCAGGAGATCAAATATAGTGAAACGCGTTCAATATGGGTGTTATTAGTATAAGATTAAATAGAAATGTATGGAAACGGTCTCAACTTTACATCCGGGGAGCGACTATTACAAGAAATAGATTTCATCTTGCTGCCCCATCATCTGATTGCGAAATATAAACAGTGACTGAGTTACTGCAATATAAGCTGAAGATGTTCCATGGCGTTCTTAGTATCTGATGGCTAAATTTCACCAGGAATACAGTGGAACAAATAGCACTGATTTGATAGTAAATTTTCAGGTCATATTATTTTTTTGGAACTATGACTAGCTGTTACAGAAGAGTACTTAGAGTACAAGGAGACGTTAGAGTGTAATTAGCACAGTAAAGGTATGAGTTGAGACATCAAATTATCACGGCCAATGGATCCAAATGGGTACGTAACCGCTCTGATACCGCTCCATATCGTAGATAAACAATTCAAAGCACCGAGCGACAGAACCTGTCATCTTCGGGCACGTCTGACAACTAAATAACATAGTGTCAACTCTATGACGTAATTTACTGCGCAGTGTGCATTTGAAAACAACATAGCCACACGTTTTCAGGAATGATAATGTGAAGTGTGATGTCAACCTTATATTTCAAAGTATTAAAATAAACAGCACGTTGATATGTTACTCGCATGTATAAAATTTTATATACGCACATATAACGTATATTACAATAATAATCTAATAAAATACAAAGTGAAATGCTAAAGTGTCTTGAGTTTTGTTAGCCAAATTCTAGACTAGTTCTACTTTATGTTCTGCAAACTCGAATACCTATAAAAGCGATAAATTCGAACAAACAACTTTCTTTCCAAGAATAATTCGTATAATTTTACGATAAGTTAGACACTAATTCAACATTAAATTCCAAGAATCTTCATATATCACTTCAAGACGGAAAATATTGATTTGGACCCAAAGGCTACGACAATTTACTGCGATTTGTCAGAATACCGGAACTCGGAGCAGTTGTACACTCAATTCACACTGTCCCATGCAGCACCTGTATAGATAAACAACGTAGATAAGCTACCCTTCAGCATCATCATCAATAAAAAAATCTATAAACTTCGCATGGCTGTGCTTTGAAAAGATACATGATTAGATTTATTATAATTTTTGGAACGTCTTTCTGTTTGTTTGTGAATGACTTATACTAAACCTACTAACCCAATTCTGGAGTAACATCAATACACATACCCACCTACACATACTGGTTAGCATATGCATTAACGAGGATCAAAAAAAATGACTAGAAGTCCCGCACAATAGAATCAATAGAATCACAGCAATTCCAAATCGTAATTGTTCTCTTGTCTTCAATATCTCACCGCATGCTATGAAAATACTCGCATAGTACTTTGTGGTGACTTTAACGCCGACTTGCTTAAAAAGTGATAGCAGATGTTAGAAAATGTTACCACAATAGCGCAAATGGTCATTAACTCCTTTGCTACCCGTTTCGGATCGGATTCTCCACCGAGTCTTCTTGATCTGTTTGTTGTATCCGACCGCTATAATGTTTTGCTGCAAGATCAATTGTCTTTTGAGGGAATGTCACATCACGATATGCTCTTTTGCATCGATTTTTCTTGCGACGTCTTGCAAGATTCTTTTGAATTTCGAGACTTTGCCTCCATTAACCTCAACAGCTTCGATTACCATGCTGGCAAACTCCCCTGGAGTTCTTGTTATCTCCTAGCGGACATTAATGAGAAAGTTGACTTTGCCCAAACATTGATAAATGAGCTCTTAAATACGCTTGTTCCTCTCAGAAAAGTAACCATTCGCGACAAAAAATGCCCTTGCTTGATGCAATACAGAATAGAAGAAAGGTTTATGTATGCAAAATGGAAAATTGAACCTACAAGACATAACAAAGAGGTTCTCTGCAGAGCTAGGAATTTCCAAAAGATATTTCCAAAAGATATAAGGGGTTTTGCACGTTTAAAATGTTCGTACATAGCGCGGGCAAAAGAAATTTAGGGAGGAAGAAAAGACAGGTATCGATGTACATTGTTTTTAAATGTTTGTAAGTTATAACGACCAGGAAACACAGAGATCGGCAGGGCATCCCATAAGCGAGTTGTACGGCTTAGGAGAGAATCACGATTTTTAGAGTACGTCCGAAAATGGGCTTGAGGGTATACTGATGAGCATTCACAGCGAGACGGGTGTTAGGGTTGAACGTTAGAATGGGCGGAATGCTACTGGCAATTTCAATGGAGCACTGGTGGTGGAAATAGCTATAAAACAAAGTGAGACAGGAGACATTACGTGGGTGTTCAAGGGTGTCAATTGATTGACTGATATTAGTATCACCAATGAGTTTTATCGCACGGTTTTGAATCCTATCTAGCAGGTGCAGAGATGTTTTAGGAGCACCTGACCAGATGAGGGCATTGCACTCTAATTTTGGGCGGATGCCTTGTATATTGTGGCCAGATCAGAGGGGGTAAAATATTTCTTACATCGAATATGTGGTCATTCCAACGTAAGTTGTCACTTACACATATACCGAAAATGGAAAGTTTATCGGTTTCGACGATGCAAGAGCCATTCATGGATAATGACTGGGTATTTGAATTTCGCTTTAATGACAGCAGACAGCGTTGAGTTCATCAAATTCCACTCGGTTGATAGTTCCCCAATTAGTTATGCTGGTAATATCAGAATTTAATGAGCTTAACATACCATGGCGTTCCCGTTCTACAGCCGAAGAGCAGGGGCGTGAGTCCAGAAAGGAATATGAAAAGCAGAGAGTGCTGTCATTAGCAAAGGAATATATAGCAAGAAGCAGACAAGAGATCGTTGATGAAAATTAAAAAGAGTGTCGGAGACAGAACGGAGCTCTGGGGCACACCAGCATTTATTTTGTGAATATCAGACTTGAAACCGTCCAAGACAACTTGAATTGAACGTTCCGGGAAGTAATTTCCAATCCATTGAAGAAGAGAGTCATCGATCCCAGATGCACGCATTTTCGACAAAAGAGCCAAACTCTGTCAAATGCATTAGAAATATCAAGTGCTACTATCCTGCTCCAATCTGGCGAGGTGCAGACTTTGGTTCCACTTTTCGGGGAGACATGCCATTAAATCACCAGTGGACCTGTTGCAATGGAAACCCTACTGCCGGTCATTGGAAAGTTTTCGTGTTTCGAGATATTTCATGAGCTGAAGGTTTATCAGCGTTTCCATGATCTTGGTGAGACGGGACGTAAGTGCAATGGGTCTGTAGGAGGAGAGAGAAGAAGATTCGCCTTTTTTAGGGACGGGCTGGACAAATGCTGTTTTTCATCTGCTCGGAAAGTCCTAAAGAGTAGGGTTGGTGAAAAAGCTTACGCAGTGGTTTTGCCAGCGAGGGGAGTTATACCATCTGGACCAGCGGATTTATGTATGTTGAGATCTTTAAGTACTCTTGTTACTACACGAGTGCGAAAGTGGACTCGTTCCATTGAAAATTCGACGCCCTCAAGTGTAGGCGGAGACAGAGCACAATCCGGGAGTGTTATGCTAGCCGCAAAGTGTGCAGCAAGCAGATTGACCTTGTTGCTGGAATGTTGTATGTGATACATGTGACCTCGCGTCACATTATGAAGCAGTATAACCCATGGTCTGTTAACCAATAGCTGCTTCACACTACATTTGTTTTATGCATATCTTGCAGTTCCAAATAGTACACCCATGCATTCAATGTCTTACCAGCTTTAAGGAAGATAAAGTGAATGACACCTGTTACCACAAACTTCTTTGGATAAAGGCTTGGCTTCGACATGTGCAGATCGTCGACGATTATCATAAAGGATCTATGGTACGTTGTGTCTCACGTAACTTATAATCGGCTCGTCTTTCTCCGTTTTGTCTATTCGTGTGGAACGTTTTTATCTAGTTTTTTTCTTAATTACCCACAGGCTTTAAATATCGAGTAACTATTGAATAGTGGACACCTAGTGACCCTGTAATATCTTATTTGGCTTGACGTCTATCACCAAAACGCTTAGCTTGTCGTTATCTTTGATCGCTTTAATGCGGCAACGAGCATCATTTTCAATGCTTACAACTCTTGAACGAAATTTATCAGTGTGTCCAGCATTGAAAAGGCAGGGAGGCCTTTTATTAAAAATTATTGTTATTAGTATATACTGCACATCCCGCTCCAAAAGGCTATAAAATCGAACATCAGGCTGAGGCCGAATAAGACGCTACATTGACGACTGCCATATCAGGTAATCATGTGTCCAACAATACTATCTTGGAAGAAAACAGATTTCACTTGCACAATATGTATTGTGCTGAAAATATCTAATACTTTCGAAGCGTGAATTAAAGCCTTAAATGAGTAAGCTCTTTAACTCCTGCTCGACTCCTTATTAATTCCAATCCTGCAAAATCTCTTCATTGAGCATAGTTTTTCATGATTTAGAGAGCAGTACAATCTACATATTATGATTATTTTTATTGACTATGATGTACTTACTGGATGGAGTTTTGGCTAATAATTTTGGTGATCCACTTGAAAGGCTCAAGTCACTTTGTGAACTTTGTTGACTGTCTTTGCTGTAGGACCGTCCACTGAAATAAATAAAAAAAAAAATATATTTCAACTTTTATTTTCATCACCTTTATTTGTTTATTTTCTTAACCCATATTCTACTATTCAGCAATTCAGCTAATTTCCTCAACTTAATCTCCATAATATTCGAAAAAAAAAAAGAAACTAAATTCCTCAGTTTACAGCTTTAAGCGTTTCTCATAATTTTTTATGGAGAAAAAGATAAAAAAAAATTAATCCTCCTTCAAGGATAAAATAAAGATTGTTTCGATGCAAAAAGAATTAGGTCGTAAGGCAGTTGGATTATAATGTCTGTTCAGCTCAAACTCATGGACACACTAAATTCTGGGTCACGCAATTTCTTCCCATAAGGTGCCGCCATACTCTGACGTATACTTAACGCATCTAAACAACGCGAAGCCTATAAGGAGTTTGTGCTAAATTTATCGCCTGTATCGCGTGTTCAAATTGCATAAATATCTTGCATTAGGAAGAGGTCGCGTCCAAGTAATCACCATTACGCCGAAGGCAATTCAGACCTAATGGATTCAGCACTAAAATTGCGTGATAATTTCCAGATATTCATGTCATTCCACAGATTTTCGCAATATTTTCGACTCAACAGAACGAAATTTATGCTCATAAATGAAATAAGGCTGTCTCAATTATTGTATATAGATGCTGTAGCTAAATTAGATTTCTTTCTGACATGAATAAGCACTCTCTTAGATACGGCAAGGGTGTTCCCACTCACAGATCAACTATACATCCTTGAACATCATTTGGAATTACAATGACAGCCCGCTGGCCTGGCAATATGTCAAGTGTAAGTGTAAGTAACGTAAAAAAAATGCTCGTCATTCACTTTAAATCTCTCTTACATGCCTCCCTCCTGCTTCACCACAACGCCCATTAATTAATTTTAATTAAAATCAGTTGCTGATGTAATCTCCAAAGAAAAATGTGTGTGCTCCGTATCCGTATGTCATCTCACTACAAGAATTCATCTCAGAATATTATCTCTAACTCAAAGGTCACGTACAAGCAATTCATGGCAAAATCCAAAGTGGAAACTATGTGACCCATTAAAAGCTAGGACTACAAGTCGACTGCGACTCTGATCAGGATGCCTCGTAGACGCCACCAACTCTAGATTGTAGCAATTTCAACAATTGGAATTGGAATTGGAATTGGAAGTATGCCATTAGTACCCCGTTTGCCTTAAGTACTAGCATTCGTATCTACAGCTCAGTTCATTTATGGTGTCAATGCCATTCAATAGAAATAGGCGGTAGGACAGGATCTCTGCAGTCCCTCATTGACATTGACGAAGGAAAATCGAAACCTAAACTACGGTTCGAAATGGCGAGGTATGGGGGGTGCATTTTACTGCATGCGGAAAACAATTGAAAAAAAGTCGGCAACTTCATGAGATTAGCCATAAGAACCCCTGAATCTACTCATCGTGACCCACATTCGTCTCAGATACAAAATTAAAACAAAAAAAAAAAAACGGAAACGGAAACGGAAATATGAACCCATGAAGTGTGTACTACGAGTTCTAGAACGTTATGATTGTTTCATGGCTTTGTTCTCAAATGCACAACAGCTCTTCGGTAGATGTTGTTGTTCTCCATCTTATAGCCAAAAGAAGCTCGAATTTTTGTTCATGTGTGCGTGTCATGGAAAAGAAATCATTGTGTGCTCTCTTAACCCACATTAAGGATGTACAGAAGTGGGGCGAGGAGGGTATGTGTGTAGGTAATATGTGATATTGCAACCTCACAGTAGGGTGGCCGACTAACTTGAGAGAAGGGGAGGCAAATAGCAATGCATCATGAAAGCATTCCAGTGCACATGCATGCTGAGCAAACACAATGAGCCAAGAAACAAATTTCAATCCTTTTTCTGTAGAGGACATTCATTGCGGCAGAAGGCAGAAGGCAGAAGGCAGAAGGCAGAAGGCAGAAGAGTATATTTGCAGTACGGTTTCGCTTGGGGTAAGGATAATTGCAGTGAAAATAAGTCGAAGAATACTTATATGCGACATGGGGGACGATTCGTAATTCAAAAGCGATCCTTGTGGGAATTTTAAACACCGGTTTGGTCTTATTCATACTTTAAATGAAACAGTGGATTGGGGAGCTTTGAAGCGGGCTAGAGGATTGAAAGGATGGTCAAATTGAATGATGCGATGATGCGATGCGAGATGACATGTAAGTGGATTAGAGAGAGAATGTAAGTACTTGTGGGTGTTAATTAAAAGGATGCAAGGTGGGATGAAATGATGAATGACATTGTAAATGTGTGTAATGTGAACAGAAAGAGGAAAGCTTATTGCGAATTGAATAGTGACAACTTTAAGCCGATTTGTGCAATTACAATTTTTTTTTTCGAAAACCTTTCGAATTAAAATTAATTAGTCGGAATAAATCTCAAAGCCGAAGAGTTCATTTGAATGGCTTTACTGTCCCTCATTCTGTAAAGCTAGTTAAAATGCGTGTTGGCAAGAGAAATTTTGCTATACAAGGTTGGAGAGCTTTCTTATTATCATAGCGACCTGTGAAGAATTCCTTTCACAAACACTGCATCCTTTGGTCGTCTTCGACCGGGGGCATGTTACTATTGTACTGTAACTGTAGCTTGGTTAAAAAATTGGGTTCAGAGAGGTATACTCGTATCGCTTAGTTGAAACATGGTTGATCATCAACTAGATGTGTGCGAGTCACTGTGGGGCTTTCGCAACTGCATGCACAATTTGGTTCAGCTGTTAAATAGGTTGAACTTTTCGGATTTTTTTTTTCTCTAAAACCTGCGCAGTATCTAGTCTACTTTCCTACTTATACGTAGCTCTGGACCTCGCGCTAAATAATTAGCTTGCCTTATTCTTCGTGGAGGGAAGATCTAGGTCTCCAAGGTATACGAGGCTAAAGAAATCGCCAAACATGTATCTCAGGTTTAAGTCTGGTATAGATGTAATGTTCCGATCTTCGCAGAACATAACATCCGGTTCAGAGTTCCGCGACACACTTGGATCATTTTTTCTTTGGTATGAAACTCAGAAATTGCTTTATGAAGCTCCCAGGATGTATGAAATTCACTGGCACTTGCCAATTTGAACACAGGTTATCTGATAGAATATGAAACTGGGAAACATTGGAAAGCATCCAAATCCTTGAAATAAGGGTCTGTTTGGAAATGTCATGCGTTTTCGCCATTTATGAAAACAAGATGCCCTATAATTGAATTAAATCTGGAACTGGACCACAATAGAAGGCGGCAATAAAATTTGTAAGAACTTTGGGATTCTGTTTTTTCTATTAGATACGAGTATCTTTGCCCATCGTTGGACTTGGAATTCATCGAAAAATTATCACTCATTATATGTGGTCCTTCGAGCCGGAGTTAAGGTCTTAGGATTGTACGGCAATTCCCAAACAGACGTTTTGTAATACGATAACAAGGAGTAAGGTTCAAGCGAAAAGTAAAAACTTCTGTTTGGGAATTCCTGTACAATCCTAAGACCTTAACACAAGGGTCAACCTCGAAACATCGAAACACCTCCGTCCGGCATTCGATCACAAGCCTGCAAAAGATCAGCGCAAGTACTTTGCCATTTACTTAATGTGAACCCTCCTTTCGAAGAAGTTGAACTTAGGATTCCTTTTTAAGTATCGCTTCGTTGTTTATGATTTCGGCAGCGATTAGAAATTCCTTTTGATGATCCGTTGCCGGTTGTTCCAAAAGGTATACAGGATGTACCATAGGTCACTGGGCATGGTTGATAATGTTCTGTATGGTCGGTAGATGATCTTCGCCAGACAATCGAAGATAGTCCCGATGTTGTTCTGACACCCAAATTTGGCGAAACATCTTTTCGATATCAGAAGTGAAAACGAATTTGTGTGGCCTAAATCTCAAAGTTACAGAAAACAAGTCTCTCTGAATAGGAGGGCCTATCATCAGACTTCCATTTGAATCCTTGAACGACCCGTCGAACACAACATGAATTTTCGTAGAGCTGCTGTCGGGCTTGAGAACCGCATGTGGTAAGTAAAATACAGTACGCCGAGCGATGTCTGCCTGCAGAATTTTACGCATATGACCCAAGGCTAAATACTCTTCGACGAATTAGAAATAAGAACGGTGAAGTGGTGGTTCTTTGAAATGAAGGTCTACGATGTAACTGCCTTTGTTGTCTCTTTTATGAAACGGAGAAAATGTGCTTCGATGTCCCGTTCCTCTTCGGGTAACAGTGATTTTGGATCTACTTCTTCAATTGTCCAGAATGCAATGATGGGAATGGATTTGTGTGGTACTTTTGTCAAACAGCTTCCCTGCCAATACCCAACCGAAAAGCGTTTTTTGGGCAATAGGGTACCCCTGGTCACTAAATTGGAATTCACCTTGCAAAATTTCCCAAACCCGCAAACCAATCGGGGTCTAACAGCATATCTATCGATCTGGACTTGTTAGAATAGTTGTCTGCTAAATTCAGCTTTGTAGGATGATTCCAATCTCTTACATCAAACGAGACCGATGGCAAGCATGTTGTAACATTTTCTAGTACATAAGCATCGACTAAAATACTTGTTGATTCGAAACGTGAGCCGATGTACATCAAAATGACACCCCTAGATTTACCTGCGTGAGTACTTCCTGTTCCACTATTCAGTATTTTTCAATTTCTACACTTCAGTACCAGTTTTTGAAAGCTTGATTCGGAAATAAAGGACACCTAAGATCCCGAATCTAGAAGGAACCGTACGTTTTGATGATTGCCTCTACGGAATACAGTGTATTGAAGTAAGCAAATGATTGTTTATTAAGCGATCCGATGACTGATGAAGAAAATGGGAACTTGTGCTTGGACCAGGATTAACTTCATTGCTAGGTTGCGAAGAGTTTAATGCAATTGAATTAAATGAATGAAAATGAACTAAGGTATGGTGGCGAGATGGTGTATGACCGCTGCGTAGACAGTTAAAGCATAGCTTGTTTGTCTTGACGAAATCCCTTTTGGCTTGAATGTCCATTGACCATGGATAAAAAGTCTGTTTACTGGGGACAAAAGAAGTGAGTTGCTACATTTGGAACAATTTGAGGATTTATCATCCTCATGCATACTTTTTGCTGCAATTTGTTTTGACCTGGTTGATTCACGGGTATCCTTGCAGCTTTCCAAGACTTCACGCCTGTTTTCCGAAAATTTAAGAAATTTGTTAATGATTAGGTAATTATCGTCAAGAGTGTTCTCTGACCATGCTTGACGAGTGTCCGGGTCAACCTTATTTAACAGGAGATAAATTAACCAGGCGTCCCTGTTAAAAGAATCGATGGACGTGAGTCCCCTAACCACTTCATCTGCTACATCCGATATGTGTTTGGGGCATGAATAGCTGGTAAAACGAAAAAGGTTTTAATGAAGTTATTCATAATATGACGCGGCCTACGAGTATTATAACGCTTTGCCAGTCGATTCCATGACTGAATATACGTAGCATCAGATATGGAAATATGATTGAGTAAATGCAAAACCTCACCGCGTAGAGAAGATTTTAAAAGTTGAAATTTTTGTATGGACGTTAACGAAGAATGATTATGTACCGACCCTTCAAACATATCTCGAAATGTTGGTCATTCGCTATAGCTTCCTTCGAAAGGCTCAATTCTAATGGGTGGTAAAGGTGTATCGTGGTGGACATGTTAACACGATCTACCAAAAGAGCCTGTTGTTGAGCTAATCGATTTATTGCATCATTAAGGCACACAGATGATTTCCTTTCCCCACCGTTTTGTCAAAATTCTGCGATAGTCTTGAAGTAAGATTTCCACTCCAAGAGTAAACGAAAGCGAATATAGCCACCACAGAAATGGGATGAAAATCAGCAAAGACTATGCGAAATATCCACAGTCTCCACGAATACCTAATTCCAAACAGATCTCCAAATAATCTACAGTAATCCTACGAATAGTAATTGGCGTCTGAGTCCAATAGGGAGAAGTAACAAAGGAATCTAGGTGTAATATAATATTTTCAACATAAGGATACTTTTTTGCTTTGAACAGTTTTTTAAAAAAAAGAAAGTCATGTCGATAGGTAAGAACTGACAACATTGTTAACGTTTGAACGCACAATATCACGTGATTATATGTAGGTATAGACTTTGCAATTAAATATGAGGCCAGAAGTGGATTAAGGTACTATTTCGGTTCTCAGAAACAATCGATTTTTTTCCATTCTTGATACAACATATTAAGAATGTACATACATACATATGTATATTTAAAAAAAATTTCGAAAATTCCCATTCGTTTCGAAGTTATATAGCTGAATACGACCTTTCTCGGACCGCTTAATCGCCAGCAACCGGTTTTTATGTATATGTCCTCTCTTTTCCGTCTATGCATTTTCAAATACTTTTGTGCGTAATAACTGAATTCGTAAAAAATATTTAAATGAGTTTTTATCAAGATGACGTTTTTTTGCACCGCGGACAGTTAATCTCCGGATTGGATTGTCTGGCATCGTCATAACACCTTGATTTAGTCAAAAACATGTTAATAAAAAATTTTACATACAAAATAATGCGAAAAAAAGACGTTTTCTTAAACTTTTTTTCAGAAGTGTATAATTAGTTTTTTGTTAAGAGTTTTTTGACTAACAGAGGTGTATTGTCACGTGAGGAGATTTAGTTTTTACAATGCCATTGCTTTTTTCGTTTCAGATTATCCAATTCCGAGAATAACTGTCCGTCATCTGAACCAAAATATTTTTTCAAGTCTAGTCTAGCTTTTTTCTATTATCCATATGGATGAAGAAAATAAAATAACAAAAAAAATGTCTGTGAAGTTAAAAATGTTCCTTATAAAGGGTTTTTCATCAAGTGCTTCCTATCTTTAAATTTAAATAAAACAAAGTGTGTGTGCGATATCATAGAAATTTTTTATTCGTTTGAAAGGCCTATCAGTGCCATTATGTATCTCTGGGTGGCGTGCATCCGAAATGTTAAATCTTCCATGAGTCTGCGGCATAAATCAGGCTGGATTTCACCGATGGCATGGGTTATGTTGACTTTGACAGTTTTCTGCGACTTCAGAAAACTCCACAAGAAGAAGTCCAACGAGGTCAAACCGCACGATCCCGGTGGTCAATTCACATCACCTCCACGTGAGATGACCATGCCCTTGAGTCGCTTGTGCAGAATTTCCAATGTGGCGTTAGCTATGTGTCTTGTTGAAATCACATGTCATTGGTGTTCACATCATCCAATTCAGGCCAAAAGAAGTTGGTAATCATCGACCTACAGCGCTCGCCGTTGATAGCGATGGCCTGGCCAACGTCATTCTCAAAGAAATATGGACCGATGACGCCGCCAGCCTAAAATCCACACCAAATAGTGATTTTTTCGGTATGCATTGGACGCTCTTGGATCTCATGTGGATTGGTATCGTCCCAAATTCGACGATTTCACATTCATCCAGAAATGGGCCTCATCGCTGAAGATGATTTTTCAATGAAAATTTAGGTCAATTTCCAACTGCTCCAGAGCCCATTCAACGAACACATGTCGTTGTCTATGGTCGTTTGCCTTTAGCTCCTGGGTCAGTTGAATTTTGTGCGGGTGCAGGCCCAAATCACGACGCAAAATTCGCCAACTTGTGGTCTACGAAAAGCCGAGTTCTTGTGAGCGACGCAAAATCGACTGCCTCGGATTCTCCTGCACACTCACACGGACAGCGGCGATGTTTTCGGCAAATCTTGCGTTTTGTCGACGTACGGGTGTTGGGTGAACCAGTGGACTCAAATTTATCCACCACACTGCGAATAGTCCTCTCGGTAGGACGATTATGGCGACCGTAAAATGGGCGAAACGCGCGGAGCGTTGCCCGAACAGAACACCCATTTTGATGAAACAATTTTAGCATTTGCACATGTTGTTGAACGCTATTTCCATCCGTGGGTGATTTGGCAAAACAGACTGAATAAATGGCAGCCAATTTGACAGATGTAGCTTCAACAATATGGCCGCTATCAACTGTTAAAGTTTGGAAGTCCCTATTGGAAGATCATGTATAATGCGCCGACAGTTAACGAGTTTAGCGTCCTATTAGTCGATGAAGACAAAGCATCTAGAGTACTGCATAGTACGGATGTCCAGCTAAAAAGAGTTTTTGAATTGGGTCGTGTTTACGATCTGTTACAATAACCGTCAATCTTTGTTACAGGGAATGATGGTTATTATCTGACTATCCGTCAGCAAGATTCTGCAAGAAATAAAACTGTTTCACGAATGTAGTTTTGTGCATACAGATTGATGATCAGTGCTAAATTGTTTATTGCTTTACGTTAATCAAAAAATTTATTAAGGTTAAATTACATTGTATGTCGTACATACATATATTCATTTAAGAGATGCCTTGAGTCAAAATGCTAATGTAAAAGCTGGTAGGTAATGTAAAAGTGAAAAAGTAATTTATTTTGTTCCTATATGTAAAAGCAGTTCTTAAAAACGGGATGTACAAATGATTGTTCTGATCAAGAAGGTCGTATACATAAAAACTGAGAGACCACGAGAAAACTCTTAAATTTATTAGCGGCACATTGGGAAGATCAATCAATCTTGTTGTTAATACTCCTTCAAGAACCCCGACAGAAGAAGCTAGAGGTAGCCCAAAAAAAAACTACTCCCACTGCTGACTGCCATATTGAGCTACCATCAAAAGAGCCCTTTATATCACTAAGAGCCATTACCGAGGAAATCAACAGCATTGCCAGTGTTCCAACTGTCCGAATAAGGTTGCTGCAAGATGAATTGCCCGGAAGATTTGGGAACATTGAAGCAACAAAGGATTTTGGCTTGAGATTTAAAAATCCTGCCAAAGAGATGTTTCGCAACATTTTTTTTTTTTGGAGTGATGAAGCCAATATAAATTAATTGTATTTGTTTCCGACAGTGGTAGAAATGTTCAGCGTTCTTAAAAAAGAAAGAGTTTCACTTTCGGTTCCCAAAAAAACACTGTGAGACATAGAGGGAGTAGCGTCATGGAGTGAGGCTGCTTTTCTTCGTTTGGTGTTGGACCCATTTTCCAAATACTTTGAGGATATTACGACGAAAATTACCATCATACCTCGAAGAACGTCATGAAACCGTATGCTGTGGACAATATGCCGTTGAGGCGGTACTTCCAACAGGACAACGATCCCAGGCATTCCACCATCAAATGTCGGTATTACAATAGCCTTCCCAGTCCACCGATCTCAATCATATTGAATGTGCCCTTTGACATTTATGTTACAGGCAAATAGAGAATTAGTTGATAATGAGCAATGGAGCGATACACACCTGAGGAACGCGGAATTATTGCTACTGTTTATTTGACCCATTTCCGGTCTGCTATTTTAACGCAGCCTGAATTTCGCCGTTGATTTCCTCGTCGTCCTGCACCATCTGCGCGAACAACTAAGCGTTTGGCTGAGCGTCTCATGCAAACTGCGTGCCTAGCGGCATCGCACGAAGTGGCCGGCCATGTACTGCTCATTCGACCGAAAATATCACTGCTGTGGTCAAGGATGTGCGAGAGAGTCCACAAACCTCGACAAGGCAATGATGCACACAATTTGGCATCATTAAATGTTCGTTGCCTCGAATTTGGTGAAGATGTTCTGCTGACCGTCAAGTGAGGTTAACTTGCTCCCATGCTCTGTTAAACTAGGTGCAAGAGGAGGATGATTTCGTATCCAAAATCATAATGAGAGACGAAGGCATTTTCCACTTAAGTATTTATGTGAATAAACAAAATTTACATTTCTGGGGAACGGAGAATCCACATGTAATGCACGAAGAGCCATTGCATCCCCTCAAAGTAACTGATTGATGCGACATTTGCAATAAAAAAGTGATTGCCCCTTACTTTTCTGAGGACGACGACGGCACCACGGTAACCGTAACTAGTGCGCGCTACAGACAGATTTGGGTCTTGGGCATTGTTGGTTCTAGCAGGACGGAGCAACCGCTCACACAGCTCGGGCAGCGATGAAAATTTTGGATCACCAATTTCCAAGCCGCGCGATGTCCCCTTTTAGTGGTTTGAACTGGCCGGCCAGATCGCCAGATTTTTTGGCGGCGCCAGACTTATTCCTTTGGGGCCTTTTTAAATCTCGCATTTACCACGACAAACCATAAACCTTGCAAAACTTGACAGGAAACACTGAAGAAGAAATCACCAATTTAGAGCCAGATGTTTTGAGACCAACTATTCAAAATGCCGTAAAACAATCACAAATGGGCGTCAACTCAGGAGGTGGTCACTTGACGGATTGTTCCTAAAAGTAGCCTTTGTTTTGACATTTTATTGATGACATTTTACTAATACGCACGGACTCAGGATACTCACAGAAAAAGTGCATTGTTGTCCTCAAAAACTAGTGCAATTATACCTACTACATAAATGTATATATTAGTATTTAGCAAATGCTTACTGCGCAATTAATACGGCAATAATAAGTCTGCTGTTTTTTTAGCTGTGGAACTTCCTGGAAAGGACATTGCACCTATAGGTAGACTTAGAAAAGCTCCGAACAGGGACGAGGAGCGAAATAGCCACTGAGCCCCAAAAAAATCTGCCTTTTTTATGACTGATTGAAGATTCCTTCCATAGGAAAGGAAAAGTACCTTTTGAAACTGACAGGTAAATATGGTAGCGACGGGAGGACAGCGATGGCTTACACACTCTTTTATTACAATACCCGGAAGGCAATCAGGGCCGGAAGAAAAATCATCTTTAAGTTTGGTAGTGTTGCCTGAACCAAAGATGTTGTTAAAGTTTCTCGTATAGCTAAACTAGGATCCGGTTCAGATGTTTGCTTAGAAAAAGATTTGTTAAAATGAGAAGCAAAGAAATTTGCAATGGTTTCTGGGTCAACAGAAGATTCGCTGAGAAATTTTAGTATAGAAAAGTAGCTGTCTGACGTTCTTTTGGTATTGCATACGGTAGATGTACTCCAGGTAAAGAAAAACGATTGTGTACTAACCGGTAGTTATTGTAGTCCGAATCAGATCGAGTTCTTATGAATTTGTGCTACAAAGTGTTTGTGCTACAAAGGAGAGAGTGCAACTCCTTGTTGAACCATGGAGGAGGTGACGAGTAGTGCTCTTGAAAGGAATATGGAAGCGATTAGGTAAAGTGGGAGAAAATTAACGAATAAATAGTTGATGGGGTAAGATCAATGTTTGTTGTCTCAGCAATACAGTCAAAGTTAATGTTGCTAATTAGGCTTTTAGTTTTGTTGAGGTCGGTTCTTTGGAAGCTAAATTAAAATGGATTTTCCGAATCCATACATGTGCTACCGTATTCATATGAGTGTATATTAATACCCAGACATCTAACTTCATTAGAAAATGCTAGCTTCCTTCTCCTCGCGAAGAGGGGACCATAAAATTTACGAGAATTGAACGAAACCTATGTCTAGGCAATCAATGATTAACGACTATTTTCTTCTTAGAGAAGGCATTTTACTTGGCTGAATTATCCATTGGGAGATTTGCCAAGCTTCTGCTTGAGGCGTGAGTTTCTCCCATTTTCAGCAAAGTCGAGACATTGATAGCTATTTGTAGTTCGTCGTAACTATGGTATGGTAGGACTTGAACATTCGCGATAGCGCTATCCAGCTGGTGATGTCCTAAGCAGAATTGCGAGATTTACGATGACTACTAGCAGTTTTCATGTTGTAAACGCTGAATAGGAGCAAACATTGTTAATGACCCATTCGAATGATAGCTCTCTATTCTAAGCATAGTTATCGCAGCGTATATAATGAGCCCCATCCTCTTTGGCTATATTGCTGCTGCCTTTCATTATTTCCGAATCATAGAGAAGATAAGCGAAATCAACCACAAACTAGTGTTTTTTCCCGTTCATTTCCTGTCCTTGGAACCCAGATTACAGTGTTGGACTTGTCAAATTTGGGTGCTGAAGGTAATCCTGGCACAATGGGATAAATAATCTTTCTCTCGAGCCACTCGTCATACTCAGGATATTATTTTTCTTGTATCCAGCGACGTAGGGTGCAAATATAGCAGCATTAGAGGGTTACAAATGGATTTGAGTATCAATATCAAGCAAATGTGCTGAAATGAAATTAACCCTTTGAAGGTGCAGCTACTAACTTGTCCTTTTTGTTGCGCGGTGCTGGTTAAACTTTCTCATAAATATAAACGAGTCAGCACATCAACCGTTTTCCTGATTTACCCCGAGCTCAAATAGCTGACGCATGGCAGTTCTGGCCGATTGAAAACTTAAAAAACTTGTTTCAAGCGGATTTTCGTCAGTCAATTGCTTAAGCACTTAACGGGGCCCTTTACACAGAGTACTTAGTTGGGGAAGCTAGCTATACCTTAAAGCTAATTTTTTTTTTCCAGCCGTTGAGGCGTCAATAAAGAGATAGAAGCTAGTTAGTAAGTTGGACGATTTTGTGCTCCGTGGATTTCTCAGACATAGATTTTCCTTGCACATCAAACTTTTATGCACTGTGACTGTAGAATTTGTTTGCACTAGTTGCACTCAGGCTCTAAAAGTGTGAAAGCCGACTTTCGGTTTTGTGGATTTTGCCTTTGAATTTTCCTGCTGCGCCGATTTCCATTCAACTTTGCTAATCATAGCCCCATTTGAATGCTGACACCATGCACAAGCAAAGCTGTCGGCAGAAACAATGTCAGAAATATTCCTCCCCTTGGCTTTGTTCGTTAGTGTAAAGAAACGGTTAGCTGCGAACACGTCTACCGCCCGACTTCTTCTCATTGTAATTGACTGTTGGATGGTGATCTTTTATGGAATCCGCTTAAGCTTTTTGACATCAGCCGCCTGTCTATTTTAAGAGTGGCATTCGGCTTCCCTCCATAACCTCTCCATCGTTTTAACCCAAACTACCGAATGTAAACCGGTAAATATGGCAATTCTTTAGTCAACTTCTAAGTTAGCAAAGGGTTTTCAAAATATGTTAGTTGACTTTGGCGTGGATTTCGATGTCTCATCTACAATATTTGCAGAGCCTTAACATCTCGCCCTTTGAATTCAAAGTGCCTATTGGTAAAGCACGTAGGATTTCGTCCGGGAGATGTAAGCTCTTACTTCATGGCGCATAATCCCAGTGCATATCATTTTTTCACACCAATTAGTAGAGTGCAGAAGATTCCACCTACATAGTGGAAAACTAAGTGTTATCTGCAGGTGGTTTTGAGTGTCAAAGTGAAAACTATTGAAACTATCAAATCACCATTGATACAATCTTACTACCAGCTTTCATGTCACGGGTACAGCTTTAATATTTCACATTAAAATAAAACACGTTGCATGTTTTTTTGTAGCCTCATCCACCCATGCATATTTCACACCTGATAAAAACAAAACAAAAAAAAATACAACTTTGAATGAAGAGCACAAAAGCTTCCCTGTTGACGCACCTTCCACAGGCTTCTGCTCCAAACTTCAAAAGGGCTGATCATTATCTACCATTCACTTTGTCTGCAATCATTTACACCCCAGTGTTCACTGAAGCCTGTCTATTGTGTGATCTAATACCATGTTGCCATGTTCTTCCCTTCGAACCTTTATCTAAGATTCATTTTGTACAAACCATTGAACTGCCAATTGGTTATGCGCTATATCCACATCGGTATCCGTATCTGTATCTTCATCTATACTTCCATTGCATACTCGTAGCTACTCCGGCTGCAGTGTGACATAATGATATAGCTGCTACACGGTTTGTGGTACTAAAGTTCGTTTTCCACTTGCTCAAGCACTGTCTCCGTGATGTAGCAGTAGAATAGCGTTGGTCATCGTCCGCAAACTCCCTCAAACTCCATACCACATTGTTGCTATCGATAACAAAGAACCATGACGACGACGACGAGGTTAGAGATGTTAGCGCAGTGGCTCGGGCTATCTAAGCACATGTATCAGTGCCATTACAAGCTACTGGGACTACCAGTAACATAAGGCTTCTCCCGATTAATTAGGTGAAGCTCTCCGTTTCGCGAGCTACATATGAATATGCAATATGCACACATGTTTATATATTTGTGCATATACCTATATGTAAGTATGATTGCGCGGTGCGGTAGCTTCTATGCTTGCTATGCAATGCGTACCAGTGTATCTGGAACGATTTTTCGCCTCGATAAGTAGGATGCATACATTGTATGTGTTCCTAGGCTTACTCACAGCCATACTCCGTACTCGCGTATATTGGAGGCTTGTTGTATGCGGTGGCCGGTCTTGTTAATCGACATAATTGGCTGGCAGTTTCGTTTTATCTCCACCTGTGGTAGATTCTATTGGATATTTCTTCTTTTTTTTCATCTAGCCATATGGATATATGGATACATGTGTGCTTTCTTTTTGAATTGAATCCCCTCAACCATACTTGGCATCAGGTGCACTTACAGATATGATGGTGTTCGTAGTTTTCGACTTCGAAACCCGTTCAAAGGTGAGGTCTACGAGCATTCGTGCTGCGGCTTAGAGAAATTGCTCACAGAATTCGTGGGAATTCATTAGATTGGTAGCGCAATAAAATTCCAACTTGGAATTTACTATATATTTACTGCAGTATCTACGCACCGCAGAAAGTGACTGTGGTAGTTCATAGGGGGTATAGGTGAACCACTTTTATGGATTTTCAAACTTTTGATGCCATCGAAACCGATTGATGAGGTTTCCCATTGCAGTGAGTGAATGCAAAAAGATTGTTTTGTGAAAGTGCGATTGTTTATGAGTATTTCGAATTCAAAAGGCATGCAGACATTGTTTTGTCTGTTAATGAACATGTGCGACTACAATGGTTCAAGTGAAATAGTTACGCTTATTGTGATAAAAGGATGGCGTTAGAATTTAAACCAAGTAATTCTGGTTTTGGCGCATTGCAGTGTGTTATGATCGTATGGTTAATTCGCGCATGTTTTTTTAGGAAATTCAATATTTTGCATAGCGTTGATATTAGCCTTCCTTTCCTTATCGAATATAACAAATCGGTATGGCACAGCAATTGTCTCAATGGCTACTACAGAAAACTCCTGATGCCAATACCAGAAAGTGCAACCGAAAGCCGAAAAACAAATTATGACCACCCTTTTCGCAGGAAATGGAAAATCTTCACAAATCAAAATTCCTTATTACGAAAAGAGCTATCTCAACAAAACTGCCGTTCACTCTATCCCTCGAACAATTAGGAAATCCTTCTATGTGGTGGCATTCTCAGCCTCGTTGAAAGTGAGTCGACTTTTAGTGCTTCACTGGGGCAAAGCATTCGTAAACTCGAACGCTTAATCACAGGCCAACGTAGTCAATACTTGCTATAATAGAAGCAATGTCAAACAATCAAAGTTCTCCACGTATTCAGCTAATTTGGAGTTCAGTCTTTAACGATCTTTTTCTGGAAATAATCATGCAATTTGGGTGCAGGGAAACATTAAAACGCTTACATAATCCCGCCTATTCTGAAAAGAATAACCAATGAGTCGCTAATGACTCAGGTTAATCAGCGAGTTAAAATCTCTATTTGGTACACCATTCCAGGACACACCGAGACCTATCCTCCCAACTCACTATGACGTGCCTCTTGCTTTGGCATATTGAATGGGGACCTACGATTTTTTGCCAAACCCCGTAAGGTGAAAATATCGTGATTCGTTCCTAAGCCGTACAGCTCGCTTATGGAATGCCCTGCCAAGCTCTTTACTTCTTGGTCATTGTAACCCGCAAATATTGAAATGAAAATCAGGCTCTCTTTCTTGCCTCTCTAACTTTCCTTCGCCCGAGCTATATACAAACTTTTTAAGGATACTAAAAAAAAACCCTTAAGCGCGAACTAAATTTAAAAAAAGAGGAAAAACGCAAGAGACTTTTTCATAGGCAGAAAATTTCAATTGCAGGACTTTGCTACTATCTGTCAAAAGGATTTTACTAGAAAAGTAACCTCCTTGACCACCAGAATGCGCTGCCACTGCAAAAAAGGTTATGGTGCGTTGAAGTCCGTTCACATTTAGGCAGACATGCCAGATTTCAGTGCGATACTGTCTTTAGTTTTGTTTTGACAGCTGATTGTTGTTGACGTGAGAGAACAATTTTCGTTCTCTCATAAAACATTATTTTTTGAGAAGCAAAACGGCGAAGGAAACAAAAGAAAAGTTGGATAAACATTATGGGGCTAATGCTCAGTCAGATTACACCGTCAAATATTGGTTTCGAGAGTTTCGTGGTGGCCGCAACTCCACTACCAATCAAGTCCGCAGCGGCAGGCCCTCCGATGCGGTTACAGAGGACAATGTCAAAAAAATACATGAAATGGTGTTGGCTGACCAGCACCAGCAGGTGCGCCAGCTAGCACATACTACAAAGATTAGTACTGAGCGCACACGCCATATTTTGGGCAATATTCTGCATATGAAAACGTTATCCTGCCGTTGGGTGCCGCGAATGCTCACTCCTGACCAAAAACACGAACGCGAGAGCACTTCGAAAGAGCGTTTGGACTTGCTGATGCGGAATCGGGCGGACTTTTGGCGTCGATTGGTAACTGGATTTGGATCCTTCGGACTATTATCTCTTCCCAAACCTTAAAAGATGGCTCATCAATAAAAAATTCAGCTCACGCGAGGAAATCATCGACACCACGGAGGAGTATTTTGCAGACCTTCCAGAAAATTACTTTTCGGACGGGATCAAGAAGTTGGAAAATCGCTGGAACAAGTGTATCAAACTAAAAGGGGACTATATTGAATAAAATAAAAAAAATATTTAAAAAAAAAAATGTTTTCATTCCCAAGGATTTTACTTTTCACTCCACCTAGTATTGTCAGAAAAATCACTTATTTTTCAGATTTTCTACTGTCAGCCAACATTTTAAACCCAGACGCACTTGGAGAAAAGACGACGAACTTAACCACTTCTACGAGAGGGGGCTACCTAAAATAAAGACACTTAAGCAGGCTAGGAATTATCTAGTGACTCTCTAGAGGGGGGGGCCTGCTACAACTCGAAAATATTCAGAGATCTGCTTGCATATCCGTCTCAAGTACAGTTAGGGTTTCCTTATTGCGCTAGTTCAAAAATGTAACTTTGAAATACCTACTTCCACTCAATTTTTCCGCCAAGACCTAGGTTTCAAAATTGCAAAACGCAGGTTATGCTAGCATACTGAGATGCAATGATATCGCTATAATACCCAGAAGTAGCAATTTCATACTTTGCCATACATTAAAAATCCGTAAACCGTGGGTGTGAGGATCTCTTCTCAGCAGAGGCGTTTCAAAATCTGGTAGGCAAAAAGAAATACGCCCTAAGCATTTTCATTGTCGAGTCGCTAGTTTTATGGATAAAAGCAATGCTGGTGAATGGGACACTAATTCCGAATGAAGACATGCTAAAGGCCTGGGCCTAAATAGCCTTCTTGCAGTCTAAAGAACCAATACTTGGGACGTGTTACCAAGGAGGATCCTTGTGTGGGTTATCTGGTGGAATAAGCTTTCACCAAATTGCGGTATTTCTTCTTGCCCGACTCCAAGGAACGGTCTGTCTCGCCTGCATGTGGCGTTGGTGTCTTCCTGGAGGACGACAATGTTAGATTTTACCTCGTTAGGGAAACTTGCCTCTTTTTTCCAAACAGAGATATACGCAACCTTGATGACAACGAACTATATTGTGAAGAATCGGTGAGGGAGAGAAACATTTCCGGCTGTAGGGATAGTCAAGATGCGCTTAAAACCTTGGTGGACCCACTCACGAACTGCAAGTTCGATTATGCACGACTGCATTAAACGCAGTCGGTAGGCTGAATAATAGTTTCTTTTGTTTGGTTCCCAGGTCACAATTGGATCACGGAAGTGAAATCGCCGATGAACTTGATAGATAAGGCTCAAAGTCAGTTTTTCAGGACACCAACTTACAATACGAATAGGTCAGGACTGCCTGCGTCTTTCACTAGGGCTTTCATTGACAGTTGCATTTCTGCAGATGGTTGTTATGCTTCCCGACGTCTGTTAAAGGTCCGCAACATTCCTGGTGCTCCTCAATAGGAATTCATATAGTCTTCTCTGAGTTTTTCTTTTTCCTTTGATCCTCAGTTGGTTTTCAAATCCAAGGAAATTTTTTATTTCAATTAATTTATATTCACGTTCATTTCCAGGATTCTCCTAAGCCTATATGCCATCGGATTCTAGCCTTCTACAGTTGTGATGCTTCCTTCTTGACTGATCAATGACATGATCTTCTTGGTCCGCTATGGAGTATGGAGTCCTACCTTAAAGATTTACATTGCACAACCGGGTTAGTTTTTTAATTTTCCGAGCATTTGAGGTCGTATCCCACGAATGGTGCGCTTGATGTTGGCTTCCATGACTGGAATCGGTGTTGGCTTGCTTGCATAGACCAACGACTGCAAATAGTCGACATAAATTAGTCCAACGGCTAAGATCTCACGATCTTAAACGCCACGTCACAAGTCCATTTTCGGAAATAATGTTCCCACCGACAACTTCCTTCAACAACTCGATGGCCTCGCAGACAGTATGTTCGCACGCTTTGAGGAAAAAAAATCGTTGATCATGGTCTGGAACGGACGTCATTGCCGGTAACATTTTGAGTTTTGAAGGAATACAGCCCGATGATGCACCAGAACATTTTTCGAGGTACATCAGTAGCTGATGAATCATCTTTAGATTTTCCTCGCTTCAGACTCGACAATTTTGTTTATTATAAAATCCTCTGAAACTGAAATCAGCCTCATCCTGAACAAAATTTGACAGTAAAAAGTAGATCGACTTCCAACTGTTCAAACGACAAATCAGCGAGATCGCCTGGCTTCGATTTTTGCAGCAATTGAATTCTGCAAGCGTGTAAACCAAAATTGTTGCGCAAAATCTTCCACTAAATCGATGGACACAGGACAATTTATTGCGTACAATGACGAATTGATGAATGAGGATCTTCTTCAACACTGGACTCACCGGCGCCGATATTTTCACTTGTGCGCACTCTCTTCGCATTCTTTGTAACTTGTAGTCCAAAAGAGTAAATGTAGTGAGAAGTTCTTCAATTGTGTTGCGAATAGCTGACTCACTCGGTCATAATTGGACCGTAAAATTTGCGTAGCGCTCTATAAACATTATTTACTGAACACCGATTTTGGAATCAAATTTCCACAATTTGTAAAAGTCCTCAGCATGATGATTTGCCAAACAATACTGAAAAATAAACCTATAAAACACCCTTCAAGTTCTGTGATAAAGCGTTTGGTCAGAGGAATGATTGGATGGGAAAACCTTTAGGCTTTAGGCTTTCGCGTGATTGAACCGCTCTCCAAATTTCGGAATTCAAAATTTTACATCTGACTTAACGTTCAAACAGTGCGGTTATAGCTTGTTGTATAGACTAATTGCAAAACATTTCAAACACAAACTGCGTTTTATCAATTCGATTGTCTATATACAGTTCGTCCTGCTCTCTATACAGGATGAGTTTTTTAACTTGAGACATGAAAATTACTCGAAAAATACGCGATATCGCGAAAAATGTTTCAGACAAAAGTCACAAGGTTCTGAAGGGGACATAAGATGGTGACCACGAGTTTGACCTTGAGCCCCATTTGCAAGGTTAAACGAAGGTCACTTTTGATTTTTCAAGTGATAATTCCTGATTTTCATTGCTCAGTCGTATTGCTCGTAGGCTTGTCATTTGTTTTACTAATCTTCCAGCAAGCTTCAGTTATTCGTCTTTTCATGTCCTCATGTGTTGTTGGATTTTTTCTGTAAACCTCACTTTTTAAGTAGCCCCACAAGAAGAAATCAAGTGACGTAAGATCAGGTGATCTAGCAGGCCATTGTCTCGGACCCCCTCGTCCGATCCATCGTTGATGGTAAACATTGTTTAATACGCCCCGGGCTACTTGGGAATAATGGGCTGGACAACCATCATGTTGAAACCACATTGTTTGTCGCAACTCCAATGGCAGTTCTTCTAGTAATACTGGCAGATGGTCCCGCAAGAAGTTTGCATACTTTTCGCCATTCAAGTTGCCTTCAATAAAATATGGACCTATTAATTTATCCCCAATAATTCCCGCCCAAACATTAACATTCCAAGGGTGCGGGTGTTCAACTTGTCGCAACCAAAAAGGGTTTTCGATTGCCCAGTAATGCATATTATGTCGATTGACCGTACCGTGATTGGTGAAAGTCGACTCATCAGAGAATAACACCTTGGCGAAGAAAAGGGGGTCTCGTTCAATTTGCTGAAGTGCCCATTGACAAAAGGAAACCCGGTTGCGAAAATCCTCACTAGAAAGTTCTTGATGCATTGAAACATGATAAGGATGGTATTTATGCCGATGTAAAATCTTACAGACAGTCGTTTGAGAAATTCCTGATTCACGACTTATTTGGCGAGTGCTAATGTGAGGATCGTGTGCAACGACAGCTAACACTGCTATTTCATTGTCCTCAACCGCCAGCCTATCTGACCGATTCCTTTTCTTTGGTTGCACACTTCCTTCATCAGTGAATTGTTGGATGACCCGATAAAAGGAAGCGCGCGATCGTATCTGGTCTGAGAAACGTTGGGCGTAAAGAGCAACAGCACCATCGATGTTCCTTCCACTTTCTCCATAAATCAATATCATTTCAATTTTCTCTTGAATTGAAATAGCCTGCATTATTAATCTGGAAAACGTTACTAATAATAATCAGTTCCTCAAAACAAATATCGAACTTCTAAATGAAGTACAGTTCCGTTCAAGTAGAAAAAAAGGGCAGAGTGCACATCATACACTCAGATAAGTTTAGGACTATTTGTCTCTATCTGAAATTTCTTTGAGTTTTAACTTCACTCGAGGCAATAATGACTTCCTCAAAACAAATCTCGACCTTCTAACACCATAACAACGTTAGAAACCGATTAATGATTTAGGCATGCCAGTGCAGTGGTATCTAGCACTGAATGAATAAGACCTTTGAGACAAAGACGTGTGCCCCATTGAGGAATACGACTGAGCAAGGAAAATCAGGAATTATCATTTGAAAAATCAAAAGTGACCTTCGTTTGACCTTGAAAAAGGGGCTCAATATCAAACTCGTGGTCACCATCTTAAGTCCACTTCAGAACCTTGTGACTTTTGTCTGAAACATTTTTCGCGATATCGCGTATTTTTCGAGTAATTTGGATGTCTCAAGTTAAAAAACTCACCCTGTATACTTTCTGACATATGGTGGATCTCCGTTCTATAAGAAAGTAGCCATACATATGTATATATACATGGTCAGACGAGCCGCTCTCAGGAAATAAGATATTGTCGTACTGCTAGAGTTAGCTCTCTACTCCACAATACAATTAGTAAGTAAGCGCGAGCGAAATAAATTTAGGGAGGAAGAAAAGACAGGTACCGATGTACATTGTTTTTAAATGTTTGTAAGTTATAACGACCAGGAAACACAGAGATCAGCAGAATCACAATATTTTAGAGTACGTCCGAAGGTGGGCATGAGGGTGAACTGATGAGCAGTCATAGCGAGACGGGTGTTACGGTTGAAAGTTTGAAGGGGCGGAGTGCTACTGGCGATTTCAATGGAGCAATGGTGGTGGAAATAGCGATAAAACAAAGTGAGGCAGGGGACATTACATCAGTGTTCGAGGATGTCAATTGACTGACTGATACTAGTTTCGCCTATGAGTTTTATCGCACGGTTTTGAATCCTATCTAGCAGGTACAGAGATGTTTTGGGCGCACCCGTTCAGGTGTGGGCATTGTACTCCAATTTCGGGCAGATAAATGCCTTATACCATATATTGAGGCCAGATCAGAGGGGGTAAAGAATTTCTTACATCGCTTGAGGAAACCTAGACATTTCGCAGCGTTTTTGACAACACCGAATATGTGGTCATTCCAACTTAAGTTTTCATTGAAACACATACCGAGAATGGAAAGTTTATCGGTTTCGACGATCCAAGTGCCATACATCGATAACGGCTGGGTTCTTAAATTTCACTTTAACGTCAGCAGACAGCATTGTGTTTTGGAAGCATTAAATTCCACTCTGTTGATACAAGTAGTTCTCCAATAGGTTATCCTATGGCAGACAAGAGATCATTAATGAAAATTAAAAAGAGTGTCGGAGACAGAGCGGAGCCCTGGGGCACGTTAGCATTTATTTTGTGACTTGAAACCATCCACGACAACTTGAATTGAACATTCCGAAAGGTAATTTCTAATCCATTGAAGAAGAGAGTCATCGATCCCAAAAGCACGCATTTTCGACAAAAGAGCCTGATGCCAAAATCTGTCGAATGCCTTAGAAATATCAAGAGCAACTATCTTGCTTTCGCCAGATTGATGTACGTTTTGGTTCCACTTTTCGGTGAGACATGCCATCAAATCACCAGTGGACCTGTTGCTACGAAAACCATACTGCCGGTCATTGAGAAGTTTTCGTGTTTCGAGATATTTCATGAACTGACGGTTTATCAGCGTTTGCATGACCTTGGTGAGAAGGGACGTAAGTGCAATGGATCTGTAAGAGGATAGAGAAGCAGATTCACCTTTTTTAGGGACGGGCTGGACAAATGCTGTTTTCCATCTGCTCGGAGAGTAGCAAAGTGTGCGGCAAGCAGATTGGTCTTGTCCAAAGAGCTGACAGCTGGAATGTCAATGTAAATGAGCGTTGGGATGGAGGATGAGACAGAATTTCTAATGTTTTTGACGAATGACCAAAAATTTTTACTGCCTTTGGGACATTGCAGTATTTTTTGCCTCAATTTTTGGTAGTATTGGAATTTCACACGCTTGAGAACGACGTTGCAGTCATATCTGGCTCTCAGATATCAAACTTTTTTCGGTTTTCCTCAATCAGGTTGGTCTTACAGGACCGAAAAAACATTTCTCTACCCCTGACAGCCGCTTTACAACTCGAGTCGTACCATGCCTTTTCTTTTGGTCTGATACTCTTAATCCGATAGGGGATAAAGGATCTAACTCCAAGGAGAATATTGTCAGTGATCATATCAGCAGCGGCATCCACGTCGTCATCGAGGAAACATAACGACCAGTTAAAATTCCTAAAGAAGCTGTTAAGACCGCTCCAATTGGCTTTTTTTGTATTGCCATACGTTTCTTTTAGAATTTTTTTTCTCTAACTGTGTGGTCAGTATACGAGAAATTAGCTGATATGACACAATGGTCTGACGAGCCTAGAGGGTGTACTTATCAGGGTGAGAGATTAAAAACAAATCCAGGATGTTGGCGGTATGACTATCAACGTCTGGTATCCGCGTGGACTCATTTACAAGCTGCGTTGAGTTGTTCTCCACAGCGAAGATCTCAACACACCGTCCTTCTGGTGTTATCTGTCCAGAATGTCGAAGCCACCCAGAATTGTGTAAATTTAAATCGCCTGTAATCACGATTTCAGTATGAGGATACAGGGATACAATTTTTTTGTATGGATTGCCTCCAAACTTGAATAGGTTTTATTTCGGAAATACAATACATAAGCTCAAGCTCGAGGGATCTCGCGTTTTGGTGCCCCCCACTCGGAGAACTCAGGAACATCATCAGATTCCAGAGACCGGGTACAGAAGTATGAACTTCTGTATCCGAGACATAATGTCAATTTCGGCAGATAAAATTTCTAAAAACTCCGGCTGCTGGCCCATGTTTCACGGTCTAGAACCGTTAAACCGGCCGCACTCGCAATTTTTGCGTTGATATGTGAAGGCTCACACATGAAGTTGCGCAGGGAACACCACTAGGAGGTAAAACCACCACTTAAGCAGGCAATTTAATACTAGATTGATGAACTTCTACTCCTAAACAAGTTTTTCCCACCCAGTAGTTTCATTACATTTGGCTGCTCAGGCAATCTATGTACGAGTATACTGAGAACAGATACCCAAGTTTGCATCAGTTTTCGCGAATTTTGTGAATTTGTAATAATTCCTCCTCGCAAATTGAGACAGGAAAATAAGGTTTAGGATGATACTAAAACTAGGAAGGGCTCACTTATACTGGTATGCATACTCGTAGTATGCCAATGCCAAAATAGTTGAAGACCACTCATGCCAAAGGCTGTTTAAAAAATTCACGTGAATATCGATCGAACTGCCTCTTTTTAGGCACTGAAGACGTATGATTCTGAGAAAGGCGCTCCGTACCATCTTCTTTGTACCAATGAATACAGCAAACAACGTTGGGGTTCCTGTCAAAATGAAACTTATAAACGAGTTGGTTAGAAGACTTAACTTAATCGTCTTTACTTGTTAACTTAAAGCAAGTTTATCTACTTAAGATACACATACTCGTATGCATACTGGTATAGCAAAAAAGGTGTGCCCTTGTTCAAATAAAGTGGGTTGAGCATTAACCCACTTCGTTTCGAACAGGTGGATGGACCACCTAAATTGGATAGCTCAAACACCAATGTATATGGATATCCCACTGTTTTTACAAAAAAAATGTTCTCGTTAAGTCGGCTGTCACTAATAACATAGATTATTGTGAAATGTAGACACACCTGACACTCAGATATTCGTACGCTCGATACAATCCATCAGACATGGTCATATCGGTCGTACTCTGATATCTAAGTACAATCCCCCTATTTGTGTACGAGATTACATTTATCAGCAGACATACTGACAGTGATTAAATTCTTAACCTCCAATTTAAGTTCAGTGGTAGTTGGCTCCTGATAACAGTCTAGAGGGTATCTTATCAAAAAGGCTGTAAAGATTACTAAGGAATTTGTATTTTTAGTTATCTTTTAAGCGGCTTTTAACAACTTGACAGCGTATTTTAGTTAAGCCAAAAAGACACATTTTACCGGATGTTTGTTGAAAAATGTCTTGGCGAATTTTTTCGAACAAACATTCACATATCAATCAGAAAAGACTTGTGTAAGAACACTTTTTGTACCTTCTGTCAAATCAATCACTCTTCGGACAATTTTGAAAATTATGAACTCCATTGATTGAACCCAGCACCCTGCCATTAGATTCAATCGTCGCCAATTGTTTTATGCGAGGTCAGGTCCACGTTGAACCTACCATCAACTAGAGAAACAAATAATCAATAAGTGTCTATCCACTGGGCTGGACATGTCCATTGCACTCAATCTACTGGAACATGAATAACCAATGGCGACAGGACACAATGACAGAACAATGGACAACCCAACTAAAGAGAAGTCATTCCGATTGAATTGAAAAGAAACAAAAACAAATGAAATACTCGTACGAATACGAATACTGCATTCAGAGGAATAAATTAATAGCGCAAGGCTTGTGGACAAACCGTAAGAGGAAAAATAAGTCTATTGAGTGGTCTTCAACTATTTCCTGCTCCCATTTTCTACTGATAGTCGGTTGGTCAAACAAAAGCTGACAATGCAGATGAGGCAATCCGACTTTACAGACCATTTTGGCCACATCGGCTACGAATACTCGTACATAGTTGGGCGGCATATCGATTTTCGTTTTGAAAAATTATCCTCCAAAGAAAACTTCGGCAACGGTATTTACGATTAGGGTTGTGAGCACAGTCCAGTCCAGACAGCTTACACTTGTACTCGTAACTTGGAACAGCCAAACAGTGCCGTTCAGTGGCATTCAGTGGGGAGACTCAATTAAATTTAATGGAATCTTATTAAACATGAAGAGGAGTAGGCAACAACAACAACAGCAGTAAGACACCAAAGACAACATGACCAGAGCACACCAAGACCATATTGTTCAATTTGCTCTTGAGAGCCCAGCGGGGAGTGGAAGCAATAAAAATCCAGAAAATATTATCATTTCCTCATTACATGGAGGCAACATGGAGTCCAGAAACCCAGAGCTACGAGTATACTATGTACTCGTATACTCTGCACCAGAATTGGTTTCATGTTTAGTTCCTGAGTACCTTGGAGGCTTGCGATTCCAATATGATTATCCGATGGCCAGAGCACCGAACTTTTGGCAGAGACTCCTCTTGAATAGCTTCGGGGGATGATGGAGAAACAATTGTATATCTCATGTTAATGGTCATAGCGACATTCATCCGCAGGGAATTGAAATCGGTTTTTGCAACGCTGCCAAGTGATGTTTGCAAGGCAATAAAAAAAAAAACAGTGTAAATAGATACGAGTACTCGTATACGAGTATTGTATTCCTTTTTTGCTACTGCAGATACTACAAACGAAAAGTATCTATACAAATACATCATTTGGGTGGCTTTAAATTGAAGACTTTTTAAGTCGAAAAAGACATCTTAACGGCCTAACAGGATACCTGTCTGTTGGCAGTAATTCATCTGGTTAGCGTAGGTTGTCTGTAAGCACATTCAATCTCAACGAATTTGTAAGACTTACGGATAGTAACAAATTGCGGTTGTTTACCTCAAAAGTACAAAAAATAAAAAAAAACGCTTTCTGTTTATTTAGCTATTTATGGCAATTTTGTTTGTTTATTTCTTTTTGCAAACAAAAATAAGTTGCCTAGACCAATGAAAACATCGTCTGGAGAAAGAAATGCTGAATATGTACCCCACAATTGCCCTAGAGGCAGCACATTGTTTCAACTTGGATCGGCGTTTTATATAGACAAAACAGATTTGAAAGGTAAGCACAATTAGGCGGATATCACGGTGTTGAAAGGTTGTTTTGAAATATGAGCTCGTTTGTATTGCTCACATGTGAGTACGGAGTACGAGGATGTGTGGAGGTAGGACACCTGCGTTCGTTCACTTATGACAATTGAAGCTGGCCTACATTCAAACTGTGCTGGATGGAGGTTAATACCTAAGAAAATTCATTGAGTTGTCAGTTGTTAGATGTCCTTGGAATCCTTTATTTCTTCAGGCCATCGACTTTGAATCGGTGAGGGATTATGGTTCTAATTCACCCATTAGATGGGCGTCATCAATAATTTACCCTCCGGTCTGATTCTCATATAATAGAGCCGAAAGGGAATTATAGCACTCGTATTTGATAGAATTAATTATTTATTATGACACTGAACGCAGTGTTGTGAACTGACCTCCTTTCTATCAGAACTATACGGCACAATTCCATTTTCTGCTTTGCTTTTCAACACTATCTGCAGGTAAATGATGCCACTGTGGCTGCCTTCAGGCCACTAAAATCACGAAACGGATTAAAACAGTGTTCTGGTAGTCGACGAAAGTGCTACTCGTAAGGTTAGAAAAATATTACAGGGTACATACCTTCCTTGCTCAAAACGTCACACTAACTTTTTTTGTCACTGCAGCTTTTGTGGTATCCTAGATACTAGATACCACTTCTTCTGTATCATACCGAAGCCGACTCGAAGATCACACGATTTTCAAATAATTACACCTCTAGGTACTTGCCAAATACCGGCCGTAATGGTCTAGTTATTTCTTACACTGCTACCTGTATATAGCGTCTGCATTAGTTGCTCTTATAATTCATCATCAAACAATCTACGGGATTATAGGACTTCATGCACAGGATAAAACTTATGAAGTATGCAGCTCTTCATCATGCAGTTCATCTGTTCTTTCAATACTCGGTGAGCCCACATGTGCTACCCTACTTGAGGCCGTTGAGAACCTTTGCAAATCTTCATGTGATCGGCTATAGCTTCCTTAATGTTCCTTTGACTTTCATCTAGGCCTAGTTGCCCATTGGCTAGTGCATGCCCAACAGGTTACTAATACTGTAAGCAATAATACAAAGTGGCGCAAAAGTTAGCACCCGCTGTTCTTTAGCTGTAATTTTTTTTATCAATGAAAAGCTTGGTTCTGCTTTTGAAATCGGCTAAGTGGCCGTGCGAGAATTGGTGACCATTCAAGCCCGATTTGTGGCATTTTCCATCACTCTTGCTAGAACTCTTTGAGGCCTTCAACAGTCTGAGGCTTGTTGACATAGACTCGTGACTTCAAACAACCTCACACGAAGAAGTCTGGAACGGCCAGTGCAAATCAGTAGAACGAGAGATTAGGCGACCCGATAATGCAGCCCTCAGAATTTCGGTTACGGCTCGTGCAGCGTGAGTCCTAGTTGAACCACATGTTTTCCAGTCTCAATTCATCCAACTGAGGAGGGAGAAAGCGATCTTGCTTCTGTGTTGCTTATTAACATATCCACAGAGATGGAAAGGGGCCTCGTCGCTCATGATGATTTTCGATGCAAAGTTGTCTCCCAGGTGGTCGAGATTCAGGATGGCTTGACCGTAGGTTACACGCACTTGGCGGTCAACAGCTAACAGCACTGTCTGCACTTTGTAAGGGAACATCTTACAGTCTTTCACCAAATTCTCTGTAAAGATCGCCGATTGATGCTCAATTGCGTCGCACGTCGTTTAGTCGATACTCTGGGGTCCTATGGGACAGCTTTAACCACAGCTGCGATATTGTCAGCAGAACGGCTGCTCCGAGGCCGGCCAGACCTGGCAGAATCTCGTGTTGCCCCATGCTCTTCTAAGCGAGCGGCTAAGCATCGTAGTGTTTACTCAGTTGGTATCGGACGACCGGGAAATTTGCGTGGAAATTCATGCAGCGCCAGCACCATCGACGAATTATTCCACATTCTTTAGGAGTATAACGTATTATTGACGTGTATTTTGTATCTGTTTACTTCACAAATGTCAAAGTAGAATTGACATTTGCCGCCATTTGCAAAAATTATACCATCTTTCGATAGGGTGATCACTTTTGCCCCACCTAGTACGTAAAATCGAGATAGAGACTCTAAGAAACTTCAGAAATAAAAGCGATCAAAAGGAGTGAAGTTATGGTGCAGGGTGTCGGGTCCCCAAAACTAGTGGCTGAGTGCACGAAAACAGCTCGATGCAGTAGTGACAGTATGACTTCAAACGAAACGAAAAACTAATGCCAATGCTCGTTGTGCAACATTGGTAAACATGGATGTTGTAGACGGTGATGTTAAAACGGTAATAGCAACTTCTTTAAATGACAATATGCGTTTACTTTCAGAACCGCACCAATCTACAAAAACCAACCGACTGCTAAAAGAGCCACAAATGACCAATAACACAATTCGGGTTGAAAAATGGTAGTGAAATGTATGAATCGAACAGGAGGCCCATACGAGTAGCAGTCACTTAAAGCACATGCTCCAAAAGAGATTATGGAGTTGATAGATGCTAATAAGCAAGCAGAGAATGTCGAAACCAGACCCCAATTTAGAAGATCAATCAGAGAAAATATCCGAATTCCAATCTTAAGAAGACCGCACTACCGAAGAACTGCAAACTTAGATCGTTCATATTCACTGAACAAAGGACGAAGCAAGCGGAGGAAAAATATCCATTGACGAGAGAATAAAGAGAACTTTTGATGGCACATCAGCTCCTGAATTTCGATGGGGGTAAGAATCCATATAACATTGTAGCTGATGATGCTTTCCAACTAAAAAACGGCAGCGCCACAAACCCGGGTGGCCTGTCGCAAGCCTGTTTCATATTAAACACGGAAAGTCTACATTATTAGAACTGTGATGCTGCTGACGTACGCTACTGATGTTGACATTGTTGGCATCAACGCACGGGGATCTAGCAGAGCGTTTCCTAAAATGCATTACATCAGGCTCAGCAGGCAACTAAAAATCCTTCTCCCAACAAACAATGACAGACAATGATTCGTTAGAAGCATTCTGCGCAAGATCTATACTTCAATGTGCGTAACCGATGCATGAAGAAATAGTTCGAATGGATGAAACTGTAAGCTAGCATATGGGCATAAAAATTCAATGCTTACGAGGTCATGTTGAGCGAATGGATAGCAATGTCTCGGGCTTTCAAGACGCATGAACTCGCAGAAAAACCGGCCAAACTCCGTTCGAATGCTGTACTCTAAACGTCATCTAAGCGGGTGAATGGTCCAGCATATTGGAGGCGATCAAGACCAAAAATTGTTCATAGTGCGTCAAGAGGATGAAGAAGTCTTGGCGTGAGTTCTTAATCGTTTCTTGATTATCTTGAGATGATTATAGTCCATCTCCTAAGTTTTGGATCCCTCTAGGCTATACATGAAAGAAGCTCTCAAATACTTCTACTGCAGTTTGAGTATTTTCATGTATCAAAATATAACAAAAGGTTTTCTTTAGCTGAAGCTCCTAATATTGTTCACATGTTTACAGAAAGAGTAATGTCAAGCCAAAAAATGAAACCTGAGTCAATATGCAGATCCCCAAGAAGTAATGCTTTACGACAGCTCCTAAACACGCTGGTTAGGTTAGTTTTGTCCGGAAACCATCTAACAATTTCAATGCAAGTCAAGTGATAAGTGTTAGGATAAAGTGGTCTATTATCTATAGGTAGTATCGCATAACATCAATTTGATAATTCCACCTCATTAAAAAAGAAATATATCGGAACTACATCGAACTATGTTCGGCAGTGATTAGGGGTAGAGAAAAGTTAACCTCTCTTTACCAAATAAAGGTGAGAGAACAGTATCGTAGCATATAACGTAGTTTGCACAGATTCATCAAAAGAAGCAGAAAAAAAGCAAATGCAGTAGCTAAACTGCTAAGAAAACCGGCAAATGACTGAAATGTCGTCATAGTTCTAGATAATAACCGGCGAATCTCAGTTCTGGATTGTTAATCTGTATGCAGCATGCCATCAAGGGCGGGAAGCAAACGTCATCGGACTGAAGACAAACCTTAACGAGACGAATTGACATTGGTATTGCAGCACAATTTGTAGAGAACACAAACCACAATGTGGAGTAATGCTGCCATTGTACAAGATATGTTATATCCAAACAAATTAGTGAGATGAATTTTGCAATTGTTTAATTATCCATGGTATGGAGAAGTACGTTTTAAGATGAAGATGATAGTTTTCCGATATAAAGATTTTGCATTTCTGCTGCTAACACAATAAAATGCATTGAATTCTCCCCACAATCACAATAAAGTTTCCAATATTCTGAAATGAATGTATTGTGGATTGAACGCCTTTCAACCTGAGGCTCAATGAGACAATGAATCAGGATACAAGTGAGCTGGTAGCAGTTGGCATGACATGCATTTAGAAAAGGCAAAATTGTTTGCGATACAATAGTACAATGGAAACCTCCTACGCAAGCAAAAGAAAAGCAATCGAAACAATACAAATCTATTGAAAGATTTTCATACATACAATCAAGAATTATGACCTAAACCGGATGAGCAGATAGGACGAAAGGTGCCAAGTGGCAAAAATTCACTGCTCACTTAGACCAGCAGAATGTCTATTGTACCATAAAGGTTTTTCTCCAGAAACATATAAAGAATAAAACCACTTAGCTAGAGCTATGAAATTCAGGAGGATCCTTAATTCAATCTTACGTATGCCCTCCAGTTGAGTGAAAAAGTAATTACCCAAAGTCCGCATATTTCCCTCAAAAAGAGGCAAAGCAGTTACAGCAGGTGATGAGCATACTCCTGTTCCTTCTGTTGTGTCGGTGATCAATATACCATAATATAATACTCAGCAGAATCCTCCGAGATTCTTACAAGAAGTCTTTGATTTGATGTTCGCGAGATCCAGAGCCTTGACAATCGTCTGACTGTCTGAAGAGACAGCAATTGACCTTCTATATACGTGGTTCTGAATAAAAGTTGTACCACCTTGGATAGGGGCAATTATTTACTTCGCTGCTGCCTTTTGCATAGTACTGGATTTACCCATTGTCATGAAGAAGCGTTTAACTTTGGACCCAAGCCCAAAGTCTCAGATATTGACGATTATGAAAGGAAGTGAAGGTACTCAGAAATGAAGGAAGAAACAGCAGAAAACTGGATGCGATTAGGAGATAGGTTTTTGATATTAAGTCTAAGGCTTGTAATATCTTGTTAAAAAAGAGTATTTGAAAGATGTAAGTCGTTTTTTTCGCGTTTTCTGCCGTCTTAAATTATTCGCAGGCTACTATAGGCATACCTCCCACAGACGCAGCAATTGGCCGCTCAATTGCTGTGCTATAAATCCTGTGAAATGAGACTGAGGATGGTCTCCAATTCCTCTGTATATGCTATATGCATTGATTGTACTTCAACCAAAATGGCGAGCCATATATACAAATAAAATCAAGCCGATTGGCAGCCACTGATAGTGCTGAACGCCTAAATATTGTATTGGCCTAAATAATCTATGCAGGGTTCCCTCAATCTCCAGAAGCGTAAAAGGCACAAATCCAGACCTTCTGCAGACCAGTTTTTCACCGGACACTTTTCTGAAATCAGTATGTTCAGATTGTCACCATAGACGGTCGTTGTCGTTCAATATTTTGGTCCCATTTCCAGAGGGACTTTCTTTTCAGGCCTATATTCCTCAAAGTGCAACCTATTTAGAATGCATTCATACGTTCATTGTTGAACCGGTCTTAATTACTCACTAGGCCTTAATAGCCATCTTCAGTTATCGCAACCTCTGGATAATTGCCTCCAGTTGCTGGAGTGCACAATGCAGATGGCTGAGTTCTCCTTCCATTTCCGGGGGTCACCCAAGACGAGGTCTTCCTCGACTGCGTTGTCTCTCCAGGTTTTTCTACTTTTTTCTGTGGCAAAACAGAGCACTTAGACAAAGAACAAGTCCATTGTACTCCCTGCAAGTTGATGTTAATAGAATTTCTCAATCTTTCCAAGAAATATAAGTAAGCCCTTCAGTGATAAAGTGCCTACAGTACCAGCACCATCAGCGCCGAGTAATTGCAGCCTTAGCCGAAGGTTAGCCGGATATTAACAGATCTAATTTTCCGCGGTGTCGTCATCACTTTCTAAGTAAGCGCCACAAAATGTCGTATCACATATGCCCAGCACATTTAAGTACTAGTGTAGTGCCCAATCACGACGCCAGTAAGAAGCCCACAGTCGTCCTTACTGAGGGACAGCAGGAAGGTCAGTGACCTCTTACAAAGGTCGGGAAACATTCGTTTAGTCAGAGCGTCATGCCACCTGCAGTTTTGCTCATATAAAACCCAACTGTAAATGGAAGCCCTAACCGAAGATGTAGGCAGACCTAAAGAAGTTTTGTGTCCTGAAAAACTCTCCTCTGACCCTTGCAAGCTTATCGGCGATTTTATTTCCCGTAATCCGGGACCCAGACAAGCATCAATGAATTTAGCCTTCCGACTACATTCAGTGAAGCTGCATTTAGGAACTACCTTGGAAGTCTTAAAAGGGTTCAACAAAGCTCTAAGTTCAGCCCCCTCCACCGGTTCTTCACAAAATAGTTCGCTGCCATCAGGATTGCATATATTTCCGCTTGGAAGACAGACGCAAGCTTTCTTAATGAGGAGTGAAATCTAACTTTGTCATCCTCCAGAAAGACACCAGCGCCGCATCCTATATCGGTTTTGAAGCCGTACGTGAAAACGAGACTATATTCCCTTCCTGGCTCAGATTCTGACCGAAAATAGTCTTGGAATGTCCATAAGTCACTGTGCAGCTCGTATATTTCTGACAATCTGACAAGTTTGGCAAGGATACAGCTCGTCACTACAGATGCTGTCATATGCGGTCTTCTTGGGTTTTTTCCAGGATCTGCCGTGAAATGTATGTATATTTGGTCTACTCTGCACTTAACGGGCCCAAAATCGCACTAACAGGGGCCAATCAGATTGTTGATTAATGGTTTCAGGCAATCACCCCAGGCAGCAGACAAGATCTTATATGCAAAGTTAACTAGACTGATGCCTCTATAATTGGCGAAGTAGAAAGGGTCTCCTTTCTTGTGGATCGGGCAAATGGGGCTAAAGTTCCATCCCTGAGGCACGTGAGATCCGCTTTAGCAACCTTGTTGTTCTTAAGCTTGGATACTGCTATCCTCTCTTCATTTTGCTCGATTGAACGGGCCTGTGATCTTGAAAAATTTCAACGGCGACTTCTTCCTTAAGAAGAATCTCTCCATAGTAGATCCTACCTTATGGAGTAGTACCGGTCTACATCTCATGTATGCATGTTGTGGTTAAGATAGATATTTCTAGCAAATAATATGCAAGTGAGGAGATAAAAGATTGCCGGTGAAATACAATAGTAAATTTGTGAAAAGAAATGTTGTTAACGATTTACTGCGGTAAATAGTCAGTCATTACTGTGATGCATTAACAAATATTTTCCAGTGTAAAATTTCATATGAAAGTGAAAATCATATTGCGCTTGACTTCCTGAAAGTAATCCTCTTTAATTATTGACTTGCCATTAGTTAAACATGATTTATGAAGTTTTTTCTAAGGTCTACCTGCTCTATCTATCTTTTGCTTAATACTTCATTTTAGTTGAGTCAAATACACGTAAAATACATCCACAAATGGTACACGTAACCAACATTCAATTTATTTTACAATTGCGTGTCAAGTTAGCATTGCGTCAATTGCTTACGGTGCATGAAAATCAGTTGCTACAAAAAATTGGTTCCGGAAAATATAATAACTCTTTATTGGAAAAATTATAGTTGCCATGTGTCTCAAACCTAAGTTGGTAAATTCTTATTTTGTTTTAAAAATTAATTTGGGAATATCATTAATTTTTTATTCAGCAATTTAAATTTAAAAAAAAAAAACAACATATCGGACCCTTTTGCGATGGACTCAGTGCGACACAGGTTTCTCTTTTAATCTGTCATGTGCATGTTTAAACAGAGGTGCATGCATGACTAGAAAAGTTGGTGTCCTTCCAGCCTTATAATTGCACTAGTCACAACGATGTGGGAACCTACATCCAAAGTAGGTACGAACTACGAAACATGAAACCAGCAAAGATACAATTTCAAAAGCTAAAAAGTGTTGGAAAACCATTAATTTAAGTGTCACTTAATCACAACTTACAACTTTGTGCATGCAACATAATGTAGGTTAAAAGGTTTTTCCAGTTCTTGTAGTCTTGCGGGTATACCTTTATACTGCACTGTATATACCTGTATGCATTTCACCAATTTAATTGCAATTGAAAGTTACAAAAACTCCATGGTCTTTGACTGTTAGCTGGGAAGTTTGTAGTAAGATAATAGTGCGTACCATTAAAAAAAGTATTCCTTTCCCAAACTACTGAATATAGAATGATTAGGCATGTTGAAGGTGGTATACCTAATTTACCATCCCACTGTAACAGTATGCAAAAAGACAATTTTAAAGGTTGTCTTAAATACTGAAAACATTCAGGACATTTATACATTTTAGTCCGCTTGATAGACATTTTTTTTGTATTCTGACCTTTCTCCGTAACCCTGGATGGGTATTCATCTGAAGACGAGCTCTTCATAACTTACTACCCAACCGAATGCTGATATGTGTTTACGAGTATGTACTGCAATAGAATTTATTTACTCCACCACTAGTGCAACTACAGCCAAGTTTGAACCGAAATAGCCAAGTCTTGCCCTTTCTAATCTCTTTCGTCTATCCCTTTTACAAGAAGAATTTCCTCAGGTTTGGAAAACCTCCTTCATAACCCCGATCCACAAAAAAGGATCAAAGAACGAAATAACAAACTATCGTCCAATCGCTAAACTCTGCCATATACCCAAGCTCCTCGAAAGTATTTTGTATGAACCTCTAAGCTTCCAATGCAAATCACTTATTTCTCCTAGACAACAAGGCTTCCTAAAGGGTAGGTCAACCACCACAAATCTCGTTGAATTCGTATCCTTTGCCATCTCTGCCCTAGGGAACGGCAACGATGTTGATGTAGTTGCAACTGATTTTAGCAAAGCCTTCGATAAAATCTCTCATCGATTAATACTCTTCAAATTGTCTGCCCTCGGCTTTGAACCCATACTGTTAAAATGAATATCCTCTTACCTCGAAAACCGTTTTTACAGTGTTCGCTTTAGGTCAGCCCACTCGGCTTCATTTCAGACCACCTCTGGAGTTCCTCAAGGCAGCCATCTCGGTCCCCTTCTTTTTATATTAACCATAAATGATCTCGATAGGATCATCAAACACTCGTCCGTCTCCCTTTACGCCGACGATACCAAATTTTCCAAAACCATTTCCTCTCTCCATGACTCCTTGCTCCATCAACAAGACCTTGATAGTTTTTCGATCTGGTGCCTTAAAAATTGTTTGGAACTTAATATCGCCAAATGCCAATCTATCACCTTTTCACATAAGCCGCACCAATCTTCTGACCGACTCTACCTTCTCCAGGAACAACCTAGCTCCTCCGTTGAATCTTTTCGCGACCTCAGCATTTTGTGTGATAGGGAGCTCAACTTCCGTTTACATATGGATGGGATAATCCGTAAAGCCAACTCTGCACTTAGTTTTATAAAACGGTGGTCCAAAGAATTCACTACCCCTTCCATGACCAGGTCCCTCTATATTACCTTTGTTCGCCCCCTCCTAGAGTACGCCAGTCAAGTATGGTCCCCATATCATCGCGTTCATATTTCGAGAATCGAAAGCATCCAGCGCCGTTTTCTTCGATTTGCTCTTCGAGGTTTGCCCTGGCACGATCCTTTTACTCTGCCGCCCTATCAAAACCGTCTCAACCTTATTAACCTAAACTTCTTTCAGGTCACGTTGAATGCGCGTCCCTTCACAACTCTATTTCCCTCAACACTAACCCTCGTAATCTACGTACCCCTCGCCACTTCTACCTCCAAACGCACCACATCACCTACTCCGCGAACGAACCAATCTCCCGTATGCTACGAAAAATTAATTCAAACCCTAGCGTCTTTGACTTCCACCGCACCACTTCCTACCTCAAATCCGTTCTCCTTAACCACTCTAACCAACCTTAGTTGTAAGTTTTAGTTTAAGTTTAATTTTAAGTTATAGCTTGTATTAAGCCGAATAAATGGGGGCATTCGCCCCTACCAAAATTAAAGTGTCTGGAGTCAGGGTTACGAAATAGCACCGTGCAAGCTTCTAGTGTTCGGCTAATCCTTTTTGGCACTGTTTCACCCTATACCTGATATGGCTACTAGTTTCACAACATTAACGCTACGGTCCGAGGGAAGATGGCAGACAGACTTTTGGTTGTCTTTTAATGAAGTTGACTCAGAATGGCTCCCCGCTTACACAAAAAAAAACAAACTTCGAACTTCTGGCTCTTTTAGTCAGGTGGGGGATCTATTTTATTTCATAATTTGCACTTACAATGTCTGTAAGGCGGAAGTGTAGATAGTCGCACTCCAAAATAAAGCGGTTAGGAGAGGGGTTCTGATCTCAAGACTAAAGCTTGTAATACCAAGCCTGACTTGGTAGCCTTTTAAGAAAAAGTAAAGGCTGCCGTTAATGGATCTCACGTAACCACAACATGGAAAAGGTTTATTGGTAAGAACAGTCAACATTGCCAAGTTCTGAAGGCAAACCCGCGCTTGCACTTCGACTTAAAATAGTATGCCCACTGTAGTCATCCATAATTATATCATTGACAGCATGGGTAAAGTTTAAATCATTTTCGGCGCTGTGGCGTAAATAGGCTTGTAATGTGAACATTTTATCTCGCATATTAACATCTTGCCATGTCAATATGTTAAATAACGATGGTGTCTATATAGTGGGAGATGTTTTAATTTGTTTAAAAAAGATCCGAAAGGTTGAATCAAATTTCCATTCAGTGTTTAAGCAGATCTGTAGGGGCTCTCAATAGCAGTTACTGCCTTTGACAGCGGCATAAGTTTAAAACGCCATAAAAACAAAGACACCTTAAATAAGTGAAAGACTTAGGTTCTCCAAACTGGTACATGAATGCTCGAACAAACTACAAAATGCTGTTAAAGCAGTCAATTAACATTCTTGGAAAATGAACTGTGATGGCTTCTGGGAAAAAGGTGTTCTTGCTCAATGCTCTATTTAAGGAGCGAAATAGTACACCTTTTTCCAAACAGATGCGGAGGAATGTGCCAGGGAATATATGAAGCTCCGTTGGTGTAAGAAGACGCCTTAACAGCAGAATTGAATAGAGTTTGCAGAAGGCGCTAAAATCAGGACTGTACCCGAATGCATGTCGCGAAACAAAAATGTGACTTTCATTCTGGGAGAAGCATAACAAACCTGCTATTCCTTCTAAGAATTGTACTGATAAAAGATTCTTCTCCGAAGATCATTCGATCACAATTCCAGAAGCTAGACAGTAAAACCCACTCATTATGGGCTAGGGGTACATTATGTCACACTCTCTTTTCGTTATACACATCTTTATAAGGATTGGATATTACAAGCCAGCCGCGTAAGGAATATTTTGATTTTGGAAGACTGTAAGGTAATTCAGGCCGAAATTATCAATCTTTAATTTAGTATTTGATCCTGCTCTCACCTATGGTCACAAGACTTGAACAATGGCCAAAGCAATAAGTTCGCAAATACAAGCTGCTTAAACAAGACGAATTTGTAGTATTTCTGAAGCAAATCACCAAGATAAAGTGAGGATCGAGGATGTGAAGGGATCATGCATGCACCTCTGTTTAAACAGCTTCTTTTCGGAAGACGACGATCTTGATTTGTAAGTAACTCTAGTTTTAAATACGAGAAAATCCATCTGGCTAGTTCCAGATTACCAATCAAATCGACCACCTGCTGATTCTTAGCAAATGTTGATTCCGACTATAGAATTGAGACTTGATTCAGATTTCAATTATGCAAGTTAAATCTTCAACCAACCTTAATAAATAAATTTGCCACTCTTCGGAACAAAGTCATTTATACACACAGTATGAAGGTCATTTATAAAGAGGCTGAATAAGATAGGTTCTAAGATGCCACCTTGAGGCACTCCTGATTCAATGAAAGAGAATATTTCTCACCGACCACGACCTTCTGACTATGACCACGTACATACTCGTAAGTATGCACTTATTAGACGCATCGACCTAGCATTAAATCCAAAGTTCAACTTTAATTTCCTACATAGGATATCATAGTTTGCAGTGTGAAATGTTTTAGAAAAGTCGAACAGAGCAAAGTAAAGTGACTGTCTAAGTCATAACCAGCCGATAATATTTCATAGAGCAACTGTGATTTGCTCGAAAGCCCGACTGGAAAACAAGTTATGTTGAGCAACATATCTAGCGATCTGCCCATTAAGACTCTTTTCAAAAACTTTTGACAGACATGGTAAGTTTCCTATAGGGCGAAAATCGGCCGTCGAAACAGAATTAGGTTTTTTTTGCCAGGAATGATCCTAGCCAGCTTTCAGTTATCGGCAAAAGTCGACGACGTAATACAAAAACTGATTGCTTGCGTGGCGATACTCAGGAAGTAGGGCAGAATAATTTGTATAAAACGGATTTTTATTTCATCCTCACCAACAGCATCTGAATTGAGTGACCGTATCGTATTGGCAACCATTATCTCTTGTACAACTGACCATTCGGAATGAAATCCGGGTTGACTATTGGACTAGAAAGAAAAGAAAATTGAGTTCGTTCACATCCGGCGTACGAGTACTATCAGATTCGTCTTTTTTGACAATTCCAACATGATACGTAGATGTCCAAGTTGGGCATCTGCGGGTACCAAAGGACGAGCTATTTCAAGCACACGATAGAAAATTACCCAATTCAGAATATTACTTGCATTTAGAGAATTTTTCCTGCGATTTTAAATGGCGTTATTAGCACCAGGGATAATTTTTATATTATATTATATTATAGAGAAATACTAACAAGGATTGCAGTCTTAGAATTCACGTATAAGAGGTAATAGCAACTGCACCATGGAAGAAGACTTGCATCTAGTTACAAGGCAAGTTGTCAATAGAAGCAAAATCCCGCAACTAAAAACATGATCTGGTGCTGTAACCTGACAACTCAATATCGTACGTACAAAGAATTAAATCGTGATCTGAAACACCTTCAAGCGACAACTGATCCTGGAGTCAAACTTTAGATTGGTCACGTACCAGACAGAGATCAAGCAGACTTGGGGAAGAATTCGGTGCAAAGCGATTGATGTAAGCAGTAATCAGAACTAAACCGCAAACAGTAGCTTGTCTAATAACTGGCATTAAAGGCGTCCGCGCTGTGTGCGAGCATTTTAAGGGTACTTAAATCCCTTGAGAGCGCCAACATTTAAAAAAAAAACTCATAAAGCGCACTGAATTGTTGAATTTCTAAGAACGGTGGCGCGGGAGAACGACTTCGACTGGGGTTATACGGGACACCTACAATACATATTCACTGTCACTGTCACTGTCCATGTCACATGTCACTGATATGCGATTCGGGTATTATAATACATTGTACGGATATGTAATAATAGACTGCTATTCCACCATCCGTTGTGTTAGTGCGCTTAATTATTATGTTTTAAGTCCATGATGGACATTAGATAATACGAGTACTCTTACCGTCACTGAAACCTTCATCCATGGCTCTATATGCATATGCATTACTATGGAACATAATTGAAATTCAAGGCTACAACAACCACTGAGATTTTCATAATTGCAGAAGCTAGTAAACCATCTAAAGCATAACTCTCGGACCATCTAAAGCAATTATAATTGCCTCATATGCATATCCCTTTCTGAAACGCTAGGTTTCGTAGCAAAATTTAACCTCAAAAACCGAGAGACATCCACCATCATCATCAGCAGAATCTTTATAGTGAATAATTAAGGCCATAAGACCGGGTAATCTGCAGACAAGATCCTTACTTGCTACGATCTTAGTCCGAGGTAGAACTGGGCAGCCACCAACAGACATTTTCTACCGGCATAAGCATTAGCCAGTCGTATCCAGTTACACAGGGCAAGTTGATTGAGATTCCTTCCCATTTGTTTGTGCAACCTAGCTTGCGGTGTTCCTCTACTGGTTTTGTAGCAGACTTGTTCCCTTCTTTTTGCAAAGGTTCATCTCCGTTGGCTGTAGTACTCGCTGGCGCAAAAGTCATCACCCTATCGGGAGATTCTATAATTGTTGCGAATGGTGGAAAATTTGTGAAGTAAACAAGCAACAGATACAAAATACATATACGGCAATAAGACATGAATCGCTATACTCCTAACGCGGAGTAATTGCTACGATTTTTTTGCAGAATCATTCTACGGTGGTCCGGTGGTCGTCCGACGACAATTGGCAGCTACTACGACGTTTAACCGCTCGCCAAGAAGAGTTTGGGGCAACACGAAACGCTGCCAGGTCTGGCTAGCCTCGGAGCAGACGTTCTGGTAAGAATATTGCAGCTGTGGCTGAAGATGTCGCAGAGGACTCCAGAGCATCGACCAGACGACATGCCACGCAATTGGTCATCAATCGGCGGTCTTTACAGTGAATTTGGTGACAGTCTCTTACAAAGTGCCGACAGTCCATTAGCTGTTAGCTGTTGACCGCCAAGCGCGTATAACTACGCTCAAGCCATCTTGAATCTCGACCACGCGGGAGACAACTTTTCATCGAAAATCATCATGAGCGACGAGGCCAATTTCCATCTCTGTGGATATGTGAATAAGCAAAACAGAAGACAGATCGCTTCTGGGACACTGAAAATCCGCGTATAACCCACAAAGAGCCATTACATTCGCTCATAGTTACTGCATAGTGTGCTATTTACGCTGGAGGCGTCACCGGGCCTTATTTTTTTCGAAAACGCCGCGGGCCAAAGGACTACTGTGGACGGCGAGCGCTACATAGCCATGCTCAACGACTTTCCTTAATTGGATATTTTGAGATTGGAAAACATATGGTTCCAACAGAATGGATCAACGGCGCATACTGCACGAGCCACAACCGAAAATCTAAGGGCTGCATTTCTGGGTCGCCTAATCTCGCGTTTTGGCGATTTCCACTGGCCGGCAATTTCGCCCGATTTAACCGTTCCAGACTTCCTTCTGTTGGGTTTTTTGAAGTCGCGACTCTATGTCAACAAGCCTCAGACTCTTGAAGCCCTCAAAGAGAATGCCCGTAAAGAATGCGAGCACCAATCGCCGGAAATTCTAGCCAGACTGATGGAAAATGCTACAATTCGATCCCTAATGGTCATCAATTCTGGCGGCGGCCACTTAGCCGATTTCCTTTTCTACACTTAAAGGAAAAAACTTTAAGTTGTTCATTCATAAAGAAAATTACTGCCAAAGAAGATCGGATGATAACTTTTGCGCCACCTTGGGTTGGGTGAGCCAACAGATGGTGTGGACGTTGGCTGCCATCTACTATCATTTACTGAATTCAAAGTGGTTGGTCTTTTTGACAGATGTCATACAACCTTTGGCAATTTTGATCATGGAGTCGTTTACTACGCAACGACGCATTTTTATTATTCAATCTCATTACGAAAATGGGCAATCTGTAAAAGTAACATTTCGTAAAATTCGTGAATTTTCCGGTCAAGGGTGAAGCGTTTTAAAGAAACCGATTCGGTATCGGTTCAAACCCAATATCAGCATGCTCGGCCAGCACGTACATGCCAAAACATCAACACTGTGACCGAAAGTATCCAAAGCCGCCAGGCACCTCATCGCCGAAGTGAATCGAGAATATTACCGCAACATGTTGTCCAGCAATTTTTTTCCAAAATTGAATGAATTGGGTCTGGACGATCTCTGATTTCAACAGGATGGTGCTACCGTCCACTGCCATCAATCAATCAATTTATTGCGTACGTTATTTGAAGATCGCATTATTTCGATTAGAGAAAAAGTTGATTGGCCTCCAAGGTTATGCGATTTGGCACCTGTAGACTTCTTCCTCATGGGGTTATTTGAAGAGTAAGGTCTATGCCAATAACATAGCGATAATTTAGGATCTCAGATCCTGTAACATCCACACTGGAATTGCAGCCATTGACTAACTTATTCTTCAAAATTCATCGATAATTTTGACCATCGGATGGTCGCTTGCAACAGAAACCGTGGTGATCACATGAACGATGTTGTATTGCAGTCATAATTGCAGTAGGCCTTTTTTAATCAATAAATTTGTTGGGTTGGGTCACCCTCTACCAGTCTAAAGACACCACTGACTATACGACTGCATGTGGTCTACTAAGAAAGGATCCACCTACAGAACCGAAAGTCGGGTTGTCAACAGTAGATTCGTTCTTATCCAAGGGTTTGGCTGCTTCGTGACATGTGCCTTAAGAGCTAATTATTTGAACGATGACAGAGATACTCGTAGACTTCTATACATCCGATACCAAACAAACGTTCTAATTTTCAAAATATCTGTAAGGTAGCAGGGTAACAATACTCCTGAATGAAACCTGATTCTCTACTCAAAGTTAATTTAAAAACCCAAACTCTTCATTTGTTTTCTTAAAAAAATAATTTTCTCATTCATCTGGAATTTCACCCGAGGGGAAGGTAATTTTATATTTGGTGTACACATACGATTCCGAGTGGATATCATGTCCAATTTCATTATTTTCACTTGCTACCCTCCAGCACAGAAGAAAAACAACTCAAAAACAATATTTTATGAAAACAGTGAGAGTGACACAATAATGAAAATCTGTCAAAGCAAATGAAACGAAAATGACATTCTCATAATGTCAGATGGTTAGTCTTGAACGAGGGGATTCTTATGGATTCGAGCAAAAGCCCAAAAGCACCGCAAAAAATATTGCATGTCGCTATGCACCGTGAAATAAGCACTTACGTGAAAATAATAATTTGCATGGTCGATTGGCTGCACAAGGTCAACCAAATACGAAAACAACATCAAATGGGTGTTAAATGAGGCTAAAAGGGGGCAGTGGAACAATTTAAGCAAATGAGCTGTTTTCTTTCGTTTTTTTGAAAGTTTTTGCTGCACGCTAACTAAGCCCTTGGCAACAGTAATATTCAGTTGATGTGCTAACTCTTTCACTTTTGTTGTGTAAAGTCTTAAAAAAGTGATCATCTGGTGGGGCTGGTTCCTATTGAAATGTAAATGCCATGGGAGAGACCTGACAATCTGACGATGAACCGCTTTTTGTATATTTTCAACATGTGCTGCTAGCTTCTTCTATTTCTTCTGGACTTGAATCTAACCTAACGTTAGCAGCTAACTCGGCCGAAAACAGCCACAAACGCGGCTATGAATAGGCGAAGTGAAATACCATCACTGTGCCTTTTGCAGTATGATGAGACTAGTCGTGTGAATGTAACTGGATACTTGGATCTTTCCTGACATATCTGAGTCAACTCCTGTACATAATCTCGGACAAAAAATTCTCTCAGCAATAGAGTCTTGGCGAAGTCAAATTTAGTTGTTACTTCACTGCAAACCACCGTACCACAAATTCGTACCACCGGTATTTTGGAGATTCTTCGGTGTCTTGTCAAAATTTTAAGATAGAGCTGCTGACATAGGCATTCCAAGTGAAGTACCAGGCTCGTTCAAATATGAATCCTGGCTTGGGTGCTGGCACTATCGTTTGAGGGATCCAAATTGGGGTTTGTGCCACTGAATGAATGTAAAGTTGTAGACCGCAACAAATGCAAAAGAGATAGCGACCTTCAGCTATGAACATGGAATATTTGAATATTTAGCAGAGCACGCGCAGCCGATAATATTTTACAGAGGCCTTAGACCGCTACATAGCAGATACTATTGCCATCCTGTGCCATTTGGTATAGTGAGTGCTACAAACACAATATTTACACCCATTTAGATGTTGACATTTCGTCAGAGGAACATCAAGGCTAGTACTCTTGGGAAGCAGGTTACAATTCGCACTGCCCAAACAAATTCACTCATGCCCCAACAGAGTAGCGATCAACTTTATCACAGGATAACTTTAAGATCAACCTTATCGATTTCTATGGCACATAGGAAATAAAGAAGATAATGGGCCGCACAGATGGAAAACATTGTTTGAACGACACTCCGTATATACGTCAACAAACGGGCTCAGTCTTAACGAATTCGCAACTTATCAAAATTCGTCAATGACATTGTTCACATTGTGATTGAGGCAAGATACAGCTCAATTGACTAGCGCAACTAACTTAGATAAGATGTGAATACGGATATCCTGAACGATCAAAAGTTCAAAAAAGTTATTTGAGGACATCGATTAAGACCGCAGGACACTGCTAAAGCCTTTTCTGATCTTGTTTGCCAAAACCTCCACTGCCGCTATCAAATATCGGAAAGACAATAACGACGTTGTTGGTATAAGCCTAGAGCTGTTCACAAAGCGTTACGAGCAACATGACATCTGTCATTCGAGAGAGAGAAAAGGAGCTAGAGAATCACTTTAACGAATCTCTTAAGAGATGCTATTAATGGAAATGGTCATCGAATATCACAACTTTATGTTTCCTTGTTTGCTGATATGTGCACCATCGATCAGATACCCAGGACATCGCAGACTCTAAATCAATACACAGCATTGCTTTATCGTATTCCGTCCATATAGAGGAGTGTCCTCTTTTGACGAACTCGTCCGGGTGTGCAGGATGACGATATAGAGTACCCACCTGTACTCAAGATCTGGAGTGGTACAAAAAGATTAAGGTATATCGGATATCCTTGTTTCACTGCATAAATGCAAAGGCGTCACGAAAAACTGTAACAACCATGAATCTTCCAAACGAGTTCAACAGTCGAAAGTGACATGCGGTTAATCATCATGCCAATTATGAGAGACTCTTCGAACTAGGATGATATTCAAATCGAACGGATGATGATTTATATGAAGACAAAGATGGTCAAAGAAAAACGGTTATCAGCTTGGAAGCATTCGAAATTGATTTTGGAAAGTATCATGAGTTTTTAAGTTTCATGATGATTTCAAGGCAAGAAATCCTGCAACACTGCATTTCCAAATCTGATGGGCAGAGTTAAGGGCACGCTAGATAAGATGAAATAGGCAATGAGAGTGTTAATCAATCTTGAGACCACAAAACCCCTTGAGCGTGCGCTAATTACAGAAAAAAGACATCAAGGCGTAGACAAATCACAAGTTTTGTGGATTAGAGCAATGCTAGTGAAAAGAACGCTGATTGCGGATGCTGACTGTTGCCAATATGTGATGGCATAGTCAAACATAAGTTGGCCTCAGAGCAGCTAAGGGCCGCCTGGCTCTGTTCCAGAGATTCATATCACGCACTGCACTAAAAGAGAAGTGCACAATACGCACTGATGCAGTGATATCAGATTCCTATTGCTGCGAAAATACAAAGTCGGCTTTCCCCTTTGCTTAGGATTGGTTTCGGCCACAATCTGAGGCACAAAAGGAACTTAGACCTAAACAGGTGTAAAATGAGCGGTTGTATTGGCAAGGAAGACTTCAATCCTCGTTACAGAAACTTGCGTCTGTCTTCCAAGCAGATATATACGCAATCCTGATAGGAATGAAAGATATTGCGAAGAATAGGTAGAGAGGGTAAATTATTTGTGACTTTATTGCCAGTCGGGCTTCCCTAAAGTTTGAAGTACTTCCAAGCTACTTCGTGAAATTAAGGCTTCTCTGGATAAAGTCGGAACTCTTAATTCACTGCTTATTGTTTCAGTCACAGGTCACAATGGGTTCGCCAATGAACTTATTAAGCAAGGCTCTGAAGAAAGTTTTACAAGGCCTACATCTTCGGTTAGGGTTTCGGTTGATAGTTGGCTTTCTTAAAAGTATAACTGGAGATGATATGATGATAGCAGACCAAACGATTGCTTCTCGACGACTCTAAAAGTCAGAAACTTTCCTGTTGTTCGTCAGTATGAAAGAATGCAGACTGCTTACTTCCACCTAACGGGCACTTTGACTTTGCCGGGCATCTAAGCACTCTAGGCATGACTGCCACAACATTCTGCAACACTTGCTGTGAGATTGATAACAATACCGCAGAGCGCTCTCTCTGTGCTCCCGTCAGGAGTCAGGCGACGTTGTGCTGATGTGATGGGCCCTAAATACCGAAGCACCATACGAAAGTCTAAGTAACGTCAGTAGAGGCCTTGATATGTAGAATATTGAGCTTCTTGAAATAGCAATTTCATTTCATTTTCTTGCCACACTTCTCGGACTCATTTAGGTTTGGGTTCAAGATGGCTTAAATGCTTTTGGTGTCTTCTCAATAAAATTTGCAAATTTTCGCTGCCGATATCTATTAAAAGTTCCTGCGACTTCTATACCATTGATTCAGTGATCTTGAGGTAATGGTCGATTATCGAGATGTTTCCGGCACACGATGTTCATTATTGACAGACTGGCTATATTCACGACCTTACAAATATCAGAATGGCAGCGTTAAAAAATTTTTAAGCAACACTTTTCGAGGGAAACTCTATGCGGTTCCTGCCATACTACGAGTAGCCTTGGTCACTAACCATAATCATCGTTCATTACTATTCATGATTTTCAATAACATTCAGACATCAACTGCAAATAGCCAGTTCGCCACTTTTATCAATGAAGAGATACCTCACTCCATTAACCTCAGAATGGTGTAAAGAAATAAATTTATGAGTATCTTCTACAGAACTTCATAGATACGGACTAGTTTCCATTCAAAATAAAGGGCTAGCACTTAAAATTAATTGAAAAATCTCACTTTTTCCTCAAACAGCTGCGTTCTTTATCACTTTTTTGTGCTCCAAGGAGCCGAGTATTATATAATAACCCTACAAGAGGGAAACAAAATGCAAACCAATACTGCTTCGAGCGACGTGAAGTATTTTGATTGCCCTCCACGTGAAGCACCAGCTGAGTTCGCTGTTAAACAATCGGAATCACCAATTAACACTCAAACAAGTTCTAAGTTGGAAAAAGTAATTATGTATCTGTAATAATCTTTCAAATTCTATTAAGCGTCAATGAATCTTTTCTCGCTGTTGTTGCGTAAAAACTAAAAATTAAATTGCCCCTTGAGACGCAAACAAATAAAAGGAAAAAGAAATAAAAATATCCCTCCTCACAGCAAGTCAAACAAAAAAAGATACATCGAATCGGATGTTAAGTATTTTCCAAATCGTTATTAGTTTGAAGAGATTAATTAAACCGTCAATTCTAGAATCCTCTTCCCAGTGCCTTCAAATAATTAAACCCATCTATCTGTTCCCGACTGCATAGAGATCTTTTTCCACCTTCAATTCAATTAGGGCCTTTAGCCATTCCCACTGTATGATCCGCTTTCTCACTCGGTCGACTTCATGACCCGACACTGATTACGGTCATAAACTACCAGAAGCAATTAATTAGAGCATTCAAAAGCCTATTTACTCGTATCTGTACGAAGCCACATTAGAGAAGACCTCAGATTTATCTCAGATCCATACAATTTCACCATCACCATCATCATCACCATCAATAGCATCAGCAACATCTTCCGCATCAACAATCCAAATCCGGACGAGAACTCATACGTACGAGTACGTCTATTTTTGGTCTTATTCACTGTCAAGGTTCTATTCAATTTTATACTTGTACTTGTTTTTAAGCCGGCATAGATAGAAATACGGAGTGCTCCCAATGGTGTGATACGAAAAGATACATTTTCTAATGCCCAAACGTCTGGCTCACCTCTAACGGAAGCGCGTTTTACCTGTGTGGCACACGTTGTTGTACTCGTATCGTAACTAATTATAGAGTGCACTAATTTCCTTCAGAAAAAGAAAGATACGTAATCCGTAAAAGATAGATAGATACGCGTACGTTGTGACTAAAGCTCGTCGCATTCTATTCGTACTCACAGGAGAACTCCCACTAGACGTATTGCCACATCAGTGATTTCACGACACGACGACGATGATGGAGTTTACGGATACCATGAGAATTTAAATCTAGATACGCTTGGCGTGTACGCCACTATTTTCATGGGTTATTTATAATTAGCTCAACGACTGCAAATTGCTGGTGAGGCTGGTAGCAGTTGCAGCCACCACCAAAACACCACAACGCTGCAGCACCAGAACACCAGAATACTACTGAAGAGCCAACGGAACTCGTGGAGCGGAACAGCTTTGGTTTTTTAAAATTACTTTTCGACCTATATACAAGCATTCGTATGTGGCGCACACATTTATCTATTGCCACACAGGTTAAGCTCAGTCGGGACAGACTCATATAGAAAGCATGGAAAACTGGCAAAGAAATTCTTGTCAATCCCGGCATTGCCATGTTGCAATAAGAGCCATAACGAATGGGGTAATATCATAAATTTAAATCAGGTCATATCGACTCACGTTCTACGACTGTCCGGAGGGTTGCTAAATAACCGATTGGATGAGATAACCATTTTGATAGATTGTGACGGGTGTACGAGTCATATTCATATCTGAGAGAAGGTTGCCTTCTGTTGATGCTATCAATAGGCCGATTTACGAGGCACTGTGCAACCAATCATTCCAGTGCACTTGCAGAAAGTTGTTTTGACGAGCTCAGTGGCAAGGTTAGGCAGAATACGGGTTACGATTACGATTATGATCATGACTACTGTTGCAGTGTATGCACTTCAGTTAGCTGTGCAATACTCATTTTGATTTTGGCATGTGAAACAGACTGTGGTCAGTGGTTTTTAAAAAGATTGTTGAATTGAGTAACAAATTTTGTGCAAACCTCTGCTCTGAAAGGAGTTTATTGTTTTAATTGTTAATGCTGATTAATTTTATCTGTATACTAATGATGTTAGCAGTATCAGATTCAATCCAACGGTCTATCGATGTCTCCATCTCTGTACACAACCTTTGAAACGAGACGTAAGTTGGCTTACTATGAAAAAAGACGAATTGAAAGCCTGTTCAATAAAATGATTATAATGTTCTGCTGTGTAGAGCTCAGACATAGCTGTTTCAGTAAATCGTGACGCCAATGCCTTTATAAAGGATTCAAAAAAGCCCCCTTCTCATATCTCATACTAATCATTGGCAGCGCATAACAACTTTTAGCTTAGTTCTCCGAAATGGGGCGTCATCATCTTTGAAGTGTATGCAGTAGACTTGCAATTTTTATAAATTTTCATGAGACTTAGGGCTGATTACAAGAGACAAACTGCTCTGGGCGCTGCATATCTTCAAACTATACAAGTCTGCTGGCCCGGATGGTGTAATATCTGCCGGGCTACAGAGGCCCTCACATATTATTCTGCCTTCGCTAGAAAATATTATGAGGAGCTGTGTAGAACTGATCTACATTCCACTGTCAATGTAGTTTTCATTCCCAAAGCCGGAAAATGCTCTCATGTCATCCCAAAGGACCTCAGACCTATAAGTCTATCATCTTTCCTTCTGAAAACTCTAGAACGGCTGATTGATAACCATATACGATCTAAAATTGATCCAAGACTTCTGTCAACGGTTCAGCAAGCCTACTGTAAAGGAAAGTCAGTGGAAACGGCTCTGCATTCACTGACTAGCCACATCGAACGATCCCTAGAACATAGAGGGTGCCTTTAACAACGCCAACACATTCGCAATCACGACTGCGCTGTCAACTCTGCAGGTAGATGACTCACTTGGGGAGTTGATCAGTCTTATACTAAACAGCAGGATAATCAACTCCAAACTGGCTCAGGCTTCTGCTAAAAGGTGTGCCAGCTACGTCGCAAGGCGTACTCGTTCAACTAAATCGCAACAGATTAACCCGTTGGACAGATCGTTGTGGATTGGGAGTAAGCCTCCATAAAACTGATCTTGTCCTCTCTTCCAGGAAATACAAAATTCCAATTCCAAAAAAACGGTACTAGTTTAGTCTTTTCCGATACAGCAAAATATATGGACATAGACATAGACATTCTGTTTCACTTGATATCTTTAGCAGGCAAGTAGCTGCGACTGCATCGATAACATCGATTACACCATACCTGAACTTTGGTTTGACAAAAACTTCCATATAATCTTCCCCTCTAGATCCTTCTGGGATCTGGGAGATGTTTTCATGGAGCACAAGTCAATCCATCTCTAAATAGATGGATCTAAAATCGATAGCGGAATTGTTGATCGTGTTTTCTCTGTTAAGCTAATTCTAAGACTCCCCTTCCGTCTTCCAAATCACTGTAGCGTGTTCCATTCGGAAATTTTGGCGATTAAAGAAGCTCTGTCCTGACTGAAGAAAAACGTGATATCTGCAGGATATCCACATCTTTTCGGATAATCAGGCCGCTATCAAGTCCCTGGACTTGGTTTCATTAAATTCTAAAACCTCCCATGAACGCCGATCATCTATTATGGATGTGGCAGACCAGTTCAACCTTCACCTTTGTTAGGTGCCGGGCCACAGAGACATTCCAGGGAACTTTAGAGCCGATGAACTCGCCAAAATTGGAACCACTCTGTCTATTCTACCGGAAAAGGGTAGCATAGGTATACCAATCGCAACGTGCAAATTAATATTAAATCTGGATGCCAATAAAAGAACAGACATTAGGTGGAATGTTGGACCAACATGTCTAGCGACTAAACAGATCTGGCCAAAGCTAGATCCGCATCGCTCTAAGAGTCTGATCCTTCTTAATAGGAAGCATCTCAGAACTATTATAGGTGTCATCACTTGACACTGTCTCATAGCCAAGCACGCAAGAAGCTGCATTGACGAGGAGGAAGAGGAGACAATCCTCCACCTACTCTGTACATGTCCAGCTCTCTCCCAGGGAAGAAAACTTCACTTCTACAAAGGCTTGAGCGATCTAAAAAAATATAGACGTAGACAGTCTCCCACGCTTCATCGTAAGCTCAAACTGGTTCCATTAGTAAGAGGATCATAGGTCAACGTGGCATCACATTCGGCCTATAGGCCTAAGTGAGTTGGTGTTTACAACAGCTGCTCTTACCTACCTACCTAGGGTGTAAACAATGCCTCTTGTCAACATGACATCAAAGTTTTCTCGATTCCTCCTCAATTATTGTATGCAACATCTGCTTAAAGTGACCTTGTCTGAATGCTAGATACATAACTCCGTGAATTCGATCTAATAACGCTCGTTGCAATAAAGTGGTCACCTCTATCGCTGTATAAACATGTCTATCATGTCTTATACTGTTCTCAATTGGAATAGAGAGGCTATGGCGGTTGTTACAACTTATTGCATCCACAGAAAAGTCACAGCTCATTCTCACTAATTAGGATACTACCGAGTCGATACAATCAAGTGAGGAAAATTACCAACTTGCTCAACTGTATAGAGCCGCAATGTTAGAATCCATAAAAACTGTTGAAACGCTTACGGCTTTTGTTTTGGAGGCAATCACACTATATTACGCTTAAATCTGGATTTTCAATCTTTCTGCAGAGCCAACATCAACTCGGATGATTACCTTGTTGCAGCCAGGGTACGAAGGCGGATATCACAGGCACGATGGAGACCAGTAAGATCACCAAAGTTCAACGTCGAAAACTGCAATCGCAAAAGAGTGCTAAAATCTTTGTCGATTATGTTTTCCTCAAGCTCTCACAAAATCTTAGCCCTCATACAGGAACCATGGAACACCAATGGGATTAGTGTCAACGAGCCATCATAGAAACTGCTTTCCTTGTAGTTTCAGAACGCCGTCACAAAGATATTTCTGGTTTGACGATGGATGCAACCAAACAAGAAGCAAATAAAGCTGCGCTGTATTGAAGGATGAGAGCTAAACGTGAGCTCTATGAGAAGTAATGAGGGGAAGAGTACAGGCTTCTCGGGAAAAGAAATATAAAGGGCACGAGAAACGGGCGATCGTGAAAATAGTGAGATGTTTCTCCAGAAATGACATGCCAGGACTAAAAAAATGGGCAAATAGTAGTAGTAGTAGAATTAACCATTCATCCAGGACAAAAGCCGATAGAGAATTCCTTTCCTCTAACCCAAACGAAGTTGAGGTAGGAAGGTAGGAATATCGAAGACTAATAAGGCTGTTGGCCCAGTCGTGCTGCCTGCCGAGCTATTCCAAGCGGCGGGAAATGAGCTGGTAAGGAACATGAACCAGTTCATCTGTAAGATAGAGACCCTAGGTATCATTCGTCCGATCCTTTTGACTGCACCAACTATAAAGGAATAATTTTCGCCTGCAAAACCTTCTCTTCCGCATTATGTTGGCGTCTGAAACTATTCATAACTAATCGGGTTGGTCCATACTATTGCAGTTACAAGACAGGAAGTTCCACCATCGATCAAGTATTTATGCTACGGCAAATCTTTAAAAGGTCCAGGCGATTTCTGATCGCCACTCACTATCCATTTGTCGACTTCAAAGCCGCATACCATATAACAGCAAACATAAGGGCGAGCTATATAGTGCCACAGTGACATGTGGAGTTTTGACATTCCTGCCTAACTCGTCAGGGTATGTAGGATGAGTATGGAAAATGTTCGCTTGTCCGTCAAGATCGATAATGAATTAACCTCAAGAAAGAAACCCCTAGAAAGAATCGTTCAAAACTCACTGGACAATAAAAGAGGCACGATCTTTTGTAAGTCCGTACAAGTACTTTCAACACGGATACCATTTATGTGATTGAATGAACAGTGAGGTAAGCCGTCTATGAAGTCTTCTTGATTATCGAGGTTAAAGCGGCTAAAATGGGTCTGACGGTAAACGAGGACAAAACAAAGTACTATACATGCTGTGTTCAGAAAAGGACCCACAAATGGCTAGGCCAGACCGTCACCATTGGCAGTCATAACTTCGAGGTAGTTTAGGAGTTCATCTACATACTTTGGCTCCGTAGTTACAAACAGCAAAGATATCATCGCAGAAATCAAATGCAGAATTACTCTTGTCGATCGCTGATTCGTCGGGCTAAAGAGGAATTAGAGTAATAGAGTCCTTTCACGTAAAACCAAGCTGCCTTTAGAAATCACCCTTATCAACCCGATCCTGCTCTATAGCGCAGATGTTTGAACCTTGTAGAAAGCGAATGATGAAAAATATTGCGTGTGACTTTCGGTCCCCTTTGTATTGGCAAGAAATCGAGGAGATTCAACCACCAAGTGTACGGGCTGTAGAACGATATGGGTCTAGTCAGGCGACTACGGTTTTACCGTCTGAGATGGCTGGGCCATATGGAGCGAATGAAAATCACAACGCGGCCCCAAAGTTTCTTCATTCTAACCCCGATGGAAGGCGCTACAGAGGACGACGATCGCGTAAGCAAGTGAAAGAGCATCTCAACCAATTTGGACTGCGGCATTGAAGGCAACTGGTGAGAGATGGTCCACGCTGGAGAGCTTTTTTGGTTGAGGCTCAGGGTAACCCCGTACTGTGCCGCCACCTAAGTGAGTCAGTTAGCAATTTTGACCATGAGGATTATAAAATGAAAGTTTATAACTTTATACGCAAGCAGCTAGCGTAGGTGTTTGCTATCAATTTTAAAAGCCTTTGAGAGCTTAGAGCTGTCAAGCGTAGTCTTAATAAAAGCGATTTTAATTCTAGGAATGTTCTTCTGCGCCAGACTGTCTATATGCGTTTGACTTTAGAGATGGACCTTCTACTTAGAAATAGTCGAATGTACCATCAGAGCATAACACTGAACAATTTTGATCTTTCTTACACTCCCCTGAAATTTGGCCGCCAATATCCTTTCACTGTATCGCTTTCAAAATGTAAGGGCATTTAGTGTTAGTTTTATTGAAGATTCCCGCATGATTCCAGCTAGCATACCAGCCATATTTAACTTAGCCCAAATATAAATATCTTAGGTCGAATAAGGATGAGAACCTTCTTCTTATGAATCATGGAGCATTCTTATGTTTCAGACTCAGACCATTGCCCGTATTCAGTACTCAAATGCTATCAAAACAATAACAGTCCATATAAATGCAACATAAGCTACCTTTTCGACGCAGTTATGGTTCCGCAGTTGGGCTTTTCATTCCCAGAAATTCGCAGATAAAGCCACATGCTAATAAAACCTTATTAGCAGAACTACAGGCTGTATACTGCTTTTGCCTAGAATCTAGGACAATCTTCTCTTGGACTATCTGCGTTGAGTATCCTTTGACATTGAAGACAAACACAGTACCTATACAGTCTAAGTCACATCAAAAAAAGTATTGTAGTTAAGTTTTTCGCGCATCTCAGTTACCTCATTCTAAATGAAACGCTTAGTTTGGATACATAAAATCGTAAAAGAGTCGCCGAGATGGTGAACGTGTTGCATGAGGACAAATACAAGAATGCAGTTATGCTCAACATACTTAAATCATTAGCAAAAGTGTAATGCCCCGTCACGACACCGGTAAGCTGCCAGAAGGTCTTTGATTTCTTAGATAGGTCGGGAAGCATTCATTTGGTTTGGCTGCAACCTGGGTAGTTATGACATCTGCAGTTGTGCTCATATGAACTGTCAGTGAAAGCCTTAACGTACGTAGACCTAATGTAGGTTCGGGTTTGGCATCAAAGATGACACCCAAATACTTAGCTTCTTTGGAGAATTGAATGGTGGCGCCCTTAAGCACTATAGAGTCACACCAGACAGCTTTCTTCTCCTCGTAAAGAGAACCACATCGTGGCATACTTCTTTCTATTTTCCAACTTTCTGTTGTCTCTCAACCCATAAGAGAAAACAAACGGAACAGCAAATCAAAACTTTACTTTCCAAGTCGAAACCCAAGCTAGAAAAAACTCCCTCCGAGGACAATCCTTACATTTTCGTTTTGTATATGCCGGAGACTGATCATTAGAAGGTTATTCCGTCTTTTAAATGTTTAATGCTCAGCTTCATCTTTTTTTGGAAATGCTTAACACTTCCTAACAAAAGTAAGCCCTAAACACAAACACATTAACTCAGTAATACGCACATTTCATCCAATTTACTATGTTGTGCATCTGTGTAGCAGTTTCATACAACAAAACTACTAAATGCCAAAGTTTACCAACATTTAACAAACACCATTCAACCAGGTAGAGAACTAGAGAACCACATAACCGCAGACCACCTGAACCTACCTCCCGCAAAATCGATTGGTATAACCAGCAATGGCAACAGCAACAGCAACACAACAGCAACAATAACAAAAACCCCCGCATTTGGCCCTGAAAAATGAAATAACCCGAGAAGTAGGAAACAACAATGAGCCGGCGTTGAAAGGCCTACAAGCCGATCCGAAACGTACTCGTATCTAGCGCGTGATTTGTCAATTTTCAATTTTCAACGACGTGTCTAATGGTACTGCTTACGAGGAGGGTTCCCCATCGGCTGTCTTGGGTCTTCTGCCTAACAACACCCGTACGTCATTTACGATTGTTTAATGTCGTGAGCGTGGCATAAAATTGATTGGCGCCTTAACCACCGACCTTTCCGCATTTTTTAACAAATACGTACACCCTGCCGTCATTAGAACTATTTTTTTTCGAAAATTATTAAATTTTCGTGTGGCGTTGGTGCGTCTCCCTGACTTGGGTAAAGTATTGTAGTTGGCCTTGGGCCTGAAGAAGTTTTTTTTTTTTTTTTTGCCATAAAATTTTTAACCTCATCGTACCATCCACGTCGTCATCCCGTCCAGATGGGCCCAGGAATTAAATGAACGACTGACTGACGTTGTTGATCGTATTTTTTTTTTTTTTTGTTGATTTGGATTCGGTCATAGTCGTAAATCGCTTCACATCGTTTGTAAGAAGTTTTATGGTGCCAGATACAGATTGCGTCGCATTGAAAATTGAAATCGAAGCACGAGTATGAGTATGAGTAGAACCGGTCAGGTTGACCCTGAACTTCAGCCAAAGAAAACTTGCCGACCTAGATACCAATGGAATGGCAGCCTTAGGCGTTCGCATACAGCCGTGGAATTGAAATTCCTTTCGCGATTTCAAGTGTCACCAGTGTATTGGAGGAGGGAGCGCAATATGAGATATCGATGCTAAATAACCGACAAAGTCATACGAGTACTTATCGTAGACCCCCTCGTTTGAGGGAGTATGCCATCGTTTTACTTATCGGACAAGGGACTAGAACTTAACTGACACAAGTTTCCCATTAGGCAAGCGGTGCTCGTGAGATAGACATTTTTTTTTTTCAGAATTTCCAGATTTTGGGTCATGTGGAATGTTTTCGTGCTATTGTATGGCAGTGACGCCGCCGCGTGATAGTGTCTGTAGTGGCGTGTTTAAATTCCACTGGCGCAGTTGTGTAAGATTCTCTCAGTTAGCATAATTAATGGTGTTGTGATAAATTGCATGCTTCGTAGTTGTAGTAGGCCTAGGTTGAACTGAACATTGAACATTGAATATTTGAACAATAGCCATAGCAACAGCCTAGCAAACAAAGAGATAGAAAATAAAGTAGACCGTGTTGACGTGCTAATGGGGTAGAGGCGGGTAGACTGTTGCGGTAGTGGTTTTTGGGTAAGCGAACGTTTTCCATTTATCGGCTAATTATTGGAACTTTCCGTCGGTTAGGTAGGTACTTTTGTAGTAGTAATGCGATTTGCTGGGACGCGCTTTCGATTGCTTGCATTTGATTACGTGACAGTCGCTGTCGGATTAGAATATCACTGACCGTTTATCATTCGTTAGCCTTTAATTATATTCAAATCCACTGGCGTCTATTTTATGTTTCTTGTTACACAATAGCAGCAGGCTATGATGTTTTTTCTCAAACCTGATTGAATTAATTCGTGTGAATTTTCAAAAAAGTTTGACGGAATTTCATTAGCATAAATTAAAAATTCAGAATAAAAGTGTAGAAAACAAGTTTGCGAATCGAATCTCGGCCTTCTATATTATGAAATGAACAATTTGCAGAATCACTTAAGATAGCCTAGAAACGAGTATCACAAGGAAGATTCTAAAGTCCTCTTCTGATGTTGGGGACTTATAAAAGCGATCAAGTATGAGGATCAAAATCAAGTAAGGGCAGAGCTAAACTGCCAAATTAGGTGTGTTAATGAGTTGTTAGATGCTTTTGGATGAGGGTAATTGTATTCGCCATTTCCGGAAAACTCGAACTAGCTAAAAATACCTCTTCTTCTTCTTCTTCCTAACAGGCTCCCGACCCGTGGAGAGTCTCTGCCTGAGACATTTCAGCCTTCCATCCTCTACGATCCCGGTTACGCTGCTTCCAGTTATCCAGACCAAGCGCTCTGGCATCCGCGATAGCTTGGTCTTTGAAACGTAGGTTCGATCTTCCTTGTTGTCTCCAACCTGAGGGCTGAGATTCGAAGATTCTCTTAGCTGGAGCATTGCTGTCCAATCGCTCGATATGGCCGAGCCAATGTAGTCGTCTTATTTTGGCTTTTTGGACTACATCCACATCACATCGCTCATAGAGTTCGCGGTTGCATTTTCTCTTCCATTCGCCCTCCTCGCACACAGGACCAAAAATCTGTCGAAGAATTTTTCTTTCGAAGGAGCCCAGAATTAGCTCTCCCTTCCTGCTTATCGTCCAGCACTCGGCGCCATATAGTAGAACTGGCAGGATAAGGATTTTGTAAAGCGCATATTTCGTCCTTCGAGTAAGGAGTTTTGAACCCAATTGCTTTGCCAAACCGAAGTAGCAGCGGTTTCCTGAGTCATTCGTGGAGTTCATGTTTACTCCGAGGTAGATGAACTCCTCAACTACCTCGATATTGTTGCTATCAATAGTGACGTTTTGTCCTAGGCGGTGGACAGATGATTCATTGTTTGTTGATAGTATGTACCTGGTCTTTTCCTCGTTTACTTCCAGGCCAATGAATTTCACCTGTTCTTCAATCGCCGTGAAAGCATCTATCAACATCGCCCGCATATCCCAGGAGCTGGACGGACTTGTTGAAGATAATGCCTTCCGTGTTGACACCTGCCCTGCGCACTATTTGCTCTAGGACGAGATTGAAGAAATCACATGATAGCGCATCACCTTGCCGAAATCCGGTGTATGTTTGAAATAGTTCGGAGGAGCTACTTCCAAACTGCACGTTGCAGTGCGTATTTTCTAGTGTCACGCGACACAACTGAATCAGTTTTGCCAGGATCCCGAATTCGGCCATCGCCATATAAAGCTCCTGACGATTAATTCTATCATATGCGGCCTTGAAGTCGATGAAAAGGTGGTGAGTCTCGGCTTGAAATTCGTTGGTCTTTTCCAGGATTTGTCTCTGTGTGAAAATTTGGTCTATAGTCGATCTGCCGGGCCGGAAGCCACACTGGCACGTGCCGATTAGTGTGTTGCAGAACGGTTTGAAACGTTCACACAGTACGTTGGATAGGATCTTGTATGTGACATTAAGCAGAGATATGCCACGATAGTTCTTGCAAGACATAGGATCGCCTTTTTTGTAGATGAGGCATATGGAGCTGATAGTCCAGTCGTCGGGCATGCTTTCTTCCACCCATACTTGGATGATGATTTGGCGTATGCGCCCTACTAAAACATCGCCACCGTATTTGAAGAGCTCGGCTGGTAAACCATTATAGCCTGCAGCCTTGTTGTTCTTAAGCTTTTTTATAGCTAAGCCAACTTCCTCTATACTGGGTGGTGGAACTGGTTCTTCATTGACTGGACATGGTGCCCATTTAGCAGCTGCTGGAAATGCTGCTAAAAATACCTCAAGTAAGTTATTCTCCTTAAGCCTTGTTTTAATTTACACTCACTTCGATCCCTCAAGGGAATATTTTATTCCGAGGGGTCTTTCGCATCGCAAAACTCAAACGTCATACATTATTCGATACATTTGGCTCTGAACTATATCCGCTGATGTAGAATTGAAAATTTTTTGGATAATTTAAGCTGGGACCCCTTAAAAGAAGTATGCAGGTCTATAAGCACACAAGATTTTGGTTTGTCTGTCCGGTAACTAAGCGATCAACTCAACCGCTCATGTAGTGAAAAATGACGCTCTCTCATGGACTAGACAGACGCTGCGTTGCTTGATATCCTTGATTTAAAATTCGACAGATGATCTGCAATCCTCGATCCCTCTCTCAAGACGTGGATATATGTACAGATATAAATTACTTCGTCTTCGTTCAATACACCTCTTTCTCAAGAGTAGAGTCATAACCTATCGTTTGGCTCCTGCTCCACAAGTACGAAACAATACAGAGGAACACCTCAAAGAGCTGTACTCTGTCCTCTTCCAAGGAACCTAGTTATTGATAACCTGCTTATCGAACTAGAGGATGCTTTACTAGGGTACGCTAATGTGTCAGGCAAATACGTACAGGTATCCGCTGATATGTTAAGATATCTCTTCGGCATACTTTCCTCCTGGCTACGTAGCTTTGGCATAGCGTGAGTCCAGCCAAAATGGACCTGGTCTTTTTCATACGAAAACTCAAAGGATTCTGATAAGCTAATCTCACTTAAGCAATGTGGCACTTCTTTGTGTGGCACTTCTTGTGTATCAGGTATACAATAATATTCTCATCGTAAACAGAGGTGGAAGGTACAAGTTGTAGAGCGAAGTAAAAAAGCTCTCGTTGCCTCGTTGCAAGATGGCTATAGACTCAAGTTTATAACAACAACTCAAAGCCAAAGCCATTATGTCCTCCCGGCCACTAGAAACCCGGCTTCACATCCACTTGATACAAAAAACGCAACGGACTGTCTGCATTGACATCATCGAAGCACTCCTACGTGTTTGTCAAATTATGCTTCATTCGCTACTTACAGGTTCTATCGGCATGAAAATAGTAAATCAAGGCTGCCCTGAGGCTAACTAAGTCCCTTTCCATCTTTGCAGACAGCTCTAAAAGAGCGAACGGCTACTGTTTACCCACATACTGTGCCGTCTCCCAAGCCGAAGTCCTAGTTAATTGGTTTAGCCTAAATACAATACTAAAATACAAGGTGGCGCAAAAATTGTCATGTTCTTTGGCTGTAATTTTTTTCATGAACAAAAAACTTTAATTCTGCTTTTGGATTATGTCTACTTGAAGTCGTAGATTTTTTTTCATTATGTCGATAAAATGATGTCGGCTAAGTTGCCGTCGTCAAAAGTGATAACCATTCCGGCCCGATTTGTGGCAGTTTCCATCACTCTTGCCAGAACTTCCGGCGATAGGTCCTCGCATTCTTGACGGATATTTTCTTTGAGGGCTTCAAGAGTATGAGACTTCAAAGAACCCCACAAAAAGAAGTCTGGAACGGTTAAATCAGGCAATCTTGCCAGCCAGTGCAAATCGTCAAGACGAGAGATTAGGCGACCCGGAAATGCAGCCCTCAGAATTCCGGTTGTGGCTCGAGCAGTGTCCGCTGTTGCTCCATCCTGTTAGAACCACATGCTCTCCAATACCAATTCATTCAATTGGGGAAGAATAAAGTCGTTTATCATGGTTCTGTGGTCGTTTGGCCCGTAGCGTTTTCGAAAAAATAAGGCCCGATGACACCTCCATCGTAAACAGCACCCCATGCTGTAACTATGAGTGGATGTAATGACTGTGGGTCATAAGCGGATTTTCGGTGTCCCAGAAGTGATAATTTTGCTTATCCGCATATCAACAGAGAAGGAAATGGGCCTCGTCGCACATGATGATTTCTATGAAAAATTGTCTCCCTCGTGTTTGAGATTCAGAATGGCTTAAGCGTAGGTTACACGCGCTTGGTGGTCAACAGCTAACAGCTGATGGATGTCTGCACTTTGTAAGACAAAATCTTTCAGTCTTTCACCAAAATTCTCTGTAAAGGTCTCCGATTGATGCCCAATTGCATGGCACGTCGTCTGGTCGATACTCTGGAGTCCTGTGTGACATCTTCAACCACAGCTGCGATATTCTCAGCAGAACGGCTGCTCCAGAGCCGGCTAGACCTGGCAGCATCTCGTGTTGTCCCAGTTGGTGTTGGACGACAAATTATTCCGCGCTCTTTAGGAGTATAGCAATTCATGTCTAATTGACGTATATTTGGTATCTGTTTACTTCACAAATGTCAAAGTAGAAATGGCATTTGCCACCACTTGCAAAACTTATGGCATCTTCCGACAGGATGATGACTTTGCGCCACTGAGTATAACATATGTACATACAGAGCCGTGGCTCAAGTGGTAGTGGACGAGATGGCGATGCAGCACAATATCATACTCTGTTTCATGGCACTTGGCCATCTTAGGGAACCACGTCGCTGATGCACTGAATAGTAGAATAATATGGCCCAAACTTGGCACCCATTGAAGCACCCAATGAAGGAGTACAACGATCGTATGACAAGAAATCACAAAGTCGTCAAACTACATAGACAAAAAAGTTGAGAAAACAAACAGAGTACGAGTATAACCTTTGCAATTACAAGAGATCATGGACACAATGGTTTATACTAACCAGCAGTATCTGGAAGCATCAGCAAAACAAACAGCTTTGATTAGAAACGACTGCTTGATTGTTCCGTTGCTGACCCAATTCAAGTTATCAGATAGTTATCAGTTTGCCGATTAATCGCTACTCCACGCAGTGATATATACGAGTACTATTCTATAGCGAAAAGAAACAGCGCTTATTCGAATGCGGATTTGCTAAATGCTGCAGCCTTAGGCAGGAAGTCTTGAGCTTGACGGCAATCCGTATCAAGGCTGAATTTGCTAAAATAAAGATAATATGCGCCTATGCCCGTATGGAAGATAAAGACGATGTCGTCAACGAGTGTTTGGTATGAGCAATGGGCGAAGTATGACATTAAAATGGTACTAAACGATTTTAACGACAGGATAGGAAAGGAGGATATATTTGGTACGACAGTTGGTAAGCATAGCCTACACAACACAACGTCTGGCAATGGACTTAGGCTTATTGACTTTGCGGCGGGAAGAAATATTACTATACCATACACATGGATTTCTCATCTCCACATACACAAGGGGACACGGTGGTCTCCAGATCATCAAGCGCTTAACCAAATTGATCATTTTGCGATCGACGTAAAGCATGCCCCCAGTATTCTGGACATCCGAACGTACCGGGCAGCCAACATTGATTCGGATAACCGCCTTGTTGCAGCCAAGGTGCTAATGCGGATTTCCCAAGCGCCACAATAAAGAAGAGCTACAGTGAGGAGATATAACGTAGAAAAGCCGCAATCGCTAGAGACCGCTAGAATCTTCACCAAACGTGTATCCCGAAATCTCTCAACAACTCCTATCAGGCAACTGATATGCTGGGTTTCACCACCAAGAAATCCCTGGTTTGATGAAGAATACCGGCAGGCACATGCTGCTAAATAGGAAGCGTACAAAGTGGTGAAGCAACGAAGGACGAGAACCGCTCGTGAGCTCTACGAGGTGGTGGTAGAGTGAACAGCATCAACAAGGTCTGTATTCCCTGACGGATTTTCTGAAACGAAAAACACTACTTTCAAGAAAAAAAATCGCAGAACTTATTGAAAAACCTATTATCTTTACTACATTTCGGTCGGGTTTAATGAATTCCTGACTTTCATTGCCCGGGTTGAATGGTTCGTTCGGCCTGATACTGGAATTCAGTCCGTCCCTGCTTTTTTCATACCCTCATCGCAGACTGTGACTCCATTATCAAATTTTCTTGCTGATTGATTTACACAAGTCTCGTTCAAATTTTATTGTCTTAGAACACTCTCTTTCTTCTTTTTCCTAAAGAGAAACCGATGAACTTTCCTCCGCTGCTTCTCCTAGAGCTCAGAACCAATATCCAAAGCTGCATGTACCCACAAGAGTACGCTTAAAATAATCATATTATTCACCTATACGCTTCCCACTTGCTCTTTTATTAATTTTCCATCAGATTTTTGAATCTTGTCTCCTGAAACATATGGATTGCATTTGTCGGTTTTTTAATGGAAAGACTGACATGTCAATGTCAAACTTAGAACATAACAAATGTACTCTCTACGAGTAGCACTCTAGCTGCAGAGTGTCTATTTTGTTACAAAGTAAACATTCTCAAAAACAGACAATTCAAGGCCTTCTTAAGAACAACAATCAATTTTCAAATCTGTATATTGTATCTGTATCTAGCACCTGGTACTTTTCCTGCGTGGTACCTAACATAAGTCTCTTCAGGATTTCCTCGAGACATTTCAACATGCTGTATGCCTAAATACACTTGTTTTCCTCTTCAAAAATGGAAGATTGGAATTAAAAAAAAAAAAAAAAATTAAATCCCTCGAGTTATTTTTGGACTTTTTAAGCTCCATTTCGTTACGAGTAGGTAGCCGTATAAACCTCCTTGGAGCACATTAAAACGAAAAAAAATCCAAAACACCGTGTCGAACTGAAAGGAAAAAAATGTCACAATCCATCAACACTTTCCTTTTTTTTTGTTTTTGTTTTCGATTTTTTTAACTTTAGAAAAAAAATATGTCATTCGATATTTTATCTGCTTTCAAATAGAAAATGGAAAATGGAAATATCTAAATTTAAAATGACGCTGCAACCATCCCAAGGGCACTACTTAGACCCAATGTTTGACAAACGACAACGAACGTCTGTACAAGTCAGCCAAACTGCCCATTTGCCAGTTTTGTTTGTTTTCGTATTCAAAAGCGTGTGCACTCTTCACTTGTGAGCAACATAAAACGTCAAACGACTCCCAGTCCCAGCATCACAATCCGGGCCAATATAGACCATTTCAGAGCATAAAAAACTAAATTCCCCTCTTCAACGTACTCATAGAAGATATCTAGAATATGGAAGACACCGACTCCATGTACTCGTATGAGCACAGAATGCGCCCTTCAGGAGCATACAAAACAATAAACACAACGTTCCCCTTTCCTTTTGTATTTTAACGGAATAAGGGATATACGAAGAGCCCGCAGCTTTTTGATGGATCCCATTCCGCCCTAATGGCTGTGGTTCTAACACAAAAGACGAAAGATGGAAAACTTTACAACGTGTGAAAATCGTGAGCTTCCTGCTGATTGAAGATTTTCTAAATTTCTGGTATGGGTACTTGCTTTGTGCGGACGATCCGCTCCTGCGTTTTTGAACCGGAGCACTGCTAATGAACAATGTCACGATTATGTCGAGGGAATTAGGCGCTGACATAAAATTCAGGGCGGCACTTGAGAAAGATAGTTAGTCGGTTGTTGGTTGTTGGTTGTTAGTTGTTGCCTGTCTGTTAGGGTCTTTGTATCTATTGCAATTAGTGTTTGTAAATTAATTCCTAGGAAGTAAGTACAAGTATGATACTTGTACTCGTATCCGCGTATCTTTGCTGTGAAAGAATAGAATTTTTGTCGTATCTGGTACTTGGTTTGGGAGGGAGATCTTTGTGTGAAATTCGAGAAGATAAACAATCTGAGAATGAGAACCTACAAATTATTACGAATACCAAGCAGTATGGGTATGAATACAACAACTGGCTGATGATGTTGTTGTTATTTGAGAAGAATCTGCTGTGGTTTATCGCTTTGCCACATGTGGGTAGATAGTCGAACTACAGCAACAACAACGCTAATTGCATATTATTATCGACATTGTGTAATGTGTTCAGATGGTGAAGTGGAAATATTAAATTATGTGATCTGTAGGCTGCGGAGATATGGAGGTTGTTCTCGATACGGTATACGATTCTGAGATTTCCTCGGATGTTTTAGAGAAGCATCTTGCTCTGATTTTTTTTTTTTTTTGCCTCTATGAAATGGGCAATTTTGAGGCGAATTGATTGCAAAACTTTAATGGAAGATGCAAATCAAATTGATCGATTGTATTGAAGTGATAGTGTGCCTAAGTTGGCAAGCGAGAGATGGAATCTGATTTGGAAGAACGAGGTTGCACACAGTTGGAATTTAGTTACAGAATCTGAGTCTGTCAGTGAGTGATCATTTGCAACAACCGATCTCCTTTGTATCGAAGGTTTATTCAAATCAAAGTTCAGCTGTTGTATAAATATCGTCAACGACGTAAGAGGTTTAATTGAGCGACTCATTAGCAAAGGTTCAAATACTAATGTGACTGTCATGCAATTCTCTTGCAAAGTCAATCAATCTTACGGCAAAATCACGTTTATAGTGGAATTTTATGTCGTCATAAATTTTCAGAGAAAAAAAAAAACAACTTTGAAACTAGGAAACACTGGGTCTTTCTAGAGCTATCTCTTACACTTAGATACTGGAGAATCAGAATACGTCATCATAAATAATTACAAATACAAGTGTCTGGAGTGGCGTGGTGCATTGGTTAAGCTCATACAGCATTACGGCAACAGATCTGGGTTCAAATCACAGGGTAATGCCAAAAACCATGAAAAATATTCACAGTAGAATAGGATGAAGGATATATTGTAGTTAATGAAGATACCTTGGGTCAAACACTGTCAATGTAAGCAACTTTTCGGCGAGGCATGAGGTTTCTTACGGATCTACACAGCTATTACAGAGGTTTATCCCAAAGATCGCCTGGGAAAGGCCTCCACGCAAATAGATTACTCCTGCATTGTCTGCATAGGAGATTTGTGTAGAACGTAGTGGTCTTCTCATAATGTGTATACTGCTAAAGTGGACTGCATCTTTCAAGCCATATTGAAAAGAATTCGCCTCGTCTTCCGAAACATCGATAATATAACAACGTACGCTAGTGTAACTGGGAAAAGAAAAGATCAAACTTTTAGACTATTCTGTCTAATGTTTTTGTTTTAATATTTAACGATTAATTGCTCTTCATAGCAACTAGGTGCCTTAGCAGCCTCTTTTTAGGGCAATTCTAAAATATCGTTGTTCCTCGGTGTTCTTTTCAAGCGATTGGCATTACTCATCAAAGACTGCCATGTAGAAGCTATCTAATACTCAACGTCTATGGCCTCAGAGTTATCTTCACATGTATCTTGCAAAGTAGAAGCAACAAATTTCTTGGTGGGTTTATATGATGCTTTCCCGTAAGCTTCTATGTAAAGGAGCAAAGTTGTTGCATCCCGTCACGTTTTGGAATTACTTTCCATTATCTGCTTATACGAGTGCGAGTATGTCAATAGGAAATTGATCTATTTTCAAAAAAATGTTCTCTTCTGTATAAGATAAGGGAACTCAAGGTTGATTTGAAGAGCCTCATCACGTAATTTTCCCCACGGTGTCAGCTTTTTTGGAATAAGAAGTTTATCTCCTGATGCGTCCAAGATCTGGCATTTCTAAACTTAACACTGAAAAGTCCGTGCCGTTTTGAGTAAAACACAACATTTTTTGCAAAATTCAACTTTATTTATCAATATAGTTGCTTGATTGAAACGATTTTTCAATCTTTCGATACCAGTTTTGTAGAACGATTTCGGTTTAGCCTCAAAATAGGCCTCTGTTTCGGCGATTCGGTCTTAAATCTCTTTCCGGCGAGCAGTCTTTTGAGGTCTGCGAACAGCAAATAGTCGCTGGGAGCCAAATCTGGAGAATACGGTGGGTGGGGAAGCAATTCGTAGCCGAATTCTTTCAATTTTGCTATCGTTTTCATCGACTTGTGACACGGTGCATTGTATTGATGAAACAGCACTTCCTTTTTCTTCAAATGCGGCCGTTTTTCTGCGATTTCGTCCTTCAAACGCTCCAACAACGCAATGTAATAGTCATTGTTGATAGTCTGCCCCTTTTGGAGATAGTCGATGAAAATTATTCCATGTGCATCCCAAAATACGGATGCCATAACCTTGCCAGCCGAGGACGAGGTTCGTGTATGATATATCCAACACGCTCTTTTGATATCTTCAGAGCCTCAGCTATCCCGATCAACTTCACTTTATGGTCATTCGTAATCATTTTGTGGACGTTTTTGATGTTTTCATCTGAAACAGCCTCTTTTGGACGTCCACTGCGAGCATCATCTTCGGTGCTTGTATGACCACTTTTAAATTTTTCAATCCACTTGCGAATGGTTCATTCGGCTGGTGCAGAGTCCGGCTAACACTTATCAAGCCATTTCTTTGCATCGGCTGCATTTTTTCCCATCAAAAAGCAATGATAAATCAACACACGAAATTGCTTTGAATCCACTTTTTTTACAATAACAAAAGTTGCTTCACTCACAACGGTACATCTCGAGAACTAATCGTTCGACAGCTGTCAAATTTATACACGTATCAAATGGTGCCCTCTCTTAGAAACGGCACGGACTTTTCAGCCCTTGTGTTAAATAGATAAAGAGTGTTTTTTTAGAGAACTGGCACTGATTGTCAATTTGACACTGCAAAGCTGATTTGGTGCTAGTGCGTTTTGCCATGAATATATTAACGCCAGAACAACGCGTGCAAATTGTTATTTTGAAAACCATGGTTCGGTGCGCGAAACTTATCGTGCGCTGCATCCATTTTACGGTCACATAATCGTCTATCTGAGCAAGTTATTCGGAGCACGATGAGTCGTTTTCGCACCACGTACACTCTAGTGGATAATACGCATCCTCAAAGATGACAAACAGTGCGAACAGAAGAAGTTATTGCCGAGTGAACCGATTCGCCATCGTGCACAGCAATTGGAGCTATGCCCATCAACTTTGTGGAAGATTTCAAGGAAAGATCCAACTTGTGCAAGAGTTGGAAACGTGTGACCATTATACTCGTCGTATGTTCGATGAATGAGCCGAAAACATGATTCAGCTTGATCCTCATTTTCAACGCAAAATTTTGTTCTCGGATGAGAACCATTTTTGGTTAAATGGATATGTAAACAAGCAAAATTGGAGTGGAGAAAACCTAGAAGCCTTTGTCGAGACGCCCTTAAAACCATTAAAACTCACTGTTTGGTGTGCTTTATGGGCTAAGGGAATCATTCTTTAAGACAATGCCGGCCAGAATATTACCGTGAATGGAGAGCGCTATAGAAACATAATTTCTGACTTCTTCGTTCCTCAGTTGATTTGCATTGACGTGACAGAGTTTTGGTTTCAACAAGATGGCACAACATGCCACACGGCGTGCGACATCATCAATTTACTGCGGGAAACATTTGCTGAGCGTATAATTTCGCGTAATGGACCTGTGAACTGTGTCCTTTACGATCCTGTGATCTCACACCTGTAGATTACTTTGTTTGGGGGTGTTTGAAGTCACTAGTCTATGCCGATAAACCAGAGACGTTGGACGATTCTGAAGTCAAGATTCGCCATGTTTTGCTGATATACGGCCAGAGGTAATCGAAAAAGTTGTCGCAAAATTGGACTTCACGTTTGCGCTTCATTTGAGGTTGCCGTGGCGCGTATATGCCCGATGTCATACTTAAACTAATGGGATAAAATTATATATTAAAGAAAGCTAATATCATAGACATTAACATTAGCTTCAAGTATTTTATTTCATAATGAATTTGTATACCTCTAAAAAAAACACCCTTTATTAGGTGCGTAACTACGTTATATTTTGATGAAAATGCAACTTTATTATGAAAAAATGAATGAATTATGAATCATTCAAAGTATTGCCCATCACTAGCTACATCTTTCTGACAGAGCTCGAATACCGTTACGGTAAGTATTCATTTTTTTAGGCTATCAAGCCATTTTTTGATGTCTTCATAGGAGCGGAACTGCTGATCGGCCAGCACATGTGTCATCGAACGGAGCAAGTAATAATCTGGGGAATACGGCGGATGGGTTAGGACTTCTGATTTGAGCATTTCCAGGTAGGTTTTAACGGGTTTTGTGACGTGAGGCCGAGCGTTGCCATGCTGTCGAATCACTTTTTCGCGCCCCTGCTTGTATTGTGGCCGTTTGTCGTGCAATGGTGGCTTCAATCGCATCAATTGAAGTCGATACCGTCCCCCTGTGATGGTTTCGTTGGGTTCCAACAGTTCATAACAAATAACACCGACCTGGTCCCACCAAATACACAGCATAACCTTCGCAGCGTGAATATTCGGTCAAGCCAACGACCTAGAAGCATGACCGGGCAGTCCCCATGACTTTCTTCTCTTTGAGTTGCTGTAATGAATCCATTTTACATCACCCGTCACGATGCGATGAAGAAAACCCTTCCTTTTTTGCCGCTGGAGCAGTTGTTCACAGGCGAAAAAACCACGCTCAACGTCCCTTAGCTTCAAATCATAAGGAACCCAAGTTCCTTGTTTTTGAATCATTTCCAACGCATGCAATCGCTTGGAAATGGCTTGGCGGATAACTCCTAATTCTGAGGCAAGCTCTTCTTCTATTCGGAACGGATCGTCACCGAGCAATGCCTCCAATGCGGCGTATTCGAAGGACTCTGGCCTTCCTTCACGCGGACGGTTGTCAACATCGACATCAGCGTCTTTGAAGCGACTCACAGCACATTGTTTGATTCCGCATCTCCGTAAATTTTTTGGAGCTCTCGATGCGCTTCGGCCGCCATTTTCTTCGAATGAAAGAAGAAAATCAACACTTCCCGCAAATGATGATTATTTGGCACAAAATCAGATATTTTCACACAACCAAAAGTATATGACGGCGATTTGCATGCTTCCTGCGTAACACGATTTTAATATCCCATGTTCGCAAAAAAATTGTAATTAGCTTGGCCATGATTTGCGCAAAGTTTGCATTTCTTTATAACAAGCACTAGCGCCTTGTAATTCTGAGCTTCTTGAACTATCTTTCGGCCGGTCTTGGGCACCAGGCTAGGGCTTGCAATGTAAAATTTTCTACATCGAAGATCTCTTTGCAAACTGCAGTCATACGATCATCAAATAAGGCTTCGAAAATGCCTTAACAATCAGTCTAAGAACAGGTAAGCCTCTTTGAATACAAATTAAAGAATTTTGGCACAAAATAAGAAAGTTTGAGTGGTCCTCATCGAGGTGCAATTAGACTAGTTCTAACTCTATTGTACAACTGGGAGAAGGTGGCAGGACTACGCCCTACCTACTCCAGGAATCTGAAGTAAGGTTTTTTGATAAGTTTGTCAAGGTCAGTGATGCTCATACACCACAGATCGTTTAAATCTCGGTTTTCTTAACTGTCTAGGAATTGCGGTCTGATAGTTGACACGTTGCAGTTGCTTTCGTTACTGCAGCTACCGCAGAAATTTCTGCACAGTGTCCCTTGATTCTGTTCCTGAGTTTTAAGATTGAGCAACTTGAGCCCTAAGGGTCGAGTATAGACTTCGGAATGTGCCACTTAGTTATCTTATTGAGAGACGCGTTGTAGCTTCTAATTTAACAATATCCGACACGGCAAGGAGCGGCCGTGAGAGGTGAGACTTCGGCTTGGAAAACGATCAGTATGTTAGTAAACTGAGGATTTGTATATGACAAGGTCATCAGGGAAGGCCACTACGGATATTGAGAAGTTTTGCATTTAAAGATGTGATAAGATGTGCCACCATACCGAAGACTAAGTCATAAAAAAAATAAACCAAAAAACAATCGACTTTTTACAGCCAGACTGATGTCACTATGGGAATAAATACTTTTTTCTCAAGAGCTACACACATATATATCACATCTTAGGAAGTTTTTCCAGCTTTATGGAAGATGAGGAGTAAAGATCGAAAAGATTTCTTAAAAATGCAATTTCCAAAAAACCTGTCTAGTGCTGCGATTTTAAACGCGAGATTTTAGAAAGAACACTAGGCATCAATCTGTTCAAGCAAAGTAAGAATGGGGAACTAGTTCCTTTCAGCCCTTCAAGAACACCAGGTGTGGACCAACTTTCACCAGTTCTACTGCGGAGAAAGCAAATTATATTACTACCACTCTTTGTCCGAACAACAAAAAGCAGTACTACTTTGGGTTATATATCTACGAATGCAGGGGGACCAGGAAATGTGCAGACCAATCAGCCTTACATCCTTTCTTTTTAAATCGCAAGTAAAATGATGTAAATAACTAGATTAATGAGAAAGTATTCAACGTTTTCCCCTACATCATAGTCAGCATGCATAGAGAGCGGGTAGAGCGACAGAGACCGCCATGTATCAGCTGACGGAAATTATTCAAGGCGCGCTGAGGCAGTACTGTGAGACTTTATTGATATTGAACAGCCATTTGACATCCACTAGAACGTGACGCTCAAATGATCCCTGGCAAATGGAAGAAAGAACATTTTAGTACTCGGGTGCGTACGTGGAAGCTGACTAGCACTTAATTTGTAGACTCTCAAACATTAACTGGAACCATCAGAGGGATTCAACTAGATTTACCTTTCATGTGGAGTCCAGTTGTACATCTCCCGTGGAAAGTTCGAGGAAATCCTATGTGACGTTATTCAGAAGGGTCTTACAATAATTCGAGAGATATCTCACGCGGTTGAACTTAATGCTAATCCGGCAAAACCAACGATAAAACTGCTAGCTAAAGAAGAGATGTTTCGAAGACTTGAAACAATCCGATTATCAGACATGACACTGAACCAGTTGATAAAGTAAAGTATCTAGGATTACAAGTAACAACTAAGCTTGTCTTCTAGAAACATACGGGAAACATCTCTGGTACGGATAATCATGCTCTCAACTTAGTCTAAATTGCCCTAAAGCCCTAAAATCTTGCGATTAATGACTATAGCCATTGTGAGGCCAATGGTCAGATAAGGACTCATAGAATGGACATAATCAACCGGTCTGGTTGAAATAAAAGAGATTCTCAATAAATTGCAAACTGGCGTAGCCTCGCATCAACGGAGCTATGCTCAACTTTGGAATTTCTTTTACCATCATGGGTAAAAGGACACCATGCAAATCCATCCTTAGCATGGCAAAAGAAAGATTCAGATCGGATTACTCGAAAAACTTCTACTTTTGTCTATGCCCAGAGATAGCAGCATTAGGAAAATCTTTCCAAAGTTTAACAATACGAAGAAATTAGGCGGAGAATCCATAATCCAATTACAAGGTAAACTGGTAAAGATGGATCGAAAACGGCTGTACTATGTGTGGGTCTAGGTAGTAGGCGAATCTATGAGGAAATCCGGCAGCATCTCTCAGGCCCAAATTTATACCAAAAACGGATTCATTCGGATTAATTTCAAGAAGAATTACCGAAACTTAAGTGTCGCAAGATGTCAAGGCACTTGACTTGATGCATGTGTCGCTAAGTCTAAACAATCGAACACAACTTACGGGAAGATTAAAAGAAATTATAGAGGTATAAAGTTCTACTATATACCACCCATTGATCCACTACTCGTTTCCATAACTAAAAAAGATACGGCGTTAGGGGATTTGCTCTCAGGTTAATATGCAAAGGCTAAGTTATAGCCTAGATTCTTAAACATTATCTCCAGAATGGGGATGGGGCTCTTCCTAACCCCTCCAAGAAATAAGATGGTGTTACAATAGACCATAAGACCGCTCTTTATCTACTACAATATTTATATGCCCGTTAAGTTTTCCCTGGGACTAAAGCATCAGACTGGGGACGATCAGTGCTCAAAGTTCATCAAGAGGAGTTGTATACGTTTTTTTCTAACAGGAACCCGAAATTTTCCCGACAATTTGGTTCAGATCCATTGATGAGAACATTTCCGAAATCTCAACGTTAGTCCATGACGTCGGCCTCTCCATCTCCTTATCCGCTTAACGACGGTCTGCATCATTGGTAAATTCCAATGCATTAAATTGTAAGTGCATAAAAAGCAATCCTTTAACCACATAACACCCCTCATCAAAGCAGTGTATATCATTTCACGGATAAAATTGCCATAAAAGAGGTTCAAATGGAGGCATCTTTACGATGGGATCCAAGTGAAGTCTCCCTTTTATTACATACTTGAGAATTTTAATGTCCGGTTTTTGATTCACTAATAAAAATTCACAACCGTGCCCGACACAAAACGATCCCTTATCACCTACTCCAGATATTTATCGCGAAATTATGTCAGCAAATGACCAAATTATTTTCTTCTCAAGGACCAGACATACAAATCGCTTTTCTCCTCCCAAATGAACTACGCATTTGATTTAAGCAAAATACGCAGCTAGGTAGCCCAGTTTCCATCTCATTACGCGATTGTAAATCAAGACCCATACACGACTCTAAATCCGCCCATGAAATACTGAAACACTGAAACTTTATTGTGCTTCTCCTTCATGTAGCACTGAATAATGCATGAGCTATGTACGCGGCCAACATTGATTAGGTATTCCACAAACAACCTGTGCAACTTGACAAGCAGTATCTATTCCTCTCCACACAATGTTTTATCATATGTAAACTCATTCCCCGATATCTACGAATAATTCCAATTTGCCAAAATCGTAATTGATACTGATACGAGTATCTGTATTCATACACTACACCGCTCCCACACACCCCTTATGGTTTACTAATTGTAGCAGCAACAATTCTCGTAATCTTATGTCAACAATTCAATGCGGAGCTGTGATATATTCGTACATTTATATGTAGGTATGTTCCAGCCAGATAAACGTTTGACAATCTGAATTATTTGCCCAAAACAAATGTTTGAACAGTCCACCTAACTCAAATTCAACAATTGGATTGGAATTGTCGAACCATCCCAGTAATGAGATCACGCTTGAGTCTACTACTAAAGTAGACAATGCGGGTACAGGCATATGAGTACGAGCAATGCGGCCGACGCAACGTGCTGTGGATATCCACGGGAACTATCGCGCATCCGTGTTTTATTTTACTGTGTCGCTAAAATCTCTATCTCATTTGGATTCAGCGCCAATTCCCCGTATCTGAAGATACCGAGATTGACGCAAAGTTCAATGGCAATAGCTGTGCCAATGGCAAACTAGTTGCAATATATTTTCCTTCTTTTTTTTACGAAACAGAGTCTGCTGACACACAAATTATGTATGACCGTTGTATGGCTGGTGAATAGTGTTGCCAATTCGCGTAGATTTGATCGTAAAAATTGCTGAATGTACAGGGTGATTTTGTTTTTGTGTTACCTAAAAGTTTTTTTTTGCAATAATTTAAATAAAACTCAATTAACCCTGTTTTTCTCTTTTATTATGTTTTAATTTTGACATTTAAAAATTATTTAGTTACTTCTTGAAAATTATATCTGAGCAAAAATTGGCCATTTTTGCGGCATTCGGCATCACTTTTTGAAGTTTCTTGTGAAATTTCGGCGATTTTGTTATATATCTTGGTGAATGGACTTTAGTTTGTTGGTATAAAGGCTGCTTTTCAATTATCCTCAGAAGAAAAAGTCACGTTCACCTTAACGTGGTGGCCAGTCGAAATCACCACTTTTTTTAAAACATCGGAACATCATATTCAAATGTTGCGACATTCAGTTGAAACCAGTAATTCATCCAGATCAAATGCCAAAACATTATATCAATACTCAATACTGCACTCCGTTTACCATAACAATCTTGCCACTACGGTCTTTGAGAAAGTAAGATCCAATGACTCTTTCAGAGCATATACCGCACTAGATCGTAACTTTTGGCGAACGTAAAGGCGGCTTAAAAATTGATTCTGGTTTTTGTGTGCCCCGATACTGAACATTTTGCCTATTAACGTTTGCCCAATACGTAAAATAAGTTTCATCGGTAATGTCCACATTGTCCCAAAACCACTTCCACCAGGAAGAATATATTGCATTCAACACGACGTGGCTTACAGTTTTAGAGCCATTTTCATCTTGTATGAGAAATTTTTCTAAATCAACAAGCAATCAACAACAATCAAGCGCGGCGATTTTCGTCAACATCGGCTTTTACAGCATAAATGGTCTCTTTACGTTTGATGTTGCCACATTACCACTTTAATTGAATTTGGGCACTAAACGTGTTGGCTATTGCCACTGATAGACGGCGATATTTTCTTCTAAACGCACACTGCGTTAACGACTGATTTTCAATTTAGAATAATCTTAGCTCTTTCGTTTAGTACAGGGTGGGTCAAAAGTCCCTTTCCTGTGTAAATCTGGAACAACTTTTGAATGAAAAAACTAATGAAATAAATTACAAATAAAAGTTTATTTCATGGACATTTTTTTTTTTTTATGAATGGAAAATTACATCGGTTAAGAGGCCGCCATTAGAATACAGGCACTCATGGGCTCTTTTGATAGCACTTTCCATGACTTTTTGAAGTGTGGCCGGCGTAATTTGCGCGATTTCTTCCCGAATGTTAAGTTTCAGCTCCTCTATAGTCTGTGGTTTGCTAATGTAAATCTTTTCCTCCATGTAAGCCCATAAAAAAAAGTCTAGAGCCGACAGATCAGGCGATCGCGGTAGCCAATCAGTATCACAGTTTTTTGAGATAATGCGATTTGGGAATTTTTCGCGCAATAACTTCATTGTCTCACAAGCGGTGTGAGCGGTAGCTCCGTCTTGCTGAAACCACATGAGCTCAACACCTGCATGAGTGGAAAAAAGAAGCCCTGAAGCATTGTTCTTTAGCGATGCCCATTAACTGTAACGCTTGCATCCGCATCATTTTCAAAGAAATATGAAGATGCGCCTCGTCCCTCATCATAAAATTTCCTAAAAATTCTTGGTCAATTTCGGCGATGTTAAGGACAGTTCTACAGTACTCCAAACGTTTTTCTGGGTCACCAGGATTGAGTTGTTGGATCAACTGGATTTTGTAAGGGTGTAGGTGCAGATCTTTCCTCAAAATCCGACGAATCGTGCCACGCGATATGCCTTACTGTGTTGAACGTCGTCGTGTCGATGCTTCAGGATCGGCTGCAACACTTTCACTAACTACCTGAATGTTTTCGGTCTGTCGTCCATAACGAGGTCTACCGATACGACTAACATCGTCAACGTTCCCATATTGGTCAAATTTGGCCATTATTGCACGAATAGTGGGAGCTGTTGGAGGATTTCGAACTCCATAAAATTGCCGGTGGGCACCTTGAGTATAAATTATTGACCGAGTGTCTTCCAAAAATAATACGACAATTTGCGTTCGCTGTGCGATCGTGTAGTGCTCCATGTCAAATCTCCTAAGTCTTATGCCAGCAAAAAAAAAAATTGCTCAAAAATATTTATAAATAAAAGAGTTATTATTTTTTTACATAGGAAGGAGACTTTTGGCCCAGCTAGTATGTAGTGCTCCATGGTAACAATTGTACCGGAGTGAATTTTTCAACGCTGTCAAATGTAAATTTGAGCCGAATTTTCTCCAACATAATAATGTAAATTTACATTTGACAGAGTATTATGTTGGAGAAAATTCGGCTCAACATGAGAAATTGGGCAAATGTCGACTTGTTGCATTCACTAGTATCTTTGGCGCCATAGTCGTACATGGAAACGTTGGCTCTACTCAAAAAAATGCCAGATATTTCTGGACTAGATTTTGAATAAAAACATTCGAATGCTATCAAACTTCAGCTATTACATAACATTGGACTTATGCCAGGTAGCAAATATCCTAATGATGGAAGCAGGGCGGATATATTGTTAAGACCTTTTGGACAAATTTTATAGAGCGTTCCGTAATATAAAGGTTTTTCCAATAGATGCGTCCAATTTCTCTATTTCTCTATGCCATCAGGCATACAACAAATGTCATAATGGTGTTCCAGATCGCCCACCATTTAGTCATGGAAAGATCTATCATCCAAATTTTTATCAAAATTCACGGTCAGTTAAGCTTGCGTTGTCTCCAATTTTCGGCTTACAATCGTCTCGATATGTGAACAATTAAGGATGTGGTGAAAAAATTCAAATCGACTTATGAAAAAACAAATGTTTTGGTCCAACGCTAGTCGAGGCCATAATCAAGCGATTTCGCGCCGCTATCAAGAGCTGGACATCTCGCGAACGTCCCTGTTCTATGACTACTTTTTATTATTAAAAAAAATACTCTAAACTAAGTATTTTTCATTTGCCGTTGTTGTTGTTGTTTATCGAATTTCGACAGCATCACTTTGAAGTTGAAATATTTTAAATGGCAGAGTATTCAAGTGAAGAATATTCCGACATCTATTTTGTCTAGTGCGAGCAGAGTATCAACGAAGATTTCCCACACAATGTGTCCCTAATCCAAGGGTGTTTACAAATACTCACAAAAGATTGCAAGAAACTAGAACAACTACTTACAATCGAGCGGAACCACATGCGCTAGCTGAGAGAGATGCAGAATTAGAAATGCGAATGCTGAATACTAGGGAATTTTTAAATTTCGCGGGTTTGGAGAGTCCAATTGTCAAAAAATTTTTTTATGTTGGTATTCATGCCCCTGAAGCATGATAAAGTTTTCAGCTGTATTCATTATTTACTTTGTCTATGGCAGCCGCTAAGGTTAGACGTTTTTTTATGAGCTCGGAGATTTTCTGTTGCTCAAAGATATAGATCAAAGAATTTGTATCAAATTTTGCGTAAAAAATTAAATAAAGTGTAACAAAGCGAGTGAAATGTTAATAAAAGCCTACAGTGTGTCTGATATGAGTAAAACAACAGTTTACGAGCGGCATAAGCGTTTCCAAGATAGTCGAGAAGACGTTGAAGATGACGAACGCCCAGGATGCTCCAGGACATCAACAACCGATGAAAACGTGTAAAGTGAAAGAAATGGTTACGAACGATCGCCAGTCACAATAAGAGAAGTCGTTGATGATGTTGGCATATCGATTGGCTCATGCCATGAAATTTGTTCGAAAGTTTTGAGTATGAAACCCGTAGCAGCAAAATTTGTTCGAAAATTGTTAAACTTTGAACAAAAATGGCGGCGAATTTTTGACCAAAAACAATATTGTAACGATGCCCCAGCCTCCATATTCACCAGTCATGGATCTGTGTAACTTTTTCCTATTTCCAAAAATAAAGAGAACCTTAAAGGGCCGTTGTTTTACAAGCATAGATGACATTAAAAGCGCATCGCTGAAAGAACAAAAGGCTATCCCAAAGATCGGGTTTGAGAAGTGTTGCAAGGATTGGAAGAAGCGCTGCCACAAGTGCATAATATCTAATGGGGACCATTTAGAAGGCGACAACATTAATGGAGACGAAAAAATAAATATTTTTTTCAAAAAACTAAAATTCCCGTTATTTTCTGAACACACCTCGTATGGTAGCAAAAGAGCCATCAATTAGTACACGCTCAATATCTTTATAGCTAAATGTGTCCTGCCGACGAATTTTAAAGGTTTTGCTTAGAAAGAAACTTCATCCTTGTCATACCAGCAGATTTGCGTAGACGATCGGAATTTCAGAATTGGGTCCTGGAACTACATTTCGATGACAACACGTTTGCCCAAAATATTCTATGGACACTAGAGATAGCATTACCAACTTCCATACCCTACGCACATGGGCGAAAGAAAATCCTCATACTCGTACAGTACAACAAAAACATAATCCCTTCAACATCGATTCAGCGTAAACGTGTGGATTGGGCTACTTTTACAAACACTAAACAGGGGCGCTTATTTGCAATTTTTGCAAAAGAAAATGCCAGGACCGCTACAAGATGTTTCGCTTGCACAAGGAAGAATTAATTCTTACCAACATGAGTGTGCTCCAAGTCACTATGGCAGTATAGTTAAGGAGTACTTGAGTGAAAAATTCCTAAATCGATGGATTAAAAGGACTGATTTGGATGGTTTTAAGATTATGTAAATTACAATTAGCACTAAAATTATTTACTCATTGTAGATCATTTTTTTAGTAATAATAAAAAAATAAAGAGTCATATTGGGGATTCAATTATTCAACCTTATACCTGGAAAACTGTAGGACCCAGGTAACAACTTTGTATGATGGATTTGTAGCTAACATTATGGCGCACCAAAATAATTAAAAAGAAAGAAAATTTATAAACGCACTTTTCCGAGATGAATGCGATTTTTACAAGAATTTACAATATTAAAAAAAAATAAAAAGTGTTGTGTTTGAAGGCCAATATCTCGAAAATGAAAGCATGGATGGTAATAGTGGTTAAATATGAACTAACCAACCACTAGTTAATTGGCTATCACCGGACTTGGTTGCTCTAGGTTTAATACACTAGACGTTATAACTAAGTGATTGTTGGTACCTACTGCTCTGAAGGAACTTTTTTAAATACCCTCTAATTCAGTGTTTCGATTTTTACGATGTTTTTTCCTGAACCAGATCCCAAAATATCCGTATCTGCATATCTGTATATTTGCACAACACACAGTGATAAATAATTCTAGTTACAAAGCAATCCCTTTAACCTTCCAGGTCGCTTGAGATGGTCGAGCTGCCAATCAAATGGATCATATAAGAGACATGCCTCAAACATACCAGTTGCACATGCTTGTACAATGTACAAATGCCTAAATCTTATCATTCTCTGCTTGAAGCACAATTGAGAGCCCGACTATCCAACGAAACGACACTACACAATGAATAAAATAAAATGCCCTACGGTGGATTTTGTTATACATATAAGCGTACAATGAGCGTACAACCCCAACAGACAGCCATTCCAGTGCCACAAAATTATCAAAGAAGTAACCGAGATAACCTTATTCTCGTACAACTTCAGAGAAAAGTTCAATTAAGATACAAAATGCTCGCGAAGAATACGAGGAAAGATTACCGAGCATGGAAAATGAGTGAAAGGTCAAGAGCGCAGATTGACTCCTAGTTCCAGGAAATCCAAGACTCGGGCTGAAGACAGCTAGCAGCATTTATAAGGCCACAATGTGGGCCATCTTGTCACCGACTCACATTTAAATGTCACATTTGAAACAGCTACCTAATGGTTCGAGATGTAAAAGAAGATTTTACTATGGTTCATGGAAAAAGCGTCTGGCGCTGACAGAAAGTTTGAAATGGCATTCAAGGAGTTGCATACCTTAAATATAACGGATATTTCAACAAGAGGTATAGAATTGTTTTACAGTTGATGCACATAGGGTTGGCGTATGGTGCCAGATGTCATCTACATATTTGAAAAATCAGTAAAAGAGAAAATCCAAATCGTTGAATTCTATTACGAAATCTCAAATTAAATCGCAGCAACGATGCGAAAAATCCGTGCCAGTTTTGCACGTAATCTTGTGCCTTCCCAGACGTGTGGTTGTGTGTGAAGATACCGAAACGTTCAATGGAAAATATCGTCAGAGTAAATGAAAGTGTCGAAAACAACCCAACCACCTTCATTCTTAGGAGCTTGATCTCTCCAGAGACGCGCTACACCGAATGTTGACGGATGATTGGGGCTCCATACATACAAAATCCAATTAAAGTAAGAACTGAAGCCGGCTGACAACCAGCAGCACCATACGTTGACATTGGTCGCATTTGGGCCACCGAAACCTCACGAGTGATCTAGAAGATGCCAATGCATCCAGAATGAGTTGCTATTTGGTGCGATTTATGGACCGGAGGTGTCATCGGTTCGTACTTTTTCGAAAATGAGGCCAAAAAGCCATTACGGCCATCGAGACATGATAAACAATTTGTTGTAGCCGAAGCTTAAGGATATGGATACGGACAATCACTACTTTCAACAACATAGTGCTACTTGCTATACAAATTCTTAAATAATCGGGTTATTGCGCACGAAATTGCCTGGTCGCGTAATTCGTGTTTTGGAGACACCTTAGCCGCCAAGATCGTGAGACTTAACTCCGTTAGACTTCTTCCTCTGGGGCTATGTGAAGAACAAGGTCTATGACCACCATCCGCAAACAATTCCAACTCTGAAAGTGAACAATGAAGACGCCATCGCCGAGACATAGCCCGAATTGTGAGAAAGAGTATTGAAAATTTCGAGAAAAGTATGCCGGTCTGCAAGCAGAGCCGAGGCGGTCACCTAGAAGATATTGTGTTCCATAACAACTCAACAATTGTTTGTTTATTCAAAAAACAAATCCCACACCTCTTATTGAAACACCATTTAGAAATCTGGAAAACAGTTTTGTCTTCAATGAATCAAGAGTCCCTCAAGAAGGTACCGCCTCAAGGAAGCTCTTATTCCAGGATAACACCACCTTTATCACGAGAAACTTGATTGACAAGATTAAGAGCCCAGATTTTTGGAAATTGGAAAATTTAACGCAGGCATTCGCGCTGGAATATAGATTTTAGCACAATCCTTGTGGTGAGAGAAAACCACTATATTCACCCACAAATCATACGTACAGACACGGCAACAATTTTTGACACTTTACAGACAAAGGTCTGAGAATCCCCAACAACAGATGAAGGTTACGCAGGAATCGAAAGGTCTAATTTTTCAAAACATTGTCGACAGCGAGGTAAAGTGGCACGTAGAGACAACGGAATTATACGGGGAGACCGAAGATGTGCAATCGGTCAAACAACTTTCGAGTCCGTTGATTAATTGCATAGCCTCGAAAAAGTATTCAAGCCCCATTTAAACTTGCTGCACGCTTTGCGGCCAGCTCAACACTCCCAGATTGTGCTTTGTCTCCGCCTACATTTGAGTGCGTCGAATCTTCAATGGGACGAATCCACTTTCGCACTCGTATAGTAGCAAGAGTACTTAAAGATCTCAACATACATAAATCCGCTGATCGAGATGGTATATCTCCCCTTCTTCTGAAGAGATGTTCTTCCTCGTTGGCAAAACTACTGCGTAAGCAGTAGTCCTTCTCTTTAGGACTCGTTCCGTGCAGATGGAAAACAGCATTTGTCCAGCCCGACCCTAAAAAAGGCGAATCTTCTTCTCTCTCCTCCTACAGACCCATTACACTTACGTCCCTTCTCACCAAGGTCATGGAAATGCTAATAAACCGTCAGCTCATGAAATATCTCGAAACACGAAAACTTCTCAATGACCGGCAATATGGTTTTCGTAGCAACAGGTCCACTGGTGATTTGATGGCATGTCTCACCGAAAAGTGGAACCAAACCGTACATCAATCTGGCGAAAGCAAGATAGTTGCACTTGATATTTCTAAGGCATTTGACAGAGTTTGGCATCAGGCTCTTTTGCCGAAAGTGCGTGCTTTGAAGGATCGACGACTCTCTTCTTCAACGGATTAGAAATTACCTTTTGGAACGTTCAATTCAAGTTGTCTTGGATGGCTTCAAGTCTGATATTCACAAAATAAATGCTGGTGTGCCCCAGGGCTCCGTTCTGTCTCCGACACTCTTTTTAATTTTTATCAACGATGCTACTTCTAATCCAATATATTCCTTTGCTGACGACAGTACTCTCTGCTTTTCGGCCGTAGAACGGGAACGCCAGCGTATGTTAAGCTCATTAAGTTTTGATATTAACAGCGTAACTAATTGTGGAAACTATCGACAGAGTGGAATTTAATGCTTCCAAAACACAACGCTGTCTGCTGTCGTTAAAGCGAAATTTGGACACTCAGCCATTATCCATGAATGGCACTTGCATCGTCAAAACCGATAAACTTTCCATTCTCGGTACGTGTGTCAGTGAAAACTTACGTTGGAAATACCACATTTTCGGTGTCGTCAAAAATGCTGCGAAATGAATAGGTTTCCTCAAGCGATGTAAGAAATATTTCACCCCCTTTGACCTGACGTCAGTATACAGTATAAGGCGTTTATCCGCCCAAAACTGGAGTACAATGACCACATCTGGGCAGCTGCCTCTAAGACCTCTCTGCACCTGTTAGATAGGATCCAAAACCGTGCGATAAAATTCATAGGTGATACTAATATCACTCAAACAATGGACACCCTCGAACACCGACTTAGGGTCTCGTGTCTCACTCTGTTTTATCGCTATTTCCACCACCAGTGCTTCATACAAATCGCCAGTAGCATTCCATAATCTAAAATATCGTGATTCTTTCTTAAGCCGTACAACTCGCTTAAGGAATGTCCGGCCTAGCTCCTTATTTCCTAGTCATTATAACCTTCAAACATTTAAAACCAACGTTCACCGGTACCTCTTTTCTATCCTACCTGACTTTCCTTCGCCCGCGATGTGTGCAAACATTTTAAGGGTACTTAAATCCCTTGAGCGCGCGCAAATTATAAAAAAAAAAAAGAAAAAAACTGTGATATGACCCACAGCTTCGGTCAATGACCAAGACGAAGACTGATCTGTAGCTAGATGGGGTTTAGCTTCTCGTAAGACAGTGGAGACCAAACAATTAACTGGGATTCGGCATCAAGATTTCAAGAGGGAAAACAACTTCACAAAAAGGTTAAAAATACAATGACCTCAGAACAGCTTAATATCTTTTTACTAGCACAAAGACAATGTTTGGAAGTTAGTAATGAGGATCGGCACGATTTTTATAAACTGTGTGTGTAATCAATCCATCTTTCTAGACTCCAATATAAACACAAACAATCACCCAAGTGCAGGGCCCAAACCAAGAATAACTCCTGACAAACGCTAGAACAAAGCCACTCTCGCACAACATAGGTGACCCCATATAGACCCTGATAGTCCCAGCCCTTCTCTGCAGTCCAAAGCAATGACCTTATCATGAGTGGAATCGGAAGTCCTTCCAAGTTTTTAATGAAAATACTCAACGTTACCATTGGTCCCATCTTTAATGACTATAAATAGAGGCGTAGACTCGTCGCTGAGTTGTATGCGCTGTAGTATAGCGGCATCGATTTGAATCTGAATACAATGGTTTCGATGGACGGAAGAGTAGATGGACATCACTATGAAGGATTGAAGAATTTTCGCCAGTAAACAAAGATCGCATCTAATTTGGCGAATAAATGTGCGACGTCAGCTGAACAGGTCTGCAACGTTATCTAACAATAATATACACAGCTGTAGTGAATCAATTTAGAGCATCAGATCCTATCAATAGAGTGTCTCGATTTTAAAAGATCCAGGAACTGTTCGGCTATTCTATTTAACTTTTAGTGCCTAGCAAGTTTTTCGGTCTCGAACCCGCTTGAGTTTGGTGGATCTTGTGAAACTTATCCGCGTCAGAATATTTAAAAGACTATAAAACGACCTTTGAGAAGACTGTTTTTTGGCGGGTTCCCTAAAATCCAAATATCAAACGTGGTAAGCAAAGAAAGCAGATTCAGCCAAGACAGTGATAAAGTGTTAAAGTAATATCAGCAGAGGCCATCATATACGAATAAGTCTGTGCATTTCGGCTACTCCGCCAAAAGCCTCGCAGAGAATGGCAACTCTGCCAGCAAATCAGTAGACTCCATCCTTCCCTCGAAGATATTTTCAGCAAAACCGAAAACAAAAAACACACAGAAGGAAACAGAACAACCATCTGAATACAATAATAAACATTTTTTTTAGTATCACTGCCGACATATATTGCATTTCCCTAGCCAACACACAACAATCTCGCGTAACGTGGAAGAAATTTTAATTTAGAGCTTTCTTCGGAGTGGAGCATACGAATAGTGCGGATATGTATTGTAGAATCGAATCCGGTGGGCGCTTGAAGAAGGGCATTGCGCATCGTTTCTGCCACATCCGTCAATTTGTTTATGTGAACGGTGTTACCGAGTGTGCCCTAAATTTCTAATTTTTCCTCATCCAAGGTTTCTGTCTCTATTTTTTCTTTTTTTCTTTTTTTTTTTAATTTTTTATGGTTCTTCTGTAGATTTGTTTACTGCAAGTTAATTTAGAACTACACCGCTTGCCTACTTACGAGTTGTATAGCCAGCCAGAGCGGAATGTTTTCCCTTGGAGTAGAGCTAATGCGATTATTTATCGCATGCCACCCAACTACGGTGAGTATCTGGAGTATCTGAGGAGACATTGTTCGGTGGTGTCACAGTGTCGGTGGTGAATTAGTTTAGATTAGATTTCAACTTTAGGAATATTCCAAAGAAATTGAGGCCAAGCTGAAGAACAGATCCAGAAGATACGCCAGCCAGGCCAGATAGAGATCCTCCCCCAGTGGATGGAGATTCATTTCTTTGAATTATTTATGGATTGTATGCGGACAATTAATGTATCTGTTGAGAGACAATTAATGTTGGGGGGCTGGGCTTTAGATATCTAAATATATGGAATTTCTATGCTTGGATATGTGTGACCTTTGGATTTATGTATGGGACACACCAAATATGACATGTGAGAGCGATAAAACTGGCACTAAGCTCTCAGGCAAACTGCTGTTGGATTAATTTAATTAAGCAAACCTTAAAAGGGGTAATAACTTTTCGAGTATCAATTAGTTTTGGTGTTGCTAGACTTTGATGTGCTGCAAATGAAGTCGTTAAATATTTCCCACCACCAATTCAACCGACCCCCCATTCATGTATTCGTATCTTTTGACAAACGTTACGATGTGATTTTCGGTTTCGTTGAGTGAAACAATTTCTTTTCGACACAATTACCTGGTTAGACATAAATCATATCTACTCAAAGTTTACAGAGTTCGTCAGTTAATGGAATAATAACATTTGTTCAACATTCAATCAAAGTTTGGTATAGTATATTGTAGATACGGATATGCGAACACATTTCGAAAGCCGACGGATACGAAGAAGGAAATAGGACGTGTCTGACTTGATTTGTATCATTTGTCAAATGTGTCTTTGGGTTGATTGTTTTTGTTTTACAATCTTGTATTTTCATTTTGGACAAGTTGTTGTACAACAGATGTATGGATACCAAGGAATTGGGTTCGGTATATTGTATCGGACTGTAGTGACAAGTTTAACTGATTGAGAATCATTTATAATGGCAGCAGGGTAATTCAGTTGGATGGTTAATTGTAGGAGGTGATTTATTGAAGAGCTCCAGAGGGAAGTTTCGCATGGCATAGCCGTGCAAAGAAAATAACGATTAACTGGCGGGTTATTGCATTTTTTATGCCGCCAGTGGAATTGGAACGAAATGAACATTTGCAGTTGAAGGAGCAATTTCTTTCTCCATTTGTAATTGGAAGTCATGAAAAATGTATGTGCAGGAAGATTGCTTCGCTTTGCATGCTGGTTGTATGATGTAAAGAACGCGTTTATAATGCTCATAATGTTCATGTGGTGGAACTTTTGCGATTATAATGTAGGTCATCCTTATGCTGGCGAAATAAATTCTATGGATTTTTTAAGTTAGTGCGACTTTAAGGATTGCTTCGGTACGATGTGGGGCGAGGGGAAATGGCGCCAAAGAATAAACGCTCTCCGAATTAAGAATATCCTTAAGTAGGAGGCGAAGAAGGGATATGCGTTAAACTTAAACACGCCTCCGACTTCGAAAAGTTTTCACTGTATGAACAGAGTATGGAAAAATATAAAAAATACTGGCATCCCAAATGTCTTGCAATAACACACCGAGCTCGATGATCTTTTTACACTGGAAGATCAAGCGAAGACCTTGGCTTTCAAGGCAAAATCGTGCATTTACTTTTCCATAAAATCAACGATTCTCCTAGACTCTTTCATAAAATGTAAAGTGAAGCACCATCAATCTGTCTCTAGAGACAGCGTAAGGCCCATATTAAACTGCAGGTGCTAGTTGGTGACGTAATGATTACCAATAATAGATAACAGCCTACCGAGTCGTCTACTGTATTTACTTGAGTTATAGTTCCTTGCAAGTGTACTTCAACTTTTTAAGCTTCTTGGCATCAGCGACGCCATAGTCACTTTTTTAGATTTGACCCTTTACGTCGTCCTGTTACGCTGTTACAGTGTTTTCTATATCCGGACCAATATCAGAGGAAAAATCGAAGAAATACACTCCGGTAGTCTCCAGGAGGCACTGGCTGTTACAAGAAAATCCGTCTCAATGGCAACTCAAAGACATCTTAAGAGAAGAAAAAGCGAACGACGCATTCTTTGGTGAATATACAAATTATTCCAAAGGAGTTAAATGCTAAGATCTTGTCTAAGAAGGAAAACTCACCCGACCTGCAAATGATTTTTTTTTTGAGGAAACTATGGTCTGAACTCTACAACTACTCGTACAACTTTGCTTTTATGCTCTGCGGTTACTATACAAGTGGATCGGAAATAGAAAGGAAGTTGGAGCAGGTCTATACGGGCTAGGTATTAACACATATTTGTATGGTATGGAGAAGTTGCAACTCCATATTTCTGGCTTCACTACAACCTTTAGGTATGTCTTTAAATAGTAAGATCTCTGAAATTCACCCTAAAAATAAGGGCACACCACGTATTATGAAGGCAAACAACGACATCCAAGCTAGTTCATGATTGCATGAAGCTTATAGAACCAGCCAAATAGAGTCATTCTAGTAAGGATGCTGGATGACAGCGATGAAATCGTTAATAAGTTTGCCAGGAAAGAATGTGCATTGAAATTTTCCATGCAATTGCGATACAAATACATTAATAGATTGAAACAGAAGGTAATAGATACGCCGAATTAATCCCAAAGAAGAAAGGAACAACTATGCGTTTTAGTAAAATTCGGAACCGCATTTGTAGTCACAGGTTACTGCTGCATCATGAAAGCATCTCCTGGGAATCGAAATAGCATTGGATGTCATATGCAGACTGTCCAAGAAGAAATAGGAATAGTGGAACAAATATTGTGCAACTGAAACTCTCAGTGAAAGTACAAATCTAGGTGTCCCTCCAAATCATTACATTCATTCCTCCTGGCTATAGTACTAACCCCCGTAGCCTATATAAATTAAACTAATTTTTATTAGTTTTGATTAAAAAAAATAATTTTTATTGAACTACCATCTCTTAGGTTCTAACTTCAACTAAACTAACAATTCAAATAATACCTAGCTCGAAGTGTTCCCAGGTATGCTGCAGTTGCATGGTCAGCAGCGGATGTTTGTCGATGTCTCAGGTGTCGTATGGAATTTGCTGTTGCTCGTGGGAATGATAACACGAGTTGCTCGCATGGCTTAAGTCATGGCTAAAGTTTGTTGATCGTGTGAAAAATTGCACGCAAGCTTTGCATGACGAATCTATGTGGCGTTGACTGTTCGCATACTGAATCTTTGTGGCGTTAACTCCTCCGCCCTTAAAATCGAACGTCCTCGTGAGATGATATTGGCGACACGAGTTGAGGAATGTCTTTGATACCAATTGTGACGGATGCTGGGTTGTTGATGTTTGGAACTGCTTCGATCTTTGTAATATGGTTTTTACTATTTAATTTTTTACATGCGAATGTGATGACGGCCAGGATGATTATTACAAATATGATGTTCACCGAGAGGTTTAGTTTGTGTTTGGTTTGCAGTAATTCTATTTCTTCTGTACGGTTGAGATGAAGATCTTTAACCATTTCGATCGACAAAAATTCTTCTATTTTATTTGGTTCGTATGATGATTGCAGTATTGCCGGTAGGGGTTGATATTCTGTGATTTCCCTTGCCACGATTGTCTTTTCATTGATTTCAATAGTGGTGTTGAAATGTTTAATGATGAAAGTACCCTGGAGCCTTAAGGTTTCGTTGTTGATTAGGATTGACCCGTTGAATTGGTTTAACAGCAGGACACCAGTTGATATTTCCTCCACTTCTGGGATGTGTTCGTTGTTAGTGATTGTACAATTTGCTTTACGACTTCTTATTAAGTTTGGGATACACGACGAGTTGCTTATATTAACTAGATTATTATCATTACAAATGGATAAGCTGTTGTATGTTCTACATGTATTTGAAATGCCATAAATGTTACTCTTACATTCTAGGATTGACTTATAATCTATCTTGTTTATAATTTTCTTAATTTTAACCGGTTTCAATAATGAAACATTACAAATTTCTTGATTTACTGTTGGAAAACTTAATATGTATATAAGGTTTTTAACATTTGAAGCTATTTTAATTTCGGCGAACTCTAGCGCCTCATCTATATTTATGTATGGGAAATTTTCAGTTTTTAATAACGTCTCTGTTATATTTATCTCTATTGTTGAAAGTATAAATGAATTAACTACATTTACCTTAGCCCAATGTATGGCGTATGCTACATTTATTAACTCTTCTTTTATAATGTCTAACTTATATTTAACTTTCATGATTACATCTGTATAATTTTCTTCTTTTTCCTTAACTATTTTTAGTATATTATTTGTTACTTTAGTTAGTTCGTTTATCTTATCTACTGACATTTTGTTTATAATAACTTGTCTGTTATTATTTTTTAATATATTATTTAATTTATCGACAATAATTTCGTGGTCGTGGTGGTCCGGGTTGCCCGCGATCCATTTCCACGCACTGCCTATGAAATCTAGCGATCTTTTGTATCTTTGATTAATTTTGAGTCTGGATATATAGGTCTTTATTTGTGAGATTTCGAAGGAAAGGATGGGATTCAAGGGATGGTTTTCTTGGATGGATGATGCTATTAATGCTTCCAAGTTCTTTACAGCTTTCTCATAGGCTTCTATCTCGATAACATGAACGATCTTGAATGATCCTGCTTGTACCTTTGCTCGACCTGTATTGATTTTGATTAATTTTGAGTTGGTGTAATCCAAAATTTGATGCTCTGCGTTGCACAGTTGTAGCAGTGCCCTGTTAAAAAGTTAACTTCTGATAAGACTTTTATGAATTGTTCTACCTGTTTGTGTTTTTATTTTAGAGTTTAGATCTTGAGCTACTATTTCCTTTTTGTATCTCGGGTTTAATTTATTTCCTATTCTTTTATTGCTTTTGACATAAATAACATCACCAATTGAGTAGGTTTTTAAGGGACTTTTACTTTTGTTATGGTACTCTAGGTCAGCTTGTTGTTTTGTCTTTAATTTATCTGCGTTTGCTTGTCTTACTCGTTCGAGTTCCTGAGGGTTATTTAGTAATTCTCTACCGAAGAATAAGTCTATTGGTTTTTTATTTGTTACTGAATGAAGTGATCTATTGTATTCGTAAATGCATTTATCTAATAGCTCTGAGAAGGAGGAATGAGTGTTGTCTGTTTTCAGGCAACGAATTAGCTCGGAAAGGGTCGAATGAAATCTTTCGACTTGCCCATTTACAGAGCTAGAATAGGGGGGTGCTTTATAAACAATTATATTGAACATATTTTCTAGCATGAAAGTAATGGAACTTGCGCTTAAGGCTTTCTCGTTATCCATAACTATAGTTTGGGGAACACCAAATGCTAAAATTAACCCTCGAAGGGGCTCTTTAATATCTTCTGCGGACCTTGATTTTACAATTTTAGCTAAGGCGTATTTTGAGAACTTGTCTATTGCGGTTAGGATGATTTGTTTGTTAGTGAAATATATATCGATGTGGATTATTTGACCGGGGTACTCTGGAATAGGGGTTGGCTGCAATTCTGGTTTGTTGGGATGTCTGTCGTATTTGTGTTCTTTACAAATCCTACAGACTTTGGTGAATTTTTCAATTTTTAGTTTCATGCGAGGGAAGAAATACTTTTGTAAAATTTGAACTTTATTTTCTCGAGCATTGCGGTGAGCTCGGTTATGCTCTTTTATTATTTCTGTTTCTTGTAAGTCGTCGTCAGTAAGATCAGTGACTAGTTTTCTAGCAAAACGCGTTTTATAGTTCCTAAAATGTGTAGGATAGATTTCTTGTATTAATCCAAGAATTCGTTCCTCGGTTTTAATGGCGTTGGTGACAGATGGGTTTAGATATTTTTTTAGAATGCTAACTAACTTTTCTTGATTATATTCCGGTTCTATTATATTATGTCTGTGAAATGTGGGGAAAACTATTTGGAATTCATAAGACGGGGTTTCTCCAGTGGAAAGGATAATTTGATTTTTAAACATATTGAGGGGGACATCAACAATTTGGATAAGGTCTTGACCTGAACTCTGGTCGCTATGTTGTGTTGCTGTTAGGGAATTTATTTGATCTATTTGTCTGGTTCTAGGAGGCCTTGACAATGCGTCGGCAACTACGTTGGCTCGTCCAGGCTTGTATTCTATCTCGTAGTTGAATTCTTCTAGTATAGCCTTCCAACGTTTTAATTTGTTGTTCGTATTCCTGTTGCTCAGCGCGTACGTCAATGGTTGATGGTCAGTAAATATTTTGAGCTTGGTTGGACCGTAAAGGTAATTCCTTAAAGATTTTAATGCCCAAATTATAGCCAGCATTTCCTTCTCATTAGCGGCGTAGTGTTCTTCCGCTTTGCTAAGAGTACGGGAAATAAAGGTAATCGGCTTATTATCTTGCGATAGTACGGCTCCTATCGCGTAGTCTGACGCATCGGTTGTTAAATGAAACTCCTTATTGAAGTCGGGGTAGGTTAGAACGACATCTTCAGAAATAAGGGAATGTTTTAATTTGTTAAATGCCTCTTTTGCAGCTTCATTTAGATTTATGGATTTTTTACTTGACGCTGTTTTTGAAGTACGGCCATCTTCTCCTCTCAGAAGTGTTGTAAGTGGTTTTGCCAACTTGGAGTAATCCTTAATAAATCTGCGGTAGAATCCCGACAGACCAAGAAACGAACGCAAGTCCTTCAAAGTTCTTGGGTAAGGAAATTTGCTTATGGCTTCCACCTTAGATGGATTCGCCTTTATGCCATCTGAGGATACTATAAATCCTAAGAATTCTACTTCTGACTTCAAGAATTCACATTTGTCTAGCTGCACGCGTAGATTAGCCTGCTGAAGAGTCTTGAAGATTTTGTCTAAGTTTTGGAAATGAGACGTTACGTCTTTGCTGAAGACTATGATATCATCGATATATACGTAGCAGATGTTCCCGATGTGCTCACGTAATATATCGTCTAAGGCTCTTTGAAAAATGGCTGGAGCATTTTTCAGACCGAAGGGTAGTCTCACAAACTCATACTTTCCGTTATTAACGGAGAATGATGTCTTTTCAATATCATCCTCGTGAAGAGGGATTTGGTGAAACCCGCTTTTGAGGTCGATCACCGAAAAGAATTTATTTTTTCCTAACTGAGCTAGTACCTCGTTTGTATCAGGAATGGGGTAGCGGTCAGAAATCGTTATGGAATTTAACTTCCTGTAGTCAATGACCATGCGAAATTTCTTTTCGCCGGAAGCGTCTGCCTTTTTTGGCACAATCCATACTGGAGCATTGTAGGGGGACCGTGAAGGTCGGATGATTCCATCATCTAGCAATTGATTAACTTGCTTATCTATTTCAGCCTTCAATGACATTGGGTAGGGATAGTGTTTGGAGTAGATTGGTTCTGTAGTATTCGTTCTAATTCTTCCTTTAACGCTTGTGGTAAAGGTTAATCTTTCGTCTGGTTGGCCGAAGAGGCTATAGTGATTTGTAATTAGGCAATTTAGATTGTTCTTTTGTTCGGGAGACATGTGATCCATTCTAATGCTGATATTATGGACTGACTCGGAGGTTTGTTGTTTTAATTCGACTCTGATGTTTTTGTCTACCAACATGTAATTTTCCTTTGCGAAAATGACAGCTGATAGTTCCTTGAGACTGTCATTTCCCAGGATTGCATGAAAAGATTTTAATGACGGAAGGAGGAAAAATTTAATACTGTTCTTCAAACCAAAGAGATTAATTAGAGTGTGTTGCGTAATTTCTATGTTTCCGCAAATGGAGTTGGCGAGGAAATTCTTTTGGTTAGGGATAGGTTTTTTTACAAGGTTTGGTTGCACGTAGTTCTTATTGGATCCGGTATCCACTAAGAATCTCAAAATTTTATTATCGCTCGTCTTACACTCGAAATAGGGTAGAGACGAGTTTGTTAACCTAAAAAATTAACATCTACGAAACTGGCTTGAGCAACTTCTTCGTTCGCAGCGTTTTCACAGGGGTATTCATTAAACTGTTGATCGGTCTCCATATGATCGATTATGGCTGAGGCCATGTTGTTATACTGGTCAATTTCGTCTTGTGGATCTGGTTGCTGTGGAACCTCTGAGGTTTCTACATTATAATTTCTCTGTAATTTATTTGGTACCGGGTGCTGTTGTGATGGCACATTTGTACGCTTCATTGCAGGTGGAAAGTTCTTCCCTTGTGGCCTATTGACATAGTTTACGTTGTTTGTCCTGATGGTTGTTGTTTCCATTGGTTCGCCTCTTGGGGGCGGTCTTGGTGCCAAATTAGTGGGTGCTTGCTGGATTTGGATAGGGTAGGGATTAGGTTGTTGTTGAGTTCGAGGAAAATAGGATTGAAATTGGGTTGGATAGTTACGTTCTCGGAATTGATTGTTCTGCGGCCGTAGTTGTTGCTGTGGGTATGTTTGGGGAAGATGTGCTACTTGTGGATAAAATTGCTGACCTTTGCGAGGAGGGACTGGTGGACCCGATGTTGGTTTTCTATTAGTATTTGAATTATGGTTTGCGTAATGTGATCGGAATTGTTGGTTTTCCAACTTAAGACAGAGATTAAGGGCAGTCGGTAAATCGGCTGGTTCCCTTATACCAAGGAGTCTTGGTAGATCTCCCTTGAGACCTCTTATGAAGGTATCGAGGGCCTTATCTCTGTAAGTTGATGTAAGGTGATACAGAGCGTCGGGCGGTAAGTTCATACTTGAAACTTTATTTAGTATCAATGAGAGGTGATTGTAAACCGTTTGGTAGTAGGCCTCTATGGTGTTATTGCCTTGTACCAAAGTCGTCATTTGGTACTCAAGCGTTCCCAAATCACGACGGTCTGCATAATGGAGTGTTAGGCACTTCGCTATACAGCCCCAGTCAAGCGGAGTATTATACGATTCTAGAATCGCATCCGCGTTACCCGTAATTTTATTCCTGATTATGTTCAAAATACCGAAGTATTTTGGCGTTCCCTTGAGATGCTCATATATCCCTAAAATCCTGTCGACGCTTTTGCGCCAGGAACTGTACTCGCCAGGAGTTCCGGAAAACTCCCTTAGACTTCGTACCACATCTGGTATTTTATCTAACCCTGCCAAATCGTCTCTATATCTAGAATCAATTGTCTGGTCTATAACTCTAGGGAAAGGGGTATTAGGATTAGTTATCGACTTAATAATTTCAGCACTTTGTTCTCTTAAGACTTTGCTAACGATACCTGTAATTAGCATTTCAAGCTCTGGAGAAGCGTTCACTACTTGGGGTGAATTGGAGGTTTGTGGGGTTTCCATGGGAGTGTTTGCGTTTAAAACAGAAGGGCGTAAAACGGGATTTGACATTTTGGAGAGAATTTTGGGTTAAAGGTTCACTTGGAAAAATTTATTTAGATCGCTAGTAAAAACTAAAATTTGTAAGAAATTTTGCTATTTAGTATTCAAACGGATTTCAAAAAGGTTTCACTTGGATATTTATAAATCAGTATAATGTAATCTTAACATATATATTTTAATCAAATTTATAGATGCCTTTGTTACTATTAAATTTCTTTAATTTCAAAGATCTGTTTTGCTAAGTTTCGTATTTACTTCACTTTAAATTTTTAGTCAATAATTTTTTTTTTTATTTTAAATTTTCAATAATATATGATTTGTTTTACTTAACACTCTAAACTTATATGATTTTCTATTAGTAATGTTTTGAAATGAATATCTTAAACTATCTTACATTAGGGTGATGATCTTGCGGAACATCTTTTTCCAACGCTGGCGAAGGGGCTACTTCCTTTTTACCGCTGGTTACTTAGGGACCTTTCTTCGCACTCCCTCGTTGGCAGCAGAATCTACGGATGCTGCTTTGCTTGGGGACCCAGGAATATTTTTTCTCACTATACACTGCACTGAATTAACTTTTTCCGCGACGAGCTATTGAGGTCGATTTATGCGAATTTAAGTGTTCTTCTACGCGACGAGCTTCTTGAGGTCGATTTAGGCGGAGAGTATAAGTACACGAACTACCTACTAAACGTACTTTATGCGGCGTATAATTATAACCTGGGCCCCACGTTGGGCGCCAATTAAACTAATTTTTATTAGTTTTGATTAAAAAAAATAATTTTTATTGAACTACCATCTCTTAGGTTCTAACTTCAACTAAACTAACAATTCAAATAATACCTAGCTCGAAGTGTTCCCAGGTATGCTGCAGTTGCATGGTCAGCAGCGGATGTTTGTCGATGTCTCAGGTGTCGTATGGAATTTGCTGTTGCTCGTGGGAATGATAACACGAGTTGCTCGCATGGCTTAAGTCATGGCTAAAGTTTGTTGATCGTGTGAAAAATTGCACGCAAGCTTTGCATGACGAATCTATGTGGCGTTGACTGTTCGCATACTGAATCTTTGTGGCGTTAACTTATATGAGTACAGATGTGTATATACCGACAAAGCATATTTTACCTGGTCGTCTTCCAATTTCTAAAATGATCTCGTTCGTGTGATTATTCAGAAATTGAGAAATTTTTTTAAGTCTTGTACAACACTTGTACAATACAAAACAGTCAAGCAAAGTTTCAGTTAAGGACCAATATTTGGGTTGCCAATGCAAAGATAAAATCAACCATCCAGGTGTACAGCATTGCAACTTTTAACTTCATCGCAATGCAATCTCTGTTTCTACCCAAAAAACTTAACTTTGTGTGGTTAAGATATAATCTTCGCAACTAACACACTAGAGTTTTGCTTATGGGACACCCACACTGGACAGCCACTCGACATTTAACGAATTTGATGTGCTATCGTCAAGCCGAGTTGAATCCATGCTTCCTTCGACATTGGGTGACTTCGATATTGGGATGATGCATTTCAATCTTCTCTGCGGAAAACAATTAAGCCCAAGGCGCCAACATCCCAATAACCGCAATACTGTTTTCGTAACAACAGGTCACTGGTGATTTGAATGGGTGAATGGAATCAAGGTCTACACCAATCTAGTAAAAGCAAGATAGTTCCACTTGATATTACAAAGGTATTTGACAGATTTTGGCATCAGGCGTGTATGATACATCTGTTATCGATGAATCCTTTAAAATCTCCACTTCCAATCCAAGTTATCTTAAACAGTTTTAAGCCGGATATTAAGAGAATAAATACTGAGATGCCACAAGACTCCATTTATCCTCCAGCACTCTTTTTAATTTTCACTTTAATTTATTTCTGATACGACTTCAATATATGAGGCGTTATTCGTCATAAGAACAGCGATACCCGCATTTGCTTGGGAATTACTAAAACTTCCCTGCACCTACCTAGACCTAAAACCATGCGAGTAAATTTATAAGCGATACTAGTACTGCCCAGCTCTTTCATTTACCACTAGCTCTCTAACGAAATTGCAACTAACTTTCCTGATTACCCAGGCGAACAGCCTTTAAACCAAAAATCGGACAACGAGTGACTATACGCTCGCCAATAGTCTTAGACCCACAACTCTGACTTCCTTCAAATTGAAAAGCATGGCAAGATCGGTCCAGCTCGAATCTGCTCTGCGAATGCATCCTCTGGGTGCGATGCAACACGCTTACCAACGTGGAAGAACCTGCGAGAATGTGCTGCAAAATCTGGTAGGCAGAATTGAAGATGCGCTTGACAAGAAAGGCTATGCGCTGGGCATTTTCATCGACATTGAAAGTGTCACAATGCAACTTTTGACGGAATTTTTAACTCCGAAATACATCACGGCGTAGACGAATCACTAGTTTTGTAGATGAAGGCAATGCTGGTGAGTAAGACATTGATTGCGAATTCTGACTATGATGTAATGTTATGGAGGGGGTAAACAGAGGTTGCCCGTAAGACGGCATGTTGGTCGACTCACTGTTCAACGCGGTCAATAGTTCTGACGTCTATGCACAAGTATACGCGGATGATGCAGCTGTACTGTCTTTTGGACCGGATCTAGCGACTATCTGCTCTAAAGCGCATTCAGCTCAGGATCCACATGGCTATGATAAGGCCAATTATATCCTATTCGTCGGTTATCTGGGAGAATAAGCACTCACGAAAATACGTGATCGCTGCTTATACCAGACTCCAAAGAGCGGTCTATCTCGGCTACATGGGGTTTTTTTCTAGCACGCCTGACCCCGCTCTAGACGCATTGAGGAATCTCCCTCTCCTTGATATTCACATCATGGGTTGCACTCTCAAAGCCATCTTCCCTTTAAAAATAAGTTTTCTTTGGCACAACATACGCTGGGGCTTTGGTGGCCTTGCACTGTCTTCTGATTCTGGTTCTATGGACATGACATCTGACGCGGTGACACTAGAACTCCTGCAAAACCGGAATAAGATGCAGTGCTGGTGTCTTTCTGGAGGAAGGACAATGTTGGGTTTCACTCCTCGTTAGGAAAATTTGCGTCTGTCTACCAAACACAATCCTAATGACAACGAACTATATTGTAAAAAAAAACCGGTGGAAGAGGCGAAGTATTTGCATCTGCAGTGACAGCCAAGCTGATTTAGGACCTTGCTGAACCCTCTTACATGCATGACATCACTGAATGCAGTCGGAAAACTAAATTCACTGCTGGGCCCCAGGTCACAATCAGATCACGGGAAATGAAATCGCCGATGAACTTCCCAGACAAGGCACAGAGGAGAGTTTTTCAGGACCCGAACCTATGTTAGGCCTGCCTGCGTCCTTAGTTAAGGCTTCCATTGATAGTTGCATTTCATATGAGCATAGATCTAGATGGCATGACTCCTCAGGTTGCAGGCAGATCAAACGAATTCTTCTCGATGTCTCTAAGACGTCAGGGGCCTTCCTGCTGTCCCTTAGCAGGAAAGGCGGGTCATTTTTGCTAAGCACTTAAATGTGCTGGGTATAAGTGATACAACATCCTCCGATCCTTGCTGTGAAAGTGATGACGACACCGCGGAGCACTACCTCTGTGAATGTCTGGCTTACGCTCGCATCAGGCTGCAGATGCTCGGCGTTGAAGTGGTTCGAAAGGCTGAAAGATTTCATTAAAAAGAACTTACGAGGAGTACAATGGAGTAGTTCTTTGTCTGACTGCTCTATTCCGACTGGGAAAAAAAAGATGCCGACGTATCTCTATTTGTTTTCTCTTTAATTTTCCTTCTGCCCGCACTGTGTTCGTTGTTGATTGTAGTCATCTTAGAGCCATTGACTGTGTGAACTTGGGTCTCAACCAACAAACCTTTCATGGAAGCCACTTGGCCTGTCGTCCAGAGTTGTCTACAGCAAGTACTTTTTGCCGTTGAGAGCGCCACTTTAGGTGCGGATTCGAAGATCATAGGTATTGCATTCATTGTTTGTGCTTTAATTAATGAAGCTTGCATGGCCGAACTACATACATATACATATGTATGCCATTATATCTCTCCTCCACCAATTGTTGTCATGGCCAAGATCGAAAGTCCGATGTTTTTATCCTCTTTCATACGAGTAAATGTCTAAAATTCTAGAATTCTGAGCCGTAGAGCAGGATTTGGATTTTTATGACAAGTAAATAAATTGGTGCCGAAGAGGAAAGGCCTCGTCTCTCCCACTCACTGTGTTATTGATGATGTCATTTTGCACACAGTAAAAGGGGACCTACCGACCCCGAACGGCGGTAGAACGAGAAGCTTTTTCATTGACAAAAGATTTCCCGCTGACATCAGAAAAAAATTGTTTTTCTCCTTTTCTGTGTTGGCTGGGATTTAGAGATTTGAAGCCAGACCCTCTTACAAGTAGTAGACGAATTTAACCACTGCGCCATTACACCACTCTGTGATGTCTGTTAAGGACTTGTATGGGAGGCTCAGTTGCTTCCTTAAGCCAAAGACAGTGAATTTCGCAAGAGCGGCTTTTCACGGCATTTCTAAGCTGAGGTGATTGCTCGAATTAACTGAAATGCCGAGAAGCATAAAGTCCTTGTCCATTGGGAAGTTGTTATGATCAATTTGTCACGTTGTGACGTCTCGGCAAAGTCGACAGTATCCACTTTTTTGCCCTCTTTCTTTGTTCTCCTAGTAATATTACGGTTGTACGAGTAGTAGTCGGGATTGCCTTGTTCTGACACAGTTCGAGAGTTGACACTTCAACGGTCAACCTCGTGGGCTCGACTTGGAATTAAATATTGCTATCCTTCCTACTGAGAGGTTAAGTGGATAGAATCATTCCATGAATTGTTCATAAATGTCCGACAGCAATATTTTGCTTTATGTCGGAATTCTACAAAGGCGAGAAGGAATTTTGATGAGATGCACCAACACCATTTCAGGTTCCAGTGTAACATTTTTTTGGTTCTTGCTGACTGCAAGAGCAGCGCCATCCAGCGTGGTTGAGTCCCAGAACCTTGGTGAAGATACACGAGTATTTGTTATATTTTCCGCACTGCTGCAAGTGATGTTCTTTATTGAGATTTCGTTAAAAGTTAACTGATACATAGTCAGCACGTTAGTCCATAATCAAACCGATTTGAACTTGTCATGGATTGCCGTGGTTGCTGTTTTTTTTTTTAAAAAAAGTCATAATGTCATGCTTGAAGTGCGAAATCTTCTCTGGTCTCATAAACACTAAACCATTTATTGACTACTCTAAACCGTCAGCTTATGACTCATCATTCTACATCGTATTTCTTCCCATCCTCTTCGATATTTTCTCTCCGAAAGCTCTTGTCCTTGAAATGATTCTATGTTGTTCCATAACAATGGTTCCAAAACAAATTCTTGTTCCCGCCATATTCTTTTAGATCGTGTATTCCTTTGATCCAGCTAAACAGGTCGTCAGAAGGTGCAACTTGTTTACCTCAACTATTCGTGTGGTGCTTTTTTAAATATGACATCACGGACCTGAAAGGTTAGTGCGACTCAGAAAACTTATTAGCTCATAAGAATCGTCTCACACAGAAGGCACGAATAAAAAAAACCTCATTAAGCAAATTAGTCAAATTAGTCATGAATTAATAAATTATTGCTGACTGAGGATCCATCCCACACCTTTAGGATGACACTACTATCCAATCAGATCGAAATGTTAAGTCCGTTCAAATCCATAAAAAGATAAAACAGGAGATTGACGGTTGTTGAGCCACATGCAGCTTATCTTACCAGATTTGTTAGACTTAATCGTCTCGAAACAGTTAAGAATTACATATCTGATGTCATCACGAGAATGAGAATAAACTATGATACAAGCCACTTTGGTTGGATCAATGCGCCTATATGTCGATTTCTATGGAAATGATTTTAATCACTCAGGGTGGTGGGGATTTATACCCGAATTCAGATGTTTGCAGTGGAATCACGTTATACGACGAGGTTTTTGAAATGGAGTTATAAAACAATTTACACTGACACAAGACCATATAACAGGGGGAACAGACAGTCAAGTTGACGTTAAGCTCTTTGAACTATTCATTTCAATCAATCTTGCCTGCTAAATAGATATTGCTTTCTACTTGTAAACCACAAATGCTAATATCTCTGAGTCACTCAGAACAACACATTTACAATTGCCTTACGGTTGGCAAAGTTTGGGCTCCAAGATAACGATTAGGAAAAAATTCGTCTGCAACTTGGATATAAAGGTCACCCAGTGTCAGATATCTTTCATCTATTCATTAACAGTTGAGACACTATTCGACAACCCTGCGGCATTCTACGAACAACTGAGTTAGTGTGTTTCGTTCAATTTGCCCATCACATTAATTTTTTTCCTATTTAAGTCACTTTTCGTTTCCAGTCACATTTGCATTACGTAATACGCGTAGCGACAAACTCATGTCAACACGCCGAAACGACTAACACGGAGCTATGTACGCGACAGCAAAAGTGAAAGACGCACCTCATTGCTTCATGTATAAATGTATCTCTATGTAAATTCTATTGGCTACACTGTGACCTAAGAGTCGAGCTGCATAACAACAATCGAATAATCGTCCACAGCAGCAGGTTGCTATTTCTCCACTAGGTACACGAACGAATGCCCCCTGAATTGAAACCATTAAGATTGATTAATTATAATTTACGTTAAGCGACTACGATACTTTAACGGTCCCCAAAGGGGGTTTGAACAGGCGGAGATACATTACCACATGATCCATGGCAATTTCAAGTGAAACGACTAAAAACCACACGAAAGAAGAAACAAAAAGTCCAAATGAGTAAATCAAGATACAAAAACATTGGAACAAAAGTTTATGCAACAATTAAACAGTGCGCGATTGCAATACCCCGGTACAGACGGTTAGAGGTACAAGTATCTCTGTAGCATGTTACAGCCAGTGCTGCTTACCTCTCCCCTTGGCTTCTGCATGATAACAACTGCACAAAAAAAAGTCGTGAGTTTATTTTTTCCGTCATTCTGTAGATTGAAATCAGTAGTGTTCGCATAAAATAAGAATATTGTGATACGAGTATTCGTACCAACGATGCGGTACTAATGGCATGGAGACGGGGAAAAAAAATTTATCCCCATACCCAGGCGAGCGTGAGAAGCGTGATTTCTGGATTTTGAACTTCCGTCAGCAATTATAGGTATGAGTATAGATCCTCACCCCTCGGTAAGCTCTACTTGCCATCGTGACATCAGCAGAAAAGATAGGCGGAGGTCGTCTTTTTCAGCCTGGTGCTCGCTATGTCATTTTTATATTTTTAATGGATGCCGTCGTTGGTTACGACTCAGTAAATAGTGTGTCACATACGAATGTAATACTTTTGTGCTAAATCTGTTCATTCTTCCCCTCGAAATTGGCCTTCTAGATGCTTAGAGATAATTTTGCGATTTTTTTTTTTTTGCGCTCTATTTGGAGTAATTTTTAGTGTGATTGCCTTTACCAGGGTGATTTATGGCACTCGGTTTTAATCGAGGCAAATTGTCAGATTCCATCATGTGGGGTCGTAAATAAACCTTCATATTTGGAAAATTATCCAAAGTGTTCTACTTCCGAACTCAAATTCATTATTTTTGGGCGACCGGTCAATTAGACCGCCCGCCTGCCAGATTTGGAGTTCAAATGGCAGTTAGTAAGGCAAACTTATAAGAACACAAGCATCATATATTCATTTTTACTAACAGCCTTTAAATTCAATTCCAGATTTCTTATTTCTGAAGCCGAGACACGCAAATCCTTTGGAAGATTGTACGCTTCTGCAAACGAGGTACCATTAAAGCACTATTCGGCGTGGTTATAGCTATCTGCAAATCTACTGGATCACTGGATCAGATATACACAATATTTACTCTGAAAGAGCTACGAGTATATGGTATAACCATATTTGGAGTCAACATCTTTAACAGTATGAACTCATTCTAACTAAAGACGTAACAGACTATCGACGACTTAAAGACGTATCTTTCGTGAAAATGTTTGGAGTTTCGCCAGAATGTAAGATAAGTAGTAGTTCATTGAAACCTCTTTTTGTTATCGACTTCAAAAAACAGCGATTAATAGCACCCTGGCGCTACCCTGAACAACCCAAAATCATTTCCTGAAGACTTATCTCAATTCGATGGGGTGACATGTCGTCATCTCAATTCTGCAATTAATCACTGGGATACATGGCAGTGCACAAGGCCAGAATCGATATTAGATGGCAAAATGTTCAATGAGTCAATCCGGCTGTTGACACACACTAATGACATCAAAAGCATGTCGCATTTCCACAGGTTCTTCCAGAAGAATTAATCTTTAGCGTACGTGAGAAGGCAGCACATACATGCTGTTGAGATGTGTACCTGGAAGTATTAACTGATTTCGAAATGTGTAGTCTTACGTATTGCAGAAGAACACGTATTAGATGCCTCTGACAATTTAGGCTGGGGAAACGACTTCAAAAAGTAAAAAGTCCTTGGTTTTGTAATGGAAAAGGCGTAATACGGCAGGGAAAATGGTTCATACGGAGTAGAAACAGAACTTATTGCTTTTTCTAATGATAAACCATTGTCAGATGGATGCAGGACTGCTCTAAATCTTGCAAAAAATAAGAAATACACGTGCGTGCTATCAAAAATTCTATGCAACTCATTACAGAAAATTCGAAACGAAAAGCCTTCGTCTTATATTGTTGTCAGTAGACACAAATTATTAACCTCAGGCATGTAGCGGACAAAAGGAGGATGGAAATCTATGACGAATACTAAGGTGGTTGCGGAGGACAAAAGTAGCGCTTATTCGGTCGGGGATTTGTTAAAAGCGCCAGACTTAGGCATTCAATTTTAAGCTTTCACCACATGAGAAACAATCCACATCAAGGTTAAGTTCACAAACATTAGCCTGATTTGCGATTACGTCCCCACAGGTGAAATGCACGATGCGGTCAAAGAATATTTCTTGGAAAAACCATAAATATGACGTTGCAGCTAGTTTTAATGCCAAAATAATGAAGGCGAACATTTTTGGTAATACGCTCGAAAAGTATAAGGGATATGGCACCAGGTCTAGAAACGGACTTACTGACTTTGCTGAAGAAGGGAATATTACCATAGCTAGCACATAATTTCCTCAGCACTCTTAAGGAACATAGTAATCGTTTGATAAGTAAACCAAATTGATTATGTTGCCATTATTGCAGTTTTCCGAATATTACGTACGGCAAATACAAACTCCAACTACTATTCAGTTGTAGCCAAAGCACGTCTACATATATGTCAGATGTCACAACAACGGAAAAATACTGGGAGGAGATTAAATATTGGTCGGCTCCAATCGCAATCCAACCGCTATAGCATCTCGTCATTTGCCTTACAACATGCATCAAGTGTTGAAGTTTGTGGTATTGAGGCCAGGAAACCTTCAGAAAACCCGCAACTGAAGAACACTCGCTGCTCCGTAAAGATCTAAACTGACCCCAAATAATATTGTAGATTAGGTGGTGTTATTTCACTTGTCTTCTTTAACATCATACTTCAGAAAATTATACGAAACTCACAAGCTAACATCAGAGCAACAATTTCCTAAAAGTCTATGGAGCAATGTAGCTGCATGTACTGATGACTATAGCAACAACCTTGCAGTTTCTCCTACATGGGCTTCACATTATATCAGAGTCATGAGATCATGAGACCTCGACGATTATCAAACGAAGAGTTACACTTACCAAACGGTTTTTCTTTGGGCTAAAATGGCAGTAAAAAGGCCTTGACAAGAAGTCCTAAGGAGGCCCTCATCAACCTAGTCGAGATGTATGGCATATGCAAAAACGAAGGCCGATATCCTTGATCAACTTGATGCAACATTTGTTGACATACACAGAACAGGGCGTATAAGTCTATAATAACTAGCAAATGAAGAGCGAATGAATACGAACACTTTGGGCAGAAAGGTCTTTGGTTCGTACCCAGCGGGACTTTGCAGTGGAAAAATGCTTAACCATAAGGCATGTGCATAAGTGAAAGCAGACATCAAGCATCTTGGAGCCAACTGGAGGAAGTTAACCGAGACCGCGCAAGATCGACACGTGTTTTATTTTATTTTTCAAAGGATCGATACAAATAAATTTGCAAAGTCCGTGATTTTTACGCCGGGGTACTATGCCCATGTCGCATACTTTGTCAATAGCATGCGGTGCACCGAGTTCCCAGGGGGTCCCCAACTTACTGCGCCCAACACTGCTTGATTTCAGTTATCTAGGCCCAGATCCACTCTGCACTGTAGCGCCATCTAAAGTAGTGAGTAAGCAAGATACCTTCAGTGCCTGTTTATTGCTTTCTTGCAATTCATACCTTTTTCAAACTAAAAATAGCTGCACAGCTATGGTGTCAAGTACCAAGCACTTTTCGGCAGTAAAAATTGGTAATTGATATACCGAACGCATCCAAATCGCAGTATCTGCCAAAGCGAAACTGCCAAAATATGATCTAAGAACTAGTATGGGTCCTCTCTGTTCTTTTATCTGAACACCCTGGACTTTTTTTTAACTTCTCACCCTGACAAGTACTGCCTTGATGTGCCCTCCCCTCTAGACTCATCGGACCATTGAGCCATATCAGCTAATTTATGGTACAACCACCACACAGTTAGAGAAAAGATTCCCAAAAGCACCGCATGGCAATACGAGACAGCTAATTGGAACGGACTTCTTTAGGAATTTTAACTGGTCGTTAGGTTTCCTCGATAACGACGTGGATGCCGCTGCTGATATGATCACCGACACTATTCACTTTGCAACGAAATGATTTATCTCTCATCGGATGAAGAGTATCAAACCAAAAGAAAAGGCATGGTACGATTCGAGCTATAAAGAGGCTATCAGAGGTTAGAGAAAAGTTTTTTTCGGTACTATAACACCAACCCGACAGAGGAAAACTGAAAAAAGTTCAAACGAGCCAGAAATGACCGTAACGCCTTTCCTAAGCGTGTGAAATTCCAATACGACCAAAAACTGAGGCAAAAAATACTGCAATGTCCCAAGGGCGGAACAAATTTTGGTCGTTCGTCAAAAATATTAGAAATTCTGCCTCATCCTCCATCCCAACGCTCATTTGTAATGACGTTCCAGCTATAAGTTCCTTGGACAAGGTCAATCTGCTTGCTGCACACTTTGCGGCCAGCTCAACACTCCCAGATTATGCTTTGTCCCTTCATACACTTGACTGCGTCGAATCTTCAATTGGACGAAGCCACTTTTGCACTCGTGTAGTAGCAAGAGTTCTTAAAGACCTTAACATTCACAAATCCGCTGACCCAGATGGTATATCTCCCTTTCTTCTGAAGCGGTGTTCTTCTTCGCTGGCAAAATCACTTCGCAGTGATTCCTACTCTTTAGGGCTCTTTTCGAGCAGATGGAAAACAGCATTTGTCCAGCCTGTTCCTAAAAACGGCGAATCTTCTTCCCTCATTTCCTAGACACCCACTGCACTTACGTCCCTTCATTCCAAGGTAATGAAAACGCTGATAAACCGTCAGCTCATGAAATATCTCGAAACACGAAAACAACAGGTCCACTGGGGATCTGATGGCATGTCTCACCGAAAAAACAGGCTCTTTTGTCGAAAAACCGTGCGATCGATGAATCTCTTCTTCAATGGATTAGTAATGATCTTTCGGAACATACAATTCAAGTTGTCTTGGACGGTTTTAAGTCTGATATTCACAAAATAAATGCTGGTGTGCCCCAGGGCTCCGTTCTGTCTGCGACATTCTTTTTAACCGTCATTAATGATCTCCCGTCTGCTACTTCCAATCCAATATACGAGTACTCCTTTGTTGATGACAGTACTCTCTGCTTTTCATATTCGTTGCTGGACTCACGTCCCTGCTCTTCGGCTGTAGAACGGGAACGGCAGCGTATGTTAAGCTCATTAAATTTCGATATTAACAGCATAACCAATTGGGGAACTATCAACAGAGTGAAATTTAATGCTTGCAAAACACAATGCTATCTGCTGTCCTTAAAGCGAAAATTAAACACTCTGTCATTATCCAAAAATGGCACTTGCATCACCGAAACCGAAAAACTCGCCATTCTCGGTATGTGTGTCAGTAACAACTTACGTTGGAATGGCCACATCTAGTCAAGTGCTCCTAAAATATCTCTGCACCTGCTAGATAGTATTCCAAACCGCGCGATAAAACTCATACGCGAAACTAGTATCAGTCAGTCGATTTACATCCTCCAACACCGATGTAATGTGTCCTGCCTCACTTTGTTTCAACCCTATTTCCACCACCATTGCTCCATTGAAATCGCCATTAGCATTCCGCCCCTTCAAACCTTCTACCGTAGCACCCGTCTCGCTATGAAAGCTCATCAATATACCCTCAAGCCCACTTTTGGACGTACTGTGAAATATCGTGAACGAATCTTGCTTTTGGAATGCCCTGCCAGCTCTCTATTTTCTAGTCACTATAACTTGCAAACATTTAAGACCAATGTACAGCGGTACCTCTCTTTTCTTCCTCTCTAAATTTCCTTCGCCCGTACTGTGTACAAACCCCTTGAGCGCGCAGTCATTATAAAAATAAAACAAATAAAAAGGGCAACCAAATGAGAACTACTGAGATCAGGAACTTGTGAAGGCTAGCTTTTGCGCAAAGAAAACACATACATCGTCTTTATATAAAAAGATCTTACCATTCACAGTTCTTCTCTTCCATGTCAGAGGGGAATACCTTAACCCCTGCTTAAAAACGGGACCACATATTCGGATATTAAAAATTTTGAAAAAAAAAGACCCAGGAAGTTCCCAGACTTGCCAGACTTGCCAGGGGCTGCACTGAGCCACATTCAGATTGATGGCCCGTTTAAATGATACCAACATTTTAGAAGTCAATTATGTAAAACAGAGTGAATTGGTTTTCACGAAACTTCGATAAGCATTGATAGGTAATCCAACGAATTGAGGGCACTGTGGTAATATATGATCTCCTTTACATTTTGGGCATTGTGTTCAAAGCCATAGCAACAGAATCAAAGTAAACCGACAACTTAAAGCAGTTCATCACCGACTTTAACACAGTTTTCCCACTGAATCCTAAGAACCCCAAAAATCTAAAATTCAAATCAATAATTCTTTTTTGCCAAATTAAACTCTTCTAAACTTGATTCCCATTGCAGAACATGAGAAAATGAATTTTTTTTTCAAGTCGCAAAACCAGAAGATGCCGCGAAGACTGTCACATCGTTCAATTAGATAAGAAAACGTTCTCGTGGATATGACATCATCACAACCAATCACCATGTAACATGGGACATTTCGTATGGAATACACAGATACACACTCGTATGGAGATGAAAGCGAAATTTTGTATCTGACATTTAAATGTTGATGCAGAGCTGGAAGACGGAAAGTGAGAACGTGGTTTGGTAGGTCAATTGGATGTAGTAGGTAAGGTAATGGATGCGATGAAGTAAAGGTCAATGATGTTGAAATTGTCGTTGATTAGATCGGTTTTTTTTTTTGTTGTTTAATTCATCAACTGAGATAGAGTTGAATGACAGAGGGTTTGTTGTTTTCCTGTTCCTGGGATCAACTTTTATTTAATTTGCAAATCTATTGAAGAGGAGCAGAGAGCGAGTAGAACTGGATTTTAGACTCTGAATGGATTGGCATAACAACAACGAAAATGTTTGCAATTATTTATTAGTTTTAAATTTGCTGCCGGTTGTCATGTTTTAGGTATCCAGTTAAGTTAGCGGATACAGATTGTAACATATTTTAATATATGTATGTCGCTAAGCTGTGAGAAAATAAAGCCGATAATCCACAAGAAGATTAGGGAATATTTTGATAGTTTAATTGGTCACTTTTGTATTCCGATTCCGAATATAAGAGGAGTGCTATGAAAAGATTTACGACTGATAAAATTGTATCACTTTACTTTTGACGGCTTTTTGCAAAGCGGGGCGGTCCTGCGCCTCAACCAATATGCCTCTTCAGATAGTTCGATTTCTGGCTAGGTGCCACCAGTAACTTGAGAACCCCTTCCAACTGCGTGCACAACTTTAGGTTACGTCTTGCTATACTAGTGTCTATGCACTCTGTTCGGCTTAGCCATCTTAATCGCTGTTAGCAAACCTTTCTGACCATCATCATATCTACACTGCGTCAATGCAGACGCCACCGAATATAACACGAGAAATGTTTCTCCCGAAGCAACTTAAATAGCTTGCACCCGCTCTTGATAGTGTTTAGATAGAGGATCTAGTATAGTGTCTTCTTCGTTCCTCGAGATATGACTTTGGTGCTCAATTGTCTTCTTGGCCCATAGAAACAGCTGTTGACAAGAACTATTCATCGTTTAGTTTTCGCACTTGTGCCGTGGTTAACAGGAGATCCTAGGTATTGTAGATATTTTCCTCTACTACCTCAAAATCATATTTCTTGTTACTCGCATTTTGCCTAAGGTGTCGGTGTTGATTTACTTTCATTTACCGCCAGACCTAACAGTTGCTCCCCTCAATCCCCCTCAGCCATCTTCATTTTCCTCTTTACTTCCCACTCCTTTCCCCCATGGGCTGGATCAAGGTGTTATACAACCCGTGTCGAGGATCAGTCTGGCCGAGGGTCCAGTATCTTGAAAAATATTTGGCTCAGTCGTGAACGGAATATCATCTGTATAACAACATCGTAAAAGACGGCTGTTCTCAAAACTCTGAAAGACTTCTCCAAGCGCCACAGATCATTGTAGGAAACCGTGTCCAAGGGCCCAAATTTAAAATGCCACAACCCCAACAAGGCCACCCAACGAAACATTTCTGAGGTCTTTCAACGAAGTCTTAAAAGATGCTAAAACGATCGCGGTGATCGATAAAAGCGAAGCCGATGAATCAGTTTCACTTTAACGGTGGCAGTTAGTCAAGTTAAAGTTTTTGGGCAGCTTCTTGGCCATCATGCAAGAAAATCTCGGACCACTGCCCATCATAAGTGATGTTGGCTGGTACCAAGGCCACGTCAAGCTTTTCGCTAGTGCCGATCAAAGATCTCTCGATGTTTATACAGAAGTCGTGACTGGATTAGGAGAGGTTTGGCTTGGTGGCAGCCCGAGGTTGTGGTTAAAAAGAATAGCCATAGCAAACTTAGAACCCGCATCTGGATTCCAGCTGAACCCTCCTCCCCAGAAGACATTCTACAGATCATTAACCTCAGTAATCCAATCCTTCCGACTCATGACTGAAAAGTCGCGAAACTGGAGGAATTTCCTCGGATTCGAGTCTATACTCCTTAGGCCTTGCAAAAAGTATGAGATGGATGCTAATAAGCCACCTTCTCCCCTAAACGAAACGGGAAGCGCAACCTCAAATCTTGGAGCGTCGATATTATTTGCTGAAATGGGTAGCGACGACTCCAGCTGAGATCCTCTACGATCAGAGAATGAAGATGAGTTTTTGGCATATTTTCAGAATCGAAGGACTCGAATGACACCGTGGAGGCTTCTCTGTTTGATTTTAGCAATGCTACGGTGCCTTCAGATTAACCTCCATCACTCCAAAACGACCTCGGCCGCACTCATTCTACGTCCATCCATAAGCGGAAAAGATATCATCGTAATACAGGAAGCATAGATTGTATATAGAAGACGTGGACTTGGGACACTTAATTAATGGGTTCTTACTCATAATCTCAGCGACCCCGACTGAAGATTGCCAAAAGTATTCGCTAGTTGTCATCGGCATATCTTGCCCACGACTATGTGGGCCTCTCCCTGAAGGGTGGTCTTGGAAGCTGGAAGGCAGAAAACTGGCCTCATCATTGGGTCCGATGCCAACTCACATCACAGGGTATGGAGGAGTGCCGGTACTAACTGCAATATTGGCAATGAGCTCATCTTTATAACTAAAATCCGACAAGAAGTGCTAGATAACACTCTTGCCTCCGGCAACATCACTCAAATGATAACGAACTGGATGGTATCGTCTGAGCACTCTTTTGCAGACCATAGATACATATATCCAATTCAGTCTGAAGGATATTGCTCCCGCTAAAAACTGTCTATTCAAAATGCTGACGAGCACTTTTAAAACTGCTCTCCTCTGAGCTCTTATGTCCTCCATGTAACACCAATGAGCTCGGCATAAAAGCCAAGGATTTTATCCTGGCTCTCAATGAAGCAATGGCTGCTTTCTGCCCTCTTATTCAACCTAGAGGCAAGAAACAGCCGCGCTGGTAGACATCAGCACTGGGACCGCTTAGAAACGCTTGCAGGAGACTTTTTAATCAAGCAAAAAACACAAGAAATGTGACAGACTTGGATTCATTTAAGGGATCCCTCAAAATATATAGAAAAGAACTGAGGAAGCAAAGGCGAGAATCTCGGAGGGCACTCTATGACAAAATATTAGGAACCTCTGACGCATCTTGGCTAAGGAAAATCCTCCCTACAAATCATACGACGCCTAGTTGTTTGAAAAAAAAACGATAACTCTTAGATGACCTTAAGTGATGAATCACTCAACCTGCTACTGGACACACACTTTCCAGGTAGCTCCCCATTTACCGTCAGTGAAAACCTAAGTAGGAGTACTGCTGCCGCGACTAAAATTCACGCTCTGATTAAAAGTTGCACTGGGCGCTGCATAGCTTCAAACCATACTAGTCTGCTGGGCCAGACGGTATAGTACCTACCGACATACAAATCTCCTTAGATATCATTCTGCCAATGATAGTGAATATCATGAGGAGTTTCGTGGAAATGATGAGAAGTTAATGTAGTTTTCATTCCTAATGCCGGAAAATGTTCTCATGTTGTCCCAAAAGACCTCAGACCCATAAGTCTATCATCTTTCCTACTGAAAACTCTAGAACGTCTGATTGATATCCACGTATGATCCATGACTTTTTCTACAATTCATCATCCCTACTGTAAAGGAAAGTCTATGGAAACGGTTCTATGTATATTTACTGACTAGCCATCGCAATCGCAATCACAACTGCACTGTCAGTTCTGAAGGTAGATGACTCACTTGCGAATTTGACCAGTCCTATGCGTATTCCAGTCAATAGCAGATGCTGCTGAAAGATATATCAGCAGAGGTACGCAGTAAGCCGATGTCCTTTCACCCTTTCTCTGGAACTTAGTGGTCAATGAATTGCCAATATACCTGAAGCAGGGTGGTTGCCTATGCACTGGACCTTGCTATAGCTGTCTCAGGACAGCACCTCAATGCCATTAAAGAACTCGTGAAGTTGTTGGGCGGATTGGGAGTAAACCCTCATAAAACTGATCTTGTCCTCTTTTCCAGCAAATATAATCCAACCATAGACCCTCCCTCAATCAGCGGTACCAAATTAGCCTTTTCAGATACAGCGAAATAGCTGGGTCTTATTTTTGATAGAAAACTAAACTGGAAACCTAATATTCAAGGTTACCCTCCTTTAAAGCTACAGTAGCTTTATGGGGACTTCAATCTTGCATTAGATACTGGCTATACGTCTCGTTTATAAAACCGATACTCACCTAGAGCGTGGTTATCTGGTCAATGCAGTCAACTACACCAAACAAAATACAGTCCAATATGTTGTCCATGCGCGCATAAGCGAAGCCTTACGCACTACTCCCTCCGCAGCATTGGATATTCTGTTTCAATTGACACCCGTCGATATTTTCAGCTGGAAAGTGGTCGTTAACGCAGGTATTCGCCTTAAAATTGATAAATAAACTAATGCATTAGGAATACTTCCATAGAACATCGACTACATGATGCCCAAGCATTGGCTTGACAAATGTAAGCATGCCTAGATCTTTCTGAGAGGAAGATGTTTTCACGGACGACAAGTCAGTCCACTTCTACCATGGCGATGTTTTCGCTCAAACCAAGCCTCTCCTACCATCTTCCAAATCACTATAGCGTGTTTGAGATTCAAATTTTGATGATTAAAGAAATCCTGTCCTGGCTGAAGAAAAACGTGGTATCTACATCTCATTCTCATCTCATCTTTTCGGATAGTCAGGTCTCAGTATCACAAAATTTTAAAACCGGCTTCGTCTGCCGATCATCTCTCAGGGAGATGTTGGTTGCTGGGTCACAGAGATATTCCAGAAAATTTTAGGGCCAGCGAAATCGCCAAAATTGGAACCACTCTACTTCTCCCACCTGAAAAAGATTTCATCGGTGTTCCAAACGTTACGTGCAAACTAGAACTAAACCTATAAACTGAATAAACCATAGATGGACTGTTGGGTCGACATGTCTAGCGACCAAATTAATCTGACCAAAAACTGGATCTAAATCGCTTTAAGAATTTGATGTTTCTAAGTAGAAAGCAACTCAGTGCTATCACAGGTGTTTGGGGTTTTTACAAACGACTTTTACCGAAACTGCATAGACGAAGAGGAGGAGGAGACGATCCTCCACCTTATATGTACATGTACATCTCTCCTCTTTCTTCTACAATGACTTAAGCAATCTAAGCCATATATAGTATATGTACGTTAATAGTCTCCCATCCTTGGTCAGAAGCTCAAATTGGTTCCAAGAGCAGGAGTATCACAGATCCACGAGGCATGACAAGGGGCCAATAGGCTTAAGTAGGTTGGCTTTCTTTCGAACAGACAGTGTAACGTAACCTAACATTTGTTTCTTTTTATTTTCTTTAAGAGTGGGATAGTCATCCATAGCTTGAGACAATGCAATTTTTTCAATTTTTTTGTTAACGACAATACTGTTTTCTGAAATCTCGTACATGTTTGCAGTTTGCGTAAAAATAAATCAAATGCAGTGGATGCCTTATTTTCATGGCAGATTTCATCCCAGAATTCAAAGGTTAACCCATGATTTAGGGCAACAAAATCAATCTCTTGATATAAGTTTTGTTCCCACTCACTTGTTCTGATCAAATTAGAATTAGGTTCTATGGATGTTAACGTAAACTTTAAGTCGTAAGCTTGAGTTCGATGACTGACAAGATTATTCCTTCAAAACTCATTAAAATATGGTCAGGACCGGAGCTAAACGTTTCTCAAATGCGTACAAAACTCTTTTCTTCATAAATCAGATCACATCAGTTGTTTTATCGTTGAGACCGCAGTTGACCGCAAACGGATTCAATTAAGTTACAGACCAAGCCAAACTTCCCCAAATTCATTTACCACATTTTTCATTTTTTAAAGACTCTTCTCACCAACCTAGACAAATTGTGGGGATTAAAAACGTGCCTCGAAGCTTTGTTGACTGATTTGCGACGTAAAAAATCACGGTTCAGCTTATGGTTGAACATAAATAAAATAATTTTTTCCTTCATCTGAAATTTTTATTATATAGGCGGAGTCCTCTAGTGGTTAAATAAAAAAAAACTTTTTTTTGTGTAAGCTCACCACGCATATAAATAATTAAGTTATAAAATAAAAAAAACCGAAAACTGCTCACCTAAGTCGCATTTAAATTTTAACCGACAAATGCCATTTCCCTCGTTTTTCCAAAAGTAACACGCAGCAAAGTGCCAAACAACGACATGTTTTTAAATTTTTTGTTTTTTTTTTTTAAATATCGTCCCGTGTGATGTCGCCGATTTAAATTATATCAATTGCGGATGGCATTGTTAGAGTAGAAAAAAAACCTCAGGTTCATATAATTTAAGTTCTGAGAATGCCAATTGATTAGAAGTGAATGACTGCCATTGACTCACAAAGTGCCTTTAAGTGGTCACATAGAAAATAATTTTAGTCGGCTTTTTTTCTGTCTCTTTTATAAATAAAATGGCACAATGAATTAAAGGCTTTTCAAAGGGAATAAGTCCCCTGGAATTTAGTAGGTGCCCCTACCAGATTCTTAGATGATGACTTACTCGTAAGTCGGAAATGAGAGTCAAAAATAGGCTTGCGCTATACAACTTCTCTCACTTATCGCTGACTTTAATTAAGCAAAACCGACAATCTGTATCCTCGTACCCGATAACTTTGCAAATTTATAGTTTTCCACTTCCGAAGTTTGCCAGGGCAATAAACTTTTGTTGTCTTTCGAACAATTCATTCTCAATCTCTCAAAACGAATCGAAACTTCAACAGTAAACTTGTATAAGTGCATCTGTGACTATTTGTATCTGATTTATGTGAAAACACAAAACCTAAGAACAACAGAAAACTATACGCGAAAATATTTACGACTGTAGGTCGCGGTTTTATGTTTTGACCGACAATTTACGACCTAAAAAGTCATAAGAAAATGGATTGCTGAAAACCATCATATTTCATAATTCGACGGTCGTAAATGGGTAGATATTCGTAGATACTCATATCTAGTGTACAAACGCTTGCAACAACTTTGACAACTTATGCTTTAAATCGTATTGTATTGGTGAATTTTATGATTTATAGTTCGAATGAGTGTTTAACTGGGTTTTGTTTAGGGTAGGTCTTCAACCAAAAATTTGGTACCCTCATACATCCGTAGAATAGGTATTTATCCAGGTCTTTAGCTCAGACATAGTTTGCTTAGTTTCTATATGGCCAGAACAGCAAGGTTATTTAATTTTTTTTTTAACAGAATGCCTCAAGGTTGCGTTTTAAGCTTGATACTTTTTTGTTATTTTTCTAAAAGAACTTCCTGGTGTTCCATTTGAAATTGTTTCGTTGAACTTAAACTCCAGCGATAGACTGCACTATAGATAGACCTTTAGTCTATCTTTCTTTAATAGTGTACTCTCCATTTGGGTCAGTTCTTCTTACAAGGTTATAGGGTGAAAAATGCCTTCTTGTGCACTGAACTTAGGAGTAATCTTCCCAGTATTGTGATGGTTATGTCCATGATGTTTACTACTAAAACCAAAGAAAAGGTGTCAGTACTTACCTGATACATCTGAATACTTATTTTGAAGACTTCTGTTCAAGATGTATGCTTGTATATACAGCATTGCTGGATTCAAAGTCTAGCAGAAACATATATAAACCTATAAAATTATTTAAGGCAATACGGATCTATTATGTCCGTGAGGTTACCCTTGCAGGGCATAGGGCCCCCACTACTCCTGGAGCTGTATCGCAGCTCTCTCCAACTCTTCCCCAGTTGTGCTGATTCGTCTTCGCCAAGTACTTCTAGGTCGGGCCACTCGTCTGCCTCTCTGCGTGAAAGGGCTCCATTGCATCGCTTGACTCGCAATGCACTCCTGACCTTTACGAGGCATATGCCCAATCCACTGCCACTTACGTTTTCGTATGATAAAGTCAATGGGTTCCCGACCTGTTCTCGCACGAAGTTCATCACTAGAGATACGGTGGGGCCAAAAAATCCTCAAGATGTTTCGCAAAACACCTATTCATGAACGTTTGCAGCTTTCTTGTGACAGCGGTTGTGACTTTCCAAGTGCTGCACCCATAAAGAAGCACGGATTCAATATTGGAGCGGAACAGTCGTAGCTTAGTCTTTAAGCTGATAGATTGTTTCTCCATTCTCCATTTTGGACAGCATTCCGAACGCAGCTTTTGCTTTCCCGATTCGGCTGATTATATCCAGTTCGGTCCCGCCATCAGTAGCGACAATAGTCCCATGATATTGAAAATTCTCTACCATCTCTACTGGTTGTCTAAAAATCTCTACTTGGTTAGATGAGGAAGTTACAAGGATTTCAGCTTCATTCTCCACCCTTGTTGTCATTTGATGGAGATCCATGATCCTATAAGAGAGTAAGCATAAGTCGTTCGCGTAGTCCAGTCGACAAAGCTGCATGCACTACATCGCTTATCATCAACAGGAACAGCATTGGTGATAGTACATAGCCCTGCCTAGCCCCAATTTGGATTTCGAACTCCTCTGACAACCTTCCTTGATGTAGAACGTGATATTTGAATCCATTATATGTAGCCCTGATAATAAATGCTATTGACATTGTCGAACGCTTTTTTAAAGTCGATGAAAAGCAGGTGAAGTGGTGATCGATATTCAACACACTGTTCGATGATACTCCGCAAGGTGTTGATGTGGCCCACACAGGAAGATCCAGTGCAGAAAGGCAGCGATTATAGAATATTACTAAAGGCGCCTTCTATTATACTCGTACTTATTCTTTTTTGGCAGGATATCTCTTAAACGCGTCCATAAAGTGCACTTTCTGGTGCTTCCTATCGAAAAGAGGTTATTGCTTGAAACTATATTGAGATGTTTACCTTTTAATTTTGAAAACGAAAGTAGGATAGACCTGTAGTCTTTCAGAATTGAGCATAAGGTACCACCACATACGAGTATGAGTAAGTGAATTTTTTTGTTTCTTGAAGAAAAGAGGTTGTATTCCATGCAAAGGTATAGGGCATGACTCATGAGCGATTATTCAACTAAGCTCTGGAGGTATTACGCCATTAAATCACAGAAAGCCAACATATTTAAAATAAAAGAAAATAAGAACACAGAACATATTCTTTTCAAACTTGACTCTTAGCTTGGGAAAGAAGGCGTAACTCCTTACTTGTTATTTAATGTGAAAAATTCTATGTAACCGGAGCAGCAGACATTATAACGTGGACTCCTCAAGTGCTATGCAGACACAGTTGAGTGGAGTAAGCTTCAGAACCAAGCAAAATCATGCCAGAGCACTGATGCTTAGCTTACAAGAGGTAGTAGCCTCGTATCTTACGAGTGTTATGCCACCGTATGATGTAAAGATTTTAGAGTCTGAAAAATATGACAGATAAACCCACAACCCCGCACGTAAATTATGACAAGTCCCGGCGTCGTAAGTTGAAGTGACAACGAAGAACGACTTCTAGAAACCAATTAGGTCTAATAATTTTAGGCAAGTTGTTTAAGTAGACAGACAAATTAACTCGGTCTCAGCTAACAGGCAGCCAGCATAAAGTCAGGTCGAGTCCCTGACGATTAAGAAAATACCTTACATCATATATGCTCCAATCAAACACGGAGCCAATATTGCCATAACGTACAATCACCTTTATGGTCCGTTGAAAAGACTGGTTCAAATAATCTGAGAACTTCCAGGTTTAAGATTTCCCAATATAAATATTATTGCGCCCATTGTTCAAGGATCGGAATCGTACGTGAAGCTAAAATCTCAGTTACCTTATCATTAAATAAACAGAAGCAATTTCTACTTGAGTGCGGCTTTGTTATAAGCGGCATATTAAGCTAAGAAGTCTTGGGTTTTTGATACATGAGTGTAAGTTCATCAAGAGTAGTCCATTATGCTAGTAGTTGGGTACTTTAGAAATAGGGTAGGCACTGAGAAGTGTTGGCGAAACCCAATGCTGTAACTATTTCTACAAGAGATAACCATTGGGTACGGGTCGATGTCCATCAGGACTGGATTTGCCAAACTTATAGGCTAGAGTGCTGGCCAACAACAGAAGTAGGAGCACTATAAAGAGGATAGCGGATGAATTCTCCAGATGGAATCAATGGTGAAGTAAAATCCCGGAACAAATCAAGAAAGACCTTATCGGGGCTACTCCGACATATCTCACGATCAGGCCGGATTTCCGAGACTAATTCAGGGTCTTGAAAAAGAGATGGTGGCGGTTAAGCCGTTACTGACTTCGGTCTAGGGGTATTCCTAATGGAACTGAACTTCCAGGTTGGGTGTTATGCCACCAGGGTAATTGCCCGGCATGGAAAAGAAAGCTGGCTATTTTAAAAAATTGAGAGGCGCTTTTAAAAGGACAATATTCGGAAGTTTTACCGAGAGCTGAAGCTTAAAATATGTGGGGCCACTATGACGCGGGCTAGTGCTGTGTAAATCTGCAGATGCAAAACAATGCCTAAACTTAACAACATCAACTCATTTCCATGATTTGGTAGGAAGAAAGTATGCCTGTAGAAAACCTATCCCCTCCCAGATCTGACAGAATGTGCATAATGTTGATGCAAAATGTTCCGTAAGGTGCAGAACCACTTAGGCCAGGGTATTTGATGTCAAAAAAGAGCTTAGCCAAGGTGTGGGCTGTTATGTTACTTCTTTAACATCAAACTTAATTAAATTGTCTAAACATGTTAAGCGAAAAGTAACAGTTTTTGAAACTGCTGGCATTGCCATCATTAGCTTTGGTTTGTCTGTGAATGAGTATGAAACCAAGTACAATATATGGTCTGCTAAGGAAATATACAGAACACCAAAAAGAGTGCTTAACTTTAAGATAGTGAAAGATTTTGTTTAGTTCGGCTCCGTCAGTAACTCGAAGCAACGAAGTAGGGTCTTGTTAAGAAATCCTGACATATTTGTTTATATTTAATTTTGTTCTGTTTTTATCGAAATATAAAATACTACACATCTTTGTTTTTTCTATTGCTCAACGACACAAAAAACAACTTATTGGGTTTTGCCACATAAAAAGTGGTTTTATAGCAAAAATTTAAAAGCCAATATTATTTTTCCGTAAATTTTTAGTCAATCAAAATGGGAGCCGTTGGCATCTATGACATTCTTCCAACGTGATACAAGGTCAAATATTCTTTTTTCGTAGAAGTGCTGACTTATTGAGGCAATGAAATCTTCAAAGGCTTTTATGACCTCTGCTCGGCTCTGGAAGACCTTCTGCCGGCAAAGTGAATCCAGATTGCGGAAAAGATGGTAATTCGTTGGGGAAATATCAGGAGAGTGCGGCGGATGCGGAAGAATTTCAAATCCCAACCGTTTTTACATCGTTACTTGTGAGGTATGGGATCTAACATTGTCATGCAAACGGATCGGACCGTGCCTATTGACCAACGCAGGTTGCTTTTCAGCCAATTTGCCATGCAATATGCAATATATCGATTTCCTCACAATATTTGATAGCGTTCATCGTCTCTCCTGTTTGAAGAAATGAAAAGTGGATTGGTCCTTTCGATGTTCACCATAACCTTTTTTGGGCGTGTGTTTTGGTTTTTCATCTGCATCCAACCACTGGCCAGATCTTTTACGATTACCATGCAGTATCCACTCTTCATCACAGGTGACTATCCGGTGCAAGAACGGTTCAGCTTGGTTTCTTAATGTAAGCGATGCGCAGATTTCCAAGCGCCGTAGTTTTTGGGATTCGTTCAGTTCATGGGGTACATTATCGAGTTTCTTTACCTTTCCTATGAGAGAAAGGTGTCGACTTATTGTCATTGGGGATACCTCCATACTTTGTGCAATCTCCCGCAAAGATTTCGTTGGTTGCTCCTAAAACAGGCTAAAATCTCCCGAACGTAACTTTCCAAACCAACATCACGCCATACGCTACATCCTCAAATGCGTCATTAATGTTTTTCATTGCCAATGACGCATTATGTCCCATTTTAAATTCGTAAAGGAAGCGGGTTCGAATTTGAGCAGTCGACAGCATGGTAAATAATTCTTAGAAAAAAAAATAACGGTACTTGCAACGAACCCTAAAATTCTCACACGTCAATCACGCGTAACACTTTATTTTATAAAAAAAAAGAAAATTTAACATTCTTGCACAGATGTTCACTCGAGAACTTCTTATTTCCCACTGAGCGGACGTTTTATATGGTAAAAGCCAATAGTAGTACAACATTATCATACTTATTTTCTCTATTATAATTTCTATTGAATTATAAACTAATTTTAAACATAGAAATTTACAAAAGATGGAAAAGAAACCTAATATGTAATTATATAACAAGAAACCGTATAAACATAAGTTTTGTTAAAAAATAGTATTTGGTGCATTCACATTTCCTCTCTTATTAAGAAAACAAAAACGGTCGGGTTATTTTAAATTTTAATTACATTTTTCCAAAACTTACTTTTTGTGTTTTGTTTCCGTTTAGACACATTTTTTAATCGAAATACTTATTCCACGGCAAAATAAATTACTTTCGTATTTTGTTTTTGATTTAATTTTACCAATCAATGCTTTTTTGAATTTTTTTTTGTTGACCAACAATTCTTTTGTTTATGCAGAAAAAAACATGAAATCTATTTGTGTTGAATAAATTATTAGAAATAAAGGTTTTTTTTGTTTCGTTTGAATACAGATAATTTTTTATTTTATTTCATTTCCTTTCAGTAAAGTGCAAATGTGATGTGAAAATTTGCTGATGTAAGGCTCAGAGTCAGTTTGGAGCGTGCAAATGGATCTATTTTGAGTGAATATGACGAATGGGGAGTGCTCGTGAGTAGAATGGTATAAGCCAACCATTAATTCGTGGTATCTGCCTAAATATGTAAACGGGATGATAGAAAAGTTTTAGTTTTCTTTTTGCACTTGCATTGTTTCCTTTTTTTTCTTAATTTTTCTTTTATAAAAAAACTCATAGCGCCCAGTGACAAACGAGTAGACCCCATATCACGGCAATATTTTCTGTCACGATATTGACCGGAATGGGGCAGACTAAGCCTTTCGTAAATGGAATAGCATCATACCGAAGCGATATAGTGAAAATGATTTAATCACACTAAAGAAGTATATGTGAATGTTAACTCCTGCTGTGGAGGCGCAAACGATATCCATCGGATAGAGTCCAGCAAGAATGGTATTTTAAGTAGTGCTGTAGGAAAAAGTACTCACTCGTTACAAAGTACCGAACACAGGAAAGTAATCAAGTATCTAATTACTTATCCAAGTATTCACTCACTCAGTGGGTACTTTTCGTATTCAGTACGATTCTTCTGCTATTTATAAAAATTAAAATTTTGTAAGAAAGCAAATTTATATATATATAGATATACAGCTATGGCCACATAAATAGCACAAGGCGAAACAAAATGCACACTTTCCATTTTAACTGTACCGTACTGTATGTACTCCTTTTATTTTAAACGATGTAAGGCAAACTTTTATGCGTGCTACTGATTCCCTCTATGCTCCAGTAAATTATGGAGAAAAAATTGTACCGTTATCAGTGAGTTCATACGTCAAATCTGCTGCTTCATTCTTTGAAGTGTTCTTTGTGGCTGGACACCAAAATAGCACAAATCGTGATAATTGGAATATCTCTTAAAATAATTTGTGTAGTCTTAATTTTTTTTGTTTTATTATATTTTCGCATAGTGTTTAATTAAATTGTTTATTACAATGGGAAGAGGTAAGCACTGCACTTCCGAAAAAAGGAGCTCAATTTATACTCTTCATCAAGACGGCAAAAAACTAGCCGAAATAGCCAAACAATTTAAATGCTCCAGAAAAATGGTTTATAACACTATTAAACTAATAAAAGGAGATCAGATTCACCTAACCCGTAACAAAAATTGGCCGTCCAGGATCAAGAAAAACCACGTTTCTGATGGATAGAACCATTATGCGGAAGAGCAAAAAGGATCTCTCAAGCCGTTCCATTAGAAGGAGACTAAACGAAGCTGGCCTATTGGGACGCATCTCCAGGAAGAAACCACTTCTTTCCAAAAAAAAATATAAAAAAGCGTTTATTATTTGCAAGAACTCATCAAAATAAGGACCTGCAGTTTTGGAAAAGGGTACTATGGAGTGATGAGACAAAGGTGAATAGAATTGGGCCAGACGGAAAACAGTTGTGCATCGCCCAATAAGTAAAGCCTTGAATCCCAAGTACACCCAAAAAACGATTGAGCATGGTGGGGTAATGTCATGGTCTGGGGTGCATTTTCCTGGCATGGAGTTGAACTTATTGTAAGGATCAGTGCAATGGAGCCCTACTCTTTCTAGTCTTTGCCCGTAAATTGGATCTTCATGCATGACCCAAAGTACTCAGCTAAAGTGGTGAAAGTATTGACGGTTTGCGGAAAAGTATTGACGTTCTTGACTGGCCAGCTCAAAGCCCCGATCTTAACCCTATCGAAAATTTTTTGGCATGATGTAAATCTTAAAATTGGGCAACAAAATTATAAAAACAATGATGAGTTATGGGAGGGAATAAAAGAAGCTTAGTATTCCATTCCGAAGAGTAGATGCCAGAAGCTTGTAGGGAGTATGGAAAGGCGATGTCTGGCTGTATTTCAAAATTCAGGCTGTAGTACGAAGTGCTGATAAGGTAATATCAAAGTCAAAAGAGATACTGAGCCATGTACTCATTATTTATTAATTACTTACAGGAAAATATGTTTGTGCTATTTACGTAGCCAGAAGAAATTTCATATTCCCTAAGTTTTTCCCACAAACATTCACTGAATATGAACATATGCTTTTAGTGAAGTAAATTTTATTTCTGTTTTGCTTACGATTTCAAATGAATAAAACTTTTTTACTATAGTACAAGTACAATTTGAAGTATGCGGATATTTCCATTACGAGTCAATTTGTGCTATTTATATGGTCATGGCTGTATATATTAATATATAAGTGTGTTTAACATTACTCAACCGCCATAAAGTAAATTTTTATTTATATTAATATAACTCGTTAGTATTAGTTAAGTTAAATAAGATTAAGTAAAAATTGATTACTATGTTAAAAAAAAAAGGAAATATGAATCCAATGGTTTCTGAGTGGACGGATGGAAGATTGGATGCTGTCGAGATCGGGCTATTACGTTTGATGGTTGGTTGCGAAGAGAACGATGAACAGCTTGATTGATCTCTAATTCGGCTTCAGTGCGTAGGCGCCAAATTGAAACTGAAATTCGGACAAAAATGATGCTAATAATGAAACTCCTGAAGTTGAGGATTTTTGGAGTAAAAATTCAATTACGAACAGCCTTGCCGTGCATTTCATTGCAGTTCATATGTATTCATATTTAAAGATATATTATCATTTTGACATACTCTGGCTTATTATCTGTCCCGCTTATGAAAAAACTCGCTCACTCGGGACTGACGACGACATTATGCACATATACTCGTATTTTTCGGCGAGTTTCAAAAGTTCAGATTTCCAGTATTCAATAGGATCTGTCTTTCTATCCATTATTGCTATTTCACTGTATTGCCTAAATTCTACTATAGCATTTGAAGTTGAAGTCGCCTTCGTCTGTGCCATACTGGTATCATAGGAATCCCACAAAAGATTCTTTTCTTTGTCACTCGTATTCTCTTGTTCCGGGTCATGAGATATTTCTACCTGGCAATACGACGTCAATTTCCATGGCATGTTTTTGAAAATCCTCATTTAAAACTCTCGTTTTAAAGCGTGGGTCTCGAAAATATGGCCTAATGCACAACGGAATTCGCATAGATCTTTTGAAACCTGTTATGAAACAACTGGCTGAGACAATGGGTAAATTTTTACCGAATTCATTTGTTGAATTCGATTTTTAAGACCATTTGAACGCCTTCCAACAACACCATCACTTTGGATGTTGACACATATTTGTCGGTGCTGAATTCTTTGGTCAGAAGTTCAAATGGTCTTAGAATACTAAGCGCTCGCTGAAGAATTAACCATTCTTTGCCCGTTAGGTTCGTAACAGGATTATGTAAAGCTCCTAGCGTTGCTCTGATAGTATCCTTCAACATAAGACAGCGCTCAAACATATAAAATGTGGAATTCCACATGGTTATAACATCCATTGTCCACTTTAAAGGCGGTTTCGATGGGTTAGCTTGGGATTGCATTATATTGAGCTTCTCCGTTGCATTGGAACTCCTGCGGAAATGTTGAACAATTCCTTTCACCTTTTGTTGCAAGCTCTGTATGATTTTCAGCCCATCCTGTACCACGACATTTTTTAAGTGGGCACAGCATTCAAGAATATCCCAACCCGTCGATTTGATTGCTAACTTTACATTAGCAGCATTATCCGTAGTAACGACGACTACCTTTTCTTCCAAACCCCATTCAACTTTGCTCGCAGATTTTCAGCCGTATGGGCTTCTTTCATATGAAACCAGTCCAAGAGCCCACTTTTCAATTTCCAGTTCTTGCCGGTAAAATGGCATGTAACCGAAATATAGCACTGCATGGAGTTGAAAGTCCAGGCGTCTGTCGTTAATGCTACAAAATCTATATTTTCTAATTCGGCTTTTAGTGACAAGCCTGCACCTTCATATGCTTGCGGCAATAAATTGCGAGTCAGCCCAAACCGCGATATCATAGAGTAATTTGGTTCTATGTATCTAAAATAAATTAGTTTTCGAATACTATAGTATAAGCAAATTAACTGCACAAGAAATACCTTAGAAGAGCATTAAATCCCTCATCATTCACAATTAAGACTGGCTGGTAGTCCTTTACAATCATTCCCAGTATTAGCCCGTCTATTTTTTTGCCGCACAATACTTATGGGCTTTTTAATAAAGCTGTGAAGAGCTGTCTGCGTAGTTTTCTGTCGTGGATTGGCATCTTGTACTCCAATTAGAGTGGCCTGTTTTGGCGCCTCTGAGGTGGAAGCACATTCTTCTCTAGGTGACGAAGAAGGCTGTCTTAAGCTTACTGATATACGAGGTTGAAAAGTTTCCGAACGAACAATGATACAAGACAGTTTTTCTCAAATTTTTTTTTTATTTTTCTACATAGTCTGTACACACTTCTCCCAGCGATGCTCCCATCTCTCTAACCCGTCCAAATAGTACTTGGTGTTTTTCTCTGCTAGATAATTGTTCACGAAGGTGATTACCTTCTCATTTGACGAAAATCTCTATCCTCCGAGCGCAGTTTTTAGATGAGGCAACAAAAAGAAGTCGCTTGGGGCTAGATCTGGTGAATAAGGTGGACGGTCAAGCAGTTCAAACCGTAATTCATGGATTTTCGCCATGGCAACCGCTGAGATGTGAGACGGAGCGTTGTCTTGGTGAAACAGGATTTTCTTTTTCTGCAAATGTGGCCGTTTTTCCGCAATTTGCAATTTCTGCCTTCAGCTTGTCAAGTAATGATGCGTAGTATGATCCTGTAATGGTTTTTCCTTTTTGAAGATAATCGATTAAGATAACTCCTTTCCTATCCCAAAAAACAGTCGCCATCACTTTCCCAGCCGAAAAAACAATTTTTGCTTTTGGAGCCAGCTCGCCCTTTGTAGTCCACTGTTTTGACAGAATTTTTTTTTTCGGGCGTATAATGGTGCATCCAAGTTTCATCTACAGTAATTAATCGGCGCCAAAACTCGGATTTATTGTGCCTAAACTGCGCCACCAGAGCGTTGGAAATGTTCATTCGAACACGTTTTTGGTCTAACGTAAGCGAACGCGGCACCTAACGCGCGGACAGCTTTCTCATGCCTAAATCTTGATTTAATATGTAACAAACACGTTCTTTGGACATTTTCATAACCTCTGCTATCGCTCTCACTTTAATTCGGCGGTCGTCTAACACCAGTTGGTGAACTTTAGCAATGTTATCGTCAGTGGTTGCAGTTTTTGGACGCCCCGAACGTTCATCATCTCCCAAGCTCTTACGGCCACGTTTGAATTCAGCTGCCCAAAATTTCACTGTGGTAAATGATGATGCAGAGTCCCCATACACAGAGTCCAACTCATTTTTGATTTGCGTAGGCGTATTGCCTTTCAAAAACAAGAATTTAAAAACAGCTCGATAGTCAATTTTTTTCATTTTCACAAAAAACACTCACATCGACTCACTCAAACGACTGTCAACTAAAAACTGCGCTTCCAAAATGACTGAAACTTCGGTAAGTAACTTTCAAAAGATGTATAACTAGCATTCACTAGCTTTTATTGACGAGTGCCGCTCTTTTCAGACAACCCTCGTACTTAAGCAAAAGTACCGAGTAGATATGAATACCCGAAAGTAACGAGTAAGTATTTACACTCCTAATTTTAAGTGGACAGTGGCATTGTTACCCATGAGTAAACACTAATGCCAAGTAGAAGTTTATTTTTGAGTGGAATGACTTTCGAATATGACTATCGACCAAAGTGGTCAACCAATTGACAACATTCCCATTCGCATACAATACAATACAAAGTTGATAATGGCTCTCTGTCAGCAAAATCTCCAATCGTTATCATTTAGTACTCGTACATTAACGTTATTTTCCAAACAATATTCCAATGCACGTGACTTGAGAAGGGCACCCGTTTTGATTGTCGTTTTTTGTATCCTTTTGCTACGACAATCTCTCGATTACGTGGGTATTTTGCTAAATTAACTGTTTTATCGGTCACCACCTCGATAAGAAAATTCTCGAATCCCTTATCAAGGCAGATATTCATATTTCTCAACACATTGGTCTTAACTAGATCAAGCGAAAATCATTTCGCGTCACTACCCTTATACAAATAAACGGCGCTAGCAACTACCCTTGAGCAACACCTTCTCCGCGAAGGAATTGTAGAAAGCCAACCCGCAAAATTTTAATAGCACCTGTGGCAGTACAAAAGTGTCGTTAGTATCGGGCCATATTCAATCCGAGGGATCGACAAGTGTAAATGAGTCCTCGTTGATTTAGATCCCGCCAGAGAATATCTCGAAGAAGATTATCACAAAGATGAGCAGAGTGAATTTGTTTTTTATTTCTGTCTTTTCTGTGTCTGTTTTGTTTTGATTGCTTTGTTTTGTGTTTGTTTTGTATTTAATTTGGGATTGTGGTTGTTCGATTTGTTACAAAGTTTTATTTGCTTGTTGATGGTGTATCCTTAATGATTTGTTGTCTGTTCTTAGCTATAATCTCGAAATGAAAATTTCCTTTGTTGTTATTTTGATTTGTTGCCTTATTTGCTATTTGTTCATCGCAGTCTTACTCTACAGCAATAGATGTTAACGAGGATGGATGATGATGATGATATTCTTTTCTACGAGCTGTACAGCTACATCGACCTAGACAAAAATGCATACCAATGCTCCGGCCCAAAGTGTCTTTGAATCCCACCTGAAGTAAAAAAGAAGATGAAGACATTGACTATAGTGGCGAGCACAATTGGCGTGCGCATCTGGAGGCAGCAGGAAGGGTTTATTTGTTAACCCTTTTTAGGGCCGACGCAAACGGCTTTTTGCATACAACAGGGTTGTTTTTTTAAATTATTTTCATTGTGAAAATTTAAACGCAGATATTAGAAAAATTTGGTGGCGACATAAGTAAATGAAATGGGCGAACTATTAGACAAATTTTTTTCAAAATTTTTATTTTTTTCTCTTATAATTACAGATATTACTTTTTATAAGTAACTTGTAACACAAACTATTTCTAAAAAAAAATTACTTGTTGTAAAATGCAGCAAAACATGGGAAAATACATAGACGTACCTGACAATGAGTACACATTATTTTGCTGCGTTTATTTTGTACTCGAGTACTACACAAGCCAAGCGATACCTACAGTAGCCGTCAATTTCATGCGGCATATGAACGCCGATATTAGTAAACCTAACATCATCTGGAAGACCCAAGGCCTTTTGGCAGTTCTGTGAGGAATTAGTCTTTTTCATTTTCGCTACAAAATTCGGAAGCGAATCGATTTGTCTCTTCCGTGTTGAGCAGTTGCTAATCAGTAATCAGTCCTCTTGCAACAGCTAATCGAAATGACAAGTTGGACATAGGGCTTGGGACCCTCAAGTTACACTCATATAATAAATTGTGAATTAGTCATTGCCAAGTCTATAATAAAATAAAAAAATGCGTCGCCAACATTTTTTGCTTTTTCGGCCAACCTCCTAGGTACCCCCTTTTTTGGTCAAAGTGATCTACTCCTCCCATTCGTTGAGTATATTGTTGGATGGCTTCAGGGCACTCTATTTCTTTACTCATTCCGTCTTTCAACGTCCTATTGCACGTCGTAACTGAAGTTGGGTGAAAAGCCAAGTTTTGTGTCTTTCCATACAAGAAATACTACCTCCTTTTTCACTCGCCATTTATACTGTCCCCGGAGTAGGTGTTTTTGATTAGCCTTAGATTTGTTCTTATCTTTGACTAACCTAGGTAAATCTGCTCTGTTGGAATTTACAGTTGCAGTTGAGTGAATACCTTGATCGTAAAGATACTGCATCAGAGCATACGAGGAAAAAAAATTGTCAATTGTAATATGTGCAGGAATTTTTTCTTCCATTAGAGCGCTTGTCAATGATTTTACCACGTTGACTCCTAAGCCAAGTTCAGGACTGTTATTACTATTTTTTCCTGTCTAAATTTGAAATTGGTAAACATATCCAGTAGCACTATCAGCTCTTACCGAAACTTTGAAGGCGCGTTTTATGGGTTTTAGCGACAAATATTGTTTCAAAGATGAAATTCCTTTGAATTTGATCATTGCCTCATCAATGCTTTGGGAAGTCGTGGATTTGGCTTCTCTTGAACAGGCGTTATTCATCAAATCTAGTAATGGCCGCACTTTATATAATTTATCGTACTGGTGATCATTCCTTCTAGGCATTTTTGAGTTATCAGCCAAATGAAAGTTTTCCATGATTTTCTTGAACCTTTTACAGGTCATGACACGTGCTATTTCATCGACTAGAAAAAAGGGATCGCTAGACCAATACAGCTTCCAAGAAGGAATATTATGTAATCCCAGGAGTATAATTATACCCAGTACTAATTTGATATCTGTCACCGTCACTGGTTCCCAGTTTTTTGATTTTTGCTGTACAGCTTATAGATTTGTCGGTTGTTTCTAGTATTTCGTCAGAAAAAAATCTTGTGAAGTACGAGTATGCTAAAGGACTTGTGCGACTAGGAAAATATCAGAAAAACGTTCTGGATTAGGCCTCTCCTTAGACCACTTTATCTTCTTCCATTCATTTTCATCTTGATCGGAATCAGATTCAGAAGTCTCAATTTCTGTTGGCATATTTCGACGACTTCGCATTATTGGCGTATCTTTATCATCGAAGCTATTAGCTTTTGATACGACAGACTCAGGCACATTTAGTACTCGACTTGTAAACTCATAAGAGCACGACGGCATGGGATCAATAATATCAGACGTCTGGGCATCTAATGCTACAGATTCAGACACACCAGAAGATAAAAAAGAATGTTCGTCTTGCCTTCCCGATTCTTCAATTGTTTGCTGCCAACAGTCCTCATCATCTTCACATTCGTCTTTCGAATCCTCGGGGTTTTCCAAGCCGAATAGAGATTCCAACTCTTTTTCTACATGTTCGTCCCGTACATATTTAGGCAGTGGATAATTTATTACCACCAACATAGGGTAGTGGCATAAATATTGCCATCAAATATTTTCTACTTCAGACTGCTATAATTTCCAAACCGTTCATGACAGTGAGCTCATATTTTGACACATGACAGATAATTTTATTATTTACAAGCCTTTTAAACGATTTGCGTCTCAGTTATGTTGAAAAAATTTTATCAGCGATGTAATTCAAATGTGATAGTGTGATTGCTTTGTATTTGGCTGCAAAACCACAAGTAGCTATCGTTAGAGCCCTCCAGCACCTCAACGTGGATAAATCATTTGTGTCTCGAAACATAGCTCGTTACCGTGATACTGGCAGCATTGCAAAACGCCACGGAGGTGGTCATAAAACAACAGCAACATCGGCAGAAATGGTTGGGAAAGTGAAGGCTCGAATTGAGCGAAATCCACGTCGAAGTGGAAGAAAAATGGCTCGTGAGCTCAACATATCGTTGGAACGGATGCAACACATACTGAAAAAGGACCTTAGGCTCAAGCCATTGAAGTTCCAAAAAGCACATGATCTTACACCGTAACAAAAAAAGTTAGAGTCGAAAGAGCGAAGGAGTTGCTAAGCTTGCACGAAAGTGGTGAGTTGCCGAATTTGCTTTTCTCCGATGAGCCGCCTTTTGTTTTCGCGCAATATGTCAACGAACAGCATTACCGAGTTTACTTGTCAGAGAGGTCCTTCGAAAATTTACACCTTCGGACGGCCACCAGAAAGTAGGCAGCACCGATGGTGATGGTTTGGGCCGCCATAATCGCCATAATTTGGACCGTGGCGTCAAAATTAATGCGATCGTGTACCGTGAAACTGTCTTAGAGGCAGTATTGAAGCCTTGGGCAAACAATCATTTCGGTCGGAGACCGTGGACATTTCAACGAGCCTCGGCACCGTCTCACAACGTGTGCGTCAACCAAGATTGGTTAAAAAACAATGTTCCACACTTCATTTCTTCGACACAATGGATTGCAAATCCGTTGGATATCTCTGTCTGGGGTATTTTGAAGGCGAAGGTTGTCACTAAAAAATACCAAAGTTTGGACCACCTCAAACAAGCACTTCGCCGGGAATATGCCAAAATACCGCAGAGCCAATTTCGTGCAGGGTGCGATGCTTTCTTCGGCCATTATTCGCGCCAAAGGTGGACACATTGAAAACTACTGATACAATTTGAAAATTGATGTATTTTCCAACATTTGGAGCCATTCTCCCTGTAGAATATAAAGTAATTGGAAAAGAATCTTACCATTTTGTTCGTTCATTCAAAAGATTTTACTGGATAAAGCTAGAATACTATACTCAACCTCGTTACGCCGTTTCAACTAATAAATGTCAAACTACGCGCCAAAAAAATCCATTTTGGCGGTTTAATTCGTGGTACACGTAGATCTGTGTTGCCACTTAAAAAAAAATATCTGCGGTTATGTTACAGAAAAACTAAATCTAGTTAAAAGAAGTTGGTGGCAAAATTATTGTCACTGCCTTAAAAAGGTTTAAAACTCAGGTCCTCATGCGCCATCAGTAATAAATAAATCAAAAAATAAATAAATAAGAAGGGAACAGTTCTGAAATGACCTATAGATCTGCAGATGGAATACTTCGGGATAGCTTTAAACCGCCAACAAAGACTGTTCCCATATGTCCCTGATGTCCATGATATACGAGTACACCAAAGCTCGACACAAATCAGCTGAAATAGCCAACTCTATCAGAGGATGGATGAAAAAGTTAAGAATGGACAAAATGCAATAGTCAATCGACATTCGTTGCAATACAACCCGTATTCCATAACAGAGTGGCACGTTCTAACGTATCCTGCTGGATTTGAGTGATTAATCAGACAAAATCTCCGTCTTATCATGTCAAATAGAAGCCTCCAAAAAATTGGCTCTCGACTCATCCGAGCTGAAAGAAATCAAATACTAACAAAACAAACATCAAAAAGAGCATGCCACTGTTTACTTGAACCATCATAACCTTGACTGACCCAGATACTGTTTCTCTGTCAAGTGCCTGATTTATCATCGAAAGATAAAAACAAAAAATTACCCCAAAAACACACAACACACATTCTCGCATAAATTTTGCTCTCCAAAGACAGCAAAAGACAATCCAAAAATCAAACAAAAAACCTTTTATCGGCTTTCGAAATCGGAGACTGAAGCCAAATTGTTCAAATATTTGCCACACTCAGTACTCGTATCTTTTTCACATCGATGGACTGACAGTCCACTCCTGGATTTTCGCTTAATTAATTTATTTATCGAACTTTTTTCTTATTCTGTACACATATTCCTTGCAGAATGACATATGAAACCGAACTTCCGGTGCACATTTAACCGACTTATATCCCATCCAGCAATCCATCCATTCGTCTGGTTAAAATTACAAGTACGAGTAGATACACTCATACACAAGCTGAGCAGGAGTTGTAAATATACTATCTCACGGCTGCAATTCTATATACTTTGAATAGTGCTCTCAGATGTGATTTTTCTTGAATTTCCTCTTCTTGGATGATGATCTTCCCTTTGTCAAAATAAAATTGAACATGCATCTACAAAGTCAGGACAGATTTAGGAAAACACATTACAGGACACAAATTTCATTCCATTCCAAATTCCATTAGTCGTAGCATCAGAAGGTAGGAACGGAACTAAATCCGTAAAAGTAGCAACATTCACTTCACAAATTGGCTATTTCTCTTCGTCTGAGAGCACTAATTTAAAGGCTTACACTATACTCACAGTTGCAGTCGTCAATCTCATACTCATGTGGATATTAATGGGCGCACAATTAATTAAGAATGTAATTGCGAATATTAAATTGAAAATTCCGCCCAGTCACTGGTAGAGGTAGAGAAACGGTAGCCCTTAACCCCCTCTCTGTGGTTGTGCGTTCTGGTATCCGTGTGCAAATGGAAATCGCCTAATTAGCTGTGCGAAACCATGGGAACAAATTTGAATGCAGTGCTTCGGATTCCCTTTGCATTGTCATTTTCCAAATGAATTTGTGAGATGTAGCGTGGCCATTGTGTTTTATGAAGCCAAGTCGAGGAGAAACTTTCAATTAATTTCTGAACCCTTCAGGTTGGCTGTGGTTTTGAGTCAACCACCCACCATTATTACAGGACAGGGCATTCCTTACAAGTTTTCCATGACAAAACGATGAGAGTTTATAGTTCCAACTACGAATTCTACTGCCTGGGTATGGTCGTATCCGAAACAGTGTAGAGATGGTGATAATGGTGGTGGAATGAACCACCGGACTACTACTGCACTCAGAATAGAAATGATGATTCTGGTTGTGACTGTGGGTATAGTGGGTAATCATGACGTTTTCCATTGGATGAATGAAATTTTGTGGGGGTGACAAACGGATTTGCATTTTTTTTTTTTTAAATTCCTCACCAAATGAGTTCTAGGTGTAATGTGTTGTCCGTTGTCAAGACTTGGACTCTCGGGTTTTATTTATTTTTTTTTGTTTTTCATTCCTGTTTTGCCGCCTGTGGTTTTCAGTTTTCGATGGACGACCGAATGAAGAGATGAGAGTGGTGCAGTGAGTGGATGGTTGTGTCGCGGTTATGGAGGACTACTAAAAGTTCTAATGAAAAGTTTCGTTCTTCTTCGGAGAATTTCGGAAAGTTTTTCTTTCAAATCCAATAACGTCAACAATAAAAACTTTGGGTGGGTAAGGTAAAATTTGAGAAAAATAAGTTGTTCAAGGCCTCAATATTTTTTTCATTTATTTATGCTCCTTGGTCATTTGAATGTGACAAAGTTGTCATGAAAATGAAATCAAAAATTCTACAATCAAAATGAACGTTAATTGGATTCCTATGTGTAAAGCTAGACAAGCGAGAGGTGAGCGAGAATTTTGGTCAAGGTTGGTGTTTTTTTTGCAGAAGATATTCCTATTCTCCTATAACTGGTGCCAAGACCAAACAGCTCCAGTGAAAAGAAACCGTCTGAATTCTTCAATAGATACAACATCTCTCAAGACGCAAGGTTTCACTGACATTGTTCCAGCAATCACGAATATTCTTATGGGAGAAAATTGTTTGTCGTTATAAAAGTTCCATCTAAGTAAACTGTGAAGGACAAAACCAAAGAAAGCTAGGCGCTACAATCAAGGCTGGTATCTCCTTTCTAACGCTTCAAAACTGAGATTTTGTTAATGGCAACAGTGTGAGTTAACCTAATAATTGGGACGCCCATTAGTAGTCCCAACCACCTCCACCTGGACAGAACGATTTGTGTCCCCCGTTGTACCAGGGTCGACATGAAGACTTAGTTTACACTACGCAATTCGAGGACATTATCTGTTAGTTTTATTTCGGCTCCCCAACCATCTTAGGTTGATGAGTACGTGTACTGTTGTAAAGGGTGCTGTTTTTAGAGATTTGGTTTTTAAACTGGCAACACTGTTTCTACACATTGTCAATTGACAGTTGAAAGTTGATTTGTGGTTAGTACGATTTGCCATTTTGCGATGAATATTTTAACACTAGAACAACGCGTGCAAATTGTGCAAACTTATTTTGAAATCCCTGGTTCGGTTCGGGAAAATTATCGTGCGCTACGTCCATTTTACGGTCGACATAATCGCCCATCTGAGCAATTTATTCGGATCACGATGAATAGTTTTCGCAGCAAGTACTCTCTAGTGGATAATACGCATCCCCAAAGACGAGGTCCAAATCGCGGAATTTCGAGTGGAGAAAACCAAGAAGCCTTGGTTCATCTATTAAAAAAAGCTAATATCATAGACATTAACATTAGTTTAAAGTAGATTATTTCATATTGAATTTGTATACTTCTAAAAGCAAAACCCTCTATTATTATCAATAGTCCAGTTTACAAAGTACGTTCCGAAGTAAACAGGACTCTTTAAAAATAGGTATTTCTAGTGAGACCACCTATAAATCTACGCAATTACAGGCGTCGGAAAGGTAGACCCTTCACTGATGTACTGTCAAAATTGCATGACATTTGGACGAATAAAAGTGGAGTTATTGCGTCTAAAGTGAGTGTATGTTTGTGTCATATCGGTAGAAAAATGACTGACGACCAAAAATTGCTCAGAATTCAACATTCAAAGGACATCATTATGGAGGCCAAAAAGAACAAAAATTTCCTTTACAACATTGTGACTGGTGAAGAAACGTGGTGTTCTCAACATGATCAGTGGAAGACGCTAGATCTGCCAAAGTCCAAAAAATTTCGCTTGAAGAAGTCAAAAGTGAAGACAATGTTGATTTGCTTTCCCGATTCCAAGGGCATTGTCCACAAAATGTTCGTTCCACTAGGCCAAACAGTTAATGGACAAATCTCTCTTGGTGTTTTGAAGCATTAGGTGCATCGTATTCGTCGTATTCGGCCAGAATATCGCGCAGAAGGAAGTTGGAGTTTGTTGCATGATAATGTGCCATTTTATGGATCGACACATTGTGATCAATTTTCGGTCGCATTTTAACTGTCAACCACTCGCCACATGCGCCTGATTTGGCACCGTGCGACTTTTACCTTTTCGGAAAAATGCATTTGACGATGAACTGAAGGCGTTTTGTGGACGTAGGAGCCATCCGACTACCTGAAGGACATCACCGGCGACGATCTAAACCACTCATTCTACATGCTTTTAGACCGTGCAAATCGCTGTATTAAGAAGAGGACTATGGTATTTTGAATAAAATAAATCGGTTTTGCCAAAATAGCTTTTTCTGCTTTTCTTTGTATTCTCTTTTTAAAAATTTTTTTATTTACTTTGGAAGGCACCTTGAACTTCGTTTTGAAGCATATACGCAACGATATTGTCGGAAGTGGGTCCCTCTCCAAATTGATCCCTTATGACTATCCTCTCGGTATCGTATAGTGGACAATGGAAAAATTCGCGTTCCGAGACAGTTTCACAATACGGACCGTTTAGGATATTTTTGTGTTTGAGGTTAGACCGATACTCTCTGAAACAGCATGTCCCATCAAAAACTGTGTCAGATAGAGGTTAGATAGAAGCATCTACAATATCATGAGTATAAAACGATCCGACTTCCTTTGAGAGATATGTTCTATTTTATAGAAGGTTGCGATACTACGATTTTTTGATTTTTTTTGTATTTTCTTTTTTCGCTATTTGATCAGCCGTATTTGGCTAGCTCGCTTTAGAGCCTAACCATTTCTTCAAGGAGAATGTCGACAGGTAGCATTGAGTATACGGCGAGTATAGCATTATGCGAAACAGTTCGAAACGTATTGGCGAGGCTTAGTGCGTTAATGCAGTGGACAGATTTAACTCCCCGCACGTAAGACTTAACTTTTGCGGCACTTGACCATATTTCCCCTTTGCCCATGGAACGAACGCGCAGCTCCATCAGGATGTAGTCTTTCATCGTTCTATAGTACCGGTTCTAAGACCGAACCCGTTCGCCGAGTTCGATGCGTTCTTTACCTCCAGGCTTATAATGGCGCAGAGTTTTTGGTGCCTTCTTTCCAGCGTCTGGCTTACACAGCAATTTTGGGCTCTAGTTATACCGTCCACTCTTTACTGTGACTTACAAAAACCATATTGGTGTTCCGATAAACCTCCGGCTGTTACTATTCCTAGCAAGAGTCTATTGTAAATGATGCATTCAAGCATTTTTCCTACCGTGTCAAGCAAACAAATAAGGCGATAAGACGAAGGACCATTGAAGTTCGCTTTTCCTTTAGGCAATAGCAGTAGCTGCTGGCGCTTCCAAGGCTCAAGAAAAACGCCTTCTTGAAGCCATGCGCCAAACATTTCGGCAAATAATTCCGGTCGCATTTTAAAAGCAATTTTAAGGCTTTATTTGGAACACCATCCAATCCAGGTGATTTTTTTTTCGCGCGCCTTTTGCATGTTTTGAATAATTCTTTGCGTATAATCATAAGTATGGGGGTATTCTCGTGATGAATATGACTAACCGGCACTTCAATTTCTTGGCGAAGAAAAAGGGTCGGAACTATTGGTCATAACAGTATTGCCGATTGAATCCTGGGGTATTTCAGCCGCACTGATACAATTTGACAAGCCTTATCCCATACATCGTGATTAAGTTGTTCACAAAGATCTTTAAAGCGAAGACGTTTGCTGGACTTGACCGGTTTTTTTAGTCGGTTTCTGGCTTGTTGAATTGCACTTGCTGGTCATCAGCATCCCGAGTATGAGAACGCTGGTGAGTTCTTCTCGTTCGATGGCATACCGATCTTAGTTTGACGATCGCCGGGGGCCACCACCTAGACATTGGCGCATTGCATGCCTTGATTATTGACCGCGATACATGGGTTATAAAACCCCGACACTTCTGGCTTGAATTATCGGCTCACTAAAGGCAAATCTTAGAAGATCGGAGTGCTGAATTGATACCGGCGGTAAACTTTATAGTATCCTGATCGCTATGTGTATAATGATCACTCATGCACCAGTTGTTATCTCTCAGCAAACCGCTGCTTGCAAGATTGATATCAATGTAAAATTTGTGCTAAACGTGTTTGTTGTTGTTGTTTGTGGTTCCAACGTTAGCTAAAACAATATCCAGACAAGAGCCCCATGACTTTTTGTCACTCATTTTAAACGGAGGTGGTTCTTTTTACTTTGGCTACACAGTTTCGACAGTACCCATTCTATATTGTACGTCGGCTCCTGAGTAAAATATACAGACCCTAATACACTGCTTTCATCGGACTTCAAAGACCGCATGGTCTGGAATGCATAAGCGCTTTCCCTACGATCACTGGTTTCGCCATAAACGCACCGATCAATCGCTCTCCCTTAGATAATCACATCACGGACTGAACCATTAAAATAATGTTCTTTTTAAAGAGTTTCCTCTACTGATAGTTGGACGATCGACAACTGTAAAAAGAATGATTCTCCAAGTTGCAAACAGTCTCTAAAACGTCCTTTTTACTTACTTAGACCAGGCGCCCAGCTAACACGCCTCTCCAGCTAGCGCGATCTCTTGCCAGCTGCCTCGAGTTGCGCACAAGAGACTGGCTGAGACCTACTGTGCCCCACCTAAAATAAGGTCGTCATCTACCGCGCTGACTGGAGTGGAAAACTTGCCGAGCTGGTACATGGGCTCAAGATGACTTGGCAATCTAAACCGGGTTATCCGAGCTTTTCTGACGAGGTTGGCATCACTAGGCCGTACAGTTCGCGTTGAAACGTTTTCTCCATATTCCATTGATGCAAACCGGACCGAAAATTACGCCTTTTCATTCGCTTTCGCCGTAAAGCAGGACTGGGTTGATAGGGCATCTATCAGTAGCATAAAATGCAGATTCCTTTCAAACTTAAAAAGTGCTAGCGTAACAATGACAACGCAGAGCATTTACTGTGTGATCATTTTAGGGGCTAAAGTAGGCTTTATACGAATGTTTAAGGCATTTCACAAAAGGACTCCGTGTCGATAGAAAATCAATAACGTGAGATGTGCATGCAGAGAAAATTCTGCAGTTATTGCTACCATTGATGCCATTTATGAACGTCTCTAATTTATTTGGCAATATGATAGTCAAAGAAGGTTAGATGAACCCCTAACAGACAATAGGGGAGTGTCAGTCATCGGTTAACATCGCTCTCTATTGGATTGCATTCTCAAGTTTGGTATTAGTGGTTAATTACGATCTGCACAGAACCCTGTTAATTTATCAAAAAACATAGAGATTTCGTCGATAACGAACGGCAATGATTCTACAAAAGAATCAGCGAAAGCCCTAATGAACACCCAATTCTCGTGCTGCCGGTAAAAGAACATATCACCAGGGAATCCATTTAGAGTCCTAGTAAACAATTATATTCTTACATATAGTATTACATCAAATAAGGAAAAGTTCCTTTGCTGCTCCAGCTAACCAGCTCTTCCACCTAAAAAATAAATAAGCCGACATAAAATCCTTCCTACAAGATTCAACGGCTCAGCAAACGTCGACTATCACTATCCAGTTAGACTTAGGACACGTTAGATTCACTTTGAATTGGAACAACAGATGTAGAAAGCATGTTAAGCTTTTAACGTCTGGAGCTAAAACTTTTGCGAAACGTAGTAAACGTATACTAAGTTACGGCTCAGTAGCACCCTCACGTACCTTAGGTTATGCGTAATATTTAGTAGAGTTGGGCCGGACTCGTATGCACTTGGCTTGTGCCGTCAAGAACATTATTTCGTGTTGTCAAATGGAACTAAAGGGATTTAGTTACTATTTAGTAAAAAGTTACTATCTCAGTTAAACCCTAAATTTTAAGGTGTAACAGCAACCACTTAAATTACAGCCAAACTCGAATTCAGAAAGACGTTCAGAGTCTTACAAATTAAAGAGAGGATGCCTACTACATCGACGGGCGCGGGATGGAATTCCAAGTCGAATTTGAAATTTTTGTTTACCTTCTAAATTAGGTGGAGGTACTATCAAAGGAAGAGGCATACACTGCTTAGATTTAACCGTATATCCTAAATCAAGACAGCAATTCGTATCGATAGCAAAGCTGCAGTCCCATTCCTCGTCAACGATTTTCTTTAATTCAACGACGTTATCTTCTTAATTGGAAGTCCCGTACAAAGGGAAAATCATCCAGCTTAGCAGTCGGTGTAACATCTTTCTTTTCTCCGAATTGCAGGGCAAGTGCTATGGACTAGGTAACCTTGCCAAAATGTTCACCCTCAAGCCATTTTAAAAGTCACTTTATGATGTCATCTCCAACATCACCCTCATACCAAGAAGGATATCACCACAGCAGCAGTTAACAAGAATGTTGAGACCTTGCTCTACGCTATCTAACAACATTACCGCCTTCACAGAGACAGTCACTGACTACGACTAAGAACAGCACTTACATTTTCAGACGCACTGAAAAGCCCGTGAGGTAAGGAAAGATCTGTCCACAAGGCTTGGGTGGCTTGACCCAAACAACTCACTTGTTGTGGCCGAGTTGTTGACAATTTTCCAAGTTCTCACAATTGTTAAACCGTTCACTTCTTTGTTCTAAGACAGATGCTCTAGATCGGTAATTAGCAAAACAAGCTGGGTAACCATCAGAACTGACGTAAGTGGATTCATTTAACTGACCTGGAGTACCTCTGTCACAATATATGCTGTAAAATTCCCACAGATGTTTTGCAGTTTACTGAGCAAACTACCCAATGACGGGGAATAGGTTCTTCTTATTTTGCTCTATCTGTTTCGATGCATTTTTTCCCCCTGGCTACCTATATAAGACGGTAGGCTGTACTAAAATAAATTCAGTCTTTATTTTGTAAGCCATTGTTTCTGAATAAGCCGTGAATAAACCTTAGAAACGATGAGATTATTGTGGATATTTCTATTATTACCCTGTCTGATTGTAGCTGAAACAACTGAAGCTGCAGCAACGACTGAAGCAGCTACAACCACTGCAGCAGCTACAACAACGGAAGCAGCAACAACCACTGCAGCAGCTACAACCACTGAAGCGGCAACTACAACTGAAGCAGCCACAACAACTGCTGCAGCTACAACAACCGAAGCAGCGACTACAACTGCTGCAGCTACAACAACTGAAGCAGCAACAACAACTGCTGCAGCTACAACAACCGAAGCAGCGACTACAACTGCTGCAGCTACAACAACTGAAGCAGCAACAACAACTGCTGCAGCTACCACCACCGAAGCGGCGACTACAACTGAAGCAGCAACTACAACTGCTGCAGCTACCACAACCGAAGCGGCGACAACAACTGCTGCAGCCACCACAACCAAAGCGGCGACTACAACTGAAGCAGCGACAACAACTGCCGAACCTACCACCACTGAAGCCGCAACTACAGAACCTGAAGATGAAGAAACAACAACTGCAGCTACAACTTCAACAACAAAGAAGACAACAACAACAAAGAAGACAACAACAACAAAGAAAACAACAACAACTAAAAAAACAACCAAAGCGCCCGCAACTACAAAATCTACAACCAAAGCACCTGCAACTAAAAAATCTACAACCAAAGCACCCGCAACTAAAAAATCTACAACGAAAGCAAGTACCTCAACAACATCTAAAGGAAAGACCGCATCCTCAAGACCGTTACGCACAACAAGAAGACCAGCGACAACCAAGAAAGCAACTACAGCCAAGCCAACAAAGAAAATTAGCTCTAGACCATTGCGCCCCAGTGCAACTAAGGCATCGGCAACAACCAAGGCGGCAAAGAAAATTGGCTCTATGCCTCTAAACCAAGCCAGCAGGCGAATGGGTTAAGGTCTCAAAGTTGTAAATTTGTGTAAAGGAAATTGATGGCACTTACATTACGTAGGTGGTTGTATGTAAAAATATAATAAGAGCTCATTCAAAATGTTTTCTTGTTAAACTGTTCCTTGGCGGTCTTTTAGTTCTTTCCAGCACGTTCCAAATTTCAGCGATATGGTGTTTTTGAAGAGCTTACGTATCCAAACTTCTAGAGAAGACCTTTCAAAACATGTCGCTCATGTACAACTCATTCCTTTTTTTATGTTCAAAGGCCCTTCATTCCATTTCACTGGAACCTAGAATCTACAACAACGGATCGCCGGTGCGATTTGGACCTTATTTTCGTTAGTTGGTTAACTTCGGCATAGGCATATTGTTTATAGGACGCTAATATTTTAGAATGCTTTGCAAAAAACCAACAAATATTTGGCATATTTGGGCCAATACACCTGCAGCCTGGTGCGAGCGTAGGACCGATACCCACAGACGAAGTGCTTCGCTTCGTTGTCAACACTGTCACAGCAAGAGTCGTGGGATGTTGTGTCGCTTAAGTACTTACCAAAAGCATAGAGTTAGCACGTAAGTAAGCAGTCTGCAGTCTCTTGTACTGAGGGACAGCAGGAAAGTTACTGACCTTTAAGAGGCATTTCGAGGCAAAAGGTCGCCAGCATTTTGGAAAGTCATCCGATCTGAAGGTATCTCCAAAAGAAACCCAACTGTGAGTGGAAGCCCTTGCCGAAGATAAAAACACTCGCAATGTAGATTCGGGACCTAAGAAACTCTCCTCTGTACCTTGCCTAATAAGTTCAGCAACGTTCTCATTTCCCGCGATCCCCTAGTGACAACAAGACTCTGTGATGTCAGCCTTCCGAGTGCGTTTAGAGACACCTTGCAGTTGCGAACGCGAAAAAAGAAAAAAAAAAAGCCTTAAGTACAGCTGAGTGATCGCGATAGATGTAGACACTTATCCTTCCACTGATACTTGAAAATATAGTTCAATTCAATTGGATTGTGCTTATCTCCGTTTGGAAGACAGACGCAAATTTTCCTATCGAGGAGTTATATCTAACGTTGTCGTCTTCCAAAATCCTGATAGAATCTGACCTATGCCATTCTGACCCCGCTGAGCCACGAGTTCTGGCACCATTGCATCAGACAGGATGTCCATAAGACCAGAGTCAAAAAATTGTTGGCACTCGAGGTCATTAAAACTCTAGTTATACCAAAAATCGCCAGTTGTATTTTGACCCTTCAAACCCTTAATCGTAACATCCGCCTCGCTAAGAATGCTCATTAGTTTACCGTTAAGCCAACACGCTTAAGAAAGGCCCTCATAAGCTCATTATTTTCTAGTCATTATAACCTGCAAACATTCAAAACCAACGTGCATCGATATCTATCCTTCTTTCCTCCTTCACTTTCCTTCGTCCAAACTGTGTCCAAACATTTTAAGGGTACTAGAAACCCCTTGAGCGCCCGCTAATTTAAAAACAAAAATCACTTATTTTGAAACGGAATATGGTCTTAGTGATATGAATTCATTAGTGCGTCTAAATCAGAGCTAGGCGTGCTAGGAAAACCCCACAGAAACGAAAGAGACTCTGGAAAAAAAAGCCTACAAAAAGAAGCGCTGACGCATTTATGTAAAAACTTGTTACGCCAGACAGCCGATGTAGAATATAATTCTTATCATGTTATAGAGGCCGATACATACGATAAATACAATCCAAGCCCCATGTCATGCCGGCAGCTCCTTTATATTTCCAGAAAACTGGTAGCACTTTGGAGGTTTTCGACGCAAGATGTTAAGTCGAAAGAAGATTTTCATCCACGATGACACCCCATACCCAGCTCCGTTGGGAGAATTATTGGTGATGCCTTTTAGCACTAAATGAGTCAGACCATTTAGCCTCCTTTTTCTTATGAAGGAAATAGAAGAAGTTTAAGAGCCCATTTCTTGGACAAAAATGTTTGATTAAGCCTAGGGCTGTCTGCGGTTTAGGGCAAAAGGTCCGACAGCTACATCATCTGTATATGCCTGAACGTGCACGTCGGAGTTGTTAAGAGACTTGCGTTGTTGATAAAAATGCCGAAGATATACTTTATCTTGTCGAGTATACCTTTAGTTCTGCCCACCAGATTTGAAAGAGCGGTCTCGCAAGATATTTCACGTTAATAGTCAAGTTAGACACATGCTTCTCAACCATTCTCCGCATGGTGGGAGCCAGGCGGCTTAAAACTATGAAAGAATACAACAGCATACTCAATGGCCTCATCAGTTCATACAACGGATGATAGACACCTGCTACACCGGATTTATTACTCAGCTTATTTGCATCTTCAACAAGCTGTGCTTCGGTTCTGATCAGGTTACCTGATAAATGAGTTCCAAACATGAGACAGGGTCACTGCTTTCTACTCAATATATGTGCCATCAGATCTTCTAACTGTTGCAAATCTTGTCTGACTACTTCTCGAAACCCGAATTATCTTCTTCAATTCCCTTTTGGTTTGTAAAGATTGCCCTAGATTCGAAATTCGAAAATGTTCTGCTTTTCAGACGTAACATAGTTGCTACAAACGAGGGACTTGCAAGAGCTTTTTTCTCGCATGACCTCCCTGTTTAAAACATTTGGTTAGGGTACCGTTGAGGTTATAAAGACACTTATCTACCTTCCGTCTTGTTCTGAGATTTAACCGGAGCATTGACGGATTTGCCAAGCTCCATTTAGTTTAACTTTAACAAGCTCTAGACTCTAGCATTGAAGCCTCCCATAGCACTTTGCATTCAGTATTTTTCTAAGGATGTTGCCTGAGAGCAATGAAGGTTAGTCACATGCAACCCAGGATCACTCCTTCGTTAAGGCAGGACGATATAATTGGATCAGAAGACAAAATTACTAGAAATGTTGGGATAAATCCTTGCCGCTCCTTTCTTTCTTTCTGAAAAATTGTCGTTTTAGTCAAACTGAAAAGTAATTAACAATTTAAATACCGGAAAATGGGTTCCCCTACGGAGACTAATCAGATTTCATGCTCCAACTTAAGGCCGATTTCACACTCCAGTTTACAGTTTGTTATAAAAGATAGTTTTCTTGCTGTGCGACAAAACGTTGGTATCATTCGGAATAATGAAGCTTGCCTCACTTTTGTTACTGCTGGTTTGCTTTGTAGCACTCGCTCAAGGACAGGTATTATTAATTATTTTTAGTGAGCGTCTGCTCAGAAACACTTTTTGTTCTTAACTTTCAGGACGGTCCGCCTCCTCAACCGCCTTCTCAACCGCCACGACTACCTCCATCATACCCATCCTGGAGTCTTTTAACCGTAGGTCGCCCGTTTTAAAGCGATGAAACTTATACAATAGTTCCGTTTAATAAATATGGCATATCGTATTAGCTTGACATAAAATTTGATCTTTGATCTACAGCAAAAGTAGTCAATCTAATCATTTCAGGAGTAGATTTCGCTTCAGTCTATCTTTGTTTTCAGAAAAAAAGCGGGACGGTTATCTGAGCGTTTTTAAGCGTGCATCGAAGCATAGACTTGCAGAGTCATCTGTTTGGAGATATTGTATCTACAGAAATCTTCGTGATGACATCGACATGTAGGAGATTCTGTCGCTGTTCTGTTAAAATTCTACATCCAGGTATGATTCTCATGGTGGAATTCAAAAAAAGTTTGCCTCAAAAATGTTTTAAACATAATTGCGGCCTACGTATTTGACGTTCGGCTGTTGCCAAGTTATACTGGATGACCAATTTACCATCTCGTAAAAGGCAAGAGTCTAGCGTACGAGGCCCAAAATTTGCCGAAAGTGCCCTTGCTATGCAAGACAGAATAATTCGCTGACAATCTTTGATTGAATTAAAGCCAGATACGTTTACTATCAAACAGAAGATTTGAGGCCTTTTTGATACCTTTAGCAACTTTTCTATCCAATCAAGTATCCAAGGTTTTTTGCGTTTTAGAACTAGCAATTGGCTAAGTATTTAAAGAGTCTGGTTCTCAATTTCTAGTGAGAATATTGTTCAAGGATGATAAACCGGTAGCCTCCATCAGAGTTCTGGCATACGTTTCATATTACTTCAAAGTCGTAATTGGCTGAAAGTAGTTTATGAAGGAGTCAAAATTTGACAGAGAGGCGACAATCTCTTAGAATAACTGTTTCTTGAAGTTGGAAATTGTTCGTTTATGGCTATCGGTCACTTCAAGAGCCTTCCCAATGCTAACCAGTCTCTGAAGGACCATTCATTTCTTCTGCAGTAATGAAGTGACTGTGGGTCACCAAACTTATTCCCTAATGTTCCAAAAAGCGAAGATCTGCGTGCCAATTGATCGGGTAACTGCTGAGTGTCCTATAACTTGGATTGGACCAGTAGCGCAATTTCGTAGCGAAGTGCTTGCCGTACCTCCCAGTGCTGGTCCCCGGTATCTACATGAATAAATCCTTACCCGTTCAGGCTAAAATGACAAGGGCATGCCCGGCCAGTACCATTATACTGGCCTACGCCGTCATAGCGCTCACAACCACATTCGGAAGAGTTTCAAGATATTGTATATGACAAACCAAGTAATGGCCCCGGATAAAAATGGACTCACTGTTGACGATCCTAGCAAACATTTAAAGGACGCTGACTTTCGGATTTGCGCTTGGAATGTTCCGACCCTTAACAGGCACCGTGCAGCCGAATGATGGATGGGCCTGTAAAAAGGAGGATGAAAAAGTGTGACATATACTACGGTGATTGCTACATGGGAAAGACACAGCGTTTATTTGGATGGGAATCTGCCATATGCGGTAGACTTGAACTTACCACACGTGAGCGAGCGTCTCATGATAATCTTCAGCAAGGCTAAATTCCCTTACATAAACCTAATATCCGCCCATGCCCCTACGGAGGACAAGGATTACGCCACCAAAAAATGTATTTACGAGCTCCTCGACAGAATATATGAGCAATCTCCGAAAAATCGCTAGTACGATTCTAACTTCAAGACAGGAAAAGTGGACACTGTTGGTAGCACAGTTGGTAAATTGAACACCACATCTAGCAACGAACTTAGGCTTATTGACTTCGCAGTGGGACGAAATATCACTATAGTTAGTACAATACCCCTTGCGTCCATTAGCGGTCTCCGGATCGTCGAACGCTTAATCAAATTGATCATTTTGCGATAGACGTAAGGCATGCCTCCAATATTCTGTTCCAGGCAGCCAACATTGACTCGGATCATCACTTTATTGCAGCCAATAAAGAAAGAAGATTTCCCAAGACATAATGTAGAAAGGCTGCAATCGCAAGACATCGCCAAAAGCTTCACCGAACGCGTATCCCGAAATCTCTCAACAACTCCTATGCCGCCAGCATCAACTGCCGAAGACCAGTGGCAACGCTGCCAACGTGCCTTCAGATACTATACGGCAACTGATGTACTAGGTTTTACCCGACTATCACGAAGAAATAACTTGTTTGATGAAGAATGCCCGCAAGCACATGCAGCTAAAAAAGAAGCGTATAAAACAGCACTGCAATGAAGGACGAGAGCCGAAGGACGAATAAAAAGAACACGAGAACCACACCATCGAAGATATTCAGAGTTTGTACTCCAGAAATAACTCACGGAAGTCTCACCAACAGGTAAAAAGAACGTGTAGAGGTAAGAATACCCGGACAGAAGCTTATAGAGATGAAGAAGGAAACTTTGTAGTAGAGTCACAGTCAGTGCTGAGAATATGGAAACATTTTTTCTGCAGATTGCATAACGACGTCAGGCAGAATAGACCATCCAACTTAGATGATGATAGTCACAACCTCAGTCCACCTAACCAGAATAAAGTAAGGATAGCAATATCTTAGCTAAAATCCTACAAATCAGCTGGACCTGACGGCTTACCGGCCGAGGTATTTAAAGCTGTTGGAAACGACTCTGTGAAGAGCAAGCAGCAAGCACCAACTCATTTCTCAGATCAGGCCAGAAGTGTGTATGCCTAATAAATTGAATCTCAGCACCGTACGCCCGATCCACAAAAGGGAGACCCCCTCAACTACACCAACCATGAGGAACAAGTCTCCTCAACATCGACTACAAGATCTTATCTGCCATATTGTGTACCTCTGAATCCCTTCGCCAACAACCTGACTGATCGCTAACAGTGCGGTTTCAGACCAGGAAATTCCACAATTGACCAAATCTTCACACTCCGGCAGATCCTGGAAAAAACTCAAGGAGTTTAAACCGGTACCCACCATCTTTTCATCGATTTTGAGGTTGCATATGGCAGTATTTATGGAGAAGACTAAATAGAGCTGTGTCCAGTTTTGGCATCTGCGCCAAGCTTATCCGCCAGTCCGTTAAGGTCGGTAACGACATTTGATGTCAAAAACAATTTACACAAGGTGACGCGCTGTCACATGATTTCTTTAACATCATACTTGAAGGCGCAATCTTTTAAAAGTCTGCGCAAGTCCTAACATACGCCGATAATATTGGCGTAACTGTGCGTTCGCTAGTATTGAGACAGAAGCTGCCAAAATGGATTTAGAGGTAAATGAAGGTAAATGAAGGTAAATACCAGTGATGCTGTCAACAAGAATGGACCCGACATCCACGAGCGTCACGTTCGACAGCTATAACATAATTTCGAGGTAGCAAAAGACTTTGTCCGCCTTGGCTCTGCTATAAATTCTGCCAACAACACCTCAGCATAAATAAAACGAAGAATCGCTCTCGCCAATCGCTGTTTCCTTGGCCTAAGAACGCAATTGAGTAGTAAGGCTTGTCCCGAACATCTAAGACATCACATAAGACCTTGATCGTCTCGCTACTTTAAGGAGCTGAAGCATCGGCTATATCGAAAGCGGATCAAGATATCCTCATACCATATACAGATATCAGCGAATTATACGAGCCGTACAGCGACAACGAGCAAGTCACAAAACTGCGTATCAGTCGCCTGAGATGGCTAGGACATGCAGACAGGATGAACACCAATGCTCCGGCCCGCAAAGTCTCCAAATCTAACCCGGAGTGACAACGCAGTAGAGGTAAATTTTACCTTAGGTGGGGCGCACAAGTAGAAGGAGACCTCAACCGACTAAGGGTGCGCAACTGAAGTCAGTTAGCTAAAGTCTGAACTAACTGGAGAGGCTTATTAGTGAGGCCCGGGTTCAACCCGAACTGTAGCGTCATCTAAGTAAGTAAGTAAGCATTACGAAAATTGGTGGACTAACGTAAATGGCCATATTCCTCCGTAATAGGAAACGATGTTCTGCAACAGGTGAATCTGATGATCTCGGATAATGGGGTGGAACTCAGGGACAAACAGAGCTCGATAGAGCCCGAGGATGAAGCCAGACCGAACGAATTAGTTGTTAAGTTGGACAAAAGCCAAGAGTACACTGCTGATTGTGGCAAAGTTGGTCTTGAATCAGAAGTACTCCACTTGAAGTTGAACAAGTCGGGTGGAGGACAGGAGTACACTGCTGGTTGTGGCAAGATTGGTCACGAACCAGAAGTACTCGAGTTGATAGAAGAGTTCGGAGAAATCTGTTTGTTTGCAGAGGAGCAGGCGTTTCGAGGGGAACCTGAGCCGAATATGGAGCTGAAGCATCTGAGCGGTGAGGTGTGAGAAGAGTTGATGACGATCATTGAGGGGTACGAGCTGACCAGAGAGGAGCCGTCACCGGTCGTCATGAAATTGGTGCTTAAGGGTGATGTCCAAAGGTCAAGGCGGATGGTGTACGCCGATCAACTAGTTGTGCGAGAGCAAGTGGAGCAATGGCTCGCAGAAAAGATTGTGCAGCCAAGCACATCTGAGTATGCGCCACCAATTATCCTAGTAACAAAGAAAGACGGAACGCAGAGACTGTGCTGCGACTACCGGAAGTTGAACGAGATGCGTATTCCAGATTTGCGGGAGTTGCTCGAAGAGGAAGCGATCCAAGAATTGGACGATGAGCGTGACGACACGCGCAATGTGGCCCGCGAGAATATTGCCGAGATCCAGCGATTAAACAAGATGGGATAGGATAGAAACCGGAAGCCGGAACAGGAGTACTCATTAAATGAGCTGGTCGCCATCAAGCGCACCCAGTACGGCACCGGGATGAAGCTGCGTCCGAAGTTCCTCGGACCCTACAAGGCTACGACGAAGTTCAACCACGGGAGATACGCTGTAGAAAAAGTCGGCGATCACGAAGGACCTTCGAAAACCTATCCTGTAGCGGAGAACATGAAGAAGTGGAACCCTTTATTCGGGATAGGTAGCCAGACCGAAGTGGAGATACCCTACTGAATGTACGACAAACTTATACATTAAGTTCAGTCAGGATAAGGTACAATAAGCATGCTTGGGCGGATGAATTTTTCTAAATAAAATTAATGGCGATGTTAGATAAATAGATGGAAAATATGGACACGTCGACAATTTTGAAGTAATTGAAGGATTCTTCGGTATCCATAGCAACAATATTGAAGTAGTGATGTGGCAAAAGATTTCTCCTTTGCTGACGATAATATTCCCTGCTTTACATTCGTTCCAGGACTCAAGTCACTGCTCTTGGGTAATAGTTCTCATTCTTTGGCAGCGTATGTTAAGCTCATTAAATTCCGGAATTAACAGCATTGGGGAACCACCAACAGATTATAATTTAATCCTTGCAAAATACAATGCTGTCTGCTGTCCGAAATTTAAACACCCAACCATTATCCATGAATGACACACTGGTCAATGACAACCTACGGTGGAATGACCACATATTCGATGTCGCCAAAAATGCTGCAAAATAAGAACAATGGGGTTTTCCATTAAGGGCAATACATTTTTATGTTGGTAATAAATTTTAATAAATTGCAAACGTTGCTCCTCTGAGTACTGAACCATGACTAAATGGTAGACAAAGCAAAATAGTAATGACAGTTTACAAAATAGCATTAAGGGTGCGTTCACACTTAATGGATGGAAATTGTACGAGTATATGTTATTTCTTAATGGAAAACCCTGTAGTTTACTTCGTCTGATCTAGTCAGTCATATAATCGTCCAAATTGGAGGACAATGCCCACAACTGCTAGATAAGATTCAAAGCCGTGTAGTAAACACATAGATGATGCTAATATCACGCAGTTAATTGACAACCTCGAACACCGAAATAATATCTCCTGTCTCATCTTGTTCTATCGTTTTTTTTTTCAAAACTAACCGTAACACCCCTATCGGTTTAGCCCCAAGTCCGCTTTTGGACATACTCTGAAATATCGTGTTTCTTTCCTAAGCGGTAACACTCGGTGGCATGCACCGCCGAGCTCATTATTTCCTAACTTTCCTTCGTCCACATTGCTGTGTGCAAGCATTTTAAGGGTACTATTGTAGAACCCTCTTGAGCGCGTGCTAATTATAAAAAAAAAATTCCTAATTTTTAAACGGCATATCGTCTTAGTGATATGAATTCATTAGTGCGTCTGAATCAGAGGAACGATAGGAAAAGCGCACCCACAGAGCCGAAAGAGACCCTGAAAAAGAAGCGCTGACTTCTTCGGTCAAACAGCCGACGCAGAATATAATTCGTATCATGTTATGGAGGCCGACGATCCAAGCTTCATGTTATGGGGACAGCTCCATTATACTGCTGGAAAACCGACAGGACTTTGGAGGTTTTCGGCGCAAGATGTTAAGTCCAAAGAAGATTTTTATCCACGATGACACCACCATCACCTAGCTCCGTTGGGAGAACTGTTGATGATGACTTTTGGAACTAAATGAGTCAGACCAACTAGCATCCTTCTTTTCGTGAAGAAAAGAACCTCAGATTTATTTAGAGGAATGACTGAGAGCCCATTTCTTGGGCAAAAATATTTGATACTGCCTGCGGCCTAATGCAAAATGTCGTAGGACATGATTCAACGGCTGCATCATCTGAGTATGCTTGCGATTATGACGTCATTGCTTTAACGGAGACGTGGCTGTATATGTAGTGATGTTCATACAAATGAAATATTTGATGAGAATGTTTTCGCTATTTTCCGTTGTGATCGGTTTGATGTGAATAAAAGCCGTGGTGGTGGCGTTTTTGATTGCTCTTCGTCGCAAGTTGACTGCTTTTGAGATGGTGGATGGTGTATTAAATATCGAGCAAGTACGAGTATGTGTTCGAGTGACTGCTGCTAATGTTGGAGATCCCAATCTACTAGTATTCCTTAGTTATTTTCCTACTAATAGTACCGCATCTGTTTAAGATAAGCACTTACAAAATATAGATATAGTCAATTCAACTTTTGTCGACCAACGTTCCATTAACATTTGTGTTCTTGGTGATTTTAATTTTAGTAAACTCGATTGGTTTTCTGATGGCAATAAAATGCTACCGTATTTGTTAGATCTTGTTTTTGCATCTGAAGATATGACTGTTTCTGTTGATTCTAGCTTACCTTTGATAAGGAATTCTGTGTCTCATAACGCTATTAACATTTTAATCAAAACTTACACCTATGTATAATAATCGAATGTTGTTGTTATGATTCGACTGAACTCATTTTTAAATTTAATAGTTCCAATCTGAAATTAATGAGTGATCAGTTTGCGTCAGTGAACTGGGGTGATGAACTTCGGTATAACTCAGTGGCTGAAAACTTTAAGGCTTTTTCGAAGAATTTTTTTCCATATTTTAAATAATACTGTGCCTAAAGTGCGAAAACGAGTAAACTCCCATACACCATGGTATAACCAAGGGTTACTTAATATTAAAAATGCCAAAAATAGAGTTCATAAGAACTTTAAAAGGAATAAATCTCTATCGGATTACGAATTATTTGCTCGGTTGAGAAAAGAATTTATTTTCCTTTCTAGGTGCCTCAACACTTGGAAAGGAATCTGAAATCCAACCCAAGGTGCTTTTGGGCATACATAAATTCCAAACGGGCTAGTATCGGTTTTCCGTCAACTATGAATTTTCTAGGCAAATCATCCAGTAATCCCAAAGATATTCTGAACGTGTTCGCGTCGTTTTTTCAAGGTATTTATGATTCATCCAGCTTTACTTCTTTTAATAAGAATTATTTTGATTCATTGCATGCTTATACTGACTCTGGTACTTATTAGATCCGAATTATTGTTGGCGTTACAGGATTTGAAGGATAGTAAAAATCAAGATTTCTTGGGTTTTTACCCGGTTGTTTTAAAATCTTGTGCTGAATCTCTTAGCTACCCCCTGCTCTATATTTTCAATCAGTCATTGGCTATTGGGACATTTATTGATGATTGGAAATATTCGCTTATAACACCAATTTATAAGAGTGGTAAAAAAGATCAAATTTCGAATTATAGACCAGTTTCTACACTGTCTATTATACCTAAACTTTTGGATCGCCTAGTGAAAGAACGGATGGTATTCATCGTAAGCAGCTTTATTAGTGATACTCAGCATGGATTTTGGAAAGGTCGTTCGACTTGCTCTAACCTAGTTCAGTTTACCAATCATTGCTTAAGTTCCATTGAGAAGCATAAGCAAGTGCACATAGTTTAATTTGCATGTCCTTCTAAAAAAGCTTGAGTGCTACGGATTTTCCGGCCCATTACTATCATGGTTTAAGTCCTATCTATTTGGGAGAAAACAATTCGTTTCTAACGGACATTTATTTTCGGTTGAAATTAATGTGTCTGGTGTCCCAGAAGGAAGCCATCTTGGGCCAATCCTTTTTCTCATTTTTATAAATGATTTGCCGAGAATTCTAAAATTTTGTCATTGTCTTTTGTATGCGGATGATATAAAGTTGTTTGTGACTATTTCTAATGTCAGTGACTGTCTTCTACTCCAGAGAGATTTAGATTATTTTTTTGAATGGTGTAAAATGAACGATCTGCATCTCAATATCGACAAATGTGCCACCATGTCATATAATAGAACACAATATAATCTAATCCCTGCTTATCGTCTTGGAAACCAATCAATTAATGCTGTAGTTGAATTTGAAGACCTTGGTGTTGTTTTTGATAGTAAGCTTACTTTTGATCTCCATGTTAACAAATTAATGTTAAAAGCTAACTCTGCTCTAGGATTTCTGAATAGAAATTCATCGGACTTCAAGGACCCCTATACCCTTAAGGCCATTTATGTAAGCATGGTTCGTCCATGCCTGGAATATTGTAGTGTTGTTTGAAACCCGTTTTCATTGAAAAACATTAATAGAATAGAAGAATAGAAAAAGTTTAAAAAAACTTCTTAACTAAATAAAAATAAAAATAAAAAATAAATATACCTGAACGTGCACTGCAACCTTGTCTGGCTACTTCTCGAAACCCGAATTATCTTCTTCAATTCGCTTTTGGTTTGCAAAGATTGCCCTAGATTCGAAATTCGAAAATGTTCTGATTTTCAGAAGTAAGATAGTTGCTACAAATTTGCATGCCACCATGAAACGAGGAGGGACTTGCAAGAGTTTTTTTCTTGCATAGCCTCCCTGTTTAAAACATTTGGTTAGGGTACCGTTCAGATTATAAGGACACTTCTCTACCTTCCGTCTTGTTTTGAGATTTAAGCGGAGCATTGATGGATTTGCCAAGCTCCTAGTTAGGGCATGTCCAATTAGTTCAATTTCAACAAGCTCTAGACCTCGCATCCCATTCTAAATTCGATGTACTAACATTGAAGCCGCCCATAGCACTTTGTATTCAGAATTTTTCTAGAGCTATGCAGGTTAGTCACAGGCAACCCACGATCACTCCTTCATTAAGGTAAGACGATATAATTGGATCACAAGACAAAATTACTAGAAATGTTGATAAAAATCCTTGCTTTTCCCTTTTTTGTTTCTGAAAAATTCTCGTTTTAGTCAAACTGGTTTTTTTTCTATTTTGTAAACGTGCCTCTTTAAGTCGCATCTTGAAAAGAAATTAACAATTTAAATACCGGAAAATGGGTTCCCCTACGGAGCCTAATCACATTTCATGCTCCGACTTAAGGCCGATTTCACACTCCAGTTTACAGCTTGCTATAAAAGATTGTTTTCTTGCTGTGCGACAAAACGTTGGTATCATTCGGAATAATGAAGCTTGCCTCACTTTTGTTACTGCTGGTTTGCTTTGTAGCACTCGCTCAAGGACAGGTATTATTAATTATTTTTAGTGAGTGTCTGCTCAGAAACACTTTTTGTTCTTAACTTTCAGGACGGTCAGCCTCCTCAACCGCCTTCTCAACCGCCACGACTACCACCATCATACCCATACTGGAATCTTTTAACCGTAGGTCGCTAAGATTTAAAGCGATGAAACTTATGGTTCCGTTGAATAAATAAATGGCATAACTAACGTATTAGTTTGACATAAAATTTGATCTTTCCGATGAAACAACTACAGCAATAGGTGTCAACCTATGACACAGTAAATTTTAACCATTTCAGGAGTAAATTTCCCTTCAGTCTATCTTTGTTTTCAGCAAAAAAGCCAGACGGTTAATTGAGGGTTTTTAAGCTTGCATCGAAGCAAAGGCGGTTCAATCTATAAGCCTCGGACAGATTCTTTCATCTATTTGGATATATCTACAGAGACCTTAGTGATGACATCGACATGTAGAGGTCTTATTTCTTAGGCATTTAAGGATTCTGTCGGTTTTCTGTTAAAATTGCACATCATGGCACGATTCTTCATAATGAAATCCAAAAACAGTTTGCCTCAAACATCCTTTAAACATAAATGCGGCCATTCGGTTGTTGTCAGGTCTTAGTGGTTGAACATTAGGATAACCAAAGTAGCATCCCATAAAAGACAAGAGCCTGGCGTACGAAGCCCAAAATTTACCGAAAGTGCCCTTGCTATACTATGGCACAATAATCCTCTGACTATCTTTGACTCACTCAATCAAAGTCAAATATGTTTACTATCAAGTAGCAGTTCCAAAGGGATCACTAAGGGGGCCTTATTTATTTTTCAAAGGATCGATACAAATAATTTGGAAAGTCCGGGATTTTACGCCGGGGTATGCCCATGTGGCGTTTTTTGTCAACAGCACGCGGTTGCCGAGTTCCCATGTGGTCCTCCATCTAGGTACTTACCGCGCCCAACACTGCTTGATTTCGGTGATCTAGTGGGAACCGATGCTTTAGATGGACAATCTACCGGTAGATTTCAAGGATATAAGCTGTGTACCTAAAACCAAAAAAGTATCCGCTTGGATCGTCCATCATATTTACGAAAAACCTTTGTTTAGAATAGCTGTTTCTTGAAGCTAGACGTTTTGCATTTATGGCCATAGGTCACTTGATGAGCCTTCCCAATGCTTACCAGTCTCTGAAGGACCGTTCATTTCTTCTGCAGTAATGAAGTGATTCCCTAATATTCCAAAAAGCGAAGATCTGTGTGCCAATTGATCGGGAAACTGCTGAGTGTCTTATAACTTGGATTGGACCAGCAGCGCAACAATCAAGTTTGTAGCGAAGTGCTTGTCTTACTCGTACCTCCCGGTGCTGGTCCTCGGTAACTGCATGAGTAAACCCTTACTCAGTCAGGCTAAAATGGCAATGACATGCCCGGCCAGTACCATTATACTGGCCTACACCCTTATATTCGGAGGAGATAAAAAATATTTAACAAACCAAGTAATGGCCCGGAAAAAAATGGACTCACTGCTATCACGCGATCCTCGAAGTAGGATGAAAGACTTTGACATAATGGGTGATTTTCCAAGCGTTTGGTTCTTAATTGTCAAAAGGAAAGCGCAGGAAAATTGCAAAAGTATGTACATTTTTTATTTAAGTGGATAAATCAATGCTTGCCATTTACTTTTTAAACACTATTTCATGTACTCGTAAATGTTGACCACGAATACGTTTTAAGTGGTCCATACAGAAAGTTCAATATTGAATCGCTTGTGCGGCATATTGGCTGGTATCTAGCTAATAACGCGTGCAGTATTGTCTTCTAAGGCTGCTCTATCGGGGACGAGTGATTTAATTTAACGTATCCCCATAAAAAATAGTCTAAAGGCTTTAAATCGCACAATCTAGCCGGCCGATTCACCGGTCCCAAATGAGAGATAAATTGCTCACCGAACTCATTTTTCAGTTGGTTCATCGACTCGCATACTGTGTGCCATGTAGCACCGTCTTGCTGGAACCACATATCGACCAGGTTCTGCTCGTGCATTTTGGGAAACAACAAATCTAACGATAGCGGGCGCCATTGAAAAAATACGGGCCAATGATTCCGCCGGACCATAAACCGCCCAAAACGGTGCATTTTTCCGTGTGCATTGGCAGCTACTATATTGCCTGAGGTTGCTCATCATCATCGGACCAAATACGGCAGTTTTTTCTATTAACATACACATTCAACCAGAAATGAGATTCGTCGCTGAAGATAATTTTTCGATAAAAAAGCGGATCTTCCTCCAGCTATTCTCCAGCCTACTCACCGAAAATTCGACGCTGTGGTAGGTCGTTCGGCTTCAGCTCTTGCACGAGCTGTATTTTGTACGGTTTTAGACCAAGATTCTTGCGTAAGATATTAAAATTGCTACGAACGGCGACAAATGGGCGAATCACGGTCTTCCTTAACACTGGCGGATACAGCAGCAATATGTTCCTCTATACGCACTCTACGCATACGGGTAGGTGGCTTGATGTCCAATAGCGTGAAATAGGTGCGAAATTTGGTCACTATGGCTTGAATTTCTTACTCCGTAGGTCGGTGTGCGCGATGACCGTAAAATGGTTGAAGTGCGCGAAAAACATTTTTCACAGAGCACGAATTTTGATAATAAAATTCAATAATTTGTGAGCGTTGTTCGGGTTTAAGTCTTTCCATGATGAAATGGCAACTCTAACTGAGCATGTTTGGCTGTGACATATGTCACGAATCACGCGTGAGCTATCAAAAATAGAACAGTGAAAAACCAAACAGCAAAAAAATCTCCCTTTGCTATAATGATTGCTACAGGGGAAAGAAAGAGCGTTTATTCGGATGCGGATCTGCCATATGCGGTAGACTTAGGCACGAAGTTTTGGAAATTCTCATGACAATCTGCATCAAAGCATATTGAAAAAAACCTGTATAACAAATAGCAAAGATAGACCTCGTCTAAGGTGGCTACAAGGAAAAGAGAACTTACCATGTTGATGTACGCAACCAAACGCAGTTAGCAAAAGATCGCAATAAATGGTCCACCCTGAACTAGGGTCCGTGTTGTGAAATCTCAATAAATGATCTAACTATACTTTGCGAAAGTCTTCCATCTTTTAAGCAAAACCTAAAGAAAATAAATGAACCCAGATTCTTTTGTCGACTGAGGGCTTTTAGAGCTTAGCAAGGCCGGCTCTAGGGTTCACTTTAAGCAAACAAAGCGAGTTACGTAAGGAGTGTGCTTAACCAATGTTTTTATCGGCTTGTTATTTTAAGTACAGAGAGAAGAAGCTACGATTTCTTGATGACGGGCGAGTACGAGATATTTCACATTCGAGGCTAAGCTTCGAAAGGGTATTGGCTTAAGAGACATTATTTTTTCTGATTTTGGGATTCGAACCCAGAGTATCCGGCGTATCAGTTGACGAACATAACCACTGCGATGTATTACCACCGCAAGACAGTATGTTTAATAAATCTGTCCAGCTACACAGATATGCAAACTTGGACATTTGACGTTGGAGAACTTGCAAAACGAATTGTGCTTAAAGTGAACAGGAAGCAAAGATTCCTAAGTACTTGCGGGTGATATGACTGTTAAGCAAGGATGATGGCCACAGATGTCACATATTCTGCAAACCTAACGAACGGATTGTAATGGCCGTTTTCTTTTTTGTAGTGTAGGGATTAAATGTCAAATCACCTATCATATTGAGCTGCCAAGCTTCATTTATTTTCAGTACACTTCGCCATTTTACCGTGGATAGATTGGCGCCACAACAACGATTTCAAATTGTTGAATTTATTTCTAAAATCGGAGCTCTGCTCACACAACTTATAGAGCACATCGTGAAATTTACGGTAGACATCATCAGTTATCTGGACGTGCTATTTATCGAATTATTGAAAAATTTCGCACCCAATTCACGCTATTGGAAACTCGCACACCAACAAGAATGAGAAAAGTGCGTTTGGAAGAAAATATCGCCGCTGTACAAGCTAGTGCTGAAGAGGAGCCCAATTTACCGATTCGTCGTCGTTTGCACTTGATCTTTGTCCCTCCACTTTCTTGAAAATTCTGCGTAAAAATCTTGGTCTCAAGGCCTACAAAGTCCAATTGGTGCTAGAGCTAAAACCGCGTGACCATTTATTGCGTCAACTTCAAAAGGAAGTTGGACCAGTTTCTTACCGCAAATCTTATTCAGTAATGAGGCTCATTTCTGTTTAAACGGCTACGTAATCAAGCATAACTGCCATATTTGGAGTGAGGACAATTCTCAAGAAGTTCACCAGATGCCAGAAAAATGTGCCATATGGTGCAGATTATACGCCGGTGTCATGATCGGTTCTTATATCTTCAAAAATGTGCCCGGAGCACAAGTTTCAAAGTTGAGTGACATCAATGTGGAAGGACAGTGGTTCCAACAGGATAGTGCTCCACCCCATACTACCAATTAAAACATGCTTTATTAAGAACACGATTTGGTAATAGTTATTTCAGGAAATGGACCCGTCAACTGGCCACCAAAACCGTGCGATTTGACGCCACTAAACTATTTTCTAGTCACTTGTTTACGCAAATAAGCCGGTAACGATCGACGCTTTGTAGCAAAATATTGTTCGAGCGATATACGCCCCCAATTGCTCGAAAATTTGACCTCTAGGGTACATGGTGACTATTTTCAAGTTTCGAAGGACATGAAATAATCTTTCGAGTAAATTTAATAAATCGTCATCAGATTAATTTCTTCTGAAAGTCTGAACCCTTTATTAGAGCCCAACTTTCATATAGCAGTAACCCTCGTTTTAAGTAGCAGTCACACCCAAAAATTTCGCTTTCGAACTCAAAATTAGTAAAAGGCAAGTTCAGAGCAGGAAGGCGGCAGTATAGTATCTCCAAATTTATGAACAGTAGTACTATCAAATGGCATATGAGTGCATCGAAAACATAAACTACTTCCTCTTAGATATTATTTTACTAAAGGAGGTTCGACTATACGTAAGATTTTTTTTTTACAATACAAAAATTAAAAAATATAATAATTGGTTTTTAATGAGTTTTCTCGCCTCAATTATGTACGGTCTTTATGCATGAAATCTGACTGTGTACTATAAATCGAGCGTAAGGTCGATCTGAAGAAAGTGTAAAGTCGTCGCTGCTCCCATACTTGAAGCAATGAAACCTCTCCGGCTACTGTTACTATTAGCTTGCCTAATGACCATCATCCAAGGACGGGTACATTTTTAAAATTCACATTTTTTATACAATTTCTATAACTCCAAAAACTCTTTTTTAAGTACAAAGCACATGCAGCAAGTACAGTACCAGATGCCGTCTCTAAATCATATCCTTCGGGATATTTTAAATACAAAGTCGATGGCGTAAAGGAAACACCTCAAGGATTAGCTGAAATACATTTACGAAGAAATTTAGGATTTTGAAAATACCCTGTGTGTAATGTAAATATATTTTGTTCTACATATTCCTCATTTGGTTTATTGGCTTCGTCCAGTTATATTTTACTCTGCGCCTGATCAGAATGTTATCATTTTGGTACCTCGTGGGCATAAAATTCAATCCAAACGAGGTTTCTTCATAGCAGTATTCCTGAAATCACTTTACTATTTCGACAACAGGAGACTCGATATCAGGAGGTGGGTTAATAATTATTAAGCAGCTCAGACACTTTCAAAAAGAACCATGCACTGGCCTCGATTTAATCACAATAGCGACCATTTTCCAAGATGTTGCAGTCAAAAGAAATGTACGTTGGACGTTTCTGAGTTTTTCATCCGACTGATCATCGTTGAAAATGGGGAACTCTGTTTCCAGGTAAGTATCACCTTCGGAAAGATACTGGTGGTGGCATTGATGTCATCTCGATAGTTGGTCAGTCGTCAGCTTACTTCATTATGACTAAACGGTGACCAACTTTCATCTAAAACTAAATATCTAGGAATCATCCTTGACAGTAAGCGAATCATTGGAAAAAAACCGAAACAGCATTTGGGAAACATTGGGGTCTAAGACCATGTCTAATATAATCGACGAACATGGCCATAATTAGACCCATTCTTACTTATGGTGCACTGGTTTGGTGGAAATACTAGTTATTGGAAAACAGTCACACAAGTGTGAAAAATAAAGACGGCAGTAACAGAAGCGTTAAGGCCTACTCCTTAAGCTACACTAGAGATAATGATCAACATCCTTCCTTTAGATGAATTCATGAAATGCTTGATCAGACTAAAAGAATCAGGGATATGGACGCACCACAATTTAGGACAGCGATTACATCGCGCCAAGCGTGGACTTCATTTCCTAGCAGACATGACTGGCTATATAACACTGCCACCAAGAACAGAAAACTCCACCTCCACACGGACGGCTCCAAAATGGAGAAAGGTGCTAAAGCTGACGTCTGCTGTAGAAATACTACAGATCCAGGACTTGTTCAAAATTCCTGGTAAATGTAGTATTTTTCAGGCAGAAATATTTGCTGCACATGCTGTACTACTCATGGAAGTTGATCCCTCAGAAATACCCATCCTTGTATTGGTCAAGTAGCCAAAAAAGCTTTGGCGAGTATAACCACCAAATCAATAGAGGCACAAAATGCCGACAAACTCTAAGAAGGATCTCCCTGAGAGGATATCTGCTGGGTACACAAAAGTGAAAGGGAATGAGAAAGCGGATGAGCTACCAAGAGAGTAATACATACAGGAGTAATACGCACAGAGCATGGATCTCCAGGAGTGACCGTGTCATCTCATGCTCCCTTTGGCCAAACCTAGACAGCGAGAGAACATGTACCCGCCTCGAACTCAACAAAGAAGGCGTCCGTATCGATACAGATGTCATAATTGGCCACTGGCTTATAAATGAGTTAGCAAGCCGAATAGGAGCCTCTTCTTAAAATTATTTCAGAAGCTGTAGCAACGTATACATTTGCTGTGAGACTACCCTAACCTCCAAGTACGCCGTGCCAAACACCTGTGGTTCAGACTTTTTGGAGAACTTAAGGACGTCAGTTAAGCAAAACTGATAGATCTCATTAGATTTGCTTAAAAGTGTGGCTGGTTTTCATACCACATAAACTAGGAAGGACCCACCAAAATAATAATAATAAAATTCCAGAATAAGATCCTCAAAAATTCGAAAGCTAATGAAAATCATCAGACATCCTCTTCAAATACAGGAGCTAACAGAAAATGCATTAACAAAAATAAAAAAAACAGCATCTTGCCGCCTATGCCAAACAAGAAAAGTAGATCCAGAAACTTGGAAAACTCCCTTTTCGAAAGGAACCAGAAACAGTTCTTCCGTAAATTAGACCATCCCGGAATGAATCCAATCTAATTTGCAGACCCCATCGATGGAAGAGGTTATATGTACATTTCTGGAGTCAAGTATGGAGCAAACCCAAAAACATCAACCTCGATACCGTATGGCTAGTCAACGAATTCCAAAACAAAATAAATTATAGAGAGATGCAGAATAACGTTATCTCTCCTGAAGAAGAGACGAAAGCAATACGAGAAAGCAGTAATTGGAAGGCACCTGGCCCAGATAAAACCACAAACGTATGGCTAAAAAGTTTACAACAACTCATTCACTGTTTGAAAATTTCTTCAGCCACCTTTTGAGTGACCCACATCAGACTCCTTTGTCCTTGTTCTTGACGTCAGGAAGTACTTACCTCATTGCAAAAGGAAACAACGTCTTAGACCCAGCAAACTACCGACAAATATCATGCTTATCGACGACATACAAACTTATGCCGAAGATCCTTGATAATCGGGTTTACGACCATTGCGTCAGTACAACATTGTAACGCAAGAGCAGAAGGGATGGAGCAACAAATTGACTCCGTGATAGTTCATCAAGCACTTCAGGGCGAACGAACCTGACTATAAAAAAACCATTCGATAGACTTCCACATCCTTTCCTCCTAAAAATTTTGAGGTATACTAAATTGATTCAAGGTTTATACGCTTCATGAAGGTAACAATGGAATCATGGGCAGAACACCAGTTAACCTGTATCCATAAAACGCGGTATCTTCCAAGGGGATGCTTTTAGCCCTATATAGTTTTGCCTCAGTATGAACCCGCTGAGTAGAATCCTGAAAGGTCTTAACTTTGGTTTTAAACTAAAAACCGAACGTAAAACTTAAAACTTTACACCAGCAGTAAAGATAGTAAGTAAAGTATGATACAAGTTGTCGAAAAATTTAGTGATGACATAGGAATGGAAAAATGTAAAATGTTTCGAGATGACGACAACATCATTGCAAATTTCTGCCAAGCCGAAATTGTTTTCGATTACAACATCAATCAAGCGGCCGCCTTTATGGACCAAAAAAAATGTGCCCCTTTTGCTGCGTATTCCATCACTTTTTCGAGCATCTCGGGCGGTATATCGATGATTTCGGCACGAATGTTTACCTTGAGCTCGTCAATGGTCTGAGGCTTGTTGGCGCATACATTGCTTTTCAAATGATCAGACAAAAAGAAGTCCGGAGGAGTCAAATCTTGAGATCTGGGTGGCCAGTCAATGTCGCGATTTTTCGACAGCACACGTCCAGGGAATTTTCGTTGCAGAAACTGCATTGTTTGATTTGCAGTAACCGTCCAGACCTTTTTCACACAATTGGGGGCAGACATAATGGGCCACCGATATCGATTCCCATCGACTGAAGTTACTCTGAAGTTTTCTTCAGCGGCCCAACGATGGTTTTGGCGCAAACGCCGCCCCAAACGGTCACTTTTTGTTCATGCAATGGTGTTTCATAGATCTCGTCTGGATTCTCCTTTCCGGAAATGCGGCAATTTTGCTTGTTAACCTCGTCATGGCCGACGAATTTGCTTCCAAAAATCAAATTCAGTGTCAGCCATTCGAGCGACTGTTTCTCCATATTCCAAGCGACGTGGACGGCCTGTCGGCAGTATTCTTTGAGTCAATTGCACTTTATCCGGAAGGAAATGCAAATCATCCTGAAAATGCGCCGCAAGGTGTTTCCACTGACGCAAAAATGCTGAGCGCGATGACGATACGACACTTGTGGGATCTCGGCAACACTCTCTCTTACCGCTTCAATCAGTTCATTAGAATGTCCTGCGCGTTGATGAACGGCATATCAATGATCTCCGACTGTCTCGCGCTCAACTAAATTCGACATCAAGCGACGAATAGTATTGTCAGACGGTGCTTGTTGGCCACGATATTTTCGACGCCATGCACGTTGAGTTAACACAACTGAACGACTATTTTCAATATACATCGTCACTATTTCGGCGAGTTGTTACGGTATAAATTCATGATACTGAGTTGGCATTTCAAAAACACGTCTACTCAAGTTAATCGGTTGATAAATGTCAAAGTTATTCAATGTTTCCATATCAATATAAAAGATGGCGCACCCTGTATATAGATGAGTGAGTGGTAAATGTTTTTTCGATATATTTCAAATATTGAGCAAACACTTAAAACTCTATAGATTGTGTCGTTTCTCGAACTCTCCTGTTTGTAATATAGGGCTCAGCAAGCCTATACCAGCTGGCCAAAAACGTACTGTTGCAACTTCTAGAAATTTAGCCACAATTACCAGGGCGATGTCGCCTGAAAACGCGACTAAAGAATACGTAGAATTTTGCTATACAGTAGAGAGCCTAAGACCTAGCCTTGTGGCATATCTTGATTCCCTCCTCAGAGGATCTTTTTCGTAAAATAACTCACTATTAATTTACTCAGATATACGAGTACCAGTATTTCGATTGGAAGTAGGTATCTTTTAACAAACGAAGACGGTTTTTGAAGGCAGGTTTATAAATGCACAGTATTTGTAAGTGCTTGGGTCTTTTTTGTTTATTTACGTCTTCGGCGAATCTAGCCTGACAAACCGTATTGTTGTTTCAGAAGGGCTCAAAACATATGCGGCCAAATAAGCAAAAGGACGAAGGTTTGAATTGCTGCTTTTACTTTTGAGCAACTATTATCAAGCCTCTGTTTAGAATATATTCAAGTCCATTCCTCTTTGTCATGTTCCATCTTACATGTTTAGAATAATGCTGCAATGTTTTATTAAAGGTAGGAACATACTCGCAACTAGGCATCCAGTTTCCTACTTAACGAGAGGACAGGAACTCCAAAAATGTCCGTCACAATATCGGGATGATGGATTTACTTTCGGGGACTTCGCTGATTTTTACAATTTTCAAGGTTTTCCACTTTATTTTTCTCAAAGGTCCCAAATCTTCATTCGCCGGCTGCTCGTTTCTGAATACGCGACCTACCTATCCAAGGACCACAGGTTAGCTCTTCGGAGTCGATTTCTGCGTCTTCAGGCGCCCATCGGTGTACATTAAGTATTGGGAGTTGATGATGAATTTTGTTCTAGATGTTACTAAAATTGTTTGCACTTCTGATCCGCTTTTGGCTTCTGGACATCTTCTGCTACCGGGTTGGTACCGGATTAGTGTTCACGTACATAGCCCTGTCAGTGCAGTTCCCGACATAACCTGAATTCGAAATCTCAGATTGCTATACTGAGTATACCGAAAAATATGTAAAAAAAAACACCTACTTCTGCCAGAAGACCTTTCTTTATCAAAAACCAAGCTAGAAGAGCTCTATAATACATAAATACATGTAGTACTCAGCCTGTGAATCCATATTAGCCGGAGAGTTATGAGTGGAAGGCCGGTTTTTATCGCTTGGTAAGGAAAGTCGACGACGAATTGGTCTCTAGTTCTCATAGGGAACATTTCTAGAATCACAGTCTCTGGTAGAAGAACTTCCATCCCCAGCAACCACCATTGCGAACGCTTTTGCACTGTATATCATTTGAGAAGAACGCTTACGTAGCTAGGCCACTCTTCCAGGCTAGTCACGGGGTACTACCTGTTAAGTTATGAACGTGATTTTGGTAGCCTTTGATAGCTCGACCTAAGTGAAGTCTATATACAGTCTATAGTGTGTATGTGCAAGAAGCAGCGAGAATCGCCCGCAGAATTTTTCTTACAAACCCACCTAGAGCGGCCTCATCTATTTTTGAGAAAATTCATGTTGTGCACCGAAAGGCAGAGATCGTTTGATGAGGACCTTATATAAAGTCGCCTTAGTCTTTCCGGTGACAGCATTGCCGCTTTCGCGGAGGAAACAGCGATTAGCAAACTTTATTCTTTTATTTAACTCAGCATCGATGTTCTATTCAGAGTTCAAGTAGCTAAAATCCCTAATTGCCTCAGAGTTAAATCTGTCTGACATGGCGACCTGTCTGAGACATGTACTTCGACTAACCTCTACGCTTCCGAAGTGATAGTCATACATTCTTAGGTTTACGACAATAGCGCCGGGTGTTCAAGTTATTGAACATATTTTAGAAAGATTGTGCCAGTGTTGTAAGGGTTTTCAAGAACCATGTCTAAGACGTCGCCTTGCTCAAATCTTTTTTGATATCGAAAGTCTCAATGTCGCCTTTGCTGACCGCGATGTAGTAGCTTACATTCTCTAGCTTGCATCTCCAGTTCTATTTGACCTGTTTAACCAGGATACCAATATAAGACATTGCTTTTCATAGTTCGTCTCTATAAATGCTATCATTTTATCGACGTGGACCATTGGCTTGCTCGAAGATCTGCCGCAGTGTGCAAATGTAAAATAGATGTATCTGGCAAATCTACACTGATATGGATCAAACGTGTTGCTGACAAAAGGCATTACAGGGACACACACAACATCAGGCAGGATCTTCTAAACGATGATGGCAACGGCTGCATAAAACCTATTGAAAGACTAAGGGATACTCGATATTCGCGAAAACCTAAGTGTCAGGACAGGAGAGTAATATTTGGTGGGCAGATGACTTGACTGCGAGTATTGACAGCCGACTGTCCTTATATCCCAGTTCTATTGGTAAAACAAGGACAAACAGCATTTCGGACGTGGGAAAGCCATATGGCAACCTTGATATAATGTAGATACATAATCAATGTCCACTAACTATAATACAAGGAATGCTAACCATGGTATGCACCATTGCGATCAGATACCAAAAACCTATAAAATGAGACACGAGTCAACTTTGAAGACTCATTACGTTTAGAAAACCCCTAGAACCCCTGCTAATTTGTATAATGTTTACAACATATTTACAATAACAACCGTTTACAACTCAAAACATCTGAGCATCTGCTAGCTACTACAAAACTAAAACTGCAACATCATCGTTAACGTACGAGCTTACATAATATCTCTAGTTTGAGCAGGTGCTGCTAATTAATTCTATCAAAAGACAGCGAGGTTCTATTTTCTTTCTATTGAGTTTAGATATCTGGTTGGACTAAATTTTTAATCCCAAGCCTTGCTATAAAAGATAGATCTCAGGACTGCATTTGACTTAGTGAAAACTAGCTACTTTACCGAACGCACCTCTACAAGACAACAAAATTTAAAAAAAAAAAAATGAAATTCGTGTGGATTTTTCTGGTCCTACTTGGATCATTGGCTTTAACTCAAGCCGAGGTAGATAAGGACTTTTTTTGAAAAACTGATTCGGAAGTAATTTATTAAAAAAATTCTCTTTAAAATTAGACAACTGAGGAAGCCGCAGAGGACGATGAAACCACAATGGCAGAGGATGAAACCACAGCGGAAGAAGAAACAACAACAGCTGAACCAGAAGAGGCCACAGAAGAAGAGGCCACAGAAGAAGAGGCAACAGAAGAAGAGGCAACAGAAGCAGAAGCAACGACTAAAGCTGGAAAGAAAATCAGTTCCGTTCCACTTAGTCAGGCTAGAAATAACCGAAACCGGAATCGCAATAGATGGTCCTCATGGTTGGGTTAAGACTAAGACATGACAGTGGTTTTATAATTGGTTACTAACTTAAATTAAATTCGATAAAAATCTGGCAACAATACTGTATGACTCCTGTGAAAATTTCTTAGTAGGACTGGCGAAATATGTGATATAAAACCTCCCGCTACATATTCCATACGCCACTAACTTAGGAATTCCTTTGATTTATCTTTGGATGATCTTGTCAGATCTGTAGTAAATCTGGAGGATTTTGGAAGATCATCATTTCTGCGGTTTGTGGGAATACGGGGTAATTGTTCCTTTTTTTCAACAGACGTGCCGATGCCTCACTGGACTAATAGCAGAGCTAGTTTCTTCAATGTGCCCTGAGTGGATCTGATGCACTTCGATGATCTGGGGACCTGTTTTATAAGTAATAGTGAACCGCATGGATTAAACTAGTGCGTAACTTGATCAAATCCCTGTTCAAGGACTATAACTTGTCCAAGAACTTGTGCATTTAGTGTAAAATAGCAAGGGTAAGCGACGTTAAATTTTACTATTAACGACCCCAGTAATTGGGACAAAGATACGGATTTTCAAATGAGCACACAGAATCTTAGGATGGCTCACAATTTATTTGCAACGATTCCAACTAGCGGAAGCAATTACCTTGTGCTATTCAAGAGGTGCTGAGATGAGCCGTCTAAAATAACGAAAAAAAATTTGACATTTAGTAATTGTCACTAACGGATGCAGTGCACATTGTTTTCAAAAAATCTTGAGCTTTCGTCATGTAACCAAACGCCTTATGGCAGTTGGCTCCTTATCTTAATTTGTCCTGCTTAAACGCACACAAAAGGGATGCTTTTACGGGCTCTTCGACAAGATCTATGATACATATTCTAAATACGGGCTTTGGAAAGTTTAATAAATTTTAACGTGAAACTAGGAAATGATGGTAGCTTAGGTAGGGTGGACGGAGGAGCCCACACCAGTAGCTATGATGCTTACCGACTTGGAATCAGGATGAAACGTTACCATGTGTATTCAAGCACCTTGGCATTCACAAAGAGGCATTGGAATTTATAAATCACAGATCTTGTTGTTGTAGAACGCATCCAGTATTTTGCATGTCCAAGCATTTCCAATATAGAAATACTGACCTGAATTACGACATTTCAGGTCAAGCGGCTGCTTAGATTAAGTCGTCTATCTAAGGTCAGAAATTGCGCTTTCTGAGACCATAGTTTTCAAGGATTCAGTCATCTGAAACCGAGGAATTTTTTGAGCGTTGTTTCTAGGAAATCTTTAAACTTTTCAAAGAAGCAATCATCCAGATGAGTTTTTCTTCCGTAAAAAGAGCAGGGCAAATGCACAGCAGAAGGGTGCTTTCCTCTCTTGATATGACAGAGAGTCCGCCCGGATGGACCCCACCCTATAATTTTATGCGCACTTTGTTCCCCGGCCTATCATTTTATGCACCGTTATGGTGGACAGTGAGAGACTTTTTCATAGGCAGAAGGTTTTACGTTTGAAGGTTTGACACAGCTTTTTGGCAAGGGCCAAATTTGAATCCAGGCCCGCTTACGTAGCAGTCGGCATACGTACTGCATTGCACCAACATCTATACAGCTTCTGAAAAAATCGTGACTGCCAATTAGGCTGTTGCTGATGTGTGACCGTCTCAAAGATAAGTAGCTCTTTGTACGTCTCTGATCTAGTTCAGGCCAAATATGTCTAGTCAGATTGGAAGGTACGCTTTCTGACCACTTTAAATTGGCCTCAACGTATGCAGTTTGGACACGAGTATGTCGACACCATAACAGATCCTGATCCGGATCCTGCGTTTACTTGTCAAAAGTCAAAAGCCCTAATTAGTGGGGTTTCCGGTTGAAAAAGTCGATCGAAACGAAAATCCCAAACCCCATGAGAGGGACTCAAGTTGACTTTGTGAAAGACGCTATCATCCCGGTTCTACTTTACGTTGCAAGAACACGCTATCTTATGTAGGAGGAAAAAAAGTTCTTAGTGTCATATATATGTAATAGGTTCAATGAAGAACTATGCGTGCTATACAGCGACATCAACCAAATCAAACAAAAAAATCCTCAAGCACCAAGATGGCAAGCACATTTAAAGCACACAGACAATAGTGCCCCGGCCCAAAAAAACGTTCACTCAAACCTAGACGCATGATTCAACAAAGAAAATATATACAGGGGGTAGTGTGCTCTGCTGAAGGACGTCTTCAACTGATCCGACACACGAAACTGGAAGCAGTTGGCCAAAGTTCGAGCTTGCTGAAGAGGCTAATCCAGCAAGTTGAGGCGTTGGTCCAAATTATAAAGTTGAGGAGTTGAAGGTATAGCAATAAATTTGACACGCGCTTTGAATGTACTTCACTTATGGTTTTTAAGTTAGGCCCTCCACGTTATGAGCTCTTCTGGCAAGCACGCATAAATAAACTCTAACATTCTTCAATATACCCTAGGCGTACGCTCATGCTGATACATAACTGAGGCCTTAGCGTAAATTTGCCCAGAACAGAACCAAGCTCCTTTTAGTTTCTCGAGGAGTGGCAAGTAACTCGACCTCATCCTGGACAGTAAATTGAGATGAAACGTAAATCTTGCATAGCACAACAAAAAGGTCTAGTTGTTCTCTACTCAAGCGAATGGACTATAAGACAAAGTCGTCTACAATCCAAAGTCCGCACCACGGTTATGAAACAGGTTCTCACTTAGGGCATAGCTGTTTGGTGGTGTCCACTTGAAAGACGAACGTAACAGGCTGCCTCTTCAGCAGTTCACCAAATTGTGCTACATCTACTACTCCATCTACTGCCTACAGTCTTGTTCCGCATGCAGGCTGCCCTCAGGCTTAGAAAGACCAATGGAAAGAGCTTAATATATGTACATAGAACAGCGAGTTTGCTCGTGCTGCATCTTGGTGTCAGCTTATGAGGTCACCAAAGTGTCTTCAATTACCTGCTTCCAGGAAGAGGCGAATGGAGATAACGCTTCTACACAGAGGACGCTAAAACAACTGATGGAGTTAATGCAGGGATCTTCTTCTTCACCAATACTTTAGTCCTCCCAGATACTGCACTGTCTGCCAAGCCGTATATTTCAATATACTAGTATTTATGTGTATGTACATCGGCAGTCTAGCAGCGTTTCTAACTACGAACACTATTAAACTGAGGCTAATTAATTACTGCAGAGAATCTCTCAACAAGTTGGGGAAGCAGCACAAAGTGAAACTCTTCTGAGTCCCCGGGCACTCCATCGTCCCTAGTAACTGAGCCGCTAATAAACTGGACAGACTCAGACCCTAAGAACAAATTGGATGAGCTTAACAATGTCAACCTGTCAACTTTCAATCATTATCTAAGGTCAGTCATCAGGGGACTAGTCGAGATAATGGTGAGGCATGTAGACTAATATGATCCTATTCAATCCTAAGCGATCATGAAAGCTGATCAGCATCATAACAAGGTATGCCTCCAAACTCACAACTATAATCACAGGACACTGTGGCACTTAAAGGCATGCGCTTCGATTGAGAATTACTCACAACGATTTCTACAGAAAGTGCAAAGACGAACAGCGAATTTGTAGCGCACTTCCTTTGAAACTTCTTGGCCTTCGAATGCGCTGGAATACAGTCCCTAGGCAGTTGAAATTTTTGAGATGTAAATAACCTCGACCTCGTCAAATTCGTCAATAAGTTTCTGTGTTTCCATCAGTAGCCAGTGGTATCACAATGGACCTTCAGCTAGTCAAAGTGTCCCTCAACCAAGATCCCAACCTAATCTAACTTACGATTTCTTTTTTCTGTGGGCAACCAAAGACACAAGGAAATCAGTCCGGAAACGACTATTTGGACGTCTGTCCTGTGTGTGTTATACTAACACTTCAAGCGGCAAAACAGCTTGCCGACTGCTTTTAGGTATCGTAATAGAGCCTTTTACTTTTACTATGCATGAAAGTAACAACGTCACTTTCGATATATCACTTTCAATTTCCAAACAAAATTCAGACCGGTTTCGCCTAATTATCACAAGAATCTATTTCTCCACAAAGCTGCGAAATCAAAAACACTTGTATCTACGCAATCTCAAGCAGCTTTTTGTATGGGTGCTATACAAATTTACCATTGTTCAGCATTGACAAAGACGGATGCTGTGTTGAATTTGATCCATCCGAAGGTTAAGTAAACAATTGATCACCTAACCGACGGAAAAGGCCCATAAAACTTTTCAACTTCAACAGAAAAACCGTAAACAATTTTTATTTGTTTTTTTTTTTATTTATTGAAAGTTCCAACAGCGACTTGGTTAAATTGTTAACTTAGGACCGGCTGTTTGTCTATGATAACGAATTGCCTATCTAAAAAGATAAAGTCCCACCTTCCTCCAACTGGAAAAAAAAGAAAGAAAAACCAAAACCCACCCAACCCAACAACAACAAATTCCGTAGCTTTAAACAAGTGTTGCAACCTTGTGTTGATAGATTGCTTCATGCTACCAGATAGTAAACACCTAACAAGTGTAATGTAACCACCGCACTATGTTTCATGTTGCCGGTGTTACCCGCCATAGTATATAGCACACTTTGTAGTTCAATGCACTGAACTTAACAACACCAAACGAACTTAACGCAACGACGCGCGGTGACGATGACAGACGGATACACATCGCTGAGTTTGGAGCACACGAAAGACAAGGTATACGAGTACGCGCGCGTTTATTACGATTAGATGAGTGCGCGTCTGTTGCTTTGATTAAGAGTTTTGTTTCGAATTGTTGTGGTGTTGCAGGTTTGCTGGATCATATGTTGGCGTTTTTTTTTTTCTCCTCTTCAAATTAGAAAAATGTGCAATGACAAGTGAGATGTTGAAGTCACTTCCTTTAGGCGCCATCTATTAGCGAAAGCCAAGCTTTGACGGAATAGGTAAAATATCTCTGCCACTTTTGAGGTAGCCTGAATTTGCTGATTTACCAGGAGTAAATGAGCTCTAACATAAGAAGAATACTCCTGCTCAGTACTGCTAACTTGATCAAGTATCTCATTAAGTACCGAAATAGACGTATTAGTTATATATATTTAGGAACTTAGCATCTCTGCCTATCTTTCGGACTTGAACCAAAAAATGTACTCGTATCAGGCGCAATGGGTCCAAAGACGAGATCGTATCTGCAGGCTCAGTAGTTCAGTCCATATAGGCCATACCATCAAGGAGCTAGAGTTGGAACATCCTGGGTTTTGAGTTAATCAAATCTTTGACAATTATTGAGCGCTGGGATAATATACTAACCCCTACCAGTAGTCATAGCCCTCACCAGCTCTTCCTCCCAAAAGAATATGTTTTCTAGCAAAATCAACCGGAAACAGGAGTAAGATTCGAATACCTATGTCTTAAAGAGATCTGTAAAAGACGTCGTCACCTGTGAAAAAGCCTGCCACAACTTTCCAGTCCTTTCTAATGAGTCCAAAGCAGATATTCGTATTTAGAGCTGCTAACTTTTAGTCTGTTTGTGATAACCTTTTGAGTGCTATGAGCCTAGAGTGGCTGTTAGAAAAAGCAACCGAGTTAGGGCTATTGGCCTATTGTGATGCCATGTGGACCTGTGATCGTCCAACACTTGGAACCAATATGGGCTTCTGAGGAAACGTAGTAGGCTTTTGACTTCAAAATTCTTTAGATCGCTTAAGTCATAGCAAAAGGTATCTCCCAACTGGATTTTTTTTTCTTTGGGAGAGAGCTGGGCATGTATAGAGTAGGTGGAGGATTGCCTCCTGATCCTCGTCATCCATGCAGCTTCTGCAGAAATCGTTGTGAGAACACCAAGCTATAAGGTAGTGTCGAGTGATGACACCTATGTTTCCGATTTTGAAAGATCAAACTCTTAGAGTGAATCAGATGCAGTTTTGGGCAGATTTATTTGGTCGCTAGACACGTTGATCCATGTGCACCCAAGGTTTGTTCTTTATTAGCATTCAGCTTTATTATTAGTTTGTACGTAGCGATTTGTATACTGATGATACCTTTTTTTGGTAGGATATGCAGAGTGGTTTCAATACTGGCGACTTCGTCGATCCTACAATTTCCTGGAATATTTCTATGGCCCGGCACCGAACTGAACTGCCCTGCAATCTCCCTGAGAGACGATCCACCTCAAGGGCGGTTTTAGAATTTTGTGAGACTGAGTCCAGGAATTTGATATTGGACTGACTACCCGGAAAGATGCGGATATCCCTTGCAGATATCGCGTTTTTCGTCAGCCATAACAGGATTTCTTTAATTGCCAAAATTTCCGCCTGAAACAGGCTACATTGATTTGAAAGACGCAAGGAGAGGCTTTGCTTAAGCTTATTTTATAAAACACCGCCACCAAGCTTGTTATCGGCCTTGGGTCCATCCATATAAAACTGGAGTGACTTGTCGTCCATGAACGCATCTTCCTCTCAGAAAGATGTAGGGGGGATGCTTGAATAGAAGTCTTTGTCAAACCAATGTTAGAGCATAGTATAGTCGATGTTCCGTGGGAGGATTCCCAGTCTACTAAAAATATTAGCGTGACCAAATACTTTACTTGTCCACTGTGTAGTAGCCTTAAAGCGATGGAGCGGTGTCAAGTGAAATAGAATATCCACCGCTTATGCATAGACATCCTGTCATTTTCATTTTGCTTAGTTTTCTCCAGATGACTGCGCTGTCTAAGGCCGTCCACCAGACAACCACCCCGTAGGTGAGTATCGTTCTTATAACCGAGACGTATAGACAGTGGGTAATGCGAAGTTGAAAGCCCCAGTTGTATGAGAATAAAGCAACTGTAGCATTCGTTACCCTTTCTTGAATATTAGGTTTCCAGTTTAGTTTCCTGTCATTTATTTTATACACAATAAGTCCATCATTAAGTGTTCACGGTACAAGAAAAAATGCCGCCAAGTAGAATCTACAAGTTTTCGGATGTACGTCCTTTTGTACGAAACCTGTGATGGCTTACCGTCACAACCCAGCCATAATTACCCTCCTCTGAATCATTTCTTAACCAAACTAGCCCTGTAGACAGGTAAGTTTGCACAACTTGAAAAGGATCATATTGTGGGCCATAGGACCAACACACTACTGATGGGTCTCCCGGGATACTAAAAAATGGCTTTCAGTTATGAGATACACAACGACAGCAGAGAGCTCAAATACAGCACCATCATCCACTACATCTGCGTCCAGTACCAGCAGTCTGAAGGGATTGTAGGCCAATTGCTTACAGAGGAAATGCTTTGAGATGTCGTCATCAGTCTCACTGCCAGCATCGCAGGATTTTGTGTCACTTAAGCCTAGCACAACTAGGTGCTCAATTGTTGCCCGTTTTGCTCATTACTACACCAATAGATAGTCCACAGTCTTTCCTAATAATTGACATCAGGAAAATTTCTCACCTTTTAGAGAGCACGGGAAGCATGCGTTTCCACGCCGACACCCTGGGCAGTCACACCATCTGCGGTTACGTTCACACGAAACCCAAATGCATGAAGAAGCCCTAACGAAAGACGCAGGCAGTCTTAATGTAGGTTAGAGTCCTAAGAAATTCTCTGTTGAACATGGCCTAGCAAGTTCATCGACGATTTCATTTGCTATTGTACGTTCCCATAGTGATATGGGAGCCACTGAATTGCCTTCTTGAGCCCCTAAACTAGCTTCGACGTGGAAAGAGGACTTATCAAGGCCTTGAACGCAGCTTGGATATCGCTACAAACGCAGTTACTTTACCTCTTCCATCGGTTTTTCGAAATATATCTCAATATTTGGAAGACAGACACAAGTTTTCTTAAAATGCAGTAAAATCGAACGTTGTTGTCCTCCAAAAACACTCGAGCACTCGAGCACTACATCCTAGAACGGTTTTGGAGCCATACCTGAAAACACAACTACCGTCCTGGCCCAGATGTCATCCGGAACCATTCCAGATAAAGTCAACTTTGTACTTTCGCAGCAACATAGTTTTGCTGGTATTGCATTCGACCGCATATCCAAAAACCCATACTCAAAATACGATCAGCGCGTAAAATCATCAAAACTCCAGCGTTGTATATCATACATCACTTTGTCTTTTCACACAGAAGATGACTTTAAGAGTGCAGCTCAAGTTTTCGAAAGAACGACCGTTTTTGGGTGGTGTTTTTAGGTAAAAATTTGTTCCACCGACGCATGGAGCATAATTGATCTTACGAGTATTACAGCCGTGTATATCTTCTGGACCATCGTCTGTGACAAGCCTCATATCTTGCCCAAATCCCCTTTGTACTGCCAGAAAGCAGCCAAAGTAGGTAGGTAGGTAGGCAAGAGTGGCTGTTGGAAACACCAACCTAATTGGGCCTATTGGCCCACTGTGATGCCATGTGGATCTATGATCTTCTTACTAATGGAACCAGTTTGAGCTTATGATGAAGCGTAGGAGACTGTCTACGTCTCTATTTTTTAGATCACTTAAGTGATTGTAGAAGAAAGCTCCTAAGTGAAGTATTCTTCCCTGGAAGAGAGCTGGACATGTACAGAGAAGGTGAAGGATTGTCTCCTCTTCCTCCTCGTCCAAGCAGCATCTACAGAAATCATTTGTAAGGGCACCAAACTGTTTTGCGTGCTTGCCTATGAGGCAGTGTCCAGTGATGCTATTTCCCTCCACGGGTGGCATCCAACATTTAATTGGGAGGCTAAATTCTTACAGTAAATTGACTTGATGTTGTATTTAGGCAACCATTCATCTCACGAAATTCTAGTTGCCTGAAAAATAGTCTTTCGGTCACAGCTGGTACTGAACCCCGAATTGTCCGATTGAGAAGCCAATACACTATCACTTCAGCCACGACCACCCTATGGGGGCTGAGATGCTTCCTATTTAGAGGGATCAGACTCTTAGAGCGATTCGGATCCAGCTTTTGCCAGATCTGTTTAGTCGCTAGACATGTTGGTCCAACAGTCCATCTAGGGTCTGTTCTTTTATTGGCATCCAGCTTTAATATTAATTTGCATTGGTATACTTACGAGTATGCTACCCTTTCCCGGTAGAATAGGTAGAGTGGTTCCAATTTTGGCCCTACAGTTCCCTGGAGTGTCTCTGTGGCCCAGTACCCAGTAAAAGTGAAGGTTGAACTGCTCTGCCATCTCCATTAGACATGATCGGCATTCAAGGGCGGTTTTCGAATTTAGTGAGACTGACTCTAGGGACTTGATAGCTGCCTAACTACCCGAAAAGATGCGGATATTCTTTGCAGATATCACGTTTTTCGTCAGGCAGGACAGAGCTTCTTTAATCGCCAAAATTTCCGCATGGAACACGCTACAGTGATTTGGAAAACGGAAAGAGAGGCTTAGATTTAGCTTGTCTGAGGAAAAATCGCCACCAAACCCGCTATCGGTTTTAGATCCATCTGTGTAGAAATGGATTGACGTGTCCGTCATGAAAGGAGCTAACATGGAAGTCTTTGTCAAACCAATTCAGGTATGGTGTAATCGATGTTATCTGTGAGGGTTTCTAATGTATTAAGAATGTTAGCGTGGTAAAATTGATTTTTTTGCCCACTGTGTAGTCGCTTCAAGGCGAATAGCTGCAATCGCGGAGGTCGTCAGGTATCCGGATACCTGGCCGGCAATGTCTTGAAAGTTATTGAGCCGTTTTTTGAGGGTGGTGATCCATTTTAACAGTAGATAAGTAAAACCAGTCAACTGCTTCTTCTCGTGAAAAGAACAACCTCGGCTTTTAGAGGATCGACTGAAAGCCCATTTCTAGTGCAATGATTGTCTAAGATTAAGACAGACAGTCGCTAGACATGATCTAATACACAGTACAGCTACATCATCTGAATATACCTGCGTGTAGAGCGTGAATTAACCAACATGCATCATACACAACGCCGCCTTGCGGAAAATCCTGATTTGCACGCGCCATCACATATTGGCCGCAGTCAGTATCCACAAACCGGGTTCTTCATCCACAAAATTTGTGTTTAGTAAGAGACATATGGTATTGTCTAGTCAAGTAACACAGGCCGTCAGTTTGGTTGCCGCTGAAAATGTTCAACGCGTACTCCTTGAGTGAGCGGCTACAAACCCTGCCCCACAGATGATGCATTCGTAACGCGGTTTTGCACACACGAAGCTATTCAACATGAAGTTGGAGAGTCGTCTTTTCCGATTTTCAAGATAAAGGCTAAATTTACTGTCCGCTAGGGATATATAGTGTGTCAGTCCCAGGCTTCCTTCTCTTCAGGGCTTCCTTTGTACTTTTTTACTTTTAAATTCATTTTTATGAATTCTTTCTACATATTAAATTATATACTAGACAAAAATGCTGAAATCTAATTTGACAGCGACCGTTTCTGAATTTAGCTTACGGGCTCTTACCGAGCGCTCTATACTTACGATATTACTATGTACAACTACTGTCTTTCAACTTTAAATCTATCCCAGGAATTAGCTTGCTTCGAGTGGGCACCATGTCGATTGCGTTTTCGGGCGCCTGGCAGTCGTAATCATGGTGCACATGGACCTCCGAAACTTGAGCGAGGCCGTCTAGCGGGATCAACTCTCGAAGGCACCCCTACGTGATAACGAGCCTCCCAACGAAAACCTACAAGTGACGCACCGACGTAGGAGAGCGTATCGCTTCTCTCCACTTCTTTAAGCCACTGATATTCGGTGTACTGCTTTTCGTCATCGATCCTATCCCTATCCGCAATTGCAGGGTTAAAACGGAAGAGCTCCTGAGCACTGGCGGCGTACTTGTTGCAGATGAGCCGCTTTTCCCTCGCAGAGCGATGTCGGTGGTATAATACCGGAATACCACCCCTACTTTGCTAACGCTTTAGCGTCAATATGGAGAAATGCTTCAGACGGGATAAAGCCAAATTGAAGTATACTCTCGTGGTGCATTATATTGGGGTAATATGCCCCAAAGATCAGGCTATTATCGCTCGTCATTGCTCTTGCGTCGTGCCTTCGAATCCCCTTAATTAGAAAATTGTCAATCCTATTTAGTTCAGCTCCTATTTATTGTAGTTTGTTGGGATAACATTTTATGTACTCAGACTCTGGTATTCTGTACAATAAAGGACAGGTCTTGAGGCATTGCCTTTCAAACACTGGAATCATTTCCATGTAAGACGGCGCTACATTAAACCACACCGGACAATCGTAAGCGACGATTGGCCTGATTAAGGCCACGTAGCATACGACTTTCACTCTGGAATCAAGTTGACTGCTTTCAAACAATTTTCTTATCAAAGCTAAAGCCTTCTTGACCCCAGCCGGACAAGCATCTAAATATTTAGCAAAATATAAATACTTATCAAGCCAGATACCAAGATAGCTCTTCTCATCGATAGTGGTAGTCTATGCTGTTTAATGATGGCCAAATTTCGCCAGTTATTTCTAGTATCCCAAGAGGCCCATCTCAATGGAGTTCTAAATACGATTGTTTCTGACTTTTGGAAATTAATTTTCAATTTCCAATCATCGCAATCCTCCTTAATCTGATCAGAGTCACGTTGCAAAAAGGTGTTAATGACTTCGATTTTTGGTCCTGATCTGTACGCCACTAAGTCGTCTGCATACGCTATAGCGTGACTGAGGGATCTATTAGATCAATTGTGTAAATATTGAACAGTATCGGCGAAATAACCGACCCCTGTTGTAAGCCATTTTTAAGGTTAAAAACTTTACCCGAAATCACGTTGCCACATTTGACAACAAACTTCTTTCCCATAAGCATATCGTAAATCATATATAGCAAAGGTTTCCGCATGCCCATTCTAACCATACGGTGTCAAAGGCCTGCTCCAAGTCAACCAGACAAGCACCCGTACAATGCTTGTAGCATATGTTCCACTGTATGTCGGAGATCAGTTTTGACGCCGCATGAATGGTGTCGTGCCTCGCCCTAATACCAAACTGATTATCCGGATTTATATTGCTATCGCCCACCCATTTCAATAGAGCTCTGTTGACTACCTTTTCAAATACTTTGCTAATATTCGGAAGTAGAATAATTGACCAAAGATTGGTCCTAATCTTATCCTTCTTTGGAATAGCGTGTACCACTGCTATTTTCCAGTGCGCTGGATAATATGCACTATTCAGCACGTTCTTAAATAGCGTAGTGAAAATATCCACTGCTTCCAGGGGTAGGTGTCTCAATATGACGTTAGGGATACCGTCTACTCCCGCCGACTTTTTGTTCTTCACAGACTCAAAGACGCACAGGAGCTTATCTTTTCGCACGAACAAGGGACTGGCGCTTGTCCATCGGCGACGATGACGTTTGCCTCGTTTTCTTCATTGAACAGAATAAAACCGTGGTTCTCAGATCGTCATTTATGGATTTCGTTGAGCGTTGCGTGATTCGTTCGTAAGCCGAACAACTCGCTTATGGGATGCCCTGCCGAGCTCTCTATTTCCTAGTCATTATAACATTCATACATTTAAAACCAACGTACATCGGTACCTATCTTTCTTTCCTCCCTTAATTTCCGTCGCCCGCGGTGTGTGCAAACATTTTGAGACTTGATACACACGTGATGTAGGCGATTCGAAGCAATCGAGATATGCAACAGCGTATTTAATGACTCATCCGTCTCTGAGGCGGGTTATGTTATCCAGATTACTTCGACTACAGCGATAGGAGCCGGTTGGGAGTGTCTCAAGTCTGGAAACCACCAGTTATGGTGCTGTTTAGCATAGTTTTCCGATCCTTTCGCAAATGTCTTTATAGGAAGGGTTCTTCAAATCTGCGTTCCACCTGCAACATAGCACCCTAACGGTACCTAGAATCATTATAATAACAATTCAGATTTTATAAATATCTGAAATTATTGAAAGAGGACCACTAATCGTCAACAACAAAGTATCCACCTGTTTGACATCACTTTATGTAACATTAAAAAAGCACCAGGGGAAAGTCGATCAATTAAAAGGTCGCGCCATTGTTAATTATAACAACGAAGCCTATAATTTTGTTCGATTCCGCTTTGCTAATATCTTCGTTAAAAGCTTTGCTAATATCTTCGTTAAAAGCTTTGCTACTTAATTCACAAATTAAACACCAACCTTTGCCTTAATCAAGGGAATTTACACAGAAAACCATCCCTCGAACTGTTTATCTATCTATCTATACCCCCTGGCCCCTTCCAAACGCCGATTAATTGGATAAAAACAAAAATATCCCCCCGTCGCATCGGAGGGGTAAACAACAATGAAAACAGTAAAAAGCACTCACCGTTTGGCAGCGCCTTGTATAATCCGTTTTGTATGCGGCGAAACTAATCCACTTGAGCAATTACTGCTGCCCACCGCTGCCGGTGAGTTATCCTGTAATGGTGTTGACACTTTACTAGCACTTGCACTATTTGCACCACTGCAACTGCCACCATGTGCAAGGCCACCGCTTGGTGGCGAACGCCTCATAACACCGGTGGACACTTTTGATTTCACTTCACTATAGTTCTTCTTCACTTGCATTTTGTTTAGAGCGATTTTATTCATGACCGCGTCCCACTTATTGGGCGAAATTTTCCGCAATGTTGGTGAACCTGCACCCGAAACGGAAACGGAAACCGAACCGGAACCCGAAATACCCGTAACTGCTAAGCCCACCGTGCTACCCGTACGCGACGACGCTACCGATAGGCCGGGATTTTTATTCTCTTGATTTGCTGCAATACCCGGCGAAGATCGTTGTTTCGATGCGATAGTGTTGGCTCTTACCGGCATTTCATGATTGTTACCGTTGCCTTTGCTGTTGCTGTTGCTGTTGCTGTTACCGTGAACGTTACCGTTACCGTTACCGTTGTTAACGCCTTTAATACAAACCGACGCGATCGATTTTGCCGCCAACTGCTGTTGTCTATTACCAGCGCTTAGAATTGAATTCGCCGTGGATCGATAATGCTTGGCGTTACCGTTGTTATTGTTGCTGTCATTTTTACTGGTTGCGCTAACACAAAGTGACGAGAGTGATGCGTGCTTACGCGGCGGACTCACTTTCTTCACTGACGCCACCGACGCCGACGACGATGAATTGTTTGTGTGGATTTTATTTGTATGATCGAGTGCGCCGCTACGCGTCAAACCTTTTGTAGTTGTGTCGCTAGATAAAGCTTCGTTGGACGAGGCCAGCGAGCTTTTGTAGTTGCCGCCAATGGCGCATGAATTTCGCTTTGGATTACTGGATGTTGGATTGTAGTCTGTGGTCATGCTGATGCGATCGCTGCTGCTAAAGCTACTTTGAATTGTGGATGATGTCTGACTGTCGGTTAGCATATTGTTCCACTGACCTTGACTTAATGGCGATGCGGAACGGAATTCACTTTCAATTGATGGTTGTGGTGGCGATTGCTGTTGCTGCTGGGGTTGCTGGTGTTGCTGTGGTTGCTGTTGGTCGTGTGGTTTCTCTGTTTCACTTTCTTGTTGTGTTTGGTGTTGTTGTTGTTGTTGTTGATTTTTGGCGCTCTTTACGGTGTCAGTGGAACCGTCGTCGGGGGACATATCGATGTCGCCACGCATTTGGGCGATGTCTTCGTCTCCTCGATTCTCAACGTCGGTAAAGATGCCGCTGGACTCCATGCACGAGTCCTCCATTTGCTCGGGCTGTTCTGAGATAAAGACACTGGCGGCAGGTTGTAGCATCGGGCCGTACAGTTGACCATCGATCACCTGTGCCCGACGATCACCGCGATGGAAAATATCATCAGCATCGCTTTCGGTAAAGAAATCGGAGTCCGTCATTGGATCCTGTCGCCGAATAGGTATGTTTTGATGATTATGATTGTTGAACGATGGTTGACGACTAACTTGAGCTGGCTTTCTGGTAGGACCGTTTGATGGTGAATGATCACCGGCTCCTCGGGACGCCGGCCTCGACATCTCTCCATCGCCCTGATAGCCCGTATCCAAGCTTGTAACGCTTGTCACACTGGTTATGAAGCTGGTGGAGATTTTCGAGACACTCGATTTGGTCATCTGATCGGTCTTTGAGTCTGTGTCGGTCTGAGAGATCTCATTGTAGGTGTTCGAATTACTCTGTTGGATATTCTTTGAGAGCTCTAGTACGACATCTTCGACATCGGTTTTCACTTCGACGGGATCTAGTGGCAGATCCTCTGGCGATGGTGTTTGGTCGATTCTCATTTGATGGAAAGTCATTTTCGGGTTCATTGCCAACGGTAGGTCCAAGTTTGTCGTTGTTGTGGTAGAATCTAGAAACTCTTTCATCTGATCAGGAGTTAAGATCCCTAAACTCTCGTCCATTTCGAATGAGTTCTGCTTTTTTAAAGGCGGCGTTCCTGATGCGGTACCCATGCCCGATTGTATCGTCGATGAAAGTGATACGTCGCACAGCTCAATTGAACAATCCAATGTTGATTCGGTCAGGTCCAAACCAAAGGAATTTCGTGGTTTCTGTAGTTTTAATTCTTGAGCGCCTTGGATAGGTGGGTTTATGTCGACCAATTCCTCGTTACTTCGATCCACCTCCATTGGTTCGTCGTTTGGTGAGATGCCTCGATCTGGCACCAGTAATCCAGAGTCATCTTGTCGCGTCATATACAAGAGGTTTGTATTGTTCTTGACATTCCCATCCAAGGGGGAACCCATCAAATCTCTTGTTATGTTCATTAGGTGTCGTCTCGGTGAGACTAGGTTCGTTGTTATATCCAGCAAATGTTCGGTATTCATGGTGGAATTGAGGATGAGCTTCATATTGGTTTTGTCTGGCGCCAGAGTTAGGTTCTCCTCCATTGTGATGTTAATAAGGCTTTTAAGGGTATCATCCGAGATCTTGGGTTTAATAGTGATATCAGGATCTAAAGGAGGAATGTCTATGTCGACGAGATTTTCGCAGCTCTGCAGGTCTATAAGATCTTTGCATTTCTCGAGGATCATAGTGCCGTCCTTTGGCGGATGCTTTTCCAGCTCAAAAGTGTGATGGTCTTTTGAAGATAAATTCGTGCGTGTATCATCAATGGTTAGAGTAACATCTAAAGAATTAGCTGCTATTCGTGTTTCATTTAGAGGTGAGTCATCGTCACTGCTTCCGACGCTTAAGATACGACGTCCATGTTGAAAAGTCATATCCAATGGTTTTTCCAGTTTTTGAATTCCATTGAGGTTCCTAGTGCGGTGTAGAGTGACACCACAATCTACCAAACGGGGAGTACCAGGACGAACATTTGTTACATCCAAAGTGTGCGTCCTACAAAGACTCTGACCGCTATCTAGAGTAACAGTTTCGCCGAGGACTCCCGTTCCCCTTGTCCCATCTAATGAGTGAGTCATATGCAAATCGGGTGTTCTCTTCTCGCTCAGCATTGGTGGATTGATTTGGGACATCCGAATGACTTCACTTTCTCCATCTTCCCGGACAAATGTCTCTGAGCGGGTTAGCGGTCTTGGGGTGTCCGGACCTGGTTCCGATAAGTTCTTCATTCTACTCACTGGCTTCGTTCCATCAATTGGAGTTGGTGGAGTGAACTTTTTTGGTGTCTCAATATGCGAAGCTGACTTCTCTGGTTTGGTTAGAAATTTCCGCATCGCGGTAGCTGTTCGTTTACCCATAATGCTGGCAGCTTCACTGATTCGATCGCCTGATAAAGACTTTTTTAATGATGACATCGCCAACGATGGTGGCCGCAGACCTGTAAATGATGTTGGACGCCGTATTTGAATTGTTGGAGCTCGTATTGCGCCGGGAAGGGGAATTTTTGAGACGCCATCTAGTCGCGGAATCCTGGACTGTGTTGTGTCCTGAAAGTAAATAGAGGGATGAATCCATTAAAAGGGTTTCGAGATGAATGGCCCACTTAAAATTAAGAAAAATCTATCGCATGCCCATGAATAAACTTCCAACATTAGTCACCTCAACCAATGGGTAAACTGCGGAACTGTGTGTATCTGCAATTTATCTTTTAGGGGATCCTCAAAAGAATTTCACCCCCTTTAAGGGTTTAAGGGCAAGTACAAAAAAAAAAAGACATGGAATTTGATTCAGATTTATGAGGGGAGAAATCTTGGTGAGAATCTTTTTCTTTCAGAGAGGACGTGGTGGTGCGTCGTCGTTTCTGATTATACTCGTACTGAACCGGAATCATTCATGGCAAATAGGCTGAAGTAAATCATTTTGAAAACGGCAATCGATTTTTTTGAATTCCTCCATTAATCTGATGGAGACCGCACGCACAGGATAATTGTAGTAGTTTGTGAATTGATTTTTGGTAAATGGGACACGAGAGTAGGGGGTTCATGGCGCCACGATGATGGCCTGTTTTTTTGTGGGTAAGGGGTTGGTTTACTGGAGTCGATGATCATTTAATATGTAATTGGCTACCAGCCATGTCGACTAACAAAGAGACAATGGGCAATAACCTTAACGACAAATGTCCTTTTGTGGAAGATAATGAGCAGCCAGCCAGTGATGTTGTTCTAGTGAGTTGTCAAACATTCTCGAACGTGCTATTGGGGATTGCTGTGTGAAGGAATGTTTGTTCAGCTCTGAAGCTCCTTGTGTTACTGGTATCCTTTGGCATTTAACGATTTTCTTATTCTGTGCTATGTGGCTTTAGTAGTAGATACGGAAGTAATTAGCATAATAATATGATTGCGATTGGCAATCAACAGTGACGTGAGATGTGTGCTTAAAGAATCATAAAAACGAAATTTCGTCGTCTCAGTTTTTACCAAAAATGATCCAACAACTATCTCTTTAGAGCAGCACAAGCATATGAAACCTGGAAGTGCTACTCTTTTATTTATCTAAGTAGCTCACGTAACCCACATCGAGAATCAAGCAACCCAGATAAAGCAAAACCTCACGGTAGGGATTTATCTTATTTAGAAAGCCATATTTTGAGTACTCTGAAGTAAAAATGTTATAGCTACATCTAGTCTGCAAGGGATAGATAAAGGTGTCAGCTTCATATTGGCTCTGCTCTAGGTTGGAGTGGGTATATTCAATGATTTTCTGCAAGTTTTCAGTCTTCTGGGAATTGGTGAACCACTTCGTCTGCACTTTTGGGCTTTCTGTATGCAAGTAATCTGTGTCTGCAATGGGATAATAAGGAGGCTTGTTCTGGGCAATGAATTTGCAGCAGTAGCTCTGATATGGCATCAAGAAAGAAAATGAATTTTAAGCAGTGAGATGCATTTACGGAACAATTTCAAGTAACAGAATTGTGACAACCCTGGCCTGTATTTCAAAAGGGCGTTTCCAAGTGTAAAAAGGTAGCTACTCGAAAAAAGCTGTAAAAGCCAAAGGCAAGCGTTTTAAGCATAGTCTTAGCACAGGATTGTGCTGTACTAAGGTCAACAATAGTAGAATAAGTAATGAAGCCGTAAAAGCTTTGCATTAAAACCTAGAAACAGTTTTGTCTTGATCAATCAATATGCGGCAGAAGAAGTGCAGCGTCAAAGCACAAGCAAACGGGCTTATATTTTTAGAACTTCTTCCCAAGAACAGAAAAAATTGAAAGAAACTCATTCCCCTAACCAGAAAGCTGTTAAGGGCTTTTCTAACGAAATGGAGCGCTTCCAGGAAGTGCATATAAAGAGTTGAAATCTTGGGTTTAAACGACGTGCCATTCTGTTCAATAAAGATGAAGAGATTGATTGCCAAACGGAGAAAAAGATTTCTTTTCTCTGTTTATAAGGGCAAAAGCGACACGGAAAACTGTAACAATTACTATTCGATGAAACAAATACCAAAACTAAGATGGAAAAGATTTGTACATCATATTCATCGATCTGCAGAAAGGTTTTGTTAAATTTCGGAGGAAGCTATTTTGATGGCGTTTAGATGTCAACGTATCAAAAGCGTATGCGCAATGCGGACAATAACTTCAAAACGAAAGTCAAATTTACAGCAGGATTGACTGGGGAATTCAAAGTTACAATTGGTATATACAATGCCAGTGTAGTTGTTGCTTTCCAACACCGTCTAAAATGTTTTCTAAGCATCGAAAACGCCTTTTCTTCATTTCGTCTAGTAATGAACGGTAATTGACAATAGCAGGTATTGATCCAAATGAGGTCGCTGATGATGACGACTTCTTTGTGATCGAGGATCTACAGGAGAAAGTTGAGGCCAGAGGGGCGACTTTCCAGGAAATATATAAGGCCACTGATACCATTGGACCTAATTATGACCTGGACAATCGCGTCTTGGTGCACGACTTTTACATTCGAAATGAAGTAGAGAACTGGCGATCCGAGGGCTCTGGCTTCACCCAGTTCAGCGACGAAAATATGACAAATAATGTCATTACCAGGGAGGGTAACCTACCCCCCTTCATTTCGAAGGAAGAGCTCCATGAGATCTTCGACACAATCAGGGCTAAGAAATCAGTGGGGACCGATGGTATTCGAAACACCGTGCTTCGACATCTTCCCCTAGAAGCGGCCCAAAACTGAAAGGATATATCCAATCCGGCGAATCTCCGGTCGATAAGTCTCCTTCCGAATATCAGTAAGGTGTTTGAAAAGGTAATCAATAGAGCTCTCTCTAGGTGGGTTAAGGACAAACATATAGTTCGGGATAATCAGTTCGGTTTTAAGGCGGGACATGATATCTTACATGCCGCGTCTAAACTGGTGTCCCATATCCGGAATAAAGGCAAAAACTAATGTACTGGTGCCTGCCTTGTTGATTTGGAGAAGGCCTTCGACACCGTATGGTTAGAGGGTCTTTTCTATAGGCTAACTAGGCTGGGGATCAGTAAACCACTCTTGTGCATTCTTTACAATATGCTATCCAACAGACACTTCATCGTGAAAAATGTTGATGTGACTTCTGTTGGAATATTTCAAATTAAAAATGGTCTTCAGCAAGGCGCGGTCAATTCGCCGATCCTATTCAACATTTATACAAGCGACTTGATAGTTTCAATTCCCCATACTATTGCGTACGCAGACGATTTGATAGCGTACAGAACAGGTCCAAAAATCGAGGTCATTAATACTCTCTTGCAGCGTGACTTCGATAAGATAAGACGATTTTGCGAGGACTGGAAGTTGAAAATCAACTTTCAGAAGTCGGAAACCATTCTCTTTAGGACGCCGTTGTCTAGAGCCTCTAGGGATACCAGAACAAATTGGCGAATGTTGTCGATCATTGGACAGCACGGACAGCCTCTTGCCTGTGGTCAGATATCTTGGGATCTGGCTAGATCAGTTTCTGTATTTTGACAAAAATGTAGATGCTGCTCTGGCCAGAGCTAAAGACGCTTTTGCCCTTACAAAGAGACTGTTTTATTGTAGCCAACTCGATGCGAGGGTACAGGTAATCTGCTACATGGCCCTTATCAGGCCCAAGCTGGTATTTGGGTGTCCCGTGTGGTTTAATATGCGAGCAAGCTTAATGGAAAAGATTGGGGTGTTTGAGAGGGCTTGCCTTAGGGCTTGCCTTCGCTTGTACAGAACACCAGATTCGGAGTACAAAAAATGTTATCCTAATGAGGTCCTTTACAACAGAGCGAACCCAATACGAGTAGACAACTTCGTAATTAAGCTGACTCGAAAGCACATTGCAAGAGCAATGGCCTCGACGAATAACCTGATATCTAGGGCTTACTACCCCAATTACCTTTACCACGAGAGTGTGCACTCTGACGGCTTCGCTCCACCGGAAGCATTCCTCTACCTAGATCAGAAAGCTGGGGACAGGCGACTCAACTACGGCAGAGACATCGCACACGGCAGTGTGGATCGTCTCAGGTTCAGTAGGGCGGTGGGGAATCGCGATAAGAGGGATGTCGTTCGGCAGCACCAGCATTTCTGGTGGTTGAATGATGGAGAAGATGTTTCGTCGTCGTCATTTCCGTCAATTACGGACCAGCCTCACTAATGGGGCAGAGCTGACCAATCTACTTGCTCTGTGAATAGCGACGGCCAGCTTACATAGGTTTAGGTTAGCATTTAAGAAATATATACATATATTAGTATATAGCTTTGTATATACTAATAAATGTACATAATTGTGTATAATATCTATGTGTGTGTATTGTGTATGTAGGTTAGGTAGACTAAGGGTTATTTTAAGTTAGATATTAAGTTTTTGTTAACAATTTTTTTCTTAGCCTTAAGTATACAAAATATTGTATATATTTCAACAAAATGTAAATAAAGTCGAAAGATATAGATATAAGGATTTAGAGTGCCTGTGTGGGGCCAGAAAATATAAGATAATACTCGTATAAAATTGTTAAGTAATTTTAAGCTAGCATTTAAGCATTTTGTGTTAGTATCTAAGAGTTTAATGATTAATATTATAAAATGCATTTAAAACTAAAACTAAGAACTGCGTAAGATTTGGCCGAATGGAGCACTGTGAAACTTGCAAAGTTCGCAGAAAAATCGCCGGAAAATTGTTAATAAAAAATGAACTATGCCATATAAACAAAAATCCTCCGTACTTATTTAGACAATATTTTTTTTAAAGATCTAGTTAAAATTTGAAGTGAATTGGTTGAAAATTATTCAAGTGCGGCCAAATTGAAAAATGCAGTTTTGAAATAAAGGCGTTTAAAATTCATAAGGGGCTCGCTGCCTATCTGGCGGCCTTGTACTAAACTTTGAAAAACAAGTACTTCGAGATATTTCCCATAGACCGCGTGTATCATATTTTGCACGAGTATTTGGATATACGAAAGCTCTGTTCAAAGTGTGTTCCGGGTTTGCTCACAGTCGATTGATCAAGAACCACAACGTGTTGATCATTCAGAACACTGTTTGGAACTGTTTAAGTGAAATAAAATGGATTTTCTCATGCGGTATGTGACAATGGATGAAACATGGATCCTATTCCCTGTTCTCAATCATCAAAAAAATGCTCACCGGAGGCTCCAATGATGAGGTGATCGCTGAAACTGAAACGTATTATAAAGGTTTGGACAAATCGTTCTATAAGAGAAGCATAGAAATGTTAGAGTGGCGTTTGAATGATCGTATTACTCTAGAAGGAGACTATGTTGATGAATAAAGTTGAATTTTGTAAAAAAAACAAAAATTTTAAAAACGTCATCCCTCACACCGAAATCGGAAGCGATTAAGTGTTTACTAGTTTCATTCGTATTTTGACGAAAAATAAGAGCGCTAAAATGAGGCGCTTATTATTATCAGAAAGCAATTACGTTCTGCGTAAAATACTCGTATGTATATTTGAAAGCCTCAAAAATCAAGAAAACATTTCTAGAGTACCGAACTGATTCAAAATATTTTGTTTTTCATCGCGAGCAGTTGCTTCAAGTCGCTAACTTATCTTTTCACTAAATCTGTGCGCTACAAACTAATCCATATGTACGCATGTAATTGATCGCTAGTAACGCGTCACAAGACGCAAATTCGCCTCGCCATAAATGCTGCCTTATGTTTGCGACTGATGCCGGCTTTTGCTGTTCATTCTCTGGTTTCTTTCAGTCTTCTGTCAGCAAAAGTCGGTGCTGATTTGCTGAGTGGTTCGGCCAAAATCAATTTGGAATCTGCTACATGCCGCTTCATGTTTTTCCAGCATCGATGGTAGTTTATCTGCATTTGGGGTACACTCTTCAAATATGTAATCACATGTCACTCATTTTTGATAAATAGCATTTCAAGATTTATTTTATTTTCAATTCATGAATAAGCAATGTACGAGTATTTAACGAAACCTAATTTTGAATACATAAGTGGATTATTAATAAATTAAATATTACTCCACACTAATTTTGGGTATAATAATCAGGAGATGTGGAAATAAAACATAATACACCTTGTGGTATTAGCAGCTATAATATTATTAAATAAGATGAAAGCGGTGAAGGAAGAGGGGAGGCGGGAAGTTTGTCAATTCATTTTTACGGTGCGTATGAAAATATTTTCAAGATGGAGATGTCCTAATACATAATGTACATATGCAGATTATAACATGACACAGGGAATTGAAACCAATGACTCACTGATAAGTATCATACTAACTGACATTACGATATAACTTGAAGTAAGGTTTCGACTTCAGGTCGTGAAAGTAACCAAGCTTTGGGTTTTTTGAAAAATTGCTTTCCATTTGTTACTCCATTGACACATCAGACCGCAGTTTGTTAAATATGAAAGCTGCTGTAGTATGATAGTTAAGAAATGTCAACTGTGCTCTTTATTAACCCGGGGAACTTCAAAACTTCAAACCATTCGCCAATGAATATGCGTCTTTTTTATATATTTCCATTCCACTTCTAAGGAAAAAAAAATTTAAGTGTTTTGTACAGGGTCTTCCAATAGGGACCTCCGAAATTTGACAGTTGATAGCGGCCATATTGTTGAAGCTACATCTGTCGAATTGGCTGCCATTTATTCAGTCTGTTTTGCCAAATCACTATCGACGGACATAGCGTTCAAAAACACGTGCAAATGATAAAAATGTTTCATCAAAATGGGTGTTCTGTTCGGGCAACGCTCCGCGCGCTTCGCTTGTTAGCGAGAGGACAATTCGCAGTGTGGTGGATAAATTAGAGCCCACTGGTTCAGTACACGATAAACCAACACCCGCACGTCGACGAAACGCAAGCTCTGCCGAAAACATCGCCGCTGTCCGTGAGAGTGTGCAGAAGAATCCGAGGCAGTCGATTTCGCGTCGCTCACAAGAACTCGGCCTTTCGCAGACCATAACTTGGCGAATTTTGCATCGTGACTTGGACCTGCACCCGTACAAAATTCAACTGACGCATGAGCTGAAGGTAAACGACCATAGACAACGACGTGTGTTCGCTGGATGGGCTCTGGAGCAGTTGACCCTAATTTTCATCGAAAAATCATTTTCAGCGATGAGCCCCATTTCTGGATATATGGGTACGCCAACAAACAAAATTGTCGAATTTGGGACGATGCCAATCCACATGGGATCCAAGAAAAAGTCACTGTTTGGTGTGGATTTAGCGCTGGTGGCATCATCGGTCCATATTTCTTTGATGATTACCAACTTCTTTTGGCCTGAATTGGATGATATAGACACCAACGACATGTGGTTTCAACAGGACAGCGCTACATGCCACACAGCTCACGCCACATTGGAAATTCTGTACGAGCGATTGGAGGGCATGGTCATCTCACGTTGAGGTGATGTGAACTGGCCACCGAGATCGTGCGATTTGACATTTTCTTGTGGGGTTTCTAAAGTCGTAGGTCTATGCGAATAAGCCACAAACCGCAGCGACCGTGAACGCCAACATAACCCATGTCGTCGGTCAAATTCAGCCTGATGCGCCAGAGTCACGGAAAATTGGACATTTCGGATGCGCGCCACCCAGAGAAGCCGCGGCGGACAGTTGAGCGATGTTATATTCCATAATATCGATTGTATCTCACACACTTTTTGTTTTATTTAAATTTAAAGATAGGAAGCGCTTAATGAAAGACCCTTTAGATGAATACGTGGTCTTCTGGCCGTGTCTTGCGATTGCAGGATTTCTACGTTATATCTTCTCACAGTAGTTCTTCTTTTTTATGGTGCTTGGAAAATCCGCATTCGCATCTTGGCTTCGACAAGGTGGTGATCCGAGTCAGTGTTGGACGCCCGACTCATTTTGGCGACCAGAATACTGGAGGCATTCTTTATGTCTATTGGAATGTGATAATTTAATTTAGTGCTTCATGATCCGGAGAGCACCATATACCCTTTGTGTATATTGAGATGAGGAAGTCGTGTGAATGCTGTAGTGATATTTTGTCCAGCCCTCAAGTCAATAAGCCGAAGTTCGTTGTCGGACGTGGTGTTGTTTAGACTATGCTTACCAACTGTCCGTACAAAGATGTCCTCCTTTCCTATCCTGGCGTTAAAATCGCCTAATACGATTATAACGTCGCACTTAGGACATCGCTTATATGCCTTATAGAGCAGTTCGTAGAGACATTCTTTGCTTTTGCGATCCTTGTCTCCGTAGTGTCATGGGTGCATATTAGGCTTGTGTTAGTGAATTTAGCCTCGATGCAGATTGTCATAAGATGCTCATTAACGTGTCGTGAGCTCAAGACTTCGTGCCTAAGTTTACCGCATATGGCAGATTCGCATCCGAATAAGCGCTGTTTCTTTTCACTGTAGCAATCATCATAGTAAAGGGTGATTTTTTTGTTGTTTGGTTTTTTAGTGTTCTACATATTTCTGAGAGCTCACGCGTGATTTGTATCATGTGTCAAAGTATCCCTAAAATGGGAAAAGATAATTCCAATCCGGCGAATCTCCGGTCGATAAGTCTTCTTCCGAATATCAGTAAAGTGTTCGAGAAAGTGATCAATAGAGCCTTGATTAAGTGGGTTGAGGACAAAAATATAGTTCCGGTCAATCAATTCGGTTTCAAGGCGGGGCATGATGTCATACATCATCTAAGCTGGTGTCAGATATCCAAAGGAATAAAAGCAAAAACCAGTTTACTGGAGCCTGCCTGATTGACTTGGAAAAGTCCTTCGACATCATATGGTGAGTACAGGCTGACCAGACTGGGCATCAGTAAACCACTTTTATTTATTCTTCGTAATATGATCATCAACAGACAGTTCATCGTGAAAAATGGCGATGCGACTTCTGTTGGGACATTTCACATTAAAAACGGTTTGCAACAAGATGGGGTTAATTCGCCGACCTTATTCAACCTTCACCACCGCTAGTAAAGACTTCGCTAAAAACCTGATTGTGGCGCTGCAGTCCAAGTTATGTAGGGTGACCAGATAAGAACGTTAGGAAAAGAAATTTAAATAAAACAATAACGGTGTGAGATATACAATTGTTTCTGGCTTTATTTGTGGAATGGCACATCATTCAAATGGCCGCCTTGGCTTCGCTGATAGTGCTTCAAGCGGACGATCCAATTTCTGATAACTCGGTCTATTGATGTCAAATCGCATGATCGCGGCGGCCAATTGATGAACGCTCGCCGTGAGATGACCCAGTCACCAAATTTCTCCTTCACAACTTCGAGCGTTGCGTCGCTTGTATGACGTCGCTGGACGGCACAACTCGGATATAGCGATGTTGTCAAGCTCTGACCACATAAAGTGGGTTAACATCGCTCTATACCTGTCTTCTTCCTCATTTCGAAAGAAATAAGGTCCAATGATGCCGCCAAGCCATAAACCGTACCAAACCATCAAACTTTGTGGATGCATTGATGCTTGACCGAAGATCAATGAAGGTCGGGGACTACTTGGTATTGATCCAGTTGTGGTTACAGCAGAGTTCTTCCGAGACGCTCATAAGGTGGCCCTTCTTCCTAAAGCCCGAGTTGCATTTTCGGCTTTTGCCACTTTCTTCGGATAATGAATTTCTTCAGCTGATCTGTGCATATTTTTTGTTGCTTAGATTTTCGTTATGGTGTTTCGTTAGCCATGTTGATTCTAGACATTGCTTCGCCGTAAGTCTCTCTTCCTTATGATGAACCAAGACATTCGAAATAAAATCGTTTGCTTCCTACGGTATCAAATGCTTTGTGTTCAAAGTTATAATCGGCTCGTGGGATGTTTGCAAATGTGTTGACATCGAAATTTCACACGAATGGTGATAGACCTGAGAGCAGAACATAATATACCATTCCAAACTCTACATATCTGATTGGAACCCAATGGGTTCGTAATTGATGATCTCTGGAGGAATAAATTCTGGAGTGCCAAACAGTACCCTCACAGAGGCTATATTTAAACACTGGACCAATCCAAAATCAATGATTTTTATGGTATAACACATTATATTCTCGGGCTTAAGATTTAAATTCAGTCGGCACCTTCACAGACTTGCCGCAAAAATAAAATACGATCTGTCTCGCTCTGTCAATTTAAAATCATCTCATCTCGAGCACTTTCGAATAATGCTGCGAACTGAAGCTGCTTTGGATGCTGTAGACTCTGCATAATGGATATCACCTCCCGAAGCTAGTGTCTATCACGCAATTTTATACTTTATAAACTTAGCTGCAAGAATTTGAGATGTACGAATATCCTTCTCTTGGATCTTCTATACAACTCTGAAATGACCTTTTCCAATCTCTTTGAGAATTTCAAATCGGCTCTTGAAATCTCCACCAGCCCTGATCGCAAATCTGGACTCTATCGCCAGCACGTCTTAGTTCACATCTTCCATGGATATTCTCAGCTCGAATTTGAAAACGATAGACAGAGTGTGGTGCAAGGTTTTTCACTGTGTATGCAAGGGAATCTACCACAGAGGTTATTTCTCCCCCATTCACCTTCACTTTCTTCTTATATTTCAATTATAAATCCTGGCAACATGGAGCCACCATCGTATGGTGGTCCACACCATGGCAAAGAAACACGATCGAGTTCTTGGAAAATACTTGACTTCCACTAGGTGACTTTGGGGGGCCCTCTACTGCCACAAAAGTAGCCGCATAATCAGTTCATTATCTCTACTGTTTTTTGCCACTGTAATCGACTGTATGCTTGTTGTAGACGCTTGGTATTGGAACTTTCGGTAATTGGCTGACCCGCTTTGAACCATTTAACAGCAGGCCTCACCAACAAGGGCTTTGCAATCGGCAGATCCTTGACTGATGTAAGCTAGAACAGCCTCCTCTATGACAATGGCATCCAGTTGGATGTGTGTCTTTGGCAATCTCGGAAGGCCAGCAAGACATATGTAGGTTGTTATACGATTGGTATACGGACGAATGGGACTTCATATGGTAAATTGCATTTCAGTACTGTAACTGTAACCGAGAACGTGTAAGATTCTCACTCCGTCCGAATGGAATTCGTTCAGCGGATAACCCAAGAAACATAATAGGAAAAAGAAAAAAAAAACCGAAAGACTTGTGTTGACACTTTTTCGAATGCTTTTTTGGCAAAAATTTCATAGGCACATATCTGAAGACATTTTACGTTACGAAAGAGGTCCGCAGTAGTGCATTGGTAGCTTATGCTGCCGGCTGCATTGTTCAACTCAGAGAATCCAGTATAAAAACTAGCTCTTTCTACAATTTTTTCTGTCCTTTATTTGTTATTTTATGAATGTGACTGTTGCACAACTATATCAGTTCAGGTTTTGAGCGGTCATTTACGACAATTTGGGGAAACAATTACAACAACAAAAGCGACGGGATCCCTCTTGGATTGCGGAACCGGAGTCAGTTAAAATCAGACTGAAAATTCATCGCCGAGGACGGCTCGAGATGGTTGGGAGGCTTAATCTCACGTGAGAGATTTTAAGAAGTACAATACTTCATTAAATCTGGCTGATGAGCCGCCTCCAGCTTACTTGAATCAAATATCAATTGCGTTGGAGGCCAAACAGCTGGTGGATCGCACCATACACCATGTCAAGGAATAATAGTCCACCTAGGTTCTGGTGAGAGCCGAGCTACTGGAAGACCGAGGAAATGATGTGCAGAGAATGTCAACGCCGTCCACGAGACTTCTACAAGCACAGAAGCCACGAGAACTCGTAGTTGGCAGTGGCTGTGTATAACGAAACGAAGAAAAACCAGGCTAAGTTGACCAGAACGAGCAAACCGCGCTGTTCGTACGAGATTATTGCCAAGGTGGACACACCGACTCATACCGATGCTCAGGCCGTGGCTGGAGCGAGGTGATGGTGAGGTGCAATACTATCTTACATAACTTCCCTCTGGACACGGGCAGTTCAACATATATCTATACCGCATTGCAGTGAAAGCATCATCTAGATGCGACATCTACCCTACGGTGGAGCACACTACCGAGCATACGTTCTTTGTTGGCGCAAGGTAGCATCAACAACGACAGTTGTTGGTGAACCGGCTGGGCTTAATATTTACCAACGAAAATATCGTTTACGCGATGTCGAGTTGCGAGGACCAAGAGCGCCTACACCCAGTCGGTAATAAAAGAAAAGAAAAAAGTGGAGCCTACGCTGAACGGGCCTGCGTCTCCTCACGCGTAGACACGGTTGATACACAGCCAAGCTGCGTTGCCAGCAGGGTGAAACACCAAAACGTCGCTATAGTAGGTCTGAATAGAAGCTCACCAATAGGAGACCACGGTACCCCTCGGGGTGATTGCGGTGCATGTCTTTTAGACTAATAGACAAGCTTTCTCGTTGGTGTCGCAGAGTTTTATGAACCCGAACGGTGGCTCAACCTTAAAGTAATGCTACCGCAGTTCCAGGATGGATAACAGCCACGCGGCAAGTGGATGGTTTTGGTGAGTACCAACCATTGTTCGAATCAACCATCGCGTCTCATAAGTTTCTGTGGTGTCTGTAAATAGGATTTCCCCTCCCTTCCCAAAAACAACAAAAAAAAACTTCGGGGTGAACCCTACACATGCTGTAAATGGCCATACAAACATACTTTGACTCCAGTGACATGGCGAGTAGTATGTTAGCGTTTATATAGCAGGGTTGGGCATTTCAATCACTTTTCCGAAACGAAATGTCATCCCTTTGGCGTTTCCTCAAATTAGCTGTAGTAGTTGGAGAAGTCAATTTGTAAAGAAGTTGTTTACTCGAAAAACACTTCTCCAAGTCCTTCTATAATTTCAAAATAAGATTGATGACAATCCATCAACTTAAATTCAGAGTCTCCAACAAGCATAAAACTTTTCAAGACTTCTACATCAGCAAACAATCACTGTAATCCTACCCTTTGAAACCCATTTCAACTAAAGATGTCCTACAAGTCCTTCGAACATGTTTCCGTTGTCAATAATTTCAAAATTCTTTGCACAAAACAAATTCCTTCACTTTATCATAGATTTCAGTATTTCACCTTCACTCAAGAAGGATAATAAATTTATCCGCCTGCAAAGTGGTCATTAATTTTGCCCTCCCCCACGTAAGATATGAGGGCGCGATACTGAATCGTGCTGGCGTCAATTGTACGAACAATGCGCATCAGTACAATATATTTCGTCAAAATCGAAAATGGGGCGGTGGCAGCGTAAAAGGATACGAGACCACGTTCGGTACTTGGTACGTGCATGCTTTAAAAATGGAAAAACCATTCTTATCGGGGTCATTTGGTGAATCGTCCTTGTAAACTTTCGCAATAATCCCGACGCAAAATGTTGTAGAAAACTTAGATGTGGTAGGAGTCTAGGAGACTATGGGGTACTACCCACCTCCAAAACTTGAAATTTACGTCGATTGGTGGGGATGAAGCACGAACGCTGTACGAACGTACGAGTGTGATTATGAGTTTGAGTTTCAAAAACACACACACACACACACTCGGAACAAGATATTGAAATTCCACGGCAACGGTGATGGAAAAATTATAACCTTTCGCTGAACATATTTTTTCTTCTGCACCACCCCTTTGGTGGTGAAAATGATGGTATATTGCCATCCCTGTGCCCTGTTGTACGAGTATCTATAGATAGTCCAACATTTGAGGAGGTCAGGGATGACACTCATTCGAAACTGAACAAAGTGCCGGGAATGATTAATTTCCATTTTGAAGTCCTCCAGGAGGCATAAATAATTCGTTTCCTTCCCCCCAGTGGATGGGTTTTATTTTTTTACTTACAGCCAGCTAAATCACACTAGCGGTATTGGTGAGAGTTTGGTAGTAACCTGCGGTGTGTCTAGTGATGGTCTCAGTAGAAGAGGACACCTCGCACAAATCGATAAAAACAACAACTCACCTCATTCTTATTTCATGTGATTCCAGCTTCAATATTTTTCGCTATACTCGTATTCCACTTGTCAGTCCCCCACCATCTCTCACACATTCTACCGCTAAAATGCTAAAATCGTATCCTGGGAAATGGTGCCCCACGCACGTGAAGAGGAAGCACTTTATACACCGTGCGTCGGTCGGGGGGTTCTGTACGTAGGCACCACAGTATCGATTTGTTTGACAATAGACAGTGGGGTGGCTCTACGGATGAGGGACTTTCTGTGTCAATACTCGTATCTCATCAATATGCCAGAATCCATGCGTGCGTGAAGAATTTGATAGTTTATCCTTAGACATTTGTCGTCTCTCTTCTGTGCCATTGTGCGAGACATTGTTTGGTGATTTACACAGTCGTTGAGGACAAAGATGAGGCAGCAATCATTTGGTGGGCATACAACTTATAGCCGTCGCTTTTCGCGTCTTTACATCGTTTAAGTTTATTTTTGTGCTGCGCAGCAGCTCAGACCTAATGCCTTCTTCGTGTCAGAAGGATTTTATTGATTCGATTTTTCCATGTTCCTAAATTTGACTTTGATTCCAAGGATTCAGTAACAATGGAGTACATTCAACTGTATGGCGACAGAGAAAGGGGGAGAGGGAAAGGCAGAGTCAGGGGAGCGTCTGTTCGGAGCTATGCTCGTAACATAAAAATGTTTACGACGGTGTTTGTGCGCTGCGTAGTTTGTAAGTAAGCAATTCCAAGGGGCATCCGTTTTTATTGGTCCTTGACAAGTTAACGAATGTTTTTTTTTTTTTTTTTTCCAAAACAAAATTGCAAAGTTTGAATTTCGAAAATTAATAATTCGTGATCCCATTTTTGAGTGGGGAACTCTTGAGCTTTGTCTGCGTCTTAAATTTGAATGGAACAGAGATGGTGTGAATTGTTGTGTATAATAATATTTCAAAGGAGGAAGGGTGTTTTGGGGAATTATTGCTTTTTCACAGGATATTTCATGGTTTTATTTAAGGATTTTTCGGGGGCACCAACTGATTTTTGGACTTTGAAATTATGTACGGCAAAGTTGAGTTTTCAGAGATTGCTGTTTGGGGAAGTTGCTTTTGAACTTCTGAATACAAAAAAAGCATAAGTATAACCAGTAAACGTGAAGTCAGAGTAAAGCCTCTTCTGTGAAATGGGGGCTACCCTATTTACATTTGAAAACATTTTGAATTCTTGGAAAAATTACGCTCTAGTGGATAAATCTGTTAGCGGAGGAACACAAGCAGAAGCCTATTATGATAGAAACTTTGTTTGGCACTTGTAATTCGCTGAAATGACAAATCACCCACGTTTTAACTTCACTCTTGAATTGACTGTCTGGATAGACTTTTCAATTTATTATCGGCTCCGACCACTAGAATTTGATAGAAGTAATAGGCATTGGATCAAATCAAAGCTATTTAAGCTTATTATCGAGACGAGAATTGGCGTGGAACAATAGTACCTACGTTGAAAGTAAGTGTCCGTAGTACCAATTAGCCTACAATCACAACATCAGTTCTATCTTGTTGTTAGTTTGATGCAGCAGATTATCTTCAGCTGAGGGAAAACATATGAACATCAAGATACTCGTAGGAGGTCCTGTGCTGAGTGCCAGATACACCACGAGGCACCTTCTTGAATGAATGCACGAAGGTTGCAACAAGACGGTTGAAATATTGAAGGACGAAGAAAATATTACTTACATTTTCGTTGGAGCACTGGGGGTGAAAATAGCGACAGATCAAGATCAGGCAAGCGACTTTACATCGGTGTTCGAGATAGTCAACATTTAAATCCTATATTGCACTTGCAACAATTTTGGGACACCGTTCTCCAATTTTTAGGAGGATCGGCCGTAGAAACCTGCACATTTTGCATCGAAAGTGTGGTCGTAAGTTTTCATTGACGCACATATTGACAGTGGAACGATTTTCATTTGTGAATAATAGCTGGATGTTTAAAATAATCCTTAACGACAGCAGACAACGTTGTGCCTTGAAAGCATCAAACACTACTCGGTTGCTAGTTCGCCAATATAATAAGCCTCACGCTCTTCGTGTACTCGTATAGCCGAAGAGTAGAAACGTCAATCCCCGAATAAATATGAAAAGCAATATATTTCATTAGAAATAGCAGACACACGATCATTCATAATAATTAAAAAGAGTATCGGAGACAGAATGGAGCCCTGGGGCACACCAGTATTTATTTTGTGAATATCAGACTTGAAACCATCCAAGAGAACTGGAATTAAACCTTCTGAAAGGTAATTTTTAATACATTGAAGAAGAGAGTCATCGATCCAAAAAGCACGCATTTTCGACAAAAGAGCCCAATGGCAAACTTCGTCAAATGCCTTAGAAATATCAAGTGCAACTATCTTGCTTTCAATTGATGATTGATGTACGCTTTGGTTCCAGTTTTCAGATCACCAGTGGACCTGTTGCTACGAAAACCGTACTGCCAGTCATTGAGAAGTTTTCGTGTTTCGAGATATTTCATGAGCTGACAGTTTATCAGCATTTCCATGACCTTGGAAAGAAGGGACATAAGTGCAATGGGTCTGTAGGAGGAGAGAGAAGAAGATTCACATTTTTTAGGGACGGGCTGGACACATGTTGTTTTGCATCTGCTCGGGAAAAGTCCTAAAGAGTAGGGTTGATGAAAAAGCTAACGCAGCGGTTTTGCCAGCGAGGAATAATACCTCTTCAGAAGGAGGGCAGTTATTCCATCTGGACCAGCGGATTTGTGAATGTTAAGGTCTTTAAGAACTCTTGCTGCTACACGAGTGCGAAAGTGGATTTGTCCCATTGAAGAATCGACGCACTCAAGTGTAGGCGGAGACAAAGCACAATCTAGGAGTGTTGAGTTGGTTGCAAAGTGTGCAGCAAGCAAATTGGTCTTGCCCAAAGAGCTGACAGCTGGAATGTCATTGTAAATGTTTTTGACGAACGACTAAAAATGTTTACTGCCTTTGGGACATTGTAGTACTTTTGGCCTCAGTTTTTGGTCGTATTGGAATTTTACTGGCTTAAGAAATACGTTGAAGTCATTCCTGGCTTGTTTAAACTTTTTTCGATTTTCCTCTATCGGGTTGGTATTGAAGGACCGCAGAAACATTTTTCTAACCCTGACAGCCTCTTTACAGCTCGAGTCGTCCCATGACTTTTCTTTTGGTTTGATACTCTTCATCCGATGAGGGATAGAATTTTTTATTCCAAAGAGAATGTGTCTGTGATCATATCAGCAGCGGGATCCACGTCGTTATCGAGCAAACATAACGACCACTTAAAATTCCTAAAGAAGCTGTTAAGACCGCTCTATTTGCCTTCTCATATTGCCATACGGTTCTTTTAGGAGTCCTTTCTCTAACTGTGTGGTCAGTGTACGAAAAATTAGCTGATATGATACGTGGCCGGGCGAGCCTAGAGGGGATAGCACATTAACCCGGAATTTATCGGTGTGAGAAATTAAAGACAAGCCCAGGGTGTTGGCAGTATGACTGTCAACGTCTGGTATTCGTGTGGGCTCATTTACAAGCTGGGTCAAGCTATTTTCGGTAGCAAAGATCTCAACACACCGTCATTCGGGTGATATCTGTCCAGAATGTCAAAGCCAATCAGAATTGTGTATATTAAACTCGCCCGTAATCACGATTTCAGTATGAGGATACAGGGATACAACTCTTTGTATGGAGTGAAACAGCGCATCAAACTCATTAAAGGTTGAATTGCTGTCCGGTTAGGGGTTTCAGTAAATAAAGCAGTAGTGGATAATTTGCTTACGGAGATGGAATTTTAACCACATGAAGTTGAACTCCGGATTGGAACATGAATCACATTGTGGTGGAGTTTGGTAAGCTACATCACTACGCACGTTAATGGCGAGACCACGGTGAAAGAAGAATAATGACACTAGTTCGTAGCCTGCTAGCTTCAGATCAATGTGATCTGTGAGGTGTGCACGGGGATCTAGCTGTGCCTCGAAAAGTGTCAAAACAGCTGGTGTGTATTTACAGACGTGGGCGTACGCAGAAAAGGGACTACTTTTTAGACCGCTTGAACTTTTTATGATTTTTCGAAGTGTTTAGCCTCTTTACATATATTCTTTTACTTTTGGTTCGATCCTTATTCAAAGAGAAGAGTGCTTCTAATTATAACAGCAGCGGCATCCGCCTTATTATTGAGAAAACATAACGACCTGTTAAAGCTCTTAAAAAAGTTATTAAATGCACTTCAGTCGGCTTTCTTGTGTTACCATTCCGTTCTTTTTAAAGCTTTTGGCTTACCTGTATAATAAGTGTATTAGAAATGAGTTAATATGAGGACCTACGAGTATAGAGAGAAAGCACATCAACGATGTACTTAATAGTTTAAAAACTTAAATACAAGTATGGGGGGTGTTGGCGGCATGACTATGAACGTCAAGTATTAATATAGGCTCAAATACCGTCCTTCAAATGTTCTTTGTCCAAAATGTCGTAGTCGCCCAGAATTATGTATATGGAAATCAATAGCTATGATCATTTTAATTTGAGGATTCAGGGATATAGTTTCTTTCTGTCCAGGCAATTTCAGATATAAATGTTCACATAACATATGTGGGCGCGGATCTACCCATATTTCACTAAGTGCCAAGCCTGTATTTACAGACGTGAACGTACGCACAGCAGTCATTACTTTTTATCGCTTATAAGTTGGAAGTAAGTTTTTAAGTAAGTAGAAGCCCGCGCTCAAGTGATTTTTTTTACCCTTAAAATGTTTGCACACAGAGCGGGCGAAGGAAAATTAAAGAGGAAAGAAAGAGAAGTACCGATGCACGTTGGTTTTGAATGGTTACAGGTTATAATGGCTAGAAAATAAAGGGCTTGCCAGGGTCTTTCATAAGCGTGTTGTACGGCCTAGGAAAGAATCATGATACTTAAGGGTAAGTCTGAAAGTCGGCTTGAGAGACGGAGTGCTACTGACAATTTCAATGGAGCGCTGGTAGTGATAATAGTGATAGAAGGCATTCTGAATTGCTGATCCATGTAATAGTCAAGTATAAAGCTGACGATTCTAAGTAAATTAAACAATTCGTAGAATTTTGTTCCAGAAGAATTCAGGGATGTAATGAGTTTCGGGATCACAAAGGCTCCTACGACTTTTGAATGTCTGATGACGGAACTTTTCCACAAACTAAATTTTACATCTCTTTGGTTAACTTGGATGATGTTCTTGTTTATCGCAAAAGCTTTGATGAGATTATAGGTTAAAATGATTTTTCAACGATTTGAAGAAAATTTCACCAAGCAATTGTCAATATTTTTATAAAGAAGTTCCATTTTTTAGAAAACATAATTTCCAGAAAAGTGTTTCCACCAAACTTCTGTAAGATCAAAGCTGCTCAACGGAAGAAACAATGGTACAAACAGAAAGGGGCTGTTCGCTGTAAAAAAGATTACACAACTCAACATAACAAAAACTTTTTGGATTTTTTTATTTCAAGGATTATTTTCTAATTCTTTAAAAATAACTCTTACAATGATATGAGTATATAAGGAGTAACGCCGTGTATTAAGTATTGTAAAATCGGGAAGAAGCTGTGAGAGAAGGTTTGACCTTTTAGTCAAGTGGTTCATTAGTAAGTATGCGAATGCACCTTGCAGCGATATAACGTATTTTGTGTAGTTGTAGCTACAGAAATTACCTCAAGAGCTAAAAGATACCAAACTACTAGTACCAGCTATGAGAGCGAATCAGTACGTTCTGAACCACACCTCATTAACTCCAACGAATTAAACGACTTAGTTAGAGATCTGAACCTGCCCAAAAATAAAGCAGAAATTCTAACTTCTCGGTTAGACCAGTGCAATTAACTTGAAACAAATGTTAGAATAAGTGATCAAAGAAGGATTCGATTATGGGCCTTGCTATTGTAATGATATGAGGGTCTTGTTTGAAAAAATCGAAATTTCATGCGTTCATTCTGACTGGCGTCTTTTCATAGACAGTTCCACAAAGTGTTTTAAAGCTGCCCTTCTCCACAATGGAAATAAATTTTCATTTATATTGTACCTTTCGCTCATTCCGCGATGCTCAAAAAAAATTGCGAAATTGCGAAAATGGTACTTGAGAGTTTAAGGAATCACATGTATAGTATGCACTGTTCACCCGGCCAGTGATAGCGGATTTTACTATGGTTGGCTTTCTGGTGGGAACGCAAGGTGGTGTAAACCAAACATCATTGCTACCTTTGCGTATGGGATAGTAGAGCAGACAATTCGCATTCCCAGCAGCACTCACGACTTAAGTATCCTTATAAGAGCCAATATAATGAGAAAATGATGGGAGATTATATTCGGGGTCTAATATGTACGAGACGGTCCATACAATCACAGGAGAAGTGCATATAGTACCTATCCATTTTTAACAATACAAAGTGAATCATAATGTATGATCCTGCTTTAGATTTGTTGGTTGTGGCTCGTGTAATATGCGCCTTTGTTCCATCCTGCTGGAATCGCATATTCATCCAATTGAGGATGAAAAATTCATTGATCAGGGCTCTGTAGCGCTCACCATTCACAGTGACGGTTTGGCCCGATGGTGCAGTGACTTTGAGTGAATAAAATGGCTGTTCATGCATTACTCGCCGATTTTCAGTGCCCCAGGACCATGTATACACACGTGAAAATGGTCCTCGTTACTTATGATTACTTTCTACGCAAATCCTTCAATTTCGTTGTTGAGGTTCGGGAAGGCGCGATCAAAGGTTAGACGCTATTCACGGCCAACACCCATCAGTTGATGGACTGTCTGCACTTTGTAAGGAAATATCTTCAAGTCTTTCACCAAAATACGCCGCAGATACGTGCGTGGAGTAACCAATTTTCTGTCACGTAGTCTGATTGATGTCGACGGAGTCTCTACGAAATCTTCAACCACCGCAGGGATGGTCTCGGCCAAAGGAGAAGTACATGGTCTTACAAGGCTTACTCGGTCCCGTGTTTTTCCAATCTCTAAGACTCGTGCATTTAAAGGCCGCATTGAACGACGAGTGGGAACCGGGCGGCCAGGAAAACCGCCACGTAATCCACGTAGCGCCAAAATCACTGGCGAATTGTTCATCAAAAACATCGTCGCGTTTATTTTGCGTTCTTCAGGAGTATAACGTTCCATTGCTTATTCACACACAATTCTAATTATGTTTGCTTCACAAATGTCAAAACCGGATTGACATTCGATGCCATTTATTAACATCGATGCCACTTTCCGAAAAAGGCATATATTATGGCCCACCTAGATTAACAAAAAGAGATCAAAAAATTTACTTTTCTTAAAATCTATATTTTCATTCTGACAGCCACATAGGGGTGGGAGAAATAAGAATCAAATAAGCAAAACCCTGACTCGAAATTCGTGTTGATCAGTGCTATTGGAGGCTTCCATACCCACTAGTAGCTTTTTAGAGTGTTCAGAGATATGGTCGTATCTACTAAGGCCCTATACGAAACGGACCACATCGCTGAATGCTACTTGGAGTTTATGTTGTGATAGTGAAACAAGGGCGCTATAGAGAACCTCAGCATATATAATGAGAGGCATTATTAATGTCAACACCAACTTAGGAGTAAGTTTCCATAGAAGTAAAATACGAAGTAAGCGACAGTTTACATCCATAGACCCGACCAATAAATGCCTTAGTAGGAGTATAGCCTTAAAAGTCACGATCGATAATAAAACCAAGACTGTTCTTGTTCAATGTGCAACAGATATAATTTTGGTATTAGTTAAGCATATATGTATGTGGCAAGATATTGAGATTGAAATCTCTTGGATATTGGTATTACCTGGGATTTTGTCGGGTTTAGGAGCAACCCATTACCGACGAACCAAGCAGGCATTTGGGTAAGATCCTCATTAACCAAGAGAGCCAGTTCATTAAGCTTGCTAAAGGGTTTGCCTAGGTGGAGTTGTACGTCGTCTGCATAAAAATGCACAGAAGTGTATGTAAAGACTGATAGGAGAAGGTTGATGAGAATGCAGAACAGTATTGGACCAAGAATTGACCATTGGGGAACACCTTGAATTAAGGCCTTCAGTGAAGAGGATTTGTCGCCAGAAGTGACTCTCTGGAATCTAGTTGATAAATAGCTGCCGACAAGATCTACAGCCCTATCACTGAGACCAAACAAGTTTTTAAGCTTCCACCTTAGAATGTTGTGGCCTACCCTGTCCAAAGCCTTCGAGAAATTAAGCAAACAAAGTAGGCTTATATGACCCTTATCGTAATCTTGTCGTATTTCATCAAGTACGAGGGGCGTTCAACGTATTCTCGATATCGGGGTGAAGCTGTGGTTGTATATATAAATTGACTTATTTATCAAGTAATACTATTATTTTAGTGCATTCATGTAAAATTTCATATAAATGTGATTATTAATTCGCGTTTTATCTCTAGTTAAACAGAATCATAATGGCAACTGAGACGATGATGGTGAAAATTGAGCATCGCGCTGTAATTAAATTTCTCACTAAGCAAGGAAAAAGTCAAAAAACTATTCATGAAGAGATGGTGGCTGTTTACCAGGGTTCCGCACATTCATTATCAACTGTGCAAAAGTGGTCAAGTGAGTTCAAGAGAGGCAGAGAGAGCATTGAAGACGACCCCCGCTCCGGCGCCCCGGCTACTGCTTGTACGGGAGAAAGCATCAAAGAAGTCGAAAAACTTGTTCTTGAGGATGCCCGAATAAAGGTGAAAATGATGGCAGAGATCACCAAGCTTTCAATTGGTACCATTCACACCATTCTTTATGACCATCTTAACCTTTCAAAGGTCAGTGCAAGGTGGGTGCCACGAATGTTCACAGCGCCTCAGAAAAAAGTGAGAATCGCATGCTGTAGAGAGCTTTTGGAGATGTGTAGTGAGAACGCGGACGGTGTTATGGATCGAATTGTTACTGGGGACGAAACATGGGTCCACCACTATGACTCTGAAAGCAAACAAGAGTCCATGCAGTGGCATAAAAAAGGAACAGACCCCCCGAAGGAGTTCAAAGTCACTCCGTCTGCCGGGAAGCTCATGGCCACAGTTTTTTGGGACTCAAAGGGAATCTTGCTCATTGAGTACAAAAAAAAAGGTGAAACCATCAACGCCACATCCTACGCTTCATCTTTGCATAATTTGCGGAAAGAAATTAAAAAGAAAAGACGGGGTAAACTCGCAGCGGGTGTGTTGCTTCTTCATGACAACGCTCCTGTTCACACGGCGCGAGTTTCCAAGGCTGCTGCGCGAGATTGTGGTTTCGAAGAAATCCAACACCCACCCTATAGTCCAGACCTTGCCCCTAGTGATTATTTCCTGTTTCCGGATTTGAAAAAATGTCTTAGTGGAAAAAGATTTTCGGATGATGAAGAACTCAAGTCGGCAATAAATGGGTATTTAGGAAATTTATTTTTTTGAGGGTTTAAAAAAGCTTATCTCAAGATGTAGCAATTGCATTGATGTTAGGGGAGATTATATTGAAACATAAAAACAATTTAAATTGAATGCGCATTTTCCTTCATATCGATACCGAGAATATATTGAACGCCCCTCGTAGGTTTATCATAGCCGCAGAGCAACTACGATTTGCCCTTGTTTCAAAGACTTTCGATAGGTGAGGTAGGATGCTTACTGGTCTGAAGTCAAATGGCGAATTAATGTTTGTTGTTTTTGCAATTGGAAGGACCCTTGCAATTTTCCAAGACTGGGGAAAAGTTGATGTAGTTACGCAGAAGTTAATAATGTAAGTGAGATGGGCTATAATTTGGGGTAAAATAAGTTTAATAAATCGTATGGGTACGCCATCCTCACCGATAGCGTCAGACTTAACAGCCATTGTCAATTTGTAAACTTCATCTTCACTTATGTACAACTTCAAAATCGTCCAATCAAGGAAGAGAGCTCGCCAAGTCCGTCGATATTCGATTAATATCGAAATCACTGCCAGAGAATTGGTTGCCTACGAAATACTGATTGAAATTATCAGGATCGAGAACACCCTGTGGATTAAGCCCTTTCGAAAAACCGATCTTTTTTACATTGCTCCAACGCTTTTTGGCGGATAAGGAGGTACTAAGCTTTGATGCAAAGTATTTTTTTTTTTGATGCACGTATTATCAGGATTCGCCTCTTTAAATGCTTCCCAATTGATGGTAGTTGATCTGCGCTTCCATCGACTGTAATTTATTCCGAACCTTATTTGAGTTAATCACATCAGAAGTGAACCATGAACAGGTTTAGGACTCTTACTGTTTTTGTCGGTACACGCTGTTCAAGCAGTTGGGTTAAAATTGATTGGAAGTAATCAACTTTGTCATTAGGATCGGCTCTCAGTCTACACTGAAACCAGGAGGCGAATATTGAAGCTAGTTGAAGGGCATTAACGTCAACAAATTTAAAGTCTTTATATGTAAGATAGTCAGCTGTAGCACATTCAGCTACAAGCAATGGGTGCCTATTATTCCAGCTTCAACGAGAAAAAAATGTGCTAAGGGCGTTCCATGACTGGGTTCTACGTCACCATTTGGGCTTTAGCGAGATGTATGATAAATTCAGAAGACGCTGCCATTGAACTGGTCCTGAAAATGGCAGGTGCGTTGCTAGAAAATGACCGAAGAGAAAAGCAAAACGACAGTTGAAAACCTTTTAATCTGGTAAGAGGGTTCAGCATATAGCAGTTGACATTTTGAGCCCTCTGCTAGCAGCAGAATATGGCAAAAAATACGTCCTGGTACTTAGCGGGCTATTCCATATCAAAACGGGAATATGACGACGAGGTGTTTCGAGACCCAGTTATTTAAAAGCGGGATTGAAACTCTACGAATACACTAGACTAGAAGGATAGCGCTCTTCCCACAATCTGATAGATTAGTTCAAAGCAAAAATACTTGTAAAACCACAATCGATTTTAGATTTTTATCGATGAACGTTAATCGAATGGGGGTAAGCTGTTATATGTATTCGCTGTCTTAGAGGAGTATTTGAAGAATCCATAATAATTTAACGATTTTCAGGCGAGATATACGACTACCACTTAGTTTCTCATTTGGTTCGATCCCAGAAGATGATAAGTTGTCGTAGAAAGAGCTAAAGGATAAAATCCGTAAAATACACAGTAAATTTTAGTAAACTAAAATCAAACTTCAATGGTTCTCACAGGATTGTTTTGGTGTTAACCGATGTCACTTATATAACTCAACGCATACCAAGGATGAAACCAAAGATCGTGCACGATGATAGGCTTTCAAAACCTAATCTACTTACTCATCAATTTTTCTTGTACTTAGGACGACCGGCTTTGACCAGTAACTAATTCACAACAGCATATTTTCAAATGGCTTAAAGGGTAATCAGGGATTATGGCAATAATGAATTAACGAATACGCAAACCCATTGTTGTTGAACTGTATTGTGAGCAATAGATGGAAAGCATGAAGTGTCGAGCTGACAATATGAAAAATATAAAGGCGATAGGCAAGTTCCTTATTTGAGTGCTCAGTTCTGACAACAATTCAATAAATATGAGAATGTGGTTATTGTCTACCAAAACTTTTTCAGCTTATCAGTACAAGTTCATACAGCTGCCAGATTAAACCTTCATCTGTTTGAATTATATAAATTTCACGCCGAAATGCAACTCCAAACGACCACAACCGCACTTTTAATTACGCATTCCATTTACTTTCGGCAAATTTATTCGTCAATTTCAAATTAGCTGATACCGCTATTTTCGCCAATTCTCTCATTATTTCGCTCAATTCACAGTGCTCACAGATAATTAACGTTTGCTCTCTAATTTTTTTTTTTTTCTAAATCGAACCGAACCGAAACCAATTGAAAACCGAAACCACAATTGCTATTGACAACTGCCAACTCTGACAAAACTCAATATGATCTCTCAATAACATCAGTCGAATTGTTCAATTTCTAATGGGCCTGGCCTGTTGGATTGGTGGCTTCTGGCGGTGCTACGGGTACCATGACCTTAAGCGTATAGAAATTCAATTTTTAATAGCACAACGGATCGGTTCGCTGTACAATGCAATTTCAAATGGATGCACAGATACCCAGATGCACGATACGGATAGATGCATGAATGCGCAATGTATCTGAATGCATGTGCAATCCGCAATTTAATCGGTTTCTCATTACCTGTCTGATTCCCTTGGATTGAGTTGGTTCTATGACATTTTGTACGAGATGGGTACCACAATTTGTTTGGACTGCATGAAGTTACAGAAATCGAGGCATGGATACAATTACAAGTCCACGTGAAGGGTTAGAGAATTGGCAATTTTTTTTTTTCCCTATCCAGTTTCTATGTTTGCTAGTCGCGAATTTTGATTACACAATCAGCAAGTCAGCAGATACGAGTATCAAACGAATCAACTGAAAGGTAGCACAGCTACGAATACCAGTTGCAGTAGTTTCGAGTTAACAAACGAGTTGAACTCGAATTTTTCAAGTACGGAGTCGGTGAACGATGGATGCATGGAATAGACGTGCCATCAGACAGATGTTGAAAGATGACGAAGGATGGTGGATAATGGCCACTTGGGTAATCCGTAGGTCCCCACTATCAATGGAATGCCCATCCAATTGCTTACCACTGCGGTAGATACTTCAATGAGGATTGCTGCGTAAAGTTGATATTCGAGTGCCTTACAAAAGAAATCCGCAATTATTTTTACACGTGAGTGGTTTTAAACGGAAAAAGATTTTTATTTTGTGTGCAAACAAGTTTCCAAGTCCTGTAGTAAAAATATGCATTGTAGTTGGCATATTCTCTATCCTGTTAACAAATAAAGTATTAGAAAACTGGATGGTGCATATATACACTCGTATGCAATGCAATTTCAGTGAAACCAGTGGTTGATCGTGGTTACTTTGAGTTGACAACAACACGGATAGATTGCTATTTTGATGAGTATTTTTTTTTATCGACAATCGACTTTGATCAAATAAAATATGACAGATGACAAATGCCCTGGGCACTAGTTTGACAGCATAGCACACCCGTGACGAACTGAGTCTTCGATTTATAAAATGAATCGACTCCAAACAAACTGTGATTATAGAAAAATTGTAAAAAATGGCAAAAGAGGTCCTTAGAATGCTTTCTCTATTCGCTTTCGTCGTAATTTTCCACTATATCAAGTAATAGATACAAAAGATGCTTATAAATTACTAGCATTTCTAAGCTGCTTGAGCCAATGCCAATATTAAACCTGAATAACTCAAAATTAGTAGGCTTCTTCTGGACAGTACACGTAGGACAAGATTATGACTTCAATACCAGCTTCTCGACGAGACCTGTAGACAATGCCCTAAGGTACGTTTGACACTGAAGTCAATGGACGGCTTTAATGTTGATGGTTTAAAGGAAATAACACCAGCGGTAGGACAATGGGCAAACATAGTCGAAAGTTCGTTATTTCAAGGAATAAACTTAGCCGTATTGGTTTCTTCTAGTCAAAAAAAATTACTATGACAAGCCAGCATACGCCTTTGAACTCTCTGACTGATTTACAAAAAAAAAACAAAAGAACTGTGTCATCTGCGCGAAATTTCGACCTAGTGAGCATTGCTTCAAGATCCATCATCAAGTTAGCCTGGGACGACCTATCGTCTGATTGGGTGAGTTGGTGCAACTGGATGGCTTACTTTTTCATGCACTGTACTGCGGTGTTTGTCCTTCTTCGTCAATTTAAAGATTCCATACATTCACTGATGAAACCGATATTTGGAGGTCCAATGGAAACTATTTGGCCGTTAATAGTGCGAATATACACCCTGAATGACTCGAATTGCAACCAACTTCAGACTGCTATAATTTCCAAACCGTTCATGACAGTAAGCTTAAATTTTGACACATGACAGATAATTTTATTATTTATAAGCCTCTTAAACGATTTGCGTTTCAGTTGTGTTGAACAATTTTTATCCGCGATGGAATTCAAACGTGATAGTGTGATTGCTTTATATTTGGCTAGAAAACCACAAGTAGCTATCGTTAGAGCCCTCCAACACCTCAACGTGAATAAATCATTTGTGTCTCGAACCACAGCTCGTTACCGTGATACTGGCAGCGCGAGGTGGTCATAAAAAAACAGCAACATCTCCAGAAATGATTCGGAAAGTGAAGGCTCGAATTGAGCGAAATCCGCGTCGAAGTGGAAGAAAAATGGCTCTTGAGCTCAACATATCGTTGGAACGGATGCAACACATACTGAAAAATGAGCTTGGGCTCAAGCCATTTAAGCTCCAAAAAGCACACGATCTTACACCGCAACAGAAAAAAGTTAGAGTCGAAAGAGCGAAGGAGTTGCTACGCTTGCACGAAAGTGGTGAGTTGCCGAATTTGGTTTTTTCCGATAAGTCGCCATTTGTTATCGAGCAATATGTCAACAAACAAAATGACCGAGTTTACTTGCCAGAGAGGTTCTTCGAAAATTTACACCTTCGGACGGCCACCAGAAAGCAGACAGCACCGATGGTGATAGTTTGGGCCGCCATAAACGCCGATTGTCGCTCTCCGCTCGTATTTTTGGACCGTGGCGTCAAAATTAATGCGATCGTATACCGTGACACTGTCTTAGAAGCAGTATTGAAGCCTTGGGCAAACAGTCATTTCGGTCGGAGACCGTGGACATTTCAACAAGACTCGGTACCGTCTCACAAAGCGCGCGTCAACCATGATTGGTTAAAAAGCAATGTTCCACACTTCATTTCTTCGACACAATGGATTGCAAATTCTCCGGGTGCAAATCCGTTGGATTTCTCTGTCTGGGGTATTTTGAAGGCGAAGGTTGGCACTAAAAAATACCAAAGTTTAGACCACCTCAAAAAAGCACTTCGCCGGGAATGGGCCAAAATACTGCAGAGCAACTTGCGTGCAGGGTGCGATGCTTTCTTCGGCCGTCTCAAGGCCATTATTCGCGCTAAAAGTGGACATATTGGAAACTACTGATACAATTTGAAAATTAATGTATTTTCCAACATTTTTTGCTTCGGCACAATAAAATTTATCAAGAAGTAAAAAAATTATAGCATTTTAAAAAGTTGGGGTTCGAGTCATTCACCCTGTATAAAGCCCTGTGCAAAGCCACTAAAAGACAAAAAGCCGGTAGACGGCACCCCAAACATTATGATTATTGTTATAGAGTTTCTGAATTTCTCAACCTCTATGAGGTTCGGAAATACCTATCCCGGGCTATGCCAAGGGATTTGGCTCTGATGTTATTACTCAATTATTGTGTTATTGCAAAAATCTTCTTACTATGTTGCATGTTGCCAGAAGAACAGCCTTTTGCATTGGTTCCAAATTGGGCTTCATATTCATTTCCTTAAGACATTGCGTGAGGCGTTTTGGAATCAATCCTGTGGCAAAGATGACGATTGGATTTATTTTTACGCTCTTGGCTGTATACATTTTTTGAAGCTCATTTGCTAAGTCCGTGATGGTTGTTTGGATGTTATGGTTCAATGGGATGGCAACGTCATATATTTCGATGCAGTTTTTCATTTTGTCGAATATAACTACTTCGATATCAGTTTGTAGCGCAGTGTCAAGTCTTGGTGAAGAATTTTACAACGCTAAAATGCCTGTTGGTATGGTCATGGCTAGAAAGGGTGGTACACCCAACGATGACGTGATCGATAGTCTATAGTCTCCACCACCGAACCGCATCTCCTGTAGCTATTACTAGATATGCTTTCTCTCAGAATATATTTCCCGCAGTTCCGTGCATAAAGCACGCTTTTTTTCATCCACCTGTTTGAGGCTTTGGCATCTATTGTATATGGCTCTCAGATAGATATTGCGGGTAGATTCCGTGTATAGCTTTTGATTTCAACGCCTCGATTAGTTTCGTGGTTGTTTTTACATTATATAGCAATGGGAGGTTGTTTGCGCTTAGGTTCAGCACTGTAAAACTGTTGCCTGCCTTGATGCCAACTCTTATAAGTTCCTCGGATGATAGCGACATGAAATAGTTCCTTAGATCAGTCTTTTGCTGATGGTATAATACTATAATGTCGACCATCCCTCTCCCACCTTTGGGTCGAGGTAAAGTCACTCGTTCTATAGAACTTTTTGGATGGTGTAGTCACGACAGATGCGTTCTGACCGACTTGGCAATCTGATCAAGATCAGTGTCAGACCATTTAAGCACTCTAAAAGAGTACGTTAGGACAGATACCATCCACGTGTTTATCGCTGTAATTTTGTTTCCAGCATTCATATCAATCTTCAAAATTAATTTAAGTCTGTTGATGAATTAATTTTTGAGGTGTTCTTTTATTTCTGTTAAGCACAATATTTTCAGCTGAAGCATGCCTTGGTACTTATAGCTGTCCCCATCGGCCAGTTCGCTAATAATCTGGTTTCCATTTATTGAATATCCATCCGTTGTGGCTTGGACCTTTCCATGAAATAGGTTGACGATTTTGCATTTTTCTAAGCCAAACTCCATACTGATGTCGTCGCCTTCCAGCATAGTGATGAATCTTTTCATTGTTAGAGGCATAGAGCTTCAGATCATCAACAAAAAGCGGATGGTTAACGCTTGTGTTTTGGTTAATTCCTTTCAGCTCGTATCGTATTAGTTCGCTAAGTGGATTAAGTGCCAGACGGAACCATAACGGACTGCATGCATCACCTTGGAGTATGCCATTTTTAATATTGATTGTGTCACTACTTTGTCCCTTTTAATGTAATTTAACATTCCATATGGGCATGAGGTGTTTCAGAAAGGGGTATCATTTGTACCAGGTATGTATGAGGCAACGAGTCGAACGCTTTTTTATAGTCTATAAAACAAATGCTCAAGTTGTTCATCTTTTTTAGAGCTTGTTGTACTATGACCGAATCTATTATTAGTTGATCTTTACATACCTTTGGATTTCGGCTGCAGCCTTTCTGCTCTTGAGTTATAATGTTGTTCATGCTGCAATGGTTTTACACCCTGTTTGTTATTGCATGTAGCAGCTTGTATACTGTGTTCAAACATGTCTCCTCTATTTCCACCTTTTGACAAAAGATATGTATTTCCTACTGCTAGTTAACTAGGTATAGTCTCTGGTTGAAGAAATGTATCTGAGAAACACCTAGCGATGTAAGCATATAGAACTGAAAGATTTTTTATCCAGAAGTTGTGTATTTTATCTGGTCCTGATGCCTTCCAGTTCCGTGTTTGGCATACAACTTCCTTAATCTCCTTTGTGGTAATTTCGTCTTGACTCATTGGTGCAACATTGCTTGCTTCTGTCTGGTCTTTCGCTAGCCAATTTGAATTTTCTCGGAAGTTTCTTTGTTCGGACCATATACCCGACCAATAGGTTGAAGCCAGTTCTATATCCATGGTTGTGAAATTCCGGTAGAATATTTTTTGTTCGGCTTTGAATGAGCTATTATCTTGTTTCCGAATTCGGCTTTCCTTGTACCTTTCCAATCTCTTACTAAACGCTGCCAGCTGTTGTCTTATCTTATCCTTGAACGCTGTTAACTGGTTCACAGTCAGTTTCCTACGCAACAGAGGTTTTATTATTATTGCGCACCTAGCGCAACTAAGTTCTCGCCGTTTTTTCTGATGAAAATGCAACTTACATAATTGTGAAAAAATGGTTACAAATGAATAATTCAAAGTATTGCCCATCGCTATCTATATCTTTTACCCATCTTTCTGGCAGAGCTCGAATACCGTTATGGTAAAAGTTATCCACTAATCAAGTTATTTTTTGATGTCTTCACATGAGCGGAACTGCTGGTCAGCCAGATCATGTGCCATTGGATGGAACAAGCGCTAATCAATCGGGAAAATCACCATTTCCCGCAAATGATGATTAATCGGCACAAAATCAGACATTTTCATAAAACCAAAAGTATATGACGGCAAAAAAAAAACACTAATATGTCAAACGGTTCGTTTACCATATGTCTAAGCTTGGTTCATGATGTTTTGGATATGTCAAAATCGACCAGAACTTACTACTGGAGCCATCTATTGATACAGTTGCCCACCTAATATTATTATTATTATTATTTTTATTTTTCTCTCCTTTTAGGGTAGTTACGTTATATTTTGGAAGCCCTAGCCCAAATACAAAATACATAAATTTACTATTTCTAATTATTATAACTTAATTTAGATTGATGAACTTTCTTGTTGCCATGTGGCAGGTAGCAATTATCACAGCATTGCATCAGTGATGCTTTATCTCAGTCCTTGTAACTTCATATCGTCTCTCAGATTATTGTGCACTCTTCCTTCAGCGCTGATGATTGTAAGGATTAATTTAACTTCGTTCAGATTCAAACTCAGCGTATCTGCTTCATTTTTCGGTATAAGTTCGACTCATGTTTCTGTTTGCCGGAATTGCAAATCGATGAAAATACCCCTTCGCTCTTGCTTATCGATTATGTTGATGTCCGGACGGTTATGGAGCCTTTTATGCTCAGAATGAATTGTTCAGAATGAATTGTTCAGAATGAATTATACAAAAAGAACTGATTACATTATAAGAAAAGTAGACTATCCAAACTTCATATTACGAAACTGGTAAAATAAGAGCATCTATTGGTATGGTCGCTAAGACAAAAAAGCCATTTTTTTATTGCACATAATAGCGCTGTATTTAGAACTCAACATAATGGGCATTATTATACAATATATCCAATTGTTCAAGAATCTTTTCATTCACTGTAGCTTAATGAATTTTGCTTGTAATCATAATCACTTACGAATTTCTGATATTTTGATAACTTACAAATTTACATTTTTGTACTAAACTAATTACAATTTCTTCTGTCATATCGTAAATAATATCGTAGGTTAATAACTTACTCTCAGTTTATTTCAATAAAATATTGTATACTCATTTTAATGTAAAGATCTTGCTCAAAGACCGAACACTCGTCCATTTGGATCAAAACCGCAGCAGGCATCACACCAGGAGAAAAAATCACCTAAGTTTCCAACAATAAAATACATTATACATATATTCCCAATTGCAGAAATTATCTTTTTTTTTTTTTTATTTTCAATTTATGTATTTCGACAATTTCATTTTCAACCACGCTGTTTTCACTCTCTCGGATGTAAGATTTTCCGGTATATGATTAAATAGGCCAGGGACGGTGACAAACTAAAACCGGGAACAATGTGTTTTGTGGATCGCTGCTGTTGTCACAAAGTTTCTAGCATTCATTCGCAAACTGTATCTTGTATCGTAAGATCCAGAATTTTGGAAATATATTTTTAAAACTTTGTATAAGTGTATAAGTGTTTTAAGGGTAAAATTCTGCTATTTCTAAAAAAAAATCAAAGCTAGGAGTTGTAATATTTGCTTTACACATTATTTTGATCGCATGTTTTTGTTTTATTTTTTAGAGGGTTAATTATGTTGGGATATGTGTAACCCCAGCAAGATATGCCATATTAGAGTTTTGATTTCAGTAAACCATTGTATACGAATTTCAAGACAGGCAAACTGCAGAACTGGCCAAGAAGTACTTAAACACTGCTTAACATAGAAATCATGGTCCTTCCAACCAAGTTTATGATCCAGTATAATCGCCAAGGATGTAAATTGATCAACACGTTCTATTTGGAAGCAGGATTCATTACAACTTGTATTGCTATGAAAGATCATGGGATCAGGATGACATTACAAATAAGGGAATGATATTATAATGGAAGATTATCACAGAATGTACCTTTTATATTGAATATTATAAATTTCGTCTTATTACTGACCACCAATCGATGTGCATTAAACCACGTTCGCAAGATATAATAATTATTATTTACGTCACATGAAAAATTTAAATAATAGTCTTTCGAGTAAGAGCGAATTGCATCAACAGCAAAAGCAGTGATTTTACCCTTAAAACGTTGAAAAATAATGAATTCAATAAATTAAAAAGAGAATAGGACCCAGAACAGACTCTTGCGGTACGCCTGTATTAATCATCTTTGGCGAACTAAAAATATTTTTCATTTCAACAATTTGCTTCGATTTTTTTAAATAAGAAGCAAATCAATCATTATAGGGTAAATTCTCTAAACCCTACACAATAAGATTTTGTTAGCAGTAAATTGTGATCTACTGTATCGAAAGCTTTAGCGATTGGGACTGTTGAAGCATGTAGGCTTGTATACAATTCACCAGTTAGTTTCAATAAAGCCCTTTCCGAAGATCTACCAATTCTGAAACCAAATTGAGAAATATTGAAAAAGTTTGTTCAATCTAAAAATGATAAGACTCAAAATGTAATACGTCTTTCAAGCCCCTTAGAAAAGACTGAAGGGAAATTGGTCGATAATTGTTAAGTATCATAACATCGCCTTTTTATAAAGTGGTAAGATGACTGTCGTTTTTAGAGACTCTGCAAATATTCCTTTTTGTACACAAACATTAAAAATATAACTCAAATCGTCAGAAATTTTGAAAGAAATATTTTTCAAGATAGATTTTCAGATATCAATATCTGATCAAAAGATTATAAGTGAGATGTTTTAAAAGGCAACATTAGTTAATGAATTTCAAAAGCCGTAAACTCTTCAAAGAAGAAACTATTGCATTTGATTGGAAATTCTCTTGGCTTAGAGTTGTACCATATTGACATTCAGAGCTACTGGATTCGGGGATATCCTGTAAAAAAATTAAACTTCGTAAAAAAAATGTTTCAATAAAATTAACAACTTCAAGAGGATCGGAGACAGTTTTGCTGTTATGGCTTATAATGATGTCAGAAAAGGGCTTACATCTGTTCAATATATCATTAACAACGTCCCATTATTTTTTGTAGTTGTCGATATTATTGGCTAATTTGTTTCTAAAATAAGTATCTACACGAAGATGTATTTCAGTTTTAAATTCTTATAAGTTTTTTATAAGCGCGTTTGGGTTTTGTATAATTAGGGTGTTTTTTAACACGCGAATAAAATTGATTTTTTTGTTTGATTTTGTTCAATAAAGCAACAGGCATCCATTGTTTTAGGTATTATACTTTGATATACTATGTATGTTGCTTGATTTTACTGTGACTGCATTAGTTATATAAAACTGTAACTTTTTAAGAAAGAGATCGAAAGCAATAGGTGGGTCATCTGTATTGTAAATATCCTCCCAAGACTCAAAGTTTTATTAATTTTTTAGATGAAACATGCATATTTTTACTACGCTATTTTGCAATCCGATGAATAAAGCATGTTATCCAATACGCTTGACGTTAGCAGAAGCATGCCCTATACCGAAATATCCACTTCTGCTAATATTCGATCAAGATCTCTATTTCTAAAATTAGAAAGTAATTCGTGGAGCTGTGGATGATACCAATTTTATCCCGGGTAATTTTAGGATGAAGCATGATACTATTCACCCTCGGTGATACTGGTTTCCTACATACGAGTAACATACAATTGCATTAATGCAAAAACCAATATACGTGGTTCTGTTTGGTTGACTTAAAAAAGGCTTTTGACCCGTATGGTTAGAAGGACATTTCTACATGATGACCAGTATGGGTATGGCGAGACTTCTATTTTATATGATTTACAACATTCTTATGTGAAAGAAGGTCTATGTCAAATGTGGCAAAGCATAAAAAATTACTTACAACTAGGTTTTGTTAGTTCTTCGATACTGTTCAATATTTACACCAGCTATCTAGTAAGTACGCTCTATCACGGTAGAGCCTAGTAGACAATTTAGTAGAATACAGATCAGGTCCAAAAATCGAACTTCTTTTTACAGCGTAGCTTTGATCATATTTAAGGGTACTGGGATTGCAACGATTGCAAAGTGAAAATCAATTATCCAAAGTCAGAAAAAATGTTGTTTAGAACTCCATTAAGAAGGGCTTTTATGAAAAGCAAAAATCGGCCATTATTGGACAGAACAGATACCCACTGACTGGAGAAGTAAAGTTAGGTACCTTTGTATCCAGTTCCATCAGCATTGGTTGCACAACAATCAACTCTCAGGGTGAAGATGCTAAAACGACCTTAATAAGGTCAATTGTGTCTTAAGATTACCCTGAATAGTTAAATGCAGCGTCGCATTGTATGGTAATGATTCAGTTGTTCGAGACGTAGTGTCTCAGGATCTGGGCCCGATTGTATAAAAGACCAGAGCAAGAGTATATAAAATACAATCCCAACAAGGCTTGATAATTTCCTCGATAAGGTGATTCGAAGACACATCGTATGAGAATACTCTCCAAACCGACTTTATTCCGCCGGGGGATGCCAAAGGGTTGGTACAGAATAGTAAATGGTGTACGGGTGTTATTCTACCGCTACCACAGTGTGAGGGATATGTAGCTACCTACGTCGAGTTTTTCTTTCTGGTAGTTCGGTACCCCGGTTAGCTAGAGAGTTACCGCGGGGAGGCTGACCTCATCAACGTGATGGGGTGGCTCAGGGAATTACCTGGCGCTCAGCTTTCCAAGTTGGAAACAGCATCACGAATGGAACCTTAGCATACCGGATCCTGCTGCACATATTTAACTCGGTACCACCATCAGCAAGAATAATCCTTCTACGAGTAGATGCAGTAAGCTTTTTATTTTCTCTAGTGGCTTTTCAATAATATTGAGTTGAACACGGGATATGCTTAGAACCTAAGTTCTCATTGCATATACTTTTAGTTCCACTAGCTCCAGACTTTGTAAGGTTCACACATTATTGCACATTATTGAAAAAAAAAACGCATTTAAATGTGATCTACCGCATTGACCACCCTATGCAATTTCATGATCGGTTATTCTCTCTTCATTTAGCAAACAGTTTAATAATCGAATGATTATGCTTCGTTAAGACAACATTATTTTATGATGTAAATGTACATATTCCAGTTATGTTACTCTCACATAAAAGCTTTGTCATGTTTTTTCCAAGTGTCAGTTGTAATAAAGAGTTTATGCGTGAGACATCGCACTGTTGTAGTTCCATTGTTGTTTTTTATGTATATTTATTTAAAAGTCCCTACAAAATAAATCAGAAGTGGGATTAGTTAACTCAAAGTCCGTAAATTAAGAAAAAGTTTAAGTTTTATGTTGAGTTTTCGATTATTTTATTGTGTTATTTGTGTAAACTAATATGGCAACTGTGAAAGAGTTTTTATTGATTGCAACAGTGTCCCAATTGAAAGACAAATTGGCCGAAATAGGATTGCCTACAAGTGGTGCAAAGAACACGTTGAAAGTGCGACTGGAACAAGCTGTTGAAAAATTTAATGAATCCCAATTGGATGAATTTTTCCCAGTTAATGTGATTGAACGTTTGAACTCGGATTCTAATATGAGTAGATCGGAAAGAGAAGATGAAAATAGCATCGTTTCAGAACAATTGGAAAACCTACGTGACCTCGTGACAAAAAAAAGAAGAAATTAGACGACTTTAGTTGAGATTAATTGAGTTGAATAATCCAACAGAAGCAGTCCAGCCGACATATTCCTTTAGGGACATCGAAGAGTCCCTTCCAAAGTTTTCTGGAGATGACATCTACTCCATCACCACGTGGATAAAAAATTTTGAAGATGTAAAGCAATTGCATAAGTTTGATGATTCCAAGTGCTTCATATACGCCCAACGACTGTTAACGGAAACCGCAAAACTGTATCTCCGATCTATATCATGTCGATCATGGATCGAATTAAAGGATGCCCTGTTATCAGAATTTCACCAACATGTTACCGCCACAGATGTCCACAATGCCCTGCGCAAGAGAAAGAAGCAGAAGGATGAAAATTTTCAGCAATATATCTTGGCGATGCAAGAGATTGCTTCTTCAGCTAATATCGAGGAGCAGGATATTATAAACTACATAGTGAAAGGTATCCCTGATTCCACTTTTAATAAACAGATATTGTTCACAGCAAACACCATCCTGGAACTAAAAAGTGTCTTGAGGAGATACGAGAAAATGAAGTTTGATTATCAGCCAGCAGCGCAGGCTCCAGTTTTTATAAGAACTGCTTCTCAACCAAAACCAGTCGTGCAGTTCCGTAACAAAAACGTCATCAAGTGCTACAACTGCAGTGATGTTGGACATGTAGCCACCAATTGTCCCAAGCCGAGCAAAGACTGCCCTCAACGAACTTCGAAACCAATAATGGTTCTTCAAGATCCAGAATTGTCAATGGAGAATCAAGAAACATTTCTACGAAATTTCAACGGTTTTTTCAATTATGAATTTCTTTACAACGACTCCGGAGCAGCCAATATGACATTGAAGGCGATGACTATGATCGATACAGGAAGTCCAATAAGATTCGTGCAGCAGAAGTATATACCATCCTATCTGATGACATCAATCGAGCCGACCATGGAAGAGTATGTGGGTATTAACAATAGTAGATTAGTTATTTTTGGTAAAGTGCATTGTAAAATTGAAGTTAAAAGTAATTTAGTTGAATTATATTTGCATGTTGTTAAAAATGATTCTATGAAAAATGTTATTATTTTAGGTAGGGACTTTTTAAAGAAGAGTAATATTAAATTAACTTTAGAGAAATTAGATAATTTTGAAGAAGAACCTATTGATAATAATTTTAATAATAATATTACGGAAATTCTTAATATTGATGCATGCAATGACCGCGATGAAAAGTTTTCGTTGAACATAAATGAAAATCTGACCTGGGAAGAAAAAGATAAAGTTAAAAGTTTAGTCATCGGGAGTACAAACAACAAGTGTTTATACCAATCTTGCGATTATGAAATGCAAATTACTTTGAAAGATCCGAAGAGTATTTTTAATTGTACACCTAGACGATTGCCTTACATGCATAAGTTGGAGTTGCAGAAAATCTTACATGAGTTACTTCAAAACAAAATTATCCACGAGAGCAATTCGCCTTTTGCGTCTCCGATACTTTTAGCAAAGAAAAAAACCGGTGAATTGCGTCTTTGTGTAGATTTTCGGCAACTTAATAAAGTCACAGTTAAGGACAATTTTCCACTACCACTAATTGAGGATCATTTGGATCGATTGAGGGGTAGAAATTATTTTTCTCTTCTAGATCTTAAAAGTGGTTTTCATCACGTGAAAATGTCCGAGGACTCAATTAAATACACTTCTTTTATCACACCTCTGGAACAATTTGAATATTTACGCATGCCATTCGGGTTGAAAAACGCCCCCTCCATTTTTCAACGATTTATTAATTCTATCTTTAAGGATCTTATTAATTCCTCAAAATTACTCGTATATATTGGCGATTTACTCATAGCTACTGAAACGAAAGACGAGCATTTAGTTATTTTGGAAAAAGTTATGGCTATAATTATGGAACAAAAGTTACAATTGCGTTATGATAAATGTTTGTTTATGTTTCAAAAAATAACCTATTTAGGGTATGAAGTTTCGAGTAATGGTATAGGTCCTAATGTAACTGGCTTGAAAGCTGTATCCGAATTTCCCTTACCTACAAATGTCAAAAGAGTGCATTCGTTCTTAGGATTGTGTTCATATTTCAGTATTTAGAATCCCCAAGCAGAGACTGAGCTCCATTGTGACGGCAGCAATTTGGGATTTGGTGCAGTTTTGATACAACGCCAGCAAGATAAACGTTTCCATCCTGTTTTCTTTTTCTCCAAACGCGCAACAGCTCCGGAATCCAAATACCATTCATACGAGTTGGAAACCTTGGCGATAATTTATGCATTGAGACGTTTTAAGATTTATCTTTCCGGTATAAAGTTTAAAATACTAACCGATTGTAAGTCATTAACGCTCACACTTAACAAAAAGCTAATAAATCCTAGGATCTCTCGTTGGGCCTTAGAATTGCAGGACTACGATTATGTCATAGAGCATAGATATGGTAAGAGAATGACACATGTAGATGCTCTAAGTAGATGTCATAACATACTTATCATAGAACCTGATTCCTTCGAACATGTTTTGGCTGCGTCCCAACATAAAGATCCTGTAATAAGAAAATTGGTAGATATGTTAGAGCAGAGAGAAAGTTCTCTCTATGAACTGATAAACGGTTTAGTATATCGGAAGCTCAACCAAAAAGTTTTGTTTTATGTTCCAACGTTGATGAAGAGGAATGTTGTCCAGACTCATCATGACGCCCTTTGTCATGCAGGTGTAGAGAATTGCTATGATTTTTTGAAAAAAACTTACTGGTTTCCTTTCATGAAGGCAAAAATAAGGAACTACGTTAATGGTTGCCTAAAATGCATGCAGTTTTCTTCAGTTTCGGGTAAAAAGGAAGGTGTTTTGCATAACATTCCGAAAGGTGATAAACCTTTTGAAACGATTCATATTGACCATCTTGGCCCATTACCACCTTCAGGGCGAAACTTTAGACACGTTTTCGTAGTAGTCGATGGTTTTTCTAAATTCGCAAAGCTTTATGCAGTGAAACGCACAAGTACCACTGAAGTAGTAAAGTGTCTCGAATCTTATTTCTCAGCCTATAGCAAACCTACACGTTTGATTTCCGACAGAGGAAGCTGTTTCACGTTTGAGGATTTTACGAACTTCTGTAACAGCTACGATATTCAACATATAAAAGTGGCAACAGGTTCGCCACAATCAAACGGCCAGGTGGAACGTATTAATAGGACACTAGTACCGATGTTGTCTAAGGAGAATGAACTTAATCCTGGTGATTGGTCAGTCCATTTGAAAAAGGTTGAATTCGGTCTCAACAATCTAGTGAACAAAAGTACCGGCTTTAGCCCAAGTATGCTGTTGTTTGGTGTGGCTCAAAAGGGAAAAGTCGTTGATAAAGTCCGCGAGTACCTTGAGCAAAATGTATTCTTTGATGAACCTAGAAACTTAAATTCTATAAGGCAAAAGGCATGCGAAAAAACGATTCGTAACCAGGAATCAAATAAGGTTAGTTTTGACAAACGGCATAAGAAACCATTTTCTTATAAAGTAGGTGATTATGTCCTGATAAAAAATGTTGTTGGTACTCCCGGGTTGAATAAAAAACTTATAGCAAAGTATAAAGTTCCATACGAAATAGTCAAAGTCTTTCCGAACGACAGATATCTAATAAGAGATTTAGAAAATTTGCAAATATCAAGAAATCGGTACGAAGGAGTTGCTTCTCCGGAAAACATGAAGCCGTATGTTATCTTACAATAGTATCTTCCTTAATTCTAAGAACTATGCATTCATTATTTTTATCAATTTTATAAATTTATTGTTTAAAAGAAAATATACATATATATATTGTGTTAAAGTTTATAAATATGTATACTTAAACCTCAAATTGTTGAAATCAAATTTGATCGACTTGTAAATTTAAAAAGCAATTATTAAAATTTGTTCTTAAAGTACTCATACTGAGAATGTAAGTATTGAGTTTTCGTAAAATATAGAATTTTTATTTAAGTTATTCTATGAATTACTTTAAATGATCGTTTAGGATATTTGACTTAAAAGTTTGTTTGTATATTCTTCATAATGATGTTTACGTTTATAATACAATATAACCCAAGCAATTTTTGTAAATGACATTGCACACGGTGGAAAATCGGGGTCGATTGATATTCAGGATGGACGAGTTGTAAGGTTTACACATTATTGCACATTATTGAAAAAAAAACGCATTTAAATGTGATCCACCGCATTGACCACCCTATGTTATTTCATGATCGGTTATTCTCTCTTCATTTAGCAAACAGTTTAATAATCGAATGATTATGCTTCGTTAAGACAACATTATTTTATGATGTAAATGTACATATTCCAGTTATGTTACTCTCACATAAAAGCTTTGTCATGTTTTTTCCAAGTGTCAGTTGTAATAAAGAGTTTATGCGTGAGACATCGCACTGTTGTAGTTCCATTGTTGTTTTTTATGTATATTTATTTAAAAGTCCCTACAACTTCAAAACCAACTTTTTGGTGGACGCCCAAATATGATCAGTAAATTCAATATGGTTCTGGCATAAAATCACTGTCATGCAATTTACGGTGCTAATAGCCACTTGGAGTAGAATAAAAGATATATCAGACTAGAAACTTTGCAAACGAAGCTTCGTTCCACATCTTGGTTTAAGAGTTTAAGTAAGGATGTACCGGATGCTGAAAGTGGACGCTTAGTTCTTACGTAATAAGGTTTAAACGGTCTATGCTTGATGATGTAACTTTGACGTCGGCTATTTACTTTGGAGGTGTGACCACTGGCATTCACTTATTCGCTCCAGAATTATTATTGTCGCTACCACTAACCGACTGCATATCCTTTTCAGTTTCAAAATCAGATGACTACTCACTGATACGAATAGCTTGATGGATTTCAGGTCAATACAAAAATATTTGGTTCCTAAATAATGAGGCAAAGTCGATCCATCGATCCATATGCTGTCAGTCAGTCCTGCTGGAATAAATGTGAATGACTACATTGTTCTAGGAGTAACTGACCTGCGTCTATTTGCGACGGTTCTCTTAACCCTTTATGCTTCAAGCTTCCCGAATATATCAATGGCATACGGTCAGTGAGGACATTCGGGTTTCAAAGGGAGATAAATCTAATCACACCTTTCATTGTTCAATTTACTCAAGAATGCCACACTCCACTTCTTCTTTAGTGTGGTCCACTACACTAAGTTACCGATTTAATGGCTGCAAGAATCTAGCAAATTACTCTTGGATAAAGGTTTTATCTCGGATGTGGGCTTGATTTTCACGGAGTGCATGATCTGGACCTCCAACCATATTGCCTTTTAGACATCAAAAACAAGGCTGTAGAGGCCACATCGGCATTGCACATGAGAATTTTGAACGCATTCGTCAAGAGCAGCTGATTCTTCATGTTGCATATACTCGCTTGCAGATATACAATAGCTTAGCACAGTCTTCGAAGGGAAGAAAGGAGCAAAAGAAATTACAACAAAAGAACCTTTCACAACCCTATAACATAACTTTTAGGTGTCCATAGATGCGCGAACGCACCATCTTACGGATCTTCTACGCCAAACTGTGCTTTTTATGATGAACTTTGTAAGCATATGTGTTGAAAGGATGCAGATACCACCATGTAAGGAGGAAAGTGGCATTAATTTGGTCACACTATATGCCATAAAGATATCTCATTTTCAAAACAAACCATATGATGGAGTTCATTTTACGAAACTGACAGACGATACATAGAACAGTTGACGAGGAATTTAATTTTCTGCGGAATAAGTTGGGGAGGACTCTGTCACAGACTTACCACATTTCTATTGAAAAGCCTGTTTACCATGTATGTGGTTCACGTCTCGTTCAACCTATGCAAATGAGCATATCGTATTGCGTCACATGATAAGTCCTTTCTAATCCCTTAAATGGATTAGCACAAAATTGAAGCATTAATGAACCGCATTGGTGCCACTCATACTCGTAAATGTCAGTACAGTCTTAGATAAATGAATTTACTATGCTGTTCAAAGTTACCATTAACCATGTCCTAAGTCCTTGCCAAAATTTCAATGACAATACCATCCTCCGTTGAAAGACATCGAAAACAAGCTCACACACTTCACAATCCCAAGCAAGTCTAAACTTGATTACAAAATCAATGGAAATGAGTCTAAGCACTGAGAAAGGATTCAAAATTTATCAGCTTTCAAAATCTATTCCTTAGCAACTCCAATCAAGGAAAAACAAGGCTTTTCCTTTATCTCAATTACTCAGGATATGCCATCTCTTTGCCTATTCAGCCAGCTATCTGGTGTTTGCACAATCCATACTGATTAAACAGCGCCATTGTTCATTCTCTAGCTTGTCGATAAATGTCCTTCCTGGAAATGTACGTACATACTCGTAGGTATATTAACATGAGCACACTCAGAGAATGTCGGCCCTATTTGCCTGTCTGCCTGCTTTCCATGTCCCTGTCAACCCTTAAGAGCATGCAGTACATGCCATAGCACTAGCGGTACAAGAACCACCAGCATTCCAAGTTTCAAAAGTGCGAATTCCAATGCTAACTCTACAACATTAAGGGGGTAAAACTATGTACGGGTACACCGCCCCCCATTTATACTCCAGCCCCAGTACACCCATCTACCCCCACATGCCAAATGACATTTCGTAGTGTGATGCAAAGGATGTGGCGTGAGTGTGAGTATTCCTATCACGAGGGGGATAGTACGGAATACGAGTATACCAGGGATATAGGCGTAGCGTAGTAATGCTTCGTAAGCAATTTAATAAGCGAAAGCTTTCCGGTACCTCGGATCAGGCGGATATGGGTTGGCTGGGATGGTTGATGTTCAGAGATGAAGTACAACAACGGATATAGAGGGAGAAGGACGACCAAAAAAAAAAAAAAAAACCATTCACACAAGGTCGATGCTTGAGTTGAGAACACGATGACGACTACTGCTACACAAGTGGGGTTCTACATCAAAGGAAGCGTTTTCCCGCGACTGACTTGCGCTAGAGGATGTCAAATGGGGGCAACTGCAGAGCTAGGCTCCATAAATACTTTTCCCACTTTAATATTGCTTTGGAATTTTTCAAAGATTTTTTTTTTTTTTTTTTGTTCGCTTATTTTCGGTTCTACTTTCTATATCCGTTTAGTGAGGGAACGAACACCAACCCAAAGGACAATTTCACTGTCACGTTGATTTTAGCGATGGCACTGCAATCGAAAATGTATCTTGTAATGGGAAACTGCAACTGCGGATGGGTAACTGTATTCCCAGAGGGCAATTCTGACAAAGCTTTGTAAATGCACGTGAAGAAGATTTTATTTAAAAAGATAATGATCAAAGAAATGTCGAAATACTTTTCACTCGAAGACTCACTGGGGTTGATATTCTCAGTAGAAGGGACAATGCGGGTTCTCATTTCTTTACAAATATTCAATGTGCTGAATACCAGGAACATCTTATCCTCATTTCATCGGAAATGGGTCTTCTGAAAATATTGGAATTGTGATGAGTTTGTTTTCGAGTAATGCATTAACTCAATATTCCTTAATGTCTCTGACTAAAGAAGCTTAATAATAAATAGGGAATCTTCATCAGTGCCTCTACAAAATCATTTTCCTCCGACGTAGTATACAAACCTCGCTGAACTCGTATCTTGGCCCCCTTGGCCCTGGGGAGTTGTACCGAAATTGATGCTTTTGATAAGATATCTCATCAATTTATCCTTTTCAAATCGTCTGTCATCGGCTTTGAGCCAAAACCATAAACGATCTTGATGTGGCGATGATACCAACTACCAACCAACTTCTTCAACATGGCCTCAATATAATTTCTATTTGGTGATTCAAAAATGGGGCTTAGAATTGTGAAATTTTGTATGATAGGGAGTTAAATTTCCGTCCGCATGTTGACAAGATAATCCTCAAAATTGGCTTTATCAAACACTGGTTTTACATTTACGTGACGCCATTCCATTTCCCCCATTCGGCCGCTTTTTAAAAAACGCCATTCAAGGGTGGTTCATGTTCAGCGTGTTCATGTGTCCAGACCAGAGATCATTCAACGTTTGACTCGAAGTTCTCTTCGTAGTCAAGTCGACACACTTTCTTATCTAAACCCCCTGGTCCCCGGTAACTGCTTCAGTAAACCATTACTCATGCGGGCGAAAATGGCAAGGGCATGCTCGGCCAGTAGCAGAACACTGGTCTACACCATCATAGAGCTTACAACACTAAGCGGAAGAGATTAAAAAGATATGACGAACCAACTAATGGCCTTGGATTCGCTGTTGACAATCCTTGCAAAGGTTTAAAGAACAACGACCTTCGGATCTGTCGTAGGAATGTTCGGACCGTTAACAGATCACGGGCAGCCGAACAATTGTCAGAGGCATGCTGACCTCTATCACGCAGATACCACCGCCGTCCAGGAAGTACTATAGAGAAAAGAGTCAGTGCTTATTCAGATGCAGATTTGTCACATGCGACAGGCTTAGGCAAGAAGTCTTAAGCTTCCTACATGTGAGCGAACGCCACATGATTAGCCGCATCAAAGGTAAATTTGTTAACATATGCCTAATATGCGCCCATTCCCCTACGGAAACCAAGAACGATGCCACTAAAGAATGTTTCTATCACCTCCTCGACAAGACATATGAGAAATGTTGTAAGTACGACGTTGAAATCGTACTTGGCCATTTTAACGCCAGGATAGGTAAGGAGGATATCTTTAGTAGGATATTTGGTAAGATAAGCCTACACCATAACTCGTCTGGCAACGGGCTTAGACTTATTGACTTGGAGGCGGGAAGAAATATCACTATGGCAAACACACGGCTTCCTCTTCTCATTTAAAATACACAAGGGGACATGGCGGTCTCCGGATCATGAAACGCTAATTCAAATTAGTCACGTTGTGATCGACGTAAAACATGCCTGCAGTATTCTGGACGTCCGAAACTTTCGGGTAGCCAACATTAACTCGGATCGCCTGCTCGTTGCAGCAATGGTACGAATGCGTATTTCCCTAGCGCAACAACAAAAAAGAACTGCTAGGAGAAGACATCGCGTAGAAAAGCTGCAATCGCAAGAGACCCGCACAATCTTACCCGAACGCGTAACCCGAAATCTCTCAAGAACTCCTATGCCGCCACCATTAAGTTGCAGCGCTGCCAACGTTCCACCAGAGACGTCGCAACTGATATGCTAGGTTTTTAACTGATCACCACCGAGGAATCTCTGGTTTAATGGAGAATGCCGGCAAGCACATGCAGCTAAACAAGAAACACACAAAGCGACGCTGCAACGAAGAACAAGAATCGCTTGTGAGCAGAAGAGGCGGTAAGAACATTGGCTTTTCCAGAAGAAGAAAAAAGAGGACGAAAAGCTCACGATCGATGATATTGAGAGCTTCTACTCCAAGAATAACGTCGAGGCAAGAACGCCTGTACAAAAGCCTGTAGAAATGAAGAGGCACAGCCGGTGCTGAGAATATGGAAACACCTTTTCAACAGACTGTATAACTGGGAAGAACCCCAACATCCCGAAGTCAGGCAGAATAGACCATTCAACTTAGACGATGATATCCAAAACTTCCGTCCACTTGACCAGAACAAAGTAAAGATAGCAATATCTAAGCTCACCGGGTAAGCTGCTGGAAATGAATTTGTTGGGAGGATACACTATCTCATTTCACAGATCTGGTCAGAAGGGTGTATGCCTGATGAATGGAATCTCAGTATCGTTTACCCGATCCACAACAATGGAAAGCCCCTAAACTGCTCCAACTATAGCGATAGAAGTCATATAAGATCTTAGCTGTGTGAACATCTGATTGGACGCTATCAGTGCGCTTTTAGACCAGGAAAGTCAACAATCGACCAAAGCTCCACACTCCGGCAGATTCTGGAAAAAACTCAAGAAATCCAAATCGATATCCACCATCTTTTTTACGATTTTAAGGCCGCATATGGCAGCATTCATAGATATGAGCTACTCGTATATAGAGCCCATATCTAGTTTTAGCACCCCTACCACACTCGTCCGTTTGTACAGAATGTGAAGGTCAGTAACGACTTAATAGAGACCTTTGATATCAAAGAAGATTTTAGACGCGCTGTCATGTGACTTCTTTCACATCACAAGTGATCACTAGAGACACAATCTTACAAAACTCTGTGGAACTAGTAGCGTACGCCGATGGTATCGACATAATTGGGAGAAGCGCATTGTCACCGGTGCGTTTAGCCTTGGTGTCAACTAGAAGGGACCCACAACATCGATGAATTGGACAGAACATCACAATCGACAGCTATATGTTAATTCCGAAGTAGTAAAGGACTTTATCTACCTTGGATTTGATATGAATTCTGCCAACAACGCCTCAACAGAAATAAAACAAAGAATCACTCTTGCCAATTGCTGTTTCTTTGGGATATGAAGGCAATTGAGTAGCAAGCGCCTAAAGACTTTGATCATCCCAGTCCTGCTTCATGGCGCTGAAGCATGGCCTCTATCGAAAATCGATGAAAATATCCTCATTCGTTTCGAGAGAAAAACCCTTCGAAAAATATTCGGTGCTTGGAGAGGAAGATTCAACGACAAGCTATACGATGTACATCGGCCTAGTCAGAAAACTACCTATCAGTGAGATGGCTAGGACATATGCGAAAGGAAATCAATGCTTGAGTCTTCGAATCAAACCCGGAGAGGCAGCACAGTAGAGCAGGCCTCACCCTAGGTGGGGCGCACAAGTAGAAGGAAACCTTAAATGACTTGGATTGCGCAACTGGAGGCGGTAAGATAAAGACCAGGATAACTTGAGAGGCTCAGTAGTTTCAGCTCATGTTCACTCCGAACTGTAGTGCCACCTAAGTTTAGCAGGAATGTTGGAATAAGGCATAGCGTTGTGCCTGTAGCTCGTTCTTATGCATGCTATCATATCTACCTCTGAAGTCGATCTAAAATGTTCTTGTCTTTTCCAAGATCTGCCGTTGTGTGAATATTCCTGGCTTGAAACGACACTGCTATGGACCAATCAGACTGCTCATGAATGGTTTCAGATACTAGGAAAGATCTTAAAGAGCGATGCTTAAGAAATACTATATGTTCATGTATAGTTGGCGCAGTCGCCTTTATTATGGATCGGATAAACAATGCTAAGATTGCCTGTTTTCAACAGGGTTTCCTCAGACTATATCTTACACATAAGCTGGTGCATGCTCCCAATCAACTAAGTAGCATAGTACGCAGTTCATCTGCTTCGGCAGCTTCGATATTGTTAATATACCTTAACTTCGTCTAGGTCAGGGAGACGGAATTCTCTGTCGTCACCATCCTGCCTGACAGCTATATTTTAATTTATTCTCACAGATTCACCCAAATTAAATTAGAACACTTAGAGTAGTACCTGCAAAGCGCCTTACGAATTGCCTTGAACTTTCATTCCCCGATTAGATCACCTATAACTTGCTGTGTACACCTTAGGTAACCTTGACCACCATCATCAATTAAGTTACAATATGCGATTACCCCTCGTTTGCCAATTTTGCAATGAAGCTCACTCAGCTCATTAAAATGCCAAGGCCATCACAATGATTGATTATCTTCCAAAAGGTACCGACAGTTACAGAGTTAAAGACCATCAACTACACGGCTACTTCAAAAAGTTAGTACCCTCCATTAAATTCGCCAGCGTAATTGCAGTCTACTTGTAGAGACAATGAAATCGACCAAACAGGATTTTCCAGCCAACCAAAGTCCTAATTGCACTTCTAGCACACAATTAGGAATTTTAAGTTTAAACTTCAACTTCATTGCTATCCTGGAAAGCGGTATTGCAAAACTACGAGTATTTCCGCAGATCTATCCATAAGTACTTTGGTAATTATCCCAAAGAACTATTTTTTGTTTCCTTCTTTCCTTAATTAATTTTTGTATCTTATTTTCTCATTTTCAGTAGATACTACGAGTAAACTACAATATTTCCGGTATAAAGTTAATAAATATCTTTAGCCGGAGGGAGGTACAAAAGTTAATTTCTATCAAAATGTTAGTCAAACACTTAACTCATCCCTGTGCCGACCACGTCTAAATTGGTTCCACTCTTAAACTTGTTTAAAGGAGTGCAACCCCTGGGGTTAGAGTATGATACCTCATTAAGCCGGAGAGGATATTCCTTCCCCATCACAGGAGGTGGGGGATAGGAAATCTGAAGGATGTGGCGTAATTATCACAAAGCCACTCAAGGGATTTTCAGAGATTACCAGTTGTGGTACAAGGAAGTAACCCTCTCCCGGTATCCTAGTAGATATCCTTTTCTCATCATCTCAAACCCTGCAACTGCGAAGACTTGTGAAAAAGCGTAACGAACAAATTAACCAACTAAGACTTGTTGTTATCTTATTAAGGATTTAAGTCACCGAAGAAAAGCAACAAAAAATTGTTGTCAAAGAATTCTTCTTAATTCTAGTAAATGAGTTTGGAAATGGATTCTAATTTCTTTTCATCCTTTTTTCATCTCATTACGACAACTACGATCGTATGAAGGAGGAGCTGCTGAACAAGTTTACTGAGAAGAAAAGTTACTCAGGTGGGAAGATGAAAACGATTGTTACGCAGAGAACTTACTCGTAATTTGGTTTCCGACTGAATTTTCAATTTGAAATAAGAATTTACTTTAATTATGTAATGCTGGAAGTTTTCAAATTAATTAAGTTGAATACAAAATTACTCGTATGTCGTAGGAATGACGTTGAAGTCGGGGGCTTAGTAACTTATGTCAGCTTTTGAAATGGAATGGAAATGTTCTAATGTGGAGTTTAGTATGAATGCTATGGTGCCACAGGCAAATAAATCGCCTGGATTTTACTATTTCTAAAGAAATCCGCAGAGATACACTAGTTCTGAGCTTACTTCATATGCTTTCGTGTTACCGTGAGTGTTAATTACCAAAAAGAATACCAGCGCCAACCTCTCTGTAACAAAGTTATCAAACAGAGTGCCTGAAGGCACGGACAATTAATCCAGAAATGAAGTGAAGCAACCACTAGGTACCAAATTTTGAAGAACCTCATACTCGTAACAACCAGCTTAGAGTTGCCTATCTGTATATACTCATACAATATCTGGCAATACTCCAGCTTTTATCTGCAACTTTAAAGTTAAGAAGTGTGGTGAGCATTTTGCACATATTGTAGATGCCTTCCGGCAAAGCAGTAAAATGCAACAACATTGAGCAGATGATTTTACATATTCATTTACATCTGCACTACTTCTGCGGCATTTATAGTAGAGCCGCTCTATTTTGGATTACCTAAACCTGAAGATTTGGTTTCGACATACACGCGTGCTTCTTATAAATTCACATTTTGCCACACCTACTTACATTCTTAACATAGTTTTTGCTGTCGCTATCATTTTTTTCTCGTACAACGTCCAACACTGTGATGCAAGTTAGGCATATTGCTTCCTCGCCAATTTTTGACAAAGCGCATACTGTCGGATCCATTTTGGTCTTCCGAGCATTTGTAGCTCTATCTCACCAATAACGCGCTGAGTATTGACTTCTACGACTTGAATACTTTGCGGTTTGTCGGCTTATGCCAAAGGCTTAATATCTATTTCGCGATATCATACAGTGTCTGCCGCAGAATCGAGTCCTCAGTAAGTCAATGGTTTTATGAAACCGTATGTGGGCCTTATCTATGGTGTCTATATTTTGATGAAATAATCATTGTCTGGCAACGGTAACCACTGACTGCAATGGAAGCTCTTTCCTCATTTTTACAAAAATAAGCACCAATGATGCTGCTAGCGTCTAGGAAACACCAAGCAATGCGCTTTTGTGAGTGCATTTGAGTCTCTTCTAAATTTGCCTCATTCCAGAAGGCCCAATTTTAGTTGTTTGCAAACCCATTGCACCAAAAGTGAGCCTTACCAGTAAACATGATTTTTTTTTTAATTTGATCGCATTCAAGCTGCTCTAGAGCTCAATGCGCGAACTCCCGTCCGTTGCAAACCATGGTCTCAAGGCTTTAGTTATTTCTGCAGACAGATATACTAGGTAGCACAAAAATTATCACCTTATCCGTAGATAGGGTCCTTGCAAATGGCGGCAAATGTCAATTCTACTTTGACATGTCAACAAGACGTGATTCGCTATACTCCTAAAGAGGGCAGAGTAATTGTTACGACTTTTTTGCAGAATAATTTGACGGTGGTGTTGGCGATTCCCTGGTCGTCCGACATCAACTGGGCAAACACTACGACGTGTAGCCGCTCGCCTAGAAGAGTATGGAACAACACGAGAGGCTGCCAAATCTGTCTGGCCCCGGAGCAGCCGTTCTGCTGACAATATCGCAGCTCTGGTTGAAGATGGAGTATCGGAGAATCGACCAAATAACGTTCCACGCAATTGGGCATCAATCAGCGGTCTTTACCGCGAATTTTGATGAAGTATATAAGGTGTTCCCTTACAAAGTACTGTTGACCGCCAAGCACGTGTAACCTACGCCTAAGCCATCCTGAATTTCGACCACGAGGAAGACAACTTTTCGTCGAAAATCATCATGAAGGACGAGGCCACTGAAAATCCGCGTATAACCCACTGAAAATCCGCGTATAACCCACGAAGAGCTATTACACCCGTTCAAAGTTACTGCATGGTGTGCTGTTTACGCTGGAGGCGTCATCGGGCCTTATTTTTTCGAAAACGCTGAGTGCCAAACGACAACTGTGGATGGCGAACGCTACAGAGTCATGCTCAATTATGTATGAAATATACTATCTCTGGGTGGCGCGCATCCGAAATGTCCAATTTTTCATGACTCTGGCGAATAAATCAGGCTGAATTTTACCGATGGCATGGGTTATGTTGGCTTTGAGGGCCGTTGTGGGTTATTCACATAGACCTGCGACTTCAGAAAACCCCACAAGGAAAAGTCTAACAGTGTCAAATCGCCAGTGGCCAGTTCACATCACCTCCACGTGAGATGATTATGCCCTCGAATCGCTCGTACAGAATTTTCAATATGGCATGTCCTGTTGAAACCAGATGTCGTTGGTGTCCATATCATCCAATTCAAGCCAAAGGAAGTTGGTAGTCATCGACCTATAGCGTTCGCCGTTGACGGTGTTGGCCTGGCCAACGTCGTTCTCAAAGAAATATGGACCGATACGGCGCCAATCCAAAATCCACACCAGACAGTGACTTTTTCGGGATGCATTGGACGCCCTTGGATCCCATGTAGATTGGTATCGTCTCAAATTCGACAATTTCGTTTGTTGACGTACTCATTCGTCCAGAAATGGGCCTCATCGCTGAAGATGATTTTTCGATGAAAATTAAGGTCAGTTTCCAACTGCTCCAGAACCCATTCAGCGAACACACGTCATTGTCTATGGTCGTTTACATTCAGCTCCTGGGTCAGTTGAATTTTGTACGGATGCAAGCCCAAGTCACGATGCAAAATTTGCCAAGTTGTGGCCTGCGAAAGGCCGAGCGAGTGCTTCGGATTCTCCGGCACACTCTCACGGACAGCGGCGATTTTTTCGACGAACGGGTGTTGGTTTGTCATTCACTGAACCAGTGGACTGAAATTTGTCCACTACACTGCGAATAGTATTCTCGGTAGGACGATTATGGCGACCGTAAAATGGGCGAAGCGCGCTTAACGTTGCCCGAACAGAACACCCATTTTGATAGACTGAATAAATTACAGCCAATTTGATATGGCCGCTATCAACTGTCAAAGTTCGGAAGTCCCTATTGGAGACCCCGTGCAATAAATAACACCGAAAGCAATAACACAAAAACACTGAAACCTTAATATAACGTCTATTTTCGACGAGTTCGGACAACTCTAAGCTGGAGAAGAGATTTTTTATCATTTGCTAATGCATGTCTTCAAAACAAATCAGCACTATATTTTAAAAATGTCTTTTGAAATTTTTAGATTGCAACTATTGGCAGCAATATTAAGACCGTACATCCGTAATATATTCGCTTACGAAGTGAACCACTACGTGCATTGTTCCGTCCATAAAACCGCCTTGGAGAATATTAAAAATAAAAAGAAGACAACATAAGGCCCTTCTGGGTGATCATCACAGGAATATGAAGATTTACAAAGTAGACAATGAAGCAGGGATTTCAATTGACAATAGTCACATGGAACGGAAGGCATGTAGATACCTATATAGTAGCATGTCAAGGGAATAAACGACCTAAAATTCCTCAATTGGCAGCGTATCATATCGACTTTGGAACAAGCTGAACAATTAAAAATTATAGTCTACTAATATGGGAGCTAACTTGATGAAAACGCTAGCCACGAGGTCCTTTCTTTTACTCTAAGATATAAAGTCAAGTAATAGAATTAGGCATCTCTCTGAATGAATTTCTTCCTCGAAGAACTGTAGAAGTTACAAAACTTAAATCTTAAAATTTTAAACAAGATGAGAGCAGGCATTTGTGAAGACTATGCATTCCTTAAAGTTATCCTGTTGACTGACAAACCCGTCTTCAAAGTAAGTACATAATCACAAAGCAAAGCATTACAATGGTTCATCATGAAGTCTGAAGCACACAACAATAGAAGTTCCAGTTTTGCCTCAGATAATTCAGCTGTATTACCTGAGTATCAGTTCACATCTAGCTTTCTCCAAAGCTCAGGTAGCGGTAAGCGTAATAGGGTATTGGTTTACAAGAAATGGTCATCTAGTCTCAAAAGGAGTCACTATCGGTTTCTCAAAAGCGGCCAGGGTAATCCTAGATAACGCAGTTCCTTAGATTAAACATGTAGCTTCCAAGACTTCGAAGAGTGTGAGTGATCTTACGTTAAAGCAAAGGACTTGCATCGAAGAGGATGATTTGGATCTAAGGCGTGTCCAGCGATAGATTATTAAGTTTAGGATTAAATTAAAAAAATACGTACAATTTGTACTTTAATATTTAATTTTTTTAAATAAGAGGTTCACCAAATAAACTTTTTGAAGACTATCCCGTCAAGTCTTTTGATTTCAAGTCATCCTTGCAGCCGGACTCTTACATTCGCAATGACCATAACTTTTTCCGTAAGATCTGAATCGTATATAGCATAGTCACAAAAAAGGTCAGATGGTGTGAGGACCGGCAAGCAACAAGGCCAGACAATATCTCCATACTTACAATTTGATTTACACGAAAAAATTGCGCTAAACTGTTCCATCGGGGCTCTGTGTTCATGTTCATATGCCCAGGAAAGAGCTCCAGTTACAGCAACATGAACTCTTCAATCATTGGCAATATAGTACACTTCAGTAGACACTGCTTTCCCCTGATTAAAAAAGAGGCCACACTGTGGTTTTTGGACAATGTAAACGCCTTTGATAGCGTTCACTAGAGTTATTGAGACACCAGTAACGCATGTTATATTTATTCATTTATGGCATGATGCTTCGTCACTGGAAAGTAGCGTTTTTTGTGTTCAAAAACGTCCTTGCATTCTTGCTTTCATTAAGACCCAAAACGACTTGCATTTTGTATGAGTGGAACTCTTCCTACCTTTCCAAAATAACTTGCACTGTTAATTTTTTTTATTTCAGTAGAGGCCTTAATATTTCTTATCAACTTTCGCGGATGCCGATCACGGTGATGGCCCCAAAGATCTTCTGGTGCATCACTCAGTCGTCGAATATTGAAGAAAGTGCGAAAGTGGTATATGCTCGAATTAGGGATTCAGTTTCAGTTCTATTCACCGACCAATTTATCACAGCGACTTTTGTATCTGCAAAACATTGACTTTGCTCCAGACACATGTGCGTGAATACTGCCACTTGACCCTGATCTTCCGGTAATGCTGTCTGGCGCAATAACTCAGGTATTCCAGTTGCTTTGGGAATCTGAAGTCACCTTCCTCTGTTCTCAGGACTCGCTTTGGATCTTCACCAATGGCACAAGAACCAATCTACGAATATTCGCAGTATATGGCGCTGACATCTTTGAACAGGACAACAACCTTAGGCTTCACTACTCACATGGTAAACTTGTGTCTGTTTTCGAAGCGGAGACTTTTGAAATTGTCATGGCAATATCATTAACGACTTTTAAGCTAGCTAGTAGGAAGACTGAGTTCACAATGGAATCACGTAGAAGGGTTTCTCAGGACCTGACTGCCGGTATCCGTTGGTTTACTAACAGCTGGGTTTACTTATGAACACAACCGTAAATGACTCTTCAGATTGCAGATAATCCATATCAATGTTTCCTTCTCGGAAAGAAAAGGGTGTAAATATTTTAATTTATTTAACAAGTCTTAGAGAATTAATAAAACGAAATACAACAAAAAGAGTGTACAAGTTCATTGGCCCGGCTTAACTGCGCTGGTTATGTGGTTTCGAGGGGCCAAACGTGGGTCAAAGATAGATGATATGTGCACAGAACAGCCTTTCTCCTTCAGGTACACGATTCGATCGTAGAGGATAACACTTTCGCCTAGGGGAACAAACATCAGTCGCGTGGTGTAGAACACGACAATCCTCTTAAATTGATTGAGATTGTTTCGCGTTGTTTCCGAGTGCAAGTCTTCATAGGGAATGTCGATTGATAAGCCCTTGGTGGCACGTTCTATATAATCAACGAAACTCATATCTTTAGAATGTTTCACGCTCCGCAGTCCGGTGTGCTTCAACGCAGGCCAATACTTCACGAGAATTCTTTCCGTGGTGGCCCTGAATGAATGAATTTTCAAATTCCCATATTTTCCACTCTCCAGGCGGTCGCAGTACACCTCGGACGCATGACATGGGACCTCTCTAGATTCATAACTGAGCTGAAAAGCCTTGAGGCTTTGATTTCGTAGAAATTCACTTAGACGGTATCCAGGATCACGACAGTCCGCATTTGTAGATAACTTCATGCAACGACAACCCACGAAGTTGAGAAACTTGGCCTCCTTGCAGGAGAGGAACATTTGTATTAGCATCGCTCCTAGGTCGCCACATGGATGCAAGCCAATTATGCCAAATGAAAATGGACCTTCTTTTGTTATTCCTAGAGCTCCGGCTATTGTGTTTACAAATTCAAATTACAAACAAAAGTGCTGCTGGTCTTTTAGAGAAAGGTACTTTGAAGCATTCGTCTCTAGTTGGGCGTCGATGACTCTCGCTTGCTCATTGAGAACATCCTGCATTTCGATACAACAAACCTGCACGCCATATCCGCAGCCCAGGACTCTGGCGAAGTGATCTAAGCCTGCCCCGAAATCAACGACAAAATCTACGTGCGTTCGTTTCACATTTTCGTAGCACACTTTTACCATGTTGGCGATTTCATGACGCTTCTTTGGTTTCATACATTTGATGAAGATATTCTTCAACTTCGTGCTCCATGAGAGGTTGGGGTGCGATCAATTGATCAATCTTCACTTCCCGTAATATGCAACGATTTTTCATAATTTTAATCAGGCAAAGCATTGACAAAGTCTGACTGAGGTGCACTTTGTGCTCCCACGTAGGACATAGCGATTCGAGATGCCTACGCCACGCATTAGGCAACTTGAACCAGTGGTTCATCTACATAAAAATCCAGAACATACGAGTCCACTAGCCAGTCATAATTGTGAATAATTTGCAGAGAAATTCTCAAATTCTCTTGTAAACATTTTAAATCGAATCTGGGCTGGGAATTGTCAGTCATTTCTTTTATGTGGGAAGTGCAACGGTTTGGATGCTTTGCGATGCTTTTTGTGAGAGTGGTGACGATGGTAGAGCAGTTCCTCTGTAAATGTGCGAATTATCCCTAGATTAGGCTGTAATTACTCGGTACTGTAGCCACTTAATCGTTGAAGTGATTTTCATTAGATGTTCCAACAGAAAAGAAACCCAAGGTTAGGTAATAACGCAGACAGATTTAGATAACGACAGAGCAATTTCGCTTTAAGTAGCTAGCAATTTAGGAAAAGAACTAATTCAACTCACTCGTAGGTTCAACTAATTCCAACGTCTTTGTTTCGATTATTAAAACCGATTAAGCAGCTGCGGGCTTAATGATACTAAAGTCCATAGAAGAAATCAAGTGGAGAATACTCGGTGCCATAGAATATGAGTTTCCTAACAACAGCCCGGGTTTTGAATTAACTGAAAGCCCTTTCGATGTCTATGTGGTCCCTAAATAGAGTCCTGAAACCAAGAGGTGGGCACCATGAATGACACCATTGGTTTAGGATTCTATCTATAGAGACTTCAATTAAGCAAAGCTCTCTCATACTTGTACATATAATTTGCTACCTCATTAAGAGGATCATTAAAATTCCATTAGTTAATGAATTTGTTCACATCTCCGGCCTAAATTTCTCCACTGAAAAATAGAATCCTACACTTTGTGTATTTAAATTGAAGCCGTAAATCGCTCTAATCCTCCCAGAAAATACCACTGAATCTCCTAGAGAAACCATACCCCACTTGCTGCCACATGTCCGTACGTATCTCACTAACTATTCTGCAAACAGAAAAATCCTCCAATTGCTTCATTAGCATGCATAGCCTGATTTTAATTAAACTCCAGTTTATACGTCCGTTCATTTGCTTTTTTTCTCATTCTATATAAAATGGTTTGACCGGCACAACTAAAAACTGACCCAATTACGTGTAAATGTGAATGTGTCCTGCAGGACAAGACTAGAAAAAACACTATTTTCTTTAGGAAAAACTTTCTTTTAACACAAATATTAATCCCAACTTAAGTACTTGCAACATTAGTTAGTATCCTGTGACCGAGAATCGAGTGAAAATTTTTTTTTTTCAAGCACTTGCGGCAGGACAATAACTAAACACCCGCACGTTCGTCCTTCAAAAGACAGAAAAAAAGAAAACACTCAACGGAGGAGTGAAACTTTTTTACAAAACGACTCCATAAAAATAGCACAATCAATTTTGAGTGTGAATTAAGTTGTTTTTTTTTTTTTTTTTTAGTCCGCCACCATTTGGTCCTGGTGCCCTGAAGACCAGCTACTGCTGAGTTGCTGGAAAAGTTTCTTCTGATTTTCAACATTTTTTCGCATTTTTTCTACGAAAAACTTTATCACTAACTGGCATTTTGTTGCTGCTCCTGGGAAATGCTAGAAACTGCTGGTGCTCCTGCTTTGGTCCTGTTTTTGCTCCTGGTTCTTCCCACTCTTGCAACAGGGAGAATGGAAAATATGAAAAATCAACAAGCTTATTTTTTTTTTCTTTTGATTTTCTGGAAAATTTGTATACTTGCGGGGAGAACAGGAACCGGTGGAGAGTTTTAATTTTTTATGAAAATATGCGACGACAACGACGTGGATGTGAATAGGAGAGATGATGACCGAGGATACCAGCTCGGGGCTATTTGTCAGGATTTCATTTTAGAAATTGCCATTGTTCTTAGAAGTTATTACGAAAGTGAACTGCGTTTGCTTGATGTGGGTCCACGGTTTTTTGTCATGGACATTGAACAACGGGTGGACTGCCCCAACTATGGACTAGGAATAGAGAACGATACCGCAGGTGGAACAGAGGTATTAGCGATGAGATATTTCAGATATTTTGAGTGCTATGGTGTAAGGGCTTTATGGAAGCAACGGATTAAGGTAACAGATTTGTTGGCCACTACCGCCGCAACTATTTCATATCTTGGAGTATTTTGCAAAGCTCAGCGTTATTAAGTGATTAAAGAATTTCACAAATTGAAAAGTTAATTGAAACCGGAACCACCACTTCTACTCGTATGTATCTGTTGATTTTGAGACAAATACGGATTGTGAACGAGAGGTGTATTTCATGTTCACGGACATGCAGACTCATTGTTTTGTGAAACAGATAGCTCAAACTAGCAACGTCCAGCGTAGTAAGTAACTAGTTATGCATCAATTGTGCTTATTTTATTTTCAAGTGAAACTGAATCCACCCGAAATAATCTTGCTTAGAACTGCGAGCGCTGAACAAGAAACAAAATTAGGATCACCACTCATACTCGTATATGGTATACACTGTGAACAAAGGAACTTTCTAAAAAGAGTCAACGGCGATGTCAAAATATCTGCATTGAATTTCAAGCCTTATCTTTTTTGAGTACATACTCGTATTCAACGTTCAGGCTGAATCTCCAAGACCATTCAAGCAAATGTGACAGTAACGCATGAGTCCTCACTGAGGAATCAGCGGCAACTCTCCCACTGACATCGGTTTTAACCGACCATTCTGCAAGGGAAGGTTATGGCATCTATCACCACGTAAAGAAGACACAGATATAAGAGAGACACTAGCCTCTAATGATAAGATCACGACCTAGGACGCTTGTAACGTAAGGATGTTATGCATCCCAATTACTATTCAAAACCTTCAAACGGTATAGAGCATATATTACTGCGATCCAGGAGATCAAATGAAAAAGGAAAAATCGGGACATTAATCTATACAACAACTAAACCACCGAGGTCATCATTGGCAAAAAGTATTTCATTAAAGCTTAGGTGTCAGAGCTGCATTCCAAAGCAGCAGCCCACTATATACACACACCCCTAACATTCCTGATGGTCCTATTAAGGAGAAATTCTTTGAACTCCTTGATAAAGCCTACGGAGACCAATGATGCTACCTAGTACAAGCAAATGTTTTGGTACACGATATGAACGCATTCATTCTCATGAACCAATGAACGCACTCAACTCCAACTTGTCAGCTACTTGACAAGTGACATTTACCATATGCAAAGTTCGTAAAAAGTTGTTGACGTCAGTTGTTTGCAATCATGAAATAGGGCTCGTTCGAAAATCGTTTCCTCGTAATTGGCCTGCAAGTAGTGTGGCTACGAAATAGGCGAAATCTTTCGGATGTTACGACCACAGCCATCACACGAAACTTTATGTATCGCACCGTGAAGTTATTTGAGGATAATAGTCAACCGTGCAAAATCCAGCCCTCCGCGCACTGTGTGAACGGCACAAGTCTTCTAAGCCATGGAGAATCGAATTTGTCGAAATCCTCTGCGCAAGTAGAAAACCATGTCTCGGATCTTAAACGTACTTAAAACGTACTTTAGGACTCAGCGTATACCAGATATACCCCGGTCATTTACATACAGAAGCATTCAAACAGAAACGTAAGTCAAAATGGAAAGCCTGCTTGACCATTACGCAAAGAACGGAAGCAGACCAATTCTTTTTACTCGTTTAACAAACAGAACGATAGAGTGTATGCTCTGTTATCACGACATGCGTCTGAACTCGTTCCGAGAGTTCACCATCGAGAGTTGGCCACCACCCAGCTTCTGTGATAATTTAGTGGGGAGTCGCCTACGATGGGATTACCGAACTCCATTTCTGTGGAAAAGATGCCAAAACCTGGTCGAAGGTTCAACGTGGCCACCAAGCAGCTTCTGTGATAGTTTATTGGGGAGTTACCTACGATGGGGTCACCAAACTCTAGTTCTGTGAGAAATGTGCCAAAACTAGTCGAAAGTCTATCAAACGGATCTTTTAGAGACCTTGGGGAGCCCTCAACAAAACACTATTCGCAAATAAACCGTGGACCTCTCAACAAGACTCCGCCCCAGCTCATTAGGCAAAAACAACTAAAACATGGCTCAAAAACTACGTTCCGAACTTCATTTACACGGATGATTGGCCATCTGGTTGCCTATACCTTAATCCATTAGACTATACGACCACTATCAGTTCTGGAGACCATGACTCGCACTACTTGACATCCAAGTATTGAGTTTGTGAAGCGCTTCCTTATCCGAGCAGTGAACAATTTCCAATGCATAAAGTGCGTTTAGATTAACGCAAGAACAACACGTGCTAGTTATGCAAACTTATTTTGAAAACCATGGTTCGGTTCGTCAAACTTAGCGCACGATTTATGGTCGACATGATCGTAAATCTAAGGAAGTTATTCGGAACATGATGAATCGTTTTCGCACCATGTACACTCTAGTGGATAATACACACCCCCAAATATGGCAAACAATGCGAACAGAAGAAGTTATTGCCGTAGTGGAGAGCTGTGTTGAGGAGAATCCGAATGAGTCGATTCGCCATCGTGCACAGCAATTGGAGCTATGCCCATCAATTTTGTGGAAAATTTGACGGAAAGATCTCGGCTTAAAACCTTACAAGATCCAGCTTGTGCAAGAATTGGAATCACATGACCATTATACGCGTCGTAGGTTCGGCGAATGGGCGGAAAACATGATTAAGTTTGATCCTCATTTTCGATGCAAAATTTTGTTCTCCGATGAGGCCCATTTTTGGTTAAATGGATATGTAAACAAGCAAAATTGCCGAATTTGGAGTGAAGAAAACCCAGAAGTCTTTGTCGAGACGCTCTTACAACCATTAAGATGCACCGTTTGGTCTGCTTTATGGGCTGGTGGAATCATCGGCCCATATTTCTTTAAGCACGATACCGGCCAGAATGTTACCGTCAATGGAAAGCGCTGTAGAAACATGATTTCTGACTTCTTCATTCCTTATTTATATAGCATTGCCACAAAGCTCTATTGGTTTCAACAAGATGGCGCAACACCATCAATTTATTGCGGGAAACATTTGCTGAGCGCATAATTTCTCGTGATGGACCTGTGAACTGGCCTCCACGATCCTGTGATCTCACACATTTAGATTACTTTCTTTGGGGGTATTGTCCATGCCGATAAACTAGAGACGTTGGACGATTTGGAAGTCAACATACGGCCACAGTTACTCGAAAAAGCTGTTGAAAATTGAACTTCACAAGTGCGCTTCATATGTCCGATGTCATATTTAAACACTAATGGCATAAAATTATCTATTAAATAAAGCTAATATCATAGACATTGGCATTTGCTTCAAGGGTTTTATTTCATATTGAATTTGTACACCTCTAAAAAAAAACACCTTTTACAATCGATGAGTGGCCAGACCGACTTCGCCGTTGCTACAAGGCAAATAGGGACCATTTCGAATAAGCTATTCCACGATTTGTAACCATTGAGTAACCGAATAAAGAGAACAAAAAAGTTTTGAAAAATATTCATTCGTTTTCAGTTTATTAGCCAAAAACTGTGTACCAGAACGTTTTTGCTAGTACTAGGTAAAACAGTACTTGAGGACTAACGCCTCCATGAAGGCTCCTCCGAGGAGAGCTTACGACTTTGTGGCAGCAAGTAATATGGTAATAAGTAGCACTACATTCACCAAACTAAAATGGACATAATTATCCCCAGTTGATTGAACGGCTAATCAGATCCACTGTGTGATGATAGATGGTAGTCCCGATTGTCGGACGAAAAGAATCTGCGAATGAGCCAAAAAAGAGACTTAATGCACGGAATTGCCAAATACTACAAGGAATAGCTTAGTGAGCGACGAGCCGCTGTGCACACACCCTTCACTGACTTCAACCAGTGGACCACAACAGCGTAGAAAAAGTCGACGAATTTACGTTAAGTTATAAGCAATTCATCGAAAGATGCACATGCTATAAGGAAGCTTTCAAATGCGGAAGATGCACATCCTAAGGCGCAGCGCGTAGATATGGGAAGAAAAGAGCTAAAGAAAATCATTTAAAAGAAAACAGGACATACTAAAGGGTGAGCCAACAGTTAGTGTGGAATTTTTCATTAGATTAAACACACATCAATTTTATTGATTAATAAATCTCGGTCTATGGCAATTATGAATTGAACACAACATCGTTCATGTGGCCACCGCGAGTTCTATTGCAAGCGACCATCCAAAAGTCAAAACTATCGACCGCTTTTTTAAAGAATAAGTGGGTTTGTGTCCGCAATTTCAGTTCGGATGTTATGTTTGAATTGTCGCTGTGTTATTGGCATAGACCTTACTCTTCAAATAACCCCACAGGCAGCAGTCTAAAGGTGTCAAACCGCATAACCTTGGAGGCCAATCAACTTTTCCTCTAACCGAAATAATGCGATCTTCAAATATCGTATGCAATAAATTGATTGATTGATGGCTTGTGTGGGCGGTAGAACCATACTGTTGAAACCAGATATCGTCCAGACCCAATTCATTTAGTTTTCGAAAAAAATAGCCGTTCAACATGTTCTCCATTCATTGTAACTGTCTCTCCAAGCTCATTTTCCAAAAACTACGGGCCAATGACGCCGCCAATCTACGAGTATAATCCGCACCATACAGTGACTTTTTTGGGATGCATTGGTTTTTCGTGAATCTCGTGTGGGTTTTCCGGTCCCCAGAAATGAGAATTTTATTTATTTATATACCCATACATCAAAAAATGGTCTTCATCGGAATAGACCAAATTCGATGACAAATTGTCCTGCTAATCCAACATCCAGTTAAGACGTCGGCGACGTTGTATATGGTCCAAAGGCTTCAATTATTGTGTAATTTGGATTTTATTATTATTATTATTATTATTATTATCAAGAGAACGATACAAATTAATTTGTAGGGTCCGGGATTTAACGCCGGGGTGCTATGCCCATGGATTTTATAGGCGTGAAAATGAGGATCAACTTTTAAAATTTCCCGTAAAGTGCTATAAGTGAGGCCCAGTTGTTGACTTCGGCGACGAATTGAGGTGTCTGGCTGATTTTGAACACTTTCGCTCAGAGTGGTCATGTTTTGGTGTGCGAGCTGGCCCAGCATGCTGGGTTTGTCCTCATACCGAACCAGTTTCTTCAAAACGCTTCACCAGTGAGCGAATTCCGGACTCACTAGGGCGATTATGTTGACCGAAAAATTAACGAATTTTACAAAATGTTACTTTTACAGATCGGCAGTTTTAGTAGTAAGATTGAACAACAAAACTGCGTTGTTGCGTGATAAACGACTCCCCGACTAAAATTGCCAAAGATTGTATGACATCTGTCCAAATGATCAGCCATTTACTGAATTCAATGCAGTAAATGACAGTAATTGACAGCCAACATCCACAACATATAGTACAGTTTCCCAAATTAAGAAAGTTGAGGATTCCCGCAGTTGGAATAACGAAAAAAGCCAGACATCTGGCAGCTGGTTTCGACCGAAATGCATGCTCCTTGAAACAGTGAAGGAAATCTTTCATATTATTTGAATTCTACAACTCATCCGATCTATCCAAATGTGTACTGGATATCGCAAGCTGATCCGATTTCATATGGCTCGGCTGAATTCTAAAACGTCAAAAAAATGCGCATTGTAAATGCACACTGCTTTTGTGATGCAAGATTGTGATGCTTTAATACTGTTTTGCATATACAGTATGAACTACAATGCTTTGCAGTTTTTGACGTTTTGGAATGCCGCTGATTTAAACTTGCAATAGTTCTTGTCTTCTACCCCAATAATGAGCAGACAATTAGTAACATAATTTTAAACAACTTACTCAATAAATTTGGTTCATATACAGTCCTAGCATATTTAGTCAAGTTTTAAATGTAAAGAGGAAACGTACTCGAAGAATGTGCTTAATATCTTCAGTCACACGAAAATATAGAAATTTTGGAATCTGATGAAATGTCATTTTGCATCATATTCATTCACGATGCGCTGTTTGAAATTATTTGCGCAGTTGATGCATTCACAATGCGTTATCAAAAAGTACTCGTATGCATTGCATCACAATAATCTGTTTGAGTTTTGGAATGCTTGATTAAGCAGTAATGCGGCATCACTGCGTTTTGGAGTTCAGCCCTTCTTAAATCTAGTGTTCGAATAGATAGCGCGCAAACTAGGTATGGTGGATATTGCGGTCTGCGTTGGTCTTATGATAATTGAAGACAAAACTGTTGTACAAGTATTTTGAGGATAGCAAAAGCAATCTATTTAATAATTTTAAATCAACACTTTTATTCTATTTGACATCCAACACCTGTCGTCAATGGCAGCTGACAGGTCCCCGTCAACATATGTTTTATATCGGGTTTTACAATAACGACTTGACAACTTTTTTTTTAAATAAAAGGCAAACCATTTGAGATATTTCTAAAACTTTATTATTGGCTTGAAGTACAATCAAAACATTTATGAATGGAACTCGACTTCGTTCATATGGCCACCGCGGGCACGTCGATTCGTTGGAGCCAATTTTCAATGACTCGGCCACACATTTCGGCAGAAACGGCCGCTATTTCGCGTTCAATGTTGGCTTTGAGCTCTTCCAACATCGTCGGCGTGTTGGCATAAACAAATGACTTAACATATCTCCACAGAAAATAGTCAAGCGGCGTTAAATCGCAAGAACGAGGCGGCCAATCGACTGGCCCATATCTTGAGATAACACGCTAACCATACTTACTCTTCAATAAATCGATTGTAGTGTGTGCTGTGTGGCTTGTGGCACCATCCTGTTGAAACCACATGCCGTCCAAGTCCATATTTTCCAATTCGGGTCAAAAATAATCGGTGATCATGGTGCGATAACGCTGACCATTCACAGTAACGTGACGATCGTTATCGTCGACGAAAAAATATGGCCCAATAACGCCGCCGGCATGCAAACTGCAGCAAATAGTTATTTTTTTGTGGATGAAGTGGTGATTCATGAAGCACATGTGGGTTTTTACCCGACCAATAACGCATATTTTGCTTATTGACGAACCCATTGAGCCAAAAATGAGCTTCGTCACTGGTCCATCGGCTTCAATTCTTGAGTCAGCTTGATCTTGTATGGGTGTAAACCAAGATCTTTACGCAAAATACGCCATAATGTGGTCTGAGCGATGCCCAATTCTTGAGAACGCCGTGGAATTGACTTATTTGGATCGTTTGCTACGGACGTCTGAACGGCAGCTCTAAACTTGTTATTGCCTGTCTACTAGGGCGAGAATTACGACCGAAAATTGGAGTTAACGCTCTTAAAGTTGCAGTCACCGACTCCGAATATCTGTAGAAAATTTGTATAATTTGCAGACGTTGCTCATTTGTGTACTTTACCATGCTGAAAATGTTGAGTTTACTGAATAAATTGACAGTGACAGTTTGATGATTAGTGAAAGAGTGCGTTCACAAATTAAATTCAAAGTTGTCAAGTCCCTACTGGTAACTGGTTCAAATATCACATTGAGGTTTCTTTGGAGAAATCAAGTCGTTTTGTTGTCGTTCGAATTCGAACAGAACGTTGTGGCTGCCCATTTCTGGGGACGAAGTTTAGTTTGCATTCACATCGTCGCGGTCCGTTGGAGTTGTAAGCCCTGTTGGTTGAACTTGCCTTCATCTCATGGATTTACTACACGTCTTGATGTACTCGTACTCAAATCCTGGAAGTTGGATAGTAGAATAGAATAATTTTATCCATTTACATAACACACATCGGTTTTAGTTGGTTTGCATGTCGTCGCCATGCTTTTGTACCGACTTGTACAGCCTACATGACCGTTCCGATCTTCTTTAACACGGTACAAAAGGGTTTTGATTGCGGGTGTAGTTTCTTGCGTAAATAGTGTCACCTTCCCGAAGCTGATTTTGTCTCTTGTACCGTGCTTTCGATTAAATGGTTGTTCCATATGGAGATCCCTTTGTTGGTCGTCATGCGGTGTGGGATGTAATATGTAACCCCAGATGTATTTTAATTTTGCGTCCTAGCATAATGTGGGGTAATTGGACATTTGGTATTTAGCGATAACACTGTAACAACGTCAACAACCTACTTGGCGCTATATCCTTTTCTTTCCCCTCTTAAAAATGTCGACGAACTTTTCCGCCTGGCCATTGGATTGTGGATGGAAAAGTGCGGTTCGAATGTGGTCGATACAACAGAATTCCGCAAATTCCACTGATGCAAACTGCTTGCCGTGGTCTTTCACAATGACGTCTTATAATCCAAATCTCAAAAACACCTCTCGTAGTTGTTAGGAATGGTATTTAAGTTACGAACTAAGAACTAAATTATGGTAAACAATTAACAACTAAAAGTCTAAACCTTTTTAAGCAGAGCTTCAGAAATAAGCAAAGCCACTGAAGGGTTCGGAAAATGGAGAGAAGTGAGGTGATTCCGCATAGCAAGAATCTGGATCTACTAAAAGAACCTTACATAGACCCAAAACCTTCAACATCATTTCCATATTCAAAAACCTTTTAGACTAAATGATATAATCAAGCTTTTTTAAGTGTCGCAAATGGAATATGGAAATATGTTTCAAAAACAAGATCCCTATGCTCGTTCATTAAAAATTAATAATCTGTACCACTTAACAAACCAAACCTTCTTAAGAAATCCCTTTTTGCTCGCATATACATATAAATATTCAAAGGATTAACGTCTGAGACACTTAATCCTCAGTAACCCTTTTCATACCATTTTCTAATTGATTACGAGCTTTATGGAGGCATTTTCCTTTTGAGTAATCGTTCACGACGGATTACAACCCCAAAAAGCTCATCTATCACAAATCAACGAACGTATCAACCTATTCCAGTTTCTGAAGCTCGCTCACCATCTTCTCTGAATAGTCCTTTGAAGAGTTCATAGAACTCAACGACAGAAACGACAGAAACCACAGAAAACCACATCACTCAAAGGTCAACGTTCTAATTAGGGCTTCTCCAGTTAAAAACAAAAAACACCCCAACTCATCTAATATCTTATTCAAGGAAAACAAAAAACGGCAACTTCATCCCTTGGTAAGACGAACCCTAAAGACAAATTACCATTCAGCAGAAGCTACCATCTACCATCCTTCACATAATGTCGTTTGTGCATCATTAAGGCCATTTCATTGCCCCAAAAACACCCTGCATGTACTAAACCGGGGGTAAGTACGAGTATTTGGTCATAATGTATCTCCCACACAAAATTTCAACAAATTTTTCATGACGCAACATAAAGTCCGTCGTGTTTTTCCATTTGCATGGTGCCTTCCATGCCTTTGGTGGAACACGGTTCGCGTGCGTGTTGTTTTTCGGCAGCGAGTAGGTAACAACAATAGAATGTGGGTTAGTCAGTCAGGTTACCCAAACTAAGTTTCTTAAACCCCTTGAACCAACCAACTCCAGTTGTTTGTTGCCTGCCACCCTCTTTGACGTACGATAAAATTATTTTGACCCACTAAAAGGCATGCGGCGGTGGAGGTTGGAAGACGGGGATGGTAATGGTGATGGTAGCCCTCCTTCTTTTGGAAAACTCTTATATTGTAGACCACACCGGTACACAAGAATTAGAGGCAGAAACACTCACACTTATTCGTATTCACTAACAATGGTAAAGCACATAGAGATGTACGAGTACGAGTACGAGTACTAAGTACGAGTACAACGAGTAGAAAAGTCGATACACGGTATGCCGTACGTGGTATACTCGTCGTACGTACGTGGTACAGAATTGCCTTCCTTATGCCGTCCCTTGGAGCGAGGAATGCATCGATCGATCGTCCTCCCCATAGTTCTATCCATCGCCTGAGGTAAAAGGGAGGTAGATTCGGTTTAGGGTAGCTCAGGGTTTTACAACTCGTACATGAGTTCCAAATATGTACCATCTCGGTGGGTTGATTGTCTTCTGGTTTTTTTTCATGTTCACCCTTTTGACTTGTTTGTTGGGAGAGGGGGTGGGTAAAATTGGATGGTTGAGAACAAAAAGTCGATAGTTGACCTGAATTTGTCTGATTGTTGTAGTCGAGGTTTTCCCAACCGACATTGTTGTCATGCAATTCAGTCATCAACGTGGTTATTTGATGACTGACGAATTATTTCGAAGAAACCCTTAGCGGCATTTCATTGAATTGAACAACACAGTTGCACGACAAAGGTTGAGGATAAGTGTTTAGATTTGCGGGCTTCCGGAATTTGGCATGTTCAATCGATATCGACTTTTAGTAGAATCGAATGTATAAATAAGGATTCTCTCTGTTGTCAAATGTCCTAATAAGATTTCACTGATGTTGCCACGTAAACAGCAGCCTCATTTTTGAAATAAAGACCTAAACTTAGTCAGAGACATGGTGAATTTTTTCATGTGACCCTATGAATGGATGGTAATTTTTCTGTACTATTGTCTACGTGTCAATTGGTTATCTTGGTCCCCGATTTCGTTTGATTTCAACCTTGGTAAGATGCGTACCTGTAAATACGCGGATAATCCAACCAGAAACTGGGTCTAGCAATAATTTGACAAATAATCAAATCAGGAACTACCATGGTCAGTCCTAATTCCTATTTCAAATCTGATCCTATCCGGAGCTTACGAATTAAATATTTTCTAATTTTATGGTCCTGATGAACTCTTTATGCAACAATTGCCTTTTTGCTGCCTAAATCCTAACCTAAACCACACCAAAGGATTAGTTTTCAGACCTTATTTTATCCTCAATGAAGCGCAATCAGCGAAAGTTCGACGTGAACGATGGTCATTCGGCCGTAGCACTTGCGTCAATGGGATCTTTTCCCAAAATACGACAAAGGGACGTTCAAAAGATGCATATCTCTTGAGTACAGCGCGGAATCGACCTTGAGGCCTTGGCACATAATTTTCTATTAACTCCTGGCACTTTGCCATTTCATCGTGCATCGTTTTACGCTTGCCGAATGTGCGAATTCCGGCTCAGTTGTAATGTAAATACGCAAAGTAAATTTCGTCGTGAAGCCATCATGACTTCAGTGTACAGACAATTCATCGCCCCGTGAAAAAGTTTGAGCGAGTACACTCAAGAAGAAAGCATAGCTACGGTAGAGGCCCGTAACGAAGAAGACCCAGAAATGTCAATTCGGCGCCGGCCGCTGAATAGAGCGATGCCAGAGAGTCAACCCGGTTTATTTTGCGGTTGGATTTGGGCCTACATCCGTAGTGCTGATGCAAGAATTGAAGCCGGACGACCATAAACAAAGGCGTGTGTTTGCTACTTGGGCACTAGAAATGTTGGCCGGAGATCCGAATTTTGGCCAAAAAATCATCTTCTCAGACGAGGCCCATTTTTGGCTCAGCGGCCATGTCAACAAGCAAAATTGCCATTATTGGAGCGAACATAATACACAAGCATCAATGCATCCACAAAGATTGACTGTTCCTATGGTTTATGGCATGGCGGCATCATCGGACCTTATTTCTTTCGAAATGGTCAATGGTCTCAGGTATAGAGCGATGTTAACCGGCTTTCTGTGGTCAGGGCTCGACAACATCGATATATCCGACCTGTGGTTCCACATGGTATGCATGCCATACAAGCAACGCAACGCTCGAAGTTGTGAAGGAGAAATTTAGCTACTGGGTCATCTCACGGCGAGAGTTCATCAATTGGCCGCCGCGATTATCCGAATATTTTCTCTAGGGCTACGTCAAGTCCTTAGTCTACGCTAACAAGCCAACTACTTTGGACGAGTTCGAGGCCAACATTCGACACGCTATTGCCGAAATAACGCCGCACATATTGAACTGACCGCTTGAAGCACTGCCAGCGAAACTGAGGCGGCCGTTTGAATGATGTGCTATTCCACACATAATGGCATGAACGTAGCTTCACAATAAAGTTACAATCATTTTTATACCTCATACCATTGTTGTTTTATTTAATTTTTTTTCCCTATCGTTCTTATCTGGCCAGCTTTGGTGTTGTCAGCTATATACGAGGGGCGTTCAACACATTCTCGGTATCGGGGTGAAACCGTGGCTGTATATATAAATTGACTTATTTATCAAGTAATACTATTATTTTAGTGCATTCATGTAAAATTTCATATAAATGTGATTATTAATTCGCGTTTTATCTCTAGTTAAACAGAATCATAATGGCAACTGAGACGATGATGGTGAAAATTGAGCATCGCGCTGTAATTAAATTTCTCACTAAGCAAGGAAAAAGTCAAAAAACTATTCATGAAGAGATGGTGGCTGTTTACCAGGGTTCCGCACCTTCATTATCAACTGTGCAAAAGTGGTCAAGTGAGTTCAAGAGAGGCAGAGAGAGCAGTGAAGGCGATCCCCGCTCCGGCGCCCCGGCTACTGCTTGTACGGGAGAAAGCATCAAAGAAATCGAAAAACTTGTTCTTGAGGATGCCCGAATAAAGGTGAAAATGATGGCAGAGATCACCAAGCTTTCAATTGGTACCATTCACACCATTTTTCATGACCATCTTAACCTTTCAAAGGTCAGTGCAAGGTGGGTGTCACGAATGCTCACAGCGCCTCAGAAAAAAGTGAGAATCGCATGCTGTAGAGAGCTTTTGGAGATGTGTAGTGAGAACGCGGACGGTGTTATGGATCGAATTGTTACTGGGGACGAAACATGGGTCCACCACTATGACCCTGAAAGCAAACAAGAGTCCATGCAGTGGCATAAAAAAGGAACAGACCCCCCGAAGAAGTTCAAAGTCACTCCGTCTGCCGGGAAGCTCATGGCCACAGTTTTTTGGGACTCAAAGGGAATCTTGCTCATTGAGTACAAAAAAAAAGGTGAAACCATCAACGCCACATCCTGCGCTTCCACTTTGCATAATTTGCGGGAGGAAATTAAAACAAAAAGACGGGGTAAACTCGCAGCGGGTGTGTTGCTTCTTCATGACAACGCTCCTGTTCACACGGCGCGAGTTTCCAAGGCTGCTGCGCGAGATTGTGGTTTCGAAGAAATCCAATACCCACCCTATAGTCCAGACCTTGCCCCTAGTGATTATTTCCTGTTTCGGGATTTGAAAAAATGTCTTCGTGGAAAAAGATTTTCGGATGATGAAGAACTCAAGTCGGTATTTTGCAGAGAAAGAGGAAATTTATTTTTTTGAGGGTTTAAAAAAGCTTATCTCAAGATGTAACAAATGCATTGATATTAGGGGAGATTATATTGAAAAATAAAGACAATTTAAATTGAATTCGCATTTTCCTTCATATCGATACCGAGAATATATTGAACGCCCCTCGTAAGTCTGAATATCTGAATTAGATTGCTGCCAAATGCTTAAGAAACCTGCGTCAACTGTTAGTATGCTAAGTTCTAGTTCAAAGAGTTGCCCTAAGCAACATGGAGGGAGCATCTATGATCGTATGAAAGCTCTATTTTTACCCTTTGATTCACTAAAACTCCTTCTGCGGATTATAACCTTCAAACGAGCAAAGTGTATCCTGAAGATTGTTGAAACATGTCTTACTTCATACGTGATAGGGCTATAAATTCGCCGGAAGTATTGAACAAAGACTTTGATTGAAATTTTGTATTGCAAACGCATTGAAAATGTTGGAGAAAGCCTACGGGAACACTGTAATATCGAGAACAAGAGCTTTTGAGTGGCACAGAGCGTTCAAAGAGGGCCGTGAAGTTGTGGAAAACTAGCTTCATTCGAGACGGACTGTAATGGTTTTACTCACTGTTTTTTTCAATATGCGGAGTGTTGTTTACCCGGAATTTCTTCCGGTGCGTCAAACATTGAATAAACAATATTAGGAGTCATTTGAGAGAGAGTATCCGCCGGAACTATGTCGGAACAACTCTTAGATTTTGCACCACTATAATGCACCATCTGAACTCGAACTGAGAATCTTTTGGATGAATTTAAACCGGATACTCTCTTCGTTTTTCCTTCACAACGTAATTTACCTTACAGCCAAAGAGTGAACCCTAGCCACTGATCGAGATGGGCGTAGAGGAATTTATTAGTCAATGGATAGTCTCTATGCTCAGGACAAGAATTATTCAGGCAACACTAGGTAACAGACACTTAACCAAATTCGTGAATAGAGGAACGCCACAGGGCGGCGTTCTTTCACCTCTACTCTGGCTAATGATTATGAACAAAATGCTTGTTAGACTAGACAAAGAAGGGGTCAAATTTGTCACGTTTGCGGATGACGTGGTGATACTAGTGCCAGAGAAGTTTCCCTCCGTGATAGGTGAAATCATAGAGGCTGCTCTAGAAAAGTTAAAGTTGTAGGCTTGGTGTCAACCCGACCAAAACGGAACTGATGCTATTCACTGCCAAACCCAAAATATCTGATTTTACCATTCCTTGTCTCAATGGCCAACCGCTCACACTATCCTTCAGCGTTATGTGGCTATCATGCTTGACCCAAAACTGGAAGCAAAACATCGAACACAGAGTTTGTTATATTAAAGCACGGAGTCTTAATCCATATAAGTGAGATTGTCTAAAGTATGCCTACTCTGTCGTTGATGTTGTCTGTGTCTGATTTAAAAGCGAAATCTCAGATACAAGTTATAATATGCCTAATTACAATTTCTAGGAACGATAGGATTACATATGCGAGTACATGGAGAGGTGGTATTGCAATTTATTGTAAATCTTCATTTATTGTACATGCAAAATTATATGTAAGTCCGTATCTGTGAAATATTTACTAGCCTGTCCATACTATCCATACCGTAGTTGCTTCCATCAACCATTTTTCTCCGCCCTATCGAAACTTTCTTCTCTAATGCAGACTTGCTTGTTCAAGCCTTTCAAATTAATAATTTGCCATCTTCTCTAGGACTACAAATTGCATCCGTAGTCTTTTAGACCTGGCAATAGTATTCTATCCAACCAACTATACTCAGCAGTATTTCTGACCGTAACCTACTTTTCTTCAGCATCACGCCGTCCCCCGGACTTTTTCATACAAGGATTATCGATCCATAAATATTGATATCTATCAATCTGCGGCAGTATCTGTCCAATGGGGTTGTTGTTGTCTAAATACCGATTGTAATATGAAACTGCATTGTCTTCAAAAAACACTTATTCAATTATATAACCAATTTGTTCGTACTAAAACGGTAAATATTCGAAATAACAGTTGCCCTTGGTTTTTTCTTATTCTACTTATGGCTGTTGGACCGTGATCTAGGTTTTAAGAGTGATTACGATCCTTTGTAGAGAAGTGTATAAACCAGAAATTATGAAAGGCCTCAGATCAGATACATTTCCGTAACCACGGCCAGAGGCATAGAAGTTTTTGGCGGGCAGTATTTACAATCGTTTGGTCCTTCTAGATGCAGATATAAATGCTCTCGCAATTCATTCCTCTACCGTATGGTCCCGACTGAACCTCTGACAAAGTATACAGTGAAAGAAGAGATGTCCTTGTTGCCTTTCTCTTGTTTCCGTATCCAGAGATTTTCGATTTTGTCGTGTTAAGTTCAATATCCCAAGAATGCTGGGGACTCAAACGGCGCGATTTGTGGTGGGATTTGGTTGGTTTTCTGGGGGTGTACTTCAACCGACTTTCGCGAATTCTTGGTGTTTCCATCCATCTCAACTGCATATCCTGCCAGTTGCAATGCCGATTTAACTCGAAGGAAGGAATGTTTTTGTTTTTGGCCCTGTTCGAGACAGTAGAAAACTAAATCATTAGTCTGTTGGGACCGTAAGCCGGATAGTCTCCGGGGAAGCGTTCCGCGGTTTCATCCCTACTCTTACAGCGCGTTGTTTTACTTATGCCAAGCACATTTAGAAAGTTACAGACAAGAAGAACCACCGAGACCGGAGGCATTCCTACGAGTAACACCGGTTTATGTGCTGATCGAACTCGTTTGACTCTCGCCTTGAAGTTAACCGGCGATCGATCGCGAACTGGGGGATGGACTACAAACTCATATACATACACAATATATATAGTTCATTACTATCGGGATTACTTATATCGCCGCTTGGAAGGCAGATACAAGTTTCCTATAGAGGCCGAAAATCGAACATTGCCGTCTTCCAAAAGGACACTAGCGCCGCATCCTAGATCGGTTTTAGAACCATCCGTGAAGATCCGGCTTTATTTTTTGTGAAAATTCTAACCTATACCATTCCTGGGTACTGGGATCCACCAAAGAGCATATCTTTTTAATTCGAAGACGGTCTTCAGAGGCCGGTCCATGAAATTAATATCAAAGCACAGACAAGAGTACTAGGAAAACACTAACGCAGCCGAGAGAGACGAACACGTACTTTAAAATATCATGATTCGTTCCTAAGCTGTACAACTCGCTTATGGAACGCCCTGCCAAGCTCCTTATTTCCTAGTCATTATAACCTTCAAACATTTAAAACCAACGTTCACCGGTACTCCTCTTTCCATCCTCCCCGATTTTGCTTCGCCCGCGCTGTGTGCAAACATTTTAAGGGTACTAAAAAACATAATCCCTTGAGCGCGCGCAAATTATAAAAAAAAAAAATCTTAGAGACAAGCTCCCAGTTTATTATCCAGGATGTCACCCAAATACCTAGCTTACTTGAAAAATAGATGGTAATGCGTTTTTGGTCCTAGATGAGTCAGAGCAAAAAATTTTCTTCTCGAGAGAGTGGAACAATTTCAGTTTTGAGAGGTTTGACTGAAAGCCGACTTGTAGTGTACGAATCGTTGATCTAGTCTAGGGCTGCTTGCATGTTCCAACAAACAGTACAGCTACACCATATGCATATGCCTGGGTATAGACGTTAAAACCATTTAAAGCGTTAGGCAGTGAGTTGACAAACATAACTATAGGACGCTGCTTTGCGAACAACCCCTTGGAGGTTTTTGACATGACATGTTTAGCCCAAAAGTCCTGAATTGCCACCCATGACATCCAAATAGAAATTGTTTGGTGGGAAAACGGATAGTGATGCCTTAAAGCACTAGGCAAAGCACTAGTCAGGCTGTAGTCAGCTTTCTATTTCTCGTAAATAGAACGTCTTCAGTTTTGACAAAGTAGACCGAAAGCCGATTTCTAGTACACTTTGTGTGCAACCCCAGTTTACTGCCGCCGCATCCGCAATCAAGGTTTTGTTTTCTGGCCGAGTTACACTTCCTGTCAAAAGTTGCGTTGTCGAAAAATTAATGCCGATGAAAATACCCAGCCCGTATTCCTTCTTGTCCAGTGCGATCAATTCTGCCTACGAGATTTTGAAGCCCAGTCTTGCAGGCTCTTCCGCGTTGGTAGACAAATTTTTTGTACTACTACGTGAGCTTGTAGCTACTTTTTAGGATTTTCCTTACCAACGTTTTTCTTACTCTTCGCAAGGGTTTAGATAAGTACGTATGCCAGTACCAATCTAGGAATAAGGATTATTTTCAAAGCTGGCAGGCAACTTAAAGCTATAAAAGGCTGCAACACCATCGTGACTGAAAAATCTAGCAACTATTGGGTCAACATAGTCTAACAGACAAGGAGTGGCTTATCTTTGTCGCAAAAATTTATGATCAAGATTCATCGGTCTGATGTCTCCCTTGTGATCTTCTCATAAGCTTAGAATCTTTGACTCTTAAGTTTTTTCGGTTTGAATAGAATTGTGTTGGTAAATTCCTTGATCTTTTGATCCTTCTTAGGCTATGCCAAGCAAATGCTCTCATGTTGCCCCAAAGGACCTGAGTCTTTCCTTCGAGAACGACTGATTGAGAACTAAAATTTATCCAAGACTTTTGTCAACGGCTCAACGTGTCTATAATAAAGGAAAGTCACTGACTACAATATAGGGAGTACACAATGGTGGTTTTCCTTGACATAGAGGGCGCCTTTAACAATGTCACCACATCCGTAATCACGACTGCGCTGTCAACTCTGCAGGTAGAAGATTCACTTGGGGAGTTTATCAAGATAAGCAAGATAATCAACTCCAAACAGGGTGAGGCTTCTGCTAAAAGATGTCCCAGCCGAGGTACGTCGTAAGGCGGTGTCCTTTCACCACTTGTCTGTAACTTAATGGCCGACGAGCTGCTGATATACCTGGAAGCTAGTTGTAGCTGGGTGATTGCTTATGCGGATGACGTTGCTATAGCCGTCTCAAGTAAGCATCTTAATACCATTACAGAACTTCTTCAGCTAAATCTTAACAGATTAACCCATTGGGCGGATCTTGTCCTCTTTTCCAGAAAACATAAAATTCCAACTATAGACCCTCCCTCAATAAACGGTACTAGTTTAGTCTTTTCCAATGCAGCTAAGTATCTCATTTTTGACAGGAAACCTAACATTCAAGAAAGAGTCAAGAAAGCCACAGTAGCTTTATTCTCTTGCAAAAAAGCCATTGGGAACGAATGGGGCCTTCAAACTCGCATAACCCACTGGTTATACATCTCGGCCATAAGACCGATACTCACCTACAAGGTTGCTGTCTGGTGGACGGACTTAGACAAAGCAGTCAACTGCAGCAAACTATGCAGAGCCCAAAAAACAGCATGTTTATGTATAAGCGGAGCCCTAGGTTCTACTCACTTCGCGGCATTAGACATTCTGTTTCACTTGACACCCCTCGATATTTTCAGCAGGCAAGTAGCTGCAACGGCAGCAATTCGCTTTATAGCGACTATACAGTGGACAAATAATTTAGTTGCGTGGCCAATTTAATACATTAGAAATCTGCACAGAGAACATCGATTACACCATACCTAAACTTTGGTTTGACAAAGACTTCCATGCAAGCTTCCCCTCTAGATCCTTCTGGAAGGAAGAGGCTTTCACGGAAGACAAGTCAATCCATGGATCTAAAACCGATAGCGGGGTTGGTGGCGGCGTTTTCTCAGATACGCTAAATCTAAGCCTCTCTTTCCGTCTTCCAAATCACTGTAGCGTGCTCCGGGCGGAAATTTTGGCGATTAAAAAAGCTTTGTCCTGTGATATCTACAAAGGATATCCGCATCCTTTCGGATTAATTAGTCTCATTAAATTCTAAAACCGCCCTTGAATACCGATTATCTCTTACGGAGATGGCAGAACAGTTCAACCTTCGCCCTTGTTGGGTGCCGGGCCACAGAGACATTCCAGGGAATTGTAGGGCCGACGAACTCGCCAAAATTTGATCTGCTCTTCCTATTCTACCGGAAAAGGGCGGCGTAGATATACGTGCAAAAGAATATTAAAGCTGGATGCTAATAAAAGAACAGATCTTAGATATACTGCTGGGCCAACATGTCTAGCGACCAAACAGATCTGTAAAAAGCTCTAAGAGTCTGGTCATTCTAAATAAGAAGCATCAGCACCATCATAGGTGTCATCACTGGACACTGCCTTATAGACAAGCATGCAAGAAGGCTTGGGGCTTTTAAAAACGATTTTTGTAGGAACTGCATGGACGAAGAGGAAAAAGAGACAATCCTCCAAACCCGTATATGTCCAGCTCTCTCCCAGAGAAGAAAACTTCACTTAAAAGCTTACTTACTTATAGACGTTAACAGCCCCCTACGCTTAATCATAAGCTCAAATTGGTTCCATGAGTAAGAGGATCGCAGGTCCACGTGCCATCACTTGTACCTACCTACCTACTTAGCCTTGCCAATCTAGTTCTGCTGCTTTCTTACATTCTCCCTCATGTGGTTTCAAATCCCCCTCGATTTTATTAGAATTTTTTAAGAACCTCGCAATGCCACTTGACGTCTGATATATTGTACCTAGTAGGGGCATAAATACTGTTACACAGAAAAATCAGCGCCAAATGAAAACGAATTAATATTTAAACATCTTTTTTTTTTTGTTTTTATTGGGTTATTCAATGGCTACAAATCTTAGAACAACTTATTCGAAATGACTTCCATTTGCCTTCCAGCACGACTTAAGACGATGTGGCCACTCATGGATTGCTAGACGCACTTCATGCATGGGAAAATTGTCCACGGCACGGACAAGGGGTCGCTTCAACGACTCAATATTTGAGTGTCGAGTAGAGCAAGCCATGCCCTCTAATACGGACCAAAACTTGTAATCCAACGGGTTGAGGTCTGGACTACCAGCTGGCCAATCATCCGTTGATATGAAGTCCGGAACGTTGTTTTTGAGCCACAGTTGAGTCGTTTTTGCTTTGTGAGCTGGAACAGAGTCTTGCTGGAAAGTCCATGGCTTGTTGTTGAATATTGATTGGTTGAGAGACTTTACAATGGGTTCCCAGACGGTCGATTGATATACTTTGGCCAATGTTTTCACTCCTTTCTCGCAAAAATGGAGCTTAGTAACGACATCGTAGCACACTCCCCACCATACCATTACAGACGCGGGATGGTGGCCTCTTTGAACCCTCGGGATGAGTTGGAATGCTTCTCTGGATGACCGAGCATACACACGATTGTTCTGCTTATTGAACGATTCTTCTACGGTGAAGATTTTCTCGTCAGTAAACAGAATTTGTCTGTGAGCGTTCTTCGCGTACCGGCTGAGTAACGCTTTCGATTTTCGCTTACGTTTTTCCTTCAATGCGGCCGTGAGCAGGTGTCCAGTGTGTCGCTTGTACGCGCTGAGTCCTAAATCTTCTTTGATAATGCGAGATATGGATTTTTGCGAAATTTGCATTTTCCACGACGAGATTTTCTGTTTTCGCAGCGGTTTTCGGTCGATTCGTTTCTTCACGGCTTTGATCGCTTTCGGATTTCGATTTCTCACAACGCGCGGACGGATCTTTGACGGTCTCGTACTCCACCAGTATCCTCAAACAATTTCACAGCAATACACAAAATTGCGAGTGATTCAAAGCGGTCGCAACATCCTAAAGATATCGCCTTTTTCCATGTTGCATTTAAGTAAGCCAACTACAACAATACGATTTTCGATGTCGCCCCATTCCACGATTGTAAGCAATTAATGTCAAAAACTTTTTACGTCACAATGAAGCATAAATGTCAACTGTCAAATCGCAATCAATACGAAATGGATGCGCCCAGTGTTGCATTCGTAATGAGTGAGTTCAGTTATGTACCAGTATTTATAACTTGACTAGGTATGTCCTAATGATACAATGATTGACTAGCTGAGTATTTGACTCCAAAATTCTATTCGTGCCTTGTCGCTGCCGCTGCCACGACTACCCTACGAACAAAGAAAATATTGGTAGTACCGCCAATTTCAGTATTCCATAACCCCGACTCTGACTAGAAATTGCTGAGATCGATAAAGAAATCCTGGCATCCGGATATGCCAGAGCAGCTTTTGGGCATAATAGTTGTATAATTTTAGCTGTCTTAACTGAAGACTCCACCGTTGATAATTTTAGAACCTTCCTGCGCCGAGTTTACTTAACTTTCGGAAATTTCTCATCACGGTATTTTCGAAAGGATTAAAATGCTGTTTTTTGAGGAAAAAGCGATTTAGCCTTCAACTGTGTTCAATTTCTTCTGATACGGCAACGCTGTGGTATGACGCATTTCAATAAAAAAAAAAGGCCAACACATCAGTCAACACTATTGCATAGCGATTCCTAATCCTTTTCGGCTTTCTTGCAATTTCTAGGAAACGAAACTACGCGAAGGAACTGGATGCAGTTTTTTTTCTCAAGAATCCTCTTCCATTGAAATTTCATCATGCAAATTCCTTTTGTTGAGTATCATCAGACTCTATCGTAGTAAGAAATGCAGAAAAGCACTAAGCGGATTTCCGGTAGGAAGTGAATAAAAAGCAAAATTCGTTCCTTTTTCAAGTTTTTCGTTTTTTTTTTTTTCCTGTTTCTGCCGTTTCCTTTTGTGAAATTCATTGGCCGGTGTGTTGTGTGTGCTTAGTAGATGAGCGAAGGATGTTAGTGGAAGTAAGTAAATTGAATTTAAATTGTGTTGTTATTTGTGAGGAGAAGAAGGAAGACATAAAGGATAACCAAGGGTCTCGTTTAATCTGGTGGAGGAACATTTTAGGAGATGCTAGTGGACATGGAATAAAAGTTAAAACTGGACCAAGGTAATGGTTACGAGGGTTTGCTCTTAATTAAAGTTTTGTCAAATAGAATTTTAAAAGGAACTCTATGCCCTCGGGGTAACCTTTTGTTACCAACAAATAATAGCGGAGGACCTATTCGAAGCTGAAACCCTTATAAAAACTTCAAAAAGTGGAAAATTATGGTTGGGGAGATTTTATTACGATTGAAACGTTAAGGTAAATAGAAATGTTTCGGTTTTGTTTTACCCTTCGAGCTGAATACGGAATATCATGGATACCTTTGTCGACCAACTGAAAAGTTACGTGAAAAGGGTTACTTTTCATTGTCAGTTTGGGAAAAAGTGCAGATCTGATGTTAGATGATAAACTTCTGATAGTGTACATATTTGGTTCCTTGTCAACCCATTTTGGTCGATTCATCATAAATGGTCCTTCTGTCAGAGAGCCAACTATTCCCCCCAAGCTCGTGTTAAAGTGATTCCTTTAGTATTTTCCCAACAATATTTTGTGAGATATGGTATGTTGCTCTCCAAGGATATATTTTGGTGATTTCGTTCCGCTTAGGCAACATTTTTGTGTGTAGATAAGATACATGCATATGAATCCCATTTTCTAAACCGCATCTTTACAATATTGAAGCAGTTCGTTCGCCTACTTGTCGTAAAAAGTAACTATTGTAAATGGAGAAAACCATATTCAGGCACATTAGCACCTAGTCAGAGCCCGAACCGCATTTACATCTAATGAGGCTCCCCGAAGTCTGTATGCGTAATCGGGCTCCCTGTGGAGGAAAAGAAAAGCCAGATATACAATTATATATTCAGGCATACCAGCGTGGATGGATGAAAGAGGAATGGTACGAAAAATCAGGACCATGGAAACGAATGTACACATACAATGTATGAATACCGGCGGAGTGATACTGGGGCGAATAAAAATGTTTGTCAGAGCTCGACAGGACACGCAATATGATTTGCTTCAGGAATAAACTACGAATCAGAAGCTGGAGTGTTGGCACAATGACGTAAAAGTAAAATCATAAAATCAATACGAGTATACTCGTAATATCCGTTCAAAAATCCAAGTACCGAAATGTCGGAACAGGGCTCGTTACCTGAACTTGCAAACAAAAAGGTGTATAACATATTATTACGGGACGGAACAAAATTAGAACGGAAATGTCATTATACCTTGGAATATTGTTAGTCCCTACGTGGCCCAAGCATTCGGCGCGATTTCGATGAGCTTTTACTTAGACTATTAAAGGAGGAAATGCTTTCATTTGGGCAACTTACACGTGAGGGATTGGAATAACGAATTCGAAACTGCTATGGAAGGAATGGTTTCAGAGCCAGAAACTCAAATGCAAAAGTAATCTTGGGACATCTCCTAGTGGGCCAGCATCAACTTTTGCTGATAGAATTTTTCATGAAGAAACCAGAGAACAGAATCTTGATTGATTGGCACAATGAATATGAAAAGCGGCCAGCTTTGGGTGTTAATTTCCGATAATATTTTTAACTCGGAAGAGAACCAATCGCGGAAATATTGTGTTGAAGTCAAGAAGGGATACCTGCTTACGGGGTATAGCGAAATTTTCAATACAGGTAGACCTCACTTAACACGGGGGTTACGTTCCTGAAAAATGTCGTGTTAAACGATACTAGAGTGGTTACGTTCCATGATCTCAGAAAACCCTCATAATTTTTGTTTTAACTTTTCTAAATATGTTTTATTCGAAGTTGTATTTTTATTAAAGATGAAAAAATTAACAAAAAAAAAAAAACACAAAACATAACTTTCTTCCTGCATAACTTAACAAAAAACAAAGAAAAAACTAAACAAAAACAATTTCAGACATCATTGACATAAAAAAAAAAAATTCAAATGAACTTCCACCATTCTTCGTCACTGCTTAATTTCCATACGTGGCCGTTTTTGTGATGCATCAACATCCTTTTCGTTGTTGAAAATATCCGTTATTTTTGCTTGGTTGTTAAAAAGCTTTCGGTAGATTTCTTTGTAAGGTAACATGCATTTTTCCAGCTCTCTTTTGAATTTTAATCGTCTTTCAGTAGATGGATCGGCATTTAAAAAAAAAACGATTCTAAGTTTTTAGCTAGGCTCATTCCCTTTGCCAAGTCTTTTGCTGTGAACTCGTCAGCTTCTCCCTCATTCTCGTCGTCAGTACCGCTGCAACTGGAGGATTCTCTGCTAAGATTTCAATTAAGTCCGTTTCTGTTAGTTCTGTATCTTGCAATAAGCCTTGAATATCTTCGGCTTCCATATCCTCAAAACCTTCGCCTTCGATGGAATGAGCAATCGTTAAAATTTCTGCAAATTCAGCTTCTGACACGTCGACCTTTTGCTCTTTTTCAACTGCTGATGGTCAAAGTTTTTTCCAACTTCCATTCAAGGTTGACTTTTTTAGCTCTTTTATAGAAAGTGATATTATTATTTGATGCATTCTTTGATTGTAAACTGTTTCCATGCACTGGTTACATCAATAGACTTAGATTCTGTTAAATTTAAAATCCACCGCAAAGAACTCCTGATGTAATAAGTTTTAAATGTGTAAATTATGCCCTGATCCATTGGCTGCAGCAGTGACGTGGTATTAGGTGGTAGGAACATGATTTTGACATTAGGATGAGCCAAATCTTGTGGGTGTCCTGGAGCATTATCCAGCAACAATAGAGCCCTGAAGTCAAAATTTTTTTCTTTTAGATATTTTTCTACTTTTGGCACAAAACAATTATAAAACCAGTCTCTGAATATCGCTCCGGTTACCCAAGCTTTTGAGTTTGTTCTCCAGAAAACTGGTAATGTGCTCTTATCTATGCCTTTGAGCGCACGAGGACTAAGCGATCTATAAACCAGCATTGGTTTTACCAGAAAGTCGCCGGATGCATTTCCGCATAAGAGCAGTGTTATTCTGTCTTTGGATACCTTGTATCTAGGTGCAGTCTTGTCTGCTTTTGAAATAAAAGTTCTGTCCGGCATTTTTTTCCACCAAAGTCCAGTTTCATCAGCATTAAAGACTTGACTGGTTGCGTATTCTTGTTGTTGAATAAATTCTTGAATTTCTTTTGGGTACGTGCTAGCAGCTTCTACATCAGCTGATGCTGACTCCCCTTGAATTTTTAGGCTGTGAATAGCAAACCGTTTTTTGAAGAGCTCAAACCAGCCAATACCTGCGGTAAAATCGGCGCTCACAGAAGACTCTTCATTTTTTCTAAGGTGTTCATAGACTATCAGGGCTTTTTCCTTGATAAGCTGTCTGCTTAAAGGAATTCTTTTTTGGCAATTATCTTCTAGCCATATGTTGAGTGCTTTTTCCATTTTTTTTTCTTATTGCCGATTGGTTCGTATCGAAGCTTCTTTCAACTTTAAGCTCTTCGCAATTGCAGTTGCATTTTCACCTTTGGCTAGGCGATCTAAAATGCTTATCTTTGCTTGTAAAGATATAACATTTCTCTTAAGTGGTTGTTTTTCTTTCTTCGCTGACATTTCAAAAGCAATTTATAAATAAAGGCTTGAAAATTGAACAGTGAGTTCTAAAACATACCTTTTACGTGATTACAATTCACCTATGTTATCATAAAAGTACGTACCGAGCTTCGCAAACACTAAAAAGGAACTGAGTAAATTGGACTGAAATCGGTTTCCACACCACTATCCGATTTCTACATGTAAAATGGGGAAGTCCCTTTTTAGACGTATGTTCCTATATAAACAGCTGGTACGCGTCTACTGGCCACAAAAATATGTACACGTGTGGCATGTGTGCAAACCGGATAGCATGCTAAAAAAAATTGTGTCTCGCACACCGTGTTAGAGCGAGGCTTTTTTCATGTTAAGCAAAATGTGAGCGTGTTAGAACGAGGCCGTGCTATAAGAAGTACGTGTTAAGTGAGGTCTACCTGTATACAGAAAGCAAACTTTAATTCGTAATTTAACAAAGAATTCCGTTCAGTTCCATTTTCTTGGCTGGCGAGCTATCGGCAGTAGGACCTGCAGTCGGGCCGGGTCACATATCATCCAAATGACAATCGAAAGTATTCGCGATTTTGTTTGTACAAAATGATGAGAGGCCGTCGAATGACAAACCAGTGCAGAACGATCTTTCTTATTTTCGCCTATAAAAGCAAAGGCGACACGAAAAATTGTAACAACTAGCGATCGGTACAACTGATATCGTATTCTATGAAAATATTCGAGAGAGTACTTTACAGATTGGCAACGCAACGTTGTTAAACTCCATGGCAGCTAATGTGGCCTTTTGGGACGAAAGCCGACATATGACGGGATCCCAGTCTTATGGATAATGATAGAGAAAGATTGGGATGTTCAGAGAGATCTGCATATCGTCCTTATTGATTTGGTAAAGGCGGTCGATAGAGTTCCCAGAGATTTTCTATCGTCGGCGCTAATACTTATCTTGAAATGTACTTGAGAAGTAGAATTGAAAGTGGGAATAGAATTCTAGAATATTGAAATTTATCAAAGTAAAGTGGGTTGCTGTGCAATGTCGTGCAAGATTTTCATTGGACAAGTTCGGGACGACTTTTCTTCTCTTCGCCAATGATAGCTAACATGAGCAATGACATATCAACCTTCAATAAATGACATATGGTTGCTATTTTTAAAGACTCACTGTAGTAAAGTTCATAAAACTTAAATAAAGGGTGACCAGATAAAAACGAAAGGAAAACTAATTTAGGGTGGTCCAATACCTCACAACTTACGATTAGATTGGTCACAACCCGTAAATTTGACAACCACCCAATTGGGGGCAAACAAAAATCCAAGGAGGTTCCATAAAATTTAAATAAAACAACAACGGTATGAGATATAAAATTGATTCTAGCTTTATTTTGATGCTACATTCATGCCATTATGTGTGAAATAGCACATTATTCAAGTGGCCGCCTCGGCTTTGCTGGCGGTGCTTCAAGCGGCCGGTTCAATTTTTGATGACCCTGTCCAGTATGTGCGGCGTTATTCCGGCAATAGTGTGTCGAATGTTGGCCTCGAGCTCGTCCAAAGTGGTGTTAAATCCCATGATCGCGGCTGCCAATTGATGAACTCTCGCCGTGAGATGTCTCCAAATTTCTCCTTCACAACTTCGGAAACCACAGGGCGGATATATAGCTGTTGTTAAGCTCTGACCACAGAAAGTCGGTTAACATCGTTCTATATCTGAGACCATTGACGGTAAGGGTGTCCCTTTCATCATTTCGAAAGAAATAAGGTCCGATGATGCCGCCATGCCATAAACCGCACCAAACAGTCAATCTTTGTGGTATGACAGCCGACGCGCAAAATTATCAAAGCTCCAGTGCGTGCTACAAAGACCATTTCTTTTTAAACGGAAAATGGCTTTGTAGATTCATCAATGCAACTAGAGCGGAGCCAGGAGTGCTGGGGAAAGCCTCCATGCATGCGGGAAAAACCTTTCTTTGGAGTCTGGTAAAAGCAGTAATCACGTAATTTTCGCGAGAACTTATTCCGCCAGGCAACCGACGCATAGGATATAATTGGCCTTATCATAGACGTGTAGATCCAAAGGACCCTTCTCGGTGATAGGCCCCATGTTTTGCCGATAGCTCCTCTGAACTGCCAGAAGGCCGACAGCGCCTAAGATGCTTTCAACGTAACATTTTTAATCGAGAGAAGTTTGCTATCCAGGATGATACCCAAATACTTGGCTTCTGTGGAGAATTGGAAGCACTAGATGAGTCAGACCAGGCAGCTTCCTCCGTCTTGTAAATAGAGCAACCTCAGTTTTGAAGGGATTAACTGAAAGCCCATTACTAGTGCAGCGGTCGTCCATCACGTCTACGGCTGCCTACGCTTTAGAGCAGACAGTTGCTAGACATGATCTAACAGACAATACAGCTAGATCATCCGAGTATGCTAGTGTATAGACGTTAGAACTATTAAGCAGTGAGTCGACCAACATGCACCATAGCAGGGCAGACAAAACGCCGCGCCGCCTTGCGGGCAACCCCTGTTTACACCCGCTACCACAGATTGGGCGCAGAGCCAGCATCCGCTATCAATGTCTTATTCATCAGCATTGTTTTCATCCACAAAACTAGTGATTCGCCTACGCCGTGTTGTCTGGCCGTCAGAAATTGCGTTGTCGAAAGCACCCTCAACGTCGATGAAAATGTCCAATGCGTATTCCTTCTTGCCTAAAGCGCCTTCAATTCTGCCTACCAGATTCTGAAGCGCACTTTCTCTGGATCAATTACTCATAGATATAATGGAGTTTAGTCCATTATAGTCCCCTCCAGCTAGAACGATCTGTCATCAGCTGCCACCAGTGACGCACTCCAAGTTGGTGTACCACCTTAGATGCGGTCATCGTCTGCTGCGCGGTCCATCAAAAATTACTTTACGTCTGAGACCTCAGACTTCAATACAAACGAGACAGAAAATCACGCGCAGCATCTTTCTCTCGAAACGACAATCCAAGCTTCTGCACCACAGCGCAGGATCGGAATAATAAGGGTCTTGTGTACAGCCAATTTACTCTTAGGGGGAGGGGTCTGTTACTCAATTGCGTACTGAGCCCAAAGACACAGCGATTGCTAAGAGTAATTCTGAATCTAATTTCTGCGCTTGTGTCGTTGATGTTTGTAACTGCGAAGCTAAGGTGGACAAAATCCTTTACTACATCCAAATTTGAACTGCCAAGGATGACGTTTTGGCCAAGTGGTTCTAAAACCGCACTAGTATGGATCAACCAGATTGCTCATGAATGGTTTCAAACGCTCACTTAACATGGCAGAAAAGATCTTATTTGAAATGTTTAGAGGCTTATTCCCCTATAATAAACGGAGTCAAAGGAGTCTACTTTTTTGCGGATCAGGTAAACGATGCTGAGATTACATCAGTCAGAATGACTAGGCCCTCAGGCTTCACCATGTGAATGTGAAAGTAGGTCTTCATAAAACTCTTGACCAGCATTTGTCTTAATACTCGGTGGAGAGCAACGCTCCAGAAGCGTGCATTTTCAATCCGTTGCGTAGCTCCTAAGCAGAGAAATTTGATTTTTTTATCAAGCTCTAAAATTCGGCTATAAAGAAGTCCGTTGTAGCTATAATACTTCTCTTGATATAGTTGCTTTTTGCTGTGCGTGCTTTTTTACTATGCGTGCTTTAGTTTCTTCAAAAATTAAAACTCATGCTCGTTGTTGTATTTTTTGTCAGATGGTGACTACACAATGTTTATTTTAAGCATCAAACGGGCAACTTACCACAGGAACATTCAATTTAATAATAATTCCGGCGCTAAACATTACGTGCCCCCGATTCATTCATCACAAATTCCAAGTGTATAGTTTAAATCAGTTAAGTCCTCCGACCTGACGGGAACCACAAATTCCTCACACCTCCTTTGATGATATCCTGTCTCAAAGACTTCGTGGCAGTAATTTGGCTAATTTGTCCACACGCGCCACAGGGTATAAATTTATGACACGGAATTTCGTATGACATATTCCATGTACATATAAATTAACGACCACACGTACACAATATAATCCTTCAAACCCACATCAAAGCAAGTAATGTTCTGCGAATTTTAATTTTGACCTCGTAGGTTATTCACCTCGTTTTAGTACTCTCAGCCCAAACCGGTGACCAATGACCAGTTCCCAGAAAGGCATCAGCGAATAGCAACAACATTTTATCGCGTTCGATTAAAGTCGGAATTTCCTTTTAATACTTCACAATTATGAGTTAATTTCCTTACCCTGGTTTCAGGGTTCTGCTCTGGAGTCTTTTGTCTGACATTCTTTAGTCTGGCAATCGACATTCGTATAATGACAGAGAGAGATGGTTAAATCCAACTCCAGACTTAATGTCCTGCCATTAGGAATTCACGATGAAATATTCATGGCGTGCTTTAACAAAGCTATTAAATAAAATTGAATTGCCTGCGTGCCAAATATCCAGTCCGAAGGTACCCAGAAGGTACCTATTGTAGTTCGGAGTCCTTCAAGCCCATTAATTTACAACGACAGCGATGACTATGCGAGGACAATGACAACAATGCGAAAGAGCAGTGGTTCCTCTACGAACCTACAAATAGAATTTCAAATCTGCATTTTATAAATTCCAAATCACCCTGCATATACTCGTATCCTTGTAGTCGTATCTCTTGAGTGGACTCATCCTCTTTCAAGTTATCCACTGGGCCATACCACACCAACAATCGATTGACAACTCGAAGGATGTCTGTCTAATTGCTGGCCTCGTCCTCGTCCATCAATTTCACCACATACCCGAACATATGTCAGTGCTGGTATGCACTAGGAACTCACTATGAGTACTCCATTCTATTTCCCACCTCCTGTCGCCTCCATCAAGAAGGATCGATTTACACACGACTTCGAAAGGAATAGACTACTCGCATCGAGCACGAATAGAGCAATTCCCTGCTCGAGGAGCTCATTTGCATGCCATTTGACCCTTATCGAGGTTGGTTTTCTTTTCCTTTTTTTTCGCCTCACCCACTGGTAGGACTAGTAATGGATTGAATTTCAATGCTTAGCAAACCATACGGGGATTAATGGAAGGAACACGGATATTCATCCCCCCACGTATGTATTGGTTAAGATATGCCTTAGGATTGAAATGCAAATTCTGTGACTGGAAAAAAAAATTGAATTCAGCCAGTAAGGCGCTCGAAGAGGATAAAAAAAAAAAAACAAGAAACCAAACCAAAATCGCAGATTGATCGGAATTTGATGAGCAATCGAGAAATGCGACCATAAAAGCCAAGTGAAGGGCGTTTTTCTCAATTCGAAATTCGCCGACTCGGGAGAGAGAGAGATTTGCATCTCCTTGACTGGATCCCTAATGAATTGGGATGGTGATTTGCTTAATTTACGAGAAAGTCCTCGCCAGTTTATAAGTATGAGGGGGGAAAAAAATTTATTCAAATTATGTATCTTATCGGTGAAGAAGAGATAGGAAACGAGCGGATTCCCAGGGAATTGCTCTGATTTTATACGATTCTACAATCTAAATGGCTTAAGTGAATTAATGCATAGCTGAGATGGGCATTTAGTTGGCGAATGTATCGATTTTCTGGCCATGAAATCTCTAAAGACTGGGGACTGTGGTTTAATGCATTTTCGAATTCGTACGTAATATGCTATCAGGTACTCGTAGCTTAGAAATAAATTGATGCCTGCTTGACATCCGATCTATTCGAGTAGTGAACATTAACTACAACCAGATGTTAAAGGTTTTATATTATACGAGTAAGGACTACAATTTTTACTCTTAGAACCTCTGCCAGGCAATTGTTTCTACATCCCCACACCGCTGATAAAATTATTGGTGAATGTGAAGAAGATATCATGTCTAGCTGGTGGGAAGTGGTTTTTATTTCTGGTCCTTGGCACCTACCACCTTCACAAGTAGCCTTCTGCAGTCGAAATTTTTTCTGGAATGCTCCTGTTACAATTTCGATACACACTTTTAAAGGCCTAATAATACACAATAAATCCAAACTATATTCAGTTCTCACATTTTGTCAGATTACTCATCAACGGCGCGGACGACGGGCCGTGAAATTGATCTGCAGAAACTCTACCAATGCCTTCCTCCATGTTATTCTTGATAGCTTTTGCTAAAATCCTACTAACACTGTCCGATGCGCATTCGGAGATCTATTATGCACATGGTTAGGCATCTGAGTTGATTCCTTAGGTGTTGCTTGGAGCAAAATGGCACCCCGGTGCAGCAATTAGATCTTTTCACAAAATGACTCATTGCCATAAGACCTGCAGACTCGCTCTTAGGATATTCACCTAAGGTTAAGGCCTAAGTTGTCTTCCAAGAAAACGCCAGTGCAAAATTCTTGATTGGTTTCGTCTCCACGAGTGTAGATATGTCTACATTTCGTATCTAGATCAGTTACTAGAGCATCAGCAAAAAGTACTGTATCTCGTCAAGATACTTGATCTAGTCCTTTACGTGGTCGGATAGATAACTGCATGTACAACGCGCAACCTAAGTAGTAAGGCACGTTTTGGAACCCCTTGCGAAAAAGGGGCGATATTCCGGAGTACCAGCCAATAATCCCTTTCGGGGATATGAGAGCTGCCATTGACGCATTGAGGTTTCATCCATTATCATCTCTATTGGTAGTTTGATGGGATTCCCTATCAGTCTCAGGAACCTTTATGTCAGCTACAACGAGATTTTTAGCATGTCCTCTCAGAAAGTGGCAAAAGACCTTCCTGCATTCGGCCACTACGTCCACTCTAACAAATCTCACGAAGTCGAGCCGACCATGATGACTTTTTTCGTCCATAACTTACCCCCATTGCCAGCATTTAAACCATCCCACCTCACACCTCAATCCCACAACAGCCCCTTACTTTTTACTACCAAAATGTAAGAGGTCTTCGGTCTAAAACTAATGCTATTTTACGCTAATCGCATGCTCTTCCCTTTGATATTTACTCCCTGACTGAAATCAACCTCATTCCCGACATAAAGAACCAGGAATTGTTCCCCCCTACTTTTAATGTTTTTCGCAACGACGATCCTACCCGCCCAAATGAGAATTCCCCCTGTCGAGGCGTCCTGGCGATCCACAACAGCCTTAACTCGTCTCCCATTACCATTTCTTCATCCTCCAAAGTCGGCTTTGTCGCAATAAAAATATCACTCACCTTCAAGTCCCTTTACATTATATGTTGTTACATCCTACCATCTCAACCTATTGAATCCTACCAACTTGCTATCGATGCGATCGACCATTTAATTGACTTGTCTGACTCTATTGACGATATCCTTGTTTTCAGCGATTTTAGTCTTCCTCAGTTACAGTGGACTCCATCAGATGATCAATCGTTTCTTCGTTCAAATGCCAACTCAGCTATTAACAGAATCAAGTCTTTGCCAAGTCAGCGGTATATCCAACTACATGGGCAGACAATTAGACCTTATCTTCACAACAAATTCAATTAACTCCTCAGTCTCACTTTGTCCCTTATCTCTCTCAAGAATCGATAATTACCAGCGTCCCCACAACTCTCTCATTCTACGACTGTCATAAAGCAAGCTCTCACAAAATCAGTGACTATCTCAGCAGATCCCTTTTTAACTTTCACAACCTAAGTATAAATGATGGCTTATCCATTTTTTTATAGAGAAATATTTAATTCTTTTCCCTTTACGTTCAGTTCTCTCGCCTTAAAACATCATCTACTAATCCTCCCTGGTATAATTGCAAGCTTTGTTCCCTACGAAATAAGAGAAACAAGTTATCCTTTTACGACTATTCGAACTATGTTGGCGCTTATCTTCATTTCATCGAACTTTACGATTCCCTTTAAAAGCGCTATCTTAACAATGCGCAAGTGAAACTTATAAACGACCCTAAGTCCTTTTTTCGATTTGTTAATTGTAAAAGAAAGTCCGATGGCTACCCTACTTCCCTCTCTTTCAATAACAAGTCATCAACCAATCCACTCACCATTGCCAACCTATTTGCCACATTTTTCAAACAATCCTTCACCAGATCCCTTCTATTCTAATTACCTACTGAATTTCTCCAATGGCCCACTACTCTCTCACACCTTGGACCCGTCTTATATCGAATATAAGTTACACCAACTTAATGACGAATTCACAGCTGGCGCAGATGGCCTCCCTGCCATATTTCTTAAATAATGTTCTTCGTCTCTTTCCCTTTCCCTTTCTAATCTCTTTCGTCTATCCCTGTCACAAGAAGAATTTCCTCAGGCTTGGAAAACCTCTTTCATAACCCCGATCCACAAAAAAGGATCAAAGAACGAAATAACAAATTATCGTCCAATCGCTAAACTCTCCCATAACTCTTCGAAAATATTTTATGTGAAGCTCTAAGCTTCCAATGCAAATCACTTATTTACCCTAGACAAAGGTAGGTCAACCACCACAAATCTTGTTGAGTTCGTATCCTTTGCCCTCTCTGCCCTAGAGAATGGCAACGAATTCGTTGTAATTGCAACCGATTTTAGCAAGGCCTTCGATAAAATCTCTCATCGATTATTACTCTTCAAATTATCGGCCCTCGGCTCTGAACCCATACTGTTAAAATGGATATCCTCTTACCTCGAAAACAATTTTCACAGCGTTCGTTGTAGGTCAGCCCACTCGGCTCCATTTTTGGCCACCTCTGGAGTACCACAAGGCAACCATCTCGGTACCCTTCTTTTTATATTAACCATAAATGATCTCGATACGATCATCAAACACTCGTCTGTCTCCATTTGCGCCGACAATACCAAATTTTTCAAAACCATTTCCGCTCCCCATGCCTTTTTCCTGCTTCAACAAGACCTTGATAATTTTTCGATCTAGTGCCAAATGCCAATCCATCACCTTTTCACATAAGCGGCACCAATCTCCTCTATGACACTGCCTTCTCCACAACCAACCTATCTCCTCCGTACAATCTCGTCGCGACCTCGGCATTTTGAGCTCAACTTCTGTTTACATATGGATGGGATAATCCTTAAAACCAACTCTTGATATCTCCATAATCGAAAGCATCCAGCGCCGTTTTCTTCGATTTGCTCTTCGAGATATGCCCTGGAACGATTCTTTTATTCTGCCCCCCCAATCAAAACCGCCTCAACCTTATTAACTTAAACAACCTTGGGGAACGCAGAGATGCAGCCGACTTTCTCTTCATTCATCGACTCCTTTTAGGTCACGTTGAACGCGCGTTCCTTCACAATTCTATTTTCCTCAACACTAATTCTCGTAATCTACGTACCCCTCGTCTCTTCTATCTACCAAACCACCACACCTCCTATGGCGTGAAGGAACCAATCTCGCGTGTGTTACGAAAAATCAATTCAAACCCTACTGTCCTTGATTTCCACTGTACCACTTCCTATCTCAAATCCGTTCTCCTTCACCACTCCAACCAACCTTAATTTTAAGTTTAAGTCTAAGTTTAATTTTAAGTTATATCTTGTATTAAGCGGAATAAATGGGGGCTTTGCCCCCACTAAAATTTGTCCATCAGATAATGGCCGGTAACATCGACACCCCCTCTTTACTTCGTCTTATCTCTCTTAACACCAACCCACGTACTCGTAATCTAAGGTCTGTACCACTATGTCGACTCAATCATCACCAAACAAATTATGGATACCTAGAACCAATATCTAGGATCCTACGGGAAACTAACAGTTTCCAAACCCTTCTCGATTTCCACCTCAGCAAAATTTCCCAAAGGAACTTCCTTTACTCTACTTTCGCCTCTCGACCCAAACTCCCTACCCTCCTAAGAACAGCCTTAAGTTGATTTTGATAGTTTTAAGTCTAGTTTTTAAGTGTGTTCCTGTAATAAGCTTGAGGAAATCCGTCCGGGTTGATCCGGGGCTGAAGTCAAATCAAAACGGCTTGCGTCCTGTGCATTACAGGGGCTATGCGAACGACCCTAACTGTGGGAACGGAGGCTTTATTAGACCTAGGTTCATTTCAAGAGGAAGCAAACAAGGTAAAATACGAAGGAAGATAGAAGGCGCCTTTGCCAAGTCTTAAGCTCTAGATCGATTGGACCCCACCTTTTGCTTTCAAAGAGATATAGATACATATATGCATATGATGATCCACAAAAGTGGTCTGCTGATAGTTCGAAAACATCTCAAAGCGTAAGAGCAGGAGCGGTAGGGTAGGACCATGAAATCACCTCTCATTTGCGCTTAGCAAGGGTGACACCATTTTTCAGGTAGAACTTACTGCCTTATTTGAAGCTGTATGCATTCTTTAAAATGAATACCACAACCTTGCCACGCTGAACAAAGACTCACTAGCATGGGTATCAGCACATGAGGGTCACGACAGCAATCCCGGAAAGGTGGACTAACATACCAAGAAAGGTGCCAAAAGTTCATTGATTCGACCTTGCCCAAGATTTGGCTTTAGTGAAAAGGACTTAAAAAAGGAAACAACATAGTCAAATACTGCCTGCCCTCGTATTGCCATACCATACCAAACCATCCCTATTTCAGTATCCTGACTAGTCCTGAAAAATACTTATTGACCTAATCTGTCTCAGAGTTTTCCATGCTGACCATTGATGGCACCGTTGATTCCGTTCCTAGTATGCGCCCGTGCCTCTACGAACGACGCCACCAAACAATGTTTCTACGAGATCCTCGACAAGACATATGAGCAATGTCCGAAGTATGTATTTGAAACCGTACTCGGCGATTTTAACGGCAGGATAGGAAAGGAGGGTATCTTTAATAGGATACTTAATTGGTAACCATAGCCTACATGATACTGGCAACGGACTTAAATTTATTGACTTTGCGGCGGTAGAAGACAGAAATAGAACACGAGAAGCAAACGATTGAAGATGTTGAGAGCTTGCACTCCAGGAATAACTTACGGAAGTTTTACCAACAGGTAAAAAGAACGTGTCAAGGCAAGAAAACCCGTACAGAAGCCTGTAGAGATGAAGAAGGAAACCTTGTAGAAGAGTCACAGTCGTTTCTGAGAATATGGAAAAACTTTTTCTGCCATTAGACAGAATAGACCATTCAACGTTGACGATGACATCCAAAACTTCCTTTCGTCTGACCAGAACAAAGTAAGGATAGCAATATCTAAACTAAAATCCAACAAATTGCCTGGACGTGACGGCTTACCGGCCGAGGTATTTAAAGCTGCTCAAAATGACTCCGTGAAGATTAAGCATCAACTCACTTCTCACATCAGGCTAGAAGAGTGTATGCGTAATGAATGGAATCTCAGTATTGTCCACTCCACTAAAAAGTAGACGCACTCAACTGGGCCAACTATAGAGACATAAGTCTCCTCAATATCGCATACAAGATCTTATCTGTCATATTGTATGAACGTCTGAGACCCTTCGTCCACAACCTGATTGGCCCCTATCACTGCGGTTTCAGACAAGGAAAGACCACACTTGACCAAAACTTCACACTCCGGCAGATTCTGGAAAAAACTCGAGAAGTTCTAACCGATACCCACCATCATAAGACGGCATTTACAGAAAGGAGCTATATGGAGCCATGTCTAGTTTTGGCATCCCAGCCAAACTCGTCCGTCTGTGCAGAATAAATGATGGAGAACGCTAATCACCGTCAAAGTCGGTGATGTTAAAAAAGACTTTAGGCAAGGTGTCTTGTGACTTCTTTAACATCGTACTTGAAACAATTGTGCGGAACTCAAAGGCGAACTGTGAAGGCACAATCCTTCAAAAGTCTGTGCAACTACAATACTAGCGCATGCCGATGATATCGACATAATTGGGAGAAATCAGCGGGCTGTCACCTGGGCGTTCGCTAGTTTTGAAGCGGGAGCTGCCAAAATGCGTTTAGCGGTGAATCAGGGCAAAACCGAGTGTACGCTGCGACGAATGGGACAGAACGTCACAATCGACAGCTATAATTTCGAGGTAGTTAAGGACTTTGTCTACCTTGGACCTGCTATGAATTCTACGAACAACACCTCAACAGGAATAAAACGAAGAATCACTCTTGCCAATCGCTGTTACTTTTGGGCTAAGAACGCAATTGAGTAGTAAGGCCCTATTCTCTATGTACATAAGATTTTGATTATCGCAGTCCTACTTGATGGAGTTGAAGCATGAAGATATCCTCAGTCGTTTCCAAAAAATTGCGTTGGCGGGCTTTGGAGAATTAGATTCAACGACTAACTATATGAACTGTACACCGACATCGACCTAGACAGAAAACTACCTTTCAGTTGCCCAAGATGGCTAGGACATGTAGAGCGAATGGACTACTAATGCTCCGGCCCGCAGAGTCTTCAAATCAAACCTTACCTTAACTGGTGCGCACCATCACATCATAAGCAGCAAAGTGTACGGCCAGTAGATAATGCCCAACTGTAGAGCCATAGCTCTTTGGAAGACGACCCTAAGGGTATTTTATTTCCACGTGAGCACCCTGTCCAATCTGAGTCCCAATCTAATTAAGACTTAAGCCGAGTAAAGTTGAGAATTCCATGTTTGCCAATAAAAAATGATCAGCTCCGTTTTGTCCGAATTAGTATTACTATAAGACCACATTCATCGATGCAATAAGCTTGTATACGCAAGTTTGAGTAGAACAGAAGGTGAAGACGTTTCCCAGACATCATTACTACAGTTCGATGGGCATTGACTTTAGCCTTGCAACCCAAAATTCTCTACTTTCTAAAGGAGATCGACTTCCGATTCCGGAAAAGTGGAAAAAGTCCATGCCTTATACCGTGCCTCGATTTTCCATCATTTGAAGGAGATCTTAATAGACACTGATAGCAATCGACCCAGGACTCATTTTCAACGTTCTTACTTCCATATTTCCATCTACTTATGGATCCTTTTCCCTCTTGGGTCTCATGAAGTGGTTTTTACGACGTGCCCGACGTGTAATTCATGTTACATTTCTTCGTCTTATATTTAAGAATTAAAAGAATTAATAAATTGATGGCATAACAGTCCTGGGAGCACCAGGGCCTAGTCTCTTCACTCATTGCAATGTTTGTCGTATCATTTTACGACCTCATTGAGAGAGGCAGATTAACACACTTTCGAAGGCTCATTGTTGGCTGTCCGAATGGTGATGACGTCAGAAAACTACTTTCCTCTTGTTGGCCTTCGATTCGAATCTAGATCCGTTGGCACATGAGGCTCTTAACTTTCCAAAGTTAACCACTGCGCAACACTACCATCGCAGTGAGCATTATATGACGCTTATTTAATATTTTCTAAGGTGCTTCGTCAGATGCCTCTTTCATCAGTCTTTCGAGTGTTTGCCGTAGGTGTTTCATGGAGTAGGGAAGGCTCATCGGTTGCTGTAAACGTTCTTCACAAATTCTAACATTATTTCTCCTGCCGGCTTGTGAGGAGGCCTAATACCCCATCTATGTAAAACTTGTCGTAGTTGTAACAGAAATTCAATCTGCTTCCATGGTCAACAACCAGATAAGAACCAGGAACTAAACTACAACAGCCTTGTGCTCCGCTTAATGTTACAGTTCAAGACGGAGAATCCTTGAAAAATCGGCATACTCGAAGGAGTGCATTCTCGTAAGTGTCAACAAAGTGATGTACTCAGCTTCAATTATCTACTTAACTTACCTTGCAGTGGAATCAGGAAGCAGTTTTTACCTCCCTGCAGATTCGTACGCCTCCTACCGCTTGTGTTTGTATGGGAAAAAAATCATTATCCTGCCTTCAAAGGCGCAGTATGTCGGCTCTGTTTGATACTTTTGAAAACCCTTAAAACACCTCTACCATAATGTTGGGTAGAACACAATCCACTTTTCCCTTTTTTAATTAATCCTTTGGAACAGGGAAGTCTTTATATGTACGAGTATATGTGCGCTCTATTAAAACTGAAAGTAACGCATTTCCGCCGTTAAGGTTGCCATCATCTGCAGGCGAGATTTCGCTCCTTTTAGATAATCCTAATCACCGAACGGCAACTTGGCCGGTTCCCAGGCATAAAGATTCGCCATCGTTCGTCGGATTTGTTAACAAAAAAAAAAATGTCGTAATTGTTCTCTCCCTCGTCCTCATAAATCCTTCATCGGCTCTAGCTCTGGCGCGCCTTAGAATTATGTAAATTACGTTATTCGACGTGGAATTCTGTCGTTTTGGTTTTTTCCAGAGGCGAACCTGTCGAATCTAATTAAAATGTTATCTTAAACTTGCGCGCAATGTCGTGAGCTTTTATTATCGCACAACAATGAAGGATTCACCAGGCTTATTGTGGAACCTACGAGTGCGGGGATACACAACCCTCCAAGGAAAGAGTCGGTACGCATTCGAACAAGAATCTGGCCAGAGGAGGCATCACACCATTTGTGTCGGGAATTTACAAGGGATATGATGATGAGCACCAGGGGAGTGCCACTCTAATTGTGTTTAAGCTTCGAGAACAGGTGTAATTTTTATTACCATTGAGATGGGTTTTTCTTTTTTTTTGTTTTCGCCAGCCGACTGTGATGAAGTCCTTTAGGACTGAGGGTTGTGAGAAGTTCACCTTAAAGAGATGATTCCAAGAATTTAACAACTCGAGTACACACAATGAAACCCAGTGAAGCTTAACACGAGTAACAAAGGGTCTACTCTCGGCAAATAGATGTAGCATCCGCCAGAACATCCACCAGAGCCTCAGCCAGAACTACAAACAGTCAGAGCCTATTGTTTCTATTGCTAGAAAAGTTCACAAAACAAAACCCATAAGGTCGTTGTTGAACGTTTATTCATACTCGTACTTCCACGTTTCCATGTGAAAGTTTAATGAGTTATGTGCTCCTTCCTGTCGTTTCTTGGAGTAGGTCTACGTTTACTAACTGCGGCGGGCGGCTGCTACTGTTGGTTAAGGCCGTTGCAACTTTATCTTTGTCGCGCGAAGTAAAATGCAAATATTTGTGCTTGTTGTATCCAGTCATAGTTGGTGTACGTACGAATACTCCTGGTGCGACATGGTTGTGAGCTCCTTAATTGAACATGAGCTTGGTGCTGGTGCTGGAGTGAGACTCATATGGAGAACACAGTGCTTTGGTTGCATTGTTACTCTGGGATTTTGGAAGATCCATAGTTGCAGTAGCAGGTTTACTGAAAAGCCGCCACTTCTATGGAACTCAGAAAAGCGGTTTTACATATTAATGATTTCCTGATGGATTATTTACTTGCTCCTGTGAGTTGTCGAATGGTGTGATATGGAGTGTGGACGTAGTACTTGAAGTGTAGTTTAATTGAATTTTCTGAGGAACTTTAGTGCTGGGGTGAATTGAGGTTGTCGTAGTGATTCGCAATGCAAATTTATTCGATTCACTGGAGTTTGCAAGGTAGCAAGGTAGTTGATATTGATGAAGAGGATTTGGCTCATTGTGATTTTCAGATTAAATGGAAATATTTCGTCAGTTAGTAACTACTTATTGGAAAACAATAACTCTGTAGCGGTTAATGTTTCAAGTTTGATTCTCACTATTGTTCTTACTTTCTATAAAAAAAGGTAAACAAAGTCAAGTTAAATAATGGAGAAGTTAAAGTGCTTCAGGGTCTTCTTTATGAAAAGAGAAAAAGAAGGACTCCCGAATTATTCTCCCACATTGACACTCATCCAGCAGATATTGCAATTGTTCAAGGAAGGCAGTTGAAGGAGCCGAGCAATTCATATAAAGCTAATGTGGTCAATGATATAACTGATTCCAATGAAGGAACATGGGTATCATGTTTCTAAGTAAGTGACCTCCTGGTAAATTTAGGATAGGGCTGTCATTTCGGTATTGCTTTTGAAAAGTCCTCCCGCATAAATGGTATCTAAGCAAAAAATCGAATATGGATACAAAGTTTTCCGAGTCTCTTATTCCAAAGGCTTCTAAACGCGACCAGCAACAGATTTCTTTCTTGTGCAACTCACTTTACTTGATTCGGTAACCTATATTCGTTTTCCCTAACACTTTTATTTTATGCCGGGATGCATTGTTTGCTTAAGGACTCAATCCAACAGGCTAGGTTCTATGTAATTCATGAAAGATCTCTGTAAAACTTTCCTGACGTTGAAGTATTGGGTCTACAAGTAAGTTTCCAGCGTTTTTTTTTCAAAATTTGAAGTTTTATTATGAGAACATAGTTACTACAACTTTCCCCCATCTTTCTGGCAATTTATGAATTCCGGACCAAAAAAATTTCTCGTCTTTCGAGCCCTAGAACGTATCGAGTCAATTTTTGATTTCCTCTACTGAGCTGAAGCGCATTCCTGTAAGAGCGTTCTGCATCGAACGAAACAAGTGGTAGTCAGATGGTGCCAAGTCTAGACTGTAAGGCGGGTGAGGCAGAATTCCCCGTCCACTATTTTCCAAATAGTTTTTCACCGAAACCGCAATATGTGGCCGAGCGTTGTCGTGACGAAAAATGACGGACTCATGCCTGGTCTCATATTCTGGCCATTTTTCTTGTAGTGCCCGCTTCAAACGAATTAGTTAGGTTCGATATAATGGTCCTTTGATGATTTCACCACTCGGAAGCAGTTCGTAGTACACGAAACCCTTTTGATCCCACCATATACAGAGCATGACCTTATTCACGTGAATATTTCGTTTCGGCGTCGATTGGGCGATCTCGCCGGGCTTTGTATACGATTTCCTGCGTTTAGGATTATCATAATAAATCCCTTTCGCATCACCAGTGACAATACGATGCAAAAATGATTTATTTTTATACCGCTGCAGTAACATTTCGGACATGCAAAATCGGCGTTCGACGTCTCTTGGCTTCAATTCAAACGGCACCCAGTTTCCAACCTTTTGAATGAATCCCAGTGCTTTTAGGAGCAGGGAAACGGCTTGTTGCGTGACGCCCAAGAATGCAGCAAGTTCTTCTTGAATCTGACACGGATCCTCATCCAGTAAAGCGTCCAATTCTTCAACTCCAAAATCACCACTTTTGAACCGTTTGAACCACTCGCGGCACGTCGATTCACCAATACATTCCGCCCCATAAGTTTCCGAAAGCAAACTATAGGCCTCAACCGCACTTTCCTTCATATTAAAGAATAAAAGCAGCGCTTCCCGCAAATGACGTTTATTTGGCTGGAAACTTGCCATGATTTTACTCGATAAAATGTACGACACCGATAGAACTGCTCAAATATAATGCTGCAAAGTTGTTGACAGATACAAAACCTACAAATAAAACACATGGGGTCTGACATTTCTGCCCGGAATCCACTGGTGGCGCCATCTCTGACAAACGCTGGGAACTTACTTGTAGACCCAATAGCTTCACGACACTAATATTTGGCAAGATCGGAGCAACGCATGCGTTGTTTTTGTTGTCTTTGAAAATACGTTCCTAGCTGGTTGGTTTAACCAAAATCTTACTTTTTAAACTATGTAGTTACTTTACTTAGCTATTTCAGTTCCATAATTCGATTTTCTTGTCGCTAAAGTAACCTTGGTCACCGGACCGGACACTTTTAGAGAAGAAAAATTTTCCGCGATCATATCGCCACTTTTATAGCCAGTTTCGGGTGGCTGGGTGCTGTGGAGGTGTCAACCTGGCGATACGCAGTGTTGTAACTGTTTCTACACATCAATTGTGCTTGTTTTACCTCCAAGTGGTAACCCTTGGGTACTGGTCGATGTCCATCTGGGTTCGACTTACCAAACTTATAAGCACAAGCGCAGACCTTGTAAGATGAATACAACATCAAGTCCAATTTACACTAATAATCTAGTCTCCCCATTAAATGTTGGATGTCACATATGGAGCGAAATAGCCACTGAGCCCAACCATCCTTCTTTCACTTTCTGTCCCATTTTCCGGAAAACTTACCACATGCATTGGCATCAAAAGTGCAGTCATAAAACAAGGGCAACGAAATTCGGATCTGCACTTGGAATGTTAATTCCTTTAATAAGCCACTTACAATCGAACAACTAGAGAAGGCCCTGGATCTCTGGATGATATCGCCATCCAAGAGATGCGAAGGGATTGGCCGGACAATAAGAGGATGAAAAATTGTGGCATCTATTGTGCTACGGCGATTGTTATCGATGGCAAAAGCAGCGCCTATATGGATGGCGATTCATTATTAATAGCAGACTTAGGCAAGACGTCTTGAATTTACGGCATATTAACGAGCATCTTGTAACAATCCCTATTAAGGCTAAACTTTCCAATATTAGCCTTATATGGGCGTATGCCCCCACAGAGGAGAAAGATGACCACATCAAAGATAACTTCTACGAGCTCTTGAACAAGACCTACGAGCAGTGCCTTAGCTATGACATTAAAATTGTCCTCGGCACCTTTAACGCAAACCTCGGAAGAGAGGGCATCTTTGATAGTACAGTCGTAAGATATACCCTGCACGACACCACCTCAGGATTCAGGCTAATCGGCTTTGCAGCGATTCGAAACATTGTCGTAGTTAGTGCGCGGTTCCCACATCTCGATAATCACAAGGGGACTTAGAGAACTCCTAATCAATTAACTGTCAGCCAAATTGATCACATTGCGATCGACGCAAGGCAATCCTTCAGTATTATAGATGTCCGAACGTTCCGAGGGGCCAATATCAACTCGGACCATTACCCTGTTGCAGCCAGAGTGCGGCTGCGGACATTCCGAATATCGCAAAGGTGGGCTTATACTGTGAGAAAGTTAGACGTCGAATGGCTACAGTCGCAAGAGATCTCCAAATCCTTTTCCCATCGAGTCTCTCTTAATCTCTTAAGAGGTCCTATGCCGCCAGCATCAAGTATCCAAGACCAGTTGCAACATTGCCAAGAAGCCATCATAGATACTGCCTCCGATGTGCAGGGTTTCACTCGGCCACCAAAACGAAACCCCTAATTTGACGACGAGTGCCGGCAAGCTCTACGAGGAGAATAGGAAAGATGAACACCGGTGTCTTAAAGGGAAAAAGAAGGCGCATGAGATGCACGCGGAAATTGAAAGGTGCTACTCCAGAAATTAGATTCCGAATTTTTACCAAAAGGTAAAAGAACATGCCACGGACACAAACCCCGAACCGAAGCCTATAGAGACGGACAAGGGAACATAGTAGTTGAGTCGCAGTCGATGCTGAGTATTTGAAAAGAATATTTCTGTAGACTCTATAACGGAGATGACGAACCAAATACCGCTGTGGTGCACAATGAATCTTTCAACCTGTACGATGAAGGGAAGATAGCCAAATCTAACCTTAAGTCCAACAAAGCCGCTGGATCAGACGACCTCACTGCCGAGCTCTTCAAAGCGACGGACGCTAACTTGATAAGCAGCATATAGTACACCAACACATCTGTAAAATATGGTCGAACGAAAGTATGTCCGATGAATGGAACCCCTGCGTTGTTTTTCCGATCCTCAAGAAAGGAGATGCTCTGAACTACGCCAACTACAGAGGCATCAGTTTTCTTAACATTCCCTACAAGATCCTCTCTGCCGTGTTGTGTGAACGCCTGAAACCGTTCGTCAACAATCTGATTGGTTCACATCAGTGTGGCTCTAGGCCAGAAACCATCGACCAAATATTCACACTACGGCAGATCTTGAAAAAGGCAGATGAGCTCCAAATCGATATATATCACCATCGATTCATCGATTTTATGGCCGCGTATGACAGCATCTATAGAGACGAATTATACAGAGCAATGTCTAGTTTTGGCATTCCTGGCAAACTATTCCGCTTGTATAGGATGATGATGTAGAATGCACGCTGCTGCATCAAAGTCGGTAATGAACTCACCGAGACCTTTGATGTCAAAAAAGGATTTAGACAACATCAACATCATTCACGCGTCAACAAAAGAGGCACAATCTTTCAAACGTATGTCTGATGATATTGACATAGTCGGAAGAAAGCAGCGTGATGTCAGTGGCGCTTTCGCCAGTATTGAGACAGGACCACCGACGATGGGTTTAACAGTCAGTGAGGGCAAGACCAAGTACGTGCTGTCAACAAGAAGGGACACCCAACACCGACGTCTCATCACCCTCGACAGACATAACTTTGATGTAGTTAAGGAATTTGTCTATCTATTCTCCATTATCAATCCACACTAGGACACCAGTGCTGAGATCAAACGAAGAATAACTCTTGCCAATCGCTGCTTCTCTTGGCTAAGAAGGCAATTGACTGGCAAAGCTCTCTCTCGAACAACAAAAGTGACTCTATATAGGACCTTAATAATCCCAATCCTGCTCTATGGCGCAGAGGCATGGACTTTATTAAAAATGGATGAAGGTGTTCTTGGCTGCTTCGAGAGGAGAAGATACAACGATGAACTGTACGGGCCGTACAGCGACATCGACTTAGCCAGAAGAATGAAGGTCCAAAGACTGAGATGATTGGGTAAAGTAGAGCTGATGGACACCAATGCTCCGGTCCGAAAGGTCTTCGAATCCGCCCCGAGGTACATCGCAGTAGACGAAGCCCACGACCCAGGTGGCGCACGGAAATGGAAGGGGACCTCAACCAACTGAGTGTGCGAAACTAGCTAGCTAAAGATCGAACCGGCTGGAGACGCCTATTGGTTGAGGCACAGATCGACCCCGGGCTATGGGCGCCACCAGTAAATATAACAAGTTTCGAAAAACATAGCTTCACTTGTGCGGAACTATATACTTTAGGAAGATTTATTAGGAAGGTAAGTAAGCGGTCTGAGACTAGAGATTCGTCGTGCAAGTTTCATTTAATATTCCTGAATCCTATAAAATCGTGCAGCACAGTACAATAAATCCAAAAATCAATCGAAGCTCTAATCGTGAAAGCAAGCAGTCTAAACATATTTGCAGGTCGTGAGAAGTCCTGCAAATGTATATTTCCCTAAATGACACCAATGCCAAATGGTTGGTTAATTTTGCAGCTGTACGTGACATATCTGACTGAGACTCTAACCAAAGCCAGCCCAGAACCGGCTCCTTTTCTCTGGTAACTAGTGTTCTGATGTATCTGTGTAGGATGCCACACCCATGAAAAAAGGGTCAGCAGGTTAAACACGCAAAGTCCAATTGCTTTGAAAATATCAAAGACCAATTCCCTTTATTCTGAACATAGTTCTGGAGCAACAGTTAAATCAAGGCTGGGTGTGCTTAAAAATTCTCCTTTGAAGCCTAGACAAACTATTCCTTAGAAATTAGCCCTAAAAATGTAAAAGATATTGGCTTGTGGATTTTCTGGACTCCAAATGCACCAATTTTATGGTGAAAAACAGCATGAAGAGCAGTTTTGTTTTCGGCCCATTCATCAAACGTCCTTCACTTTTGCACAACCTATATCTTGTAAGATCGTAAACTAAGATCTTTCTGCATGCGGGAATCTTTCGACCGTATTCCGCACAAAGTACTAAACCGATGGCAGAATGATGTTTATTTCTCGAACAATATTTTCTTTCAATTCAGGAATGCTTCCTGGATTTGATAAATAAACTTTAGTCTTGAGGTAGCGCCACAGAAAAAAGCCATTTGACGTGAAATCTGGCGGTCTGGGTGGCCAGGAGATGCCTCCGAAGCGCCTTTTATCATGCCCTCGAGAATTAAAAAAAAAAATAACGCCCAATTATGCCATGGACTGATGACGGTTACTTTGGGGCTGTGAAGCAGGTGCTGATTTTTCAAACGTGGGTTCTGTCCTTTACTTGACCGATAACCGCAATTTTGTTTGGTCACGTATCTGTTTAAATGAAAATGGGCATCATCACTCCAACAAATTGTGTTTGTTGTACGAAATCTCTGCAACATAGATATTTTTACGCAAATTGTAATCATTGGACCGATGGCTGAGGTCAATTTGAATTGTATGAGGTGAGATTTAAGATCTTTTTTCAACTTTTCGTGAACAATAGTCTTTGGGAGCCCTAGACGAGCCACTCTCTTACGTACAAACTGACGCGGATAATCGGGCAAACTATTTGCGACGCGTTCGATGTTGTCATCGGTTCTCGAAGTTCAGCTGGGACCCGCCTGCGGGTTGTTGAACTTGTTGTCCGGAACCTCCGCACCCACAATCGAATCACATCTTGGTTGTACGCGTCAAGTAAACGTCGGCTTTTGTACCGCGAACAAAATCTTCGACGAGCATCAGCATAAGAATCAATAGCTTTCAGTTACGAACTTCCTAACTGGAAAACCCGCTCGAATGACGAGTAGAACGCGCCCACCCCTGCACAGTGGTAACAACTTTTCCAAAATCTCTTTTCGTGGTTTGACGAAATTTTTCGATAAATCATGTCTGAGACATTGCAATTGCGTGGCACCCTTTTGGACCAAAATCGCTGGGTTACCCAAACCGCCACCAATCCAAAGGATCCCGACACTATCATCTTCGCTTCTCGCGATAACATCCTCATTGTCAACTACGGTTTCCCATAGAAGCGTTTGTATGGACACTCGCACTTTATCAGTGACGTTGTCCCCTCATTCGATGGCAACTATGCACTGTCTGGCTCCTGGGATAAGACTCTCCGTCTCTGGGAGTTGGCAGCTGGCAAGACAACCCGTCGTTTTGAAGACCACAACAAGGACATCCTTTCAGTCGCCTTCTCTGCTGACAATCGTCAAATCGTATCTGGCTCCCGGGACAAGACCATCAAGTTGTGGAACACTTTGGCCGAGAGCAAGTACACCATCCAAGAAGATGGACACAGTGACTGGGTGTCATGCGTTCGTTTCTCACCAAACCACTCGAATGTAATTATCGTCTCGTGCTTAGCCAATTGCAAGTTGAAGAACAATCACAATGGCTACTTGAATACTGTTACCGTTCCGCCCGATGGTTCCCTATGCACCTCCGGAGGCAAGAACGCCAAGGCTCTCTTGTGGGATCTTAATGACGGCAAAGACTTGTACACTTTGGAACACAATGACATCATCATTGTGCTTTGTGCTTCTCACTAAACCGCCACTGGCTGTGCGTCGCTTATAGTCCATCCATCAAGATCTGGGATTTGGCATACAAAAAGACCGTTGAGGAACTTCGCCCAGAGATTGTCTGGCAAACATCAAAGGCCGGCCAGCCACAGTGCTTGTCGCTGGTCCACCAATGGACAGACTTTGTTCTCTGGCTACTCTGACAACACCATCCGTGTATGGCAAGTGTCAGTCTCTGCCCACTAAGCAATCGAAGGAAGGGTCAGCAATTCAAGATTCCTAATAAAAAAAAAAAACAAAATTAGGACGTACACCATCTTAAAAAGGACCCCAATATTTGAAAGAAGAAAGAGTTCTGTTTAGGTCGAATTGGTTTTAAGCTGCAAAACTGTAGTTTTGGACCGATTTGATCAATTTCTGATTCCTAGACTTATAAGCACTTCTATTCCAGCTTCCGGGATGATGTGTTTTAAATACTTAGACCTACATTTTCAACATATTCGCTGTTGAAATCTCCCTTTCAACTGCTAAATTGCTTTTCCAAAATCACTGTCATCCGGTCTTTTCAACTTTTATATCCCTTAGGGCTCATTTCTAAACGAAGCTAAAATAAAACTAACCACACAGCCAACAACTTAATAAATTTATTTGTCCTTGTTGGTTGGAAAACATCCTTTTTTTTCGCAATACAAATAAAAAGAACGCCAAACCACAAAACGAAAAAAATGTCCTTTTACCCAAATATCACCAACAGAGGCGAAACTTTCTAAAACTCTGAAAAAAAAGTTTTGACATTTCTGGCCACAAATCCCCTTGTCATTTCAACAAATTATTTAAATTGTTTCCGGCTAACAAAAACAAACAAATCCTTTTAGGAATGGCAAAACTTAAAAAAAATTACCGTACTCTCCTTTGGAGGAGTTTCGGTAGGCATTTCATGCATGTGGTATGGTTCACATGACCAAATATTTGCTTGAAATACTCGAAAATCCTTTTTCAATCCTTTGTTGCCAAGGAAAATCCTTGAAAATGCAATTTCTTCTTCTATAAATCATTTATTGTATTCACCACAATCGTCGGAATAGAGAAGGATAACCTGCATGTTCCACGCGAATACTAAGCCCAACCAACCGAACAAACAAGGATGAACGACAACAGACCTGTGAATGTGTCCCCGGGTGGACCCATTGGAATAGGCTTAGGCAAGCCCATTTTGTATCTGGTGCAATAGTGTTTAGATCAATAGAAGTGATATACATATACAACAGTGAGACTGTATGCTTAATGGAGTGCCATTCAGGTTTCCTAAAAGACTAGTGAAATAAAACGTCCCCTTATATGGACGACACAACACATATTATGCAATAACCGCCCTGTAGTTCGAGCTGTCCTGGGGAAATAAAAACGCGTGCAGTGGCAGTAATTTTTTCCTTAAATGGCAATAAATTCAACTTCTACAGAAATAAATTCTCTTGGTTTTCATTTCAGAAATTACTAAGACCAAGGGGAGGCTAATAAAAACGAGGAAACTTACCCTCTTAACTGAGCTGCGCCAGCTTTCAGTTTTGGGAAGGGTAGAAGAATAATGACGGTAATGGACATTCATCACGTATTGCGTACACATGTATGACGGTATCTGTAGCAGGTCCTTACGAAACCGCTTAATAGATTGAATATATTGTGTATTTAGATACTCTTTAAGTAATAACAAGGACCTCAACTGAAATGAATTGCAGAGACTATCTGAAGACTCGAAACACGGTCGCTTGCCCTGTTATAGAACGACTAGATGATACCTCTGATTATTCACTTGATTTTAGGAAAAGTGCATACTTCGGCATAATGGAGCAGCACTTGGATGCAAGTGCTTTGAATAAAATATTCCTGATAGAGCCATATAACAAATTGTAGTTTCCTTCTTAAGCAATAGATCTGCAAGGAGTCTTTCACCTCGTGGTCACGACAATAGTGCCATATTTGTTGACTTGCCAACAGAATGTACTCTCGGTTAGTGACTACACGGAATGACATTTTAGCTGCGATATTTGCAACGATGCCAGTTCCATTCATTAAAGACCATCCAGAATAAGTTCTGGCTAAAATGAGTATCCCTTCTCACTTATTTTGATGGTGTTAAAATTCCGAATGTACCCTGACTTTGACCAATAAACTTCGTTGTCCTTGGTAAAAGCCCTTTCTGCGTGCCACCTAAGCGAGGTCTTCTTCCTACTCTCCGAGTAAGAATCGAAGACTCTTCGGCCTATCGAGTTTGTTTTCTCCATATGTCCTGGCCATCCCAAAAGACTGACGCATATTTGTCTGATCAGGCTGATGTAGGGTTTGATGTAATACCTTCTCCACCAAAGTTCAGAAATCACTCTAAAAATTTTGCGTTAAGACTAGCCACGTTCGTTTTCGTCAAATAGCAACGCATCACCCTGTCTAAATAATTTTTTGAAATCAAAGTTCTATCCTTAACAGAGCAGTAAGTAGTCTAAAGGATGACCAGATAAGAACGATAGGACAAAAAAATTAAATAAGAGTACAACGGTGTGAGATATAAAAATGATTCTGACTTTATTTTGAAGCTACATTCATGCCATTATGTGTAGAATAGCACATCATTCAAATGACCGCCTCGTCTTCGCTGGCAGTGCTTCGTTATGCGGCGTTATTCCGGTAATAGCGTGTCGAATGTTGGCCACGAGCTCGTACAAAGTGGTTGGCTTGTTAGCGTAAACTGGTCTCGTCCGAGAAGATGATTTTTTGGCCAAAATCCAGATATCCGGCCAACATTTCCAGTGCCCAATTAGCAACGAACTCACGGAGTTGTCTATGGTCGTCCGGCTTCAATTCTTCCGTCAGCACAATCTTATACGGATGTAGATCCAAAATTACCGGGGTTGACTCTCTCGCGGTGCCCAATTCAGCTGATCGGTGGCGAATCGACATTTCCGGGTCTTCTTCGGACCTGGCCGCTACGGCGGCTATGTTTTCTTCATTTCGCATGGTGTGACGAATTGCTTGCACACTGAAGCCATAATGACGACCAACCTCACGACGAAATTTACGTTGCGTATGTACAACTGAGTCGAAATTTCGATTATAAACTTTTTATAATTTCCGCGCATTCAGCGAGCGTAAGATGCTGCACGATGAAATTGCAAACCTTACTGAATATTTTGACAGCTAGATGTCATTGGTAACTTTGACAGCTGTACAGGGTGAATGACTTGAACTCCAACTTTTTAAAATGCTATAATTTTTTTATTTTTTGATCATTTTTATTGTGCCATAGCAAAAAATTTTGGAAAATCAATTGTCAAATTGTATCAGTAGTTTTCAATATGTCCACCTTTGGCGCGAATAATGGCCTTGAGACGAACGAAGAAAGCATCGCACGCAGCACGCAAGTGGCTCTACGGTATTTTGGCTCATTCCCGGCGAAGTGCTTTTTTGAGGTGGTCTAAACTTTGGTATTTTTTAGTGTCAACCTTCGCCTTCAAAATAGCCCGGACAGAGAAATCCAACGGATTTGCATCCGGAGAATTTGCAATCCATTGTGTCGAAGAAATGAAGTGTGGAACATTGTTTCTCAACCAATCTTGGTTGACGCGCGCTTTGTGAGACGGTGTCGAGTCTTGTTGAAATGTCCACGGTCTCCGGCCGAAATGATTGTTTGCCCAAGGCTTCAATACTGCCTCTAAGATAGTTTCACGGTATACGATCGCATTAATTTGGACGCCACGGTCTAAAAATACGAGCGGAGAGCGATCATCGGCGGTTATGGCGGCCCAAACCATCACTATCGGTGCTGCCTGCTTTCTGGTGGAAAGTGTAAATTTTCGAAGGACCTCTCTGGCAAGTAAAATCGGCCACTTTGTTTGTTGACATATTGCTCGATAACAAATGGCCACTCATCGGAAAAAACCAACTCACCACTTTCGTGCAAGCGTAGCAACTACTTCACTCTTTCGACTTTAACTTTTTTCTGTTGCGGTGTAAGATCGTGTGCTTTTTGGAACTTCAATGGCTTGAGCCCAAGCTCATTTTTCAGTATGTGTTGCATCCGTTCCAACGATATGTTGAGCTCACGAGCCATTTTTCTTCCACTTCGACGCGGATTTGAAGCCTTCACTTTCTGGACCATTTCTGCCGATGTTGCTGTTTTTTTATAACCACCACCATGGCGTTTTGCAACGCTGCCAGTATCACGGTAACGAGCTATGGTTCGAGACACAAATGATTTATTCGCGTTGAGATGCTGGAGGGCTCTAACGATAGCTAATTGTGGTTTTCCAGCCAAATATAAAGCGACCACACTATCACGTTTGAATTCCATCGCGGATAAAAATTTTTCAACACAACTGAGACGCAAATCGTTTAAGAGGCTTGTAAATAATAAAATTATCTGTCATGTGTCAAAATTTAAGCTCACTGTCATGAACGGTTTGGAAATTATAGCAGTCTGAAGTTGGTTGCAGTTCGAGTCATTCAGGGTGTAGAAACATAACAATTGGAAAAACTATCATTGCTATCTGATCGCCGTTATATCTTCATTCTGCAGAATCCAACTATTTGTAGTTTGCTAAGAAGAAAGTCGGACTGCAGGAAGTTCACCGATTATTGGTGCCCGCTTACACAGAATGTGCAATTTTTGTCAAAGCTCGTTGACTTCAGTTTCATGATTTTGGTGCTTATGTCGACAGTGGCTTTGTTAGCCAATGTGCCTTGGGAAGAATTATGGGGTCTCTAAGCTGTTTAGCCGCTGCCGTCGAAGTCTGTATCCTACTTTTGGATCTTACAACACCATCCTCTCCTTAGGAATGGGCAAAGTCTAAAAAGGTTACCAGTTTTCTCAACACTTCGAGCTGAATTCTGCTTCTTTAAAAAGTGTTTTTTCTGCTCATTGAAGCTCGATTTGTTAGTAATATATGCAACTACATTTTACGATATTTTTTAATTTAGATTTCAGGTTGTTAATGGATCAAGCGACAAAGGCTTTGGCCAAATCCCGTATGGTAAGTATAAAAACTCTGGAGTTTTCAAAGTTTTGCGACTTTTTCCCGTTTTATTCCCTCACCCGAAACATTTCGTTCAGTTTCCAGAAACTTGCTGAGATGAACTTTACAGCAAAGGTAGACATATTCAAATAATGACGTAACTTATGAATGGGAGTGAAGCGGTTGACCATTCAAAAGCTTTAGAGAAATCTACAAGGGTCAAGAAAGTAGTATGGCCTTTATCCCGTTTTTCTCTTACGTTTTCCACCATACTCATCAAATCAGTAGATTGTTACTTATGAGATACTCATTTATTTGCTTATACATAATCGAAAAGATGCGGATGTCCTTTGTACATAGATATAACGTTTTTCTTCAGCCAGGACAGAACTTATTTAATCGCCAAAATTTCCGGCTGGAACACGCTACAGTGTCTTGGAAGACGGAACGAAGATCTTAGATTTAGCTTATCTGAAAAAACACCACCACCAACCCCGCTATTAGCTTTAGATCCATCTGTGTAAAAGTGGATTGACTTGTCCTCCATGAAAGCATCTTCCTCCCTGAAGGATCTAGAGGGGAAGCTTACATGAAAGTCTTTGTCAAACCAAAGTTCGGGTATAGTGTAATCGATGTTCTCTGTGCGGATTCCTAATATATGTATTAAGAATATTAGCGTGGCCAAATAAATTATTTGTCAACTGTGTAGTCGCTTAAGGGCGAATAGCTGCAGTCGCAGCTGCTTGCCTGCTAAAGATATTGAGGGGTGTCAAGTGAATTAGAATATACAATACCGCGGTGGGAGTAGAACGTAGAGCTCCGTTTATGCATAGACATGCTGTTCTTTGGACTCTGCTTAGTTTTCTGCAGTTGATTGCATTGTTTAAGGCCGTCCACCAGACAACAACCCTGTAGGTGAGTATCGGTCTTATAGCCGAGTTACATAACCAGTGGGTTATGCGAGGTTGAAGGCCCCATTTGTTCCTAATGGCATTTTTGCAAGAGAATAAAGCTACCGCAGCATAGAGACTCTATCATTGGAATTTTATATTTCCTGGAAAAGATGACAGATCAGTTTTATGGGGGGCTTACTTTCAATCCACAGCTATCAATCCAAGGAGTTAATCTGTTAAGATTTAGCTGAAGGAGTTCTTTAATGGTATTCAGATGCTTACCTAAGACGGCTATAGAAACGAGATCCGCATAGGCAATCACCCTCCTAACACTAGCTTCCAGGTATATCAACAGTACATTAACCACTAAGTTTCAGAGAAGGTGAGAAAAGACACCGCCTTGCAGCGTACCTCTACTGCCACATATTTTAGCAGAAGCCACACCGAATCTGGAGTTGATTATCCTGCTATTTATGCAGCAGAAGACTGATCAACTCCCCAAGTGAGTCGTGAGTTGCCAGCGCAGAAGTGATTGCGGATATATTGACGTTGTTAAAGGCACCCTCTATGTCCAGGAAAGCGATCATTTTGTATTCCCTATATTATAGGGATCGTTCGCTGTGACTATTCAGTAAATGCAGAGCCGTTTCCACCGACTTTCTTTTACAGTAGGCATGTTGAGCCGTTGACAAAAGTCGTGGATCAATTTTAGCTCGTATATGGATATCAATCGGTCGTTCTAGGGTTTTCAGAAGGACGGATGATAGACTTATAGATCTGAGGTCCTTTGGGACAACATGAGAGCATTTTCCGGCTAAACAGCTCCTCATGATATTCTCTGAGAACCTTTGTAGCTCGGCAGGCATTATACCGTCCGGACCAGCAGGCTTGTATGTTTTGAAGCAATGCAGCGCCCAGAGCAGTTTGTCTCTTGTAATCAGGCCATGAATTTTGGTCACGGTTGCAGTATAGTAATTCTGTTTGGGCTGGTACTGGCCGCGAATTGGGAGCTACTTGAAAAGTGGGTGTCCAGTAACAGGTTAAGTGATTCATCACTTAAGATTGTCCAAGAGCCATTGGTTTTTTTTCAAACAGCTAGGCATCATAGGATTTGTAGAGAAGATTTTTCTTAGCTGCGATGCCTCAGGGGTTTCTGTGATTTTGTCACTTTGCGTTCCTCAGTTCTTTTTTGTATATTTTGATGGATTCTTTGTATGAGTCCCAGTCAGTTACTTTTCTTGCGCTTTTTGCTAGGTTGAAAAGTATTCTGCAAGTATTTCTAAGCAGTCCCAGTGCTGATGAAAAAGTTCTAGTAGCAAATGGGATTCCAAAAACGCAATTCGGGTTTAGGAAAAAGCACTCAACAAAACGCACTTCCGTTACGTAACAAGATTATCCAGAATTTAAGGGATAAGAAATGTAGGGTGGGATTTTATATTGACCTTGAGAAAACATATGAAGTTAAACTTTCCTACATGGCTTGTAGGAAACTGTTGGAAATATCGCTTTCAACAATTCAACGTTACCATTACTCATGTGTAGTTTTTTTTTTTTTTTGTTATAATGAGCGCGCGTTCAAGGGCTTTGTGTACCCTTAAAATGTTTGTACACAACGCAGGCGAAGGAATTTTAGGGAGGAAGAAAGGTCAGGTACCGATGTACATTGTTTTTAAATATTTGTAAGCTATAACGACCAGGAAACATAGAGATCGGCAGGACATTCCATAAGCGAGTTGTATGGCTTAGGAACGAATCACGATATTTTAGAGTACGTCAATCAATGGGCTTGAGGGTATACTGATGAGCATTTATAGCGAGACGGGTGTTACGGTTGAAAGTTTGAATGGGCGGAATGCTACTGGCGATTTCGATGGAGCACTGGTGGTGGAAATAGCGATAAAATAGAGTGAGATATGAGACATTAAGTCGGTGAATCCTTTTATAATGTAGAATGTCAAATTGATTTACTTGTCAAAATTCGTCACCTTTCTTTTTCCTTTTTTCGCTTAACCTTCCACAAAATAATTTTCTTTGAAATCTTTAATCGTAGTTCTTAATTTGTTAATTAGTTTTCTTTTATTTTCTAAACAGAAACTAAAAAGAACTAGCTACAAAATCGTACCCCTGTGGAGCTATGAATTCTGATAACTCAGAATCATTTCCCAATATTGTCGGATATTCTGCAGGGATCCATCCTAGAACCGATTTTGTTCAGAATATATCTATACGAATATGAATTAGATGCTCGACGAAAATTTGTTAAAAAAATTTTCGCAGATGTTGCTTTAACACTAGCCAGACCTTAACCAGATGCAAGACCTCATATTGCTTTTAACAAACTTAAATGAAAGGTACCTTTGCTGTTAGGCTACTTTGAAGAATGGGGACTTAAATTAAAGTTAAATAAATGTGGTACAACTTTTGGAAAGGGCACCGCTTAGCTGTAAAAGAAAGCAAAACAATGAGTCTGCAAATCGACCACCATTCCATCGTCCTGCGTTCAGAATTGAAATACTTTGGTGTACGAGTATACACGTACTTTCACAGCAGATTCCTTTTCAATAAACACGCTAAAAAGACATTAGCGAAAGTTAAAACTGTTTCCTCTACGTCAAAGTCATTATTACAGTTAAAAGCATTATACCCAAATACAAAAGTAGTCATATACAAAACGACCCATTTGGCAAACGTATTTTGTGTGTTCACAATCTCTCCTAGAATGGAAAAAGCGTTGGAAAAATTAGAAAATTCCAAAGAAGAATACCTAGATTCTCTTATGTATTGTGTCGAAGATCAGATAGGAAATGGTATCCACATAAACTTCTGTACGACATATGCAAGGCAACACCTCTTATCAATCTTACTTAAAAAAAAAAACAACTTCAACGAGTAGACCTTCAACCAAACGCACTTATTAAATATTTGTTGGACTCAAATGAAAGTGACTACCTTTTGTCATTTAACCTTCTTAATGAAAGAACCTTCCTCATATCAAAAAAGATGTGGGTAGAAGCCTTTTTATGTAAAAGCTTCACGGTCTAATTTGAAAGGATAGCATAATTCTAAAAATGCGACTACACTCATGCAGTAACATGAAAAATAAACCTTTTGGCCCATTAACATGCCCACATTGTATTTAATGTTTTGATTATATACGAGTAATATACAAATTTAAAGGTTAATTCTGTTTTGGATTAAATAAATACTGGTATACTAGCAACTAAGCAGAATACGTAAATCGTACACTCGAGCATGATAAGAGTGCATATCCTTTTTCCTTCTTAATATACGAGTGCTTTGAATAATTTTAAAATTTTAAATGTTTTAAATGTTTCCTTTTTCTAGTAATTTTTTTAGTTCTCATATTAATTGATTCAAATATGCCGGGAGCAAGTATACAGTGGAAAACTAATGTTATTATTAAATAATGAATGTATATCGATTTATAAGCTTATTCATTTATACTCGTATTCTTTGAATTATTTACCTTATAAGTCGGCTGCAATTATGTAAAATTAGATGTAAAAAGTATTATTATTGATTTTTTTAAAGTCTCAATAAAGAAAATTGAAATTAAATGGAGTCAGCGTGGGGTTTCTTGATCCGCAGTATTCTGTGATAGAAAGGGGGGGCTTGAACTTAAAGTTTTGTAATACACGACAGTAGTTCATTTGATTTTAACATACCACATGCAACGATGTACGAGAAGTATAAAGAAGACATGACGACGACGGAAATGAAATGTTACAACTGTCAGTGAAGAAGCAAGCGCGTTCCCGAAAGTCTCCGCACTAAAAAAAAACCCTTAGTGAACAAACTTCAGGTTGAGGAGATCGGCTATTGGTGCTATGTCTAACGAAGTTTGTCAAAAACTCCGGTTCAAAAAGCAATTGAGACTCAAGTTCCAGCCAAGATTCGAAAAAGAAGCAGAAAAAAAAATAATTAGATCACTCGAATGCAAACACATCAGCAACATCCTGGTCTCACTAGCGAACTTATCCAAAATGGAACGGCCTGTAGAATTAATCAAAGGTCCGGAAATTTAGCCACTAGCGGCGCAGTAGCAATGTACAAGTAGCTACGTTGCGTTGGGAGAAATATCTATAGGGTCTTCCAATAGGGATTTCCGAACTTTGACAGTTGATAGCGGCCATATTGTTGAAGCAACATTTGTCAAATTGACTGTTATTTATTCAGTCTGCTTTGCCAAATCATAAAATTGTTTTATCAAAATGGGTGTTCTGTTCGGGCAACGTTCCGCGCAATTCGCCCATTTTACGGTCGCCATAATCGTCATACCGAGAGGACTATTTGCAGTGTGGTGGATAAATTTAAATCCACTGGTTCGGTGAACGATAAAACAACACCCGTACGTCGACGAAACGCAAGATCTGCCGAAATCATCGCCCCTGTCCATGAGAGTGCGCCGGAGAATCCGAAGCAGTCGATTTCGCGTCGCTCACAAGAATTCAACCTATCGCAAACCACAACGTGATGAATTTTGATTGGTGACTGGGCCTGCACCCGTACAAAATTCATCTGACCCAGGAGCTGAAGGTAAACGACCATAGACAACGACGTGTGTTCGCTGAATGGGCTCTGGAACAGTTGGAAACTAACCCTAATTTTCATCGAAAAATCATCTTCAGCGATGAGGCTCATTTCTGGATGAATAATAATCCACATGAGATTCAAAAGCGTCCCCTGCATCCCGAAAAAGTCACTGTTTGGTGTGGATTTTGGGCTGGCGGCGTCATCGGTGCATATTTCTTTGAGAACGACATTGGCCAGGCCATCACCATCAACGGCAAGCGCTAATAGGTCAATGATTACTAATTTCTTTTGTCCTGAATTGGATGATATGGACCCCAACGACATGTGGTTTCAACAGGATGGCGCTACGTGCCACACAGCTCACGCCACATTGGAAAGTCTGCACGAGCGATTTGAGGGCATGGTCATCTCACGTGCAGGTGATGTGAACTGGCCACTGGCGCAGGTCTATGCGAATAAGCCACAAACCACAACGGCCCTCAAAGCCAACATAACCCATGCCATCGATCAAATTCAACCTGATTTATACGCCAGAGTCATGGAAAATTGGATATTTCAGATGCGCGCCCCACAGAGAAGCTGCGGCGGATAGTTGAACGATGTTATATTCTATAATTTCGATGGTATCTCCCACGCACTTTGTTTTATTTAAATTTAAAGCTAAGTGGTGTGGTGTCGCTGAAGCCTGCAACAGAATTTCATCATAATTGACAGTATCATATCATCCCATAAAACAGTAAGAGGGAACTTGCTAACTTTGCCCCCAAGTTCCAGTACTCGGAGAGCGTACTAATGCACGAATTTGTGAAGTCAAAAAAACTGTCGAAAGAATTTATAGAGGTCACTGTAATGGCTGAGTATTATTTGTTTGTTTACCGCTTATCAGCTCTATATGCAGAGATGTGCATAATGGGTTACGCAGATACCAAATCATTGATTATCGTGATAATTAATGGACGTGAAAAATTTTGTGTGGGGAAAGAATTAGAAACGATGTTGGAAATATTCCTTTCTTTGCATATAATTGACGTAAATTTACTCTTTAAAAAAGTCATGCATTCCAGAGTTGCGGAGACTTCTGGCAGAAGCCTGGAGGGATGGAGAAGAATCCATGGCACCAATCGGAAGAAGATTTGCATTCTCCAAGAAGATGGTTTTTGGAGCCATACATGCTTTCAAGAGGAAAACAACAGCAAGGAAGACAGGCTGATTACTAGAGTTTCGAAAGCTGATCCCTTCTTGACTTCTGCAGAAATTAAAGAAGTCGTTAGGCCTCAAATCAGCCAAGAAATATCAGCTAGAATCGTACGGCGAGGACTGCTCAAAAATGGTCTTCGTAGGTGCATTGAAAGAAGAATGCTGCATGTGTCGGCAGTCAACCTTAAAGAACGGTTAAACTTCGCAAGATTGCGTGCCAAGAAACCTATTGAATTTTGGAAAAAATTCTGTGTATTGGCGAATCCAAATGTAATTCAATGGGATCGGATGGGAAAGTGTACGTAAGGCTCCCCCCAATAAGGAGCTTAACCCCAGGTACACAATTAAAACGGTTAAGCATGGGAGAGGAAATTTAAAATTTCAGCTGCTTGGGATAGTGTAGGTCCGAAGAATTGCGTATCGAAGGCAATATGGACAGATTTATGTACAAGGACGTACCAAGAGATACGATGGTGTCCTACTGCTTCGAATACATGCCTGTCACGAATATTTTTCAGCACGGTAACGGAATGATTTGTGGGAAAATGTATGTTTTAACTGTTTAGCACAAAGTCCTGACTTAAACATCGAAAACTTATGGGCAGATGTGGAAAAAGATCTAAACGTGTAAAACCAAAAACAGCGGCAAATTTGTTCCAAGAAATTCAAAAAATATGGGAGAGCATACCTCCTTCAAGATGTCGAGCTCTTATGTTTTTTTTTTCCTTTCTAATTCATTGCCAGCTTTTTATTAATTTTTTTTTGTTTTTCATGAATTTGTTTATTTTATTGTTAGAATTAAAACTTAAATGAATAAATAATATTTATGTTTGAAGATTTTAAAATATAAAGTTGATTTTTTATGTTGTACCATTGAAGAAATAAATCAAAAACACAAAAGACAAAAGGAGCCGTTTCTAATTTTCTGACCGTCACTGTATATAAGTCGCCACTAGAACAGAACCAAATACATCCATCGAAGTACCAGTTTGAAGTGGAGATCCTATTCACAGCACCAGCAGAGTTAAAAGGACTGATTTCAATCACTATCCCTGTGAAGTTTACGATTCCTATAAACAGACTGGGCAATGTGATCTAAATGAAGAGAGAGATATAGCGAAAGTAAAGAGTGTTTTTTTAGAGGTTTGGTTTTTAAACTGGCAACACTGTTTCTACAGATTGTCAAATTGACAATTGAAAGTTGATTTGTGGTGCGGTTTGCCATTTTACGATGAATACATAGATTAACGCCAGAACAACGCATGCAAATTGTGCACGTTGTTATTTTCAAAACCATGGTTCGGTTCGCCAAACTTATCTTGCGCTACGTCCATTTTACGGTCGACATAATCGTCCATCTGAGCAAGTTATTCGGAAAAGGATGATTCGTTTTCGCACGACGTACACTGATCAGCATCCCCAAAGACGACAAATAGTGCGAACAGAGGAAGTTATTGCCGTTGTGGAGCACAGTGTTGAGGAGAATCCAAATGAGTCGATTCGCCATCGTGCACAGCAATTGGAGCTATGCCCATCCACTTTGTGGAAGATTTTGGCTTAAAAGCTCAGTAGATCCAGCCTGTGCAAGAATTGGAACTGCGTGACCATTATACGCGTGGTAGGTTCGGTGAATGGCCCGAAAACATAATTCAGCTTGATCATCATTTTCAACGCAAAATTTTGTTCTCCGATGAGGCTCATTTTTGGTTAAAAATATATGTAAACAAGCAAAATTAGCGAATTCGGAGTGGAGAAAACCCAGAAGCCTTTGTCCAGACGCCTTTACAACTATTAAAACTCACTGTTTGGTGTGCTTTATGGGCTGAGGGAATCATTCTTTAAAACGACGGCCAGAATGTTACCGGCAATGGAGAGCGCTATAGAAACATGATTTCTGACTTCTTCTTCGTGGAAAGCTTTGGTTTCCACAAGATGGCACAACACCATCAATTTATTGCGGGTAACATTTGCTGAGCGCATAATTTCGCGTAATGGACCTGTGAGCTGGCCTCCACGATCCTGTGACCTCACACCTTTAGATTACTTTCTTGGGGGTATGTGAAGTCACTAGTCTATGCCGATAAACCAAAGGCGTTGGACGATTTAGAAGTCAAGTCATTCGCCGTGTTATTGCTGATATACGGCCAAGTTGATCGATAAAGTTGTCGAAAATTCACTATTGCGTTCATTCGAGGTAGCCGTGGCACGCATATGCCCGATATCATATTTAAACACTAATGGCATAAAATTATCTATTAAATAAAGCTAATATATGATAGACATTAACATAAGCTTCAAGTGTTTTATTTCATATTGAATTTGTATACCCCTAAAAAAAACACCCTTTATTGTACAATCCAGTCAAGACACCGTCAGACGGCTACTTCATTAACCTTTTGATTTACTCAAGCAGAGATTAGAAACATCAAAGCCTATTAAAGAAAGAAGCGTACAGTATTGAACCTACTGCTACAAGTTGAGCCGTAAGTTAATTAGCGTCACAGGAGTTAATGTAACAAAGTCGAAGTCTTAAATTTGAACTTACGCAAGCTTACGATTTGATCAATTAAGTCGAAATAGCATAATAAGTTGACTATTTAAACTTTGGCTCTCCTTAAAGAACTGCGTCTGTCTACTGCCACCACTAAACCATCGTTAATTGTTTCAACGACCATCTGCAGTACGTCGCCAATGGCACTGTATTCTCACATAATTATTAAACCCAGAGGCTCTCGAAAATTCTTAACAGAAACGATAAAAAAAAAATAAAATAAAAAATAAAATCATCATCCACTCCAATGTACCGTGACACAGTTTCAAACAACATAATTCAAATATTCTATGCTGATGCGACAAAAAAATCAAAAATCACTCAAGAATCCAACCCCTAAAGAGGAATTTTCGTTGAATAATTTCCGGTATGGGTTGCAAAGAAAATAACTTTCCTTCAACCACCCACTAACTACCCACTTGCCATTGCCAGTTGTGCTTCCCACTTGTGTCTTATTCCGAGATTGCCGGTGTGCACGATAGTGTTGAAGTGAAAAAGGAAACCAACAAAACCCATAACCCCACCCATTTTTGCTGAGAAGAAAACGAACCCGGCACTTTTTTTCCAGCTTCAAAAAATGAGTCATCTCCAGGCAATTGGATGACGTTAAAGGATTTTTTTCCAGGAGAACTGAATCCGAACTATGACAAGCAACGTACGAGTATGATAGTAATTAAGGACAATACTTTGTGGCTTCTTTAAAGAGGAAAAGCAAACTGTTCAAAGGAATTCCTCTTCCTTCCACTTAATAGATCCCTATACATTAACTTAATCAGCATTAATACAGAAAATGAAAAGGGGACCAGGAAAAAACAGATGACCCCTCTACGCAGTGAAGCGTGTACCGGAATTCGAATACAAATCCAAATACAAATTCGAATACGAGTTTGAATATAAGTTCTAGTCCATGTCCGGTCCAATAAACACACTGGACACCCGAAAGAATCGAAAACAAACAAACAAAAAGCAGAAAAATAAGAAAGGACCCTCTCAAGTCTATAAATGAGAGGACCATGTATATGAGTAGAAGAAAAAAAAAAATCAATTACCTTTGCCATAATCGAATCCTAGAAGCTGGAGCAGTAACAGCAGCCTCTTCCTTCCCCTTCTCCTCCTGTGTAGGCCAAAGAACCCACTTCCTGCTCCTTCTTAAAGAAAATCAATCCAATTGTCCTGTGGCTGTGGATGTGGATGTGGATGTGGATGGTAGGAGAGAGAGCAAGGAATTTCCTGGAGAATTTCTCAGGATCTAATGTACAGATTGTGAAGGTAGGCGCAGAGAAGAAACTCCCAAAGAAAAATGTTATCCTTGATTTGTTTTGTTGTTGTTAGAGATGGGAAAGGAGGATCAAAACGACAAAGAGGTCGGCCCTCTATTTTTGTTATGCTTTTCGCCTTCTCACAAGAAAGGACTCACACTCGCACTCGTATTCTTAGCTCACACCCGTACTTTTACCCGCATTCGTGCTCCTATTCCTATTCCTACTCCTACTCCTACTCCTACTCCAACTCCTACTCGTACTCGTACTCGTACTCGTACTCGTGTATCTTTTTCTGGTTTTTGAAGTTTGAAAATTTAATTTTAGCAAAACAGATGTTACGACAGAGCACACTTCTTGATCCTTTCTTGTAACCATAGACGAAGACGCACTAACTAAATTTGTCCTTTTTGCTATTCAAAAGGGACCAAACACGCACACTCATTCCAAAACTGTTACACACATTTACGCTTTCACTCGTCGCTATTCTAATTTGAAAAACGGTTTTTTCGGTTTCATAACATTTTTTAATAAAAGCACACCGGACATTTGAGATTTAAGAAATATTTTCGAAATTGGATTTTGCCGAATCTAAGACACACACATAGCACAGAGTGGTTTGAAATTGATTTTAAAATTTTCCCAATAAATTTTGATATTTTTGTTAAGTACAGCTTCTTTATGGATTGTAACAGTAACTGTTAATTCATCTCACTTCCATAGAGTACCTGGTTTCTGGTTTCTGGTTTCTGGTGACGCGCAACACTGTTCCGTACTCCTTTCTAGACCAACTTCGGAAACTCAACTGAGTAAGGAATTCCTGTGGAAGCCGTTTGTAAACTTAGCTTCCACAAGAGAATAGAGTGGACTTGAGTGCGGGGGCGATTCGGCCGATACGTGGTTTGGTTGGTAACATGCAAGAGAGTATTGTAGTTGTGCGTGCGCTTAGCTTCAGAAAAGCCAAAGTAAGTTCGCCGATGTAAACAACAGTTGGATAAGAGTTGGGGAATCGGAAAAAGCTTGAAATGGAACACTGTGCCTTCTGATGCAGGGTTGCCATGAGTTCAAAACTCATTTCAGCATGATTGAAACTCGTGCATCATCCCCCAGTATACATAGCTTAGAACGGGTGCATGGTGGCTAGGTGTTATACGTTTAGAGTACCACATATATCGTGGTTATTTTACCCTTACCAAGTTGTTACTGATCTCGTCCAAACGCACTTGGCTTACTTAACTTCCAAGCACGAGTGATGAACAAGAAGAAAATAGCAACACACTACAATGCTTCATTGGGTATGACTGAGCCTTAGAACGAAGACATACGATTAATGATTTTACGCAGCTTTCATCTCTTCGAAGCGTGTTACTAACTCCGATATAGTAAACCCCTTTCAGTCCTAGGGATCATAGAGAGGTACTAGCTTTCCAAGTTGAGGCTCACTACCCGATCGCGTAGAAAGGAAACTGTTACCAAACAACCAAAGCCGGATACGGAGGAACTTACAGATGATGGGTCAAGCAAACGGAATATAGACAGCGTGCACCTGCAAGATTATCTTGTGTAAGCCAGATTTAACCAAGGATAGAGCTGTGATATATTAGTGGGGATTACTACCGACAACTTACATATGTAATATAGGTAAGTATTACTTATTTACCCACCATAGATCTTGACGACGACACCAAAGACAGCTTCTATGAGCTACTGGACCAAACATACGATCAGCACCTCAGATATGAATCTATGACGAAACCCGAATCTAGAAAATGGTACTATTCCGAAGTCTAGGCTGACGACACCACCTCAAATAACTGGTTACTTTGCGGCTTAACAACATCTCAATATTAAGAAGTCCAATTGCCCGATCATGATCAACCACCTCGACTAGATTAACCATATTGAAATCGATGCAAGGGGCCTCTCCATTGTGATGGATGCGCAACCATTCGGATGTCCAAACATTGTCCTAAATCACTACCTTGGTATAAGCAAGTTACGGTTGCGATATTCCGTAAGGCAAAGTAAGTACTGTGACATAGGTCTTCCTTAATCTACAAAGAGGTCCTATTCTGTCAGCATTAAATTCTGAAGACCAATAGCAGCGCTGTCAAAAAGCCATCAGAGATTCCGTGTCTGATGTATTGGGTTTTCCTTGGCCAACTCGACGTAACTCCTCGTTTGACCAAAAATGTGGGCAATTACATGGAGCGAGATACATATAATAGGGCTCGTGTACGAGCGATGCTGCGTAGAAGTAGTTCTACGAACGGAAGGCATACTGGTCTCTGAAAAGGAAAGCGAAAGAGTATTATAAGCGCTAAGACACAACATCCACACCTCCGAAAATCCGATACGAAAACAGCTTCCTGGCCCCGAAAACTGGAGAATACCTTATGTCCTATTCACCGTTTGGTGACAGGATATTGACCGCGTGGTGCAATGTGCTACCCGCCAAACTACGAGGTGAACATGACAATGACGACTTCGTTAGCAATGATGCCTTACAGAAATACTAGTATCTTGATCGTTATAGGAGATTTTAACGCGAAATTAAGCAACGACAAAACCTAACTTGTGATGTGACCACACCGCAGCACGGACAGAAGAAATGGCTTTTGCAATGTCAATCGCCTGGTCAATAAACGCACACTAGTTGACCGCAAGAATTGCCACAAGGTCAACAGGATCTCGACTGTTCGACAACGTACATCCAACTATATCGATCGCTTTATTATAAGTCAACGCCTTAAAAATTGCATATAAGACGTTTGAAACAAACTTAGAGCTCACATCGGAAAAGGGAGTGACCGCCATTTTATAGTAGTTATACTACGTCTGCTAACAAGACATAAGGGTCATCCTGCCAGAAGTGGAGAAACGATGAACAGCTTGCTCCTGAGCGTATTGACGATAGAGGGGGAAAAAGCCGTCCGTTTTCTATAATATTACTAAGCATCTCGTTGGTGATCAATGTTCCAAATTAGTGCAAGGATTTCGAACACTTAAACACTTAGATAGTACCCATTTGGACCCAAACTTCCGTAGCACCGTAGCAATAACACATTCGCATCTCCCCCCCCATTAACAGTGAAATTACATCTGCGATAAGGTCCCTATAGAAAAACAAGGTAGTTGGCACAGACGGCATTCCAGCGGACCTCTTCTAAACTGCGCTAACATATCGGCAGAAATCCTTTAGAGCAAGGAAATCGAAGTCTTTCCCATAAATTGGAGGAGAGGAATGATTGTTAGGTCCCCCCAAAAGAAGAAAAACCTGTGGAATATTGCAAACAGAGAGGTATGCGGATCGCATGAAAAAGCATCTTGATGAGTCGCTTGAAATCGAACTGGATCCTCTTACATCAACCATTATAAAGGCTACTTACGATGACTGTCAAATTTATGGCTTACACATGGTAAAGTTCCAAATAAATTTGAAGTTCATATTGGAATACGACAAGATTGCAGTCTTTCGCCGCAGGCTCCTCTGTCTGGATGAAACATGGGTCTGAAATGGACTATGATATCATATCTTTAACGTCTGGACTATGCTGATGACTTTTGCCTTTAGACATTTGATATTAGACCTCCATCAGTTGGCCCACAACTTTAAGTCGGAGGTGAAGAAAGTAGGGCTCAAACAAATGCTCTAAGTACTTCAATTCCTCAGCATAACATCAGCGCCGCTTAACACAATGCTGTTGAATAGCAAGCCACGAAAGTAAGCGGCATTGGCTTAGCACCGAACTAGATGTGTCAAGCAGAATTGAGAAGGCTGCAGTTGAAACATCGAACAACCCCATGCTAAGTCGAAATTCAATGGTTTCTGTTGGTTGCTCACTTGTATATCGTTCCATAGCAAATTTTTCAAATCTTGCTTATGAACATTTTCTACATCAGTCTTTGCCAATAAGACCGAAACAGTTACGGCTAGTTATTTCCTTGACAGCATGCCGCCAATAGCTGCTATTCGATGGTAAGAAAACATCCTTTACCCAATTTTCTGCATACATATAGTATAGATACGGTGAAACTCCGTCCTTAGAACCTTAAGCAATAAGATACTATTAAGGGTGTATGGCAAGCCTTTTATCTACTAAAACTTTATGTTAAACGCCCCTCCATAACAAAAATGCTATCGGATAGTTTCAAATTTCCACAACTCTACGTGATTTGAATGCTTGTTCAATTCCAGTGACATCGTCACGTCACATTGCGCAGTTCGAATACGAGTTTGGAACAAGTAGGAGCATACTCTTAGCTCTCCCGTGGTCATGGTTCCGTTGTGGAAAACGGGACTGCAGAAAAATGCCATACATCACACAAACCCAATATCTAGTTTGAATTCGCCGAATGTCTCCACAGCAATGGAAGCTGATTCATTTGAATGTCCTGTGCAGCAAAAATACCAAATTAACGGTCTATTACTTGAGTATAGTATACGGGTATATGTATAAGATTGTAGCTGGTGGATTTCGCCCCTCCTCCCTAATGACTATTTTGTGTTTACATTTTAATGCACTTGCGCATTGGAGAATTCTCTCTTTGGAGAGCCCACAATTTACCATCCACATGTGCTAAGCACATCTACTTCGTAGAGGGGTATAGTCGTAAGTGTTACAGGGCAGTACTTTGCATGGAACTATGACTGTGAAGAGATTCGCGTGCGAAACCGGCTGCAATTTTAATTCAACTTTGTTCCATCAATTGAACTGGCACTGAATCAATGAAAAAGCTCGTCAAGTGTTTGATACAAAAATGCCAGTAATACCGATATTCTTCAGAGTGTGAATATGTGGCTCGTGGTAGAAGTGTGCATCTCCTCTTCGTAAGAGCTCAAGAGGCATATCTGCACTAAACCCAACTTCTCAAGGCTTTCTGGTTCACACAAATCGGCGAGTACCAATATCAGCCAGGCAGATCGGCTATAGACCAAATTTTCAAACTAAGACAAGCACTGGAAAAGACCAATTAATTTCAGATTTAAACCCGCTATCTATTCATTAACATCATCTACAGGGCCGAATTCGGAATCCCACCAAAACTTGTTCAGCTATTGTTGAAGCACTGCAAATGTCAACACGGAAGGCATTATCTTTAACAAGTCTATCCAGCTGTTGGACAGAGACGTCAGCGGTCACTTCTACTGCGCCGCCATAGAGGCTGTTTTCGGCAATCGAAAAACAAGCGTAACCGGAAAGATCATAATATCATCGCTGTAAGAACAGCTCCAATATTCTGCTTGCTCGAACGTTCCAGGAGCCAACATCGACCCAGACCATTACTTTTCACCATTCAAGGTCCGAAGACGAAAGACATCGTATCTGATGTATTAGGTTTCATCCGGCCACAACAAAATCCCTGGCGCTACAAATGCTTTCAATCTTTTCAAATATGAGCTAAGAAGACAAGAGGAACACCGGTTTTTCAGAACAAAAAGGAAACCAGTAGGTAAGCGCTCTTTTAAAGCCATGCACGCAAGCTACTGAAGAAACGATGTTCGAAAGTTCTACCAAAATATGTAAAGAATTTCCCAAGGATTGGAATTCCGAACAGAAGGACGCAGATGTAAGAATGGAAATGTAATAAAAGAGTCACAATCAGTTCTGCAGAATTACTTTGGCAGACTGTTTAATGACGACCAACATTCCGCTTTCAGTCAGAATGATTTACTAAGCGCGAAGGATGATCGACATTTTCGTTCACCAGTCTGTTTGTTAAGTTTAATTCCATTGCCGAAGAGCTAGCCTCTCTGTTTAGAATGATCCTTAGCCAGTTATCATTAAACAACGTCATCCTCCATCCGAAAGCTAATTTACAATTTCAACTGATAGCTCTTTGGTCAAGGGCTATTCCTCAAATTCCAGATAAGTACTTGAAAGTGTGAAAATACACAAATACACAAATCCGCTGATCCAGATCCTTTATCATTGGTTGACGTCAAGGCCTACTTCATATTCATTATAAACTGTAAACGTTCAAAAATACCGATGTTATCGCTCTTTCTTTCATGTGTGCAAACATGTCAAGCATGTTTATAGTCCTTTGAACGCCCGATTATTACAAAAATTAAATACTCAGAAGATCCGGTTATCATCTTCTGAAATTAAAGGCTGTCAGCGGTAATTTATATTATAAATTAAAGTGCTTTCTCCATATTCATTGCGCTGAGTCTGACTCTCTCCCACAAAGCATTCGTCCTCCCACGACATGGTCTTCTTACTTTTCTGTAGGGTTTTCATATTCGAGGGTTGTCTGAAGATGGCAGCACTCGTCAACAGAAGTTAGGGAATCTGTTTGCTCGTGTTTTGAAAGCTACTTACCAAAATTTCAGTCACTTCGGATGAGCCGTTTCTGTTGGACAATCGATTGAGTGAGTCAACGTGAGTTTTTCTGGGAAAATGGAAAAAATTGAGTATCGACCTGTCATTTGTTGTTGAAGCGCAATACGTCAAATTAAAGACGAATTGGACACTATGGGAACTCTGCATCAACATTAACCACAGTGAAATTTTGGGCAACTGAATTTACCCGTGCAGACATTACTGAGATCCAGGAAGTTCGCTGGATAGGATCAGGAATGATGAAAAATAAGGAGTGCGATATACATATACCTATTACAGTTGCCACAAAAGGTTGCACATACTAGGATGAGGATTCGTCGTGGGAAAGCGGCTGAGATCGAAGGTCATCGATTTCAAACCAATTAGCGATCGCCTTGCTGTGATTCGCATCCATACCAACGTAGCTGAGGACCCTATCAAAGAGGATTTCTACGACCTCTAGGACGGAGCCTGTTCGGAGTACGATGTTGAAATCGCACTCGGAGACCTCAATGCCAAAATGGGTACGGAGGCCAACTTTGGCGGAGAGCCTCCACGAAACGACAACAGATAACGTCTTCCGGTTCACTGACTTTAAGGCAGGTAGTAATACGGCGATAAGTAGCATAATATCCCCTCATAAGAGAATCCACACAGCAATCTGCCTAACTCCGGACAGTAGAACAACAACCAAATTGACCACGTGATGATTGACGCAACACACTCGTCAAACATCCTCAATGTGCAAACATTTAGAGAGGCAAATGGCGACTGTGACTATTAATTAGTTGCAGCCGATTCAGAGCTTGACTATCTAATGAAAGAAGGTTGAGCCGAACAGCAAAAGGGAGGCACAACATTAGATCCCTAAGCACACCAGAGACTACATGAAGCAACTGTGTTATAATGCTGCACTACTATTCAGAAAGTAGCCAAAGCAACTCTAGGCTACCATGCGCCCCCGACAAGAAAGCCATGGTAAGATGACGAGTGCATGCAGAAAAAGAAGGTAACAGATGAAGCTTATAAGAAGACGTTGCAAAGAACAATCCTGGCAACGTAGGATGAGTACGGAGCCAGAAAGAGGGAGGAGAAAAAGTTACTACGAAAAAAGAAAACAGCCTTCGCAGTATCCCAGTTCAAGGATATTGAAGAGAGCAGGAATAATAACAAGATGCGAAACTTCAAAAAAGCTAAAAGCCTAAAAGTCGGGCATTTCGAAGCATAGCGCACAAAGAAGCCGGTATAAGACTTTTTATACTGGCAGCGCTATCATAAGTAACAACGTGTCAGCCTTTCAACACAACACTTGTTAATTGGACGAAAGCGCTTACAGTTTACGATTCAATAGTACTAACGCCGAATATGTGCATTACCGTTTATCTGAACCGAAAACCCAGTTCCAAAAAGCGAAGTTTACGGCATTTGAGGTACGAGTACTTCAAAAATACGTTGTCTTTTGAGACGGAAAAATGCCATTCCAACTCAAAGGTTTGCTTTACAGACAGACGTGCGTGCACCTCAAACAGAGACATCTCGTAATGTTAAATGTACAAAAGGTATTTAGGATAACTGATAACGACAGTAATGAAACGGAAGTGAAGTGTACAGCAACATATGACCTAATTCGGAGTATGTACATGTCCTTTTAGAGTATCCATCCCTTCAAGTTAAATTTTTGGTGTTGCCAAGTATGTACGAGTACATACGAGTATAAAGAAAGTCATGAAATCCTACTTGAAAGGCGAATGGTGATCAAGCTACAGACGAGGTTATGGGGAGGTTCAGCGGTGGCTGAATAGGATCCAGTTGATGTTGGTGTTACATTAAGACAGGTAGACTTTGATGATGCAGACCCTATTGAGACGTATGCTCGGCAAAGCAAATGAGATAATCCTACAATGGACACTCTTTCCAATATCTTAACGCTCTGACCGATGCAAGAAAGCAATTAATTATTGCGGGGAAATACGCGACGTACGTCTACCACAAAGCATTGCCCATTACTTAGCTAATTAGCTACAATCGCACATTGATTGGTGTCTATATACATATTTGTAGTTGTGGTCATACATTCCTCTGCTTTATTGGTCCTCCTAACCTAAGGCTTAGTAGGTCGAAACCCGACATAAATTCAATCAATGAACGTCCCAATTTTTGGTTGTTTAATCCTTTCAACCCCAGAGCAACCAGAGAGCAACTTCACTTATTTGTCGCTTAGATACCAGAAGCTCTGATTTTGTGTTAAATTTTAGTATGGACCACCAGGTGAATATTTTCGAAAGGGAAACCAAATCAACCCCCGCAAATTTTACAAAAACTGTTAAAGTAACAGCGCCTTGTAGTGTGACAATCACAGCGTGAAACAATTCATTTTAAAAGTTAATTAAATAAACTCAAAGTGATGATCAAACAGTTTTCTACAAACAATAAATATTAAATCCAGATAGAAAGTAAGTTTTTGTTTTGTACTTTATATGAAGGCTGATTTTCTTGCTTTTAAATTGTTCAGTGTTCTATTTTTGACAGCTCACGCGTGATTCGTGGCATATGTCAAAATTAAACATTAGCATTGCCGTTCTATCATGGAAAGACTTACACCCGAACAACACTTACAAATTATTGAATTTTATTATCAAAATTCGAGTGCTGTGAAAAAGGTTTTTGACGCACTTCGACCATTTTACGGTCGTCATAATCGACCTACAGAACAAGCAATGCAAACCATAGTGACCAAATTTCGCACCAATTTCACGCTATTGGACATCAAGCCACCAACCCGTATACATAGAGTGCGTATATTGCTGCTGTATCCGCCAGTCTTAATGAAGATCGTGATTTGTCCATTTGTCGCCGTTCGCAGCAATTGGGATTATGTTACTCGACTACGTGGAAGATTTTACGCAAAGATGTTGGTCTAAAACCTTGCAAAATACTGCTCGCACAAGAAGTGAAGCCGAACGACTTGCCACAGTGTCGAATTTTCGGTGAGTGGGCCTAACAAATCTAGATCCGCTTTTTTATCGAAATGGATATATTAATGGACAAAACGTCAGGCAATACAGGAGCTGTCAATGTACCCAGAAAAAATGCACTGTTTTGGGCGGTTTATGGTCCGGCGGAATCGTTGGCCCTTATTTCTTCAATGACACCCGCTATCGTTCAATGGTTTTCAATTTTTTTTTTGCCCAAAATGCACGAACTGAACTTGGTCGACATGTGGTTCCAGCAAGACGGCACTACACGCCACACAACACGCGAATCGATGGACCAATTGAGAAATGAGTTCGGTGAGCAGTTTATCTCTCATTTTGGACCGGTGAATTGGCTGGCTAGACCGGGGGGATACGTCAAATCACTTGTATATACCGATAAACCAGCGTCAATTAGGGCCTTGGAAGGCATCATTACACGTGTTACGAGTATTAGCGAGATACCAGCTAATATGCTCGAAATAGTGATACGATATTGGACTCCGTATGGAATAATACTCTTTAAAAAGTAAATGGCAAGCATTCATTTATCAACTCAAATAAAAATTGTATACACTTTTGCAATTTTCCTGTTTTTCTTTGACAATTCAAAACCAAACACCAAACACTTCAAAAATCATGAAATATAAAGTAGAATTTTTTTTAAAAACGGAAAAGTTGCTTGTGGCAACTTTAGGGAATTATTTTATTATTACTTTTTTCCGTAAGTGAGCACAGGAGAAAGGACTGTCCAAGCAAGAAATTGCCCGAATTTGGGTATATTTTTGCTGAAGAATCAAATGGTGCTGAAGAGGAGCACGTTTTCGGATTATTGGAGCAAAATTTGAAAGGTATCGTGGAAAGAGGAGAAAGTGTAGTGATTTGTCTTCTTGAGAATGCTATGAAAATGCCAATGAAAAAATTGATTTGATATCCCTTATACGGAGATCTAGACAAGTTCTGAGCAATGCTTGGGAAGAGATTTTGAGCGTAGATGACATAAAATCTGCAATAGAATGCAAGCTCGAAACCGGAGCTATCGATATTATCAAGGAACAAACTAATTTGTTTGGACTACAGGGGTTTGGCATCGAATTGATTTGCACGGAGAAGGAAATCAGGTGCTATATAGAAATTCTTTTGTACTTAGGTGGTGTAAATGTACCCCAACTCAAAATGGTGTCCAGTTTACCGTCATTACAGATCCCTTAGCACGTAATGGATTCGACAAAATTAACAATATGTACGCCCTTTGTTAAATAATCTCAAAGAAAAATTTAATATGTTACCTCAGAACGAACACCAAAGTGATGATGAACTAGTAATTGCGTTTAAAGGTGTATTTGAATGGGGCATTTGGTATGGTATACGATTTCACACTCTTATGTTAGTGATGGCACCTGTCCTTATTGACCAGGAATATCTTCGGACGCAGTCCTTTATCTAGCCACTACTCTTCCTAAGCATCGAAACTTTGAGCTCTATTTCGACAATAGGTTTACATCAGTAAGCCTCCTTATACGAGTAGCTTTGAAAGAAATAGGGATATTTGCGACTGCTACCGTCCGGAAAAAAAACGATTGGAAATTGTGACTTATTCTCAGATGCTAAATTGAAAAAACGGGGAAGCAGAACTTACGACATCAAATGTCAAATCAGTCACAACTTATCGTTTCAAGCTGGTTTGCCAACAAAGCAGATCAATTGTTATCTTCATGCGTTGGAGATCAACAAGTTGGGCTTTCCAAGCTTTGAAGCGCACAATGAAACAATGAAAACATTGATAAAAAAAAAAATATCCTCATAGGATTGCACAAAGTAAGAAAACATACATCTGCCGTAAATTTTTAGCTTCTCTACCGGAAGCATTTTAACTTGCTTTAGCCTAAAAGAAAGATCATGCCATTGATTAAATTTCAATGGGAAATAGCTCATGTTCTTTTGCAGTCGAACGCTTCTTTCTCAGCTAATATTCAAAAGAAACGAGGACGCCTTTCAGCCTCAACTATTTCAGATAGCGAAAGTCCGACTTCTTACCCTAATTCTCGTTCGATCAATGTTTCAACAGCACAAAGAATATAAGTTTACTCCTCCTAATATAAAGGGCTATGATCAAAATGGAAACTGGGTTGTGTTTGGTGAAGGGGGCGTTATATGCTGTGTAATGCAACTCCATTATCAAAATGTCGAAAATGTGATATATATCTTTGCTGTAATAACTACAAGAATAGCTTTTTGTCTTTTCATACATAACTTTTATAAGGTTCAAACGGAGTGGTGTGACCACTGAATTCTTTGCGCAAAAACTCCTTGGTTATGTAGAATATTACATAATGGAAACGTACAAAAAAACTTTTTGGACAATTTGCAAAAAATTGAGGTCGAAAGGGTTAAGAAGGTTTATAAACTTTTTGCCATTTTTAATAGAGTCCAAATTTCAACGGTATAGACGGACTGGAATAATTTAAGCCGATAAATGTATGTACATGTATGTAGCCCATTTATTGGTTGAGAATGTACATAACTTTCTAAAACAACACTCATCATTTACTGCTTTCTCGATTGGCTACGTAGCAGCTTTACAAGTTGGGCCCATCCTGGTCCCTGTGGACTCTAATTTTTTTATAAAACCAATAGACCTAAAACCTCTTCCCAAGATAACCGATTTGTAGATATTACTAACTATTTTGAAGTATATTTGCCGTATTTTACCGAGATTTTTGTAGAAATACCTGCTTTAGAACTTCCAAAGTACTCCTAAGTTATGCCATCCGAATCACGCCGCAATATTTGGAGATGTCCGATATGATAACACCAGCGCACTTGTTTAAAAATCTCCAGTGGCTATCCGTTAGAAATAGAGAGTTTATTTTCCCCTATTCCTAAGTAAGACTGACACCCAGTAAATCCAAACCTGGTTCTGCGCCCATAGTGACTTTTAGACCTATTGTGATTAAGTTAACCCCTTAAGTACGACTTGACACTCATCTGTAGACAGCAATACCCTCATCAGATATTGATCTCATCACCAGACGTCCTGTGCCCTTAAATGCAGCTAAAACTTATACCTACCTACAACCACCCCAAAAGCCCGTTTCCTCCATGTTCTTGGATATGTCTCTGTAGATATACATGACAAGCTCGTGTCTATCTTGTCGATCCATCTTAGAAATATGTACATAGGTAGTTAGAAATCAGAAAATGAGTTTCAGTTATTGAAAGTGATCCGGTCAGCCATCAGAATTGTTGAACTTCAGCTTAGGTATTCCTATCTCGTTGGATTGTGTTTACTTTGTTAGACACAACGGGACCCTATCATACTTATTTCGGTTATTAACAGCGAATCTGCATTTATCTTCTTCGTTTGAAAGATGTGCTTCATATCGTTAAGTCGCGTTCACATTGCATTCGCAATACTGAAGTTGGGCGATACACCTGACACAGAAGGTACTAGGTAGTTACAGGCCACACAGGATATTAATTTTTCAGTTAACTGTCTTCGAACCAACAAATATCTCGCACTAGCTAAGAGAAGGGGTATCCATTGCAATAAAAACGCAAAACTAAATGGTGTTTACATTCTTATTTATTAGCTTCATGAACGACTGCACATCCACCCGTTGTTGCATTAAATTTGGTCTAAAAACACTAAACTCCTAGGAAATCAGCGGATTGGAACCCATGCCTCCAAAACCTCACCATACTTTTGGCGTTCTGTAATGAAAAATTTGTGTCCTCAAGTCAGATTTAGCAAAGGATATCAATTTTACTAACGTGGGGTTGGGAAATCTTCTGGATGCAGTTGGATGTAGTGACGAAGCACAGCATCACGATCGGCCATATGTTGGTCACGCTTCTTGTCCACATATGCGCCAAGGCTACCGCCAATCAGGGTGAAGGCTATGTGCTTCTGGATACCTATAATCGGAACAATTATCAAATTAATTCTTGTAAACAAATGAAAAGGTTAGCTGCGAACCAGAGCAATGTTACGTCATGTTCGGTGCTTTGCAATAGGTCGCACTTACCTGACCAAATGGGCTTCTTGAAGGCATAGTTTAGGAATAAAGCAAGGCCGAAACCAGTTAATGCACAGGCAGCTGGATTGAAGATTGCTGTTAGAAAAGGTTTCTCCCTATCGAATCGGTTTTCGAGGAGTTCTAGTGGCGCAACCATTTTTCAGCAAACACTCAAGCAGTTCGAATTGAGGCAGACGAGGAAAAAATTGGTTTGAACTGTCAAATATATGTCAGTAGAGTTGATGTCAAACTGAAAACGAACACTGAACTGTACTATTGGATTCTGATCTATTCACAATTACTTTTCAGAATTTTTAACTACAGTGTGTTACAGTAACAATTGTAACAAACAAAATTGAATGTCTTAAAATATATCTCAATTTGCCACATATCGTATAGTATGTGTAATAAATTTACGAAATTGAAGTGTTTCTTGTCTCTATTTAATACAACAAGCTTGTTTTGTTCTCCCGAATTGTTAGATTATGTGATTTTGCTAGGATTGGTGTACAAGAACTTTTCATTTCCTTCAAATTTTGGTTTCAAATGTCCTTTCTACAAAGCTCTTTTAAATAGGTCTTCCATTTAAGTTGACTTTACGCTCAAAAACAATATATCTAAAAGAGAAATGTATATTGGTAGATGTCATTATATTTGTTTTGTTTATCGGCGTGTTGACAACTTATTCAAGCCTTTGGAAAATGAATTCTTGCTTTCGACATTGAAAACCTGTTTCACTGCCATTTTCAACAATGGTGGAATATCAAGAGAATCTGGTGACAAAAGTTAAACTTCCCAACATAGGCTCTTTTTCTTCTGTGGAGGAGTGAATCTCTTTTTTTCGGACTTGGGCCAACGATGCTGAGGTTCCATTCGCCTGGCATACTTTAATCAACCCAAATTTTGGAGATGTGTTGATGCATTCTCCGTATCCAATAATCAGCTACTGCTTTTAACAGCTTGACAGTTAACGTCCCGCAGCTTTGTTAAACTAAGCCTTGGAAATTGCTGTCCTGACTTCATCTTGGTCGGGCGGGCGGAAATTTTATCTGTTTTCGTTCAGCTTGAGTGATTTACCCTGCACATCATTACCAATTAACAGTCTGTAGGAATAATCTTCCAGATCCTCAGCACCGACTGTGATTCTTCTCTGTGGTTTTCTTCTATATGCTTGCATATTTCTATACGGGCTTTTCAGCTTTGATGTTTATTTGTTGGTAAATTTTCTAAACTTCATTATTCTGGTAGCATCTATCAAATGCCTCGAACGAGCGCTTCTCATGCCCCTTCTTTTTTCTTCTGAGGAGTCTATGTTTTTCTCTTACCGTCTGCTCGCAGAGCTCGCAAGCACCTCTCGTTCTTTTCTGCAGGGCTACCCTGTACATCTGATGTTTTTCTAGATTCGGCGGTCTGTTTTCATCATTAAACCAGAAGCCTCTTTACATCAGTGACGGCCTCCCTTATTGCTCTATGGCAGTGATGCCACTGGTCTTCTAGACTTGATACTGGCGGTATCGGACTTCGGAACTGGCGGTATCTTGCGATTTTAGCCGTACGACATTGAACTTTCTCACAATGTTTCGCTGGCCTTAGGCTGTTACGGATATCTACATTGCTACAACAAGATAATGGTTGTATTCGATGTCAGCTGCTCGGAATGTTTGCACATTTAATACACTGGAGAATCGCATTGCGTCGATCGCAATATGATCAATTTGGTTGATGGTTTGTTGATCAGAAGTCAGACAGGTCCCTTTATGGATAACAAGGTGTGTGTGCTGGCTAGTTACATTATACAATATACAGGCTGTGTCGGTTACCGAAGAATCCCCTCCTTGTCGTCATTTTTAAAGCATTGCTCATAGGTTTTTTCGAGGAGCTACTAGAAGTGGGGGTTTATGAGGCTTATGTTGGCGAATTTATCCTTTATTCGAATCGTCGTCAGGCGTTCGTTCACACGTCTGAAACTCAAGATTTGTTCTCCAAGACTTCCTTTTACGACAAAAACGCATCCAAATAAACATTGTGACTTCAGTCCTTGTTGCGCCGGTTGTCTGAAGCAGTCTCCATAGTATTGTATTGTAGATACCACAGTTGTTCATCCTCCTTTTGTCCGGTCCATCCCATCGCACTTCTTGAATGGCGGTTAGGTCTGTTTTGTAGCAGTTGTGAGACGTTTTGAGTGTATATTATAGCTTGCCATTTATTTATGTTACATTCGCGGAAATATCTTCGGCACCAAGTGGAAAGCCTTTTTGGGTCGTGCAGCGAACAACATTCAGAGGGAGAGAAAATGTGCCGAAAGCTTTGATGTCATCTGCATATGCTGATATAAACGAATTAACAACGGTTAACGTTGTCAATTGACAGGATGGCTTCCTTGAATTACGCGGGAGGGGGCGCTTATGGTTTTAAATACTAAATAAATCGCATAGTTATTCAAAAAGGTTAGAGAATTATTAAAATCTACATCGAAGCGTGATCTCAGATAAACGTTTCGTAGTCAATTTATCTTATCACCAATTGCACGTAATTCTTTATTATACCAGGATGAAGATGATCAGGAGTTCTTCTAGGACACAAATGTTGGTATAAAAATAACAAAATCCATAGAGAGAGTCGAAATTGGCCTTACATAATATGCTGCATGGAAATTGAAGCTACAGACCTGATCAGTAAGCAGAATTGTAAGGCTGTTTTCATACGAAACCATCAAGAATAGGGGTGGTCAAGCTGTCTTCCAAGATTGTTGGTAATATTTTTTAAGTTGAAAAAAGACAGAGTCGATGAAGAGAACCTCTTTTTCAGACGTCGTGTTAGCAGCAGTATAATGTGTTTGTTCAGTATGAATACATTTCAGCTTGAAAAGATTAAAAATATATGGAATAAGGTTCATTCTTCAGTGTCTTCTCGAACTATGGGGTAAAATGTAAGGATTTTCTTTTAAAAAGCCTTATTGTATGTACATGCGCTCCATGAAATAAAGGTGCTGTTGGCTATTTGCTTGTAGATCATTGTATAGGGTATGGGAAGGGTAAGAGTTATCAAGAGTTTCAATCAAAAAATTTCGACATAAGAATTGTGAACTCATTTGTTTTGTCTTAGCGGTATAGTAAGCAATAAGGATCTTTTAGCTATTTTCTTTTGTAAATGAGAAGTAGAACCTCATCTGCCAAGGCCTCCAAAAGCCCGATGGGAAATTCTGCATCCTCTCGCTAATATTCCTTTTTAGTAAAAACACATTAACACATATGTAATTCACAAAAGAAAAAAAAAGATATTTATTCTTAAACTATAAATAAACGTTATTCTACACACATTTACACTTTCTTAAAACGTTTTCTTTTGTTTTCATATCCTTTGTACATAATTTTTATTTTTATTTATTTACTTTTTATTTCATTACATTCTCTTCAAGTTTGCTGTTGTAATTTTGGTTGTTAAAAATATACTTTCTCTATATTGTAGATTTTGTAAAAAGCGCAAATAAATATATAAAATCGTTTTATTTTATTTGCTCCCCAAAATTGAGAGTTTACAAATTTCTTAACAGTGTAAGGCTATTATATTTTTAAAATTTTGGTAGCCCATTGGTCACCGAATTAAGTAAACTTTAAGGCATTTATCTTCGCGGTAAAATTTTAGGCGTTGTTACGTAAGGCAAATGAAGATTTCTTTTATTTTTTTTTCAAATTGTTTTTCTCGTTTTGTAAACATTAAATATAATACATGTATATTTGTTTTAATTTGTTTTTGTAAATACAGTGTATACTGTAGAAATTTAATGATTTTAAAAATGGACAATTTTTAACATTAACAATTACATACAAAAAGAATTTCCGAATTTCAATATATTTCTCTTGCCTGTTGCTTATAACATATTTGTAGACGTTTAATAAATATCGTACATCTAATTTTTTTTAAAAAAAAACTTTATTTGAATATTTGTTTTGATTTCTTTGAAATAATATCACCAGATATTTGAAAGGAGAATACATAAAATGTATAAATAAACAGACAATTTTCTAATTAAACTTAATGAAAGCAAATACAAACCTATCGTCCACGTAAAGAAAAAACAGATTTTGGAACATAAGATTTGTGTAGGCGTTAATTCAAAAATCTAAATTAACTGAGCATACAAAAGCGCCAACCTCCGAAGACAACACTTGTTTTCGTTACGAAAAGTCTGCTTTATCGGGACTACTTATTTGAGATACTACAAGTTATACAAATCTAAACACCTGGTGCTCAGTACCTGAAACGATAACAAGAAGGCTTGTTTTATCCTCAACAACCAAGAAATAATGCCTCAACACTTAAGTAGTGGAAGACCTAAATCTCCAGATTTGCTTATTTACTTTACAAGTCTTAAGTTAACAAGATTGTTAAAAATAACTTATCGTTGTAGAATAGAAAAAGTTGAATACCGCCATTGCAGAACATTAGGACAGATTCAATGTTGGTTCCATTATTTTGTGACAGGCCACCTACACCTAAACCTACAGCCCTCTTGAGAAAACAAACTTAAAGTTGGATGTTTGGCGCTTAAGTCGAAAACCTCTGTATTAAAATTCAAAAAATTCGAAGCGGATTTGAACGTAAAATTGACACTCACCACAAAAAAAACTACGGTTTTAGGAACTTTAAATTAAAAAAAAACTAAAGTAGACATTTATATTACAACGCAGAATAAGAACGGCGAAAAAGATACAAAAGTACAAAGAAAAAATTCAACAAAAATTTTTCATAAAGTCATCTTCCTGTAACTACCTACTTAACAGAAAGGCACTACAGTGTCCTCTTCAGGTCTCAAGTATCTAAACGCAAGAAAGCCCCTTCCAATGTACCCGTATTTACATTATTTTGATCCTCTGTTATTCATCCTGACAGTTGTTAACTGTATCATCGTTAATTCAGTGTCAGTACATACAGATGGCATCAAAATCTTTCTGCAAATTTAATCTTACTTTGACAAGTTTTCTACCCGGTGGCGGGAAAATTTTCTTGAGTTCAATGTCAACAAACGCCAAACTATTGTATAACATACACTCGAAAATGTTTCACAACTTTTCTCGAATACACCGATCAAGTCTAGATAGAACTTACTATCATACTTTGCATTACATCACTAGACGCACCTTGATCAAAAAGTTTCCGCACCACATTGTTTCGATTTGAGTTCTGTTTGTTTTTTTTTTTTTGTTAAGTTGGTAAATCTGTTGTTGACATTCTCTCTAAATCTTAGCATCATAACTTGACATTTGCAAAAGTTACGTAGCCAAGAGTACATCTAGCTCTGTGTGTGTTGGCGATTTTTTATAATTTTAGAAATGGATTTAAATTTGCAAAAACGAACTTGTATTAAATTTTGCGTAAAAAACGGATTTAATGGTGCGCGAACGTATTTTGGCAACGATTCTCTAAAGAAAACGGTTGTTTACCAGTGGCATGAGCGGTTCAAAAGTGGTCGTGAGTCAATCGAAGATGGTGAACGCAGTGGCAGACCATCGACATCGAAAACCAACGAAAACATTGATGAAGTAAAAGAAATGTTGGTCAATAACCGCAAATTAACCATCAGAGAGATAGAGGAGGACTTAAACATTGCCTATGGATCCGTCCACGTCCAAGACATTTTGGTCAATGATTTGGGTTTCCGTCGTGTAGCAGCAAAGTTGGTGCCAAAAGACCTCAAAAGACGGTGTTGACGTCGCAAAAAAGATGATTTGTGAGGCTGAATCCGATCCCACATTCATCAAAAGGATCATTACTGGAGACGAGACGTGGGTTTATGAGTACGACACGCAATCCAGACATCAGGCAAGTGAATGGCGTTCACCAAATGAGCCGAGATCAAAAAACCACGTCGTTTTCAGTCAAAAAAGAAGGCAATGCTCACGGTTTTCATGGATTACAACGGTGTAGTGAATCGTGAATTTTTGCCAGAAAGCCAGACGATATGGGCGTTATGAGACGTTTGCGTGAAGCGATTCTCCGAAAAAGACCAGAATTGTGGGCAGAAAACTCGTGGATTTTGCACCATGATAACGCACCGTCGCAAAGTGCCATCATTATTCGTAATTTTTTGGCGAAAAATGCAACAAATACCATCCAACAGCCACCGAAATCGCAGGAAGCACTGATGGACATACCGAAAACCGAATATAAAAAATGCTTCGAGGATTGGATCAAGCGCTGGCATAAGTGTGTTGCAGTCAATAGGGATTACTTTGAAGGGGACAATATAGATTTAGATGAATAAACTTGTATTTTTAATTTTCTGAATAAATTCCGGAATCAAGGTGGTATACAAGGTGAAGCGCTGTCATGTGATTTCCTCAACATCATACATGAAAGAAATGCCCAAAACTCACAGATCAGTACCATAGGCACAATATTTCAAAAGCTTGTACAACTGCCGGCATACGCTAACTACATTTACATTAAAGTAAGATATCAGCGAGCTATCGCTGGAACGTTTGCGATCTTTGAAGCGAATATGGGTTTAGCGGTAAATGATAGTAAAACACAAAATATGCTGTTGACTAGAGAGAGCACCCACTACCAATTGCTCGTACAATTCGCCACAACGGCTTACTTTCTAATCAAACAGTATCCGGAATTTCGCAATCAAACAAACAGCGCTTGAGATATTATCAAAACCTTTTTTTTATGTTGGTAAATCTGTCATCTGGCGCTGAAATATTTGTTTGAGCGCATTTTGACCGGAGTTTTTAAATGCACATTTCGCAATGTCAAATTTAGTTGAGCAAAGATTTTGGCTGAAATTTTGTGTTTCTAACAAAATATCATGTGCGGAAGTGTTGAACATGTTAACGGTAGTCTATGGCGACTCGACAACGTCGAAAGCACAAGCATACGAGTGGTACAAAGAGTTTAAAGTGGGCCGTACTCTGGTTGATGATTTGCCTCGTTCCGGTCGTCCATCCACCAGTATGACTGACATAAACATCGGAAAAGTTAAAAAAATTATCCTCGTAGATCGTCGTGTGAGCACCTACGAGATAGCAGCCGATCTTGGTGCCTCGTTCGGATCAGTGGAGAGGGTTATCCATGATGTTTTGTGCAGGAGACGAGTTGAGGCGCGGCTTGTGCCCAGAGTGTTGGATTTGTTGATTTGAATTTGAAAATCTTGTGCCAGTTTCGCAAGCTCCGTATTCACCTGACATCGCTCCTTGTGACTTTTTCCTATTCCCACGACTCAAGTTACCACTTCGCGGACAGCGTTTTGAGACGATTAAGGCAATAAAGGAGAATTCGCCGAAGGAGCTATAGGCGATTCCAAAATCGGCCTATGAAAAGTGTTTTGAAGATTGGAGGAAGCGTTGGAATGTGTGTATTGCTTGCAATGGAAATTACTTTCAAGGGAATAAAATGAATATCGAGCCACATACGCCAAGTGATGAATCACTCTTCCTTTGGACTAACAAAGCAATTGAGAAATAAGTCCCTTTCACAAACAACGAGGAAAGCACTGTATAAGAACTTTATATTCCCAGTTCTACTGTATAGTATAGCGCGAAAGTATGGACTTTATTTGAAGTGGACAAAAATGTCTTTGTTTGCTTTAAGAAAAAAGTTTCTTGGATATACATATTCAGTTACGTATGCTAGACAAAATTTTGAGAAGAAGATATAACAACGATCTGTATGGGCGGTCAGAGGGGCTATGATTTATAGCCTAAGATGCGCGCTCAAGTGGAAAAGGACATCACCCAACTTAGTGTATGCTACTGGAGGCATTTGGCGCAAAATCTTTTTGACACGAAAGTCAAATTTCGAAAGAATCAGAACGTGTATGATTTAACCCAAAACATGATTTAGTATTTATTCAATTGGCATAATCTAAGCAGCATATGAAAAGTTACAAAGTTTTACGCGGGACAATCAATTTTCACAGTTTTTAAGAAAAAATGTTTATCGGACTTAGCACATTATAGGGGTATGCCTGCTGCTAAATTCTCACAGCCATGTTGTCCATGTGATCATCAGCATGGATTGATGAAAACAAAATATTTAAGGAATATAAAACGAACTCCAGATCTAAATTCTCAATTGAAGATTATCTTTTGGCCTGTATGACAGTACCAACTCTACGGTGTGCACGAAATCAGCCGCAAACCTATGGAAGGTCAAGAAAACAACAGTAGTGCTTGACCCAAAGCTGCTTAGGGCACCCAAAAAAACTTTATTGGTTTCTTCTTTGAAATTAAAAACGGAGTTAAGTCGTCTCCAGCCGACCAACGAGTAAAGGATTTAACGTGAACACCTGTCGGGAAGACATAATTTCACAGGGTGCCCATACATCTATGGGAGCAAGGATACGCCTTGCCATCGCCTGCCTCCTTCCTGAGTACCAATTCGGAACTGTGTTGGAGGCTCCTGACTCCCATGGTACCGTGGTTTAGGTCCTGGTAGGGACTACCGGTGGTCCTGCCGCCAAGACCTATGACCGGCCGCTTGTAACTGGTCAAATCGTAGCAACTTTCAGAGGTGTTTAATTTAGAAAACCGTTACGATAAGACCAGTACTTTGCTCTGTCCCCTATTTTTATTAGACAAAATCATTGATAGGCGAAGCCTTGATAATTGGACGGCGGCCCTCTGTAGCCGAACAATTAGAAACGGACAGAAAGATTCCTCATTATTTCCACATCAAACCCTAAACATAGAAAAGAATCAGTACCACCAATGTTGGATAACTATCTTATGGTCTGATGAATGAAGATAAACCTTTATGGGTCTGGCTTCACAATCTATGTGGTAGGTCCTAGGAACTTAATTCTTTTACACCAGGAAGACCGTGAAGACAATATCATCTGGGGTTGTTTTTCGTAATTTGGCTTTGGTCCTATGCCTTTAAAATATGAATTTCAGCAAAATAACAATCTGAAACACTGTTCAAAGCTCGTAAAATCCTTGTTCGAAGGAAATAGCATAAGTGTTAGGAAGCAGCCATCAAATACAACGGAGGGACTACCAAATATTAAGCTAAGGCCGGTTGATATTTAATATCATCTGTTCCTACTAAAATGAAGGACACATTCGCTACAAGTAAAGTGATGTTTAAAGGAATTTCTAAGTCCAATGTTACGAATTTAGTTTTTTTTTTTGCATTAGCGAAAAGGTATTCGAGTAAAACAATGAAAAATTGAGTTGTGAATTGTTCTTGTTGTTTTTCCCATCAATGGAACATGATATTGCAAATAGATCGAAAAAAAGCGGCTGGCAGAGTCGCTCCCCATTCGGCCTCTTGATGTCAGAGGGGTAGGTTTGCTTATGTATGTGTGTGTAGCTTGCTTAGCTACAGCCATAGACAAATTTATTAGGCATCATGTTTTTTTCTTACTAGTTTCCCTACTGCTGCAAATACACAGCCCTATCGAGGTATCCGTCCGGAAGAAAATTTTCTCCGATTTCGTAAAAATTCCGTTCGAGGTATCCGTTTCGAAACAATCGTCGGACACATCCTCCGATTAAATCTAACGCACATAACCGCAGTGCGATGTGGTGCATTAAGTAAACAATTTTTGACAGCCACACGGCGAATTTTTTCCGAAGTTCTCCAACGAAGAATTGCTGCGGAAAATTTCAGGAAAAATGAAAAGGGCTTCAAAATTGTAAGTAATAAACGTAAAAAATTAATAATTTGTCGTTGTTTATTCCGTTGATATCTTTCATTTTTAAAATCAGCTTGGGATCGATTGGAAACGGACACAATCGCAAATTGCTGGAAAAATATTTTAAGTTTCGTAGGCAATGAAAATGATCCAGAAGATAATATTCCACTAAGTGTTTTGAAAGAGAAGTTGTATCTAGAAATCAATTTTGAAGTGGAGAATGCAATGAAACTGCTGGATGTTATAAATCCTGAGGCTTGATTACTACTTTTTTAGGATTCCTGTCTTTAACCAAATCATCCGCCCAAAATTGGAGTACAATGCCCACATCTGATCAGGTGCCCCTCAAACATCTCAGCACCTGCTAGAAAGGATTCAAAACCGTGCGATAAAACTCATTGGTGATACTAATATCAGTCAAACAATTGATACCCTCGAACACCGACGTAATGTCTCCTGTCTCTCTTTGTTTTATCGCTATTTTCACCACCAGTGCTCCATTGAAATCGCCAGTAGCATTCCACCCATTTTTTTATTTTTTTTTTTAAAGAACTTAACATTCATGGGTATGAATGTGGTTTTTTAGAAAATGGGATAGAGAGAGAGAAAGAAAGATTTTGGGCTCAGTGGTTATTTCGATCCATGGGTTGCATCCAACATTTAATGGGGAGACTAAATTCTTAGTGGAAGTTGGCTTGATGTTGATTTTTAGTTAGTACTCATCTTACTTGATTTTCGTTAACTGAAAAAATGGAGATGTCTTTCGCGCGAGGTTAGGATTCGAACACCGAACCTTCCGATTTGGAAGCCAGTCCACTACCACTTGAGCCACGGCCACCCATTCAAACTTTCAACCGTAACACCCGCCTCGCTATAAATGCTCATCAGTATACCCTCAAGCCCATTTTCGGACGTACTCCAAAATATCGTGATTCTTTCCTAAGCCGTACAACTCGTTTATGGAATGCCCTGACGATCTCTGTGTTTCCTGGTCGTTATAACTTACAAACATTTAAAAACAATGTACATCGGTACCTGTCTTTTCTTCCTCCCTAAATTTCTTTGGCCCGCGCTGTGTACGAACATTTTAAGGGTATAAAAACCCCTTGAGCGCGCGCTCATTATAAAAAAAAAAAAAAAAAACAGGTGAACTGCACATCTGAAGACATTCATAAATGGAACGCAGACGAAGAATACCATAATGTCGCTCAGTGTACCAAAATTAAGCCTAATGAAGCCATTTCCATTTTCCACAAAGCTTTGGAATGGGCTGAAGGTGAACTGGTTTGCCAAAATGACATTAGTGTCTTAAGGCGCCTTAGGGAAGAAGCAGTGAGAAAGCTTTTGGAGAAGAAGAAGATACAAAAACAATTTCGTATCGGTAATGCCCGTGCTCAGTCAATATTTAATGCTACTTTTTATGGTATAACCTTTTTTATTTTATAAGTTCCTATGCAATAACTTTTTGTTTAAAATTCAATAAATGAATTAAATATACTGTTATGTAATAGTAAAAACGCATTATTTTTAATTTGTTAAAGATAAGACGTTTTAAAATTAAAATCTACAGTGGGATTGCCCTATTCTTTTATTAAAATTTGACTTGCGCAAACGTGAACTCTTCAGCAAACGTGAACTCTCCCGCAAACGTGAACTCTCTTGGTTTTTAATGGTTCACGTTATCGACAGTCTACTGTAAGTACAAATGGTATACAGACCACATACCGCCTTGATCAAAAAGTTCCCGCACCACACCACCGCATGGCGCTCCTCTTGTTCCGATTTGAGTTCTGTTTTTTTGTTAAGTTGGTAGATCTGTTGTTGACATTCCATCTAAATCTTAGCATCATAGCTTGACATTTACAAAAGTTACGTAGCCAAGAGTACATCTATCTCTGTGTGTTGGTGATTTTTTACAATTTTAGAAATGGATTTAAATTTGCAACAACGAACTTGTATTAAATTTTGCGTAAAAAACGGTTGTTTACCAGTGGCACGAGCGGTTCAAAACTGGTCGTAAGTCAATCGAAAATGAACGCAGTGGCAAACCATCGACATCGAAAACCAACGAAAACATTGATGAAGTAAAAGAAATGTTGGTCAATAACCGCAAATTAACCATCAGGGAGATAGAGGAGGACTTAAACATTGCCTATAGATCCGTCCACGTCCAAGACATTTTGGTTAATGATTTGGGTTTCCGTCGTGTAGCAGCAAAGTTGGTGCCAAAAGACCTCAAAAGACGGTGTTGACGTCGCAAAAAAGATGATTTGCGAGGCTGAATCCGATCCCACATTCATCAAAAGGATCATTACTGGAGACGAGACGTGGGTTTATGAGTACGACACGCAATCCAGACATCAGGCAAGTGAATGGCGTTCACCAAATGAGCCGAGATCAAAAAACCACGTCGTTTTCAGTCAAAAAAGAAGGCAATGCTCACGGTTTTCATGGATTACAACGGTGTAGTGCATCGTGAATTTTTGCCAGAAAGCCAGACGTTATGGGCGTTATGAGACGTTTGCGTGAAGCAATTCGCCGAACAAGACCAGAATTGTGGGCAGAAAACTCGTGGCTTTTGCACCATGATAACGCACCGTCACACAGTGCCATCATTATTCGTAATTTTTTGATGAAAAATGCAACAAATACCATCCAACAGCCACCGAATTCACCTGATTTGGCTCCCTGTGACTTCTTTCAGTTCAATCAAGTTAAAAAACCACTACGGAGAACGCGTTTCAGCAGCCGCGAGGCAGTAATGGAAAAATCGCAGGAAGCACTGATGGACATACCGAAAACCGAATATTAAAAATGTTTCGAGGATTGGATCAAGCGCTGGCATAATTGTGTTGCTATCGATGGGGATTACTCTAAAGGGGACAATATAGATTTAGATGAATAAACTTGTATTTCCAATTTTCTGGATACGTTCCGGGATCAAGGTAGTATTTTAAAAATTATAAAAAAAAGTGTTCAATAGTTTAGCGTTAGGTCTGAAAGGGTTAGAAGATCTCTGAGAAAAATGTGTTTTCTATTAAATATAAAAAAATATAAAGAACAAATAAAAATGATAAATCAAACAAAGGAAAAAAAAAACAAACAAATAAATTACTAAAAAAAAATTTATTGAACAAAATAAAAAGTTTTTGTTGTCTGTTTTCTCTACATTCGTTTTTTTTTTAACTTTAAATTGTTATTTTCTTTACGTAAACATTTTTGGGGCACTATATCTATTATTTTTTTTTGTTTCTATTTTCTTTTATATAAGCTTAAGCTACATTTTCTTTTTGAATTAAATTCCTAATCCATAGAATAGTTCGACTTACTCGTAAAGCAAAATATTGTTTTAAAAATTAATATAGAAGACACTAACTCTTAAAATCGGTAAATGAAATATTGTTCTTTTCTTTCCTCTTTTACAGCAAAATAAACAAAAAAGAAATTAATTAGTTTTTATCATATTTTACTCTCGATGAACGTATGCATTCTAGATCACTAGCTGTCTCTGTGTGTATGTGTGTTTTAAATTTCTCTTCTTTTTTTTTGTTTTGTGTAGATGTGTGGATAGATTCGTTTGGATGTAAAATAGTGCGTTGCCAAAATTAAAATTACAATAAAAGAAAAAAAACCGAAAACACTTCATCTTAAAGATTTAAAGAAACATGGCAACAGTATTTTTCTGAAAATCAATATAAAATCTTTTCTTAAAAAGAACACACCGCGATGCTATAACTAAAAATAACATTTATAGTAAATCATTTTAAAAATAATAATTTTATAATAAAAAAAAAACGAAAATAAAAGATCAATGTTCACGTCAGTTCAATTTTAGTTTGGAGTTGTTTCTTCTTTTTTTTTTAACAATATCGTCAAAAGAAAAAACTAAAAATATAATCAAATAAATTGTATTTCTTAAGAAAACGAAAAAAAAAAATAATAATAAAAAAAATTTGTATGAAAGACTGAATAATTATAGTAAAAAGTACAATAGATTGATATTTCTGTTTTTCTTTTTGTTGAAAATTAAAATTATACCCTTTGATCTATCCTGAACGTGTAGCGTTCGTTCAATTTGCGGGCGTTGTTTTAGGACACTGAACTGATGGCATTGTGAGGTGAGCCCATTTGCGTCAATACCTTATCCAGCCACGAATGTGTAGCGTTCGTTCAATTTGCAGGCGTTGTTTTAGGACACTGAACTGATGGCATTGTGAGGTGAGCCCATTTGCGTCAATACCTTATCCAGCCATTGAAGCGGTCCATGTAAATGGATTTCAATCCAACATGGTGTAGAGGTGACATCTTGTCGATGATATTCGGCACCCCAGCCTTTGACAAAGCTCATTCGAATTGTGCACATCTTTGTTAGCTCGTAAACAGCTTCGAAGCCATGATTTACCGACTGCGACAGCAGCTGAGCAAATTCCTGATTGTTGAAGATTTTCAAAGAGCAACCCGGTGGAATTTTACATACCGTGCTCGGATGGAAACCGTGATGATGGTTGCAATTGCGCGATTGGACGAATATTGCCGAATCGGATAGACATTCAGCGTATACTTCTCCGGTTACATAATAGAGATGTACGCCTTTACCTATGTGCCTTCGGGTATTTTCGATGGTACTATTGCGATTGACATTGCTTAACTGACCGAGACAGAAGCGATCTGAATTGTTGGAGGGGTTCGTAAAGCCGTCTACAACCACTGTGCTACTGTTGCAATGGAATACTTCGCCGACACGGCAATTGAGCTCATAATACGCGATACTTGCCCAATATTCAGGCTCTGAGTAACTTACTTGGGCAACATCACCCATACTGGCGTCCAACATTTGTCCACCATCGTTTGGATTATTCGAATTACCATCCTCTAAGGGACTATAGGCCGGCGGTGGTGTTTCAGCTAAACTACCAAATGGGCTTGTCGGATTTGAGCTCACAGAGCTAGGACTGCCGACTGATGTCATAGGCGGACTGTTCGGACTTAGATGCGAATTAAAACCCTGTGTAGAGTAACTAACATTGTGAGGCATTGTGGGTTCGCTCATTGTACTCAGATGCAACATCGAATGGCCGGGTGCAAATTCTGAATGCCGTGGCACTAACACTGGTGGTAGAACAGGACTTTCAACCCTTTTATAGTGATACGGATTGATGCAAACTTCTTTTTGTTTAGCACTAAACGGGAACTGACATATATCCAGTGGTTTCAACTCATGATGGCTTTGTAAATCTGGCCAGCGCCAGACACGGCAGTAAATCACATGTGGTAGACCTTTTCTGTGGGACACCTTTAAATAAAAAGCCAACAAATTATATTTTCATTTTAAGTTGGACAAAAAAAAAAAATCATTTTTCTTTACCTGTAAACGTCCGTCCAACGATCTGGGTATAGTCACACATTTTGATGGCTGACCAGGGCATGAAAGAGCCCGCTCCAACTCTTCTATTGCACCTTTGCGCTTTTTCAGCTTCTTAACAAGACTGTCTACTGCTTTTTCTGCCCACTTTTCCTCCTCGTCCCCTTGCTTCCAGCCGAGTAATTTCTTCACAGCTGGACTCGTGAATGAGAACAATGTTCCAAGAGTTGACATTGCACTGCTTGTCGTTGATTCAACATCATCGGTATCCATCCTGCCTGTGTTACTCACCCGATAACCGGGAAAGTTCGGATAATCTGGGAACACAAAAATTATATTTTGAAATCAGAAAGCAGTACGACTTTTTGGAAAGACGATGAAATCTCTTTTAATTTCAAAGATATCGAGTGTCATACAACATATGGGAAAATTCTAAAACTAAATATAAATGTTACACAGTACCAAACATTGGTCTTTTTAATGGAAATGAAATGCAGCCGAAAGACAGGGTGTCACATAAAAAAAAAAAAGACATCTACCATGGCGATTTCTACAGAGAAGAACCATCGCATAGATTGTTTCCACGAGCTTCTTGACCTAACATAGAAGTAATTTCCTAAGCACGACGTTAAGATTGTCTTTGGTAATTTTAACGCAAAGTGAATAAAAGAAGCATCTTTTGCAGTCGCCTTTGCTGCGATGTGGGAAGTCATCATAGCTACACGTCCACATTCATGGATGGACCCAACAGTCTGTATTAATAAATCGTCACTCAGAATAATCACTTGCGACTAAGGCAAAGCAGAGCTACAGCATTCTGATTGTCCAAACTTTTCAACGACCACTACGTCGTCTTAGCCAAGATATAAAATCGGATATCCCGAACGCCAAATCACCAAAGAACTATTGTGAGTAAGTTTGACGCGTCTTGCAATAGCAACTCTCCTTAACGAGCTTCCCAAAGCCTATTGAAACCTCCTTTAGAAAAGAAATTAAAATTCCGCATCATCTCGGGTCTGATGTGCTGAGTTTTAACCGACCATTACAGCGAAAAACTTGGTTTTATAAAGAGGTCCCAACAGAAGTCTGAAGGATAAAAGCGGCACATCTCGCCAAGAAGAGGACTTGAAAGCGGTATCCAAACCGAGAACAAATAAAACTGCTGAGGCAAATGCGTCCAGGAAGAGCAGATGGTGGAGATATTCCAAGAACTCCTTCCAAATCGATACTTATCACTTGTCCCTTGCTATGACAAAATTTGTGAAGACGAGCTACAAAAACTAGTCTGCTTATACAAGAGCATAATAAACAAAATTCGCTACACCACCAAATACCTTTGATGTCCGCAAAAAATTTCGAAAAATTGGCAGGAGGATTGCACAAAATTCACAAGCCACCGTCAAGGATACAATAGGTGACAAGAAATCAGCGGAATAATATTGATGCGGTTGAGATTTTTAAAACAGAAGTGGCCAAGATGGGTTGAAGTAAAATAAAGTATTTGCTGTTGATAAGGGAGAACATCCAACATAATGGTTTGTATAATACGCCAGGTACACCTTTAATGAGTATAGAAACCCAAAAAATAACAGACTCACTCTTGCCAATCACTATTCTTTAAATAAGAAGGCAACTGAAAAATAAGCTTCTCCTCTAGGAGGACAAAGATCTTCAAGGGCTTGACAAATTGAAATTCATCATTTCTTTCGTGAAAATTTGAAATCATGAAATAGCCCAAAAACAATTGTATGAAGACAAACCCAGCGAATACAACTGCTGCCCAACTGTTTAAATAAGGTTCACATGGAACTTATGTGTTGACTCAGTGCATTGTGAGCGTACGCCGCACGTCAAAGGTACTTTGAGCATTATCGGATTGCAGCAAATAAAAGCATATGTACTTTTACGTTGATTAAACAGCCACGTTCGTTAGTCAAGCCCCAAGCACAGTTGCTACTTACACATTAATAAAACATGTTTTTAGCTTCTCATACCACAAATTTTAACTTTTCTCGTTTCAATTATTTAAGAAAATTGTTAGAAAAAATCAACCGTAAAGGCTTGTGTGTTGGGTGATTTTATTCCAAAGAATATTTCATGCATTAGATTCCACGATTGACAATTAGTTCGATTAACAAGAAAACATTTGCCACAAACTGAATTGTAAGTCTAAATCCAATATCACGCACAGATAGGATTAGAAAAGTGTCATGAGTTAGTCGTACTCGTACGTATATTCAAATAAAATAATAATAAATGAGTTATAACATGGCGACGGATAATGGGAGATCCGCCTACGTGCAAGGCAGTAATTCAGCAAAGCTCCACCTTTTGTGGTCGTGCTGCTGTTAGAATTTATTAACTGAAGGTCAATTCAAATTGCCTTCACTGAACTTCAGTGAATTTCTAATAAGTACTCGTAAATCATTTCTTTTCAAAAAGTTCTTAATGCAATTTCGTCAACTCGAATGAGACTGAGATTAAGACTGCGATTGAGAAATATCGAAATTATTGGAAGTTTATCGATTGGACACAATCTATCTTAGTACAGGGCAGTAATTTTCATGTTCAAACTCATGTTCGACACGAGATTTAAATGGCATAACTCACTCAATAAATCACCAACCTCTCCTCAGTCGGTCTGGAGTGTGTTTCGTTGGTCTCTATAGTCAAAGAGCACACAAGATAATTTGCACGCAATAAATCATCAAATTAACAACTCACCGCACTACAAGTCAGCGCATAGCTTTCAAATTGCTGCTGTTGAATAGCTGCTGCCACTGCAACACAAAATAATACCCGTTGTACCCAAAGTAGGAGGTAAAGTACAGATTTTCAAATAAAAAACACCCGTTGAGAGAGAAGTCATGTACGGCTACGACTACGAGTATACTCGTATGTACACTCCAGGTTTCTCTATGAAGGAATACTTATGAAAAGCAAGTACTCCTATGTGTAATATGTCGGTACTGCTGACTTGTTGCAGATTTGTGGTTGAAGGAGGGATAATGAAGTCCTCTGCGGAAGACCGTTGTCCAACGCTAATGTGCGATAAGCGATCAGTTATAAGTTTTCTGTAAGCGAGACTCCGGTTTATTATTAATTATGAAATATTGTAATTAAGGATTTTAATTGACGTTATTAGTTTTAAAAATAGACTCTGCTGCAAGAGAACGATGGCCAACACAAGGTGGTGAGCGCATTTAATCAATATATGTATCATCGTTTGATTGATTGCACGGAGGAAAGTGGTAAGGGTAATCAAATGAGATCCAAACCAAGAGTAGGTGATTTAAAAAAATATTTAATGAATGCAGTAATATTTGTTGTAGCGCTTTTTTTTATTTAAAGTGAATAGTAGAGACGTTTAAGTTTAACAAATCTGATATAATAGAAATTCGTACACCCGATCTCCAATCAATTGTATCAGGGTATTGAGCAGAATCAGCGCAATCTCGCAGATTTATACGGTGCTGCTGGATATATGTACATAATTAATATGTAACAGGCTTTATTCTATTTTATTACTTCTTTCTATTGGTGAGATAAAGATCTCTTTACAAATGATGCAAAACAAAGTTCCAATTCCAGTTCGATATTTATACTAGGTAATGGTAGTTTCCAGGTTCCAAGCAATATGTAGAGCTAGAATGAGTCTATAATTTGAGACCATTGCTATGAGCTTTAATGACCATAATGATAACAATTGATTTGCAAATATCTTGAGGTCATACTTCGTACGTTCTGAAGTATTCTAAGCGACGCCTATAATTCTTCATATTTGTGAGTTGTCAGCATAGTCAGAAAGTGCTATTAGCTAAAGTAAGATTAATGATTCTATACTGTTTGCAGGTCTAAATCAAGTCAATTTAATCTCTAACAACGTGAAACGCGTTAACACAGGTGTGACTTGTTATTCTAACTATTAAAATGTACCCCCTTCAAAGCAATATTATATGATCAAGCAGAATGACTAGCCCAAATTAGCCGCTTCTTTTTGAGGATGACCGTACTTTTCAGGATAATTCTTAAGATGTCCATCCGAAAACCTAGTAGGTAGGTAGGTGGGCATGTAGAATAGAACAAAACAATAAGCAAGTTGTAAAAAATCACCCATTTGAGCACTGGCTTATCATCTAATGCAAAGCAAATGTAAGTCAAACTTGTAGTCAACAAGTAAATTTGGGGTTCACTATCCCATCACAGTTTTCATCTTCTGTACGAAATAGAGAGAGTAGAGTCAATTAGGCAAAGACCTCACTCTATTACGGACACTGCACTGTATATTCAGTATATATATATATTCAGTGTACAATCCCAAACTTTCCACTGCAACGCTATCCTGTGAATATATTGGATTGTACCACATGAAACGTCCGATTTTATAGTAAAAATTTAAAAGCCAATTTTATTTTTCCGTAAATTTTTATTCAATCAAAATAGGATCCATTGGCATATATGACATTCTTCCAACTTGATACAAGGTCAAATATTTCTTTTTCGGAGAAGTGCTGACTTTTTGAGGCAATGAAATCTTCAAAGGCTTTTATGACCTTCTGCCAGCAAAATGAATCCAGATTGCGGAAAAGATGGTAACCCATTGGGGAAATATCAGGAGAGTACGGTGGACGTGGAAGAATTTCAAATCCCAACTGCAACAGTTTTTGCACCGTTACTTGTGAGGTATGGGGTCTAACATTGTCATGCAAAAGGATCGAACCGTGCCCATTAACCAACGCTTTTCAGCCAATTTGGCATGCAATATGTCAATTTCCTCACGTTTATCGTTTCTCCTGGTTCAAGAAATGAGAAGTGGATTTATCCTTCGATGTTCACCAAATTGTCACCATAAGCTTTTTTGGTGAAGATCGGGCTTGGGGGTGTGTTTCGGTTTTTCATCTGCATCCAACCACTGTCCAGATGTTTTACGATTATCATACAGTATCCATTTTCCATCACAGGTAACTATCCGGTGCAAAAACGGTTCAGTTTGGTTTCTTAATGTAAGTGATGAGCAGATATCCAGGCGGTAGTTTTTGGGATTCATTCAGTTCATGGTGTACCCACCTTTGATCTTAAAACATCGTCGTCAACTAACGCTTTCGGCTTGCCACGTGGTTCATTTTTGAGTGAAATCTCCCGAACGGAACTTTCCAAACGAATTTCGTATAGTGCGTTCATTACCGCTACATCCTCAAATGCGTCATTAATGTTTTCCATTGCCAATGACGCATCATTTCCCATTTTAAATTCGTAAAGGAAGAGTGTTCGAATTTGAACTGGCGACAGCATGGTAAATAATTCCTAGAAAAAAAATAACGGTGCTTGTAAAGAACCCTAAAATGTTCACACGTCAAGCACACGTACCACTTTATTTTATAAAAAAAGAAAATTTAACTGTCACTGGCACTGAGTGAAAATCATTAAGCCATCGTTGTCATTGCAAAATCAGCGTGCAACCTAGGTGCAACGAGGTTACGTTGCCCTGGGTTAGACGGCACTAAGCAACTAAATGCAATGAATATCCCTTTCTTCTCTACTGATGGTCTTGGAACATTGTAGACAAGCAAAAATGAAGTTAAAGGCAATCCGACATCAACGCACGGAAAGGATCTAAGTTTAATACAAGAAGCACTGAAATGTGTGGTAGCGTTCTTTGCGGGTCGTGTTATTAATATTGTTTGAAGAAGAAGAATAAAAACTAATTATGCCTAAGAGTGGACTAGGTCACAGAAATTGTCTAAATATGCACCAATAGTTAGGAAATAGGGGGAATCGAATTTTCTTAAAACATTTGTTGAGAATCGGAAAATTAATTCCAGGATTTTTAGATTCAATTAGAAAATGATTGCTTTGATGGGAACAGGGAACAGAATGTACAACCATAACCAATGATAAAAACAGTGAAGTTAAGCTATGGTTAAAATCAATCAAACTTGGAATCAATTAGTCTAGCAGAGTCAGGTTCTAAAAATTATCCGATCTGTTAACATACAACTTACCACAGAGTCTATTATTGAAACTGTCGTCTCAACGTGTAAGTTTATCTGGCAGGTGTGTTGTAAAAAAGTGTTATAAAAATGTTTAGTTCTTTACCATACTGCTTAGGTCACCAGTAGCAAACTCTTGTTCAGGTTCCAAACAATGTTCCTTATGTATATTAAAAAAAGAAAAATATAAAAAAATACTCGCGCAAATCTTGTGCGTGAAGACATTTAAATTTTAATAAAAGCGAGTCTCAAGGAAAGGGATTGCACAACCGAAATCAATTTCGTTTCAGCCATCGTTAAAGCGTGTTTCCATGAAAGTGTATCATTTATAATAATGCGAATAATTCAATCCTGGTAAGCAGGTTGTATTGTATCTCCGCTTTATATTGCTTTTCCAAATCCTGAAATTTATTTTATGGAACTATTTAAGTACCACTAAGTTATTGTTTCCCATTGTCACTCAGTTTTTTTTTTGTTTAAGTTGGATACTTTCCAAAAGGCAAATTATGCAAATCATGCAATTTATCCTTCATCAAGTATGGTAAGTTATTGATTTATTGATATATTTACCTTGCAATCAATCAATTTTAATGCTCAATGTCAGGTAGTCTATAATTCTTGATTCTTTGCCTGAAAAAGGTAATTGCTTATGCAAAATATTAAGTATCGTCATGTGTGTGTATGACACAATTACCCTCAGTTAATGATATCATAAGACTAAAATATAATTTAAACAACTAGCTTACTTAATTTGTAACGAGGTACTATTTTCCGAAACAACGGTGGGCTTAAGCTGGCTTTCTGATTGTATTATTTAAAATATAATTAATGGTAGAAGAATTAATAAGGTACTGTTGTGTAGTAATGAGGATTAGACGTCGTGTTATCTATGTAAATTGGCTGTGATACTTTTTGCTATTATCTTGAGACGCTTATTAGTACTTAAGATACTTGTCGACTCCTGTGGTTTCTTACGTTTTCATATCCACGCGGTTTATCCTTTTATATTTGTATAAGTGATATTCATATTTGTGCCCTGCTTAGTGCGTCAAGCTATTGATAATACGAATATTCGGATATCATCCATCAACAAAAAAAATTAAAGCAATTGGTGATCATCTTGTTCGGAAATAGGTTTACTATTGGGTTGTACCACATGAATTGTCCGATTTTCGCTCAGTCGGAAATAAGAAGTTCTCGAGTGAACATCTGTGCCAGAACGTTTTTTTATAAAACCAAGTGGTACGTGTGCCGTTAATTTTTTTTCTAGGAATTATTTACAATGCTGTCAGCAGTTCAAATTCGAACCCTCTTCCTTTACGAATTTAAATGGGACATAATGCTTCATTGGTAATGAAAAACATTGATGATGCACTTGAGGATGTAGCGGTAAACGAACGCACTATACGACGTTTGTTTGGAAAGTTCCATTCGGGAGATTGCAGCCTTGAAAATGAACCACCTGGGAAGCCGGAAACGTTAATTGACGACGATGTTTTAAGAGCAGCGGTGGTTGCGGACCCAACGAAATCGGTGTGGGAGATTGCACAAAGCATGGGAGTATCCTCAATGACAATAAGCCGTTGTGACACCTTTCTTGCATAGGAAGGGTAAAAAAAAACTCGATAAGTGGGTACCCCATGAACTGAACGAATCCCAAAAACTAGGGCGCCTGGAAATCTGCGCATCGCTTACATTAAGAAACCAAACTGAACCGTTTTTGCACCGGATAGTCACTTGTGATGAAAAGTGGATACTGTATGATAATCATAAAAGATCTGGACAGTGGTTGGATGCAGATGAAAAACTAAAACACACCCCAAGCCCGATTTTCACCCAAAAAAAGTTATGGTGACAATTTGGTGAACATCGCAGGACCAATCCACTTCTCATTTATGAGGAAATCGACATATTACATGCCAAATTGGCTGAAAAGCAACCTGCGTTAGTCAATAGGCACGGTCCGATCCTTTTGCATGACAAGGCTAGACCCCATACCTCACAAGTAACGGTGCAAAAACTGTTGCAGTTGGGATTTGAAATACTTCCACGTCCACCGTACTCTCCTGATATTTCCCCAACGGGTTATCATCTTTTCCGCAATCTGGATTCATTTTGCTGGCAGAAGGTCTTCCGGAACCGAGCAGAGTTCATAAAAGCCTTTGAAGATTTCATTGCCTCAAAAAGTCAGCACTTCTAGGAAAAAGGAATATTTGACCTTGTATCACGTTGGAAGAATGTCATATATGCCAACGGATCCTATTTTGATTGAATAAAAATTTACGGGAAAAATAATATTGGCTTTTACATTTTTACTATAAAATCGGACGTTTCATGTGGCACAATCCAATAGTTCGCATCTATGCCCGTCCACCAGATGGTTTTTAATGCTAAGCGGATGTTTTCATAGATCACCTAATGTTCAATTAAACGATCTGATGCATTCGACGATGCGACCACCTAGGGGTTAATGAATGGAGGAATGCCTTCCTAAACTTACAATTCAGATCAGGTTAGGCCTTCTGGAAAAGATATCAGACAAAGCATTGTCATCAATCATGGACGGTTTCCCTTCTGAAGTACTGCTTCTGAAATGTAAATTTAATAGTGAAGGGTATTTTTTTCTTATTAATAGACTTTTAAATAGGGATAACTTTGAAACCATGCTTCCATTTTTGATAGTCATCATGAATAAGTTTATTCTACATCAGAAAAACGCTTCTGTATCATTCGAATTCATTTTGAAAATTGGTCTTCATAATCTTAATGCATCTTGCTATTCGTCGTATAGTAGATATATTTCATACCACATACATTCTACAGGGTTCAAATTCAACAACGCGTCAACGTAAATGTGTATAAAAAAAACTAGTGGATGAAAGATTGTCAATTCGGCACCGATCTCAAAAATTTGGCCTTTGTCCTTCCAGTATATGGAGAAAAATATCTCGGGTTACACCCGCATAGGAATCAGCTGGTGCAGCAATTAAATGCAGGAGACAATGGCTTGCGACGGAAACTCGCATTTTTATCTGAAAATTGTGTTTACTGACGAGGCTCATTTCTCTCTCCATGGGTTTTGTGAATAAGCAAAACTGCACCCACACAAGGGCACTGTTTGGTGTGGTCGTTGCGCTGGTAGCATCATCGGTCCTTATTTTTCCAACATTGCCGGATAATGAGTAGTGATTATTTCTTCGACTGGACTACATGGATCCGAACGGTATGATGCTACGACAATATAATAACGTGAAATGGATCAGTGAATTAGAAACCGAGATCATGCGATTTGGTGCCATTCGATAACTTCCTGTTGCTCTTTGTAAAGTGTTGGTGTGTGCTGATAACCCTTAAACTATGCAGCCTTGGAAACCAATATTCAGAGCTTATTAGAGCTTATTGTTCTAAAAAGTGGCTTAGAATTAGACCGACATTATGCTCTGCATTGAGTACAGGCGAGAAAACCATATGCCTGAAATCGCATTCAAAACATAATGTCATAATGAAAAAACATTTTTGATTCAAACGCAATTCCTGTCATCATTGCTACAGCTCTTAACCATTTAGCTATTAGCAACCTTTAAGCTCATTCGGTCACATATTCAATTCCCTGACCTAATTCAATTTCTTGGATAAGATAGGACATGAATTACGGAACATGATAGATGATAAAAAGAAAGCCCGGTTGGTGATAGCCCGGTGTGGACAACGACATAAACCCTCTACTATGAGGTTTTCGTCTAACCATTTCTGTACACAGATAAGAGGAGTCTACGGTTTTTTGCCTAAACTCTATCATGGGTAATAATATTTAACAATCACATAAGTTTATAGAGAGAATTGTCAACTTGGGTTAAGTTAAGTTAAATGAGCTTAATACTAAGTTGTAAAAGCTTGAGGTTGAAGATAGGACGATAAATTTTAGTAAACCAAGTACCATCACCAAAAACACCTTCTAATAGTCATCTTCAAGTCATTTCTAAAAGCCTTTTTTTAATAAACGTTATAACGCTAGGAGAAGAAAATGATGTCCCCTTTTACTATTTATCAGTGAAAATAGTAGCGCGGAAGGGTCTAATGAAGAAGCTATAGCAAAACCAAGGCTTATCTGGAAATAAAACTGTTATAAACGATGTCACTCGAGCTGTCAGCAATAATGTACACGATGATGATTTAAGAGATGAGAATTAGGGTATGTTAATGAATGGTTCATGCTTTTACAAAGATCTAGATCCGCACGATTATATGTTAAATGATTCATCCTTAACAAGATGAGTGGAAATAAATGTAAAATTGAATCTGCACACAAATAATTGTTATTCTTACAATAAAGGGTGTCCCAACATGCACGCAAGATTTCAATTTTGCACCTTTTGTATGGTAAAGTGTTGGCAATGAAAAAAAGGACGCCGTGAGAGCTGACAGTTCAGGGTTATTAAAAATGGAGAACAAAGAACAACGCTTTTCATTGTTGAGCAATATAAAAATAATGTAAGTAGCTACAGTTCGTAATTTTCGTCGGAATAGTGATTCAACTTTATCAACTATTCAGGAGGACTGGATCAATTTGTGATCTTAGACAATCTGACCGTCCTTCAACAATTTGTTCAACGCAAAACATCGAAGCAGTTCGTGAGAGCGTTGCTGAGAGTCCAATGACATCAATTCGGCATCGTAGTCAAGAATTGGACATTTCGAGAAGCTCTCTACAGCGTTTTTTCACGAAAGATTTGCATCTTCATACATACAAAGTGCAATTGATTCAAGAACTGCAGCCTACTTACCACGCACCGCGAAGAGAGTTCGTTAAATCGATTATGGAACAACAACCAGTGGATGTTGATTTTACAAACATGCCAAGGAGCTCATTTTTATCTGGCCAAAATTGTCGAATTTGGGGTTCAGACAATTCATGAGCGATTGTTGAGAAATAAATGCGTCCAAGACGTGTCGAGCCATTCTTCTTAATGATGCTCGCTCTCGCGACAATCCAGTTTTTTGTGCCTAAATTGCAAAATATGGATGTGGATGACATGTCCACAACAAGACGGTGCCAAATCCCAAGAAACAATTCAATTACTGCATGAGTCATTTCCTGATCGGATAATTTCCCGTTTTGGCAACCAGAATTGGCCGGCCAGATCATACGATTTAACGCCGTCGGACTTTTTTCTTTGGGGTTTTTTGAAGTCAAAGGTTTATGTCAACAAGCCCACGACCACCCATGCCTTGAAGGAGCAAAACTGTCATGGAAAATTTCAACAAAAGAACACATATGTACCAGCAAAGCCGTGGATATTCTATTCCTTACATGACCCTATTACGGTATACTTAAAGAATAAATAAAAATTAAAAACGAGATTTTGCTATAAAAATTACTTCTTGTGTGAATTTTTGTGGCACCCGTTAAAAGAAAAAAATGCATCAAAGGCAACTTGGAAAGTATTTATTTCAAAAGGACTACTCATCTTATAAACAAGCTCTCTGTCAACTGGTGATTCTTAAAAGATCATATTCCAAAAAAATGTTGGTTATCTATAACATTTTGACAAACATTTCTTGCAAAAAAAAAAAACAAGAATTGAGACAGCTTCTTTCTCGTTGTCCAATTTTATTTTGCATCAAAAATAACAACACCGTCCCATTCATCATAAACTAACTACTTTAAAGCAACAGATTTTCTAAGAATTTTATTCGTCAGCCACTTCAATGAGATTAGCATAACAACCAAACGTGGGTATTGTGTCCACAAATAATCGTTTCCCTAATGTTCAGTGTGCGCCTTCAGACCACGATAACAAGTACTTGGAATGCCGCGTACAACTTATTCGTATTAGCCACTAGCGCACTTTGCAACAATGTCACCTATTATGTGCTAGCATTTGAAAACGAACGAAAAAAATCCATTCCACAGAAAATGTCAAGTCTGACTCATTTCCATTCATACCATGGATGCCTCCACTTACAGCAATTAAAAAAAAAAAAAAAAAGAAACAGAAATCCTTATCGTCACACGAAAATCAAAACGAATTAAAACCGAATCCATACACCACCGTTTCCGTTAAAAGAAAAAAAAAACACAATAATATAAATAAAAACAAACACAACAAAGGCAACATATTAAAGGAGCTTAAAACATAAACGTACACATAACTTAAGCCGTACGTCGTGCAGGTGTAAATCCTCTGTAATCGCAATCAGTAGTAAGCTGACACTCTTCGTTGATGAGACTGACCACCCACCTATGTTATGCTATGCTTTGCGAATCATAAGAATCACAACAATAATCACTCACGTTCGTTTAGACCGAACTGATATAAAAGGCAAAAAAAAAGAAAAAAACACACAACTAAAATGAAAACAAAACAAACAAAAACATTGGGAAGACACACGATTTGAACCGCGCGAACAATATGACGTGCACTCCGTGCGCTCACAGGAGTTCAAATGCGAACGTTATGCGTGCGGTGAAATCCAAAAGCCCTGGACGATGGTGACTTGTGTATAGAATGGGAGTAGCAAAACACCACGCCAATAACAGAAATCTCGTTTTGTTCCTTCTCTGTTGTACACATGTGAAAGACAGAAGCACGTTGTTTGCATCAAAATCGCGAGCACCAACAGAGGGGCTATAGGCAACAGGCTGCACCGCCTTGCTACTCAATGCGAAACGACGACGACTAAGCCAAAATCGACCATTCCTACTATGATGATGATGACGACGACGACAACGACGGATGGCGGTAGCAACAGCAGCAGCACCAACAGCGGCACTTTTCAAGCGAAGGAGAGCAAGTGGGTGGAGGTGGCACCCTCCTTCGACCGAAGAGCTTAACAGAGCGCGCAATGGATATGGATTAACGTTTTCAACATAATTTTCATGTCAACAACACGTACAAGTGCTGTAATCGATTAAGGATTGTGATTTTATAAGTTGTTGCCATTAATTGTGCACACTTTGGGCGCACTGGATTTAAATGTCATCGTGTTTTAGTTTAAGGTGTGCACACGCTTTTCTTTTCTTTCCTAGTACTGAGGAGAGGGTCAGAGTCATTTCCTTAATGCGTACAGCAAAACAAATGAATCAAAACGTGCGAATGCAACTCAATCGAAATCAGAAAGTGGTTGTAAATAAAAACAAGAAAAACGGTCAACAATGGAAACCACTAACATGTATACATTCACAACTAAATATCGTCCTATTGTGTTGACAGAACAAAGCCAGTTGAATGAGAATGAATAACTAGAACTCACTTACGTTCTTCCATGGGTTTGAAGACTCTCAAAACTAAAGTCAACTTTATATGAATAAAGACAGGAAATTAACCTACTGTTAGCTACTGTTAAACGAACTGTCTGCTGAGCTATTTAAAAATTTGAAAATAACCTATATGTACACCAGCTCATCTGTAAGATATCGTCAGAGAGAAGTGTTTGTCAGATCTACAAGCGCGAACTATGGAGTCTACGAGTCTACTAAAGATCGCCTACAAAATCTTTTCCGCCGTATTATGTGCGCATCTAAAACCATTCATGAACAATGTGTTTGGTCCATACTAGTGCGTTTCCAGACGAGTAAATCCGCCATCAATCAAATATTCACACTACGGCAGATCTTACAACAGATCTGGGATCGACACTCCCTAGTTAAGGACTTTGTATACCATGACCCCGTAGTTATAAACGAAATCAGGCACAGAATTACTCTTGTGAATCGCTGTGTCTTTGCGTTCAGCAGCCAATTGAGTAACGAAACCCTCTCGGTTTCTGGCTTTACAAGACCCTCATCATCCTGGTCTTGCTCTATGACACAGACGCTTGAACCTTGTCGAAAGCGGATGCAGAATCACTTGGCTATTTCGAGAGAAGGATAGTGCATGGGATTGAACTACGAACTGCACCAACTGCACAGCGATATTGGTCTAAGATGCTTGACACATATCGAGCGAAAGAACACTACAGCTGCCCCCAAAGTCTCTGCGAGTCTAACCTCGAGAGGCGGCGCAGCTGAGGACCGTTGCATTTAAGGTGGCGCACGCAAATGGAATGGAACCTTAACCAACTTGAAGCTGGAAAGGCTTGTTGGTTGAGCCCCAGGTTCACCCCGGACTGTAGCGCCACCTAAGCAAGTAAGTTTGTTTCCCATAAGCGTATCAATCGGTTACAAAGCCACAATTGTTTCCTCCATCAAAATGAACATTTTGGGTGCGAGTACATGCACACAATGTACACAAAGAAGTCTCATGTTTATGTCAATTTCAAGATCCTGTATACGTGGTGTGTTCAGAAAATTACAGGAATTTTTAAATTTCGTGGGTTTGGAGAGTTCGATTGTCAAATTTTTTTTTATTATGTTGGTATACATGCCCCTGAACTTTGATAAAATTTTCAGCTGTATCGATTGTTTACTTTATCCGTGGCAGCCGCCAAGGTTAGACGTGTTTTTATGAGCTCGGCGATTTTCGCCCGTTAAAAGAAATAGATCAAAGAATTTGTATCAAATTGTGCTATGAGTAAAACAAGAGCTTACGAGTGGTATAACCGTTTCCAAGATGGTCGTGAAGATTTTGAAGATGACGAACTCCCCGGACGCCCCAGCACATCAACAATCGTGAAAACGTGGAAAAAGTGAAAGAAATGGTTATGAACGATGTCGAATCACAATCAGAAAAGTCGCTGATGATGTTGGCATATCGATTGGCTCTTCCCATGAAATTTTTTCGAATGTTTTGGGTATGAAAAGCGTAGCAGCAAAATTTGTTCCAAAATTGTTGAACTTTGAACAAAAACAGCGGCGAATGGAAGTTGCTCAGGAGTCACTAAATGAAGTCGCAGCCTCCATATTCGCCAGACATGGCTCCGTATGACTTTTTCCTATTTCCAAAAATTAGAGAACCTTAAAGGACCGTCGTTTTACAAGCATAGATGACATTAAAAGCAAGCCGCTGAAAGAGCTAAAGGCTATCCAAAAGATCGAGTTTAGGAAGTGTTTCGAGGATTGGAAGAAGAGCTGGCACAAGTGCATAATATCTAATGGGGACCATTTTGAAGGCGACAACATTAATGTAGACCAATAAATAAATATATTTTCTGAACACACCTCGTATACATATAAAATACAATAATAAATTAAATCACTGTATTTTGTGATCTAACTTTTCGTTATGCTGGTCATTCCTGTATTCTAATTTTTAGGCAAAACGGACAAATTGACACTTTAAAACATTGCAAACGCTGCGATCAACTTTCAATCAAAAGGATATTTGCAGAAGATGTAATTCCGACCCGAACCAGCCGCTTGTTCATGTTTTTATATCCTATCACAAGCATTATTCAGTTGCATTTGGAACATTTATCTATGTACAGCACGATCATTTGGACAAATCGCATTCAATTCTTCATATTCATACTCAAAACTTCTACTCTAGTTTAGGTATTTGTATTCTGCAATAGAAACAAGCATTTTGTAATAGATACTTAAAATAGTTTAAAGGAACTTCTTATAAAAACACGTATACGTTATTTTCGTATAATGCGTTTCTAACTCCAACATTTTCTGTAATGTGTATGTACTAGATGGAGTGAAAAGTGACCTCCTTGACCGCCAGAATGCGCTGCTACTGCAAAAAAGGTTATGGTGCCTTGAAGTCCGTTCATATTTAGGCAGACAGGCCAAATTTCAGTGCGATACTGTCTTTAGTTTTGTTTTGACAGCTGGTTGTTGTTGACGTGTTTGGCACCATGTTGAGTATGGACAAAAACGATTTTCGTTCTCGCATAAAACATTATTTTTTGAGAGGCAAAACAGCGAAGGAAACAAAAGAAAAGTTGGATAAATATTATTCAGCTAATGCTCCGTCAGATTACACCGTCAAATATTGGTTTCGAGAGTTTCGTGGTGGCCGCAACTCCACTACCGATCAAGTCCGCAGCGGCAGGCCCTCCGATGAGATTACAGAGGACAATGTCAAAAAAATCCATGAAATGGTGTTGGCTGACCGGAAAGTGAAGGTGCGCGAGTTAGCAGATACCACAAAGATTAGTACACGCCATATTTTGGGCAATATTCTGCATATGAAAAAGTTATCCTGCCGCTGGGTGCCGCGAATGCTCACTCCTGAGCAAAAACACGAACGCGAGAGCATTTCGAAAGAGTTTTTGGACTTGCTGATGCGGAATCGGGCGGACTTTTGGCACCGGTTGGTAACTGGATTTGGATCCCTCGGACTATTATCTCTTCCCAAACCTCAAAAGATGGCTCATCAATAAAAAATTCAGCTCAGTATTTTGCAAACTAAAAGAACTATATTGAATAATATAAAAAAACATTTAAAAAAAAAAAATTTAATTCCCAAGGAGGGAATCTAGTATCATACTTAATATTGGCATGAACTAATCATGGAACCTTTGGCTGTGTACTGTACAACTAGTTAATATCGCTTGCTCATTTTCCGTACCAAAATTGTCTCACTGTTGTCGTACATGGGTTCGAGGTAACCTATCGTAGATTCATAGTTTCCACTGTGCTATGAAAGCTTCGAATCAAAAATAGCAATAGTTTGTCTCTAGAGCTTACTTTAGTTTTATTAATGTATTTCTACTTCGCGACTATACATATTTTAAAATAACTGCTACCAGAGTGTTTCTAAAGCAAGGGATTTTGCTATCTTCGAAATTACTTAGAGGAAATCTTATTCTATTCATTTTACTTTTTTATTAATTTAACAAGCCTCTGATATAGAATATAACCACTGCTACTAATGTACATTATTCCCCTTCCAGAAATTGTCTCTAGACAAACAAATCAAACATGTTTCCTGACCACTCAAGGAAATGTACTCAGCATTTGAAATTATAAAATTCAATTCAACAACAGGATAAGAGATCGAGAAAATCGACGAGAAACATAATCTCAAAAGAAAAAGATCTTACTGGAATACTGTCCAAGATCTGAAAAGCGAAACGTCCTTACAGTATTTGAAAAATCAGTTCAGCTAACATATGTAAGCGAAGAACAACACGGAAGAGAGAAGGCAATCACATCACTTGATGTCTACTTTAACAAAAAATTTGAGATTAAGATCATAAACCGGGTAGAAATTGAACGCTAATCCGATACATGGGTACAAGTTTATTTATTTTCGGTATGTCATGGCTTTATTAGAAAGAACCAACAATCCTATTAGCTATGGAATACGATTTCATTCATGTGTCTGCCTCGACTAGGTTCATAGTAACGCATCCTATTAACACATTTTTCCAAGACCTTGTTGACTGTTTCTGGCCCTATCTCGGACGAAGGGCCTGAATCATTTCTGGATTGTCCACATAACATCGACCTCTAAGACCACCCCACAAAAAAAAATCAAGATTTCAAGCGGGAAAAAGCTGTAGTGTCAAAATAACATATGATCCAAAAAGAAACCACCAAAGGGAGTTTGAAGGTGCGACAACATCCTCGAGACAAGGATAAAAGATATTACAATCAATATATTCACGGATAGTCTAAAAACACTGTTTCTGATCCTGTGAATACAAAACCTGTGACAGACTGCTTTCACGGCCTCAAAAATGAACCAACAGCAACAAGTTCAAACTCTGGAGTACCCGGGCATAGGAAGTAACGAAATGAGTGATGATCTATCAAAAAGTGGCTCTACCGAGAGATACGAGTACGTAGGTGCTGAGGCCTTCCTCGATATGCCAAACCCCAAACTCAACAGGGTTTTCCAATTTCGAAACAAGACATTCTGGACTAAAAGTTTCAAGGGCGCAACTGTACGGCTATTTTCCATTTAAGGGGACGCATACGTCTGTACAAGATGTTCCAAAAGAAAGTTTCTTTTTAATGTAGTGATATAAATATATGAGGATCGTATACTGAAAAATCTTTATTAAAGTACACTTTAGGAAATTATTTCTTAAAAGTAATGCCATCTAAACGTAATCCTTTACGCCCAGGGCACTCCTCTGAACGAACAACTGCACAACAGCTCGACACTTAGCAGGCATTTCGTGTCGGATATTTTTTTTAAACCCGACCAACTTCGTTTTAATAGCACTCACTTTTAATTTAAGATATCCCTAGGCTATTTCTCAAAAAGGAAGGTAACTCTTCTACCTATTCCTGCCATAAGTTCTGTTACATAATTTCCAATACTAGTCAGTTTGGTTTCAGTTTGCAAACGATTAACATGGAGGGGGGCGTTAAAGAGAATCGAGTCGCGATAATAGCCGTTGCATAAGTGCGGAAATAGTGCTGGCCAAATTTTCGAGCTGCTAAAACTACTCGAAATATCGAGAATATTCGTTTATTGGGCTATTGCTCGCTTCGGCGAATTGTCTGGAGTAGAGGGCAGGCCAAGAAGTGGTCGCCCGCGCGTCATCCATATTAATGCGGTAGTAAAGGCAGTGCATGAACGAATTCAGAGAAATCCCCTTAGGAAGCAGAAGATCATGTCCAAGGAATTGGATATTCATGTCTAGGCTGATTCGGGACGATCTGTATATGAAAGCCTATCGTCGGTCCACCGGTCATCTTCTAACTCCTCACCTAAAAAAAAATAAGCTGGAAAGGTGCAGGCGACTTTTGCAGTGACACGCTGATAAAGGCCATGAAAACATTCTGTTTCAACACACAAAATGACAAAATTTATGCCACTTCATCTATGGAAGCGCAAAAAGTTGTTCCAATGGTTCAACGTGGACATCATCCCGCTTCCGTAATGGTTTGGTGGGGGGTCCTCACCATGGTGTCACATCCCTCCAATTCTGCGAAAAATGCGTAAAAACTGGTGCAAAGGTTTACCAAGAAGATGTGCTACACGGTGTTGTGAAGGGTTTGACCAATACCATTTTGAATGGATAGAGATGGATCTTCCAATAGGACTCTGCTCCAGCGCACAAATCCAAAACCACAGCAGAAGATTGGCCGTCGGGGAGTCCAGATCTGAATCCACTGGATTATGGTTTGTGGTCAGAATTTGAGAACATGGCCTGCAAGACTCCCTACAGAAATTTGGAAAGTCTTAAGACAGCATTAACCAGAGCAGTGCCCATGATCTCCATGAAAACCGTACGTCCCGCTATAGCCCAATGGCCACACCGTTTGGAAATTTGTGTTAAAGCAGGCAGTCATTTCGAGTGAATCCAATTTTTCTTAATAATCAATATTGTAGTCTAATAAATGAATCCATTTTGAATAAAATATTTTTACTGTTTTTTTTTTTTATAGAGTTTTATGTTTGTAACAGAACTTATGGCAGGACTAGGTAGATATTAGTTTTTGAGGGAAAGCAGAAACGTGCTAAAGGTGTGCGACGCAGCCCCGTCTTGTTGAAACCATTTCATATGGTGAAATTCGGGAAACATTTGCAGTTCAGATACCAAGAAATTACCCAACTTCTGCACATGACGCTTTGAGTTGGCTGTAACAGCGTTTCCATTTCCATCTTCAAAAAAGCACGGGCCGATTATTCCTAGCGCTGACGGTAGCGTTAGGTGAATGTAGAAGTTTCCGATGTTTGCGTTTCGGGTTTTTTGCACTCCGATAATGGAAGTTCTGCTTATTAACATATCCGTTAAGGTGAAAATGCGCCTCATCCAAAAACAAAATGCTGTTTAATGCTTATAAACGCTTAGTTATATGGTTAACGAATTGGATCCTCTAATTGACATCTTGGGGCTCTAATTCTCGCACCAACTGAATTTTGAAGGGGTGAAGTTTTAAATCATTGCGCAAAATGTGGTGTAATAATGAGCGAGCACGCTTACGAACTGATAGGTCTGGATTATCATAAATAGACTGATTTACGGTCTCATCAGTTTCTTCGGTTTCTTCGAACTTGTTCCTGCTGAGAGAACACTTGGCGTGTTTATGTTATGCAAACCACGATGGATGCAGAATTTTTTTTACGCAACCAAGGCCGAATCATTATTTTTCTAAAACTGGTGCAGACACAACTTACGGTCCGCCCTTTACTGAATTCCTAAAAACCGGCCAATCGTTTGGCATGCGCACTTTGCCCCGCATTGAACCAATCAAATAGAAACCTTCTTTTGGGACACCTTGTATCATCCTCAAGACATCACTAAACCTAATCTAATCGACTTCCCGCACAAAAGATCCAAGAGATCGCAGTGCTTATTGCTATTCTGTAATAATACAACTTTACATTGTGAAGGTACTCTTGATGCTTGACAGTATGACATTTGAATAGATACAATAGACAGTACCATGTACATATTTCCTCTAAACATGTTGTAAAACACAAGAAAAGTAAAAAGATAAAATGAAATGACAGCGACGGAAATGAAAATATGCAACAAAACGTGATCTAATAAGTCTCTACATTAGGAAACAAACTTGGACAAACTTGAAGATGGGAAAATCAGTCGTTTCAAATCATCATCACTCAAATGTTAAACCATGAGAAAACCAAAAACTTTTGGCCATACTGACAAGGTAATTTAAGATCTTATAAATGGTACTAAGGCCCAACCCCAAAAGCGGAGCAGCAGCAATGCATATACGTAGGAGAACTACATGTTTAGCATTAGATGTGGTTGGTTATATGCTTTACATATTTCAATACTTAATATTAGAATGTATGGAGCACAAGATTGTGCTAGAATTTGGTGCTCTGTTTGTAGAATTTCGGTAATTTTTAAAATTCAATTGCTCCTCTTCTCGATCCTTTATGGAACTAATAGGGAACTAATGTGTGTGTTGATGTCCCTCACGTAATGGGAGCTTATTATGTTACTTGATTGCAGTAGTCAAAAAATATGAATGCCCTTACATTTTCACGAAAAGGTACAACCTATCGGTACCACTTTAAACTGGATATGGAAAGTATCAACCTATAAATTTCGCAGTTTAAAAATGAAAACCTTTCCATTGATCTGTTGATTTGTTTTTTTTTTTTGTTTTTTGTTTTTTTTTTTGCCTAACGAAGTAAGAAACTCATTTATTCTTATTCGTATTGAAAGCACGCACAAAATATATAAATATCGTACCATCCTTCGTTAAGATACTACTCACGTTGATAATTAAAACTTCCTATGCATAAAAGATACACTTTTACTGAAACATAAGCAGATTGTATTTAAAAATGCCCCCATCAGTGGAAGAAACTTTATGGAATCATGTTAAACAAAATGAATTGTCAGCTTAAATATGTTAAACAAAATTGAGACAAAATGTATTCGTATGTTTCGCTAACTCATACATCAAAGCAAACACTTCGAGTAGGCGGAAACGTTTTGATTTCCCCAGTAACTCCAACTCGATACATGATCTCTCTGTAACCCCAAACGCCCGCTGCTTGCGCTTATTCAATGTTAAAGTAAATTAAAAAGAAATCAAGACCTCAACACACCAAATTAGATCAACAACACACGAGCCAAACAATAAGGTTTAGCAGTTTAGGGTATCCATTCTCATATCCGACACGAAATCTATTGTACGATCTAAAAATTTTAAAATGACAATCCAAAAGCCTAGTGTCAACCTAAGTGGTTTCAACGTTTTAACGCCCCCCGAAATAAGTTGTTGTGCTCCTTTAATGGAGTAAGTACAACACAAACAAACGTTAACAATGAACTTTAACACCGTAAATCTGGAACGCATAAATTGCAAGTAAAAAATCTTGCTATGATCATAAATCGTTCGCCTTTTGGGAAACCCACTAGAGGGGACCCAACAAGAGTGGGTTACCAAAGCCATGGATTCATAAAGGTCCAATCTATGGATCTTTAACTCTGTTGGTGACAGTTTTTTTTTTTTCTTTTTTTTTTTTGTGTTGTTCCGCTGTCAGTTAAACGATTCGCTAACCATTATGAGTCTTTGTTCCAGGCCATAGAGATTTTGAAAGGCGTTTGTGCGCCGTACTCAATTGACCTCCTTTCGACCAAGTAGAATTCCCACGCATTCAATAGGAAAGTACAGACTCTAGCTTGAAGTGTAACCTTACCAAATAGGGGGTAGTTACTATAGTAGCCACCTGTACTAGTTATATTATTCCTCCCACCCAAGTACGGATAACAAGTGAACAAGTGAAATTACCCAGTAAACCACACATTGTAATCATAGGAAACATTATCGTAATCATAAAACGTATATTACGCGTTAGGACCCATCATTCCCAGTAATGCTAATAGTCGTTCCAGGCGAAACCTGATTATGCCTCGTGCTCCTTACCTGGAGCCGTTGTTCTTATGATTTTTCTGATTGTTTTTTTTTTTTTTAATTTGTATTTTTTGCGCGCCAATAGCCTGCGCTTCTGCACTTTTTGTTTGGTAATTATATGACGCTAACAGCGTTTCATTTACGGCGTGTCGTCCTCATCCAGGCTTTCTCACATATCTATGGCCATGCTTTATGCTGCGCGCGGTGTTTGATTCCCAGAAACGTGTTCCACAATGGTCTCAAGGAAGGCGCCCCTGTTCCACATGCATTTCTCTACTATGCTGTTCTGTTCTCCAGCGTTTATATGGACATTGTTTCTTTGCTTGTTTTTTTTTCCCCCCATTTTCTACAGAGTTATATTCTTATTTTTCTTCTTACTATTGCAGCAAGTGCTTTTGTTCTCCTTTTATTGTGTTTTATTCCTCTATAAGATTTTCATTTATTTTATTTTTGCAACGCCATCGCCTGGTTGTTGGTATTCCTGCTGAGTAGACTCTTATCGCGTTGTTGCGCTTGTTGTCGTCCGTTTATGAAACGTGTGACTTTGTGCATCTGCTGCTGCTGCTTGTGCTGTTGCTGCTGCTGCTGTGTGTATAGTGTGTATGCATTTAATGATGACGACAATCAGGGTAGACGGGGTGTGTGACGTTGTACCTGACCGGACGCCTATCATAAGTCGTTTGGATCTTATATGGCCCGCGTCTAAGTTGCGCGTTGAACTTTGATTTGTGGTGTCAGTGAGACTGATGTGTGAATATTTTTACGTCGGAGGTTGACTGTAGAACCATGGCGGCATCATTAACCATCCAACTTTTAGTCAAGCATTTAACATTTTTACGATCACAAGAAGACAGATTTTTCTGCGTCCAGGATGTCGGCCTGATGCACAGGAAGTAACAGCGCCAATGGATTACCGAAAATGGCAACAATTTCTTTTGAAAACACTGCATCAGTCTGAGGCTTGTGTAAATTGGATTTGAACAGCATTTAAATTGATACAGTTGCAGTTAAAATGGATGATTTACGAGTATACTTCATGAAGGAATACAGATCAAGCATCAAATTTATACGCATAGATTCAATGACGGTTTAACGTCCGTTATGTCATGTCGCGATTGACACAAGCTCAATATTCTGAAAAACCAAACCTCGTTAGAAGCAGCAAGCATAGCCTCAACCGTTCGCAAAAAAAAAAAACGTGATTAAGTTTGTCGACCGATATCGCTTAACCTCTCACAAAGACCCATCCTACCTGCATCAAGTATGGAGAACCAGTGGCACTTATGTCAATTGGTCATTAATAAATGTCACTTCAGATGCGCTGGGTTTTACACAATCAACAAAACCGAACGCCTGGTTAACTGAACAAGTATCGGCTAGGGCATTTAGTCGAAACATCCACCACGCAGAGTCTGTTGGCTACCCTAAAAAAACAAAATAAAACAACAAATACGAGTACTCCCTAGTTGGAGGAAAAAAGAGAAGCTTGAGTTCAAATATGACGCCAACATGATATGACTTTAAAACTCCATCGGAAATAAGCGGGACGATCAAGTTAATTTAAAAGCAAAATTGTTTATGGCGATAAAGATATGAAAGAACCACTTCTGCGCAGTGCCGCAACGAGGATCAAATACCGCAGCCAGGCAGAATAAATCGCTTGATAACATGGGCATTACAGGGCGCTATTCTCGCCACCTAATATCGATGGCGGATAAAGCTGCGGTGGATGACGCTTCAATTGAACTGTTCAAAGCAATCGGAAATGTCCTGATAAGGAGCAAATATTGATCAATTTGCAAAACCTGGTCGGAGTAAATTATGCTCGATGACTATGCGTACAACCTCATCAAACTAGCAAGTCAACACCTGCAGTACAATCTTTTCCAATTCAATACAGTTTCTTGCATATTTTGATGATATTGGCATCTCAGGAAAAATACTTAGCAATCAATGGTGCATTTTATATGCCTCAAGAGAGTACGAGCACAAACCATGTACTTCACCACCATCAAAGTCATGAATAAAATTTTAACGCAAAACTGGAGGCAGCTTGTCGAACTTACTGAAGAAGTTGAATATTTAAGACCCTGAACTATGCCGGAGTACGAGTATAGTCCCAGAAAAATAAAATTGAACAAATATCACAGTTTATCTTCTAATTCCCAGCTTTTGTCAAATTTAAAGACCTGCTATGAGTCTAGTCGACTAACAACTACGAACATGCGATCCTATGTTTCATCATAAGGTCGTAAAAATAGTTATCAATTATTTAAACAAGCACAAAATTGCGAGTAGTGATAGCATCGTACTTAAAATGAATCCCAGCATTAGCACACAATTAATTCTTTCCATTTTAATTCGCAAATGAACTTCTAACGAAAAAATGGGATTCCATTTATCGTTGGGTTGAGATTATGATGGTTTTGGTCCTACAAGGTTTCATGTAGAATAATTATCGAGCAATCTGCAGCATAGTATTCAACAATCAATCCAGGCCTTAAAGAACCTTTTAGCACATAAATTGTACTATGTGTGATACACTTAACATACAACGACTACATCGTTATATGAAAGTCTCAGTGTTCTGAAATATGGCAGAGCAATTATTATGTCGATTATCGCCGCTTAGAGGATATTCAGACATCGGCTTACCTTGACTAAACCATTATTAAATACGTCCTTTGACGATATCAAAAGTTGCACCGTAAACCCGGAACAAACTTATGAAATTATCATTCTCTGAAACCCATCACAACTTTCTTTCCCCACAAGTACAAAAATACTCGATTTCAATGTCAAATTCAAAGCCAAAGTCGGAACGCTGCAGTGAATCACTATTTATCTCGTGAAGCATATTGCTACTGACATTTCAAAACTCAAGTTATGCTAGTTCCGACGCATAGCCTGCTAAGAAAATATACTAACGATCAGGGTAGAGATATTGTACACAAGTAAGCTTGGACGACATCAATATCTAGATTCTGATTTTACGCGCCATTGTATGACACTATTCGTTCTACGATAAAATGAAGACGAAAGATACCTGACGCCAACGAAAAACCGGTGTCGAAGAATGATAACCAAATTTTTCAGCTTAAATATGAATTGAATAGACATACCGAGTAGATGACGTCCAGTTTCAAAGCAAGACAATGCGACTTACCGGTTACCATGTAAACTAAACAATAAACTCTTCGCAGACTGAGTTATCAGGTTGTTTTACTTCTCTTAAATGTAAACACTCATCCTGCGTCATAGTTCATTCTTAGAACTCATTAAAATTTTATAGCGCTTGCAAATAAAGTTTTTTTTTTTTACAAAACAAATCTGCTGCTCCATTAATTTTCACCCACTCACCAATGTCCAATACAACAATGCAGCAGTTGAATTTCTTGTTTGATTAAACTTTCTGTTCGCCTTAATAATGTCAAATAAAACTTGAACATTGTGGCTTTATCTGAATCTCTCATGCTATCACCGTTCAGTTTACTTCGACCAGTACAATGCACAAAGCACATATTTAATCATAATCGTGTTTTATTGATTGATTTGTTTGAACTCGAATTTATTGCAACCCCTTACAGCCGCGCAGGAGAATAATACGCTCGTACAAAGCTTTCTCCCTCTATTTAAATTTTTTTTTCTCGCGCTGTTCTTTACTGACAACCCGTATCACATTCGATGAATTGCAATGAATTGTAATTTGTTTTATTTTTTTTTCCTGCCCCTTAGTGCACCCTTTTTACAGTGCCAAAACACAAAACAAGCCAATAATCGCTGCAATCAATCTAACGATAATAAACACTGCAAATTGAATGCCATTAAAACGTGTTGTAAATCAAAGGCACAGCAGGAGTTCCCCCAGATGGACACTAGCACTATACTTGTACATACAGTATATACATTATACAGCCCCAGCCGCAGTCGCAGCCCAGGTCTCTCTCTTTTCGCCCCGGGTAAAGGGGGCGGAGAGTTAATATACAAATATATAATCTTTTTTGTTACTAAATATTCATCGGTTGTTGTGTTGCCGCTGCACTTAGGGATGCCGTAAGCATAATTAAATGCTTTCTGACGTGTGACGTATTAGTAATTTCCATCCATCCGTCCAACCAACCAACCAACCAACCAACCAACTATCTCACCGCATAAATTGCGTATTTTATGAAACGCACGAAGTAACATTTCATTTTAAAGCCTGCCTTTATGCACTATGCGATCGACCTTAAAACTCAAACCTGCCAATATGAATGACACTTTAAAAACACATAAATCGCCGCCAACCCCTCCGCTTGTATGTACGTTTCAACGACAGTTTATGCAGTTAATTAAATTTGAAACAAAAACAAAAAAAACCTTATGTTTACCAGTATGAGTAAAAGGTGAACATGAGCATGAGCATGCGAGAGCATGTATGACGAATTTAATTGGGATAATTACGCTAGAGCGCTTGCGGCTTGGCTTAGGCATCCGCGAAAATTGCCCTTGCCAATCGGTCTATTCTGAAACAATGTTAATTACACAGGGTTATTGGGCAGGTTTAAATCTCATTTCAAATGCATGCAACGGACACTGTTTATACAATATATGGTATGTGGAGGGAGGTCGATGGGGCAGGTTTACAGAAAAACCACCGCAAACAATCTGCACTTACCAGAAAATACATAATGCACTTCTTTATTGAAGAAAAAGAAAATACCACAAATAATAGCCGCAATCAATGAAACAACACGTGAAACCTAGATAAGATAAAAACAAATAATTTATAATAGTTCCTTTCTTTTCAAATTTATCAATGAAATTTGACTAGGCCGATTAGGTACATAAACGTCGTACGCACTTGCCATATACATATATTGTAGATACAATCACAATCGTGTGTATTTACTTTTATAATCTTAATAATTGTAATAAAATGCAGAATACGAGTACGTGCTCAACGAATTGCCTTACTTAAAGAGTCAAACTTCATCAAAACCGATTCATATTAGCAACGGTAGAAAGGATGTTCATCAAAAAGACGGCGATAATTTAAACGCCACAATCAGTTTAAACCAGTCAATCAATATTGATGGATTGCTTTCAACGATCTTGATGCTTCCGCATAGACGCATTATAGTGCGTCAGACTCGTCTTCTAGACTACACCTTAAAAAATCGTAGTTTTTTTTTTGTCATAGCTTAATTCAAATACCGCAAACATTGCTTCTATCAAGACAAGACAATGATAATGTTTCCAACGCTACTTTCTCAATTCTGCAACACTAATCCACTTTCTGCGGCCGAGAATTCACATCCTGGATATAGAAACTTGCCCTTGAAAACTTTAGCATTGCCGGACATGTTTCGATTGACGTTTGCCTTTACCGTCGATTTAGTTTCTATTGTAACTTTACTTTGTTTTCCTCGTTCTGTAATCTATAAAACATTAGGTAAAAGGCTATTATTTTGTGTGAAGATAAATCACCAGCGTAATCCCTATGTTTAGCGCAAGATGTTTTAGCACATCTTTTGCCCTGTTTTCCTACAAGAGGTTTATCGTATAAGGTCAAACGTAGAAGCATCCATGTCCAATTACCGCGTTAGCCGTTGCTATATCAAAACTTGCTGGGGATCCAAGCGAATGCCGCAAAGAACTGCGCAGCATTGAAAGCAACCCTCGAGTTTAAAAAGCGGTCTTCAACTTTTTTTTTTTTTTTGTATTAGCGCGCCCACAAGGGATTTTGTGTACCTTTAAGATGTTTGCACATAGCGCGGGCGAGGGGAAGTTAGGGAGAGAAAAGAGAGAACTACCGATGTGCGTTGGTCTTAAATGTTTGCAAGTTATAGTGACAGGGCATTCCATAAGCGAGTTGTACGGCTTAGGAACGAATCACGATATTTCAGAGTACGTCCGAAGGTGGGTTTGAGGGTATACTGATGAGCATTCATAGCGAGGCGGGTGTTACGGGTTAAAGTTAGAAGGGGTGGAATGCTACTGGCAATTTCGGAGGAGCACTGGTGATAAAAATTGCGATACAATAAGGTGAGACAGGAGACATTACGTCTGTGTTCAAGGGTGCTGAATGACTGTATGATATTGTCATCACCTATCAGTTTTACGGCACGGTTTTGGATCCTATCTAGCAAGTGCAATGAGGTTTTAGGAGCACCTGACCAGATGTGAGCATTGTACTCCAATTTCGGACGTATAAACGCCTTATATATTGAGGTCAGATCAGAGGGTGTGAAATATTTCTTACATCGCTTGAGGAAACCTAGACATTTCGCAGCATTTTTGACGACACTGAATTTGTGGTCATTCCAACGTGTTTTCATTGACACACATACGGAGAATGGAAAGTTTATCGGTTTCGACGATGCGAGTGCCATTCATGGATAATGGCTGGGGTGTTTAAATTTCGCTTTAACGGCAGCAGACAGCATTGTGTTTTGGAAGCATTAAATTCTACTCTGTTAATGGTTCCCCAATTAGTTATACTGGTAATATCAGAATTTAATGAACTTAACATACGCTGCCGTTCTTGTTCTACAGCCGAATAGCAGGGGCGTGAGTCCGGAAACGAATATGATAAGCAGAGAGTACTGTCGTCAGTAAAGGAATATATTGGATTACAAGTAGCAGACAAGAGGTCATTGATGAAAATTAAAAACAGTGTCGGAGGTGTGCCTGGGGCACACCAACATTTATTTTGTGAATATCAGACTTGAAACCATCCAAGACAACTTGAATTGAACGTTCCGAAAGGTAATTTCTAATCCATTGAAGAAGAGAGTCATCGATCCCAAGAGCACGTATTGTCGACAAAAGAGCCTGATGCCAAACTCTGTCAAATGCCTTAGAATTATCAAGTGCAACTATCTTGCTTTCGCCAGATTGATGTAGGCTTTGGTTCCACTTTTCGGTGAGACATACCATTAAATCACCAGTGGACCTGTTGCTACGAAAACCGGTCATTGAGAAGTTTTCGTATTTCGAGATATTTTATGAGCTGACGGTTTATCAGCGTTTCCATGACTTTGGAAAGAAGGAACGTAAGTGCAATGAGTCTGCAGGAAGAGAGAGAGGAAGATTCCTTTTATTAGGGACGGGCTGGACAAATGCTGTTTTCCATCTTCTCGGAAAGGAGTAGGATTGATGAAAAAGCTTACGGAGTGTTTTTGCCAGCGAGGTTCCTCCTCTTCAGAAGGAGGGCAGATATTCCATCTGGATCTGTTAAGATAAAGGAAATTATTAGCAGGCACTACCATATTCCTAAGTTGCGGAAAAAACTGGGAAAGTGTCGGAGGAACTGCATCGGGTACACACTTTTGGAGCGGAAGTACGAACGTCAAGAAGGGTTTCTGAGCCCGATCGACAACGAAGATGCAGCGCTTAGAAATACCATATTGACCACTTTGGACCTCTATATATTCTTATGTCCCAACAGCCTCGCCATGCTGAAAGCCACTGTTCCCACTAGATCACAGAAATCAAGCAGTTTTAGGCGCGGTAAGAGCCTACAATAGATGGGAGACTGCGTGGAACTTCGATACCAATTTTGCGTGCTATTGGCAGTCGGAACACATGTAGTACAATGGACTCTGAGTGTCTGAGTGCTATCGTTCGCAACATCAATTAAAATTTTAATCTATTTTATATTTTGTGATAAATGGCTTCTCAAAATTTATCTGGATTTATCCCACAAAAATCACGACATCCAGAAGTTAGAAATGCAGAAGTCAAAGCGAATAACTTGACGACGGTGCAATGTTAACTTCGAACACATTCAAGAAATGTAGATACAGTTGCTGACAATAACAACAGTTATACTAAGAGGAGCCGGACAAGTCCGGCGGGTAAATCGGGTAAGTACAAATTCAATACTCGTCACACTTAACTTTCGTAACCCTACGAGGTGGTGCCAACAAAGCCCAAGGTCCAGCAAAGACGCATAAAATTAACGCTACTTCAATTGGTATTGGGTACAAGAATGCGAACAAGCAGCGATCCTCAGCAAGCAGAAGATATCAAAGAAACATTGCTTAGTGTCTTCGTGGTAGAGCGTGAGATAGCAACTAGAAAACATTTTAAAAACTCTAAAGGATAACCAAGATAAACGACTATCGAGGACGTGGTGGCCGTAAAGCGTACACAATTCGGAACTACATATGTAAAGGCCCTATCTAAAGTTCCTACTTCAGTATAAGAGAATTAAAACAGCACAAAAAACACATGTCCACAAATTGGGCACTCAAGAAAGATCTTGCACCACGTACACTTATGAAAATTCCATGAAACCTTGGCGTTGCACAGATCATCGAAGACGAAGTTGAAAAGAGTTGGGAGGATCGTAACCATTCTAGCGAAAAATGAGCAGCCGGAAGCATCATCATCGTGACAATGACGACGAAAGTGCAAATATGTAAGGTGAATTCAGAACATAAGACAAGTCAAAACCAACTCGCGATTTAGGATGGCCGAACGTAGGATAAGAAGCACATTTTTATAGACACGTTATCAATGTAACGAAAAAAGACAGCAAATTAAAATTAAGACGAAATGTAAATTGTGAATTAACTAAATGGATTTAGAACAAAATGTAAAAGAAAAGTTAATGACGCAATAATAATAATTTGTTCTTGTTTTTCGGCGTATCGCCGGATTCGAACCTTTGCATAGAAGCCGACAGACTAACCACCCGGCCAATCCGAACACTTACTCGGAGTCCTTTATATTCAATTCAACTCTGGGAATACCGAAGTACGAGGGCGGGTCAATAATTCCGTGCATTTTTGAATTTCTGACCTCTTTACTGAAACAGCAACACTGCTCCTGTCAACAGGCATTTGTCAATTGACTCCTGTCAAAATTTAAACTTGCTGCGTCAGTTAGTTTGTGTCTGACAGCTATTTTTATCAGACTACTCACTAATTTGAGGAGAAAATGGAAAAAAGTGAATTTCGTGTGCTTATTAAGCATTATTTCTTGCGAAAAAAAACCATTACCGAGACCAAGGCTAAGCTTGATAAATACTATGGGGACTCTGCACCATCGATTTCAATCGTAAAAAAGTGGTTTACTGAATTTCGTTGTGGCCGTACAAGCACTGAAGATGCCGAACGTCCTGGACGCCCAGTTGAGGTCTCTACACCCGAAACAATCGAAAAAATTCACGATATGGTGTTGGCCGACCGAAGATTGAAAGTGCGAGAGATTGTGGAAGCCGTAGGGATCTCGCATGGCTCAGTGGTTTCAATTTTGAATGATCACTTGGGCATGAGAAAGCTTTCCGCAAGATGGGTGCCGCGTTTGCTCACAGTCGACCACAAACGCAATCGTGTAACAACTTCACAGGAAGGTTTGGCGTTGTTTAATCGCAATATGGAGGAGTTTTTGCGCCGTTTTGTAACCGTGGGCGAAACATGGATCCATCACAACACACCAGAGAACAAACAACAGTCAAAACAGTGGGTTTCTAAGGGTGAATCGGCGCCAAAGAAGGCCAAGGTGGGTTTGTCAGCCAATAAAGTTATGGCGACTGTTTTTTGGGATGCACGCGGGATAATCCACATTGACTACCTTCAAAAGGGAAGAACAATCAATGGGGAATATTATGCCAACTTATTGGACCGATTCAATGACGATTTGAAAAAAAAACGACCTCATTTGGCCAAGAAAAAAGTTCTTTTCCACCAAGACAATGCAAGGTTGCACACATGTGCAGTTGCCATGGCAAAAATCCATGAATTGGGCTATGAATTGCTCCCTCATCCACCCTATTCTCCAGATTTGGCTCCGAGCGACTACTTCTTGTTCCCAAACCTGAAGAAATGGCTTGGTGGAAAAAGATTTGACTCCAATGATGATGTCACCTCGTCATTTTGAGGACCTCGACAAATCATTTTTTTTGGAAGGGATAAAAAAATTGGAGAAGCGTTGGACAAAGTGTATAGAGCTCAAGGGAGACTACGTTGAAAAATAAAATTATTTTTTTATCAAAAAATCTGTTTTAATCCAAAAGTCACGGACTTATTGACCCGCCCTCGTATCATAGTTTACTAAATTCTGCTCAAAGCAAAATAGGGCAAACTAAGTTTTTAGGCTCTCATTTGGGCCCCCAAAACATTCAGTTTCGTGAATGCATGGGTTGGTAAAACGTTCACCTTGTCTTCTCCACACGCGTACTCATTTATCGCCACTAAAAAACTTGACCTTACATTCGTCTATAAAGAGTACAGGCCTCCAGTTGTCCAGTTGTCCATAGTCCAATCCGAACCCCACGGGCGTAACTTAAGTTACTTAAGCGCGCTGCCCGATGTGCCCTTATTAGTTTCGGTCGAATGGCGCACACTCTGGACCATTGACCATCTTCGTGGAGTCGATTACATACGGTTTGATCACTTACTTGAGTGCCAGTAGATTGCCGCAGTTGATTTTGTAACGCCCGGGTGGTCACTGTACACTCCCGACGTGCAATTATTCTAACGTACCGGTGTTCTTGCGCAATTATGACTCAGATTCTTCCTGATCCAGGTTTCCTTGTTACACTACCGGTTTGTCGGAAGCGTTCCCAGACGTTTCGGATAGCTCGCAGGGATACACCGATACGAATTGCGACAGACCTTTGACACTCTCCCTCCTGAAGCAAATTTGCCGCTCTTATTACGTTTTCGATATCCATATGATGCTGAGAACCGGGCATGGTAATCACTATTAGTAACGTTGTCGAAGAAAACAATTACAGAAAGTAACACTTAGTGACGACGCTTAGAATTAGACTGAGAAAACAAGTGCAGGAAATTTAGCATTAGTTGTTTTGTAGAGCAATGCGCTTTCTCTGCCTACTTAGCTGCAATCAACGGTAAAATTGTTGCTCAAAGTATTGATATGTACTCATAGACATGCAAGCTATACAGTTAAATACTGTACTTCGATAATGTTTACCAATAGAGTAATTTTTAGACAAAAATCAAAATAAATCTTTGGTGGGCCCTATTTTGTTTTGAGTAATTTATATAGATTGGAGTTCTAGTCAACTGCAAATTACTTACTGATGCTGTTGCCGGACCATATTGTCGTTCCTGTTGCCTATTGCGCCTTAAATTACGCCACATTCCAATTTTTTCTCTGGATTTTCTACTACATTAAAATACGCCCATCAATCTCAGATAAATATTTTTTTACAACGTTCCCCTGAGAACCAAAAGCAAGGCTTTCTCTGAATTTGGAAGTGCAGTAAAGGGTCCAGTATTTTTAACAGCTGGAGCGGTGCTGTTAACGAATACAATACGAAGGCGTAAAAGAGCTGGTACAAGATCTAATCATGAGTCGCTTTGAAGTTGGCTAATCATAATAAGATGCATATGGATATATTTTCGCTGCTTTGCATGTCTTTTCCAACTGGCTTAAGCAGTCAATGAATTCAATTAGAAAATAAACAGAGCATGACACATTTTTTCACTCAGTTTCCTCTTTGCTATAAAATTATTTTCCCAGAGGCTCGATGGCATAAAACTGAATCGCATCAGTCCTTGTCGCAGTTGCTAAGACCTAACTCATACAATCTTATCTCCTAAAAGATTACTCGATGTGTCAGAAAGGTTATTAAACCACAACTCCAGCACCTTCTTCCACTTTTCCCTAATTCTGCTTCTTAATCAAATTGCGTAATTAAACTGATTTGCAATCAGAATACATGCAGATACGGCTAACTAATTACGGCCGATATCTCGACTCAATACTTGATAAAAAGGCGTAATACTTCATTCATTTAATTATTTTGAATTCAGAAAATTGGCTGCGGTAACAAAGGATTTTCTTATCTGGTGTAAATATCTACTCATCTACAATAATACCTTTTAGGCTGCTCTTCACTTAAGCATAAAAGAAGAGGTTTAAATTCACAGTGTTAGCTTAAATTTTCTATCATAGGTATCATCATATCATCATGACGTTTATTTTTCGTAACACACTGTAGGTTTGTACTTACAGTACAGTGCAAAAGTACTGTTGTTTCATGAAGAACAACAGGGAACACTCACTAGGGTTGTGGTTTCTTATCACAGTCTGAACGGTGATAATGCCTAGAATGTGTTGAATCGAAGCTTAGCATTGAAATCATTCCTTTACAGTAAAATCACGATTGCACATCGTGAAATCTGTGTTTTTTTTTTTTTTTTTTATGCCATTGAAAGCACAATCATAATAGCTCTTAAATATAGAATGACAAATTTAAAATCTATTTTTCGAATGCATCTTACCAAATTGACAAAAGCGCTTTAAGTACTCGTAATTCCAATGGCCGAAATGAACAATTGGCACGAAGAGGATAGCCACTACACGGAGGCAAGCTAAGGACTCAAGGATGTCGGTACTGCATTTCATACAAATCTTCTAATATAGGTGCGTGGATCCAATTCTCAGTCGGAGCTGCATTCAGAGCTCTCTAACATTATTTTTTGTCCTCATAAGATATGTTAATCTGCTGTTTAGAGGTAATATTACCACATCTCGCCATAAGCCTATTAAAAGACAACGCTCCGATGCTTTTTAGTTGAGTTGCATTGCTTTGGAACAACAATATGATGAAGTTTTCAAATTGAGTAGAAAAACTAAACTTAACAGCCAATCATATATCGAATTTATACTGTTCGTAATATTGGGTTGTGACCTATGAAATGAATAGACTGTGAGAATCCAAAATTCAATGTGACAAAACTTCGCTGCGACGCAACATTTTTACGCCATTTTTGTTTTGTTTTGAAGGTACAGTTATCCTTTTCAATAATCGTCTTTATTGTGTTGAAAAAACTGTATATTTTTCATTTTATTTCTATTTCAGAGCAACCATGCAAAAAACTGAAATTCGTGTGTTGATAAAATACGAGTTCCTCCGAGGAACTAAAGTGGCAGAAACAGCTCGTAATATTTTGGCACTGAAGTCACTTCACAGCCGACAGTATCCCATTGGTTTGCAAAGTTCCGTTCTGGTGACTTCGAACTGACCAATGAGTCACGTGGATGACCGGAGATGAAGGTGGATAACGACGTTCTGAAAGCCACAGTCGAATCAAATCCAGCCCAAAGTGCACTCGATTTATCGCTAATGTTTGATGTGTCGAAGAAAACAATATTGACACATTTGGCTCAAATCGGAAAAGTGGAAAAGCTGGACAACTGCAATTGAATGATGACCGCACGAATTGAACGATGACCAAAAAGGCCTTCGCCTCAAAGCTTGCCTTTCGATCCTTGCTCGCAACAATAATGAACCATTTTTGAATCGAATTGTGACGTGCGATGAGAAATGGATCCTTTACGACAATCGCAAGCGTTCGTCGCAGTGGTTGGATCAAGATGAAGGACTGAAACCCTGTCCGAAACGAAACATCCACCAGAAGAAGCTGATGGTGACTGCTTGGTGGTCTGGCGCCGATGTGATCCATCCTAGTTTCATGAAACCGGGCGAATCGATCACGGCGGATGTCTACTGTAGTCAACTGGAGGAAATGATGCGATTAAACAGACGAGACTGGTCAATCGATCGACCCTAATCCTCTTGCACAATAACGCGCGACCACACACTGCACGAATGACTGTGGCAAAGTTACAGGAGCTTGAGTTGGAAACTCTCCGTCACCCACCATGTTCACCCGACCTTGCACCAACCGATTACCACTTCCTTCGGAATTTGGCCAATTTGCTGGTAGGAAAAAATTCAATTCCCAACAATTCCCCTTCCAGCAGTTCATCGGCTCTCGTGATCCAGGTTTCTACAGCAAAGGGATAAATGAGCCACCGCTGAGATGGCAAAAGTTTGTCGATAATATACTTTGATTAAAAATAATAAGTTTAAGCATAAAATAAAACCGCTTGAAAATTCACTTCCCATGTATTCATTTCATACTTCACAGCCTAATAGATTTTCAAAGAATAATAAAATAGTTCTTAACAAGTCTTTGTCCATTGACGATGAAACTCTCCATCGGAATAAGATATCTTGCCAATTTAATCCGAAGCACCTTAAGGGCAGGGTTTTTGGGATAGAAATACATAATGGCGAATGAACACTTCATTGCCCAATAGTAGCGGGTTAAGATAACGCGCAAACTGCAGACAAATAAAAATCATTACAGTCCATAGGAATGTTTAAGCGTAACGAAAAAAATTAAAAATAAGTTCTGTGACCTCGTGACAGGATATGTAAACTGTCTGTTTCCAACAACAGCTTTAACTAATCAAATGCATTGCATCGATAGTAATTTCTCATAAGATGCCTGGCTTTATTCAGAGATACGATCAACTGACCCAACTGACGCATGTTAATGTAGTGCACTGATGATCCCCAATCAAAGAGGTAAACGACGAGATCTAACACTCACTTGAAGCAACAAATTTCAGTAATCAAACGTATTATCACAAAAACTTGTCCAGAAAAAAGTATATTAGCACGCTGGCTACCGAATACGATTCTACAAGGAGGGTTTGAATAAGAAATATTTCAGATTACACCTGCCTTCCACAAATGAATGTAGTTTAGCTTATTGACAGCAGTCAAAAGTGTACCCCTAGGTTCACTAGATAAGGCGCATCGAACTAAAAATAAGGCGGACAAAGAGAAAAAAAAACGAAGTCAACACTGCTCCATGCAGTATTTCAAGACAAACAAGTTTAATTGACAGCAAAGGGTTGCTGCCTCATCGAAGTATCACCACCAGACACAACAAAACAACAGATTTGCCGGCTGAGATTGCCTATACGCAGAGTTTTCTAAATATTTAGATCATTGTACTCGTAGTGTCGGGAAATGACTGAAAAGCCAGTTTCTCATTTCACACCAACGAAAAAGGTATTTCAATGTCTTGCAGGAGATGTTAAATAAATTGAATGGACAACTTTTGCTCTTGCAAACGCACGTATCGGCCCACTTTAATCTGCGTTTTCCATGGCAATTCGACATTTGATCAACTGTTGCCATAAACTTAATTTATCTTAACTGGGAAAGCTGGCAACTATAGTTACAGATAGGTTTTAACACGAATTTAAGTTAATTGATGTAAAATGCTTTCGCCGGTGACATATAGCTTTCAATGGATCCTACAAAAAATACCAAAGACGGAATAGCTACCAAGTGAACGAGATTTAAACGAAGTATTTGTTGTATAATAACATAAAGCATCGGTCCACTGTCGTAGATAAATAGTCATTGTTAACAATTGTAACTCCGGATTCTTTTGCTTGGAAGTTAACATTATCTATACCAATTGCCTTAAGTACGATTGGCAAGACAATCTAACAAGTGGTTCGAAAAGTCTCGAGACTGACACATACGAGTAGATGGCGATGATAACATATCCATACGATATTTAGTTAGTACCAATCTTTAACAGATACGTGTCAAAATTTGATGACATTCCGTAAATTACTCATCGAGATATTTAAGTTTAAGTGACGCACCTTTTAATATTTTCAAAACCATGAAAAAAAAAACAAGTTTCATACGTTGATAAAGCACTGTTATTTGATGGAAAAAAATACCATTAGAACTAAAGAATGGCTTAAAAATGTTATAAGGAATCTGCTCCGTCGAAGGCATCCAGTTGTCGCTGGTTTCCTCAATGCAAGTGCGGTAATACAGAGACAAATGATGCTGAACACTCTGGGCGTCCAAATGAAGTTGTTGCGTCAGAAAACATAGAAAAAAATCTGACATCGTAGAGGTATCAATGGACCATGTACACCATACAATATTTTGCACGAGTATTTGAGTATGCGAAAAGCTCTGCTCGAAGTGGCTAACGCGTTTGGACCAAAAACAACATCATGTTGATGATTCAAAGCGCTGTTTGTAGCTGCTGAAGCGAAATAAAAATAACTTTTTCTTGCGGTATGTAACAATGGATAAAACATGGATCTATTACCTGTTCGCAAACCTCAAAAAAATGCTCGCCGGACAAAGATACTCGTATGACTCCAATTTTTTTTTTATAATTTGCGCGCGCTCAAGGGATTAAGTACCCTTAAAATGTTTGCACACATCAAGCAGTGTTGGGCGCGGTAAGTACGTAGATGGATGACCACATGGGAACTCGGTACTCCGCTTGCTGTTAACAAAACGCCACATGGGCATAGTACCCCGGCGTTAAATCCCGGACCCTACAAATTAATTTGTATCGTTCCCTTAATAATAAAATAAAATAAAAATGTTTGCACACAGCGCGGACAAAGGAAAATCAGGGAGGATAGAAAGAGAGGTACCGGTAAACGTTGGTTTTAAATGTTTGAAGATTATAATGACTAGGAAATAAAGACCTAGGGCATTCCATAAACGAGTTGTACGGATTAAGAACGAATCACGATATTTTAGAGCACGTCCGAAAGTGGGCTTGAGGGTATACTGATGAGCATTCATAGCGAGACGGGTGTTACGGTTAAAAGTTTGAAGGGGCGGAATGATACTGGCGATTTCTGTGGAGCACTGGTGATGGAAATAGCGATAAAACATAGTGAGACACAAGACATTACGTCGGTGTTCGAGGATGTCCGTTGTTTGAGTGATATTAGTATCACCTATGAGTTTTATCGCACAGTTTTGGATCCTATCTAGCAGGTGCAGAGATGTTTTGGGCGCACCCGACCAGATGTGGGCATTGTACTCCAATCTCGGGCGGATGAATGCCTTATATATTGAGGCCAGATCAGAAGGCGAAAGGTATTTCTTACATCGTTTGAGAAAGCCTAAACATTTCGCAGAATTTTGGTCATTCCAACGTAAGGTGTCATTGAGAATGGAAAGATTCCTGGTTTCAACGATGCAAGTGCCATTCATCGATAATGGCTGCGTATTTAGATTTCGCTTTGACGACAGCAGACAGCATTGTGTTTTGGAAGCATTAAATTCTACTGTGTTAGTGGTTCCCCAATTGCTTATGCTGTTAATATCTGAATTTAATGAGCTTAACATACACTGCCGTTCCCGTTCTACAGCCGAAGAGCAGGTACGTGAGTCCGGGAACGAATATGAAAAGCAGAGAATACTGTCGTCAGCAAAGGAGTATATTGGATTAGAGGTAGCAGACAAGAGATCGTTGATGAAAATTAAAAGTTTCGGAGACAGAACGGAGCGCTGGGGTACACCAGCATTTATTTTGTGAATATCAGACTTGAAACCATCCAAGACAAGGTAATTTCTAATCCAATGAAGAAGAGAGTCATCGATCCCAAAAGCACGCATTTTCGACAAAAGAGACTGATGCCTAACTCTGTAAAATGCCTTAGAAATATCAAGTGCAACTATCTTGCTTTCGCCAGAATGATGTACGCTTTGGTTCGGTGAGACATGCCATCAGATCACCAGTGGACCTTCATTAAGAAGTTTTCCTGTTTCGAGATATTTCATTAGTTTACGATTTATCAGCGTTTCCATGACCTTGGAACGAATGGACGTACGTGCAATGGGTCTGCAGGAGGAGAAAGAAGAAGGTTCGCACTTTTTAGGGACGGGCTGGACAAATGCTGCTTTCCATCTGCTCGGAAAGAGTCCTAAAGAGTAGGATTGATGAAAAAGCTTACGCAGTGGTTCTGCCAGCGAGGAAGAACAGCTCTTCAGAAGGAGAGGAGATATACCATCTGGACCAGCGGATTTATGTATATTAAGATCTTTAAGAACTCTTGCTACTACACGAGTGCGAAAGTGGATTGGTCCCATTGAAGATTCGACACACTCAAGTGTAGGCGGAGACAAAGCACAATCTAGAAATGTTGAACTGACCGCAAAGTGTGCAGCAAGCAGATTGGCTTTGTCCAAAGAGAGCTGACAGCTGGAATGCCATTCTAAATGAGCGTTGGGATGGAGGATGAGGCAGAATTTCTGTTGTTTTTGCAAATGGCCAAAAGCTTTTACTACCTTTGGGACATTGTAGTATTTTTTGCCTCAGTTTTTGGTCGTATAGAAATTTCACGCACTTGACAAAGACGTTGCAGTCATTCCTGGCTCGTTTGAACTTTTTTCGGTCTTCCTCTATCGGGTTGGTCTTATAGGACCGAAAAAACATTTCTCTAACCCTGACAACCTCTTTGCAGCTCGAGTCGTACCATGCCTTTTCTTTTGGTTCGATACTCTTCACCCGATGAGGGATAAAGTTTCTCATTCCAAAGAGAATGATGTCTGTGATCATATCAGCAGCTGCATCCACGTCGTTATCGAGGAAACATAACGACCAGTCAAAATTCCTAAAGAAGCTGTTAACACCGCTCCAGTTGGCTTTTTTAATTCAGAAATCAGATTGAAGCAAACTAAATAATATTTGTAGCACTGCCACTTAACGAAGAAAAACCTGGCAAGAGATTTGATCATGGAATTATGCAGAGGACGAGGTGGGCCGCTTGCGTTTCATAAGGTATTAACACGCATTAACATACGACCTATTGATGCGCGTAAAAAGGAAAAACATAATTTTGCGGAAGGCACACCTTCCATAATACTTGAAATCGAACATCTTCTATTCGAATGGCTCGTCCTTTCTTTTTTTTAAAGACAATTTATGAAAGGACGTCAAATACATGGGAGAGCTTCTTTGTTGTACTGTATAAAGGCAGCACCAGCACGAAAATCTATAGCAATTACTGATATGTGAAACTTATGTTGCAAGCAATGAAAATAAACGAACGACGTCTTGACGAGTAGTAAAGTGTTGAGCTGAATTACGTGGAGGCAAGTAGTGTAGCTTAGCGCTCTTAGAAGTAGTCACTTTATGTGAATCGTTCGCATTGCAGGCCTTGAGTATTCTACAGGCTTTTCTTTTCTAATGATGGTCACAAAATTATATGTCAAAGGCGCTATTATTTAACCTCGCTACTCAAGCCTATATTAAGATTGACTATAGCATATGAAATCAATCATTTTATTTTAGCGTAAATCATTCCAAGGACGGCTTTTACACAGCGCATGAGTTTGATGCGCATGTTTTGGTTATTTTCTTTTGAACTCTCCTACTGTGATGCTCGCATTTTTACACGAAGCCTTGTTCTCATTCTTTGATTTTTTATGTTATTTGACAGATGAAATTTCATCTTTGGTGCTCAGTGTTGAAAGTTGAAAGTAAAATAAAGTATAAAAGCAAAAATAGCATTTGCAGAGCTAAACAATTTATTGGACTCTGCGGAAATGATTATTGATTGCATGGATACCAACTGCAGTTCGGACGGGTAAATTTCATAATTGAAAATGAGCTCGCTTGTTAATTCCTTGGTCCATTTAAATTCATCCGCCATACTGAGATGTTGTGCAACAGCCAAAGATATGGGGAAAATTTCTTTTTGTTTCATTTTCCCTCTTATCCCTCTCTTTTGCACTTATTTGAACCTCTCTAAACATGCGCTGCGTAAAAGCCGTCAAGGGGATCAAGTAGCTACTAAGTGTCAAAAACTTGTACCGATTCAGTAGTGCGACAATCGTGTTTATGGTTAAGTCCTCGCCTTACCACCCAAAAACAGCCCCTGAGGATCGATGTCGATAAAACCTTGTGCTCATAGGCTAAAGTGTCAAGTGTGCCAAGTCAAGATAAATTGGGCCTAAGCGTTTCTGAGACTCAACCACTACTAAATACCACGCTCTGGATAAGGACTAATCAAATGATGATGGCTTTTGGCTATCCCACTCTAAGAATATTTGTTTTTAGAATATCAATGCGTCATGGCCTTGGTCACTTCACTCTGAAGGAACATTAAAGCTAGATTCTCAAGCAGAGTAGGAACCCTCAACGTCATGCAGTCCTATACCCAAACAAATGTGGGAAATCAAGACGTAAAAGGCAACTTCTACAATCAGCTGAGGCTGAGTCTCCAAAGCGAGACATCGTCATTATAATGGTGGCACCGGCAACAAAGAGCTCAGACACGTTAGCGGCACATAAGCCCTCTGAGGGCAATTTGTGGATTTCTACCTAGGAGATACCATGTTTGGACACAAATCCAAACAAGAAATCAGTTGGATATAACCTGAGGCATTTACGGAATATCATATCGATCATGTGGCGAAAAAACCGGCAGACATCGTTGGAAGATAGAAAGAACAATATAACATGTTACACTCTGACTCACTCCCCGATGAGCAAAACAGGGATCTTACCATAAAGCTCTCGGATAACTAAATCCGGAGGTGCCTGTGGTTACCAAAATAATAGCCAAACTAATCCTCCACAGAATAAAGCACTACCTTGGCGATAAACTCGACGTCCAGCAAGCAGTTTTTTTTCGGAATCCTTCTTCGTTGATCACACAAACGCTTTGCGGATTATTATGGAGCAGTGGGTGGTATATTGAGCTGCGTTAAACCTGCTGTATATTAATTAAGAAAAGGCATTCAATAGTAGAGGGTCATCCAACAAGAAATGCCATTTTAAATTTCGCGCCATTTTTGAACTGACAACATTCAACTATCATTGCGATTTTCGGTAAGTAAAAACTAGGAGGTTATCAACCATGGATCGATAAACACTTGCACAAAGTGCTGAAGTAGTGAAACATCACTACAAAAACGGAGAAAATATAGCGGAAACATTTCGTAAACTTCGTACTGCTTTTGGTCACCATCAAGTGCCTTTTCGCACAGCTATAATGAATATAATCGATAAATTATAACGCGTGTTCGTCCGGAAAGGTCTCCTGAAAATATCGTCGCCATCGAGTAGAGTGTGACTGAAAACCTAGGTATGTCCACTTCGAGACAATCACAGGCATTGGGCCTATCCGCAACCACTTTGCATAAAGATCTTATGCTCGAACGGTCCAGTTGACACAAAAATTGAAGCCAGGAGACCACGCACAACGCCGTACTGCCGCTGATTGGGTGCTGGAAATGAATGAACAAGATCGTGATTTTCTACACAAAATTATCTGAGTGAAGAGGCTCATTTCCATTTGTCTGGGTACGTAAATAAACGAAACTGTTGCATCTGAAGCTCCGAAAACCCAAGAAAAATAGTGGAACCACCTCTCCATCTACAACGAGTGACAGTTTGATACGGTTTTTGGCCTGGCGGTGTCATTGCGCCCTATTTTTTCGAAAATGCTGCTGGTCCGACAGTTTCAGTGAATGGATTGCTTTACCGAACAATGTTGACTGCGGTTTATTTTTTTTGCCTGGAGTTGATGGCATGGACGTGGACGACGTTTATTTTCACCTGGACGACGCCACATGCAACACAGCTGGTGAAACAATGGCTCTATTGCCTGACAGATTTCCTGGACGTGCGGTTTTTCAAAAGGAAGATATCAATTGGCCGTCGCGACCGTACGATTTAACACCATTTGACTTTTTCCTTTTGGGCTGTGTTAAACTTAGAATCTACGCCAATGATCCACCAACGTTTCATACACCAAAAGAAAATGTCAGTGCTGCTGTTCACGAAAAACAGTCGAAATTATGCGAAAATGTAATGAAAACTTTCTTCAAAAGACTGACTATTTGTAGACAGAGACGAGACGGATATGTAGCAGATATTTCATAAAAAAATTGCGTTTTTCTCACTCTGCTCACAAGTAAAGTGTTTCCAAGTGTTTGAAAGTATCATCCTGAGTCTCATTAGGGACCTAACTAGATATAGTCAACCGAGTTAACTGGATATTTGGAATGTTGTCCAAAATATGGAGGAACAATGACGACTCTTCCAGTCAAATGTTGAATCCGTGATGCTACATGTCCATCACAACAATGCTGCAAATATTTTAAAATAGAACAAATTCAAAGGATTTCCCAACCAACCTGCATTTCCATCACGAACCTCCATTATGCAATAAAACCCGCTAGCTAAGAATGAAGTCGAGACACATAACCCAGGAGAAGCTAGGAAAAGCAAAAACACATGCCCAAAATCGTACGATGGCAGCCAGGTTTGGTGTAGAGCCCCAAGAATCAACAACGGGTACAGAAACGTGTGTAGCTTCCGTGTAGTGTACAACTCTTTCTCAGATTGTTGATTGCTTACCAGTAAATTGGATAAATTCAAGTTCTCAGTCTCATAAGAGAATGGCAGTGCCAAAGGACTGCATATGCTTTACAATCCTGTCTCATCATTTTCCTTTTGAGAGTAAAAATCGCTTATCACCCATTTGACTATGGATAATGTTGTTGGGATTCACCCATTCGGAATCAGTCGCGACCACAATAATCTAGATAAGAGGAGGCACTTGATGAAACCACCAAAAGACTTTTGTTCAAACTTCTATGTCCACATTGGAGCGTAAGGCCTTGCCAACTGATATTTTCCATGAATTTCTTATGTGCAACTGGAGACAGCTGGTTGAAGGCCCAACTGGCTGAAGAATCGACCCCCGTAAAATTATTTTCTTCATATTACCAGACCCCCTACAGTGTTATCAATGTTTCAGTCACACAGCCAAGTTTGGTTTGGAAGATCTTCTATCTAGAACTATCGCAAGCAGCAAACTTTCTAAACCCAAGCCATAAAAATGAATTTATTTTCCCTCCAGATGTTGTGAATTCAACTTCCTCTTTTGGTTCTCTCTGTTTTTTGTAATATTTTTAGCTCTACGATTGGAAACAATTTCTGTTTTGTTGTCATGATTCATCTGTGACACACTGAGTCATCAGACAGCTTTTGAAATTCAGCCCTAAGCATAGTTTTGTTTTTCTCATTTTTAAATGTCTGAATTAGATTTCCCACGAACCCTAAACAAACGATCAAATAATATTTGCCGGCACTTTTATTTCAATTTTCTGTTATAGATTCAAGCCACGAAGAGAAATTCAAGGCCTACTAGGCAGATAGCTCTACCTTAGCTACTTCCGGTTGCACGATAATATGCGCATTCTCCTAGACAAAATATTATATTAGCACAACTCATTCAGTAAAGCGTAAATACTCGTGCGCGATTTCATGCTCTCTGTCGATGATTGCCAGCTCTTATATACAACAGCGGAATAGGGCAACTGATAACAACAAAATCGCAAAAAGCAAACATGATTCGAATGATTTGTGTGATTCATACGAATACGTGTACGGCAATGGGGGTAACAAAGGTGGTAGCCTCAATGACTGATGACACGATCTTATCGTACTGTAACTCTAATTCATCGCCAATGCTGGTGAATGGGATATTGTTCCCAAAACGTTTGTAGCAACTGAAATGATTGAGAGTTTTGAAATGACTAACATCTGCTCGATAACTAACCAATAAATGCCGACCCATGGACTTTAATGATAATCCGGAGCAACAAGTTACGCAAAATCACTTTCCAAGCGGTCTACGCATTGTAAACTCTACAGACGGTCTCTTCCACGCACCTTTTCCACAAATCCACTTTATCCATTTCTTTTTGAATTTCCTATAGCACGACGCAACTGAAAACTACTCAACTCTCGACTAAGTGCAGTGCAATCTAACGCCATAAAATCCAGAATCAAAAGCACTGATAACAAAAAGTAAAAAGTCTCCAGCCCTGTGCGCCAATGGGTAAAATGCTGACGGTGTCGACGACTACGGCGACGTCGGCTCTTCTTTGTGTTGTTCGAGTTTGGTTTGTTTATTTGTGATCGATGCATGCATCCACAGAACACCAAAGAGGACCTCGTAAACTACCCTCAAAGCAAAACACGATTAATCTTTCTTACACCCTGCGGTTCTGGCTGATATTTTCATTCTACTTTCCCACCTCTGCTCCTCATCCAAAGCTGACTCAAATTATTCTCAAAATTCTCTAAAACACTTGCAACTAAACTGCCGTCCCGCACAAATTCTCTGCTCAACAAATTGCATAAACAATTTCTTCCATTTAAACACACAACAAAGTGCTCACCAAAAACGTGAATGAACGACTAGAAATAGTCAAGAAAACGAAAAATTGTAATCACAGCAAAAATGAAAAGAATTCAACAAATCTGAGTACATGCACTGTGGTAACAAAAAATAAATATAAAAAAAAAAATTAGAAAAAAAAACGAAAACGAAAAAGAAAAAGAATTTTTCTCTTCTTCAAAGGCGACCAAATGTCTGCGCAACAAATTTTTTTTGATTTCACGATCGAAAATCCGTTGGAATGTTCAATTTTACTCACATTAAATATATGGGATTGTCTAGAAACGATTTACACTGTTTATTTGAATTGATTCGCACTGAAAATTGATGAAATCCACGGAAATTGTTGTTTATCACTTGGCAGGAGGAGGAAAAGCTTCCAACATTTTTACAGGAGAATTACAAATCAATAAAAAAAATGCCAATTTAAGATAAAGAGGTTCTATCCTACTTTAGAGACTTAACATTTTGTATGATGTGGAATATGTGAAGGCGAGACGGCACTATTAACAAATGGGATTTTGACGTTTTGGAGAAGCATTGCTTGGTAGAACTGCCAGCAGGGAAATTCCTTTACATGATGTTTTTGCGCTCAGTTGTGAGTTTTGCTCAATTTTCGTGGAGATGAAATTAATGTTTAATTATATCTGTATCTTATTGTTTGTTGTACTTTCCTTCAAAATAATTTTTTTTATTGTTTTACTAGTTGTCAAAATGTTGAAGGACTGAAACCAATCAATTATAAATTTCCCAAATTTTTAGTGAGATTAAAAGGAGATGTGGGCCCATTTTATGGCGTTTTCGTTTGGGCTGTCCGAAGGCTTTTTTCTTGTGTACTCCGATTTTTATTTAAATGAAACACTCGACACTTCTTCGGACTTTTATATTTTAAAAATATTTGCTTGCGAATCAATTTGAACATTCAGAATAATAAATTGGCCAAACACAGTCGATTGCACGAAAACAGAAATCTAGTTTGACTCACAATGCTATTTGACGTTTATACATTTTGACATAAATGACATTTTGATTCTCAAATGAAAACGAGGCGCAAAATTTTGTTTCTGATAAAATGAGGGGAAATGGTTTTACGTCACTTTTCTGCTTCGGAGCGCGAAAAAAAGCCCAAACGAAAACGCCATTACAATGTTCTTCGTATGAAATATAACGATGACCTTAAAGAAAGAACTAATTGAAGAGTAATTAATTTTTTAAAGGTCTGATTTCACTTTTACCTTAGAAATAAAAATAATTACTGGCTAAACCACAATACTGCGTTGAAGAATCCTTCGCCATGTCAAATGTTAAATCCATCAGCTCTTTTTTTGTAGTGTCAGTTTGAAAAGTCTATCAACAATACATCGACTCTTTTCTAATTATTTAAATTGGACTATAAAATGAAGAAAAAAAAGTGTAAGGCGATGGTAGGTTTGTGAGCTCAAACACAGAAAGGGTTTTTTTTAAATAACCAGAACACAGCCGTTTGAATTACCGCGAGTTTTGATGGGACCGCTTTTACAAAAATCTTCTTGGGAAAACTAATTGAACCCAGTGCCTGACTATTTTTGGTGTTACTGTATGTACAATGTAAGTAAGTACGATTTTATATTCTCTGAGTCTTACTAACGGTATCTATCTAAGCAATACTTAGGATACTCATGAGACGTGTGATACAATTTGGCAATAGCTTATGATTTTTTATTTATAGTCAGTCGCCATCAACGGAAAACCATTGAAAAAAAATTGTTGAGGACTTTTATGCAATTTGGTATTGGAGCAATTGCTGAGAAGCATTTAAATATTCGTTTCTCACTTGAAGCTGGATCGGACTACTTCACTTACAACCGCCACCATTCAATTGTTCTTTTGGTTATATGTGATGCAAATTACACTTTTATAACAGTTGATATCGAAGCGTATGGTAGTCAAAGCATGGTGGTGTTTTCCCAGAGTTATCCTTTGGGAAAAAATTAATTGCCCGAGATTTACACTTTTTTACTACATGATCGCTTCCAAACTGAGACTATTTACAACTGCAATCACTATCTGGTTGCTCTTATGAACGCGAGCTCAGAACTGTATGCGTTCTTTTAGAGTTCATCCACCGTCGCTATATCAGCGCCCTGACTAGTCCTGAAAAACCTTGCTGACGTCAGATCCAAATATGTTGGAGTAGCCCATATAAGGTATAAGCCATCGTTGATTCGATGATATGAACTCATTTGCCGTATGTCCTCCTTCTGAGATTCAGTCACTTCTGACAGCGAATTATACCGTTTTTATTTTCTCTTGCTCAAACACTCGCGCTTATAAGTTTGTCAGCACCCAGCGGCTGCTACGAGGAAGCAAACTAAGCACAACGTTGTCATAGTTCCAGCACTGGGCATCGCCAGGTTAATGCCAGTCAGTCCCTATCTTAGTCGTACACCAAACCGCCCTAGTGCACCCTCATAGTCATTAAATACGACGTTCAAATCTAAACATGGATTGGTCAAATTTTGAACAGGCAACGTCCAGTCGAACGAGTAGAAGAGTCCCTCGACTGCTAAAAAGTATAAACCAGATATCACCACCATTCAGCAGTTGCGATGGAATGGGACGGCCAATAGAAGGATGAAAACCTGTGACACTTATTACTGTGATTGCTATAGAGAAAACAAATAGCACGTACCTATTGTATTTAAGTGCGGATTTATTGCAATACGTTTTCTATTCGCAAATATCAGCCTGATATGCACTCACGCTTCCATATAGGAAAAAGACGGCGATACCAAAGAATGTTTCTACGAGTTTCTCAATAAAACTTATGAGCAATGTTCGAAGTATGACGTCACCCAAGGCGATTTTAACACCAAACCATTTTGGCAGCGCAGCCGGGAAGCACAGCCTGGACGCGGACTAAGACTAATTGGCTTTGTTGCGGAGCGGAACATTTGTATAAATAGAACATGATTTCCCTTCTTAATATCCACAAAGAGACATCGGTCATCTTATCATCAAACCTTCAACCAAATTGATCATGCTGCGGTCAACTTAAGGCCCCTAGCAGGTTTTCCCTCGGCGCTATCTGTAAACTGTGCTAGTATGATGAAGAAACTGACGGGAAGATAAAATTTATATTCATATAAGCGTGCGAACTTCTAATCAAATCGCTTTTCTAATTTTCTTTTAGGAGGCCTTGATTGTCCTTATCACGTGATGTGAAAAATAAACATTTCTGATCAGGCCTTTACAAGGAGTTTCTTAAAGACAATAGAATATGACAGATTAAGAGCAAGCTGCAAGAAGGAAAAACATCAACGCTTTGGGAGCAATGACGAAGGGACTGTCTTCGTTGCGATGACATGTTTCAATATATCTGAAGTGGAATCCTTTTGAGTAGTTACAGTAAAATTAAACCTCACATTCTTAAAATTGTAAAGGTCATATAAGATTAATAAATACAAAGTTTAGTTGAAGATATATACTCGATTGTGCTTCGCCAAAAATATCAGCTCCAGCTGCCTTAACTGATGTGCCAACCTCTTCTCGGCTAGGAAGAGAAACTATATATATTTTGTTCTATTACTACTAAGCGAATGTATCCGGACATCTCTTAAAGGTCAGCGACATTCTCAGTAGATATGACTGAAGATGGCTTGATGGCGTCTTAATAGGATATGACAATGCAATAATATTCTTCAAGTGCCTCCACCAATAACGCAAAGCATTTTCTCTGTGCCCATACGGCTTAAGGTTGATCGGACTGGAGTTGATCTCGATGTTGAATCCATAGTCACTCTGTTTGCATTCTCCAATAACGATTTCTACCCATCTTATTCTAGCAATTCTATGCAGAAACTGTCTTAAGTTTCTATCCGCGGTTTTGTTACTTTCCAAATCCTATTGTCACTAGGTGAGGATTTAAATAACTTTTCAGCTTCCTCATCAACAACCTGCATTCGCAGCCAGCTCGACGTCACAATAACGAGCGCATTATTTCGCGAAGCGATGTAAAGATTTTTTACTCCGACCGATTTGTGACGATCGTTTCCAGGTACCCGTTCATGAACACCGAGTTTAGCATCTTCACATCTGCAATTTATTTCAAGTCAGCGCTTGTCAGTTCCTTTACCATTTCGATAACTTGTTCTAGCCTCAGCATTACTTACTTTATTAAGTTGTTAACCCAAAGGCACAACCATCATCCTGGAGGCCAAGACTCTTTAGAGGATAACGCCAGTAATCCATTACGGGAGTACGAGTACTGTTGATGCATTGCTCGAGACATCTTTTTCGATATGCCGAAAAAGTCCCACAAGACCTAAGCACCGAGTAAGTTGAATTAACCCAAATGTTCTAAAGCGCTGGCGAGCATATAAATGGTTGATGACTGCTGCACTGGGAGTGGATTTTTAGTCATTCCTGTCAAACTGAGGTTGTTTTATTTACGAGGAGGAAACAGACTGGTCTGACTTATCTAGTGATTTAAGGTATGCGTTTCTCCAAGGCAGTTAAGTATTAGGATGTCATCCTGGATAACAAACGTCTTCGGACTTAACATATAGCATTGAAAACTTTAAAGGCGCAATCAGCTTTCTGGTAGTGTAAAAGAGCTTTCGACAAGACGTAGGGCTCATCACCGAGGAAAGTCTTTTGGATCCGAAAGAGACCGGTCTTGGGAGTCTGGTAAAAGCAGCAATGCCGTATTTCCGTAGAGCTTATTCCACCAGACAACTAACGCATAGGATATAATTGGTCTCATCATAGCCATCTAGATCCAGAGGACGCTTTTCGGTGACAGGCCCCATGTCTTGCCGACAGCTCCTTTGCACTGCCAGAAGGCCAACAGTGCCTGAGCGACTTTCGACGTAACATGTTTAGTCCATAGAAGCTTATTATTCAGGATGATACTCAACTAATTAGCTTCTTTGGAGAATTAAATGGTGATGTCTTTAAGCACTAGACAAGTCAGACCAGACACTTTTCTCCTTCCCGTAAGGAGGCCAACCTCAGTTTTGAGAGGATTGACTGAAAGCCCATTTCTAGTGCACCAATCGTCGATCACGTTTAGGGCTGCATGCGCTTTAGAGCATATGGTCGCTAGACCCGATCCAATAGGCAGTACAGCTAGGTACAGACGGTCCATAGGCGCCAGAAGTATTAAGCGCGTTGAGCAGTGAGTCGACCAACATGCATCCGTTGTTAACATCTGCAACCAATGTCCTATTCACTAGCATTGCTTGCATTGTGGATAACATAAAACTACTGATTCATCTACGTCGCGTTGTCTGGCCGAGTTACACATGCCATCAAAAGTTACATCGTCGAAAGCACCCTCAATGTCAGTGAAAATTCCCAGTGGGCATTCCTTCTTGTCAAGTGCGTTTTAAATTTTCAATTTTGCCTACCAGATGTGTACAATCGCAAGATCTTCCGCGTTGGTAAGCATTCTCCATCGCAGACAGAGGATTCATTCGCCAGGCAGTTTTGCGGACATCGTAGATCTCGACCGCTCTCTCCATGCTATTCAACATGAAGGAAGTTAGACTTACCATATAGGTCTGAAACTCTTTACGAGCGTGTAGTCCTCTTTTCCGATTTTTAGTACACTGTTCGCTAGGGTTTCGGTATGTACTGACACACAGGCTAGCAGTGAATATTCTCTCTCCCTTGAGAAAAGGAATGCGATCGGGTCTTCAAGACTGATCTATAATGGCATCCAGTGCTGGCGTCATTTTAGATGACGATAATATTAGATTTCACTTCTCAGCTAATGCTGATGGCAACGAACTATGTCAATGCATACATATGTATATTGTGGAGGATCGATGAAAGACGTGAAATAGCAGCGTATGTGCGAAAGCTGCTCTATCCGTTAGATTTAGTGTGATACCTGGACAAATGCATCTGCCTTGCGTTCCTGTCAAAATCGGCTCATGTCCATATACTTTGCACGGAAGGCAACGAAACACGCAACGCACTAGCGCACACCAAATTAAATTTTCAATTTTGAAATGCACTACGAAGTGACGTTGGATATAGTGTAAAAGATAAAACTCATGTCAAGTACGGCACTAACTGAAGTTGGGAACGCTAAAGAAGAAATGAAAGAGTTTGGAATGAGATTCTATCAACAAAAGAGTGACAAAGTGGAAGTAATCTTCTTTTTGATTATTTCTAGAAATACAATAGAATTTATGCATTATTATTGTATTACCTATTTTTGTGATTTTTAGATAAACAACGAGCTGTTAATAACACTTGTGCAAGACAAGTCATTCCCGTATAACAAGAAGACGCTAGGTACACCTACGTGAAATTTAAAGACGCGATTTGGGAAGAAATCGCGGTGCAAGTGAACGCTTCTGGCAAAATAATCTAAAACATTTAACTGAAATTTTACTAATTTGTTCTTCTATTGCAGCAAGCGATTGTAAAGTCCGCTGGAGGTCGATGATGGATCGCTACAGACGAGAGAAGACCCAACAAAGTAAACCTTGTCAAAGTGCTGCTGATTCAAAGAGAAAAATCTGGCCATATTGTCAGGAATGAGATTTTTTTACCAATTACCTGCAACCATCGGGGTAAAAACTAAAAACTACTATCCTTGCGTTTGCTATATTTAGCACCAATCGTGCTAAAAGATTGGTAACGTTGCCTCACAAGAATTGTCTGTAGATGAGTCAACATATTCGCCTTGGCATGTCCTGGCTCAATATTTCGTTGGAAATTCTTTATTAATGATAACGGCTTTACATCTCCGTGGCATAGATTCAATTAGATCGCGGAATTTTTTTGGTGGTATGTTGGCCCAAGCTATCCTTGCGACTTCAAATAATTTATGCAAATTCCCAATTTTGTGCTTGGCAATTTCGGTTTTAAGTTGATACCACAGGTTTTCTATTGGATTTAAATCCAGACTACATGATGACCACTCAAAAACGTCGACAGAATTCTTATAAAACCATTGTCTTATTACCCTTGTCGGGTGCTTTGGGTCATTATCTTGCATAAATCTCCAAGTAACGCGCAGTTCTTCTTCAGTATAGGGTAACATACATTTTCTAATATTTTTATATAATGCTCCGAATTCATAATAGCTTATATTCGATATAAAGGCCCGATTCCCTTAAACGACATACAACCCCAAAGCATCACACTTCCTCCTCCGCGTTTAAGAGTAACCGTCGTGTATTTCGGACTAAATGCCTCATTTTTTGGTCGCCGGATATATCTCTTACCATCTGATCCCACTTTATTAATCTTTGTTTCGTTGCTCCATAATTTTTCCACTCAGAAACCGTCCAGTCCTTGTGTTTCTTCCCAAAAGATAACCTAGCTTTTCGGTTTTTTTCAGAGAGGAATGGTTTTTTTCGAATCACTCTTCCAAAAAGTTGGCTTTCATTCAATCGTTCCCGTATGGAACGTACTGAAAGGGCATAATCCGATTCTCAGCCTTATTAGTCTAACGTGGTCTGTTGCGTCTTGCTACCTTTTCCGTAGTTTGATGTTTTTCACTGTATTTTACTGCATTGAAGACCATTGTTTTTGAGCAATTCAGCCTTTTCCCGATTTCTGAAAACGATAATTTCTCGATAGTTCTCTTTTTTACAATGTCATCCCTTAACAGTGGTGTGCTATTCCTATTTTTGCCTATTTTTTCTTCAATCAAGCTCTAGATTATCGAAAATTAATTTGTTTTTATTTAATTTTGATAAAAATTTGTATGTTTACCGATTATTTCTGTTAATATCACAAAATAACTGCGTTTCTTATGGTTGTTCTTAATTAGGTCGCCAAACAAACTTTACACTTCGATAACTCAATTGCAAATAAATATATTAAACGGCGTGCAATATTATTTTAACCGATCAAATAATACCAACAAAATGATCCTATTTATGGGTTGTCGTCTTCATTTTATTGTAGTGGCGATTTTTTCTAATTTTTTTAGTCGTTCCCTGGTGAAAATTGTAAACAAGTTTTCAAAACCCTCCATCTCCCCGGGAGTATTCCTAGAAATCATTGCTCATAATTGCGTTTAATCCATGCACTCAAATTGGACTTAACAAATGCAATCTCTATGCGAGACCGAGCTTTGGAAATTTCCTTGTTGTATTCTTCTTCTTCGGTAGTGATAGCATTTTCAAAAGGCTATGTAGCGCTCTAATGGAAATGCGTTGTTGGCAAATTCGCATCTGGTGGAACATGTAGCTCATTGCGATAGAATTTTTTCCCAAATGTAGAGTTTTGGAAAACTCCACCATCGCTTTGGCTTCCATATGCCCGAACATCCACCTATTTGACTGAGTAATTGGAGTCACAGACTGCGAGTAGCACCTACAACATTATCCCAATTTAATTTCGGTATACATATCTACATATGCATGCATAAATACTCGTATATTATAATGCTTACTATGTTGTTGATTTATAATACGGGGATCCAGATTTCAATCGAGAATTTGCCTTAATATGCTTGCCATCGATCGCACCAATACAATTTTGTAATTTTGTATTTTCGAAGAACCCCCGTGCTATGGACTTCCAGTCACCCTCGTTTGGTGAGCTGATATAAAACTCTACCAGCGACGTCCACAAAATATCGTTGGTTTCTAAAATGATAGATCTTGCGGTTTCCCAACCAACACGAAATTTTATTGATATCGTGTGCATTGAGCAACTGTGAGCTAAAAAGCTGAAAATGTTCAAAATGCATTAATTTAAAGGCGAAATATTTCGCATTGCAAACTTACTACAGAGTTATATACAATATTTGCTCCGGTTCAATCGGTCGTCTGTGGGAATGTTCTACCAAAAGTGGTGTCACCAGATTTAAAAGAGTTTTAAACGAGTCGGAGTCCATTCTAACAGATTTGTAAAATAGTTCTGGGTCGTTATCTTTTAAATCGTTTAGCCGTGGAGTGAAAACCCCTATTACCTCTACGTTTGAAAAAAGCCCTGTTGCTCCTCCGTCTTGCTCACAAAACTCGTAGTTATTCATTCTTTGTTTAAAATTTCCTTGTCTTGATTTGTTTAAAGATATATTTCTCCTTTTTCAATTTCACATTACAATCGTACCTAATCAACAAGTTAACAGATGAGTTGACAGATGAATTTGACAGATGTTGGAGTTGAGTCCATTTCGGTCGCCAATTTGTTCCCAAAGCATTTAGCTGTGCCCGCGCTACGCAGACACATTTGTTTAGGTACCACACGTCGAATTGTGATTGCCACATTATTTTGAAAAAAACATCTAAGACGATAGCGCCGGCATGCAACCTTAATTAAGTTAAAGGGTTACCTACTTTATCTACAAACTCGGGACTCTACCACGCAAGGAAATAAATTGGGCGTTGTGGCCCCACTGCTGTAGTGAAGAAGCCAAAAATCTCGCCTGCAACATGGTTGAATAAGTTTCCCAGTCAGCATAACACACATAACTTTTCTTTCTGCCGTTCAAACGAAATAGATGGATACAGAATCGCACAGAAAGTACTCTGAATATCCACCCTGTGAATGCAGGTACGAATATTTCAGCCATTCATTCATTCCAGATTGTGGTTAAAAACATATTGTCGCCTTATAAGTAACAGTTTTAATATAATAAATTGTCTTAAGAACTCCAAATATACATGATCTTTCACTATGAAAAAAACTCTCTACTCTGCTTCTAAAATAGAATCCACATAGCTTTCGGCTTCCTTGATAGCTCGCACTGTAACTGGCTGCTCAGTGCGTGAGTACTTTGGTGAAAATAAAGTACTAAGAATGTATCCCTGAAATACCGACGTCTTCATCTGATTAAACTTGTGCTCTGCTAGCATCAGCTCCAGCTCATTCTTTAAGTATGGACCCATCTTCAAATCTGCTGCTGCCTTCAACGCTGCACACTTTTTATTCTTAACTTCTGCCAATCTCAGTTGTAAGGTTCTTCTCTTTGTTTCTAAATCGAGTATCTCTTGTTGTTTATCTACTAAGCCATAGACTTCGGGTATTTCTTCTTTGATTTTCGTTGCAAATTCAACAATTGGATCACAGGACTCGGACACTTTAGCAATCAGATAGTTCCGCATTGATTTACGCTCAGTGTACGTTAGGGACACGGTTTTCCTATCTTGTAAACCTGGAAACGATAACAAAGTTAATTTATAATATATTTTTGAGTATAGAATTTTCTACCCAAAAGGCAAGAAGTTTCGTTTAATTGCAAGTAATTCTGTAAAGTAAGAATTTTGATTGCTTTTTGTATGCCCTCCTTCTCGGTGGCGTCGATTTCGTTGAGGTTTACATTTTTCAACAAATTTAAGAGAAATTCTAACTTTTCTATTTTTTCGATTTCCGCGTCGCGTGCTTCTATTAATTGTTCTTGATTTTCAGCGTTGATGATTAATGTGTTTTCTGTAAAATCTGACATTTTTTGCCAAGAATAAGAATTTTGAAATAGGAGTGAGCTTTGTTCATATTTTGAATTGAAAATGTGACAGTTGTTGTCGGCATAGCAGTAATATTGATGCAACAAAATTTGCTTGTTTCGAGTGACATTCAAACGATTTTGTACTTTTGCTGAATTGTACAAGAAGAGAGACAACGAACTCAACGTACTAAAACTAGATTTATTCATGGAGTTATTCGAATTGGTTCTATTGCTCGAAAGCTTCGAAGAGCTAAATGATATTGTTATGTAGGTCCGTCAAGATATGGTTACTAATATAAGTTGCATATATAAGCCTCGATACACTACAGAGATTATCTTGCACCAAATAACGAGCATAATAAACAGCATCTTCTTTCTTATGTATTTTGATTTTGGTTGGACCATGATAAACCTATATATGTACTTCCCACTTTGAACAGTATTTACTTTGTTCTGGAATTTAGATGGCACTAGCCACAACCAATGCTTTTACGCTAACAATGTTTTCCTCCATGGAAGTCTAGGCGCATTCATTTCATTTGATGCAGGTTATAACGCACCTTTCCTCAGTAATTACAATCAAATCTGGCTATAGTTAGCATTTGTTATGAGTTCACTAATTTACGAATGTTAGTAGATCTCGTGGATTGAAAGCTGCTTCTGATTACAAACATACATATCGAGAGATTTATGTGACCCAAGTGTTAACATTGGCACACAAACAACTTTGAAGGAACACTTGAATGGCTTCCTGGCCGGGTCATCGGTAAAAAAAACATTTTCGCCAAGTTAGGCGGAAGGGACTACACACACGATATGACAACGCCAACATGAAAGCTATAACTAAATAGCTATAGGTTACATCCCGGCGGGACAACGTAAAAGAACAAGACCTAATTTAAGTTGGCGGACCCCAATCATCTTGGACCATCTGGGTCCAAGTAAAGTTGGTCACATGCAAAAGAACAACAGAGTGCCGGCTGATGTGCATAGCATTTGATCACCGACATATTTGAAAGCATCTCAGTGGCCGGTCGATGTATTAACTCTATAACATCGGAACCAGGAGCCACTGGGATTTCGGTTTCAGCCTGGTTTAAAGATGTAGGCAACCTGGTGGGAGCGTAGTGGTGGCTGTGGATTAAACCTAAAGTCGCAGGGAGGGTTTTCCTGCTATAGTTAGAAACTCCAAAATGTAGCAAATACTACAGGCCGCTATGACCCTAAGATTGGCAGAGGTTTTTGGGCAAGACTCACTAACGAGGCGAGATGAAGTCCAGTCTACACGATGACTTCGAATTGGTACCCAGGACGATCGAATGTTCAAAAATGTAGATTATTCTCCATTGTAGATAAGAATGGTGATTGATGCACATGAACATCTATTAGCGTAAGCGCTCCGTGGACTTGAGCCATCATGGCAGGTTCCCACATAAAATAATAGAGAGGTTTTGTAGCAGCATCTAAGCTACTTCAAGATTAAGCCTAAATGTACTTCTACGTACATATATGTATGCTATCCTGTTTGCAAGGAAGGCGATAATAAAATTATGAACTTTAGAAGTAGCACCATTATCTACAAAATGTTCAAAAACATCAAATACATTGTTTGGAGGCATCGAACGAACGTCTGCTCTCAGGTTCGAGATGTACAGGGTAACTAAACATCCTTTTTAAAGGCCAATCTATCACGGACACCAGGGCGTCGATTCGTTGCAATATGTAAAGGCCTTAAGTGATTCTTGGAGAATACTAGCGTCCACTTCTTGGCGAAATACGCATATGAGTATAGAATTTGTTAGCTGTGGTGAAAGATTCTGCTGCTCCGAACACGAACACTACTCTTTTCGACTGTTTCTAGTTGTAATCGACCAACAAGTTTCGCAACTTTCGACTAACGAGTACATCTCGATCAGAATAACACTTCTGCCTCCTCCTGACTTTTGCAGCAAATTTGTGCATCAGTTCCACCTTAACGAACTTTTTGATTTAAAAAAAATGAAACGTTTTTGTCTGCGCTGATAAGGCAGTGCTCGAATTGACATGCAGATTGACAGTTCATGCAATTTTCGCAGTCTAGACTTGCAAATTTTAGCCGGGTTTCAATTGGTTTGGTTTTCATCGTTTGTTTCCTTGCAGTCTAAATATTCTTAACACTTGGCAAGCAAAATGAAATCGATTCCTCAAGATGAAAACACACTGCCAATGGGCGAGGAAAGTGAAGGTTCAGACGATGACAAAGTGAGAACAATTTCATATTTTCACCCACCCTCTATTCCTTTGTTTATATTTCTTAGGATGATTCTGGGAGCGTTAGCACAGCCACTACGAATACGTCGCGCAGCAAGTCTCCATCTGGAAGGAAATCGAAAACGAAAAAGCGTAAAAGCCTTTCAAAGTCAACAAGACCCTTGTATACCTATAGGTAAAGTGTTTTCTGTGTTTTCTTTTCACTACTCATCAATACCAAGAAATTGCAGCTGCCACTTGCGCGAGGATCATGGTCAGCCGATATTTGGTTCACAATTTAATCAATACCTCAGCAAGAAGCAAGCTATCTTTGCGTCAGTCGGCAAGGATAGAGTATCCGTATATGAGTGTCCTCTGGATGGTGGAATGAAGCTTCTGCAGTGTTATGCTGATCCAGATGTTAGTAGACGTGAATTCTATATCCAAGTACTTCTAACAATTGCTCTTGCAGGCTGATGAGAATTTCTACACGTGCGCTTGGTCCTATGATCCAGAAACAGGGGATCCCGTTCTCGCAGCAGCTGGATATCGAGGAGTTATTCGCATTTTCGATCCTTCAAGACATGTTTGCACAAAACATTACATCGGACATGGTCATGCGATAAACGAACTTAAGTTCCATCCCAGAAAGCCGACGATTCTGTTGTCAGGAAGTAAAGACCACTCTTTGAGGCTGTGGAACATTCAGACAGACTCTTGCGTTGCGATATTCGGCGGAGTCGAGGGTCATCGTGATGAAGTTCTGAGTCTTGATTTTGATTTAAACGGTGATCGTATAATGTCAAGTGGTATGGACCACTCTCTTAAACTCTGGAGATTAGATAAGCCAGCGATTAAGGAAGCCATCGAAAAGAGTGACACATTTAACGCCAGCAAAAGTTTGAGCCCGTTCCCTACAATAAAAGAGCACTTTCCCGATTTCAGCACTCGGGATATTCATCGAAATTACGTCGATTGTGTGCAATGGTTCGGAGATTTTGTTCTGTCAAAGTCTTGTGAGAACTCTATCGTTTGTTGGAGGCCAGGGAAGTTGGATCAGCCTCACATTAAGTCACAGGATTCCTCTACGACGATAATTCATCACTTTGACTACAAGGAGTGCGAGATTTGGTTTATACGATTCGCATTCAATTATTGGCAGAAAGTTCTTGCTCTGGGCAACCAACAGGGGAAGACATATGTCTGGGAATTGGACAATGCGGATCCACATGCAACAAAGAGCAGCACTTTGGTTCACCCAAAATGTACGACTCCAATCAGGCAGACATCGTTTTCGAAGGATGGTAGAATATTGATTTGTGTTTGCGATGATGGCACGATCTGGAGGTGGGATAAAACTATTTAAGCTATGTGGATACCAGAAGGCTCTGGTAGAATCTCGGTAGTATTAACTTATTAACTCAAATACTTAATCAAAATATATGTTTGCATTTAATGGAGTTTTGTTCAGTTTATGATTAGTCGGAGCGAAGTGTAACAGCAGCGAATCCCACGGTTTGACAAAGTCTCATCGATTTGTTTGTCTTTTTTTTCGACAGCCGGTATTGTGAATGCCAATAGAACACCGGCGATTTCTTCCCTTTCCACCATAAGCGTATGCTAACGGGTGCGTGGACTTTTAAATGATTCTAGCTCTGATGTCGGTCAGTGAGTTACGTAATTTTTAGTGGTGTGATTACCATGGCCTGACCAGGTGCTTTTGTAGCAATTTCTTTTAGTTTCACAAACATTTTTTGTCTTTCTGTACAGCACCATCTTGTAGGCCTTCTGATGCTATTTTCTGTACTACTCATCCACCCAGGGTCTTCATGACTTACACGATATTTGGAATATAACAGTCTTTAAGATGTTTTGATGGGCCGCGAGGGAAAAAAGGCGAACATTTTCGTACAGAATAGTAGGTCTACGTACATATGTGTAACGTGAATCGGAATATGATCAGTCTGGTGAATTGTTTCGTGCTTAGGGACAACCAAGTTTGTTTGCGAATTTTGATTAGTCTCAGTCTTTTATCAGAAGCAGTATCAGCCAAGCTATTCCTACCAATCAAAAGATGGCCTAACTTACTTTTAACTTATCAGAACCCAATAAGGATGGTCGTGACTTTTTTCTTATAACATTGCTCGCACATTTGGTCAAGGAGCTTGTAGAAGTAACCATTTTTCTCCTCTGTTAAGCTTAGACGGCCTTTAACTATAACTTAAAAGCTGTTCTTCGATCGCTGTGATGTCTGTGTGATGTCTTAGGCTGGGCTTAAATAACAAGCCAAATAAAAAATTTAATTTCATGACTTCATCACCCCTTAGGCAGGCGATGATACTGTCTTCTGCCTATTGAAAGGTTTCTCACGCTCCCGATAATCGGATTCGGCAAAAACTTCTAGATCCGTATCTCTGCGTCAAAAATGAAAAGACGAGCTCACACTAAGTCTTAGTCCACATCAAAGTGCTGCACCATCAATTTATTTGTTTTATGGACCATCGCTGTGTTCGTCGAAAGCAAATTCTTTTATTTTCATTTCAATCACACGATCAATTTTAGCAGGGTGAACACGGCTTGTGCTGTTATTTCGTCCCTTTGGAGCTAGCAAAAATATCTTGTCATAAAGATCGAACAAATGTAGTTCAGATAACGTCATTGATTCCCGTACGATCACTAAAAACAAGGATCGCTAAGCACGGTCATGTTATTAGAACAGTCAAAAAATACCCCTCCCGAAATATATTTTTGGTATGGATGCTCGCCTCTTGACAAGATTCAACGTTTTTTGGGCTTTTGATAGCATTTTTCTGAAATTCAAGGAATTACACTTCCTTACATATAATAAAGTAAATTGTAATAAGATGAAGCGGCGCTATATTTAGTGACTTTGATAATCCTTCAAATTCTGCAGACTTTATGACATCATAAGCCGTGTACACCAATCAATCCAGAGTAATTTCTATCCCTCATGTTCCAATCCAAAGCAATTCAAGTCGGGTTTGCTCAAATCAGGGAGAAGGAATGTGTCTAAATCAGATGAAAACATTTTGTACCCCTTTGCTCTCAGTTCCGCTTTTTGGTTATCTATTCTGACCTACGGCTGCTGCATGGGAGTTTGTCCTTCAGTCGTGAAGGTTAATTCGTGGTCTTCACCTTTGGCATCAGTTCGTGTGGGATTAAGTGCCGCTTATCACTCGTATTCATGTCTCTCTATCACATGCAAATAATAATTCTAAATTGTAGAACTCATAAGGAACCCTTCCCTGTTGAGCTCTCAGTGTTAAACACCAAATGCGCTCAGGTTTGTTGATTGTTTCCTTGATCAAAGATGTCAAAGACCAGATAACCCCTCCAAAAGGTCTCCTTTGATCTGATGATATGACTTAAATTAATGGGAACTAAAATAAGGGAAATAACAAGAGCATGCGCGTTGATATCGCGTATCGTTCCTTTATTCGTTTCGGGAACATTTTGAGAACTTAGCGGCCTCTGAATAAGATCTCCGGAAACCCTGTCGAACGCTTTCTCCAAGTCAATGAAGATGATATGCAGATACTTCAAAGCGTCACGATATTTCTCCATCGTTTTGTCGGCCACAAAGGCGTATTGTTTGCCGTGGAGTTTAATAATAGATCTATTCGCGTGCCGTCCAAAACTACGCGAAACAACAACAACGACACGGGTTTTTGACAGTTTTGGGCTGTTTTTCGTATTATTGAACAGTACGCGAACAGGCGTTACATTGCGTTGCCGAATGTCTAGAATCTATCGAATATTTTCATTTCACCCATCGGTAGTTGTTACGATTTTTCGTGTTGCCCTTGCCTTTATACAGTGAAATAAGGAAGCTCACCCTCTACTGTTTGGGTATTCGATAGCCTCTCATCAATTTATTGATCAAAATCTCTAGCCATTTTAAAATGAAGATTTCCGATTGTCGTCTACGAGCATATTTCGGAGGGTATGCGACCTGATCCGACTGCAGGCGTCAGTTTATTACTTTTAAAATCGTAGACAACAAAAGAAACAAGTTATGGGTGGTATTCCTTCGTCCCTACTCCTCTTCAGACTATTCAAAGTATCTAGGCGCATACTTGTACACATATAGCTTCATTCCATCGAACACTACAACTCTCTCTATCAACGCTACCTAAATAGTGCGCAAACCAATCTTATAAACGACTCCAAGTCCTTTTTTCAATTTGTCAATTGCAAAAGTGACACCGGTGGTTATCGTTCCTCTCTCTCGTGCGAAAACAAATATGCAAGTGATCCTCTTACAATCGCCAACTTTTCTGCTACATTTTTAAAACAATCATTTGCCAACAACTCCTTCATACAACATCCTCCTACTTCAATGACCTACCCTTTCTCACTCAAAATGTCGATCCTACTGTTATTGAAGAAAAGTTATAAGAACCTGAAGATGAATTTCTACCCGTTCCAGATGGTTTCACTGCCGTTTTTCTGAAAAAATGGTCTTCCAACTTTTCTCTCTTTCGTTTATCCCTTACTCAAGGAGGGTTTGCCCAGATTTGGAACATCTCTTTATAATCCCGATAAAAAAAAGGGATCAAAGAATCAAGTTACCAACTATTGTTCCATTGCTAAACTCTCATGTACTCAAACTCTTTGAAAGCATTTTATGCGAAGCCTTAAGTGCAAGTTTTTTATTTCGCCTAGACTACATGGTTTTCGGAAAGACAGATCAACTATCACAAGCATAGTTGAATTCGTGTGTATTGCTCTCGCAGCCTTAGAGAATGGCAAAGAAATCGATGTTATCACAACATCAATTGATCCTCTCCAAATTTTCTGCTTTCGGGTTTAAACCTCTTTTATTAAAACGGATATCTTCTTACTTGCTAAACCGATATTATAATGTTCGGTTTAGATCCACCCTTTCAGTTCCTTTTCTGGCTGCCCTGAGGTTCCAGGGGCAGTCATCTTGGACCCCTTCTCTTCATTCTAACTATTAACGATCCTGAGAGAGTCAATAATCAATCCTCCTTATCCCTTTATGCTAACGACATAAACGACATGTTTTAAAACTATTTTTTCTCGGGTTTTGATCTGGTCCCTCAAAAACAGCTTAGAACCTAATATCGCCTAATTCCAATGACAATCTAATAAAGTCTCCACCCCGACTTTATTTTCTCTGCGGTCAACCTATTCCCTTGGTTCAATCTTTGTATGATCTTAGTACATAATTTGACAGTGAGTTTAATTACCTTTCGCATATCGATAAGTTGATCCTTAGAGCCAACTCATCACTTGGCTTTATTTAACGGTGCTCCCAGGAGTTTTCTAACCTCTACGTAACCAGATCTCTCTATGTTACCATGTTCGTCACCTACTTGTGTGTACCAGTCAACCTTAATCCTCCTTTCACCGTTAACCTGTTTCCCGAATCGAATGTATTCAACGTCGATTCCTCCGATTTGCTCACCGTGGTCTGCCAAGGAACATACCTTTAAACTTACCTCTCTATCAAAACCGCCTCAAACTTATCAATTTAAATTCGTTAGAAGAACGTAGGAATATAGCTGACATTCTTTTCATTCATCGACTGCGCAACAACTCGATTTTCTTCAACACCAATCCACGTAATTTACGTGGTCCTCGTCTCTCCTATCTACCGGTTCACCGCACCTCATGGTTCCAACGAGCCTAACTTTTCTGTTTTTGATTTTAACCTGAGCACTCTTCATCTCAAACTAGATCTCCTCCACCATTTCCTTGGTTAATAGCTCCTAAGTCTTTTTGTTAGCTTAAAATTCGATTAATTGTTGTCGTTCTCAGAATGTTGAACCTCGTCAAAACACTGTTATGTGCAAGTAGTCCCTGAATATCGCAATCCGAGAGACTGAAAAGGAGGCCCGAATTTTATTCTGTGCTCCTGTTATTGTTATGGGATCTATGAAAAGTGGTATACTTGGTCCTGCGACTGTCGAAGAAAAAGGCCAACATCAAGAGGGTACGTAACCGATTTACTTCAACATTGAAAGGCATACAAAAGTGCGTACAATTCGTTAGTCTTGCAGTTTTGCATCTTTGGGCCAGGTTTACGGTACGTGCATACCTCCACTTGAATCGTGTGGCTATTCGACTTTGTTCTCTGTCTCTCAGAGATCTGGAATGACCTACTGCGATCACTCTACAATCTAAGAAATTATCAAATCTCCCAGCGAAGTAAATACTTAAAAGAAGGGACGAGATAACTAGGTTTTTTTTAGATCAAAAGAATACAAAAATATACGACGTAGTATTACGTAGAATGTGTGTCTCATTAAGAAGAAAAGTTAACACACTTAAAATTTTAATGCATATAAAAGCGTTTGCTAATGTAAAAAAGTTTTAAAGATAGCAAAAAAAAAAGTAGGTACATTAACTCGATGTCAATTAATGCAAAAAATATTATTTCCTCCCACCGCATGCAGTGCCAATATTTTTCTATACTGGCAACACTTTCCACTGATAAACGTTTACAACGAGGTTATGTTGAAGAATTTTTTACATCACCAACTGTCACTTGTGAAAATATTTAGAGACGCGCTAGTCACTCATTATTTTTATTTCAAAAATTCGATAAGTAATTTTTAGATTTATTGCCCAACATGGGTTCATCTTCGAAAAAACATCGCAAAGAATCGAAAAAACACAAACGTTCCCGTTCATCGTCGGAATCCACAGATGTAGATCGTGAAAATTCACGCCATCGTCGCCGTCATCATCGTCATCGAAAGGGTGAGGACGGATCAAGATCTCGATCCAGATCACCTGTCTCCAAATCAAGATCCAATGAGGAACGTCGTCACAAGCACAAACACAAGCGCCACAAGGAGCGGCATCATAACAAGGATCGCTCCAAAAAGGAAATTGTCGTCACCCTGGACAACTCAGATAGTGATAGTAAGTGCTGGGATTTGCTCTGCGTAGAACACTCTAGACTTAATATTGCAATTGGTGCAGTGATAAATTGTAGAATCGCTTGTGAACGATAAGAGGTCACATGAAAGAAAGCGATTTGAATGTGACTTCTTTGATTTGGAACGAATATAACCAAGCAATTCTCCAGAATCTGCACTTTTCTGATGGTTCCTTTGAATTATCGAATTTTCTTTTTTACTCTTTATTGCAGGATGGATGTTGTGATGAGGATTCATAAGGTGGGCAAGTGTATGAGTACTCGGTCTGGGTATTATGTTGAATGGGAAATTTACCAAGAAGCACATATTAAGAAGGGGGGGAGTCTCTAGCCAGATAAAGCTGACCTTATTCTTTCTTTCTACTCTTCCAGGTTCGGATTGTGTGGAAGTTCCAATTGATGTCGACGCAGTGGCTGCTACAAAGCCTAAGGATGTGGTGGTTATACCAAGAATCGACGTGGAACAGGTGAGCGCCGAGAAAGAGCGTCGAGCTCGTGAAAAGGAGTTACGTGAAAGGGAGAAGCGCGAGCGTGAACGTGAAAGAGATCGAGAACTAGAACGCGAACTAAGGGAGCGAGAACATAGGGAAAGGGAAAAAGCCAGAGAAAAGGAACGTGACCGCGATCGAGATCGTGATCGCGAACGTGATCGGGACCGAGATCGTGAACGTGAACAGGACAGATATCACAGAGAGGGCCAGCAGCAGCAGCAGCAGAAGTCCAGTTCTAAAAGAGAAGCGGAAAAGCGGAAGGAATCGTCTCCTATTCCTGAGAACGGTGCTGGTGATTGCTTGTCCATAGAAGAAACAAATAAGTTGCGTATGAAATTGGGCTTGAAGCCCTTGGAGGTCGATTCGGGTCCGATACAGCCGTCCTCAGCTTCTGCAGAAAAGAGTTCAGTGGAAGAAAAGAAGGGCGGTGACAATCTTGCCAGTTATAAGGACGAATGGGGCGAATTCCTTCACAAACCCGCAGACAATTTGAAAGATAAGGCCGAAGCGGAAAAAATTCGGGAGAAGCTGAAGCAGAAGAAGGAGAAGCGTATGCTTGAGGAGAAGTTAAAAAGGATCAAGACCTTGGGCGAGTCAGACGATGAAGTGGACGATGTGGGAAAGTGGGTCAATCGCAATAAAGAAAAGGAAGAGCTGCGTAAGGAAGCTGAGCGGAGGGTAAGTCTTTTGAATAGAAACCAATCTAGACCTGACCTGATGCTAGCTTGTTTTTGTAGGCCAAGGCTCTAGAAGAAATGGACGCGGAGTTTGGTGTTGACGAATTGGTTGAACGGGAGAAAAGAGAAGCAAGACGTAAGGCCTATAACGACAGACATCTTCGTGGTCTAAGAGTGGATCACGATATGGAAGACTTCTCCGAAGGGAAGACAGTAATTTTGACTCTGAAAGACAAAGGCGTCCTGGACGAGGACGACGACGCTCTGGTTAATGTCAACATGCTGGACGATGAACACTACCGCAAGAACGTCGCAAACAAGAAAAAGAATCCTCTGTCATATGGCTACGATGTGTACGAGGAGCAATACGACATGCTGGGCAACCAAATTGACCGAGGAATTCTCGGAAAGTACGATGAAGAGATTGAAGGTGGAAAGAAGAGGAAGAACTTTGTCATAGGCGAGAACTTGGAAGAGCAGCGGGACCATCAGCGACGTCTACTTGAGGTGAGTTGTAAGATTTAGCTCTTGCTTAGTATTTTTCTGTAAACATTTCCCCCATTTAGATCAAAACAAAGTTGGCTGGAAAACGGTTAGAGACATTGGAGGACACGAGAATCCAACTAGCTACAGACACTTTCACCGAGGCCGAGATAGCTAAGTTCAAGAAACCCAAGAAGAAGGTGAAGAAGCTGCGACAGAAGCTTAAAGCTGATGATTTACTTCCACTGGAAGCTGAGCCTATGGAAAAACACTTTGGGCGACGGGGGCGCATCCCAGATCCAGATGAAGATGAAACAAAGGCAACTTTTGAATCGGAAATGAAACACGAAGTAGAGGAGGAAGACGATCTGCAGAGGATTCTCTCCAAAGCAAGGAAACTCAAGCAGAAAGAGTCACTGATTAAAAAGGACCTTCCACGTGAGACCACAGAGGTTAAAACAGAGATCAAACAGGAACAGGAACCCGAAGCCGAAGATGAACTGACGAATGGCGTAAGAGAGGGGCATATTGTTCTCAACGCCACAGCAGAGTTTTGCAGAACTTTAGGTGATATACCAACCTACGGTATGGCTGGTAACCGCGACGAAGACTCAAATGACATGATGGACTTTGAAGTCGAGGAGCGTATAGATGAGAAGAAACAAGAAGCGCCAGAATCAAGTACCGGCACATGGAATTCTGTCAATCCCGAGGACGTTATCCGACCGATGGATGATGACTTAATTGACGATGTTGGAGATGTTGCGATTCTAGACGAAGAACCAGATGTTGGTGCTGGTGTAGGGAATGCTCTAAAGTTGGCCCTCTCCAAGGGCTACCTTGAAAAAGACGATAAAAATCGGCCCAGCAATTCCAAGCTGGCGTATCTTCAAGCGAAGAACTATTCCATCGAAGACAAGTCAGCTGGGTAAGTTAACAATTGTTTCCAAGTCAACGTTCTTCTAATCCATGTCTTGACTAATTTTTAGTGATGAAGAGAAATTCGGTCGACGAGATCGATTCCATTCTGGGCCGATCATGGAATTCCGCGACAAGGATAACTTCAAACCCAACGTGAAGTTAGAGTATATAGACGATAATGGTCGCATTTTGAACTTGAAGGAGGCATTTAGATATCTATCACACAAATTCCATGGTAAAGGACCAGGCAAAAACAAGATCGAGAAGAGACTGAAGAAAATGGAACAGGATGGGGTAAGTTGCAATTCACATATGAATCGAAGTTCTATCTTACGTTTTGTTTTGCTTCCAGTTAATGAAGACAATGAGCTCAACCGACACACCATTAGGAACGTTAACAATGTTACAACAGAAACAGAAAGAGACCAAAACCCCGTACGTTGTCTTAAGCGGTGGTAAACAGGCAGCAGCTGTCAGCAATACCACAATATCAAAGTATAAGTAATCGCTATAGTTTAAGTTTTACTTTTAATTGTAATTCTATTATGCAGTAATAATAAACATTCTAGAGTGTAAACTTAAATGAGGTCTCTCTCTCTTTCTTTTTCAGGCTCTCAAAACTGCCAACTGTGAGGAGATTGTTCAGATCAAGTCTGCCTATTTTCGCGGTTTGCCGCCAAGCTGCTTGGCTGAAGATTATGCGTATTTTAGGTCTCAAACATACTGAAGCGTTTGCGAATATAATCTTCCCAATCTTCTCTCGTTTTTAAAATCTGGCGTTCTTAGATTTTCTGATTGCAATCAAAAGGTGGGCTAAGAATATTTAGATGTTCCACAATTGCCAGTAACATTCTGCTCATGTCGAAGATAAGATGATTGATTGCCAGACCTAGTTCTGCCCGAGTAGTCAACATTGCAATCGAAACTGGCAAGCGTATCCATTTCGCGATATATGCTTGTCGCACTCAGGAGAGCGTCATAAGGCAGCAGATCATAATGTCTTCCTCGTAAAAACAACGCAACATCCAATTTTCTCTCAGATGTAATTGCCCTCGGTTCATTCTAGGAAATTCTCAAAAGTTATGAGCTTTACCGCTGCTGATAAAGGTACACTGCTGAACGGCTGAAGACAGCGGGAGATATCTTAATAAGGCAGACATTGTTTGGCACAAGAAAGGAGACCTTTTAAACAGTCAGCTATAGTGGTATATTAAAGATGCCTTGACATCACCTACAAGATCCTATCGGCTGTACTGTGTGAGTGCTCAAAGCCTCTTGTCAACCATATACCTAATTTTCACGTTTCTGTCGTGGGGAAATTTCATATCGGTGGTAGGTGGGTAGAAGTGGTTGTCTGGTGAGGTTCTACCAGAAACACAACTATCGCGAATAGGCCGATACCACAACTCACGTGATCTGGATATTGAAGAGTGTTGCTAAGAGCGTCGTTTTCAGATCTGTCCTGTAGAGTTCAGAAAATTATGTTGCAGAATTTTATGTCAGAAATGTCTGATAATTCCTTGACAAAGGGTTTGCCAAGTGTGCGATGCCTGGTTCTAGTTAGTGCCGGGAAGTCACCGAGAAAATGGGACAGGGTTTTCTCTTTGTGTAAGATGTTACAGATACGACAGTACCGGTTAAAAGGAATGCCTAACTTTGCAGCATGTTAACCAATTCACAGGTAATCCGTGCTAATTGTGATTCTGTCTCCGTGCAAGTTCTGTCGATTAATTCATTCGTCCAGTTTTTACTGTAGGCGGGCCATATCTGTATACCATATGGCACAGGTTTCTAGACTGTTCCACCTAGAGTTGGGAATAGAGAGAAAGTGTTGGAGAATCTACCCTTGATGAGTCCCATCGGGGAGCAGATCGACTCCGCGAGAGAGACATCGAAGGTAGAGCGACATCTGGCAAGCGCGTCGGCTCTCTCATTCCCCTTTATGCTACTCTGGCCGGGAACCCTGTGGAGAGTGATATTAAATTGATATTATTCTACTCGTTTAGAGGGCAAAGTAAGAGAGTGAAGCGCTTTGATGGCAGCCTGCCTGTCAATAAAGGTTCCTATGTTGTTTATGGTAATGAAGCTGGGGCTAGGTATGTATCTTGAGGACCTCTCTAATTGCTAATACACACCTCCGCATGGAAGATACCCGAGGAGTTTGGAAGGCAGTATGATTTGAATACGTTTAGATGGAAAACAGCATTTGTCCAGCCCGTCCCTAAAAAAGGCGAATTTCCGCTCTCCTACAGACCCATTGCACTTACGTCCCTTCTCTCCAAGGTAAGATAGTTGCACTTGATAATTCTAAGGCATTTGACAGAGTTTGGCGTCAGGCTATTTTGTCGAAAATGCGTGCTTTTGGGATCGATGACTATCTTCGCCAATGGATTAGAAATTACCTTTCGGAGTGTTCAATTCAAGTTGTCTTGGACGGCTTTAAGTCTGATATTCACAAAATAAATGCTGGTGTGCCCCAGGGCTCCGTTCGGTCTCCGACTCTCTTTTTAATTTTCATTAATGATCTCTTGTCTGCTACTTCTAATCCAATACATTCCTTTGCTGACGACAGTACTCTGCTTTTCATATTCGTTCCCGAACTCACGCCCCTGCTCTTCGGCTGAAGAACGAGAACGCCAGCGTATGTTAAGCCAATTAAATTCTGATATTAACAGCATAACCAATTGGGGAATTTAATGCTTCCAAAACTCAATGCTGTCTGCTGTCATTACAGCGAAATTTAAATACCCAGCCATTATCCATGAATGCACTTGCATCGTCGAAACCGAAAAACTTTCCATACTCGGTGTGTCCGTGACAACTTACGTTGGAACGACCACATATTCGATGTCGCCACGAATGCTGCTAAATGTCTAGGTTTCCTCAAGCGATGTAAGAAATATTTTACCCCCTCTGATCTGGCCACAATATATAAGGCATTCATCAGCCCAAAAATTGAGTACAATGCCCACGTCTGGTCAGGTGCTCCTAAAAGACCTCTGCACCTGCTAGATAGCATTCAACACCGTGCGATAAAACTCATAGCTGATACCAATATCACCCAGTCAATGGACACCCTCGAACACTGACGAAATGTCTCGTGTCTCACTTTGTTTTATCGTTATTTCCACCTTCTCCATAGAAATCGCCAGTAGCGTTCCGTCCCTTCAAACCTTTAACCGTAACACCCGTCTTGCTATGAATGCTCAAGAGTATACCCTCAAGCCCATTTTCGGACGTACTCTAAAATATCGTGATTCTTTCCTAAGCCGTACAACTCGCTTATGGAATGCCCTGCCGATCTCTGTGTTTCCTGGTCGTTATAATTTACAAACATTTAAAAACAATGTACATCGGTACCTGTCTTTTCTTCCTCCCTAAATTTCCTTCTCTCGCGCTGTGTACGAACATTTTAAGGATACAAAAATCCCTTGAGCGCGCGCTGATTATAAAAAAAAAAAAAAAAAGTTTCGCTGAGAAGACACCTGCTCCCACGCCGCATTCCATCTTGGAGCAGTCGGTGAAAATCGATACTCGGTATTTTGATAGGGGTAGATTATTGTTGCATTCCGTTCCTTCTGGAATGTGAACTTGGATATTATTATTAAAATGAAGTTTAGGTATCGTGTAGTCTGTTATGGCTGAAGCAGGGATCTGGCAACAGATCAAGAGCTTTACTATGACCATAGGGTTTCGGGGAGCAGAATGCAGATTCTCTGAGTCTCATTGCGCTACTCGAAACGATGAATTTGATGTGCAAATCCAAGGGAAGTATATGGAATAGCATGTTGAGAGCGACCCATACGTAAAAATGGGACGAACTACGACCGTGTACATCCAGAGGACCATCTTAGGGTGAAGGCCTCACCTTTTGCCAAAGGTCTTGCTGCACGCGCAGGATGCGATGCATGCTTTCTTTATCCTGCGTTCTATATTTAGTTCCCAGTTGAGCTTGGAGTCAAGGATGACGCCAAGGTAAATTGCACTGGAAGATAGAGTAAGTGTTTGGTTGTTAACAAGTGGAAGGTTGAAAGTTGAAAGTCGGTATTTTGTCGTCAAGTCAAACGTGAAGTCCATCACTTGTGGCTGGGCGCTTTGCTTAGTCAGAGCCCTTTCTGTGAGTTCACTAAACACTGTGGGGAACACCTCTGATACTAAAATATCGTCCACGAACGCGACTGACTTGTTTCCAATTTTATCGAACTCCGTCAAGATGTTGTTGATGTCCAGGAGCCACATAAGAGATAAAATAACTCCCCCTGCTTTAACTCTGACTGAAGGAATCTGGTTTTTTGCATAAATAGGGGAGCAGTTTCAAGTTTCTGTGAAAATCGCGGTGCAATGATGATCTTGGCACATTTAAAGCACTTGGTCGCGTACGAACCTATAGGTCCGGATTTACGTCCTTGATGATATTTGTTTGTCGCGCAGATTTGAGATTATTCGTTGTTTTGTTTTAACTTATGAACTCATTTCTTGATGAGGTGAACACTTGGTGCGATGACTGCAGAATTTTCTTCGCGCAACAGTCACTGAAATCCAATTTTTTGTAGAACTCTGGTCCGCTCCTGAAAACTGATCCATAGCGACTTAATTTGACGTGCGCAGGAACCCCGGAGATTTCCTGCGTTAAGTAATATAATTTATTTATACTAGAGTAGATCTCTAGAATTATTTACATAGGGAATAGGGCTTCGTCTTGGGAAAAACCCTGTTAATCAAGTTCTTTCTGCTGTTATCATCGCATAGAATTATATTGATTGTACAGCCAAACAAAGAACTCATTGAATGTTCCTTTAATTGTAATTTCTAAATCTTTTGTAGAAAGACGAGCGATCGCTTTAGAGACAAAGTGTCTACAGTATCAGAAACAACCACATTAGTATGAAGTACCAACAGTATAATGCGAACACCTAAGCCGGACATTCACAGAGCAAGTGCTTTATGGTGTTGTCATCATCTGCACAGTAAGAGCCACAGGAGGTGGTGTCATTGTCCTCCACAAAGACGCCAGTAGCATTTCCTAGATCGGTTTTGGAGCCAGTAGTGAGTAGTGAAGATCCGACTAAAAGCTTTCCTTAGTTCAAATTCTGGGCCAAGCCAGTTTTGAGTACAGACAACATCGATTTCGTATTCACAGCAACTAGAGTTTTGGTCTTATTGAATCTACTGTCCGTATGATTAAAGTTTAAGACAGTCGGCTCGCTAGGTTATCCATGTTCCAGTTCGAATTTTACCAAAGAACGTCTGTTTGAAAGTGTAGTATTGGTAAAGTCATCATGCAGATACTAATGGTCTGATGAAAGCAGGAGTGATATATTTACGTCAAAATTTATCAATGACGTATGGGATAGAATTTGTCTTATATAGATGTGTGAATCCAGCGAACTCTTCGTAGTGATAAGTCCTATGTCTGTGCGAGAGCTTTTTTACACTGATAGAAATGGTTTGTTTTGTCTGTCCTTTTAATGGAACTTCTCAGTCTTCCGACGAAGCCATGCTTGTATGAAACTCAACTGTTAATGGAAACCATAGTCGAGCACGCAGGCAAACCCAGCGTAGTTTCGGGTCGTAAAAAACTCTCCTCTTAGCCTTGTCTAGCAAGTTCATCGGCGATTTAATTTCCCGTGATCCCATTGTGACCTGCTACGCAGTGCTACGCAGACAAGATTCAGTGATTTCTTGCATTCTCGAACTAGCTTGGAAGTCGTCAGAGGGCTGAAGTTGGTTGAGAGCCAAATTGCTGACAACCAGGTCAAATGAAAGTATGAAATCCAGGAGATAATTGCCACAAAAAGTATTCTGAGCATTAGCATCGCAGCATATAAGTCCCATCTTCTTGGAATCACAGTATTGAATCAGTTCGGATACCGCTGTGGTGGTGGTAATAACGAATCATAGGAAAAATAATCAGACTCAACGACGAATTTGGGCCATTTTAAGTTCGTTTCGTAGCTCATGTCTGCAGTAACTAAATATTGGTTGCTAAATTGGCCAAATTTAGAGAGAGAGTGAGAGTGGATTTTTTACATTTTAGTGTCGAGTTCAAGGTGTGGGGTATGAAGACGTATTAGAACATCCCCGTTTCCCTGAGTTGTCCGGAACTCAGAAGGTGGCGCGCGTCAGTTTCGGTTGTCTGAAAACCTTGAAGGTCTTAGTTTCCAGGGGTGTGATTTTCAGCAGAGACTTGTTCAAACATTCAAGAGTTTTCTGCGTGGAGCAATTTACTCTAAGAGTTCCGTATTCCATACCGTAGCACTCTGCTTAAATGGAAACATTATCTGCTTTACCAAGCTCCGACAATTGGTCGGCACAGTGTTTGCACTCAGCGTCGTGCAAACTGATGTCATTGTCATCCTTCTCAATTCGAAGCGCCAGAGAGGTAATAGCGGCATCCTTATAGCTCCGCGGGTCTCGTACCCCATGGCGTTTCGGGGTTTTCTCGGAGGTGGGTTTTCTGGCGACATCCAAGTTCCGTCAGAACTGCAACTTTTGCTGGATCTTCTTTGTAGGGAAAGCTATCGCCAGATCTGATTCTTACCGCATTTGCCGATTTCCGTCGATCAAATTTACGACTTTTGCTGTTGTAGCAGCGACCTTATTCGGATATCGTGTGCGAGTAGAACTACCGCTGATTTTGTTTTTGTCGGCGGATTTAACCGCTTCACGCGATTTTCGTCCACTGGAACTGCAGGATTTGTTGGTTGCAACACTGTGCGCGGAAAGATCCATCGACAGAGGGAGTGATGAAAACTTTCTTCTTCTAGGCGTCTGGTGTCTTACGTGGAAACTTGCCGTGATGGCTTAAGCACACGGAGCAGCTACGCTCATAGGGATTGAAGTGCGTTAATAACATCCATTCTCGATCATTTAATAATCATGCGGAAACCCCATTCAGACCAATTTGAAGTCATCGCGTAGGCCTTCCTTTTTGGTCGGGGGTGAGGCCTTCCAAAAACCGCTGCCAGTCTTAGGGTCTTGGCAATCTGTAGACTTCCTACATTTTTAGGCTTTCCCAACAATAGTTAGAAAACCCTCCCTGCGATTTTAAGTTTAAGCCACAGCTACCATAACGCTCCCACAAGGGGGCCTACCTCTATAAAGCATGCTCCTGATTCCTATGGTACAGAATTAAGCCTCTGTCGGGCTACAGGTAAGACCCCTCCACATCTCATATATCGACTGGCCGGACCCCTCCGGCACTCACTGCATCGTTCTAGCCCAATCTACCGAACGTGTCGTAGAAAGAGACGTAGGAGTCATCGGAATCAAGTGATCCAGCAGCTCCTTAATCAGCCGCTAAATTCGTAGAGGATTTTTTTTAGTATGTTGGTTGGGGCCCCCAGAATCCGTGCCCCGACCGCAGTCGAGTAGACTACGGGTGGATTGCCGCTATTTCGAGTAACACCTGGAGTATACAAATTTTGTGTCATCTTCATACTTTTAACCGTTTAACTTCTAATTTGGACGTCTTGGGGCTCAGTTCGGCGTCTCGGCTCCTGAGGTTCTTTTCAGAACCTTAGGATCTTTGACTCTTAAGCCTTCCTGCCACGACAAGCCAGCCAAGGAAAGGAAGGGCCAGAAAGAATGGTAACCCTTTAAAAATTAAATGACTCAGACTAGTCAGATTCCTCTTTCTCATTTAGACAATAAATTTAGAGTGGATTGACCGAAAGTTCACTTTTAATGATCTAATCGCAGATTATGTCTAAAGAGCTGACAGGTGCTAGACATGATCTGACAGACACAACAGCGGCATCATCTGCATAGGTCTGAGCGTAGACGTCAGCATATTTGAAAACGTAAAGCGGAGTTTCGACTTTCGCCAACACATATGTATTAACTGCAGCCAGCATCCAGCTGCTTACTAGCACCGCTTTAATCCACGAAACTAATAATCAACCTAAGCTATATTGTCCGGTTGAGTTACACGTTATTAAAAGATATATTGGTCAACGCGCACCTCTTTTTGTCGAGTGCACATTCAATTCTAACGACTCGATCAGGATCTTCCACGTTGGTATGACTGGTGTATTCGCAAAACAGTTTTACCCATATGCAGCTCAACTATTCTCTTCACGTGAAGAGCACCAGAAAGGAATTCAGACTGGCAAGTTATAAAAGTTATTTTCGCTCTTCCCCAAGGGTTCCTCATGTATGGCAATGCCAGGCTAGCAGTGAAAACTGTTTTCAGAGTATACAGAAACTGATCCATACCTTTTCGCAGAATAACTAGAAATATGCCAACAGTCTGCCCACTTAGACTTAGACCGCTTCAAGCCCAGAAGCCATTAAAGATCATATATGTAGTACATAGAGCACCTATGTTCAATTGCATTACGCATTATAGGAGCTGTTTCCAGACCAGTTCTAATCTGGTTAGTTTTGAGTATGCGACTGAGAACTTCAATACATGTTCCAGCCTGGTTGATTTGCGTCGTTTTGTAGACTCTAACTAGTTCTATGATTTCACCGAATGCTTTGATGCAAATGGCTTTGCAGGAGGCACTCTTCGAAATGAAAATTATCTGGTTTAAAATCTTACATGTGGGACACGGGGCTAATTATCCAGTGACAGTGATATACTAGGATTGAAATCTTGATTTAGCTCTGAAAATCGTTGTTTAATCCTACGTAGACCTGAGCTCCAAATATGTTAGGTGAGTTCTTGTAGGTTATGAGCTTTCTTAACCATAGATGCCGTCTCTGATTCCGTTGAGGTATACTTTACTCAAACAATCTTCTAAAGAACTATTGCCACATTATTTTATTTTACTTTAATTAATTAAAATACTATATTTTATATTCACCCTTATTTTGAGATTCGTTTTCATTCGAAAGTGAAGCAAAGTCGAACGATTGGTATTTTGACAATCGAAGGAATAGAAAGTTCACTGATCAAACGAAAGTTCATTCATCATTCGTATTTTGAGATTCTATTCATTCGAAAGAACTGTCACTTTTTATTCGTTTACAATATTCCTGACGAAAAGTTCAACAAAAATGTAAGTAAAGTAATTTCAGTTAACATTTGTGCTAAAAATTAATAAAATAATTTCAATTAATTGACTTAAATATAGGTCGCATTCGAATTTTACAAATAGAGTCCAAAAAGAGATGTTGATCAGGATGATGGAAGAAAATCCAGAATTCAAAGGGATTTTCGTCCAACAGAACGGATACGGAGCGATTTTAGAAGGATGCCTCAGAGAAGCTTAATAGCCATGGACCTCCGATTAAAGGTGCATCAACATGGAAAAAGGTATCAAAATGCCATTTGTTTAAACAATTTCAGTTCTGTGTTTGGGCTGAATATACATGTAAAACCAAGAAGAAGCTTGTGGAAAACGAGGTAAAGAGAAAGCAGTCAGGTTACAACGACAATAACATCGTAGCCCTTTTTTCTCATGAACAGGCTGTCACGTGCGTAAATGCCAGGGTTTTTGGCATTACCCAGACGGCCATATCTGAAGCAGCACCAGCGGCCGTATTTGAAGAAGCTCCATTTCCTTCTACCTTGTCCACCCTCCGAGATGTGTCCATGACATCCTTGCCGGAAGAAGGTGCAGCAAATGAAAGCCAGGAGGAACAGTTTGCACATTGCGCACAAAAAAAAAAAAACCAAAAAAGACAAAAAAGATATACCTGTAGAAATAAAGCAACTGTCATGTCCTTTTTCATTTTTTTTATAACTTATTACCACTTTTAACAAACTTAACTCTTACCGAGATATTTATTTTGATTTTGACAGTACTTGATTCAGAAGTAAAATTCATTCACGTTCATTTCGTGATCCGATAATGAACATTGTTCCTTCGAATGTCAAAATAATACGCAAAAAACATTCGAAGGAAAGAGACGATCGGACGAATTGACTATTCATTCGAATCTCGAAATAAGGCTGATTGTTCTTTATACTATATGACACGAGGGCCAACAATTACAAGTTACTAATAGCTTTTATGTAGATTGTCCTGTTGATTGGATCTAAAACAAAATAGAGAGGTCAGAATCGTGTAGTAACTGCTTCTAAATATCGTATTTTAAAATCATAAGAATAACTTACATTCAGTTCCTTTGACCATTGGAACGTCGTTTTTTTCGTCCATTAAATGTAAAGTTTGATGCAATTGTACAGAATCAACTCTGATAGTTGGTTCACTGGATAATTTGATGGTGAAAGTAGATCCTTGGTATTTAATTCCTGTAAAGTATTAGAAATTTCTTAAATTAACTTTCGTAAAAGACGGTGATAGATTCCACTTTAAAATATGAACATGTACGCGTACATCTACTTACATGCTTCCGGTTGGGCTACAACCCGGTGTGAAGTTGACTTACCGGAAATGATTCCACTCTTTGTTCCAGGAAGCAACATCGGTTTCTTGACTTCCATTCGATCTGTATGGAATCGCACCCCACCATACCCGTTGATGATCGCCTGCAGGAATCCTCCTATTCCAGTAATGAAGTTTGCTGCGCCTTCTTTTCCTCTAACTACTTCACTCCATACCTACAACAGATTTCACTGAAATTAAATTACTTCGCAATCAGCTCCTTACCTTATAAGGTTCTCGAACATAGTCCCGATAACCTCTTTCGAAAAGTTTTGCAGCCTTTTCTGAATCGCCTTCATCTAAGTGTCCTATAGCATGCATGGACCAGGTCATTGCTGGGCCGGAAGCTCTTGTGACGTTTTCATAGATCCTAAGGTTGTTTGCTAACGTTGATCTGTTAATCAAAAGGGTCAAATAAAACTGTCAAAAAGGCCATAGTAAAAACCCACACATTCATGGGATACAGCAGTGGATACGATAAAAGAACTGCATCGGCCTGTTTGATCGTAATGTTTGGTGTGTATCCTTCATATTGAGGATAATAGTCCAACACAGGATCAAAGGGGACTTTTAAATTCTGTGCAATATGAAGACAGAGTTCCGCAATGACTGACTTTGTTCCGCAGATATCTTTTGTTGAGCTGAAATTGGTTCCTTTGAAATCAACCAGCTGCAATTGTAAAAGGTCACTTACTGGACAAATTCTAAAGCTCGACTCGCAACAACGTTCGTGTATGCGTTATTGGTTACGTTCACATGATCCTCATCTGGCCCCATGACATCTATGAAAAGAATTCAGAAAAGTTTGACTAAACCAAGAACCCTTCTAACTCACATTCGATATCGTACTTTAACGTTGAATGATCAACACTAACACGATCGATCCAAAACTCGGCTATCATTTGTGCTAATTCGCAACCCTCGGTCTCCATCCAGAGTGTGTTATTTGTAACAGCATAGTAATGCCGAGCAGCGAAGGCAATATCTGCTGTGATATGGAACTGCTGAGCAGCTACCTCAGGACAACAGGGATTCGTTACTTCTGTCCCCGTATAAGCACTCTCCCAGGGGAACCTATAATTCGAACAAATAAACGGGTTTGCATCAAAGCGAAAACTATGTGATATCTGACCTTGCCCCACGATATCCAGTTTGTTTGGCGTTTTCTTTAGCACCATCCAATTTATGAAACCTGTAGGATAAAAGTTCCTTTGCCCAATGTGTGGATAACTGCGTCACTGCTGGAAACATCCAGATTTCGGTGTCCCAAAAATTATGCCCTTGATAGTCGTTTTCTAGATTGCCCCTACCCAGACCTGATGGACTTAGACCAAAAAAACTTCCAGAAGGCTGATTTGACATGACCGAAGGCAACGAACTCGCGATGTAGAAGATTCCCGTGTTGATGGTCCGTGCGAGCTCTAAGTTACCATCTAAGTCGATATGAAACTGATTCCAGAAAGCATTCCACTGAGAGGTATGTGATTTCAAGAGTGACTCATCAGATGTGGCTAGAACTACATAAAAAAAAATGAGCTAGATATGCAATTTTTAAGTCAGAGGGACTAATTTACCGTTGTTTAGTTCCTTGTTGGCTATTCTTGAATTTTCTGCAAAGGTCATTACGATATGTTTGTGGATGATGGTTTGGTTTGGCAGCAACTCAATTGTGGTCGGCCACGAATTCATGGCAATGCACACGTAGGGCTTCAAGTTTGTAAAATTAGCGTTTTCGGCTTCCTTCGTTTGAGTGCAGTAGACGTTTGCCTTTTCCGGTGATTGTGAGAGGATGGAGATGGGGATAAAGTCATCAGTGTGGTTTCCAGGGAGGATGTCAACCAAAAATTTGAAGGTACCCGATTCAGCTGTGAAAATATATCAAAGAAAAGAATTTTGTTTTATTCTAAGAATACTGGATAGGTTGATTGATATTGCAGACCATCAAGTGGGATCTAGTGCCAAGGCAATCTTAGACAAACACCTGTCCAGATTATAAGAAAGCTGAATTGATTTTCTTCATGAGAAAATACAAAGTCCCTTATATTAAGGACATCAATCGCTGCTTCATAGAAGATAAACAAGAAATGTGAAATGTCCAAATTCCATACGGGCTGTACGGGTATTTTAGACTATACCTAACTAACATGTGTCGTAATCATTTGACAACCGCATCTTGAAAGGGCCATATCAGTCAACTGTCGAAACGGTAAAGCTCAACATTTGGCAACATTTTAAACGACAGCAACGAATTAATGCCAGGCAGAGAAAACCATTTTATTATACAATATTTGGGCGATGAAAGCCGAGATTTACGCCCGTCAAGCCAAATTTAAATATAACAAGGCTACTGTACCGTGTTATGTTTGATTCCCGGCACCGATACCGCGATGCCCCGAACCAAACAATAACTTCTCTGGGATCTAACTACGCCTGCGGTAGAGTTTTAATAGCAGCTAAACCTGGGTAAACGAAAATGGGCGCCACGTGATGGCTTTTAAAGGGGTCGTCATTCCTTCATTCATCGAATCTGACTTTTAAAGCTTGTGCGTCGCTGGGGTATGTCCGCCTGCACACGATTGTTGGCCCTCTGTTGCTCTCTCGTTGAGGTGTTGCTATAAAAGAGATCGTCGTCTCTTCACCCATCGATCGTTTGGCTTGGGGCCGGCTCAGGCTAGCCGCATCCACATCGGTTGCACGATGAGGTGTTATTGGCTTTCGTTGGGGTGTAGGCTCCAGGGATCGTCCTCCCCCACCCATCATCATCGTGTTGGAATGTCTGGAGTGAAAGCAGCGTCCGCCCCCACCCATAGGCGACTTTCAGACGTCCTGTCTGATGCAGCTCGTTGCCAGTCTCCCGTCTATCTATGGGCTTCGAAAACGGTATTCCTGGTGGACCTCCTGTCGCACCTTGGGTTCCTGGTTCGTAGTGAGTCTTCCTACTGTCTTGAGGGCTTCACCGACCGAACCTCCCCATTCTCCTCTGCGGGGTAAACCGCCCGTGAAACCTAAGTGGGTTGTTTGCCGAAGTCTGGGGTTTGTGGACCAGTGGCTGATGGGACCCGGGCTGCCCTCCACCAGCGCCAGAGCGCGGTGATCCACTCACAGATAAGAGGGACCAAAGGGACTTGCAAGGAAAAGAGAGTCAAACATTACCGCAACAACCGGACAGCTTTCCTACCCAGCAGCTGAAGATGAAATTTCAGCATCGTTCGGCAGATTCACAAAGAAGCAGAACCTACAAATTGCGTCAACTAAAGATGCACTAGTCTCCTTAACATCTGTCTGCGTATTGTGTGAATACCTGAAACCATTTGTCAGCGAAGACCCCTATCAATGCGGTTTTTGGCATGTCAACTCAACAAGTGACCAAATTTTCACATAACACCAGATTCTAGAGAAAACCCGGGAAGACTAGATCGATGCCTAACACCTTTCCAATGACACCATGTATAGAGATGGGCTGAGTCACATCTAGTTAGTTGGCCAGAAAGGTCACTGCTGCACGAAGGTCGGTATCCGCGATGACAATACAGGTTTAGACAGGGTTATGCGTTGTAATCTGACATTTTGCATAATTTTTGAAAAGATTTTACAAAACTTGAAAGGCAACACCATAGGCACAATTTGCCAAAAGTCAGTGCAACTACTTGTATCCATTGAAAGCAAAATAATGCGAGTGATTTTAGCCTCATTTGCGTCGATGAGTTTTAGTGGAGGATATATAAAGACGAGAAAGATATTTCAAAAGTGGAAGCGGACGTCAATCATACTAGAGCTTGCAACTGTACATAGTTGGTTAAAGACCGCGCTAACTGGATAGGTGTATTGGTTATTGGTTCAGGTTCATCACGGACTCTAGCGCCATCTAAGTAAAGTAAGTAAGTCAGTAAGTGAGTAAGTTGATGGTGCGATATTTTCATGTGGACCGCAGTCTGCTCTTTCGACAGGTTGGGTTGTTTCACTTTTCATTTTTTCACTTTTTGAAGGAAAATAATTTTTTCTGTTTTTCAATGTATGGTCTGGGAATCGAACCCAGATCCGTTAGCGTATTTGTCGACGAACTTAAGCATAGTGTCGTTTACAGATCACCGTGCATCAGAGATATCCATCGGCATTTTAACGGCTTACGCTCATCGAATGCCTTAATATATAATACATCCAGGAAACAAGTGGCTGTTAGAGCGTCTGTCCGTCAGCTATCACTGTGGGCAAACCTTGAATCTTAATAATCTAAATTTTACCCATGAAATGCCATCAGTGCCTGGAAAATGCTTCATTTCGATTGGAATGAATGAAAGTTTTGCTTACAGAAAAATTTAATCCGAATTTACGGTGCTCAAGGAAACATTGGTGAGATTAAGCGACAGTCAAGTCACTGAAATTTTGCTCTTTCACATCAAACTGCTTCAAACTGCACTTTGTCAATCATGGAGAAATCGGAATAAATTAATATTTAACTATACTGGATGCAAGGCACATTGTGGGAAATATCGTTGCTGACGCGATCGTCAGAATTGGTACAACGCTTAGTATCTTGCCAAAAAGACTCACTAAGAAGATCTTCTACAAATTTTCACCGTATTTTTTAGATATTTCAAAAATAAAAACATACATATCTCCAGCTATATGATAGGTTAGGTTAGGTTAAACAGGGGTATGATGGATATGCCATTACACAGACACGAGCCACCAAAACGGGCCCATCGCGATCCCTGTGGAACCAGTTGAATTTATCTTCAAATGGCAAAAACCTAATCAATCTCCCTAGTGAAGCACCCAATTTCTCCGCGAAAGCCATGAAAGCTTTTGAAGTTCGTGCCATCTATTTCCTCTAGTTTTCGAAAAAGTATTTCCCTAAAAATTTTCTTCGACTACGCGATATTGCGTAATGTCCTCAACAGCTTCCAGATCACCGCAGAATCGGCAAATATCCGTATCGGACAATTTGAGTATCTTTGCGTTTTTCCGCAGGAGACAGTGTTCTGTCAGCATTCCTATTAATGTCCTAAGGTTATCCCTGTTTAATTTTATTAGCTTCCTAGACCTTTTGCCGTCAAAAAGCGACCAGAGAGTCTTGGATACGCTGTGTCCTTCATGACTTGACCGCCTTAGGTTGGCAGTATTTGTGATTTTTTCCTCGATAGTGCCCCTCACTATGCAAAGGGGTGGTTTGATGTTGACAACCTCACTATTGTCGAGTAGCCCTCCTTTTCTTGAAAGCTCTTCCGCTTGTTCATTTCCTTTAATACTGTGTCCTGGCACCCAGCACAGTCCTACCCGGTTCTGACTGGACAGTACCTTGAGCACTCTGCGACAGTCCCTGACTGTATCAGACGTTTGTTGATTCTATTGCCTTGAGTGCGTCTTAGCTATCGATCTGCATTAGCTCAGCCGCCCTGAGGACAGCTAAAACCTCTGATTGGAAGATACTGCTTGCCTCTGGTAGTCTTATAGACACTCTTCCTAGGAGATACCAGAACCTTTTCTTTTGAGCCATCTGTGAAAATTGCAATTTCATTTGGCCTGATTTGCATTTTTTTTAAAGACCTCCCCCGCGGGATATATTATATCATACGGAATATCGAAGTCAACCAAGGAAGGAGTTTCATCCGTTAGGATTGGATTGCCTGGCAGTAGCTCCGTTAGGACTGTGCCATGTCCGAAATTACTGCTCTTAAAGCAACCCAGATTAGTGAGTAGTATAGTACTGTTGCCAGCTAGTTTTTTGATCTGTAACTCAAGCGGTGTTAGGTGCAAAAAGGTGTCTAATGCTGCCGTTGGGGTGATACGGAGCGCACCTGTAATGGCTACGGAAGCCATTCTTTGAACCGCCGCTAATTTTCCGTAAATCGTTTTCTTGTTTGTTGGTTTCCACCATAGTAGTGCGCCGTATGTAAGTATGGGTCTTACCAGCACTGTATCCAGCCAGTACACCATAGCAGGTTTTAAGCCCCAAATTTTTCCTACTGGTCTTTTGCAGATAAAAAGAGGATTCCAATTCAGTTTTTTGTCCAGAATCACACCCAGATACTTCGCGCTGTCCGAAAGGGACGGTTTTACTCCGTTGAGTTTTGGGAGTTTGAATTGGGGTATCTTGACTTTCTGGTAAAAAGAACCAGTTTCGTTTTGGAAGGGTTGACATTGAGACCACAGCTTTTTGCCCAAATGCTGATCGTCTTCAGGGCAACCTCTATAATATTGCTGTATTTTCCCTGCTCTATTATGACCACGTCATCTGCGTATGCCGTGACACTTATACCCATTCTACTAAACTCTTTGAGGATGTCATTCATAACCAGCACCCACAGGAGTGGAAATATGACTCACCACTGAGGGGATTCCCTGGTTACAGATATTCTGACCGAGCTTTGCCCAATGGAACAGTTTATTTTCCTGCTTGCAAGCATGTTGCAAAACCAGTTTGTAATGCCCTGTTCAATGTTAGCGTCTACTAGAGCATTTTTAATGGTGATGCAGTCCACGTTATTGAAGGCTCTTTCAACATCGAAGAAGACCGCCATTGCAAACTCACCGAAGTGTAGACTCTTCTCTATTTTCCCCACCACCTCGAGCAGGGCGGATCTCTACAGACTCAGTCAAAAAGTCTATTCCTAATGTGAATCTCCCACAGTCGCTCTAGGATTTTAAGCATAAATGATGACAAACTTACTGGTTTGAAATCTTTTGCTGTTATAAGCCCCTGTTTGCCAGCTTTATTTATACTCGTAAAGATCACCTTAACCTCCCTCCAAGCTATTGGTACGTACCCAATTTTCAGACTGTATCTGAGAATTTAAATAATTTTCTGGATTGCTACCTTCGGTAGCACAATCGGTAAAGAACCATCCAGACCGGAAGATTTGTACGGCTTAAAGGACTGAATTGCCCACCGTACTTTTTTTCTATTAATAAGAATACCTATTTTCTCTTGGGAGAGAGAGAGATCAATGTTCTCAGTGTGCTGTAGCATGCCAGGATCGTCTGATACTGTGGATTGCGGAAAGTGGGTTTCCAGCAGAGTTGTCAGAACCTCTTGGCTACTTTCAGCTAAGGTTCCATTATTTTTCCTGTGGTAGCTAGGAACGCTCGCTTCATTTGAAAGCATTTTGCGTAACCTTGAAACGTCGTCTGTTTCCGCGATAGATTCGCAGTACTTCTGCCATGAAGTCCTTTTTGAATTTCTCACTATAGTAGGTACTTGAATTGTTTCTTACATTCGTAGTACTCATTCCATGTACTGCCGCTTCTGAAAAAGCTTCGCCCAATGATAGAGTTTCCTAACCTCTTTCCTTTTTAAGTCTATCTACCTATTCTATCATATTGGTTGAGCCTTTTAGGTGTTCTGTTAGCCGGGAAAGCTCGAACGCTATCGTTAGTTCCTTAATAATATTTTCTACTGCCCTAGCTAAGTTAACAATATAATCGCAGGTAATTGATTGGGTATCAGGTATCGCAGTCTATATGAATCTTCTCTGCTCTTGGAAACTGTTTAACGGCGACGATAAGCAATATTAAGGAGAAAGAACAATCGAACATACTCGTAGAAGACACACTATTGTTCATATTCGATATTGCTGAAGTAAGGTAGCAAGGTATGGACTCAATCAAACAAGGCTGCCGAAACAGATGGCTTAAGTGTTAAATGGTTACAAGAGGGAGGATATGTAAAAGATGACTCGGTTAAAACATGCACAACAAACGGAATATTTTAGAATTTTTTGTTCGATTGCAAAAATGAGGGAAATATATATTGCGCCAACTACAGAGATAATTTGATTGACAGCCCTACTATTCAGGCCCTGCGATTCTATCTAAAGACCTTACCTCTAGAACGAAAGTAAAGAAATCATGATCATGAAAAAATTATAGACCTAAGTTTTAGTTCTATAATTCAAGCCTTGTAATAAAGCCCCAGATTGTAGTGCATAATTGTATTGCAGCTTTAGACTGGAGCCCTAAAATTTCAACCTTGGTTCCCAGTTATATAATTTTAACGCTAGAATTGCAGACCTAAAATTTTTGCTCTATATTTAAATTTCAGGCTCCAGTAATAGTTTCTTGCTCCAAATTCAAGCCCTACATTCTTATTCTAGATTCTAGACCTAGATCGTGTCTTTTAATCTATGCTTTGGCTTAAGAACTTAGCAAGTCTGAAATTTTAGCTGCCGATACCAGCGTTATATGATTGCTCTTGACTATAGCCATACATTCAAACATTACGATTCATAAAATTCCACCCCTGGATTGACGTCGGTCTTACAGAACGCCTCTAGGGTTTTACGTGGACACCTGTCACATGGCATTATTCCGCGAATCGCTTACGCTCATATCGGGATTGAAGTGCCTCAGTCACCACCCTGATCTATGTACCTATACAATGGGAAGTAATCCCCATTCTTGACCTTTTGAATATTCTGGGGCGACCTCATTCAGACTAGAAGTCATCGTGTGGACTATTTTTTGGTTATGGCGCCCATGGTACAGAATTAAGCCTCTTTCGTGCTGCGACCGAGACACCTACAGATCCGTTGTGTCTGTCAAATTGGCTGTCATTTATCCAGTCTGTTTTACCAAATCGCCATGGACGGACTTAGCGCTCAACATCACGTGCAATTGTTTTATCAAAATGGGTGTTCTGTTCGGGCAACGTTCCGCGCGCTTCGCTCATTTTACGGTCGCGATAATCGTCCTACCGAGAGGACAATTCACAGTGTTTTGGATAAACCTGAATCAATTGGTTAAACCAAACCCCTTACGTCGACGAAACGCAAGATCTGCCGAAAACATCACCGTTGTCCGTGAGAGTGTACAGGAGAACCTGAGGCAGTCGGTTTCGCGTCGATCACAAGAGCTCGGCCTTTCGCAGACCACAACTTTGCGAATTTTGCGTCGTGACTTGGGCCTACACCCGTACAAAATTCAACTGACCCAGGAGCTGAAGGTAAACGACCATAGAAAACGACATGTGTTCGCTGAAGGGGCTCTGGAGCAGTTGGAAACTGACCCTTATTTTCATCGAAAAATGATCTTCAACGATGAGGCCCATTATTGGATGAATGGGTAAGTCAGCAAGCAAAATTGTCGAATTTGGGACGATACCTATCCACATGAGATCCAAGAGCGTCCAACGCTTCCCGAAAAAGGCACTGTTAGGTGTGGATTTTGGGCTGGTGGCGTCATCGGTCCATATTTCTTTGAGAACGTCGTTGGCCAGGCCATCACCGTCAACGGCGATCGTTGACCTGAATTGGACGATATGAACACCAACGACATGTGGTTTCAACAGGAGGGCGCTACGTGCCACACAGCTCATGCCGCATTGGAAATTCTGCTCGAGCGATTCGAGGGCATGGTCTTCTCACGTGGAGGTGATGTGAACTGGCCACCGAGATAGTGCAATTTGACCCCGTTAGACATTTTCTTGTGGGGTTTTCTGAAGTCACTGCGGCCATCAAAGCCAGCATAACCCATGCCATCGGTTAAATTCAGCCTGATTTATGCACCAGAGTCATGGAAAATTGGACATTTCGAAAGCGCGCCAAACAGAGAAGCCGCGGCAGACATTTGAACGATGTTATATTCCATGCATAATGGCATCGATGATATTTCGCACACACTGTGTTTTATTTAAATTTAAAGTTAGGCAGCGCTTAATGTAAGACCCTTTATATTCCCCACAGGGGTATTACGATGACAAGGTTGTGTTACGCCAAAAAGCTAGCTTGAAGACAGTGTTTATAAGCAGAATATCTCGCAACAATCTTCGAACTCACCCTGGGATGACTGCGCAAACATTTCAAGGGTATCTTAACCCCTTGAGCGTTCGCGAATTAAAAAAAACGGAGCTAACGCAAGTGGAAGCGGACCATAACCAACTTGTAACTAAAGGTAGCTAGCTGACGACCCAGCGTGATGGAGACGATTGTTGGTTGAAACCCAGGTCCGCACAGGCCCGTAGCACTATTTAACTGAAGTTGTTAATTTAATTGGACAATTCCGGAGACTAAGCAGAAGACCGAACTGGTCGCAGACTTCTTGCAATTGCAAGTCGATTGGAATGGAAATTGGCCTCACCAATATCAGCTGACTGAGGTTAGAATTATATGACCATGTAGACAGGGGTTATTGCCCTTCAGAAGAGTCAACACTATTGTGGAATATCTTTTTCGGCAGTGTGTGGGTGGTTTGTTGGCCATCGAGCTATTGATCATCCGCACCTTTATAAACGCTACGTCTTAATTTCTGGCACATTGACAAGTGCTTCAGTCAATTGATTAAATGATCTCGGAAGAGCAATAGCACGTAGTTTAGCTGTTACCACCATTAAAGAGCAACAGAGTGTCTGATATCCAGACCAAGTTAAGGAACGACTTGCGACTTCTGCCGCAAGATGTTTAGAATTGACTTTGCCATTAAAGCGATGAGCCTAGGGAGGTCCTTTCCATTCGGCTCTAAATCACGGATTTGAAAAAGCGCTGGATTGACATTTTGAACTGTCCAAATATTAAAATTATAACCATGAGCATCTAATTTTGGCATTAAAACAGAAATTGCTATGAGTAGTATGATTAACTAGTTTTTCTCGATGATGAGCGATATACATATGTAAGCGAAATGCACTTCATTCATTCAAAGTGGGCATCCGTATCAGCCACACCTAAGTTAAACCTTTGTTTAAATTAAGAAAAAAACGTGTTGACAGTTTAGCCATCGGTAAATGATCAACTTCGTCCAACAACTCAGCCCCTTTAAGAAACAACCACTTCATAACAGTTCCCATTCGGCTCCACAATACACCATAGAACGCATCTCTTCTTAATCAAGAGGAATTCACACAGCGATGACAAAGTCGCAGCACCCCATGGGACCTTACCAACCCATCCCATCTGAGTCCCATTTCATGATGCCTCCATACATAAAAAAAAAGGCCCACGTGCAATTGAAAGATCATTTGATACCCTTTCTGTCGTTCGTCTTTAGATGCACGCACATTCTGTTATTCTGTCCGTTTCCCGCTTTTGGTCTTCTTAGAACCCAGCAGAACAAAACCTCCAATCGATTGGTCTTAATTGACTTTCTTGCCACTAAGAGCGCAGCCCAGCAGTGTACTCGTATGTATCCGTATTTCAGGCATGAGGAGGAGAACAAAGCCGGGATGCTCAACTGAGAAGTCATTACCACATATTGCTGTCATGTCGTCATTGGGCCCATCATTCGACATTTGGTGTGAGCTAAAGGTGAGGAGTACGAGTACGAGTACAAAAAAAAAAAAAAAAAACGACTATTAGATCATTGGCATTGGTCTTTGGGACTTGTAATGACGCGCAAGAGATCATTAGACCTTACCTAACCTAGCTTAGCCCAGCCAGGGTGATGGGCGATTCTTGCACACGGAAGCAGATCGAATCTGTGACGTGATCTTTGATCCAATCGTTCTTTGGCTCTCACTGATGATGCGCGCGCAAGTACGAATATATACTTTCCCATTGTAAACAAACACTAAGCGCTTCCAAGGCGGAAGTCTTGATGATGATGATAATAGTTGTGGGATGGATGGATGAATGAAAGAAGATGCACTCAGAGCGAACACTTTTTGGAGCAGAATTTGATAGAACCTACATACCACAATACGAGTAGGTATATGTCGATATAACCACTTCCTGTTACATACAATTCACGTACAACACATACCTGATGCACTGCCTTTTCGTTGCACGAATATTTCATTAATTATCGCTCTATTGAAGTAACGGTGCGGATAGGTGCGTACAATCGTTTCAATGTCCGAATTGGATTGTTTCCGTTCAAAGATGCCATTGTAGAGATCCAGCTTGTACGATTCATTGGTGTAGCCTTCAGCTCCGATGGGAACTACTGTGATATTTCCAATGTTAGGTATTCTAGCACGATGACTAAGGCCGCCCTGTCCATTGTAGACTCCGTTCATGAAAATCGAATCACTGAACATTGTGAATCCAAGGTCTCCATTGCCCAGAGTTGGCATGAAATTAAGATCATCGGGAAGACTATAAAAAAAATGATTTAACAGATGATCGTCGTAATGTGATCTTGGAACTCACCTTTCAGTTTCTATGATGTACGGTGATTCGGGTCCGTCTATAGACTGAGCACAAACCAGCAACGTGGATACAATAGCAAAGCCAAGGAAAGACATCTCGTTTCGGTGATTATTTCAAAACATCTGAACTCGAAAACAACTGTGATCAAGTGTTTTTATCAGAGAAAGCTTAATGTACTACAACTGCCCATACATACAAATGTTGTATTTTGGGCTTTGATAAGACTTTTGTTTTATTTATAATTTGTGTAAGTAAAATACTAGTGCTGGTGATATGCTGTGTGAAAAAGATTACTTGCCCGAGGGCAGATTAATGGAAAGTTATTTATTGCTCATTAGTGTCGTATACAAATTACGATTAAATTGTCTACTTCGGGGTTAAATTATGTTTTTATGCTACAGACCCAAGGAGTTCCTACATATAATCAAGGGAATTTATTTTCGATTCAGATTGATATAGACTTGTTCCAGATTAGTGCTAAAATTGTCGGAAAAACCACAATCACTGATCACTGTTTTCACTGTGAGACCATAGACATCTCACCATTCTCTTTGGAATGAGATCCTTTATCCCGCATCGGATGAAGAGTATCAAACCAAAAGAAGGGGCATGGTACGACTCGAGTTGTAAAGGGGCGGCTTTCAGGGTTAGAGAAATGTTTTCTAGGTCCTTCAAGACCAATCCGACAGAGGAAACCCGAAAAAAGTTTAAACGAGTCAGGAATGACTGCAACGTCTTTCTTAAGCGTGTAAAATTTCAATACGACCAAAAGTTGAGGCACAAAATACTACAATGTCCCAAAGGTAGTAAAAGCTTTGGTCGTTTGGAAAAAATTCTGCCTCACCCTCCATCCCAACGCTTATTTACAATGACATTCCAGCTGTCAACTCTTTGGACAAGTCCAATCTGCTTGCTGCACACTTTGTGGCTAGCTAAAGACTCCCAGATTGTGCTTTGTCTCCGCCTACACTTGAGTGCGTCGAATCTTCAATGGGACGAATCCATTTTCGCACTCATGTGGTAGCAAAAGTACTTAAAGATCTCAATATATGTACATAAATCCGCTGGTCCAGATGGTATATCTCCCCTTCTTCTGAACAAATTTCCTTCCTCGCTGGCAAAACCATTGCGGACTCTTTCAGATCAGATGGAAAACAGCATTTGTCCAGTCCGTCCCTAAAAAAAGACGAATCTTCTTCCCTCCCATCCTTCAAACCGATTGCACTTACGACCTTTCTCTCCAAGGCCATGGAAACGCTGATAAACCGTCAGCTCATGAAATATCTCGAAACACGAAAACTTCTTAATGACCGGCAGTACCTACAGTTTTCGTAGCAACAGGTCCACTGGTGATCTGATGGCATGCCTGACCGAAAAGAGCACATCAATCTGGTGAAAGCAAGATAGTTGGACTTGATATTTCTAAGGCATTTGACAGAGTTTGGAATCAGGCTCTTTTATCGAAAATGCGTGCAATCACAAAATAAATGCTGGTGTGCCCCAGGGCTCCGTTGTGTCTCTCACACTCTTTTTAATTTTCATTAATGATCTCTTGTCTGCTACTTCTAATCCAATACATTCCTTTGCTGATGACAGTACTCTCTGCTTTTCATATTCGTTCCCGGGCTCACGCTCCTGCGCTTCGGCTGTAGTACGGGAACGGCAGAGTATATTAAGCTCATTAAATTCCGATATTAACAGCATAACCAATTCGGGAACTATCAACCGAGTGGAATTTAATGCTTCCAAAACTCAATGCTGTCTGCTGTCATTAAAGCGAAATTCAAATGCTCAGCCATTATCCATGAATGGCACTTGCATCGTCGAAACCGATAAACTTTCAATTCTCGTTTTGTGTGTCTGTGACAACTTACGTTGGAATGACCACATATTCGGTGTCGTCAAAAAAGCTGCGAAAAGTCTAGGTTTCCTCAAGCGATATAAAAAATATTTTACCCTCTCATTTCATCCGCCCAAAATTGAAGTACAATGCCCACATCTGGTCAAGTGCTCTTAAAACATCTCTGCACCTGCTAGATGGGATTCAAAACCATGCGATAAAACTCATAGCTGATACGAATATCACCCATTCAATGGACACCCTCGACGAAATGTCTCGCGTCTCACTTTGTTTTATCGCTATTTCCACCACCAGTGCTCCACAGAAATCGCCAGTAGGATTCCGCCCCTTCAAACTTTTAACCGTAACACCCGTCTCGCTATGAATACTCATCCGTATACCCTCAAGCCCACTTTCGGACGTGCTCTAAAATATCGTGATTCGTTCCTAAGCCGTACAACTCGTTTATGGAATGCCTTGCCTAGCTCCTTATTTCCTAGTCATTATAATCTTCAAACATTTAAAACCAACGTACATCGGTACCTATCTTTCTTTTCTCCCTAAATTTTCTTCGCCCGCGCTGTGTGCAAACGTTTTAAGAGTTTTATTCAGTTGAGCGCGTGCTACTTTATATAAAAAAAAAAGTAATAGTTCCAACAAGTCTGGCCGGCAGATACTCGTAAATAAGTCGCGAACTGAAATGAATATGCATAAGTTTAAGCGTCCAAACACCTAGAGAAGTGGCCGTCGACTTCTTAAAGGGTTATGAGAGAGAAAGCCCAACCCATATTGTATTGAACTGCAGCATAGCTGTAATCAAGTTCATGGAAAATCGCTTACATTGTCTGTGCTGAGTAAGCAGTAATATTAGATGGTCATGTGAAGCCATTATAAAAGTCCATTTTGTTTAGATGGCTTTTGAGTTAGAATCAACTGACTTCCTACAGTTAACTTCTCAGTCTTATGCTAGTTCATTGCTAGGATGTGCCTTATTCCTTTCAAACTAATAACATTAAGAACATTTTTTGTCATTCCCATTGTTTTAGCTCAATCCTGTGGGCCACAAAAAAATGCAAGTCAAATAGGAATCTCAAACATCCACGCCTTATGGTTATCTGGCGGTATGTTGGTGTGAGATCTTCAGAGGTTGCTTGTGATGCACGATCTGGTATAGAGCTCTAGCTCTGTTGCACTCTCCTCGAATTCGCTCTACCCACCCTTCAACAGAAATCTGTCAAACGAGGGGATTGACAGGAATCTAATACTAATGGACGAGACAATCAAACGAAAAATGGACAAAACGATACCTCGGTACCAACATACTGACAACGAAGTCTTATTCCGCAACGCAACTCTTGACGCACTGCAGCGACGTAAAAGTAGACTGCTGACAAGACTAAAAAACTTGTACAAGTTTACTGACAGACATAACCCGGAGATCATGACACTGAAGTCGTCGATTAAAAACCTCCAAACACTAATAAAGGAAAATTGCAGAAATTCTGTATGTTTGTATAACATGCGGGCTGTAAACACCAGCAACCCGAATATGCTCCCGCAAATAAATAAAATATTTCGGAGAAATAATCAAAACGACCGAACGACGAACGACGAACAACGAACAAATACTGGTAGCAGCAGGCATAGATGCAAATGAGGCCGTTGATGATGACAACTTCTTTGTGATCGAGTATCCGCAGGAGAAGGTAGAGGCTATAGGAGCGACTTTCCAAGAAGTGTACAAGGCGAATGTTATCATTGGCCCAAACTACGGTCTGGAGAATCGAGCACTGGTGCAAAATTTCTACCTTCGAAATGAAATTGCGAATTGGCGACTTAAGAGCTCGGGTTTCACCCAGTTCAGTGACTAGAATATTGCAAATAATGTCATCACCAATGAAAGATTACTACCCGCGTTCATTTCGAAGGAAGAGCTCCAAACGATCTGCACATCACTTAGAAGTAAGAAATCAGTGGTAAAGATACTTCCAATCCGGCGAATCTCCGCTCGAGCAGTCTTCTCCCAAACATCAGTAAGGTTTTCGAAAAGGTGATCAATAGAGTCCTGACTAAGTGGGTTGAGGACAAACATATAGTTCCGGATGATCAATTCGGTTTCAAGGCGGGAAATGATATCATTCATGCTGCGTCTAAACTGGTTTCAGATATCTAATGGAACAAAGGCAAAAACCAGTGCACTGGTGCCTGCCTGATTGACTTGGAAAAGGCCTTCGATACCGTATACGTAGTTAGAGGGATTCTTTCTCAAGCTGAACAGGTTGGGAATTAGTTAACCACTGCTGTATATTCTTTTTCATATATTCTCCGGTAGACAGTTCATCGTGAAGAATGGTGATGTGACTTCTGTTGGAGCTTTTCACATTAAAAACGTTCTGCAACAGGGTGCGGTAAATTCGTTGATCCTATTCAACATTTACACAAGTGATCTGATAGGTTCACTTCACATTCCATAGCGTACGCAGACGACTTAAGCGCATACAGATCAGGTCCAACGATTAAGGTCATTAATATACTTTTGCAACATGACTTCGATAAAATTTAAAAAAAGCTGTGACAAACGCCTACATGCGCATCTCAGTGATGAGTATAACCCCAAAATATTGGGTCTACAAGTAAGTTTCCAGCGTTTGTCAGAGATGGCGCCACCAGTGGATCCCGGGCAGAAATGTCAGACCCCATGTGTTTTATTTGTAGGTTTTGTATCTGTCAACAACTTTGCAGCGTTATATTTGAGCAGTTCTATCGGTGTCGTACATTTTATCGAGCAAAATCATGACAAGTTTCTAGCCAAATAAACGTTATTTGCGGGAAGCGCTGCTTTTAGTCTTTAATATGAAGAAAAGTGCGGCTGAGGCCTATCGTTTGCTTTCGGAAATTTATGGGGCGGAATGTATTGGTGAATCGACGTGCCGCGAGTGGTTCAAACGGGTCAAAAGTGGTGATTTTGGAGTTGAAGACAAAGATCGCCCCGGAAAGCCGAAAAGTCTTGAAGACGAGGAATTGGACGCTTTACTGGATGAGGATCCGTGTCAGATTCAAGAAGAATTTGCTACATCATTGGGCGTCACGCAACAAGCCGTTTCCCTGCGCCTAAAAGCACTGGGATTCATGCAAAAGGTTGGAAACTGGGTGCCGTACGAATTGAAGCCAAGAGACGTCGAACGGCGATTTTGCATGTCCGAAATGTTACTGCAGCGGTATATCACTGGTGATGAGAAATGGATTTATTATGATAATCCTAAAGGCAGAAAATCGTATACAAAGCCCGGCGAGCCCGCCCAATCGACGCCGAAACGAAATATTCACGTGAATAAGGTCATGCTCTGCATATGGTGGGATCAAAAGGGTGTTGTATACTACGAACTGCTTCCGAGTGGTGAAACCATCAAAGGACCATTATATCGAACCCAACTAATTCGTTTGAAGCGGGCATTAAAAGAAAAACGGCCAGAATATGAGACCAGGCATGAGTCAGTCATTTTTCATCACGACAACGCTCGGCCACATGTTGCGGTTTCGGTGAAAAACTATTTGGAAACTTACTTGTAGACCCAATAGTTCACCCTGAGCTTGTACCGGAACTCAGAAGAAACGAACTATTTGATATTGCTTCTACAGACAACTCTCTAAAAAGTACAATTTCGACCATAGCTTCGAGGTTACATTCCCTGATCGACAGAACTGCGAACAGAATAAGCCCCTGTTTAAAAGACATTCACTGGTGTGGTACACCGACGGATCCAAAATAGACGAAGGAGTTGGAGCAGGCATGTACTGAGAAACTACAAATACCTCACTTTAGTTAAATATGGACAGTAGCATTTCTGTATTTCACCTTGAGATACGCAATAGAGCTCTGCATTAGACAGGACTTAAACAGATCTGTGACCAACAAAAACATTTATACGAGTGTCTTCTCTGACAGCAAAGTGGCCCTATATGCTATCAACGCTTTTGAGATATCTGAAAAATTGTCTGGGACTGCGTTATAGTTCTAATAACAGACTACCTAGCACCAATAGAGTCTATTTAATCTGGGTGCCGGGTAAGAGTTGTTATGATGGTCTTTCATTTCAGACGAATTGGTCAGAAAATGTTCGGCGTCAAGATTTTGTGGATTACCAATTAGCTCCATAAAAAGCTAAAAACAAATGCTTTCCATTACTGGACGGAAATTGAAGGTATCTGGCATGATAAAAACATTTTACCAACCCCTTCTCTCAAAAGAACAAAACAACTCCTGCAGCTTTCTTGGGGTCAGATACACGCAGTTAGGAATAGCACAAGACATCATGTGCATGTCGCATGTGCAACGAGGATGAAGAAACAGCTGAACATATCCTTTGCCACTGTAATCGCTTAACCAGGGCACGTCTACGTCTTCTAGGTAAGCCATACCTTGATGCAGAAGATATCATGTCCAGCTCATTCATTATTAAAATTTCAGGCGTCATGGGTGAGCTCTGGCCTAACCTGACCGCAGTGATAAGGGTACATTGTGCCACCTCCTCGCTTAATCTAATCTAATCTAACAAGAAACACGAATTTTTTTTATCGTAAATCGATCTCCATTCATAGAAGGCTCTAAAATAACCGAAGTCGTTGGTTGGCATAGGAGTCTTCTTTGAGGATCTCTGCATACACCAACCCTTCGACTGACCCACATCGCATCTATTCATCAGCCCGCTGCTCGGTTCAGCCTGAAATCAATTGGGCTTACAAGAAGTCAGACATAAAACAACGAAGCTTGTTCTCAAATTTTCTTTTTTTAATAATTTTTCATAATTTTTTACTTCCACCTTTTTTCAATTTACAGATGCTCGTATACCTGTGCAATCATACACCTGATTCAGACCGAAACAAAGCACAACGATTGCATCTTAATGATTAGCATACGTCTAGCGTACAAGATATCGTGTCGTGCAGTCGATTGAAAAGATTTATTAATCGCATTGCCTGAACATGGTTGCCGTTTACAAACCTCAAAGCGTTAGAACTGACTACGAGTATCAAAACTTTGTTTCATTAACGACTCCAACTGATTTCTTATTCACCATTTCACCCCTCAGCTAGATTATGTTCTATAGAACAAATGTGGATACCACATTAGAATCTCATGTGAGTTCCGCTAGGAATGCATTCTATCTTCCAGTAGACTTATATCCACATCTTCTTCTGATTAAAATACCCAGAGTAGAGTTTCAGAAAGCAAAAAAAAAAAAAAAGAAAAAAAACTGAAAACCGAAAGATCCAATTAATTAATTTCATATTCCGTTTAGTGCGTTGAACTGGCTTTGTGGCCCGGAAAAGAAATTACGAACAACACCAGAAGTAGAAAAAAAAAGATACATTCGTAGTTTCGTCATCTCGAGGGTCTTTCGGATTTGCCTGGATTTTTGGATTGATGTTTTGTTGATCGATGAAACCGTTCATAACTGTTGGGTCAATGGTTGCGGAAGCCAGAGTATGGATACTTGGTTGCAAAGTTTATCGGCGGACAGTGTCTATCCGTATTTGGCAAATCTTCCCACCATGATGGTAGAATTGAGTCGCTTGAATTATCTTTAATTTTAATTTTTTTTTTATCACAACTTCACAGATATGATTTAATGGATCAATTAGAGTGATGGAGTTGATGAAACAAAGTCATAAACCTTCCTGGATTGTTGTTCCCACATAAAATTAGGGATTAACAGAAAATCGTACAGAAAAGCTGTAGTTTTGGTTGAAGTGATTGCGAAGTAGGTTCCTTAGATGTCTTAAGGTCAACATTTGCTTACGAAATAGGTTAAGTGTACTTCAGAATCTAGATACCCCAGCGCTGCTAGTTTCGATCAAAACGGATATTATTTAGATTGTTTCGGATTCAGCTTGACAGAATTGTCTAATGGTAAAAGACTCTCTTTTATATCCCATACGAGCTTTGCCGCACATTTTGAAGGATGGATTCCAGTCCTCCTTCTACCTATTACATGTACAGATGTACTACATACACATCACCCGATGATCTTTGGCTGTCATTTTGCTTATGAATGAAAAACTTTGGTTCTGCTTTTGGATTATGCTTACGAGTATGCATTCGATGTCCTAAATTGTTTTCCATTAAGTCGAGAAAATGATATCGGCTAAGTGGCCAGCGCCAGAATTGAAGACCATTTGGCCTGTTTTGTGGCATTTTCCATCACTCTTGCCAGAATTTTCGGCGATAGGTCCGCGCATTCTTGTTATTCTCTTTGAGCCTCAGATGGATAATTAACATAGGCTCGAGACTTCAAAAAACCCCACAAAAAGAAGTCTGAAACGGTTAAATCAGGCGATCTTGCCGGCCAGTGCAAATTGCCAAAACGAGCGATTAGCCGGCTCGGAAATGTAGCCTTTAGAATTTTGGTTGTGGCTCGTGCAGTATGCGCCGTTGCTCGATCTTGTTGGAGCCACATGTTCTCCAGTCCCAATTCATCCAATTGTGGAAGGAAAAAGTCGTTGAACATGGCTGTGTAGCGCTCGGCGTCCAAAGTAGTCGTTTGGCCGGCGGTGTTTTCGAAAAAAATAAGGCCCGATGACGCCTCCAGTGTAAACAGCACTCTGCAACAACTTTGAGGGTGTGTAATGGCTCTTCGTGGGCTGTACGCGTATTTTCAGTGCTCCAGAAACTATAATTTTGCTTATTTACATATCCACAGGGATGGAAATGGTCCTCGTTCTTCATGATGATTTCCGATGAAAAATTGTCTCCCTTGTGGTCGAGATTCAGGATGGCTTAGGCGTAGGTTACACGCGCTTGGCGGTCAACAGCACTGTTTTTTTGTTTTGTTTTATAATCGGCGCGCGCTCAAGGGGTTTTGTACCCTTAAAATGTTCGTACACAGCGCGGGAGAAGGGAATTTAGGGAGGAAGAAAAGACAGGTACCGATGTACATTTTGCAAGTTATAACGACCAGGAAACACAGAGGCCGGCAGGGCATTCCATAAGCGAGTTGTACGGCTTAGGAAAGAATCACGATATTTTAGAGTACGTCCGAAAATGGGCTTGAGGGTATACTGATGAGCATTCATAGCGAGACGGGTGTTACGGTTGAAAGGATGGATTCCATTGAATGGGCGGAATGCTAATGGCGATTTCAATGGAGCACTGGTGGTGGAAAGTGTGAGGGAACACCTTACAGATTTTCACCAACATTTTTTTGTAAAGACCGCCGATTGATGCCCAATTGTGTTGAACGTCGTCTGGTCGATACTCCGGGGTCCTCTGCGGCATCTTCAACAACAGTTGCGATATTCTCAGCAGAACAGCTGCTTCGGGGTTGGGCAGACTTGGCAGAATCTCGTGTTGTTCCATACTCTTCTACACGAGCGGCTAAACGTTGTAGTGTTTGCCCAGTTGGTGTCGGACGACCGGAAAATCTGCGCCGAAATTCACACTGCGTCAACACCACCGACGAATTATTCCACAAAAAAATCGTAACTCTTATTCTCTAGGAGTATAGCGATTCATGTCTTTATTATTTTGTATCTGTTCACTTCAGAAATGTCAAAGTGGAATTGAAATTCACCTCCATTTGCAAAAGTTATAGCATCTTCTGATAAGGTGATAAGTCATGCGGCACTTAGTATATGTGAAAATGCTAATAAAAAAACTGTGTTTTTTTTTTTAGAGGTATACAAATTTAATATAAAATGAAATACTTGCAGCTAATGTTAATGTCTATGATATTAGCTTTATTTCAGAGACAATTTTATGCCATTAGTCCCAAAATATGATAGAGGGTATATGCGCTAGACACCTAGCTCGAATGAAGCGCAATCGTGAAGTCCAATTTTCGATAAATTTATCAAGCAACTGGGGCCGTATATCAGCAATAACACGGCGAATGTTGACTTCCAAATCGTCCAGCGCTTCTGGTTTATCGGCATAACCTAGTGACTTCACATACCCCTAAAGAAAGTAATCTAAAGGTGTGAGGTCACAGGATTGTGGAGGCCAGTTCACAGGTCAATTACGCGAAATTATGCGCTCAGCAAATGTTTCCCGCAATAAAATGACGCGGCGTGTGGCATGTTGCGCCATATCGTTGAAACCAAAGCTCTGTCACGTCAATGCCATTCAACTGAGGAACGACGAAGTCAGATATCATGTTTCCATAGCGCTCTCCATTGACGGTAACATTCTGGGCGGCATCGTCTTTAAAGAAATATGGGTCGATGATTCCACCAGCCCATAAAGCGCACCAAAGACTGACTTTTAATGGTTGTAAGGGAGTCTCGACAAAGGCTTCTAGGTTTTTTCCACTCCAAATTCGGCAATTTTCCTTGTTTACATATCCATTTAACCAAAAATGGTCCTCATCGGAGAATAAAATTTTGCGTTGAAAATGAGGATCAAGCTGAATCATGTTTTCGGTCCATTCACCGAACCTACGACGCGTATAATGGTCGCCCGGTTTCAACTCTTGCGCGAGCTGGATCTTATGAGATTTTAACCCAAGATCTCTCCGTAAAATCTTCCACAAAGTTGATATGCATAGCTACAATAGGCTCATTCGGATTCCCCTCAACACTGCGCTCCACAACGGCTATAGTATAACTTCTTCTGTTCGCACTGTTTGCCGTCTTTGGGGATGCGTATTATCCACTAGAGTGTACGTAGTGCGAAAACGAATCATCGTGTTCCGAATAACTTGCTCAGATGGACGATTATGTCGACCGTAAAGTGGACGTAGCACACGACAAGTTTGAGGTTTGCCGAACCGAACCGTGGTTTTCAAAATAAGTTTGCACAATTTGGACGCGTTGTTCTGGCTTAATCTATTCATCGTAAAATGGCAAAAGCACTAACCCAAATCAACTTTCAACTGTCAAATTGACAATCTGTAGAAACAGTGTTGCCAGTTTAAAAACCAAACCTCTAGAAAAAACACCCTTCATATTGACCAGTTTTGGCAACTCTGAGGAGAACCTTAATTATTATTCTAACATTGGCTCACATACTTAATTCCTGGTCTTATATAAGAGAATATTAGAATTTAATCGCTTGACTCTAAGTCCAACTTCCTTCTTTCTGAATAGCATGGGAAGAATAGTTCAGTTTTATGATCGTCCTTCTAAGATGCTGCATCCCCACCAATATGGAAGATGCTTTTCAAAGTAAGCACAACTACGTCGCGTAGTTTTGTGACAGTGGTCACTGTGCAGAAATACATGTTTCCAACGAAATTGCGGATTGTATTCCTACAATTATAATAAGATGCGATGGACACACTTTTCTAGAACATGGATAATTTGATTTGAGGCCCGGGTCAACCCCGGACAGATTTATTAAAGCTTATTGCAACTTAAAAGTAACAATTTCGCTTAAAACTAAAGATAAAAACCAAAGTGTGGGAGCGGTTAAAGAAAGTTAGGACGTGGACGTTAGGCATAGGTGGAAATAAGAACGTTCTTGAGGGACAGTTTGCAGGCAGGATATCTTTAACTTCGGGAAGCATTCTAGACATTGGATCCAGGTGTCCGTAACCCGTTCTGTGAAGATTGAACCGGAAAAGTGGCACAGATCTAAGATTGCGTGGGTTTGTGTTAAAAGAAATAAGTTGAAGTAAAGAAAGACAATCAATATTACTAACTAAGGTCTGATGGATCATATCGGCAACTTTTCGGCGTATACCATAGAAAGGGGTTGCAAATTTATAAGTTTTGGCTATTAACCTGCGTTGAACAGCTTCTATCCGGAGGATGTGAGTTCTGTAGGGTGACCAAACTTAGCTTGCATATTCAAGATTTCGGAATATAAGGATTGGAAAACTCCTTAGACCAGGGCTTAATGAAGCCAAGGGCAGAGTTGGCTTTTTTTTTTATCATATTATCAATGCGAGGACGGAAATTGAGTTCCTTATCACAGATTACACCTAAATCACGCAACTCATTCACTAAGGGAACAGCGAGATTAAAGATCATATAGCAGCGATGTGATAGTAGGAGGGAGCTTACGGGTATAAGTTATAGCCTGACACTTATTGTCGTTAAGCTTAAGAAAATTCTTCCGACATCAAGTAAAAAATCTGTCTAGATCTTCCAGCAGTGGTACACTGTCTGAGAAAGATGATACATATACCATATATCTAAAGATTTTCATATCATCTGCGTAAACAGGCATGTATGAATTTTTAATGAAGCAATCAATATCATTAATAGTCAGAATAAATAATAAAGGGCCAAGGTGGCTGCCTTGAGGGACACCAGAGCAGGCTTTAATTTGATCAGAAATCATGGACGTAAATAGAACATAGGAATGTCGTTCATTTAAATAGGATTAAACCGACGCTATAAAGCCTATTTGGAAACCAAAAGCCTTTAATTTTAGAAGGATTATATCACGAGAAATTATATCAAGGGCTTTGCTGAAAACGATAGCAATCATGTCAACTGCATTCCCAGATTCTAGTGCATATAAAGTGCTTGATACGAATTGCGTTAGGTTGGTGGTTGTAGATCTACCTTTGAGAAATCTGTGCTGGTTTTAGGTATGCAGGACAGCTTAGGAATGGGTCGATAGTAGGATATATCGTCTTTGTGATAATTTTCATGTGGGGGAATAATAAAAGACCTTTTCCAGGTTAAGGGATATATTCCCTGGGTGATACAATAGGAGGCAGATCATCAGGTCCAGCAGAACAATCATCTATGAAGTTTATTATTTTATCTTTAACTAGCTGTTAAGTTATAGACACTGATTGTTTGTGGGCAGCTATTTGAGTAGGAAAGGTAAGAGTGGTCTGGCTCTTGGGTATGGATGGAAAACGCTTGGTTAAAAAAAATTGCGAAGAGATAGTTTGAGGGTCGCCCGAGTATTTATCAAGAAAATTCAGGGATTGTGGATAATTATCCGATTTACTTTTAGATTTGATGAACTGAAAGAATCGTTTGGAGTCAAAAATGAATGTGTGGTTCATTCCGTTTAAATAGTTGTCATAGAGACTTTGGCAAAGTACAGAGAAATTTATTTGGGCAGACTGGTAATAGAAGAAATCGGAGTCGGAACGCGATTTTAAGTAAGCGTATCAGAGCTTATTTTTCTTGTTTCGAAGAGATCGCAGCTCCTTATTATAACAGGGTGGTGAAGATGAGGGATTCTTTTTGGGAGGGAAATTTGAAAAATTTTGGTATAAAAGGACGGCAGAACATTGTTAACCGTAAGGTTAGCATTATCGTAGAGAAAGTTAAAATGGGCCATACTGAGGAGGTTGTTCAGTTTGGCGTAGTTTACCCTATGAAAATTAAAACTGTAAGAATACTCATAGGAAACGGGATTAAGACCATTGTCATACAACAACTTAGGAGAAAGGGGAGGCTGGTAACTTTCCAAATTAGATAGAAGATGTCTAGTTTCTAAAACGACGGAGTTATCCGTACCAGTGGCGAAGAAAAGGTCGAGTTGTCTGCCAATATTACTGGTTACACGACTTAATTGATACAAGGTAGCCGATGAAAAGATTGGGATTTTTGGCAGTAAAGAAGGACTGGTTAGTCTGAGCCCATGTGAAAGAGCCTTTTACTCTCCTTGTGAGAATAGATTTTCCAATTTTCAATGTCGTATCCAGGGTGTCATCAGCACGTTCACTGCTCCTCTAAGTTTTTTAGGAATCCAGCGGATAGGGAACTTCAATTTTCCTAGCCTAAAAAACCTTGGCACATACTTACTTTGCCAATCAATAGCTAGGTCCGCATAGCATCTCAATCTAAGAGTTCCGTTTTCAATACCGCAGCACTCTACGTGAATGCAATCATCCGCTGGTTTTGCTAGTTCCTATAGCTGATCAACACAGTGTTTGTTTGTTGTCATTTGGCATACTTCCCAATTCGAAGCATCAGAGAGCGTCATCCTTGTAGCTACGCTGACCTCGTCCTCTTTAGCGTTTTCTTGGAGGCGGGCTTACACGCGACATGCAATTCCGTCCACAACTGTTTCTGGTTGGAGCGAGGTTAAAACCGCCACCACAGTCGTTTTTTTATGGGGGATTCAACTTTTAACCATAAAATGATGCAAGGACGTCATTGATACTGATGACCACTTTAGAATCGACTTATAGAGTATAAATATGTTCTGATGTCTCGAATATGTGTGGAGAGTTGAAATCAAAATTGTTAGTGAAGCCTACGCAGTCGTTCATTGTCCACTGAACTGGACATTTTTCTGTAAACGATAGATGAAAAAGTTTATGATCAATGAAAGTAGCAGTCTCTACAATTGGTTACTTTTATGTAAGGTTTAAGTTGTTGCAAAATTAATCACCCTATCGGAAGATGGTATAATTTCTGCAAATGGCGTCGTACGTCAATCATATTTGACATTTGTGAACTGGAGAGTTGCAGTATACAAACGGACAAACAATGGAGGCCTATACCCCGCAAGAGCGTGGAATAATTGTGTCGATGTTTTTGACGTCGGTGGTCTTAGCGCAGCGGGAACTTCCTAATCGTGTCGCTCCAACTGGGCAAACATTCCGGCGCTTAGCTACTTGACTCGAAGAGTGGAACCACAGGAGACTGGGCTGGCCGTTCGGCCGAGAATATCGCGGCTGTGGCTGCCGATGTCGCTGAGAACGAACATCAAGCAGACGATGGGCTACGCAATTAGGCATCACAAGGCGGACCCTACAGCTAATTTTAGTGAAAGACTTACACATGTTCCCGTACAAAGTGCATCAGTTAATGCCTCCTGACCGTCAGTCGCATGTGAATTACTGTAAAGCCATCAGCAATCTCAACAACGAAGAGGACGGTTTTGTGTCGAAAATCATCATAAGCAACGAGGCGCATTTCAACTTAAGCAGCTACGTTAATAAGCAAAATCTTCGTTTCTGGGGCACTGAAAATCCGCACGAAGAGCTATTACATCCACTCAAAGCCACTGTGTGGTGCGGCGTTTACGCGGGAAGAGTGATTGGGCCGTATTTTTTTGAGGACGCCATCGGCAACACGGTCACTGTTACTGGCGAACGCTACAGGGCTTCTTGCTGCCGGAATTGGATGAGCGGAGCTTGGTGAACATGTGATTTCAACAAGACGGTGCAACCGCACACACAGAAGGAGCCACAATGGATATTGTGAAGGAAGCGCTTTCCTTTTTGGGGCTACTTGGAGTCCCGGGTTTATGCCAATAAGCGTCATACAATCGCAGCCCTTAAGAAGAATATTCGACAGGAATGCGAACAGTTATCGCCGGAAATCCTGCGGAAAGTCATGGAAAATGCGATAAAACGGGCACACATGTGTATCAATACTGGCGGCAGCCGATATCATCTTTTCCACTTAACAGCAACAATTGTAAAGGTCCAAATAAAGATTTGCATCCCTCAAAATCATTTATTCAGTAAAAAAGTAATTCTAAAACAAAATTGGATGATTAATTTTGCATCACCTTGTACGAGGGTCGTCTGAAAAGTTTCATACCGCAACGTAAAGATAGCGGCACTCGTCAATAAAAGCTAGTGAATGCTAGTTGTGCATCTTTTGACAGTTACTTACCGAAGTTTCAGTCATTTTGGACGCGCAGGTTTTAGTTGACAGTCGATGTGAGTTTTTTTTGGGAAAATGGAAAAAATTGAGTATCGAGTTATTAAATTCTTGTTTTTGCAAGGCAATACGCCTACGCAAATCAAAAATGACTTGAACTCTGTGTATGGGAACTCTGCACCATCATTTACCACAGTGAAATTTTGGGCAGCTGAATTCAAACGTGGCCGTAAGAGCTTGGGAGATGATGAACGTTCGGGGCGTCCAAAAACTGCAACCACTGACGATAACATTGCTAAAGTTGCTAAAGTTCACCAAATGGTGTTAGACGACCGCCGAATTAAAGTGAGAGAGATAGTAGAGGTTATGAAAATGTCCAAAGAACGTGTTTGTTAAATATTAAATCAAGATTTAGGCATGAGAAAGCTGTCTGCTTACGTTAGACCAAAAATGTGTTCGAATGAATATTTCCAACGCTCTGTTGGCGCAGTTTAGGCGCAATGAATCCGAGTTTTGGCACCGATTAATTACTGTAGATGAAACTTGGATACATCATTATACGCGCCAAACAAAAATTCAGTCAAAATAGTGGACTGCAAAGGGCGAGCCGACTCCAGAAAAAGCAAAAACTGTTTTTTCGGCTGGGAAGTGATGGCGACTGTTTTTTAGGATAGTAAAGGAGTTATCTTAATCGATTATCTTCAAAAATGAAAAACCATTACAGGAGCATAGTACGCATCATTACTTGCCAAGCTGAAGGCAGAAATTGCGGAAAAACCACCACATTTGCAAAAAAAAGAAAATCCTGCCTCACCAAGACAACGCGCCGTCTCATACCTGAGCGGTTGCCATGGCGAAAATCCATGAATTACGGTTTGAACTGCTTGACCATCCGCCTCATTCACCAGATCTAGCCCCAAGCGATTTCTTTTTGTTCCCTCATCTAAAAACTGCGCTCGGAGGACAGAGATTTTCGTCAAATGAGGAGGCAATCACCTTCGTGAACAATTATTTGCCAAGTACTATTTGGACGGGTTAGAGAGATGGGGGCATCGCTGGGAAAAGTGTGTAGAGTTACAAGAAGACTATGTAGAAAAATAAAAAAAAAAATTCTAGAAAAAATGTCTTGTATCATTGGTCGGTCGGAAAGTTTTCAGGCAACCCTCGTATATTGTACTTGAAACGATTTTGTTATTAGTCTGGCGATGGCTAAATTTTTTTCTTGGACGCTTCTGTTGCACAACCAAGGAATGGAAACTGTGTTCAAGGAACGAAGGAGCAGAAATCTGCTCAAAATCTTGGTAAGTACGATAGATCACTTTTTTTTCATTCTAAAATTTTCTGATTGCATAGTTGTCCTATTGAATTTGCTCCTGGTGATCTTATGCCTGCAATATCCTTTAATTTTCATTAAGTACCTTTAGTTAAGATGTTTATTTTTGTAGATTAGCAATAACTACTGAATGTCTATCATTCAAGATGCTCAAATCCCCACAAACCGTAACACCAAACCGCACAATTACTCGTACCTACGAGTACATGTGCGCACGTTATTTGGCAAGATTCATGCTGATTATAAGCTGAAAAGTATCTCTTCATAATTTCTCTACGTTAAGAACTATCCATCAAAATTAATGTACCCTATGGGATTAGTTATGACTATAAGTAAGAAAAAAAAAAACCGAATAGAGAGAAATTATATTCTCTGGTATAAGAACAAGTACACTAATGAGTGAGTACGCGGCAAAAATAGACGCTTTATGATCATGGTCCGATGTAATTGCCCTTTAAGAACAGGTAGTTGGTAAAGTTGGTTAAGTTGGTAGTCTATCCATTGAAGCTACATTACTCATATACGATCTATCTATCTAAAGGGGAAATAGTCACAATCTGATTGTAGTTGAGATTACTCGACAAAAAGGGCTAATTCTGGGAAATTACCTCAAAAGATCATTTGAAAAGAATACTACAACACTTTTTATAAGAAATAAAAATAAAGTAAAATAAGAAAAAAAAAAAGAAAAATATTTTTATAGCTTATGACCTGAGAGATACAAGTACGAGAACATGTGAATCTGTTTTGCTGGAATGGCTATCTACTGGGTGGTAATATCTTTCTGTTTTTGTTTTAACTCATTCTGAATTCATAAATGTTATTTTAATTTTATTCGTTGTTCACGAGTATTAGAAATTTAGGGAGGAAGAAAAGACAGCTACATATATACATGATTTTTAAAGGTTTGTAAGTTATAACGACCAGGAAACACAGAAATCGGTAGGACATTCCGTAAGCAAGTCGTACGGGTTAGGAATGAATCACGATATTTTAGGGTACGTCCGAAAATGGACTTGAGGGTATAATGATGAGCATTGATAGCGAGACGAGTGTTACGGTTAAAAATTTGAAGGGGTAGAATCCTACTGGCGATTCCAATGGAGCACTGGTGGTGGAAATAGCGATAAAACTAAGTGAGACACGAGATATTTCGAGGGTGTCAATTGATTGACTGAGTTTTATCGCACGGTTTTGAATCCTATATAGCAGGTGCAGAGATGTTTTAGGAGCACCTGACGAGATGTGGGTATTGTACTCCAATTTTGCGCGGATGAATGTCTTATATATTGAGGCCAGATCAGAGGGGTAAAATATTTCTTATATCGCTTGAGGAAACCTAGACGTTTCGCAGCATTTTTGACGACATGGAGAATTCAAGTTTTTCGGTTTCGACGATGTAAGTGCCATTCATGGATAATAGCTTGGTATTTAAATTTCGCTTTAATGGCAGCAGACAGCATTGTGCTTTGGAAGCATTAAATTCCACTCTGTTGATAATTCCCCAATTGGTTATGCTGTTAATATCGGGCTTAACATACGCTGCCGTTCTCGTTCCACAGCCGAAGAGCAGGGGCTTGAGTCTGGGAACGAATATGAAAAGCAAGAGTACTGTCATCAGGATTATATTGGATTAGAAGTAGCAGACAAGAGATCGTTGATGAAAATTAGAAAGAGTGTCGGAGACAGAACGGAGCCCTGCGGCACACCAGCATTTATTTTGTGAATATCAGACTTGAAACCATCCAACACAACTTGAATTGAGCGTTCCGAAAGGTAATTTCTAATCCATTGAAGAAGAGATTCATCGATCCCAAAAGCACGCATTTTCGACAAAAGAGCCTGATGCCAAACTCTGTCAAATGCCTTAGAATTATCAAGTGCAACTATCTTGCTTTCGCCAGATTGGTGTAGACTTTGGTTCCACTTTTCGGTGAGACATGCCATCAAATCACCAGTGGACATGTTGCTACGAAAACTGTATGTACTGCCGGTCATTAAGAAGTCTTCGTGTTTCGAGATATTTTATGAGCTGACGGTTTATCAGCGTTTCCATGACCTTGGAAAGAAGGGATGTAAGTTCAATGGGTCTGCGGGAGAAAGAGGAGAGAAGATTCGCCTTTTCTAGGGACGGGCTGGATAAATGCTGTTTTCCATCTGCTCGGAAAGAGTCCTAAAGGGTTGGATTGATGAAAAAGCTTATGCAATGGTTTTGCCAACGAGGAAGAACACCTCTTCAGAAGAAGAGCAGATATACCATCTGGCCCAGCTGATTTATGTATATTAAAATCTTTAAGTAATCTTGCTACTACGCGAGTGCGAAAGTGGATTCGGCGGAAACAAAGCATAATCTGGGAGCGTTGAACTAAACCGCAAAGTGTGCAGCAAGTAGATTGGCCTTGTCCAAAGAGCTGACAGCTGGAAAGTCATTGTTAATGAGCGTTGGTATGGAGGATGAGACAAAATTTCTGATGTTTTTGACAAACGACCAAAGCTTCTACTACCTTTGGCACCTTGTAGTATTTCGTGCTTTAACTTTTGGTCGTATTGGAATTTCTCACGCTTAAGAAAGACGTTGCAGTCATTCCCGGCTCGTTTAAACTTTTTTCGGTTTTCCTCTGTCGGGTTGGTGTTATGGGACCGAAAAAATATTTCTCTAACCCTGACAGCCTCTGTACAGCTCGAGTCGTATCAACTCCTTTTGTTTTGGTTTGATACTCTTCATCCGATGAGGGATAAAGCATCTCATTCCAAAGAGAATAGTTTCTGTGATCATGTCAGCAGTGGCATCCACGTCGTTATCGAGGAAACATAACGACCAGTTAAAATTCCTAAAGAAGGTGTTAAGCTCGCTCCAATTGGCTTTCTCATATTTCCATAAGGTTCTCTTAGAAATTTTTTCTCTAACTGTGTGGTCGGTATACGAAAAATTAGCTGATATGACACAATGGTCCGACGAGCCTAGAGGGGAGAGCACATCAACGCAGTACTTATCAGGGTGAGAAGTTAAAAACAAATCCAGGGTGTCGGCGGTGTGACTACCAACGTCTGGTATTCGTGTGGGCTCATTTATAAGCTGGGTTAAGTTATTTTCCGCTGCAAAGATCTCAACACCCCGTCCATCGGGTGTTGTCTGTCCATAATGTCGAAGCCAACCTGAATTTTGTATATTGAAATCGCCCGTAATCACAATTTCAACATGAGGATACAGGGATACAATTCTTTGTATGGAGTCAAACAGCTCATCAAACTCGTTAAAGGTCGAATTGCTATCCAATTTGGGGCTTTTGTAAATAAAGTAATAATGGATATGGAAATTTAACCACATGAAATTGAATTCCGGATTGGAATCGGGGCTACATTGTGGTGGAATTTGGTAAGCTACATCACTACCCACATAAATGGTGAGACCGCGATGAGGAAAGAATAGTGGAACTAGTTCGTAGTCAGATAGCTTCAGATCAGAGTGATCTGAGAGGTATGGACGGGGATCCACCTGTGTTTCACTAAGTGCCAAAACTGCTGGTCTGTATTTACAGACGTGGACACAGGAAGTACGTAGAAAAGTGATTACGTTTTAGTCCGCGTATATTGGCTATGTCAACCCTGAATTCCCTCGTCATAATAACAAACAAACAGAGAAAACACAAACACCGACGATACTATTACTAGGAATGATTTGGAGATCTGGTATGTATAGCCTTTGGGTTAACACCAGGATAAGAGGAAAGTGTATTAAATCGGGGCAGTACTTTAATCAGAAATGTTAACCAAAAATAATTTGGACAGTTTTTTAAAATTCCGTCAACTTAGATGCTTAAGTTACTATAATAGCTCCTACAAAATGCCACTTATATAAAGGAATGAACTATTATAATTAAAGAATTTACTCAACGCTCTTCTAAAACGAGTTATAGTTTTGTTCTGTTTAAGTAACTACTTAGAGTTCAATTCATTAGTAAGAAACCCTTTACAAAATACTTTTAAATGATTACATGTTTTGTATAGAAGACTGCCACTGTGATTAGGGATAAATTAAGAAGGAGGGGACATATTCGTACCTATCAACATATACGGTATCATATTATACACCGCGTTGGTGTGAAAAAAAACCATGATGGACTACCACCTTAATTATGAATGAGAAAGTATAAGAACAAAGTGAGCTTCACCAAAATTCAGATCTCTGGAATGCGTTTCACTTCTGACCAGGTCGTCCCCAATCACTTGGATTTCCCATTCACTATTTTGTCTGATAGTAGTCAGACTTTCAGACTTACTCATTAATATAGATGGAACGTCAGTTTCGGCTTCAGCCAATAAAGCTCTCCAGTTAGCGCAATCTTTTGCTAGGCGTATTGTCCTTCGGGATAGTACGAAGACTAAGCATGCCAGATCAGTATAGTTCGTCTTTACAAATGCTCTCATATGCCTCCTTAAGATCTGTGAAAAGATTGTAAGTATTACTCTGTACTTCTCAAGTTTTCTCCATGGTGTGAATATTTTTTTGTTCTTGTTTTTGGGTGGCCTGCGCCGCAATTGATCGGGAAACTGATGACTATCCTATAAATTGGATTAGGCCAACAGCGCAACAATCAAATACGCAGAATAATGCTTTCCTTACCTCCTGGTGGTGGTCCCCGGTAACTGCATGAGTACCATAATACTGGCCTATGCCGTCATAAGTCTTACAACCTCGGATGGGAATAGCAATGGATTCCGTATTGCAAAGCTTTAAAGGGCAACGACTTTCGCATCTGTATGTGGAATGTTCGGACGCTTAACAGGCCACGAGCAGCCGAGAAATTAGTCAAGGCCCTTGACTGGTATCAGTCAGATATCACCGCCATCCCAGACTTAGGCATGAGACCCGGAGCTGCCGACAGGTGAGCAAGCGGCTTATGACATCCCGCATAAAGGCTAAATCGATTTGCATAAGCCTAATATGCTCCTATTCCTCTACGGAGGACATGGACGAGGACACCAAAGACTGTTTCTACGAGCTCCTCGACAAGACATATGTACTTGTATGAGCGATGTCCGAAGTATGCCGGGATAGGAAAGGAGGACAGCTTTGGCATGACAGTTGGTAGGCAAAGTTTACACGACACCACATCTGGCAACGAACTCAGGCATATGGACTTTGGGGCGGAACGAAATATCACTACAGCTAGCACTATATACTCGTATATCAATATACACAAGGCGACATGGCGGTCTCCGTATCATGAAACGCTAAATCAATTCGATCACATCGCAATTGCCGTAGGGCATGCCCCAGTATTCTGGACGTCCGAACGTTCCTAGCAGGCAACATTGACTAGGATCACTATCATCTTATAGCCAAGATACGCATGTGGATTTTTGAAGCGCCATAATAACAAAGAACTACTGTGAGATCTTCTCACAGCTGCGATGGCAACATATCGTCAGAATCTTCGCCGAACGTACATTCCGAAAACTCTCAACAGCTTCTATGCCACCAACGTGCCATCTGAGACGGCGCACCTGACGTGCACCAAGAAATTCCTGATTTGGTGAAGAACTCCGACAAGTAATCGTACATGCAGCTAAACAAAAAGCGTACAAAACGGCGACGTTGCAATAAAGGACGATAGTCGCTTGTGAGTTCTACGAGCAGAAGAAATGGGAAGAACATCGTCTTCTCCAGAAGAAGAAACAAGAGCGATCGAAAATATTGAGAGCATGTACTTCATGAATAACGTGCGCAAGTTTTACGAACAGGTAAAAAGAACGTGGCAAGGCGAGAAGACCCATACGGAAACCAATAGAGATGAAGAAGGAAACCTTTTATTATTGTAGAGTTACAGTCGGTACAGAGGATATGGAAACACTTTTTCTACGTACTGTATAACGTCGATAGCCAAAACTTCCGTCCACCTTATGAAATGAGGACACCAATATCTAAGCTGGAATCCAATAAAGCAGCTAGACCTGACGACTTATCAGCCGAGGTATTTAAAGCTGCTGGAAACGACATTTTTCAGATCTGGTCACAAGAGTGTGTGCCTGATGAGTGTAATCTCAGTATCATTTACCCGATCTACGCCAACTACAGAGGTGTTAATCTCCTCAACATCGCATACAAGATCTTATCTGCCTTATTGTGTGAAATCCAACGACCGACCAAATATTCACACTCCGGCAGACCGTGGAGAAAACTGAAGAAGTCCAAATCGATCCCCACCATCTTTTCATCGATTTTAAGGTCGCATACCGATTTTCAATTAACTGAAATTTATTCCGACGTTGACTTCAATAACTTGATTCCAGAAAGGAACGAACGGAGACGACGAGAAGTGATTCTCAGTAAATTCATGTTCATCTTCACTGATAGCTTTAAAACAGACAAAAGCGTTAGGACAGGAGTTTTCCCTGAGGATCTCTGCATATATCAATCGTTCATTGCACCCACATACTATACACTCTTCCATGCATAAATTTTAGCTTGTCTTCAGGTCGCCGCTTTGCTCAGCCTTAGTCCAATACCTTGATAGGGTATTTCAATATAAATGGACAATAAAGCAGAAATTAAATCCTTAACTTCAAGAATGGTTAACGACTGAAGAGCATCTGTCTATAAGGTAACTAAGCAGCACAAGATCGTACTCAGCTGGATTCGTGAAACCGGTGAACTAACCTGAAATATACTGGAAGACATGAGCAATGATTGAGTATCCCTCTCAACGATTTTGGCAGGAGACGCAGGGATTTGTGCCCAACTACTTTTGCAATTGACTTGCTTGTACGCATCAGAATGACCGGTTACTGCCAAAGTCCTAACATCTTCTGCTCTATTAAGATCAACGGTCTTGACAATTTTTTTAAGAGATGTCTATGTTTCTAGGTGTAACTAGGGCGTCGTCGTCATACGCTCGTATAACAAGGACCTTAATCTGGTCCCTAGGGTGCACCTCAATAGAACCTAACCAAACCAAATCGATAACAATGATCTGACGTAAATGTTTCCATCTCCACTTACAATAAAATCTGTTCATATCCGCAAATACGAATATTCATCCACAAAATCCACTCCATCAGTTACATTGCATAGGAACAATAAGCCATTCCATAACAATGGTCCCTATCAAATGAGAATTTCATAACTTTCGACAAAAACAGAACTGTGCAATAACAAATCTTAGTTTATGGTATAGCTATGCACCTTTTAAAACCTTCGAAGCGAAGCGTTTCTATCCTCTTGCCACACCATCTTTCAAGCCCTCTGTCATGTTTCCTCTGCTAAAGAAATCGCAACACGATTCAAAGACACGCTACCTCACAAGTAACTTTGCCAATTGGGGGAAGACCTCACCCTTTGCAGTTTTCTCCCTACCCTTGCTTTCGTTTTTTCCACTCGTCTGGAAATGGCAATAATAATTTTTCACTCCATCGTAGTCATTCAACCTGTTGAATTGTTTATGCTGGAAACGACACATCCAACAAACCAAGCCGGAGCCGGCGTAATAGTTAGAGTCAGAGTCAGAGTTAGAGTCAGGAGTCAGGAGCCAGGAGCTGGAAGGGAAGCGCGGTCAGAAGAATACATAACCAAATTAAAATTATACTAGGTAATTCACCTCCTTTGCCGATGTGCTGGATTCTATTACTATGAGGGAGAACACACACATCTATTCTCATACATAGATACATAGATACATAATTCCCCATATGAACTATGTAGGGAGGCCCAATTCGAAAAAAAAAAACAGAAACAAAACCCAAAGCGAAAATTATCTCGATGGCTAAGCTATGCGATGCGTGACGAATGCGGACACTGAGATGGTGCCGGCATGGAGGAGCAACGACGCGGCACCAATGAGTTTCCGCTCACTCAGTTAAACCAGCAGAAACATTCATACAAAAAAAAAAAAAAATTAAAAATAGTAAATTAAATTCAAAAACATTCACAATAATTCAAAACAAGCCAGAACCGACGACGAAGTTACTCGTGAAATGACCCCTCGCTCTGGTAGAGATTTCCAGACCAGAGCTCTGCTTTGAAAGAGTATCACACTTTGGGAATATTCGGATCTACACATTGTACATCATACAACCAAATGAGCGGTTAAATTCGACGAAATGGCGGTTTGTTAATGTAAAAAAACATTTAAGCTGTAATTTAGACTGATTCTGTCTTAGGGGGAGCTCAGTCTGAAAGTCTTGAAGTCAACTGGGGACAGCTTTAGTGACATGGCACAGTCCACCTTGATTAACCTCGTGATGGTAATGCATAATAGATTAAAGTGTCAAGAACTGAAAGCCGAGTGGAGCCAGAGCGTGTATTATATCTTGATTGCATATTTGGGTTAAAAGGTCCTCGGTTAGATCTAGTTTCTTTGTCTGATCAGTTATGAGCCACTGAATCTTGAATGACTTTTGAATCCTTATCCAGAAGCAACAAATTATCATGCTGATAAGTCTGCCGGAAAACGTTTTTCAGAAAGGATCTGGGCATTTACTCGTAGTTCGAAAGGACAGTCGATGAAACCAAAAGTTGAAGCAAGAACTAATACATGTCGTCAAGATAGAAATAACTTTTTGTCGTTTGTCAAAAACATGAGGATTCCTCCTCCATCCCAACGGTGATTCAGAATGACATTTCAATTGTTCGGACAAGGTCAATCTGTTGGCTGTGCGCTCCGGAATCAATTTAACGATTCCAGACAAAAATGCTCGTCCAGATTATATACCTTCTTCTGAAGAGATGCTCTTTTCTTGCTCCAAAACTATTGCGTAAGCTCTTCGAATATTTGTTTGCCAATTGTGGTGGGCAATGCGACCTGAAAGATCTTCTATATCACATAGTCAGTTCCAGACTCCAGATGAGCCTAAGCTTTCATCCTGTTGGAGATATTTGCGGTTCCACAGTCACTTCTTTGATAATGTCTGCTTATGGCTCACAGAGCGAAGAATTCACATATTCATGTATGTACAATGTACATAGTATGTTTCCTGCCTGTTCGTTGTTCCCCATGGAACGGACCAGTTGAAAATTTTCTAGCCAGTTCATCAGTTTTTCCATTCCCTTCAATACCCTGTGCCCTAACATCCACCAGAGCTTGACCTTGTTTCCTTTCGCTAAGTCCTGAAGTGTATTGAAGCAGTGTAGCAACGATTTGGGGTCGAACACGTTTGAGCTTAACGCCTTTAATACTAGTTGACCGTTATTATATACATGAGGCCATCTCTCATGCCTGTTTTAATGGGTGTGAACAATAGAGGAGCTCCTCGCGCTGTACCCTGAGTAGCGCTAAAAGACTAGACAATCTGCATCTTTGCGCACTCACACAAACGGCATTTTTCAGCCCCGCTTGACCTAAGATATAGGACCAACGAAATATTGAAGACATCAGCAGAGCAAAGTGTGACCATTTATAGTACACAGGACATTGGAAGAAAATAACATTGATGTAGTACTCCTGCAAGAAACTCACTGCGTAAATGAATCAACTCTCTTGTCTCGAAGTAAATTAAGCGGTTTCTCCTTAACAGACACTCTCTATCATGCATGCAGCATAGTAACATATGGTATTCAGGTCCTCAGTCGAAAATGTGAGCCTGATTGAAACCAAGGAAAGCGATAACGTGTTTGTAGTAACATTGATAGGTGACCTTAAAATCGCTAAAATTTACAAATCTACCAGCAGCTCCTTGCCTGTAGAGATGAGTCCGGTATACAAAAACCTCAATCTACATATACTCTGAAGATACCACACGGATGACGATAATGGCGCATTGGGCTGATATAAATCCTCTGACACTAATCTCCGATGCCAAAGACAGGGAAACTGTGTTTCGCTTCATTCAATTGCGCCGAACGTGAACAACAAGTGTCTAGACAGATCTTTCCTAATTTGCCTCGAAGTCAACACCGTCCCATTGTCCTAGGAACCGGGATAGAGATCCCATCCAGCGGCGGAACTTTCAGAAGTCGTTATGGCAAGGTTTCACCGAAGAATTCGACTCAATTGTCCTCTGGATCCCTCCGACTGCCAAGAACTATGAACACTTTGTTGTTATCGTAATAGCCACATCAAAGGAGCACATCCCAAGCTGTTATCGGGAAAAATACGTTCCCGGCTGGAGTACTGATAGTGGTGATACCGAAATTACAGAGGAACTCTTACAATCCTCAGACAATGCCAGAACAGAAAAGTGGATGGTTAAAAGCAACACTAAACCTTTATTTTATCCGATCAATGAGAAAGGCTTAGAGCCTTTTTTGGGGGATCCGGAAGCTTGGGGGATCAAACTTCTTCTTCGTAGGAGTGAACCAGACCTCATTGCAAATCTTAATGTCGAGGGCAAAATCGGCCAAAGCTCATACCCAATATATTAAGAGATTATTAAAGGAGAATAAAAGGGGGACCCCTATAACCTCTGCATACTTTCGAGCTTTCACTATTAGGGAGCTGGATGTAGCCATCGCTTTCTGCAAGCGTGGAAAAGGCGCCGGAGTTAATTGAATCTATCTTAAAAATTGCGGGGGAAAAACACTAAGATCTGGCTATAGAAATTTTTTAATAATATTCTGTCATCCGGTACTTAAACCTGGGAAACTAGCCGACAAGGCCAATACCTAAAGACCAATTGCTCTTTTAAGTATATGTTATAAGATCCTTGAACGCTTAACATACAACCGAATTCATCAACGAAGTTAACCCTGTCGAACAAGTTGGGTTCCAAAAACTTCCTTTCTTCCAAAAACTGCCCTTAAAAACTTCTATTGAAGATGGCTTTGAAAACAGGCTCAAGACTGGCGCTGTGTTCGTAGACCTTACTGTTGCATACTATACGGTCTGATGGGTAGTTTTCCGCAGTTCAAATAAGAATTTGACATTCCACTTGCAATCTGTACGTAAACTGAAAATTTGTATAAAATTGTACACCAAATATTTATCCGAAAATTTTAGATACGTTAAACTTTTATATTTTAGTTAGGTACACAAGTATTCAATAAATAGGGCTTACTTAAATTTTCCAAATGGTCTCATGAATTTTTTCAGACACAACACAACGTCGACTACTGTTCTCTTGAACCTCAGATACCGAACTATCGTATAGCTCTCACGGATGACCGTGAATTTCTTTAAAACTTTGCATGTCTATGCGTAATAGATAAAGGATTCTTATTTGATAACTATTTAAGGCAATTGCAGCCGAATGTGTTTATTTATTTTGAGGGAACGACCTAATGTACGGATACTGTCATTGTTCGGATACTAGTGCCCCTACCCTACAGTCAGTCATGAAAGTCTACGAGTACATACAGCTCTGAAAAGTGCTCGATCGTCGTTTATAGACTACTTGAATTTAATTTTTATTATTCACTAGATAACTAGGTTATTGTATCTTTTATTTCCCTTATTCCCGGTAAATGTGAATTATTATTTAACCCTTTGTTTCCGAACCTATCAATTGGTTCAAATATTTGTTTAAAATTTTGATAAAATCCGTGTTAAGAGTAATGAATATAAATTTAAATTTTTTTTTATTTTTTTAAGCCCTTTATTGTTGTTTAAAAAAGCAGTTTCAGCACGTAACCAGTAGGGAACTAAGTAGAACATAGGACAACAATTGTATTAATTATTTTTCCGCATTTATTGTTTTAAATATTTTTTTTATCATTTAAACAAATTCCGACCTCACAACAAGAGCAGGACCACCTTCTTCGATGTGGCTCAGACGGTGTACTGACGGTGTACACCGTCGCAATGTTCCATATGCCGATACATGGGCGCACTTGCCGAACCTTTTTTTGGTAAAGCACGTTGATCTTGAAATGAGTAGCGTCAGAAATTTGTTTTTTTTATTGCCTTGCTCCTTACAAGACCTAAGCAAATAGATAGTCTGAACATTTTACGGGAAAATGGTGTTGAATCTGCTTTTTCATTGAATAACACAACATATATTGTATATACGAGGGCTATTTCAAAATCAACCTCCGATATGTTACAATTCAGTACATACACTTGCGGTCATAAAAACCGCACCACCTAATGAGTTCTCAAAAAATGCCTAATTACATCAGATCGTAAGGGTTTTTCCCATATTAATGAAGGGTATTCCCCATAGCGGGGTTAGGCCTCGTATTCAGTGCAAAAAAAATCAGTTTGAATTGAGTTGTGACGGTGACAAGTAAAAAAAAGTGAAATGTCTGGTAAATATCATCAACTGACTCGGGACGAAAAAGTTCAAATATTGACTTTAGTCGAAGAAGGGCTTGGCTATCGTGAGATTGCAGATAAAATAGGATGCTGTCATTCAACTATCGTACGATTGATGAAGAAAAAAGAAAATTTGGATCCACTAGAAAGGAAAAAAGGCTCGGGACGAAAACGTAAAACAACCCAGAAGACGGACAATGTATTACAACGAATTAGCATGAAAGATCGCTTTAAAAGTGCTGTCCGTATAAGAGCAGAGCTGAGTGAATTTCATCAAGTTGATCTAAGCGCCGAAACCATACGCCGACGGCTACGGGAGATAGGTTTATATGGAAGACGACCAGCGAAAAAACCTCTCCTAACCACAAAAATGAAAAAAGCTCACTTGACGTGGGCAAAAAAGTACGAAGATTGGACGCAGGATGATTGGCGATGTGTGATATGGTCTGATGAAAGTAAATTTAATTTGCTGTGTGCCGACAATTTGCCATACGTACGACGATCAGCAGGTGAAAGGTTTAAGGACGAGTGCATAGTCAAAAACAGTGAAGTTTCCTCAAAGCCAGATGGTTTGGGGATGTTTTTCTTTTTACGTTTTGGGCCCTTTGCACTTTGTTAATGGAACTATGAACGCTTAAAAGTATGGAGAAGAAGTAAGGGATCGTATACTGACAAGTGCATTTTTCAAGATGATTCTGCACCTTGTCACCGCGCCAAATCCGTAAGTAAAGTGTTATAAATCAACTTCTAGATGTCTACTTTATAAATAATAAACAGACAAGTAACTAGAGTCTTTCAATAATTTTCAGCTCAAGACAACGTTTGATGACCTCGGAATTACCGATTTAAACCCAATCGAACACTTGTGACATGTAATGAAACGTAAGGTGGCTGAACATAAACCAGAGAGTAAAAAAAAGCTAAATGAAGTTCTGGAACATGTATGGAATACTGAAATTTCAAGGGATATTACTGAACTTCTAGTAAACTCGATGCCTTCTAGAATAAAAGTGGTTATAACCGCCAAAGGAGGAGCAACTCGGTATTGATAATTTTTTGGTAAAAGTGGCATATCTAAACATCTTATTTACACATACATACAAAATGTATCGTTTGATTTTGTTAACTAATGACTGTATTAAAATATTTAAAAAAAATAAGAAAATTAACTGGTTTTTCTTTCTTTGTTAATATCTTTATTCAAACATTCAATAAACAGATGGAAATTAGATAGAAATACTTCTAAACTACTGCGGAGTACTCAACAAAAATTTCATTTCATTATAAAAATTATTATCGTAGTTATTAACAATTTTTCAATCATTTTGATATGGTGCGGTTTTTATGACCGCAAGTGTATGTTACGTGCACTTCGGTGACGTGTTTCTACACGTCGCAACCAGTACATTATTCTCTAATAATATGCCAAGTTTCGACCGTTTTCGTTTAGTATTTTTCCAATAGTTGCAGTTTTAACACGGAGAATACAATTTTATCTCGAAGTGTAATTCGTTTTTTGCAAACCGAAGGAAATGGCGCAGCTCAAATTCATTGTTGGTTATGTGCTGTTTACGGCAATACGGTGATGAATGATGGTTCGTTACGTGATTGGTGAAGACAATTTAAAAACGGATGCACAGATGTGCATAATAAAGGAGGCCAAGGGAGCAAATCGATTATGAATCAAGACATGGTTCACCAAGTTGTTCAATTTGCTCGAAAAAACAGGCGTTTTACGATTTCAGATCTTGCGACAAGATTTTCCGAAATTTCTCGAACTACTCTATACAAAATCGTGTCTGAAAACTTGGGTTACCAAAAGTTCTGCGCCCGTTGGGTTGCAAAACAGCTCACAGATGTCCACAAGATCCAACCAGGAAAAGCATTTCTCGAACGTTTAGAAATGGAAGGTGAAGAATTTTTACAGCAAATTGTGATTCTAGATGAGACTTGGGTCCATAGACAGCAAAGAACAGTCAAAGCAATGGATGCACACTCATTCCCCAAACAAGCCAAAAAAATTCAAACAAACTTTTTCCTATCGAAAAATGATGGCCACAGTTTTTTGGGACAGTAAAGGCATATTATTGACCGAGTTTATGGAACCTGGAACTACAATAAATGCAGCGATTTACTGTGAAACTCTACGTAAGTTGAGAAGAGCTATCCAGAATAAAAGACAAGGAATGCTTACCAAATGTGTGGTGCTTCTGCATGACAACGGAAGACCACACACTGCTGCAGGCACAAAAACTTTAGTGGAGGAGTTCAATTGGGACATTTTTGATCACCCTCCCTATAGTCCTGATTTGGCACCAAGTGATTTTCACCTTGTAATGAGGAACTTATGAACGTTGTAAATCAATGCCTCAACGCACTGACGGTGCCATTTTTTAAGGAGGGTATACAAAAGCTCGTCCCACGTTACCAAAAATGTATATATAGATTTAAACGGAGACTATGTAGAAAACTAATTTAGATATTAATAAAACTATTTTGTGCAAAAAATTATTGTTTTTGGTTTTTTTTAAAAAAATATTTTTCACTTCGGAGGTTGATCTTGGAATAGCCCTCGTATATATGTATGCAAATTTATTGTAAAAGATATACATCCAGCAAGTATAACGTAATCCGATGCCACCATTTTTTTGAATTCCGTACATGGATTCGAACATATCCTCCTTGTCAACATAGCCCATGTGTTTTTTTATAATCTCTTAACACATGGGCTGGAAACTCCGTGCCGTTTTATAGTAAAACACAAAATTTTTCCAAAATTCAACTTTATTTATCAATATAGTTGCCTTCGAGGGCGATACACTGATTGAAACGATTTTTCAATCTTTCGATACCAGTTTTGTAGTACGATTTCGGTTTAGCCTCAAAATAGGCCTCTGTTTCGGCGATTACTTCTTCATCGGTCTTAAATCTCTCTCCGGCGAGCATTCTTTTGAGGTCTGCGAACAGGAAATAGTCGCTGGGGGCCAAATCTGGTGAATACGGTGGGTGGGGAAGCAATTCGTAGCCGAATTCATTAAATTTTGCCATCGTTTTCATCGACTTGTGACACGGTGCATTGTATTGATGAAACAGCACTTTCTTTTTCTTCAAATGTGGCCGTTTTTCTGCGATTTCGTCCTTCAAACGCTCCAAGTCGCTGTTGATAGTCTGCCTCTTTTGGAGATAGTCGATGAAAATTATTCCATGTGCATCCCAAAATACAGATGCCATAACCTTGCCAGCCGACTGTTGAGTTTTTGGTCGTTTTGGACGAGGTTCGTCGTCTGCTCGCCACTCAGCTGACAACTGACTTGACTCTGGTGTGAAGTGATGGAGCCAAGTTTCATCCATTGTCACATACCGATTCAAAAATTCGGCTTTATTGCTGTTGAACAGCTTTAAACACTCCTCTGAATCATCAACACGTTGTTGTTTTTGAACAGAGCTTTCGCATGTCGAAATATTCGTGTATGATATATCCAACAGGCTCTTTTGATATCTTCAGAGCCTCAGCTATCCCGATCAACTTCACTTTACGGTTATTCGTAATCATATTGTGGACTTTTTTGATGTTTTCATCTAAAACAGCCTCTTTCGGACGTCCACTGCGTGCATCATCTTCGGTGCTTGTATGACCACTTTTAAATTTTTCAATCCACTTGCGAATGGTTCATTCGGCTGGTGCAGAGTCCGGGTAACACTTATCAAGCCATTTCTTTGCATCGGCTGCATTTTTTCCCATCAAAAAGCAATGATAAATCAACACACGAAATTGCTTTGAATCCATTTTTTTTCACAATAACAAAAGTTGCTTCACTCACAACGCTATATCTCGAGAACTAATCGTCCGACAGCTGTTAAATTTATACACGTATCTTTTGAAGGTTGGTACTAACTGAAAATGGTATGGAATACCGTCCTTACTTATTCTCCAATCAGATTGTCTTTGCTGTAACTCCTTAGCATCAAGTAGATCGGTGGATGCATTTCTACTTCCTCTTCGAAAAGTTCAGCAAGAGTAAATCATATCAGCTTTGTAGCAAGCCATAGGAGAGAAACTGATGAGAATGTTAGAAATATAAAGTGGTAACACTAACTAGCGATTGTAAAGTGGCCACAGTAGGAAAAGAGTCTACCGGTACGTAGGAGATTAGTCGTAAGTCAAACACTGTAAAATACAGACGCCTATAAGCAATAAAGGATTGTGTTTGTTTTATTCGCGATAAGACTAACGGCTAAAGTAGATGGATCGAATTAAAAAAATTGTAAAAGTAGATGCAGTGTCCTTTTCCAACTAATGTTCTTGAAAATATGTCCTTAATCACATATGAACCAAAATCTTCTTTAGCACTTGCCGCGGTTTTTCCGGCATAAATTTGAAATAGAGAAACGTAACCCTTTTCATTAGCTCGGATCCAAACTTTGTATCCGCGTTTTATGGGTTTCATGGGCATATACTCGTATGTATTGACGAAAGCAGCTGCGTCCTTTAAATTTAACCATAGATTCATCTATTGATTGAATGATGATAAAATGGTTTGCGTTAACTTGGTAATGAGAGGACGCAACTTATCAAAATCTTGAGATACTCTCTCTGGCTGTCGCAAATTATCATTCAAATGAATATGCCCAAGAAGTCACGCAAAACATAAGTGAACATATGTAATTATCTCATAGAAGACCAGTAATCGCAATAACTGAGAAGCTTTTTGATACCCATTGCTAAGATTATTGCCAGGAATACTTTTATTTCCTCTGGATTGGTTGGACTGAAGCTATTACTAGTTCCTCCAGCTTTTTGCACAGCGTATACATTTGTTGGAAATGATATATGGTATATTCAATTAAGTCATTCGAAAATATATGAAGGAACACATCGGTTGGTGTTTCTAACTTATCCAGAATGTTAGGATCTGTTGCCTCGTGGAACTCTTTTTTTGTTAGTGAACACATATTGTGTGGACGTGGCTTGTTTAGCCTTTTCTCTGTTTTGTATAACAGACAGGGGGCGATCATCTTCGCTATTCCATCCTTCGTCATATTCTTCTTGAGGTTCGTCAACACAAAGTATTGTTAGTATTGTTGCAATTTTATTTTTATTTTTCCGGGGTTGAAACAATATGTAAGTTACTCGTACAATTTACAAATTGGTAGCCGGTCTGCTGGCAACAATAAAAAACATTTTTTTTTTCTACAGAAAAGAACGCGCCCGAAACACACAGGAGGTGGTTTGATCGATAATGGCGGAATGCGGTGTCAACAAAAAAAAACCCCTGGAAAATTTGCAACAGTGGGTAAAGTGGTGCCACTTTCGCTTGTTCAGCTAGGCCTGGGTTTATGGTTAAAAGAAAAGAATCTACGACAGTAGCAGATCTCAAAAAAAAATGTGTCTGTAGGCGCCTCCCAATCTTTTTGAAAAGGAATTGCGAAACTTTAAAAAAAGGATAAAAAAAACCCACAAAAGTCAAAAGTCACGCTATCACCAGTGATTTATTGATCGGAATCCCGTATGGCACAATCGATTGAGCGGCATCAAAAATTTACTGATCAAGATTAACTGCATGGCAGTTAAAACTACTGGAATAGAAACCGCTTCAGATTGGGCCGCTATCTTCGGTCTTCGCGAACGGTATAAAGTAATTTTTTTCTCTAGGGGGTTGCGTGTCCCGTTTGTACTTTTTATTTTTGGGAGTTTTGTTTCTCTACGCGAGCGAAAGCCTACCGGGATCTCACTACACAATCTCACAACATAATACTTAGTTGTTGTTTGGAATCCTTCTTCTCGCGTTTTAATGACTCTCCCTATTGTTCACTGATCCTGTCCTGTTTTCCATTTATCTTCTATCCCTTGACGTCCTCTGTTCTTTTGACTTTCCGCTTATATTTTTTCTTTTTTGTTTTACTATTGTATTTAATTTTGTATGTACAATACCATATATTGCAAATTAAATTTTCTTTTCTTTTTGTATCGCCAGGATACTTTGCAAAAAAAAAAAATAAATTAAAATAAACTGCGACCGTCTTATCTCCGGTGCTGATTCAGATTTATACGGAACCAGATCAATTTAAAGAAATGAAATATGGTAAGTGATGCGAACTATGATAATCAAACAAACTATTTGTTTTTTGCGTTTAAAATGTCTTTATTGACCCTATTGTCACCTTTATTGCTAAACTTGGAATGTCCAACGTTAGCTGCTTCACCCATAAGGAAACCTTCCTGGTCCAGCTGATTTTTGAAGGCCAATCTTAATCCGGTCAACAACCCCTTTCGCAATTGCGGACTTTCTATGCAGCTCCGACAAACCATATATGTAGAGAAAATGCACCGCTTAGTCGCTTCCGCACAGTGCATCATCTGGTCAGCTGGTGTAATAGCCACCAACACATGTGTACATACTTATGGCTGGGCCATGCTCTGAGGGCGGTGTCGTGGACGGAGTCGGTTGACAAAAACATCGTTTTCTATCATGACGACTGCTTTCGTCTACGCGTCATGTTCCTGCTGCTCTTCTGAGCACCCAATTTTATCGCTAGGCGGTCATAGATGTTTTGCCGTCGGGTTTTGCTTAGCTGAACTAACGACGGCAGCCATGCCGATGGCAAGATGTGGATATTGCAAAGGCGATATATGCGCAAAAATGTTCGTTGCGTTGCAACACTTTTTTTTTGTCTCATTGACTTAAATCTTGTTTTTAGTTTTTTTTTTGATAAACCTCTTACAAGTGTTGTGGTCAATCAAGATGTAGCCGCAATGATTCAACCTATGTCGACTCAGACCATTGGCCACCCTCACACACATTCGTGCAGACATCCAATCGGTTCTTAGCGGGCCCAATGTCTGGCATATGTCTGCAGCGCTCCGCTACTTAGCTTGAGAGTGTAACCATGCCTTGGAACACTGCTAGACTGCTCTTTCGTACACCCAAGTGTGCCACTTTTACTATAAAGGTGCTCGGGTAAATTTCCGAGTTCTGGGAATTTCCTTTGGTCTGAGTGAACAATTCCCCTGAATTGCTTTGGGTTTAAATAATCTCTTCTTTACCCGAAATTGATCCATGAGATAAGTCGAAGTGACAAAAAATGTTCATTTCCTATGCATTTGAGACTAAGAAAGGGAAACCAAGTCTCTTTAGATAAAACTTTGGAAAAGTGTGTTTAGCGTTTGCGTCCTTTTAGCTTTTCTTAAATTTAGTTGACAAAAAAAGGTGGACCCGCTGCACTTCCGTGCTAATTGTACAATTTGTTATTATTTTGGTTTTATTAGTTTCTGTCTTGTGTTTCGTTTGCTCCTGTGCCTTTGTGGGTGTGTTGTATGGTGTGTGTTGCAGAGAGTTCCAGACCGTCCATCTGGCTCTATGCGTATAGTCCAAATAACATGACCGCCAGCCATGTGTTCAGAGTATTCCAGGCCGTCCGCTAGGCTCTGTCTTTCCTCACCTCCGAGGAGCGTAAATGCAGAAGTCCGGGATTGGAAGAATCCACAGGTGTCTTCCACAAATAGGTTCCTCGAAAGCGACAGACAAGGCGGGTCAAAAAAGTGAAGGAGTTAGGAGCTAAAGGGATGGAGCGGAATGCCTTGGCTCTACTCGAGGCTGGGGACTACTCACCAGGGGAGACAGAATAACACTCGGGTCAAGGGTCCACTATTTCGTGCTGGACCCTTACAAAAAAATGTCCTATATAGAGCCTTAATCGCGCTCTTGTAGCTTGCCGCCCGCCTACTTTGTTGGTGTCTTTGACCGTCTTTCCTACATGTTTATGTTGTCCTTCCAAGATACTGAGAGAGTGCACCGAGGGCTGATGCGTCCATGGCTGCCCATCACCCCCTAAGGATGTTGGAAGAATAACTATTCAGAGGGATACGGTTCGCAGGGATGAGGCGAAAGTTCTCACGGGATAAGAGCCCAGCTTGTTGTGGTAAATTTTACCGCAACAGTACATCCATCTCATTTATGTGCCTCTCAGGATCAGGTAGCTCTTCCTCACCACTCTCAGATTCCACATGTGAAGGTATTCCCTCAAAAAATACTTGGAAATGCTCTGAATCCATCACTGACAGCTCAGCAAATGAAAAATGTTCTGTCCCTAATAGACAAACATTTCATATAATGCAACAAGCAACAAATAAACCACTCCGAATGATACGAACAATCAAACTACGAGCAAATGCACAAATTATCATTTTCAACGCATTTACAATCGACTGAACTGGTTTTTAACCGTTTTAAAATGAATTTCAGTTCCTAGAAAGCAACTTGGTTTCATCACAAAACCGTCAGGAAAATAGAGAAAAACTATGTAGCATTGGACGTAGAGGGTTAAACACATAATACTGGCTTTTCGCAGCACATTTGACCTATTTTCCGCCCACTGATTCCACATCGTGTGGTTGGGTGGTGTAGAAATAGGATAGGCACTGAGAGGTGTCAACATGATGATGGCCAGTGTTGTAACTGTTTCTACACATCAATTGTGCTTATTTTACCTCAAAGTGGTAACCATACGCTACTCGCCAATGTTATAATCCCGAGTCCTCTTCAGCAGACAAAAATAGCAGCACTATAAACGGGACAGCGGTCACCAAATGGAATCAACGGAGAAATAAAATCTCGGAATTATGTAAATAAGACCTTATTCGGGTTACTTCGACATATTTGGAGTTCAGGCCGGTAAGGATTTCCCAGACTAAGTCAGGGTCTTGGCAAAGAGATGGCGGCGGGTGAACACTTAATGGATCAACGGCAGCGGCTTCATCCCAAAACCGACTTCTCCCTAGGGGTATCTATAATGGAACTGGCTACGAAGCAACAACAAGCCTCGGATATGGACGGATCTACTGTTGATAACCACTGCAAAAGAAACAAGGAAAACTTCGGATTGGCACGTGGAATGGTAGGCCACGTGCGGCCGAAGAGCTAGCGGAGGACCTGGACTGCTGCAAAGCGGAAGCCATATAAGAAATGTGATGGGATGGATCGGACAAAAAGAGGATGAAAAACTGCGATATTTGCCATGGTGATTGTTATCAACGGCAAAAGCAGCGCCTATTTGGTTGCGGATTCATTATTAGAGGCAGACTTAGGCAAGAAGTCTTGAGTTTCCTGTATGCGCCTCGTAATAATCTAATTTAAGGCTGAATTTGCCAACATTAGCCTTATATTCGCGCACGTCCCCACAGAGTAGAAAGATGACACCAAAGATAGCTTTTACGAGCTCTTGGAAAGGACTTACGAGCAGTGACCCAGCTATGACATTAAAATTGACCCCGTCGACTTAGATGCACAGCTAGGAAGAGAAGACATCTTTGGTACGAGTAGTATTGTCGGAAGTATAATCTGCACGACACCACCTCCGATAAGAGACTCAGGCTAATCGACTTTTCGGCGGGCGAAACATTGTTATAGCTAGCAGGCGCATCTCGATATTCATAAGGGAACTTGGAGAACTCCTGATCAATCAACCGTCAACCAGACTGACTACATTGCGATCCAGTATTATGGATGTCCGAACGTTCAGAGCGGATTTTTTTTTTTATAATTTACGCGCGCCAAAGGGGTTATGAATACCCTTACACTGTTGCCCGGGCGCGGGCGGAAAGGTAGAAGGAGGAGAAAGGAAAGTTCGTGATGTAGTGGTTTGAAACTCAGGTGTGTTTGGTTTCGATATTGACTCTCCAGGGGTGGGAGTCCGAATAGGACGGAGATATTTTCTTCACTCGGAATGGTGAGGTTGTGAATTTTAACGGTTGTTTTGTGCTTGAAAACCCTACAACAGCCAAATCTACATGTCAGTGTTATGCCTTCACACGCAGATTTTTCTGACTGAGTTCCAATTGCACAAATGAAAACTTGCCGTGGCTAGGATTCGAACCTTGACCTTCCGAGTGAGAAGCGATTGCTAGTACCACGGCCACCCCAAATAAAATAAAATCGATTCGGTCCGATACCTTGTTGTAGCCAAGGTTCGCTGGCAGATATCCCGAACATCGCAAAGGTAGGCTAATAAAATCCTTTTCTCACCGAGTCTCCCTTAATCTATTAAGAGGTCCTATGCCGCCAGCATCAAAACCAGTGGCAACATTGCCAAAAAGCCATCAGAGATCCCGCCTCTGATGTGCTGAGAGTTTCACTTGCCCACCACAACGAAACTCCTGGTTTGATGACGAGTGCCGGCAAGCACATAAAGTTAAGCGAGATGCATACCTGTCGCGCTGAATAGAATAACTAGAGCTGATAGTGAGCTCTACGAGGAGAAGAGGAGGGACGTACACCGGCTTCTCAGGAGGAAAAGGAAGGATCATAACAAGCGCGCAGTAATTCCGTCCACACGATCTGGATGAAGTAAAGATACATAGCATACACCAACTCATCTGTAAAATAGTGTCAGACGAAAGTGTGGCCGATGAATGGATCCTTAGCATTATTTGTCCGATCCTCAAGAAAGGAGACCCTCTAAATCGCGCCAACTACAGAGGCAGCAGTCTTCTTAACATCGCCTACAAGATCTTTTCTGCCATATTATGTGAACGCCTGATGCTGTTCGTCTACAACCAGACTGGTCCATATTAGTGCAACTTCAGGACAGGAAAGTCCTTCATCGACCAAATATTCACACTTCGGCAGTCTTGGAGAAAACCCAGGAGTTTAAAATCGATACACACCACCTATTCATCGTTAACAGAGCAATGTCTAGTTTGGCTTCTTGCCAAACTCGTCCGTTTGTGCAGGATGATGATGCAGAATGCACGTTGCTCCATCAAGGTCGTTGAAGAACTCACCGAGACCTTTGATGTCAAAAAAGGATTTAGACAAGGCGATGCGCTGTCATGCAGTTCCTTTAAAGTCATTCCTGAAAGAATAGTGCAAGACTGACGCGCCAACACAAGAGGCACAGTCTTTCAAAATCCGTCCAATCGCTTGCATACGCCGATGATATTGGCATAATCGGAAGAAAACATCGTGATGTCAGTGGCGCTTTTGTTAGTATCGAGACATCCAACACCGACGTCTTGGACAGAACGTTACCCTCGCAGATATAACTTTGAGGTAGTTAAGAACCTTGTCTACCTAGTTACCTCTATCAATTCAAACAACGACACAAACGCTGAGATCAAATGAAGGATAGCCCTTGCCAATCGCTGCTTCTTTGGGCTAAGAAGGCAATGGACAAGAAAAGCCCTGTCTCGAACAACAAAACTCCTGCACTATAGCGCAGAGACGTGGACTTTATCAAAAATGGATGAGGGTGCTCTTGGCTGCTTTGAGAGGAAAATTCTTCGGGTGATTCGGATGGTTCCGCCTACATAGACGTTGAGTGGAGGAGGAGATACAACGATGAACTGTACGGGCTGTAGAGCGACATCGACCTTGTTAGAAGAGTGAAGGTCCAACGACTGAGGGGGGCTAGGTCATGTAGAGCGGATGGACACGAATGCTTCGGTCCGAAAAGTCTTTGAATCTGCCCCGAGGGACAACGCAGTAGAATAAGACCGCGACTCAGGTGGCGCACGCCAGTAGAATGGGACCTCAACCAACTTAGCGCGCGAAACTGGAGGCAGATAGCTAAAGATCGAGCTAGCTGGAACGCTTTTTTGTTGAGGCCCAGGCCCACCCCGGATTATAGGCTACCTTTAATAATTAAGTACGAGTAAGTTGGACTTCGCCTCTCAGATGGATATACTATTGGCTGCGAATTCTGTCAGAATCAACATTTCGTGATAGGAGAACTGCTACTACTCCTTTCCGCTAGTTTTCACATTAAATTTGATTCGAGGTATGGCATTATCTGCATGCAGAATTTTCAACCTGGTGGCGGGGTGGACTGACTAAATAAATCTGGGCTCAAATCTCAATCAATACAAATCTAGTTTTTCTTACGTCACCGCTTCTTTTGAAGGCAATGCTAAATCTTTAAACTTTTCTGTAAGTAAAAAGGTTTTCCTTCATCCGCTGATGCCCCTCTCTCTGCACAACAAGGTCTTATCTCATGGTGGAATATTGCGTCACCAATTAATTAATTCTTTTATATTTTTATGAACGCTATTGCTCTGGGAACATCGTAGAAAACATTTTGCTTCAAAGTTCAAACACAAAATTGCTTGTGCAGCACTTTACTGGACGAAAAAAGATGTTAAGGGCATTCGAAACACACATTTGAGAAAGTGAAAGTTTTTCCGAATCTGAAATGATTTAATCTACAATATGGTGTTTTGAGCTTTCAACAAAGGCTAACAAAATTAGCGAGGGATTTTAAAACCAACACGTTACGATAAATTGCAAAAAGCTAAGTAAATACAATAGTTATGCCGATGACCAAAGGTTGTTATACAAGTATGAGCAATTTAACCAACAAGAGCATGTAACTAGAATGTCTTCAGAAATTTGCGTTCCTAAATTTTAGTAATTCACTGTTCGTTAATTTTAAGTTTAAGTCTTATCGTACCAAACTTATTTTACACATTTTTTTTTAATACTGCTGATTTTGGGAAAAATTTTTAGGAACATTTTTTGTAAAACTTTAAGTCCGCTAATTCGGCAGCAATGCATTGGGTCTATAATTTATTATAACTATATCTGCGGTTTGCTAAGAGATGGCGTAATTTGTATTATTCCATTGTTATTACTCCATTGGAACATGCGTTGGAAAGCTACTGTCATTGTACGTCATTTCAGTATATGTCATTCATTTGAAGCGTAAACAACAATAATTTTTTTTCACTCAAATATGTCGAACTTTGTGCCTGAAAAGGTGTTTTTGCGGGGAGTTCTTCTTCATTACTTTAATATGAAGAAAACTGCTGCCGAAAGTCATCATATTTTGGTGGAAGTTTATGGTGAACATGCGCTAGCTGAGCGAACGTGTCAAAAGTGGTTTGCACGATTTAAAAGTGGTGATTTTAGCTTGGAAGACGATGAACGTCCTGGGCAGCCAAAAAAGTTTAAAGATGAAGAACTGTATTATGAGCTGCTAAAACCGGGTGAAACCATCAATGGACAACGCTACCGAACACAATTAATTCGTTTGAAGAGAGCAGTGGCCGAAAAACGTCCGGAATATGCCACCAGACACGAGGCACTAATTTTCCATCATGACAACGCTCGGCCCCATGTTGCTATTCCGGTTAAGAACTATTTGGAAAACAGTGAATGGGATGGGAAGTCTTACCCCACCCGCCTTATAGCCCAGACCTTGCCCCTTCTGACTACCATTTTTTCCGGTCGATGCAGAACGCCCTCACTGAAATACGGTTCACATCAGAGCAGAATATCAAAAGTTGGCTTGATTCATTCTTGGCTGCCAAGTCGGCGCAGTTCTTTTGGAATAGGATCCACAAATTTGCCAGAAAGATGGGAAAAAGTCAGCTTCAGATGGGCAATACTTTGAATAATACTATTGTACATGTTTTTCTTAAATAAATGTTAAAATTTTGTGTATAAAAAATGCACGAATTAAGTTATATACCCAATATAAAAATTCACCTCAAATGTACGCCGAAAATAACTAATTTAACTGCTAAGAGATTTTTAGTTGGTTATTTGAAGAACTGAAAAATTTGATACACAAAAATATAGAAGTGGACTTCATAACACTCTTTTTAAGAGAAATTTGTTACGAGAACACCACGAGTTTCCGTAACAAATTGTCGTATACTCACTGCAATTTAGTGGCGATTATGCAGGCAGATGTCTTAAGTCGTTTGAATAAACTTTCGTATGAAAACCGACTTGAAATACTTGCAATTTGCGACACACTGATTACTTGGAATAGAATTAAACTAGTAATTCTCAGATCGACAGCAAGCACAGTAGATAAGGTAACGTCAAATGTCAGAGGGTGCAGTTGCAGAAAAGTTTAAACGAAGCTTTGTACAGTCACAGTCAACAGATTAGTTCAATTCGATATTTAAATTATTTAATTCTACTGCGTGCCTTTGCGTTGGTACTGATCTACATCTAGAGTTGAATAAGTTACCGAACCCAAATACACAATTTATTCCAAAATTTGTATTCAATTTTCAACTTGAAGGACCCACGTCATCTTTTGTGGAATTGCCTCCTTGTCATCAAAAGGCCCTCTTCTCAAAGCAGTCTTAAACTCAGAGAATTAAATCTGCCGGGCCAGATCCGGGGAGTATGGTATCGATTACAAAAAAAGATTTTTCAGCCAAAAACTGGACGCCGAATGTAAAGGAGCATTGTTGTGGCGCAACTACAGTCGCCGGGGACCTGCCTAGCCATTGATCGGGGAACTGCCTATAACTTAGATTGGGCTAGCAGCGAAGCAATCATGTACGTGTCGAGATGCCAGCCTTACTTTCCAGTGGTGGTTCTCGATGATTGGATTAGTAAGCCATTGCTCATTCAGGCTAAAATGGCTAGGTCATGCTTGGTAAGTAGCATAATACTGACCTACGCCATCATAGGGCTCACAATGCTGTTAAACTATGTGGCCAACTAGCTAATGGCCTCGGATAAAAATGGATTCACCATTGACGACACTTGCAAAGGTTTAAAGGGCAACGACCTACCTTCGGATATGCACGTGGAAAATTCAAACCTTTGACTGCTATCACGCAGATATCACTGCCATCCAGGAAGTGCGGTGGGATGGGCCGGAAAACAAAAATATGAAAAACTGTGATATATGCAATACTACGGTGAAGAATTAGCGTTCATTAGGATGAGGATTTGTCATATGCGGCAGAATAAGGCAAGAAGTTTAGAGCTCCCTAAACATCAGCAAGCGTCTTATGGCAATCCGCATCAAGTCTAATTTCGCTTACATAAGCCTAATATGTGCCCTATGACCCTACGGAAGACAAGTACGGCGCCACCAAATACATAAAAGGGGACATAGCGGTCTTCGGATCATGAAACGCTAAATTAAATTGATCACATTGCGATCGACGGAAGGCATGTCTCCAGTATTCTGGACGCCCGAACGTTCCGGGCAGACAACATTGACCCGGATCACCACCCTTCTGCAGTCAAGTTGCGTGTGCTGGTTTTCTAAGCGCTACAACAAAGTACAACTACTGTGAGAAGATACGAGTATAACGTAGAGAAACTACAGTCGAAAGAGACCGCCAGAATCTTCGTCGAACGCGTATAACGAAATCTCTCAACAACTCCTATGGCGCCAGCATCAAGTACCGAACACCAGTGGTAACGCTGCCATCGGGCCATCAGCGACGCCGGCGTTGCACCCGACCAACACCAAGAAATCCCTGGTTTGATGAAGAATGCCGACAAGCACACGCAGCTAAACAAGAAACGTACAAAGCTGCGTAGCAATGAAGGACGAGAGCCGATCGCCCTACGAACAGAAGATACGGAAAGAACATCGCCTTCTCCAGAAGAACAAAGAGTACGAGCGGCTCGCGATCGAAGATATTGAGAGGTTGTACACCATGTATAACATAAGAAAGTTTGACCGACTGATAAAGCGAACGTGTTAACCCAAGAAGATCCGTACAGAAACCTGTAGGGATGAAGATGGAAATGTTGTAGTAGCGTCACAGTCGGTGCTGAGAATATTTAACAATTTTTTCTGCAGAGTGCATACTGGCAAAAAAAACCAACCCACCAGACCAAAACGAAGTAAGAGGTATTCAAAGCTGCTGGCAGTTGACTTTGTGGAGAGCATATACCAACTCATTTCTCAGATCTGGTCAGAAAAGTGTATGCCTGAAAAATGGAATCTCAACATCATTTGCAACATCCATAAAAAAGTGGATCCCATCAACATCGCATACAAGACTTTATCTGCCATATTGGGTGAACGTCTGCAACCCTTCGTCAAACACCTGATGGGCTCTAATCAGTGCGGTTTCAGACGAGGAAAGTCCACAATCGACCAAATCTTCACACCCGGGCTGATTCTGGAATTGTTTTTTTTTTATAATCGGCGCGTGCTAAAGGGGTTCGTACACAGCGCGGGCGAAGGAAATTTAGGGAGGAAGAAAAGACAGGTACCGATGTACATTGTTTTTAAATATTTGTAAGTTATAACGACCAGGAAACGCAGAGATCGGCAAGGCATTCCAAAAGCGAGTTGTGCGGCTTAGGAAAGAATCACGATATTTTAGAGTGCGCCCGAAAATGGGCTTGAGGGTATACTGATGAGCATTCATAGCGAGACGGGTGTTACGGTTGAAAGTTTGAATGGGCGGAATGCTACTGGTGATTTCAATGGAGCACTGGTGGTGGAAAAAGCGATAAAATAAAGTGAGATAGGAGACATTACGTCGCTGTTTGAGGGTGTCAATTGATTGACTGATATTAGTATCACCTATGAGTTTTATGGCACGGTGTTGAATCATATCTAGCAGGTGCAGGGGTCTTTTAGGAGTACCTGACCAGACGTGGGCATTGTACTCAATTTTTGGGCGGATGAATGCCTTATACATATATTGTGGCCAGATCAGAGGGGGTAAAATACTTCTTACATCGCTTGAGGAAACCTTTGGCAGCGCTTTTGACGACACTGAATATGTGGTCATTCCAACGTAAGTTGTCATTAACACACATACCGAGAATGGAAAGTTTATTGGTTTCGACGACGCAAGTGCCATTCATGGATAATGGCTTGGTATTTGAATTTCGCTTTAATGACAGCAGACAACATTGAGTTTTGGAAGAATTAAATTCCACTCTGTTGATAGCTTAACATACGCTGCCGTTCGCTTTGTACATCCAAAGAGCAGGGACGTGAGTCCGGTAACGAACATAAAAAGCAGAGAGTACTGCCGTCGGCAAAGGAATATATTGGATTAGAATTAGCAGACAAGAGATTGTTAATGAAAATTAAAAAGACTCTGGGAGACACAACGGAGCCCTGGGGCACACCAGCATTTATTTTGTGAATATCAGACTTGAAACCGTCCAAGACAACTTGAATTGAACGTTCCGAAAGGTAATTTCTAATCCACTGAAGAAGAGAGTCATCGATACCAAAAGCACGCATTTTCGACAAAAGAGCCTGATGCCAAACTCTGTCAAATGCCTTAGAAATATCAAGTGCAACTATCTTGCTTTCACCAGATTGATGAACGCTTTGGTTCCACTTTTCAGTGAGACATGCCGTCAAATCACCAGTGGACGTGTTGCTACGAAAGCCATACTGCCGGTCATTGAGAAGTTTTCGTGGTTCGAGATATTTCATGAGCTGACGGTTTATCAGCGTTTCCATGACCTTGGAAAGAAGGGACGTAAGTGCAATGAGTCTGTAGGAGGAGAGAGAAGAAGATGCGCCTTTTTTAGGGACGGGCTGGACAAATGCTGTTTTCCATCTTCTCGGAAAGAGTCCTAAAGAGTAGGATTGATGAAAAAGCTTAGAGAATAGTTTCTGTGATCATGTCAGCAGCGGCATCCACGTCGTTATCGAGGAAACATAACGACCAGTTAAAATTCCTAAAGAAGGTGTTAAGTCCGCTCCAATTGGCTTTCTCGTATTGCCATATGGTTTTTTTTAGGAACCTTTCTCCAACTGTATGGTGGGTGAACGAGAATTTAGCTGATATGACACAATGGTTCGACGAGCCTAGAGGGGAGAGGACATCAACGTAGTACTTGTCAGGGTGAGAAGTTAAAATTAAGTCCAGGGTGTTGGCGGTATGACTATCAACGTCTGGTATTCTGAGCTCATTTACAAGCTTAATTAAATTATTTTCTGCAGTGAAGATCTGAACACACCGTGCTTCGGGTGTTGTCTGTCCGATTTCGAGGCCGCACATGACAGCATTTATAGAAGCGAGCTATATACAGCCATATCTAATTTGGGCATCCTTGCCAAACTCGTCCTTCTGTGCAGAATGACATGGAAAACGCTTGCTGCTCCATCAAAGACGTCATACTTGAAATAATTGTGAATACTTTAGGCACAATCTTTCAAGAGTTAGTGCAACTACTAGCCCGATGACATCGACATAATTTCGAAAACTCAGCGGGCTGTCATCGATAATATTGAAACTGAACATAACAATCGACGAATTGGGGAAACGTCACAGTCGACAGCTGTCATTTGAAGGTAGTAAGGGGCTTTGTCTACCTTGGCTCTGCTAAAAATTCCACCAACAACACCTCAGCAGAAATAAAACGAAGAATTCACTCTTTCCAATCGCTGTTACCTTGGGATAAGAAGGCATTTGCATAGTATGACCGTATCCCAAAAAACTAAGACTCTCTACACCCTGAATGACTCAAACTGTAACCAACTTCAGACTGCTATAATTTCCAAACCGTTCATGACAGTGAGCTCAAATTTTGATACATGACAGGTAATTTTATTATTTACAAGCCTTTCAAACGATTTGCGTCTCAGTTGTGTTAAATTTTTATCCGCGATGGAATTCAAATGTGATAGTGTGATCGCTTTATATTTGGCTGGAAAGCCACAATCATTTGTGTCTCGAACCATAGTTCGTTACCGTGATACTGGCAGCGTTGCAAAACGCTGATGCTTGAACTCTATTGAAAGTAGATGAAGATAGTTTCGAGAGAAAAATTCTTCGTACAGAATTTGGTCTAGTCTGGAGAAGATTATACGACGAACTATATGAGCAGCGACCTACGAGTAGTAAGTAAACTGTTCATCAGTCGTCTGAGATGGCTAGGATATGCAGAGCGAATGGACACCAGTTCTCCGGCTCGCAGAGTCTTCGAATCTAACCCGGGGGATCAACGCTGTAGACCAAGACCTCAGTTTAGGTGGCGCTTACAAGCACAAGGGGAACTCAACCGACTTGGAGTGCGTAACTGCAGGCAGTTAGCTAAAGACCGGAATAACTGCAGCTGCTTGTTATTTGAAGTCCAGTTACCGTTGAAACGATTTTGGCCAACAATAACATTTCTTTATACTGCGAAGTCAGTGAGTTTGAATTCGTCGTTGGAGCTTGTGACGAGTGGACTAAATTTTCCGATCCGTTTACCAAAGACGTTCTCATTTCCTAGTAGTCAAGGGCGATTTTTAAAGAGATTTAAGACTGTTTGCACATGTTTGGCTCTAGCCATAAGTCGCTATCCAAAATATGTAGTGCTGCCTGGTAGTCGTCGGTGAATTAAATTTTACAGTTTCTCCTCCGCCAAAAGCTCGACTTATGACTATCTTGAGTATCTATTAATTATTTATTTGCAAGTGTTGTTTTTAGGGATCTTACATTTCAAGTAATGAACCGGGCGTTTTTGCTAAAATTTCTTCAATCGGAGTTTTGGTTGTTTGATAATCCAATGGTGCATGATGACCCAACTGCCAAACCAAGCATCAAGACTTTTCCTGATTTCTTAGATGAAACGAGTTGGTTTTCATCGCTGTCAATATGTAGAATGGAAGCCATTTAAAATTCATCTCTGTTAGTGAATCCCAGTGACTTGTGAAGAAAAACATTCCCGATAACAGGCTTTATCACGGTATAATGCGGAAGGAAGTTGGGATATGGTTGTATATCGGATGATGCGTTGGGTGAGTGTTTCATCCAATGAGAAATTGACAAAAGAGACTTCCTACTACTAAGACTGACTTCCACAAGATAGTTGCCTTCTCTGTGCATGCTAACACAGTCAGACTTTCAATCTCGGTCTTCTATTCGAAATAATTCTCATCTAAATGGTTCCCAAGCATCACCTTCACTTCGATAAAACAACGTAAGACCAACTCAGTTCCAAATCTCGAATTGGACACTAAAATAAGATTCTGTGTTCAGATAAACGTCAATTTCCTGTGGGAATGCCTTTGCCCGCTAGTGATAGCCCAAATGTGCATTAGTCATCGCTTGTCCTAAACTTCCGTTCAAGCCGGCTCAGAAGACCCTCAAAATAAGCTGAATTTGTACGAAAAAAAGCAGAAAAGGAACCGAAAAAACCATTGCAAAGCGGAAAGAATTTTGTAAATGCTAACTTTTGATTCTAAGTACTTGTACCTGGCCGATGTACCAACTCTCACCGAATTTTGATTTTTTTTTTATATTTTTTTTTAATTGTAATAATGCTTGTGGGTTAATTTCCAAAGAAGCCGCCAGTCAGTCCCGAGACAATGACAACGACGATGTTTCTCGACACCAGCACATGTTGTTCAGGCGACGAACCGCCAGTGGCAAAGAATACGAGTATACCAGAAGCGGTGGTCATAAAACTCCAAGTAAACAACGATGCAAACGGGGTTTCGTCATAAAACCGCTGCCAATTCCTATGAACTCTGGGAAGGCTATTCATACCATACAACGACGCGATCACAGATCCGACAATTAACTTCACAGCACGGCATTTAGCCAGGCAACAGATACATATACAGATACAGAACAGTGACCAGAAGCAACCTACAACAACAATGTGCGGATACGAGTACCAGATTCGAGTACTTGGACCTGGCTACTGTTTGAGTGTTGTGACACTTTTTGTTTTTCTCGAATTCGGTTCGGGTCTGCGTGCGACTTTTTGAACCCATTAAAGAGGAGTTTTTGGATTTTTTTCGTTTTGTTGGTGTAGGGGATTTCTGACGAAAAGGGTCATGTTTTAGAGAAGTTGTCTCAGTGTATGCACACGCGAGTGGTATCCGTATGGTATGAGGCAATGTGAATGAAAATCGCTTGGTTGGGCCGACGCGGCGGCGGTGGTTAGGGCGCTACTCTCCGAACATGTCTGTGGGAATATTTTGAGTTTTTGTTGCCCAAAGTATGTATACATAGGTATGCGCGGATGGATACCCCGTTGGGAGAGTAGATTTCTTTTGTTGCTTACATTTTGTTATGATAATTCGGGTTGAGATACTCAACGAATTTGTATCCACGCTAAGACGAAACACAAATATGAATGGGTATCAATTAAGTGGGTACGAGTAGTCTAATTGAAACGAATTAAGTGAAGTTTGTAAGTTTTCAAATTACACTTGGAGAAAAAAAAAACAAAAAAAAAAAAAAATTCTCATGAGTATCTTCACGAGATGAAATTCAAATCCGAATTCTGATTCACATGGCATTTGTAATGGAACTGAAGATACATAAATTAGTGGCAGGCATACGCCAGTTTTTAGTCGTTTGAATTAAATATTTCCTTTTGTTTGAGGCGTAGCCACAATGTAGGATGTCGAGGATGTTTAAGATAAGTGAACTGACTCCATAAAAGATCGGTTTCGTAGATAGAATACGAATGACTTAAGCGAATGATATTACTGCCGCTAGGGCTTTGGGACTATGAATTTCGACTCTTGTTTTAGATAAGAAAATGAGTAGGGTAGAGTGGGGCTGATTCAACACTTTTTTTTTGGCAGATTCGAAATAACTTCTTTCGCAAATAAATATTGGAATAATTTTTTTTTTTATTGAAAGCTATGATTATTTTACTACAAAAATGCATAATTTCTTAAAAGTTAACTTCACCCTGATAATTTCAAAAAAAAAAAAAATATTAAACTGCCTTAAAAATGCGAATCTGCTCCATGGTGGGGCACAATCGTCGTCCGGGTGAGGCACTTTCGACATGAATTTAGATGGCGCAATACATATATGAAGAATCAATTAGTTAAACATTTTTATACCATACGTACTGTTTTTATTTGAATAGTTAAACAAATGTTAAATCTATAAATATAAAAATTAAATGAGTTCAGAACCATAATATTAAATTCAAAATCACATTCGAGTTTTGAGATCACAATGAGAAAAAAATAGTTAAGTAAATGTAAAATAAAAGTATGTGTTAAACACAAAAAAAATCATTGTACGTTGTATCGGCTCATATTAACGTCCTTAAAAAGGATAACATTTGAATATCTTGACCGTCTGGATGTTCTGGCAATGGTAGCTTTAACTCAATGTCACTTTTCAACACTAAAGATACATCCTCAAAAAGAGGTTTAAAAAACTGTCAATTGTTTGATTTTTTCCGGAAAAAATTAGCAATCAAGAGAAATTCGTTTGAATTCTCAAATTTGGTTATCTGGCCAACATAATATTTTGGAATTCGGGCGTCAAATTCGACCAAAATATAGTCACAAATGTTGAGTTCATTCTCGGGTTTCAGTCTACAGTCACCTGCGTTTGATACTTCTAAATCAAAGTCCTCATCATCTTCTTCCACATATGGCCCAACTGACTTATCCGAATCTGCGACGTTGAACGTATCTGAATCACTTGAATCGTCTAGTTCAGTTAATTTATTAATTCTCTTTTGGATTTTGTTGGTTTTATTCGCCTTATAGCTTTTTTTGTCTTCTTGTTTACGCTTTAGTTCAGTGATTCTGTTCTTCTCAGGTGTCTCAGTAGTTAGTTAGTTAGTTAGTTGACTTTTATTTTCAATAAATGTTTTACAATGTAACGATTAACCTAAGTCTTTAATGGTTTGGCCTGTGGCCGTCTACCAGGTTGACAAAATACATACTTAAGTTTTACATTAAAAATCTCCATCTATGATACACTTTCTATAACAAAGTGCTGCTACTGAGTAATCATATAAGACTTTCCATCCTTTTCTCCATTTAAAATGCTCATTACTTCATCTTCGTCTAAATCATGTTTTCCGAACATTGATAGTCGAAATTCTTTTAAAATCGGACAAACACCAAGAAAATGTAAGATGTCTTCTCTCTTCTTCATGTTGCAGAGGTCACAAAGTGTTGGTAAATCTGTTCTATGGGGTATAAAGTTTAGTTGAACGAGTTCCCCTCTCAGTTTGAAAATAGTACTTATTTTGTCAACTGCGTGACTATCTAGGAAGTGTGTTTTTTCATTTAGAAAATGGTTTAGTTTGCTGTAATAGTTCCTAAACAGTAACGATTCAGCTTGTTCGACATATTGGTCATAGGTATGTCTGCCAAAATTCTCCAAAACCAAGTTAAATTTTTCTCTTAAAAGATGAGGATGCTCGTTCACTTCAATAGACAGATTTAATCCGCATTCGGAAGCTGTTTTCTTCCATTCTTCGCAAATGCCTCTGTTTGTTCTAATTATGCTTCTTAAAACTACGTTTTGTATTCTGCATTCATTCATTTCTAGTATTTTTAAGATATAGTTGAAGTGCATTTTGAGCGTGTACAAGAGCAAAGGAGGAGTTCCCGTTTCAAGATGTAGCATATAGTTCGGGGTATTTTTTGGTAATCGGAAAATCTTCGTCAAAAAGTAGCGAAGGAATTTTTCCACAGCATCGTAGCCTTTATAACCTCATACAAGCATTATCGACGCCGCGGTTGAGCGGAATAAAGTTTGTTTTGCACTTTGCGATACATATTTATTTTTGAAGCAACGTTCCCAAATCGAACAGATAGCTCTTTTAGCAACAGCTAATTTTTCCTCAAAGTGTGGTTTGAAATTTAAGGAGGACGATATTAGGATACCTAGGTATCTGTATCTGGATACTACCTCAATCTCTTCCCCATCTAACTTCCACTTTTCCAAATATGAAAAGCGTCCTCCTGCATTTCTGAACATCATCATTTTTGATTTATCAAGATTTACAGTGAGATTCCAACTTTTACAGAGAGCATTAAGCCTATTTATAATTAACTGCATAACTAGGGTTGTGTCACCCAGAAAAACGATATCATCAGCATACATCAGCGCAGGAATTGATACACCGTTGAATCTTATTCCACCTTTGACATCATCTGTTATATCATTGATGTATAATATAAAAAGCAGAGCACTTAAAATACAGCCTTGTTTAACACCCATTGAAGTTTCGAACTCTTCAGAAATTAAGTTTCCATCCCATACATATGCAATATTATTGCAGTGTCTCTGTATAAATTCTTGATTTACCTTTATTTATTCGATTTATGTATTTCGGTGGAGGGATTGTTGGAACCGGTCTTATCTCATCAGGAGTAATTTGACTCTCTTTCTGATTAGGAGCTGACTTATTTTGACCTTCAGAGAGAGTTGATCTTATATATACCGAGCTTCGAAAAATTAGGCTATTAAACGGGAATATACCTGTGGCTTTAAATCCCTTTTCAATATTTTCAGGATAAAGTGCTCTTTGAAATGGAACTTTTGTCAGTCGAGCGATATCATAAATTGTTATTTGTTTTCCTGGGTTATTGATTTGAAACTCAATAAAAAATGTCTTGCAATAACTTTTAAAAGGGCGGAATATAGACACATCCAGTGGCTGCAGTTTATGAGAGCAATGGGGTGGAAAAGACAATAGCTCAATCCCATTTTCTCGGCAAAAATCAATACCCTCCAGCTCATAGTGCAACGAATGTTTATCCAAAAAAATAAGAATGGAGCTTTCTTTGCTGCAATTGGTAGAGCTCTGGATGTGCCTAAACACATGAATAAACAGTTTTCCGACTATCCAACAATTTTTGCTCAAAAGACCAATGCAGCTGCTTGGCCCGTCTTTAATGAACTTATCTTTAAATCGTATCCTCGGGAATACATACACTGGAGGAAGAGCCCATCCGGAGGCATTGCCAATTCCTACAACAGTTACAAGCGTTCCCCTTTCTGCCGAAGACACCTGACTAATCGATCTTTTTCCCTTTTCTTGGGTTGTGTACTTGGAGTAGTAAACTTCAGTGAACTGGGAATCACAGGGCTCATTATATGAATTTAGTTTCTTCAACCTCGAAATAAGTGTTCTCCGTTTTAGGCCATATTTCCGAGCAGCCGACGTGGGAGTTTCGATTTTATTTCTAATTTCTTCAAGAGCCTTCGTAACTATTGTTTCGTCGATATCACATCTATTTGTAGTGTTCTTATAAGAACGAACCATTCTGTAAATTTTTTATAATTTCCAATTTCAGTTTTAAATTTAAACTTAATAAATCCAACATGGGGCACTTTCTACTTTTGCCGAAACTGCCTTATCATTTGCTCTAGTAATCGTTATTGTTTTTCGCAAAACTTTCAAAAAATTCAATTAAAAGTTATAAACAACGTAAATATATTGTAAACCGAAACGTTTGACACTCACAACCAAAGAATTCCCATAAGAAACAATTAAATATCACTTACCACGTGTACAGGAAAAATTGTAAAAAATCACTGAACGAGTTAAAAACCGGTCTAACCACCACAACTGCTGAAGAAGAACTGTCATAGTTCATGTACGATCTGAGAGAACAGTGCGGCATGAGTTGCCATCAAATATTTTATTTAAAAATTAACCGCCTTTCTATAATAGCGAAAGTCGAAAGTGCCCCATCGTCTAAACTACCCCATCCTACCCTACTCGCCATTCAAAAAGATTTCGGTTAGCGTACTGCAAGGATGCGGTCTTGGCCAGTTTCTGTATTTTCTTTATACCCGTGATACCCTGTAGCAAGAAGGAAGCGGCTTGACATTAAGTAAGATTCCCGCTATAAGTAGAAACGCAGGAAATGCCGGAGTTCTTCTTGCATTAATGAACCTGATAACATGTATGCTCCGCAACAAGAACATTAATGCAACAATAGGTAACACGGTATTGAGAGTCACCACCTCAAGGGGTACCCCTCTAGTTGGCGTTATATCACCTTTTCTGTGGACCATAATGGTTAACTAAATACTTCTGAGTCTTGGCCAACACCAACCCCCTCCTTACGATTAGTGAAATTGTAAAGAATCCTTGGAGAATGGGCCAAGCTCTATGGGCTGGGAATCAACCCGAAAAAAAAGAGCTTGTTCTATTCACACATAAAATGATAATGGCACAATTTGACCTTCCTTCCTTAGATGGGACTGTCCGATGGTACTCGTATTAAACACCTAGGTAGTGGATAGTGAACTGAGATGGAAAATCAATGTCAAAGAACGTGTGAAGAAAGCTACAATTGGCTCTTACGCTAGCAGCCGTATATTTGGGAGAAAATTGGAACCTAACTCCATGACTATCCTTTGGATGTACACTGCTATCGTCACACCCATCTTAACCTACGGTGGCTTAGTATGGTGGCAACCCACAAATAAAAGTAGCAACCTTAGCTTAATAACACAAGTAATGAGGATTGCATGTATAGGCGTGACTCATGCTATGACAACGACGTCAACCGCCCGGCGGGACTAGGAAACATACATATAGTACTTGGTCTCTTGCACTTAGATCTATACATGAAAGAATCGAGAGCGAAAAGCGCTTTAACGCTTAATGGGTGGCAATCAAACCCGAAATTCTACGTCTCAATCCCTACAAATGAACTGGATTTATGGATATATATAGTCCATACATGTAATATCTTATAACGACTTTGAAACATCTTTCGTCTGCATTTTAACAAGCAGGGAAGAATGCAAGAGAAACCAAATGGCATAAGAGTCGATAACCATTTTCTCAAAGATGGAGATGGGAATCAGCGCCGGGATTAGCTCCGATCAATGGAACTTACTATGCTCTCATCACCTGCTACAGTATCTTCCTGGCTGAGATATTGACTGTAGCAGAAGTAGCCAGACTTGGGGCAATAAAAACAATGTCCCAAGAGGATATTACCATATTTATTGGTAGCTAGGGCCATCGCTGTAGTCGAGATCAAATCGAGTCTTGTAAACTGCTGTTGTGAAGAGCTTAAGTCTATTTTCAGCATAAGGTTGCGCTATGCTGAGCCGCTGGCCACAATGGGGTGGGGGGCAATGAGCCTGCAGACGAGCTAACTCGACAAAGATCTTCCCTAAAAAGGGAACTAGCAGATCAAAGTACCAAACCTCCACTCTGCTACAGAATACAAGTCGAGCGAACGATACAAATAAAAGCCAATGAAAGGTGGTAAAATTTTCCAATCTGCGATACGTCAAGACAATTATGGCCGGAACTCAGCAAATCAAGAAAAGCAGACCTAAACTGAATCTGTGCTTGTTGGTATGATACCCTCCGGTATGATACCCTCCACGGTATGATACCTTCCACTTTTTATGCCACTCTCCCAGCCTCAGTAATTTGACGCAAAGAACTTTAAGAAGCTATTACTTCCACGGCCGGGGATCATAATGGCTCCCGATACCTCATCAACCTGCTAACCTAACGTAACCTAGCCTAACCGCTTTGCTTCGTTTAAGTTGGCGTCCATTGGACTATGGTTCGGATATTTTCGGTGTGAAAGGAATTTCAAGACTGAATTAGGTAAACAACTGCGCCATGTTAAGAATGATATGACAAACATCCCATAAAAACAGAAGGCCTCACCTTATCGACAGATCTCGCATCAAGGCTGACGAAACAGGATACTTCCCAGCCGGAAATTACGCTGGACTGTCTCTTTTTTTATAATCACGATGCAGGCGAAGAAAAACTAGGAAAGCGAAATGCTGATGTACGAGTACGAGCACGTTGGTTTTGAATGTTTGCAGGTTATAGTGATTAGGAAATAAACAGCTCGTTTACATAAAGGAAAGTCGATAAGCAATCATTGCGAGTCGTGTCTTACGGTCGTTGAAGGTATGAAGGGACTTATTGAAGGGCTACAATTGACTAGGTAATTTTGACGTCATCTATGAGCTTTATTCCACGATTTTGAATCCCATCTAGCAAGTAAACTTTGTGACCTTTCTAACGTAGGTTCTTACTGACATACCACCTTGATCAAAAAGTTCCCGCACTACACCACAGTGTGGCGCTCCCGTTGTTCCGATTTGAGTTCTGTTTTTTGGTAAATCTATTGTTGACATTTCCTCTAAATCTTAGCGTCATAGCTTGACATTTGCAAAAGTTACGTAGCCAAGAGTACATCTAAATTTGTGTGTGTTGGCGATTTTTTACAATTTTAGAAATGGATTTCAATTTGCAACAACGAACTTGTATTAAATTTTGCGTAAAAAACGGATTTAATGGTGCGCGAACGTTGGAAATGTTGGAAAAGTGTTTCGGCAACGATTCTCTAAAGAAAACGGTCGTTTACCAGTTTCACGAGCGGTTCAAAAGTGGTCGTGAGTCAATCGAAGATGATGAACGCAGTGGCAGACCATCGACATCGAAAACCGACGAAAATATTGATGAGGTAAAAGAAATGTTGGTCAATAACCGCAAATTAACCATCAGAGAGATAGCGGAGGAATTGAATATTGCCTATGGATCCGTCAAAGACATTTTGGTTAATAATTTGGGTTTCCGTCGTGTAGCAGAAAAGTTGGTGCCAAAAGACCTCAATTTCACGCAAAAAAGAAACCGTGTTGACCTCGCAAAAGAGATGATTTGCGAGGCTGAGTCCGATCAAAAGGATCATTACTGGACACGAGACGTGGGTTTATGAGTACGACACGCAATCCATACATCAGGCAAGTGAATGGCGTTCACCGAATGAGCCGAAACCAAAAAAACCACGTCGTTTTCAGTCAAAAAAGAAGCCAACGCTCACGGTTTTCATGGATTACAACGGTGTAGTGCATCATGAATTTTTGGTAAAAGGCCAGGCAATAAACAAAGAGTATTACTAGTATTTGGGCGTTATGAGACATTTGCGTGAAGTAATTCGCCGAAAGAGACCAGAATTGTGGACACAAAACTCGTGGATTTTGCACCATGATAACGCACCGTCGCACAGTGCCATCATTATTCGTAATTCTTTGACGAAAAATGCAACAAATACCATCCAACTGCCACTGAATCCACCTGATTTGGCTCCCTGTGACTTCTTTCTGTTCAATTGAGTTAAAAAACCACTACGGGGAATGCGTTTCTGCAGCCGAAAGGAAGTAATGGAAAAATCGCAGGAAGCATTGCTGGGCATACCGAAAACCGAATATAAAAAATGTTTAGAGGATTGGATCAAGCGTTGGCATAATTGTGTTGCAATCGATGGGTATTACTCTGAAGGGCACAATATAGATTTAGATGGAAAAACTTGTTTTCCATAAGCGAGTTATACGGCTTAGGAGTAAACCATGGTATTTCAGAATACGCCCGAAAGTGGGCTTGAGGGTAAACTGATGAGACGGGTGTTACGCTTAAAGGTTTGAAGGGGAGGAATGCTACAGGTGATTTTTATATTATAGCGATAGAACAAGGTGTGATAGGGGACATTTCCGCTCCATGTTCCCGGTTTTCAATTATCTGGGTGATATTAACGTCATCTATGAGTCTTATCGCACTATTTTGAATGCTATCAAGCAGGTGCAGAGAGGTTTTAGGAGTACTTGATTAGATGTGAGCATTGTACTCCAATTTTGGGCGGACGAATGCCTTATATATTGAGGCCAGACCAGAGGGGGTAAAATATTTTTTACATCGCTTGAGGAGACCTAGATATTTCGCAGCATTTTTGACGACACCGAATATGTGGTCATCCCAACGAAAGTTGCCATTGACACACATACCGAGAATGGAAAGTGCCTTTCGTGGATAATGGCTGGGTATTTAATTTTCGCTTTAACGGCAGCAGACTGCATTGTGTTTTGGAGGCATCAAATTCCACTCGGTTGATAGTTCCTCAATTGTTTATGCGGTTAATATCAGAATTTAATGAGCTTAACATACGCTGCCGTTCTCGTTCTACAGCCGAAGAGCAGCGGCGTGAGTCCGGGAACGAATATGACAAGCAGAGAGTACTGTCATCAGCAAAGGAATATATTGGATTAGAAGTGGCAGACAAGAGATGATTAATGAAAATTAAAAAGAGTGTCGGAGACAGAACGGAGCGGTGGGGCACATCAGCATTTTTTTTGTGAATATCAGACTTGAAACCACCCAAGACAACTTGAATTGAACGTTCCGAAAGATAATTTCTAATCCATTGAAGAGGAAGAGTTATCGATCCCAAAAGCACGCACTTTCGACAAAAGACCCTGATGCTAAACTCTGCCTTAGCAATATCAAGTGCAACTATCTTGCTCTCGCCATGTTGATTTACGCTTTGGTTCCACTTTTCGGTGAGACATGCGATCAAATCACCAGTGGACCTGGTGCTACGAAAACCATATTGCCGGTCAGCGTTTCGAGATATTTCATGAGCTGATGGCTTACCAGCGTTCCCATGACTTTGGAAAGAAGGGACGTACATAAGTGCAATGGGTCTGTAGGAGAAGAGAGATTCGACTTTTTTAGGCTCGGAAAGAGTCCTAAAGAGTAGGATCGATCGAAAAGCTAGCGCAGTGGTTTTGTCAGCGTGGAAGCACACATTTTCTGAAGAATATTAGATATACCATCTGGACCAATGGATTTGTGAATGTTAAGATCTTTGAGTACTCTTGCTAGTACATGAGTGCGAAAGTGGATTCGACCAATTGAAGATTCGACGCACTTAAGTGCAGGCGGAGACAAAGCACAATCTGGAAGTGTTGAACTGGCTGCAAAGTGTGCAGCAAACAGATTGCCCTTGCCCAAAGAGCTGACAGCTGGAATGTCATTGTAAATAAGCGTTGAGATGGAGGATGAGGCAGAATTTGTAATGTTTTCGACGAACGACCAAAAATTGTTACTGTCTTTGAGACATTGTAGTATTTTTTGCCTCAGCTTTTGGTGGTATTGAAATTTTACACGCTTAAGAAAGACGTTGGAGACATTCCTAACTCGTTTGAACTTTTTTCGGTTTTCCTCTGCCAGGTTGGCTAAGTTGTTGGTTAGGTTAAGTTCCACTCAGTTGATGGCTTCTAATTAGTTATACTGTTTTTATCGAATTTAATTCTTTCCGGTCGTACGTCTGCTTTCAGCCTCCACAGCAAACAACCATACTGATCGTGTATTATATTAAGTCGACAACCTTCGGAGATATGTAGAATTCGAAATGATATTTTAGAAATTGTGTTTAAGGGTATTACTTTCAGATGGTTAAAAGAAAGCTATCGAAAGAAGTGTACCGTGAAATTAAAAGTAGCGATGACGAATTTTATTATTTGACTGTTGGACACTGACTTTGATTTAAAAAGTGATAATGGTTGCTTTGAAAATATTTATAACAGTGTTTCTGATAGTTACATAGTTCCAGTGAAGCGACGAGTGATGCAATTGGAAATTTCCAGCGATAGTGAAGTAGAAAAAAATCTTGAAATACGCCAAAAATAAAATAGAGAACCAGTGCTTATTTGAACGATCAACTTGGAATAATTGGGTCGATGTGACGAAAGAAGAGTTAACAGCTTTTTTTGGGCGTTTAAAGGTTTAAAATGGATACTATACCGGTTCCTAATAGGAAATGTTTTTGGACTAGGGAGCATACATACTATTTTTTAGAGATACAATTCGAAGGAAAAGATTTTTTCAAATATTTTGAATGTTACATGTGAATGAACATGTTAAATTACAAGCTAAACTCAGCACACAGCTCACAAAGTTTTGGGAAATCGAAGAACACGAAACACAAGAGAACGAAAACTGCAAGAAGCAATTCTTAACTACTACACGAAGAACGTCAGATGGACGTTATGTAGTGACACTACCATTCAAGGAAGGAAGTAAACCTGGATTAGAGACCTCGAAATCAGGGGCCTTTCGTAGGTTTCTTCACACGGAAAGGCGTTTCCAGCAGAATCCCACGCCATATACAGAATACTCCAACTGCATCAAGGAATACCTCGACCTCGGACATATGACTGAAGTTGATGAAACGGCAAACGACGTTCTGAATACTCCATTTCCGTATTTCTGCCTCAACATGCAGTATTCTAAGAATCAAATTCCACGACCAAATTGCGGGTTATCTTTAATGCAGCTGCCAAAACCGCCTAAAATTCAAAACAACATTGTCGACATCATATTACGATGGAGAGTACACAAATTTACCTTTAAGGCCGATGTTGAAAAAATGTATGGGCAGGTGAGAGTAACAGCTAGTGACTCATATTATCAACACGTGCATTGGTGTAATAACCGACAAGAGCCAAATAAAACGTACCGCCTCCAAGCCATCACTTTCGGAAACACTAGCTCTACATACCTCGCGATTCGGACGATGAATGAACTTGCATCTGATGAAGAATCTAGCTATCTACTTGGTGCAAAGATGATGAAGGATGGTAAATGGTACGTCGATGATCTCATCACCAGAGCTGATACTATTGAAGAAGCCCTTATACGGCGTGAACAAGAACGGGGCTTACTATCATCAGGCGGTTCTCATCTGAGAAAATGGATGAGCAACTATGAAGAAATATTAAAATGCATACCAGCAACTGAAAGGGAAGCAAATTTTTTAATACCTTTAGGCGCCTCTGATCATGTTAAGGCATTAGGTATCAAATGGTATCCTTTCGAAGACATCTTCTCTTTTCAGTGTTGTAGCTCCAATCCATCAGATCAAACAAAAAGGTCAATTTTGTCGACAATTGCCAAACCTTTCGACCCCCTTGGCTGGATCTCTCCGTGTATAATTCGTGCCAAGATGATTATGCAACACTTGTGGAAGCATGGGCTAGAATGGAGCGATTCAGTGGCTGAAGAACTACTCAAATCCTGGAACACATTTCGTCAGGAAATTGCGTGTATCAACCATATCCGAATTCCTCGATGGACGCAGAAATCCTTGGCTTCAGCGATGCCTCACAAGGTGCATACTATGCGGCAATATATTTTCGTGTACTAGATCAACAAGGTAAGATCCATATGAACCTACTGATATCAAAGACCAGGGTTGCTCCATTAAAGACCATCTCACTTCAACGTTTGGAACTATGCGGAACTTGCAACTCTTCTGCAATACACTTCTAGGGTTCTTGGGTTGAATGAAGCTAAAGAGTATGCATGGACGGATTCAACGATAACCTTGGCTTGGATAGCAGCTCAGCCATCAAAATGGAAAGCATTTGTAAGCAACAGAGTAGCACAAATATAGCGGCTTACACAACATGACATGATCGACAATTGGCTGCGCTTCAAAACTCACGTCGAGTATGCTAGCAAGAAAGCATCGCTGATGCAGGCGGCACTCTCCCGAATGCTACCGTACATAGGCGGAGCTGGATACGCCCGAAGGATCTTGCTGACATCCTCGCGGATGAGATGAAGAGGGTGTATCGTAGGCGACTCTCGAAGCGGCAAAAGGCAAAGAGGGTTAAGGAAGAAGAAAAGGCAGCATCCGCAGTGCTGGGCAAACTAGGTGGGACCGCTCTACTAGCTCTTTCCCATCATAGAAACATGGACAAAAAGACCATGGGTGAACTGTAACTACCACATCACACAGTTCCTCCCTGAACACGGCGGCTACCGGAAATACCTCCATAGATTTGGACACGATAGTTCGCCCCAGTATATAGAATGTCAAAATGAGGAAGAGGATGCGTTGCATTCGGTGTTCTACTGCAGACGCTTTTCAAAAGAAAGAGTAAATCTGCCAAGTCCAGAAAACCTCATAAGTCACATGACGCAGTCAGATTACAAGTGGATGGAGATCTACTCATTTATAGTGCGCGTGCAGTACGCGCTGCGAAGAGCAGAAGCACAAAGAACAGCTCAAGAGGCGGCCTCGGAGAATAGAGCATAATTGCTAACTAGCCCCGCGAAGTAATACCTAACGGCAATCCTGCGGGGAGAGTGGTTGAAGGACGTAGTGCTGTGGATTAATAAGTAGGCGCACTCCTGGCATCGAATATTCGAGTGCGAATCGTGCATGTTGGTGGCATGGGCTACCGCATCTTTAGAAGATTACCACATCCATTGGCGCTATCAAAAAAAAAATAAACACAACATGACATCTAGTACTACTCGTATATCCCGACACAAGCTAATCCAGCTGACCTTTTGTCTCGGGGAGTCTCACCATCGCGATGGTGCTGATTGGATCACAACTCTGGTAGAACGGATCAGAATTTCTTCACGACAGTTGGAAGTTTGAATATTCGCCTCAGCCACTAAGAGCAGAAACAGGAGAAGAAAGACGATCTGTCCAAATACATTGTGTCACAAAGCAAGACAATCTTCTTATCTAAATATTCAAAGTTACTTACGTTAGTTAAGGTGGTTTCCTACATTTTTAGATTTATTAAAAATGCTTAAGAGCAAACGGGTCTGACATTTCCCCGTCTGAAACAGAATTGACTATTTCTGTTATTCTAAAAATCGTACAGCAAACAATGTTTTCAACAGAGATCACAGCGATTCAAAATGGGTTACCAACAAAAGCACTTAAGTCCCTGAATCCGTTTCTTGATCCCGTAGGTATTCTTAGAGTTGGGGGTAGGTTGCAGAATTCAAATCTCTCATGCCAGCAGCAACATCCTGAATCTGTTGTTAAATTTAAGGGCAAAATTAGTTTCTTAATTTACAATTCTAATAAGCCCACTAAATGGAGAACCCGTATTTCTGGATACGTAAATATATGCTGTGCTTCCCTACTACAGAAGCGTTAGTACAGCATGTCTCGTACGTCCGAATCTCGCTGTAAGTTCAAAGATTGTTTTACAACTACATGAAAAGTTATTGAACGCAAATCCTGAGGCAAACAAATATCATATCCTTACAGATGGATATTTTACAAGATTACCATAAGCGCAGGAGCTTTTAAAACCAAGGTGCTATTGAACTGATGCCAGAACCTGGGTTTTTGGCAAACAGCTCCTTTTCGGTTCTCCATATCACTAACTTGATCTAATAGCTTAAATTTAACAACTGCTGGACGAGATGCTTCTTTACGTCGACCGAGAAAACTATGAACTTCGAATTGGTTCAGCGAAATTTTCACCATTGTTGTAGTGAATTTTATCAATTGTAGTTGGTTATTGAAGCGTTTATCCTTCCAATTCTTTTTATGGTGAAGCCCTTATTTTCATTCATTCAGATCAGATTCAGATCCAGTTTTGGCCAGATCTGTTTGATCGCTAGATACGAGTATGTTGGTCCAAAAGTCCACCTAAGGTCTGTTCTTTTATTTGCATCCAGCTTTAATGTTAGTTTGCACGCAGCGATTGGTATATCTATGCTACCCTTTTCCGGTAGAATAGGTAGAGTGGTTCCAATTTTGGCGAATTCATCGGCTCTACAGTTCCCTGGAATGTCTCTGTGGCACGGAACCCAACAAAGATGAAGGTTGAACTGCTCTGCCATCTCCATAAGAGATGATCGGCATTCAAGGGCGGTTTTAGAACTTAGTGAGACCGAGTCCAGGGACTTGATAGCGACCTGACTGTGCGAAAAGATGCGGATATCATTTGCAGATATCACATTTTTCATCAGCCTAGAGCACGCTACAGTGATTTGGAAGACGGAAAGAGAGGCTTAGATTTTGCTTATCTGAGAAAACACCGCTACTAACTCCGCTATCGGTTTTACATCCATCTGTGTAAAAGTGGATTCACTTGTACGCCATGAAAGCATCTTCCTTCCAGAAGGATCTCTGTGAGGATTCCTAATGTATGTTAGCGTGGCCAAATGAATTATTTGTCCACTATGTAGTCGCTTTGCAGTCGCAGCTACTTGCCTGTTGAAGACATCGAAGGGTGTCAAGTGAAACAGAAGAGTAGAACGTAGGGCTCCGCTTATGCATAGACACGTTGTTTTTTGGACTCTGCTTAGTTTGCTGCAGTCGACTGCATTATCTAAGACCATTCACCAGACAGCAACCCCGTAGGTGAGCATCGGTTATATGACCGAGTGGTATAGCCAGTGGATTATGCGAGGTTGAAGGCTCCATTTGTTCCCAATGGGTTTTTTGCAAAAGAGCATAAAGCTACTATAGCTTTCTTGACTCTTTCTTGAATGTAAGGTTTCCAGTTTGGTTTCCTCTCAAAAATGAAACCCAAATATTTTGCTGTATTGGAAAAGACTAAACCGTTTATTGAGGGAGGATCTATAATTGGAATTTTATATTTCCTGGAAAAGAGGACAAAATCTGTTGATTTGGAGTAAATCCACAGCAATCTGTCCAACGGGTTAATCTGTTGAGATTTATCTGAAGGAGTTCTTTAATGGTATTAGGATGCTTACTTGAAACGGCTATAGCAACGTCATCCGCATAGGCAATCACCCTGCTTCCACCCGTTTCCAGGTATATCAGCAGTTCATTAACCACTAACTTGCAGAGAAGAGGAGAAAGGACACCGCCTTACGTCGTACCTCTGCTGACACACCCAGCTTGGAGTTGATTATCCTGCTATTTAGCGTAAGACTGATCAACTCCCCAAGTGAGTCCTCTACCTGCAGAGTTGACGTTGTCAAAGGCACCTTCTATGTCCAGGAAGGCAACCATTGTGTATTTTCTGTATTGTAGGGATCGTTCGATGTGCCTAGTCAGTCAGTGCAGAGCAGTTTCCACCGACTTTCCTTCTGGTAGGCATGTTGAGCCGTTGACAAAAGTCTTGCATCAATTTTAACTCGTATATAGATATCAATCAGTCGCTCTAGCGTTTTCTGAAGGAAAGATGATAGACTTATAGGTCTGAGGTCTATTGGGACAACATAAGAGCATTTTTCGGCTTTCGGAATGGAAACTACATTGACTTCTCTCCATGACAGTGGAATGTGGATCAGATCTACACAGCTCCTAATGATATTCTTTAACGTAGGCAGGGTCTGTTCGGACCAGCAGATTTGAATGGTTTGAAGCTATGCAGCGTCCAAAGCAGTTTGTCTCTTGTAATTAGACCATGAATTTTAGTCACGGTTGCAGTAGTCCTGTTTGGGTTGCTACTGGCCGGGAATAGGGAGCTACCCCGGAAAGTGAGTGTCCAGTAACAGCTTGAGTAATTCATCACTTGAGGTTGTCCAAGAGCCATTGGTTTTTTTCAAACAACTAGGCATCATAGGATTTGTCTTAACCGCGATGTCTCAAAGGTTTCTGTAATTTTGTCACAGAATGATCTCCAGGACTGTCGCTTTACCTTCCACAGTTCTTTTCTATATATTTTGAGGGATTTTTTGTATGAATCTCAGTCAGTCACTTTTCTTGTGCTTTTTGCTAAGTTGAAAAGTTTTCTGCAAATGTTTCTAAGCGGTCCCAGTGCTGATGTCTACCATCCACTAGAGCGGCATTTTCTTGCCTCTAAGTGGAATAAGAGGGCAGGAAGTAGCCATAGCCTGATTGAGTGCCAGGGTGAATTCCTTGACTTTCATGTCAAGCTCGTTGGTGTCACTCCGGGGGCTTGAGAGTTCAGAGGATAGCGTTTCTGACAGTATTTCTCTGTATTTTGGGCAATAAGTTTTCAGATAATTCCGGAATGCTGGGCTAATTGGAGAAGATTTTTAATTGAGACCAAGATCAACCCCGGATCGTAGCGACATCTCAGTAAGTAAGTCAGCACTGTCGCTTCGATTTGCTGCCTATTCCACTGGTTAGGCTAATCGCGCCTTCCACAACTCTGAACTTCCTTTTTGTGCTGGATATTGCATTGAAACAATGGAATGGAATCTTGAATCAAGCTGCTAATACTTTATGACCGTTTGCCTGGGTATTAGGCGCTTTTCAAGTCAGAAATAGTCTCTCATCGGACTGGTGATTCAATGTAAGGACAACTTTTTAGTTTTTCGGTACCAAATAATTCTACAGTATAATCTCGCTCAACCTTAAAAGATCCATCTTGCACGGCTTGAATTTTCACTTCTTTTTGAGGATTTTGGGACCTGATCAATACTAATAGGAAATTGGTCCTGTTTTCCAGACCTTACCAATTTTGTAATTTCCGAAGGGGATGCGTGAAATAAGACTTGTCAGCTGCAGAGGCATTCTATCTCTCTTTTAGAAAACCCGTATCAATCGTTTATATTGATTCTGGGAGACTTAATACTAATCGTTTGCCATTATTGACCAAAGTGGAATTAGTTAATTTTTAAATGCCAAAAGCCAAAGATTATTATTCCCAAAGCGTCAAAGTAGTAAGCATCCAAAGTAAACACATAAATCAGTGCACAAGTTCCCAGTATCCCCTGAGTAAAAAACAAAATCAAGTCTTCAATCGGATTACCATTTTCAAAGTGACATAACTGCTTCAGCGCATTCGATAATTGATCCAACACAGTAGTCGAAGATCATGACCACTGGCCTACACATGTTGCCTGCACCCGTCACCTTAACTGCTCTCATAATATTCTAAATGCCTACATCATTGCCCAGCATGTCGCTCCGGAATCTTCTCCAGAAACTCTTAATATAGATTGACGAGATTATGCAATACAACGATGCGCGCCTCTAAAGTGCCACATACTTTACGCTTAAGACATTTTGAATTAATTTCTCGCACCTACGGATAGCCCCGTCAGACTCCCATGTGGAATCATGGCCGGAATCTGCGCTAAACTGGAAATCTTACTCTTCCAATCGGGAAGACTGAGCCATGCTGTTTTCAGTTCAGTCGCCGTCAACTGTTGTGTGTTAGTGTAACCGCCCCATTAAATTAAAATGTCACTTTAATTGCCTGGAGATGAGTGGCTGCAAGCAGCGCGACACGCAGCTGGGGGATGCACCATTGGATTATTGAGTGAGTGAAAATTTTGCCAACGTCAGCCGGATATTGAGAGCCATTTAGATGCTTACACGCAGATAGTCTTTAGCCTTAGTTGCCACGAAATTATGATGTCCGATCGGAATCTCAGCCGGCAATGGCGTTGATGATAATCAATTCAGTGTGAAGTTGGTTTTGCTTCTACGGAACTTCTACTGATGCTGCTGCTAAGGCTGACGCTGACGCTGACGCTGATGGATTTCACCACCGACCATCGATAAATGACAGACGCGCGCGATTGTTGTTATGCCGCCGGGTACTACAAGTGCTGGACATGCTCGACGCTGACACCGCCACACCGTGATCAGTGATATCAGTGGTCATCGTCAGATGCGAATTGCGTTGCGTGACAGATCGGCTACACGGGATCAATGGGTAATTAAGCGCTGCAAATGTCATGTATTTTCAGCGATTTAATTTATATGCGGGGCTGAAGATGAGGCTACTGCGATGGCTATTTGCGAATTCATTTAGCTGGAGCTTTTGTCTGGTGGAGGAGAAACGATCGGTGTCGTGGGATGTACGAGTAAGTGGTGGATTTGAGAAGAGATCGGGACAAAAGGCAACTGGTGGAACCGGAATTCCAATAAACTTGTATACCTTCACATATGTTACGTACGATCAAAGCTAATTATTACGAGTTAGAAGTTCTAGTTTGTTCACTGTTTGTTTTTTTTTTTTTTTACAGAAAAAGGAAAGGAGCCGTGAGTCACGACATGACTTTATTTGAATGACAGGTTCAATCTAACTGGAATTTTTTAATAGGGCTCACTATGATTCAGCTTAGAGCAGTAACAAGAAAGATTATGCCTTGAACTGATTACGGGAACATTAAAGGCTTTCTTTAGGCCGCCGAAGGCAGTGGATCGTTAGTACACCGGCTTAGACTTTCGATATTCGATACTCATCACATAGTTCACGGACTCTGAATACATATATCTATGAAGAAAAAAACCTCCAAAAGATGTCCTTTTGTATGTTAACCTTTAAGATTGAATTGTACCAAATTATTTGATAAGATGAAGAGTCTCTGAAAGCACTCGTATATGACCTTGTATACAAGTCACTACTACACTTGTCTCTGAAAAGATTTTCTATCAATATGCCCCTTGGTCACTTCTAGTGGCTTTCCTTCATCGCGACAAGAAATTCGAACAAACCTCTCCATTCTTCGGGAGTCTGATACAGTTCTTTCCTTCTTTTACCTAAAAAGTTAAGATGTTCAGATCTGTAGTTATGGCCTCTCGTCGGACATATTTACTACCTCGTTTGGAATTCTGTGTCCTCGCTTCCGATTGAGCGACGTCTTCTCGGGCAATCCTCTCTTTGGCCTGCCATAGTGAGGGGGTTCTATAGCATGCCATGTCGTATTTTGTAATGGCGTTGCTTTGAAATTGTCTTTAGGTTCCAGACATTGGAACATTCCCAGAGATGGATGGTCGCTTGGGATATAGTTTGACATTAAAACTGCCAGGACAATGCGAAGATATTTATTTATGAATGTCTATAAACTTCACGCGACTATGAAGGTTCCTTTTCATGTATCGCATTTATACAGAGTTTTGGTATGATAAGGAAAGAGTCTTTTGCTCCTTCGATTCTGGTCCATGCTTCAAGTTTGAAGCTGCCATTAGCAAAAGTAATGCCTTCTAGGTAAGTCCAAATTATCGACGGCTTTGGATATATTTATGGCGTGCTTTATTCGAACTCAATCATAGCCCTTCCTCAGTACAGGTTTAGCAAGGAGAAGGAAAGCCGCTGAGGATAACCACCACTAACATTTGGCAGTATGCTGAGTCTTACAATTCAAATATAGTTTAACATTCGAACCTGCGCAATCAAGGTTGAGTGCATGTGCATAATCAAGGTTAAACACAATGCGGAACTCTAGCGGAGGAACTCCCAAGACGTAGTCATGTTAGGAGGTCATATGGTGTATTTTCGGCACTCAGCCAACTTGTCGAAATAGAGATGAAAAGCCTCAAACCCCCATAGATTACTACTGGCACATCCTCTGAAGCTTTGAGGCTATGCTGGTGGCTTAACTGGTCGACTTCGTAAACACTTTACAACCTCGGTTATGGATAGACTTGACGGCCCAGATAAATGGAAAACGAAAAGGACATATGTTCAGACCCTTAACATCCTACATACAGCCGAACAATAATTGGAAGCCTTAAATCGGATATCACTGTCATCCAGAAAGTGCGATAGGATGGGTTGGGAAAGAGAATGACAATAAACGGAAGGAGCGTATATTTGGCTGTGGTTTTGTCATCGGCGCAAGACTAAGGAAAGAACTTTTATTTGAGCCATTTTTTTCGGACTCCCATTTCCCACACCTTAACATCCAAAAAGGCCCTTGATTGACATTTGATAAAAAACCCGTTCGAAGGTTACGAGGAATCAACATCAGCTCAGACCATTCCTTTTTGTAACCAAGGTGCTGAGCCATTTCTGATCAAGTCTTCGAAAACCTTTGGAGAAGTGTCATTCTGTCGGTGTTAAAGTCAGAAGACCAGTCCCACCAGCAACATATTTATCGGGAGGTTTCAGAGCGAAATCTGGTGTGACGAAGAATGCTGACAGCTGCTTCAGAACTCTATGAGCAAAGGAGGGTCTACGATTCAAAATAAAAGTTTTACTTTTGCTTGTTGTAGTTGAAAAAGGACTCCTTAACGGCTCTAACAGCGTACCGAAATGGTAAACTATAACATGACAAATTTAAGAAATGGCATAACCAAAAAGATCAGGAGCAAAATTACTCCTATCAATCGCTGTTTCTTTAGACTAGACGGCAACTGAGAAATTATAATACGAGTAAGTCATTGATTCAATCTTGCTGTTTGGTGCGCGATCATGGGCTTTTTCTAGAGCGGACGAAAATGTTTTTTTGGTTCTGGTTGCATAAGCGGAATTCTGAGAATAGCAACGGGCTGACTGTGTAAATCGAGACTGATTCTAGGGCATGTTGACTGATTGAAAACTACCGCTCTCATCCGGAATGGCTTTAAATTTATTTCGGTGAAAATAGCGTGGTAACCGAAGGGCACACCATAAAAAATTGGAACACGAATGGCATCTCTTATCACCGCAAGAAAAGGAAGCATACTTCAAAAAGTTCGAACTGCATACGCTTCTGTAGAAGACTTTATTTTACGCCGTCATATGTGACATAGCTTTCACCATAAGAGATAATTTTGACAGGACCACTTTTCTTATGCAGGGTTTCTCCATATGAACTTCCGATTCGAGTTGTCGAAAATCTTCTCGAAGTCGATAAAAACCATGTAGAACGGAGCTCTTATTCGGCTACTAGATGCATTGATGTTCCCCAAGGTATTAACGCGTCAGTATAGGGCGAGAGTCTTCGTGTTCGACAGTAAGAGTTGAATGAGGGCCTTAGGTGTTGTCTAGATTTTGCGTTAGACATTACGATAAGAAGAATGCATAGATGTGGACATATTATCAATGTTTTGGTAAACTTATCATCAATGCTCCATTGCATTTCTTAATACATGGGGATGTTCGGAAGGACTCAACTTCTCTGTCGATTTAATTGGTGTAGTGTAACAAAATTTTGCAGAGATGTCGCCAACAGCCCACAATTTTGTTCTGCTTGAGGATCTCGCGATTACAATCCTTGTTCGAAATGCTCATTTAAGTTCTAAGCGAAGCCATCAATCTACCTTCGCCTATCAGTAACCTTCGCCTATCAGTAACCTTCGCCTATCAGTAACCACCGTCTTTGCTTGTCATTCATTGTCTTAAGCTATGGCCCCCGGTAAAATCTTTGGTTACAGCAGAAATGGCTCTTCTCTTGCACCAGCTTGCTGTATCTTAAGCCCGTACAGGTCAAGTTTTAATGTGTTGATGTGAAGACGCTTGTTACATCTATCACGAGAGTTTCCTTCTTTTTTCTAGCATGTTACTGGCTTCCGAGCTCAGATGTGACTACTACTGAGGCTGCCATCGATGTGTTCTACACGTGCATAATAGCCATGTTGGAGTAGTAATTTTAAGAGTATATTCCGGTTGAAATGTCAATGTTCGGCGTTAGATTGGAGCCGATACTAAGTCGTCTTTCAGATCACAGGTACATCGCATTCAGAAACCACGGAAAACCAACTGGACACGGTTTAGGATTTAGAGAGGAGCTCGGAAAATCGAACAGCACCGCCCCTAACCTCAGGAACCTGAGCAGTACTCTCACCAAGTGTTTTGAACTGCCATGTTCTGCCAGAAAACAATATTGTAGATCGCCCGTTCCTTGATGGAACGAAGATTTGCAGCCACTACGTAAAGAAACCGGAACATTTCTAAACAGGGAACTTAATTAAGACTAACTTGGAGGAAGACTGGAGTCTTTACAGATTGGAGTAAAAGGAATGTAAGAAGCTAACCCGGCTTTTGAAGAGTGCCTCTTAAAAAGACTTTTACAAAGAGATCGAAACTGCCAGTGAAGGCAAAGGCTAGTCAAAGTCCCCAAAAGGGGGAAATAAACTAAAATAAAGTAAGGGTGGAATCACTCAGAAAATTTGATGGCACCTATACTGAGTCAAAAGAAGAATAAATCCTCCTGATACTTGTGGCTGACTTCCCAGCTAACCTAATCAGAACCAGCTCAAAACCAGCTCCTATTAACGAAGCTGAAAAACAAACCACGCCGTACCTGGTATATCTTATCGGTTGCTTCCATCAAGGCTTCAAGTCGCTTAGTAGCAACGGCATATACCCAGTTACGTTACAAAAAGGTATAGACCCGCTGCCTGAAGAAAATCTGTACCGCTAGTCTGGCACATACCGAAAATTGGAAAAGTGGACTATAAGCTCCCCAAGAGCTTTACACCTATAACGCTGACTTCGTTCATGTTGAAGAGCATGGAGAGAATGATCAAGCTCCGTGCGCGAAAAACTGCTTTCCAAATGCATCCTCTGCCTGAGATAAGGCCAATGATATCTTATGCGTCGGTTGTCTGGTGCAACAAGCTCTCACGACAATGCGTTATTGCTTACGTTCCAAAGAACGGTCTGACTCGGCTGCATGGCGGCCTTCGTTAGCACTCTCAAAGCGATCTTCCATTTAAAAAGAAGTGCTCCTTGGTATAAAATGCACTGGACTTTTATATGACCTTGGGCGCTGACTGTCTTATGACTCTGGTTTTATGGATGGCATCAGGACTCCTGCTGCGGAAAAAATATGAAATCGCCTTTCCCTGTACCCAAGACTAGTTTCAGCTAGAATCTGAGCCAGGAAAGCAATGTAGTCGGGTCTTCATGGATGACTCCGAAAGCTGTTTAGTATATGGCGCTGATTTCTGAAAGACGATAACCTTCGATTTCATTCCTCGTTAAGTAAACTTGCAAACTACACAATCCTGATGGCAACGAACTATAGTGTGAAGAACCGGTGGAGGAGGCCAAGGATTTGCATCGTTAGCGACAGTTAAGCTGTGCTTAGAGCCTCTTAAAACTTCCAAGCTGATTCGAGAATGCACCACTTCACTGAACGCAGTCGGAAAGCTAAATTCACTGAGTCTTGTCTACGTCCCAGATAAGCCTCAAGGGAGAGTTTTTCAGTAGCCGATCCTACATCTTCAGTCAGTGTTTCAATTGATAGTTGGTTTTCATACGATCATAACTGCAGATGGCATGACTTTCTAGGTTGCCGACAGATAAAACGAATGCTGCGCGAAGTCTCTAAAAGGTTAACGGCCTTTCAGTGGCCTTTCAGTGGCCTTTCAGTGGCCTTTCAGTGGCCTTTCAGTGGCCTTTCAGTGGCCTTTCAGTGGCCTTTCAGTGGCCTTTCAGTGGCCTTTCAGTGGCCTTTCAGTGGCCTTTCAGTGGCCTTTCAGTGGCCTTTCAGTGGCCTTTCAGTGGCCTTTCAGTGGCCTTTCAGCTGTCCCTAAGTAGGAAAGTCTGCAGGCTATTTACTGGCGGCACTACAGTTTTACTAGGCACAATCCTAATCAGAAGCTACCTGTGAAGTTTGCTATGAAAGTGATGACGACACCGCGGAGCACTGCCTTTGTGAATATTCGGCTTTTTTATCACTGAAGAGCTTATTCGTCTTTCTTCGAAATTGTTTCCATAATATACTGACCTCCCGAGCCGCTGGTGGACATCGCCGGACTCACGCATACCTCCAACTGTTGTATTAGTAACAGAGTTTTTTTTGTTAGTAAAAGGGATCTCACCATTCTTACTCCGTCAAGGCCTGGATGTTCACTTCGTACCGCATGAACTCTCCCTTAAGTTATGCGGACGAATCTGGCGTTCTAGAGGCTTTATTTTCGTCGGCAGAGAAATGCCTTCACGTTCCAGAATCCGACGCTTGACCGAAAACAATAGTCAAAGATAAAGATCATAAACAAATTATCCGTCCACATCATAAACGTTTTTGAGTACATCCTCATGCATCCGAAAACGCGTGAAGTAGGAGTTGTTGACAAAGATAGGCTGTGAAGTCTATCTTTTGTTCACTTTTCAGTTTTCTACGAGGCCTCTCCCCAGTATTCTTAGTCGTTGCTAATCCCATAAAATCATTAATCTGCATATACTCGTACAAGTCCGCTGACGCTTCTGCAGGAATAATCCGCACAAAGTTGTGTACAATAATATTGGGCCGTCCCAAACCTACTTCTTCTGTTGATGACATAATCTATTCAGCCTTATAATCGTCTGGTTGGAGTTCCTAAAAAATAATCAAAGTAAATCTCAGACGAGCTTCCTATCCATTGAATTCAGATACAGCTCACATACAGACGCCTCCATTCGATCGGTTTTCACCAATTGACTCCGAACACATACTCGTACTCGTAATATGAGTGAAATGCATCCCAGGTGTAGAAACTCGTACGCCACAAGTGCCATTTGAACTTTTGTTTCCTCACAACGTCAATATCCCGCAGTGAGCACAGCAATCCTCCGTCGAGGAGTAAAATTCAGTGCCAGCAAAATAATTCATAACACATCGGTCTTCATCACACGTATGGCGACGGATGGATATGTGAGGAGTCTTCCTTTTGCCCATAAGCTGTTTGCCATTCTGGAATTCAAGAAAGAACCGACCCTCGACTACATCACTGCTGGAGACGATGCTGCTGCTGCTGATGGTGATGGGGCTGTTGCGGCTGCTGTGGCTAGTGGAGCTGCTCCCATCGAAATGTCCCTTTCCCTTAGCAGAATGTTAAATGGTGGACATAAATCATTCACCGGTCGTTGCCAGTATGTCATACGTGCAAATAAAATGAAGAAAAGGAGAAGTTTAAGTCTGGGCGGAAACTCCTATGGTAGGTGCTTACAAATCTCTCCTGATGTCTTTAAGCAGTTACAGTCATGAGTTTTTCTGCTTTCGCAGCTGACATTGAAATCTGGAAATCACTTTGAAGGATAAAAAACTTAAGGAATCCGGACTTGAGGAGGACCAACATTTCTTGACTTGGTTTCGCTATGTGCTAGTTTCCTGGTTGTTTCTCTGGTTTTTCGTTGGCCATTCGTTTTTGAATGGAGACTTTCACCGATCTATTGCCGGTAAAAGTTGATTAAGGAAACTATCATTTTATTCAATCAACTCATGAGTGACCTTTACTGGGTTAATCGGTTATTATTTAGGTGTGTTGTGCTCTCAGTCAAATTTACTATTCGGGTAATAGAAAAATATGCTGAAAGCAGAGCTTTAGAAAATAAGAGTACTAGGTAAGTCCTGGTGAGGGCCCATAATGCAACGATCCAATTGTGTTGTCCATGCTTTGATAAAAAAAAACACTTGGAGAAACATCAAGGTGTTCGGCAACGCGCACAGTATTTAAGTCAGGATTAAGGGAAGTAGGAACATAAAGTAGTATTTATTATTACACCCTTCCCTAATAAATCAACCCAGCACTCTTAAATTAGAAGTGAAAGCTAACTCTTGAGCTTAAACCTTTTACTTGCATGCTCATTGCGAAATAACTCGAAGTCGCCCCGATCAGAGACTTAAGATCGAATGTCGATATTACCGATAAATTTGGAAAATTGCACTTATGCTCTGTGTTCGTGAGTTTTCTCAATTTTATCAACGTATGCACCGGCTGCATCCTTTATTTTATTTCTTGACGTCTGGCATCACAAATACAAGTACACAAACAAAGTATAGTTAATTGCAAAGCTTATTCTCTCGTGTTTAGATTGAACCTATGTAGACGAAGTTCCGGACTTGCAAATAAGTTTGTGCATGGACCTACTCGTAATATACTCATTACTGGTTGTCTTAGGTAATTCGGTCGATAAGCCTGTAACCTTATTCCATTCAAGCTTATACATATGTATATCGCCAGCTTAGTATCGTCAAAATTGGGTGAGCGGAAATTTCGTCCATCGTTATCCATGTTGAATAACGTTGGCTTGGTTTCAGGCTTTATAACCTTGTCACTGTTAAAACATTTTTTTCTGCTGTTGCATACCTCTATTGCCTCAGCCGATTGCTTCTACGCCCGTGGAGCTCACGAGCAGCTCTTGTAATTCTTTCCAGCGTCGCTCTATACATGTAAGCCTGCAGCTTGTGCAGCGTATGCAACGTTTTGTCATATTCATCATCAAACCAGCGATCTCTTTATGGGAGTCCGGTGAAACATGGCACATCCTAGGCGGCTTTTCGATGGCTTGTTGATATTGCTTCCATTGGTCTTGAACACTTAATGATAGCGGCAAAAGACTTTAAAGGACATGCAATTTGCAAACATAAAAACAATCATTTGCGATTGCAGTTTTTCTACGTCGAACTTTGTCATTGTATTAGTTTGGCTGAAGTCCGTTTTATTTATTTTTATTTTTTGTTTTTATAATTTGCACGCGCTCAAGGGATTAAGTACCCTTAAAATGTTTGCACACAGCGCGGGCGAAGGAAAATCAGGGACGATGGAAAGAGAGGTACCGGTTAACGTTGGTTTTAAATGTTTGAAGGTTATAATGACTAGGAAATAAAGAGCTAGGCAGGACATTCCATAGGCGAGTTGTACGGTTTAGGAACGAATCACGATATTTTAGAGTACGTCCGAAAGTGGGCTTGAGGGTATACTTAAGAGCATTCATAGCGAGATGGGTGTTACGGTTAAAAGTTTGAAGGGGCGGAGTGCTACTGGCGATTTGGTGGAAATAGCGATAAAACAGAGTGAGACACGAGACATTACGTCGGTGTCCGAGGGTGTCCATTGTTTGAATGATGTTAGTATCACCTATTAGTTTTATCGCACGGTTTTGAATCCTATCTAGCAGGTGCAGAGATGCTTTGGCCGCAGCTGACCAGATGTGGGCATTGTACTCCAATTTCGGGTGGATAAATGCCTTATATGGTATATCGTGGCCAGATCAGGGGGGGTAAAATATTTCTTACATCGCTTGACGAATCCTAGACATTTCGCAGCATTTTTAAAGTTGTCATTGACACATATACCGAGAATGGAAAGTTTATCGGTTTCGACGATGCAAGTGCCATTCATGGACAATGGCTGGGTGTTCAAATTTCGCTTTAACGATATCAGACAGCATTGTGTTTTGGAAGCATTGAATTCTACTCTGTTAGTGTTTCCAATTAGTTATGCTGTTAATATCAGAATTTAATGAGCTTAACATACGCTACCGTTCCCGTTCTACAGCCGAAGAGCAGGGGCGTGAGTCCTGGAAAGAATATGAAAGGCAGAGAGTACTGTCATTAGCAAAGGAATATATTGGATTAGAAGTAGCAGACAGGAGATCACTAATGAAAATTAAGAAGAGTGTCGGAGACAGAACGGAGCCCTGGGGCACACCAGAATTCCTTTTGTGAATATCAGACTTGAAACCATCCAAGACAACTTGAATTGAACGTTCCGAAAGGTAATTTCTAATCCATCGAAGAAGGGAGTTGTCGATCCCAAAAGCACGCATTTTCGACAAAAGAGCCTGATGCCAAACTCTGTCAAATGCCTTAGAGATATCAAGTGCAACTATCTTGCTCTCACCAGATTGATCTACGCTTTGGTTCCACTTTTCGGTGAGACATGCCATCAAATCACCAGTGGACCTTTTGAAACGAAAACCGTACTGCCGGTCATTAAGAAGTTTCAAGATATTTCATTAGCTGACGGTTTATCAGCTGTTTCCATGACCTTGGAAAGAAGGGACGTAAGTGCAATGGGTCTGTAGGAGGAGAAAGAGGAAGATTCAACTATTCTAGGGACGGGCCGGACAAATGCTGTTTTCCATCTTCTCGGAAAGAATCCTAAGGAGTAGTATCGATGAAAAAGCTTACGCAGTGGTTTTGCCAGAGAGGAAGAACACTTCTTCAGAAGGAGGGGAGATATACCATCTGGACCAGCAGATTTGTGAATGTTAAGATCTTTAAGAGCTCGTGCTACTTCACGAGCGCGAAGGTGGATTCGTTCTTTTGAAGATTCGACACACTCAGTTGTAGGCGGAGACAAAGTACAATCTGGGAGTGTTGAGCTAACCGCAAAGTGTGCAGGAAGCAGATTAGTCTTGCCCAGAGAGCTGACAGTTGGAATGTCATTGTAAATAAGCGTTGGAATGGAGGATGAGGCAGAATTTCTAATGTTTTTGACGAACGACCGAAAATGTTTACTGCCTTTGGAACATTGAAGTATTTTTTTCCCCAGTTTTTGGTCGTATTGGAATTTCACACGCTTAAGTAAGGCGTTGGAGACATTCCTGACTCGTTTGATTTTCGGTTTTCTTCTATCGGGTGGGTCTTGTAGGACCAAAAAAGTATTTCTCTAACCGTGACAGCCTCTTTACAGCTCGAGTCGTACCATACCTTCTCGTTTGGTTTGATACTCTTCATCCGATGGGGGATAAAGAATATCATTCCAAAGAGAATAGTTTCTGTGATCATATCAGTAGCGGCATCCACGTCGTTATCGAGGAAACATAACGACCAGTTAAAATTCCTAAAGAAGCTGTTAACGCAGGATATACCTACCGATATAGCTTTAAACGCATATGAGGCGAATTTTTTCTTGATGCGCATCGTCATAACGTGTCCGTTTACCTGTCGAAATCTTAACATTACGACTTCTTTCTTGAGTCTTACTCAACAACATCAACAAATCCGTATCGTAGTAAGATATTACCGTTTTCCTCTGTATTTTACCTTGCTTTCGCACTTCTCTGTTGACTCTAATATCTGCTTGACGGCAGTCTAAATCCCCGGCTAATTGTCTGGGAGAACCAAATGTCATTGAACTTTTCTCATTGGGATGCCTAGTTAATAGTAGAGCTGTATTTATCTGAGGATTTTGGCTACTTCCTAGCTGTTGATTTCATGTACAACTCCCTAGAGGTCCAGGCCCTTTATTGTGTCGCGTGGAGGAAAGGACCCGGATATTCCGGTGGCAATTACCCTTCACGAGGATATAGGGGCTGCCGTTGCTTCATAAAGGCTCATTCAATAAATTATTATGTCAACAACCTCGACTCCAAATACATTGGAGTAACTCATATAAAGTATCTGTTGTGCTGGCAGTTGATGCCACCATTCATTCGTTCAATAGCGACTGATGAGTGGTCATAGTTAGATAACCGAAAATCGCTAGGTTGATCCGCTTAGTGCTTCCCAAATCGTCAATTACCAAGCCTTCACATTTAGCAAATTCCTGAAGAAGACCAACAATCCTTTAATTAATTTAAAACCGAAACTTACAACTTTTTGGATCAAAGGTAGGCAATGGCACTGTTGCTTTTGTTTTTAATTTCTCGGTTTCTGGAGTTTCCAGACAAAATTATATCAGTTGCCTGTTGCATGTCGTTATTAAGGTTTGAATAACTATTGATCATCAAATAAGGGATGCATCAAGAGGATGTCTTGTCAGGCTTCTAAAATCCAAGTTGTACTTCACCTCGATACTTGTCCTGCAGGTTGTGGAGATAGCAATCTCTAGAGTACGTTTCTTAGGATTTCAAAGTATAAGTTGCTCAAGGAATAAATTATCTTCCTCGCTTCTCATCATAACGGCATAAAGTGAGGGACCAAATCTGTTGATCAACAATATTTTCTATTTAGATCTTCTCTAATAGACACGTTCTAATTTCTGCGGATAGTGAAAGTCCCAAATCAGCAGAGCCCTTTTTATTGAAAGGAAGCCTTTTTAAATTGAAATCGATGGTCGTCTGTTATACGAAGTCCGCACATTATCGACTTAGTACCCTCTTAGCTATGTACCCCTCGGCGTATGCTTATTTACCTTGGGTTAAAGATTTAGATAGAAATGTTTACTCTTGTTGCCGCTCACTTTTCTTCCTTCATTGATCTTAGTATCGAAGAAAATAAGAGTACAAAATAATGATGGGTTTGACCTGATATAAAAAGTTACGAACAGTGACGCAAATATCGTTGAGAGCGTGACCTCCTACGTACTTACCTAATTGCGCACTCCAAATCATTTCGGGTCCCCTTCTACTTGTGCGACTTACCTAAAGTGAGGTCTTCCTCTACTGCGTTGTCCCTCAAGCGACTGTTGCGCAGTTTCCTGATCAGGTCGATGCCGCTGTATAGCTCGTATATATAGTTCTTTGTTGAATCTTTTGCTTCAAAGCCCGTCAACGCAAACGGGACCAAATATTTTTCGAAGGATTTTTCTTTTGAAACAGCTGAGGATATCTTCAACCGCTTTCGATAGAGTCCATGGTTCAGCGCTATAAAATAAGACTGGGATTACCAAGGTCTTATACAGAGTCTCGATTCGCAGGTGTGATTCTACGTTTTATTTCTGCTCAGGTGTTGTTGGCAGAATTATTGCTGTCGACTGTGACGTGCTGTCCAACTCGTCGATATTGTGCGTCCCTTCTGATTGAGATCATGTACGTGGATTTGCCCTCATTTACCGCTAAATCCATTTTGGCAGCTTTCGTTCCAATACTAGTGAACGCACGGGTTGCAGCCCGCTTTGTTCCCCAATTATGTCGATATCATCAGCGTATGCTAGGTGGGCTTCGATCCAGACTTCTTAAGATTTTTCCAGGATCTACGGGAATGTATGTTAAAAATTTGGTCGATTGTGGACTTTCCTGATCTGAAACCGCACAAATAGGGGCCAAATCCGGTTGTTAACGAAGTGTTTTAGACATTCACACAATATGGCAGATAAAATCTAATACGCAATAGCAAGGAGACTTGTATATTTATTGTCGCAAGGGGTCTTCGTGTTTGTGAATCGGGTAAACGGTGCTAGGATTCCCTTCATCAGGCATACACTTTTCTGACCAGATCTGAGAAATGAGTTGACGTATGCTCTCCACAAAGTCATTTCCAGCAGCTTTCAATACTTCGGCCGATAAACCGTAAGGTCCAGCTGCTTTGTTGGATTTCAGCTTAGCTATTGCTATCCTTACTTCGTTTTGGTCAGGTGGACTGAAGTTTTGGCTATCATCGTCAAGGTTGAATGATCTATCGACTGTGACTCCACTACAAGGTTTCATATTCATTTCTGCAGTCTTCTGTACGGGTATTCTTGCCTTGACTCGTTCTTTTCAGCAGTGGGTAAAACTTTCGTAAGTTATTCCTGGAGTACAACCTCTCAAACCTCTTTTTTTTCTTCTGGAGAAGCCGATGTTCTTCCCGTATCTTTCCATAGAGCTCATGAGCGACTCTTGTCCTTAGTTGCTGCGCCGTTTTGTAGGCTTTTTGTTTAGCTGCATGTGTTTGCCGTCATTCTTCATCAAACCAGAGATTTCTTGGTGTTGGTCGGGTGCAACGACGGCGTCTCTGATGGCACGTTGTCAGTGTTGCCAGTGGTCTTCAGTACACGATCATGGCGGCATAGGAGTTGTTGAGAAATTTCGGGATACGCGTTTGGCTAAGATTGCGGCGGTCTCTTGCGATTGCAGTTTTTCTACGTTATGTTTCATCACAGTAGTTCTTCCTTGTTGGATTTCAACAATTAGCTCCTTCGCTGCAACAAGGTGGTGATCATAATCAATCTTGACTGTTCGGAACGTCTCGACATTGAGAATACTGGATGCCATGTACCCTTATGTATATTCAGATTAGGAAACCGTGTGTTTGTTATAGTGATATTTCTTCCCACCGCAAAGTCAATAAGCCTAAGTCTTACCAGAAGTCGTATCGTGTAGGGTATGCTAAACAACTGTACTACCAGAAATGCGCTCCTTTCCTATCCCGGTATACTTTGGACATTGCTCATACGGGTATATCTTGTCGAGGAGCTTGAAGAAGTATTCCTTGTTGGTGTCGTCGGTGTCGTCCGTGGGATGGGTGCATATTAGGCTTATGTTTGCGAATTTAGCCATGATACGGATTGTCATAACATACTCGCTTATTTCTTGCCTTAGTCTGCCACATATGACAAATCCGCATCCAAATAAGCGCTGATTATTTTCCCTATAGCAATCACCGTAGGACATATATCACAGTTTTTTTCATCCTCTTTTTGTCCGGCCCATCGCATCGGACTTCTCCATAGCATTATCTGCGTGATAGCAGTTAAAGGCCTCTGTTGATTGTTCGGCAGCACGTGGCCTGCTAAAGGTCCGAAAATTCCACGTGCAGATCCGTAGGTCGTTGTCCTTTAAACGTTTGCAAGGGTCGTCAATAGTGAATCCATATTTATCCGATGCCATTAGGTGGATAGCCACATCTTTGTAATCCCTTCCGTGTTGTGAACCCTATGACGGCGTAGGGCAGTATTATGCTACTGGCCAAGCCTGGGTAAACCCTTACTCATGCAGTTACGAGGAATTACCACTTGAGCTGCTGGCTCAATCCAAGTTGTAGGACAGATGTCTCGCGAGTTTTAAATGATTTCCTGACGATATGAAACTTTAATTCCAATCAATACTAAAACATCCATGGGAGCAAGGATATGCCTTGCCATCGCTCTCCGTCAATTCATTGATAACAAGGCACAACTTGTGTTGGACTCACAATGATTTTAGGTCACAGCACCCAGTACTTATTGCAACTCTACATCGGCTCGAAACAAACTGGAAAACCCTTTCTGCGATTTTATGTTTAAATTTAAAGAACGTGACCCTTCCGCTAGGGCCTACGTTTTCAAGTCAGGTTCACGGTACAGTGATTTACGAGTAAGTCCCGGTATGGACGACAGGTGCTCCTGCCACCAACAGGACCTATAACTGGCAGCTCTTAACTGATCAAATTGTAGCAACTTTCAGCGGCGTTAAGTTCTGAAAACCGTTAAGATAGACCAGTAATTGCTCTGCCTCTTTATACAACTTCATTGATCTAATAAACCTTGATAATTGGGCGCGGGCCCTCCAAGTCACAGGATAGTCAACATTTTGCTTAAAACTATCAAGACGCCAGTCTTCTTCTAAACCAGTCATAAGAGGCCTGTTCGAAAGCCTTCTGGTTGGCTTACATATTCGGTGCAGATCTGGTTTCCAATACGGAGAGAGGGATTTGCGGCGGCTTAAAGCACTTGATAAGGGCCTCGTTTAGATTCTGAACAGCTTTCTTTACCAGTTCAGATGGGTTTTCTCGGATTCCTCCACTTCAGCATGGTGAAGGCTTGGAATTCCAATTCAAATTGGCGTAGACTTTAACTTTGATCCATCCTGAGAGGGGAAAGTCTAAAGATATTAAATCGCACAATTTCGGAGGCCAATTGAAGTCTCGATTTCAAGAAATCCCACGTCCAGGAAATTTGTCACCCAATAGAGCCATTGTTTCACTAGCTGTGGGCCATGTGGCGTCGTCCTGCTGAAAATAAACGTCGTTCACTTCCATAGCATCAATTTCAGGTAGAAAAACGCAATCCATTCACGGAAACGGTCGCATCATCATCATTTCCGAAAAAATATGGCCAACCCAAAAGCCGTCCGTTGGGTATGGAGAGGTTGTTCCACTATTCCTCTTGGGTTTTCGGAGTCAGATGCGACAGTTTTGTTTGTTTACGTACCCAGACAAATGGAAATGAACCGCATCACTCAGAATAATTTCGTGTAAAAATGATCTTGTTCATACAATTGAAACACACACTCAGCGAAAGTACGGCGTCATGCGTGGTCTAGTGGCTTCAATTCTTAAGTCAACGGGACTTTATAAGCATGTAAGCCACGATCTTTATGCACAATGCTGTGGAGAGTGTTTGCGGATAGGTCCAATTCCTGTGATCCTCTCCAAATAAACACAGCCGGGTTTTCAGTCACACTCTCAGCTACAACGGCGATATTTTCAGCTGACCTTGCCAGAGAACACGAGTTGGAGTCTTCACATCACTAACCTATCCGAGACGTTCAAATTTATTGGTTAAAGTCACTACAGCTGTGCGATAAGGCGCTTGGTGATGACCAAAATTAGCACAAACTTTACGAAAGGTTTCCGCGATATTTTCACTGTTTTTGTAGTGAATTTTACCTATTTCAACACGTTGTGTGAGTGTTTATGTTTAGCAACCTCTGTCTTATCACAAGTCATCGCAATGATTGTGGAATATTGACAGTGCCGCAATGGCGCGGAATTCAAAATGGCACCTCCTGTTGTATGACACTCTACCTATAGTCTGGCCTAGAATCCTTCGAGAGTGCTCTCCTAAGCGCATCTATTTAATAGGGTTCAAGTCGATTTCTGTTGGCTATCAGCCGATAGTATGAAATCCACGAGAAGATTGGTTCTCGCTTCGGATTTGCTAATGTTCCAAACTGACACTCCGACGAACTTATGTCATTCGCCGTTCCAATCTTCGTTGGAGAATTGTCCACACTGAGGAGCAAATATTATATTCGGCGTTATAAGACAAGCTTTCGGAACGCTCCTCGTATAGTGATGCATAACTCCTTTCACATCCAAAATAAAAATGTTCCCTTTAAAACCGCTGCGACGAAGCTTAATCGAGGGAAATAGTTTCGCTAAATTTTTTGACCAAAATGTCGCAGATCGGAGATGGCTAAGTTTAGATATATAAGGCATTCGCCTTGGAATTGAATGGTATAGTAGGTCAGTATGACCCAGGCATAGACTCTTCCCAGTCCAAAAAAAGCTTAGAAGAAGTTGAATGGTGTTTTGTTCAATAAATCTTCAGGAAAAATATATCAGGATATAATTCAGCTTAATTCAGGCCAATCTTGAAAGCAATTAACTTGGTGGATGCTTGTCTAGATTCCAATGCACACACCTTGTTGGGTGCTACTTACATTACACGTCGCGATCGGTACTTAAAAGGCATACGAGACCAAGCCCTAGACGATAATAACATGGGACAACAGTACATTCACTGAATTAGCCACCTGCGTTGTGTAATTAGATGTTGCCCTTCTTTCATTCAATGCTTATGAATACCTTGCTTATCTAGGAAGCAATGAAATACATTGTATCTATGAGAATACCTTCCTTCGACTGTAGCTCCCATGTTTCATATATTCTCTTAGCGATGCGAACTCTTTAAGATTACTTGAAAAATGTTGCCTTTTTCTAATAAGTATCTGCCGAACACACTTGGGCCATACAAAATTATACATATGGTTGAGGAATTACTTTGCTCCCAGCAGCATATCCTAACCCTGAGTCTGACTTCTTAATCATCCAATTACAGGTAGGCCTCCACGTATCAACAGTCCTCGATTGAGCTGTCGTATTTCAGATAAAGTTGCTAGATAAATACTGCCTCAGTGCGGTCTCATTAAGTTGCATGAGCTTAGACGATTTACAACTTTTCAGTGGGATATTTGTTGATAAATGTCTTAAATGGACCAGAAAATAGTTCAGCCCTATGCCGCAGCACATGTGCTCATGCTCAGATCCGTATAGAGCTGTACCCCAGCAGTTCTCTGTAATCAAAGCTGCACCCATCCGCAATCTCCTATCCGTATTTCACAATTTATTGGTTTCCACTGAGCTCCAAAGATATCTACCCTCAACGTTAGTGACGGCGTCATTGCACCTGGAATTGGCAAACTTACTCATACTCTCGTACTCATGCTCATGCTCGTGCTTTGGCAATTTTTCTATTTGCTCACGTGCGAAATTCCACAATCTAGTTTACTGTGCAGTGAAACACAGTGAACGGATATCGCCATCGAGCATTCGTAAGCAGCAGCAGTAAAATTCCTCCAATTTGCTGGCTGATCGATTGGCTAGGCGCACGTAAACACGATATTTCTCACCTTCCATCAATGCCAAGGTAACAGCGCGGCATGTACATACAAGCACTCGACACCCGTACTCCTAGCAACTAATCACTTTCGGTCTAGTCAATGGTAACGCGCGTCAGACACCTGCATTTGGTAAATCCCATTTCAAGCGCTGATTGAGTTTCACGATTCCATTTACCGTCATTCATTATCCTTGCCTAGATCGGGAGCTCTATCCAGGCCCAGTTCATTCTGAGGATTATCACATCCAGCTGACATGTTAATGTAAATTAAGATACAAGAGCCAACCGCACTATCGATCGGTTGTAGATCACTTGAAATCAATGAAGTCAATGGATTCAGATGTATCTGCCTTTAGGTGGGATTTCCTAGAACTAAAATTACCATGAGGCAACACGGTAACAGGTAACAGGTAACAGGCAACAGGAAACAGGCAACAGGCAACATGCAACAGGCACCAGGTACCGAGTAACAGGTGTAATAATTGAAATCTCCACCATAGAGCACAACCATCCGCGGGATTATAATCACTTTCTGCTTAGTTCGCTGGAAAGATTGGGTTCCGTTCTCATTCTGGTAAGAAAAAAAAAAGGGGAGCAAGTGCGATTATTACAGTGATCAGGCACTATAAAGGGAGATTGCTGTCGCCACCGCCACTGATCAAGATGATGATTCAGTTTTCAGATTCACGTCAGCCAACAACAACAACAACAACAACAACAAAAATTATATTTGTAATCGTAATGATTCGGCTTCTAAGCCGGGGCCTGTGACTCTCAACTGTGCTAGATATGTAGATAAAAGTAAAGCACCAGAGGAGGAAAGAAGTTCTTTGACTTCTCTGCGCATCGCTGGATTGGATGGAACCTATTCATCGGAGCAGAAAATCAGACAGCGGCAAACGGCAAACGGCACAGAACACTGAACCACAAGCACAAGCTAGTGCCTGTAGATACGAGTCCCATGTAGCCCCAGCGTACTAAGGAAAAGAAGATAGTAAGAGCGCGAGTGCCAAGAAGAAATTCATAATCTCCGATCAAGACAAGTGGAATTGGACAAAAGCGTATCGCGTAGCTCTGCCGATGATGTTGTAGTTTATGTAGTTATGAGAGAATTTTTAATACGTTCTCCATTTTTTATTTTTTTGCCTTTAAGATTCTTTTTCGAGGAGGGGGTTTGAGTGTAAGACCTGGTATGGTTCCCCCTTTTGCTTTTGCGATACTGAAAATTGGACTTCTTAATGAGATGGTAGGGTTCTTTTGTTTTTTTTTTTATTTTTTTGTTAACTTTGTCCCTAGGAGTTCCAAGTGCTTTCACGTGATCCACTAAATGAGGAGGCTTGGAGTGATTCTAATAGGAAGGGGCGTAATTCAAGCATAAAAAAAGACGGTTTTCACTTGACAATTTCACTGTGGGCGAAGAAGGGTCTTTGTATCATCTAAAATGAAAAGAGTTGCCAACGAAAATTGTTTTACAAGTAGAGGCTTTGACTTGAGTTAACTTTATCAAATTAGCTGCTCCATACGGTTGGGATCAGTTCGGAATTTGTTCAGGATTAATTGTTTTTGCACTCATCACGTAATCGCAGTTTCTTCCTCAGTTGATTCTTTTCATTGTGGTTGAGTGTTGTACGATTGGGGTGGCCATGGGGCGGCATGGGGTGGCATCAACCTCGCCATGCTCAGAGTTGTTTCGACGAATGAACATTAATTGTTTTACCTCCTCAGAGTGTGGCTACTGGCTACTGGCGCCGTCAGTTCGGAATTAATTTTTCAGAAATGTATGAAATATATGTCTTCGCAGGGAACCATGTTGCGTGCGGTTAAAAGAACTGTGGCGTTCACAATTACCACGGAAAATTCCTAATATGAGCTGTTTCAACATATTTCGCCCTGAAGCCAATAAAGTTTTTTCTTTAGAACTAGCGAATGGAACAATAGCAGCTTTCATATCCCCGGTGCTCTGAACAGTCTCCGGAATATACGAGACCTTTTCCGAAGGGGTCGGAAGAAGTAGAACATTTAACGTGCAATTATCTGACGGCATAAGAACCCCATCGTTGCAATGCAACCAAGAGACTCGAAAAGGACGAATTCATGACCATACTTATTAAATCCTTAATGGATCAAGGGCAGCTCTTACACCCTTGAGGCTCTGAATAGTCCTGGGAATATGGAGAGACTTTGCACAAGGCCTGGTCGCCAAGATAGGACATTTAATGTGCAGTTATCTGACCACTTATAAATCTCATCGTGGCGAGGCAACTAAGAGTCTCGTTAAGGACGCATTCACGGCCATTTTCATTTTAACCAAAAAAAAGACAACAGCTTCTAGATCTGTACATGGTAGTCCATACCTTAAACAGGCTACGGGCAGCCGAAGAAGCACCCCTAGACTGCTATAAGGCAGATATCACCGGCACCCGAAAATTGCGATGCAATCAGCTTGATAAAACGAGGATTAAGGACTGTAACACATTCTACGGAGCATTCTACAGAGAACCGATGCAATGCCTATATATGTACAGTTTGTTGTAAGTGACAGACAAAGGCAAGAAATTGTAGGTCTTTGGGACGTCAACAAACTCCTTGCAACAATCGACATCAAGGCTAAATTCTTCAACATCAGGCTAATATGTGCTTCCGTATACCACTTCTTCACCCCGTTTTTAACCACTTCTTGTGTCCCACAAGGCAGCCATCTTTGGTATGTCCCCTATTTTTCATTTTAACTATAAACGATCTTGACAGGATTATGAAACACTGCTCCCTATCCATTTACGCCGACTACACTAAGTTCTCCATGACTATTTCTTCAGCACAATACTCTATTCTCCTTCAAGAAGACCTCGATAGGTTTTCCACTTGGTGTATACAAAATTGTTTTGAGCTTAATGTCTCCAAATGTCAATCTATGACTTTGTCTCGTAAGTCCAATAATCCCTTCGTGAACTTGGAATATTATACGATAGAGAGTTAAACTTCCGTTCGCATTTAGACGAGATAATCCTTAAAGTCAACTCATCGGTCGGTTTTATCAAATGATGGTCTAAAGAATTTTGCAACCCTTATGCGACAAGATCACTTTCCATTACCCTTGTCCGGCCCCTTCACGAATCGAGGACATTCAGCGTCGTTTTCTTCAATTTGCCCTTCGTGGACTACCCTGGGATGATCTCTTTATCTTACCTCCCTCTCCCTACCGTGACCGCCTCAAACTCCTTAACCTGAATACCCTCGAAAAACTCAGAGACGTAGCTGACATTCTCTTCTTTTATCGATTGCTCTCTGTTTCTGTGGATTGCGCTGCCCTTTTCCATTTCCTTCAACACAAACCCTCGTAATTTGCGGTGTCCTCGTCTCTTCTATATTCCAACCCAGGGCACCCCTTATCGTTCCAACGAACCAATCTCCCGCATGCTCCGTAAGATTAACTCAAACCTCACCCTTTTTGATTTTAACCTGAGCACTTCTCGTCTTAAACTTGATCTCCTCCACCTTTAAATTGGTGGCGTCGCTTCAGCCCCTACCAAATTAAAAAATTAAATTAATTCACTGAAGGAGTAGAAGATGCTTTTTTTCCGTTGGAATAGAGCAGTTAGACATAGAACTTCAGTGCTGCTTGTCGCCACAGGATGTTGTGACACTTATACCTAGCACACTTAGGTGCTTAGCAAAAGGAAAGTGCCAGTAAGCAGTCTTTGCTACATGCTACTTAAAGGAAAGTTGCTGACCACTTAGAGGCGTTGGGAAGAATTCGTTTGGTCTGCCGGCAACCTGGTGCCAATAGAAGCCTTAATCGACGACGCAGGCAGTTTTAACGAATGTTCGAATCTTGAAAACCTCTTCTCTCTGCCTTGTCTATCAAGGTAATAGGCATTTTCATTTCTCGTGATCCCATTGTTACCTGAAACCCCAACAATACTCAGTGAATACAGCTTTGTGACTGTATTCAGGAACTAACTTAGAAGCCATGAGAGGGCTTACTAGGGCCTTAAGCGCAGATTGACGGACTCTATAGATGGGATGCTTCATTCTTTCAACCAATTTTTCACAATATAGATTGTTGATAAGGATTGCGTACATCTGTTCCTGGAAGACAGACGCAAGTTTTCCTAACGAGGAGTGAAATCTCTAGAGACATTAGCGCCGATTTGGAGCCATCTGTGACGACTCTACTTTATTCCCTTACTGTGTCGGATTCTGGTCGAAACGATGGGAAAATCGATTTCGTATTCCAGCAAGAGGAGCTCTGGTGTTATAACATCAAGCAGCATGTCCATAGGACCAGATTCAAAAGACAGTCGGCGCGCAAGCTCATCAAAACTCCAGTGCATTTCGTACCAAAGATCATTTCTTGTAAAACGGCTTTAAAAGTGCAGCCCATTATATGAATGCAAAGGAGAGGGAGATGTATCATTGCGTCTAGAGCAGATCCATACGGAAGATCTTTTGGAGCCGAGACAGACCATTTTTTGGAGTCGCGTAAAAGCAACAGACAGCTGACGTATAAGATATAATTGGGCATATCGCAGCCATGTAGATCCAGAGGATTCTCCTTGGTGATACGCCCTATGTCTTGCTGATAGCCTTTTTCGATTTGACATGTTTAGACCATAGAAGTTTGCTGTTCAGGATGATGTCCAAATACTTAGCTTGGTCGAGGAATTAGATGGTGATGCCTTTGAGCACTAGATCAGACCATTCAACGTCCTCCTTCTCGGAGAACAACCTCCCCTTTGATAGGACTGAGTCAAAGCCAATTTCTAGTGCACCAGTAGTTGATGACGTCTAGGGCTCCTTTGGAGCAAGAGGTCGCCAGACATGATCCAACAGCTACATTATCTGCATATGACTGAGTAAAGTCAGTCGACCAAGATGCCAAATCGCCGTGTTGTCTGGCCGAGTTTCACATGCCGTCAAAAGTTTCGTTTCGTGAGCAATCTCAATGTCAATGAAAATGCCCAGCGCGTATTTCATTTTGTCGAGTGCGTCGCAGGATCATGTGAGTTGGTAAGTATGTTGCATTTCAGACAGAGGATGCATTAGCAAAGCAGTTTTTTACCCACGAATTTGCTTTTCAATATGAAGGAAGAGAAACTTATAGATCTGAAGCTCTTGGCTAGCGTGTACTCCTCTTTTCCGGTTTTATTTTCGCAATAAAGGCTGGGGTCTGGATACAGGCGCAAGGCTAGCAGTGATTCTCTTCAGAGTTTCCAGCAGCTGGTCCATACATTTTTGTAGCATAAGTGGATATATGCCATCGATGATAAGCCATAAAAAGAAGCAACAGCGTATCTGACCACAAACTCTGACATATACCAGCTACATGCGTGTTATGTTGATAAGCTCACTTGAAGCTTCGTCGATAGCTAATGGTTGCGAGCTGGTTCAGAGGTTGGTTACCTGAGAAGTGAGTTTCAAGCATGAGACAGGGAGTCACTGCTTTCGATTTAGTGTAAGTGACATCATTCTAAGTGTTTTCAGTTGTTTCTCATTTAAGGACTTTCAGCAGACTGTCAGTTTCATCGAATGTTTCTATAGAAGTTGCTACCAAATAATGTTTCTACAAGATCTTCGACTAAATCTATGAGCAATGTCCTAAATGGTTTTCTAAAATTGTTTTCGATGATTTCAGCTCCATACCCGACCACCCATACGAAACCTCTGTCTTGACTGAGCGCAGGCAAGCTCATGTAGCAAAACAACTTGCCCACGAGGGATTGCTACATAGAAGGACAACGTCATATGCGAATATTGGCTTCTCTGGAGGCAAAAGAATGAGCATGAGAATCCCGCACCAAGGCACCAAACTCGAACAGAGACCTTATACAAGGTGGGGGCAAAAGTAATGTCATAATGCGAATTGGCTGCCAATTTGTTAGAAATGAAAAAAATGGGCTCTATGTTTATTTGAAATTGTAAAAAATAATATCGGTCAAATGACTACCTCCTGCGTTGATGCACTCCTGTGATCGTTTCACGGTATTTTGCATTGTTGCTCAGAAAACATCTGGCCGCAAATTGGTGGTTTCTTCTTCAATATTGGCTTTCAAGACTTTCAGGGTTTGTGGTTTGTTGTGATAAACGCGAGATTTCAAAAAGCCCCAAAGGAAAAAGTTTGGCGCCGTCAGATCTGGCTGGCTAGTTTAAATTGCCAAAACGGGAGATCACACGGCCGGGAAATTGGTGATTCAAGATTTCCATTGTTGCCCAAGCTGTGTGAGGACTTATCCGCTGGGAACCATCAATACTCGAGAGCCAATTCAGCAACTTGCGGCGAAAAAAACTCGTTTAACGTCTGTCTGTAGCACTCACCAGTTACGGCTACGGTGGTGCCGTCGGCGTCCTCAAAAAATTACTTTTCCACTGCAAATGACACACAAAACAGTCGCTTTGAGAGGACGCAATGGCTCTTCCTGCATTTCATGTGGATTCTCCGTGCCCCAGAAATGCAGATTTTGTTGATTCACACAACTATATACTTGATTGGAAATGGGCTTCGTCGCTCATTATGATTTTTTATACGAAATTATCCTCAGGTATAATAGAGCATGGGAGTAAGTTAATCTCAATTGACGGTCAGCAGGCAGCAATTGGTGAACCGTTTATACTTTGTAAGTGAACATCTTCAGGTCTTTCACCAAAATTCAACGCAACCAACATCTGCTGACGTCAAATTGTGTACATCGTTGTCTCGTCAATGTTTTTGGACTCTCTCGGATGTCCTCGGCCACAGCAGTGATATTCTCAGTTGAACGAGCAATACGGGGCCGGCACGAGGCGCTCAGCCAAACACTTAATTGTTCGCGCACATGGTGCAGGACGACGAGAAAAACGACGACGAAATTCAAGCTGCGTTAAAACAGCAGACCGGATATTGGTCAAATAAGCAGTAACAATAATTACGCGTTCTTCAGGTGTATATCGCTCCACTGCCTGTTGTCAACTAATTCTCCATCTGTCTACAACATCAATGTCAAAGCACATTTGACGCCATTTGCAAAAATTATAGCACATTACTATTATGACATTACTTTTGCCCCACCTTGTAGATAAGCAAGGAAAGTAGATAAAATATTTCTACAGGCTGTTAAACCACGAACGAACCATTCAATTTGGGCGGTGAGAGAGGATTTCCGTCTATCTGACTAGAATGAATTAACTAACCTATTGGTTGTCGGACCGGACGGTTCACTTATCGAGCTATTTAAGGCAGCGGGGAATGACTTGACAGGGAGAATGCATCTACTTATGTCTAAGATTTGGTCGAATGTATGGCTGTTGCACGTCATAACACATAACTATAACTTTGAGGTAAATATTTCGAGGTTTTGTCTACCTCGACTCCACTATCAGCTATCAAAGTGATACCGCATCAAAAATCAAACGAGGGGTTACACTTTTTAATCGCTGTTTCTTAGGAAGTCATCTTTAGGAACATCCTTTTCCTAGTCCTGTTCTTTGGCTTAGAAACTGAAGTTAAGCGAAGACGGATAGAAGTAGTTTTGATCGATTTGAACGCTGGATTCTTAATTTGATTTTTGGTCACTTTTGTTCTTGCGGGCTTAGTAAGAGGGGATATAATATAGAACTCTGTGAGCTGCATATCTAAGGAAAATATTTATCAGCTACCTACGATGTAGAGCGATTAGATACCATCATTCTGGCCCAAAGAAACGTTTACTACAAGTCAGAAATAGAGAAACCTTTCTTTCGGTATCAGGCGTAAGTGAAATGATCTGCGCGGGCGCAACTAGAGACAGTTGGCAAGCCACGGTGCTAGTTGGAACGATTAATGCACATAGAGACTGTGAATCTACGGGGTTTTCGTTTTTATTTCGACAGGTTTCCGTGGCAGATTTACTCCATTGGTATTATACATTTTGGTAAAATTTCGTACATTTTTCATGACACAGAAAAATCTTCCATCGCTGAGTTGTGAGTTGTGACATACTATTGCTATCCACTTTGTCATCTACGACTGCATGATGAACTCTAGGAAACAGTTTCTGAAAATGATCTACTGCTCCCATGTTCGATTTGGGAACATGTAGAGCACGCTTTGCTGTGATGGGATATGACTAATAGGAACTTCAAACTTTTTACTATTTTAATCCTCAAAGTGAAGAATGTAATCTTCTTCAGGTATTGCAAACAAACAAATAAAACAAAAACAAAAAAAGTAACATGCTGATGTATTATATACTTGAGACAACCAACAGGTGTTTGCTTAACAAAAGTATTCGAACTCTGAAGGTTTTCCAACCTCACGCTATCCACATAAAGACTTAGTGTGCTACCCACTTTGTCAAGTATAAAAAAAAAATTACTTCTCATGGCGAATATCCAGCCAAATTTGACGGTAGTGTGTTGGAGAAAGGCCAGAAATTTGATTTGCCTTACTTTAGGTGGCGCTACGGTCCGGGGTAGAAAAGCCTCAATCAACAGTTTCTCCATTCAGCGCGATTTTTCTCCAGATACACGCATCAAACTAGATGTCGATCCTTTCCATTGGCTCAAAAGTCCTAGTCATGGGGGGACGATAAATTCTAGTCATTCTGATCCGTCCAATGTCGCTGTGCAGTTCATTGTTGTACCGTCTTTTCCAAATTTCTTTAAAGGAAACGATACCGAAAATCATTTAAAGAACTTTTGTTTCGAAGCAAATGTGGGAGTTTCCGTCCGCTTTAGGTAAAGTCTATGCTTCCTCGCCATACAGAAGGACATGCAGTGATTTCCTCGTTGTTCCTAAGAGGAACTAATTTCCCAGTTGCCTTTTTGGTCAAAGGAAACAATGTTTGGCAGGAGTGATTCTTCACTTGATAGCTACAGTTGTGTAGTTATTTGAATATACAGCGGAGTTCAGGTAGACAAAGTCCTTTACCAAAGATATAGTTTGCCGTTGTGGCATGCTGACCAAGTCGTTGGTATTGGATGTCCTTTCTTGACGACTGAATAAACTTTTCCGCTTCTCCTTCAATGGACACAAATGTTACAGTGACAGTTCGCTGGTTTCTTCCTAGGATGTCAATCTTATCAAAGAATGGTTGCTGTTGCACAGACTTTGGAAATATTGTACCTCTGGTATTGACCTTTGAGTTCCGTACAATTCTTCCAAATTTGATGTTGAAGTAGTCACATGACAGCGTCTTACTTTGTCGAAATTCTCTTTTGGCAGCCAAGTCTCCCCGGTGTCACTGCCGGTCTTTATAGAGGAGTTAGCGATCCCTATGTCACTCAGAGGCACGAGTTTGGCAGGAATATCCCTACAAGGCTTGTCTATATAAGTAGTGTCACATGCAGCCTATAAACAGGTAGTGGGTATCAATTTACAGTTTCTAAGTTTTTCTCAAGGTAAGAACCTACCAGTATTTTCTCTATTGCAGCCTTATTGGCATTTAGTTTAGACATCGCTATCTACAACTCCTCTTGCTCGGGTTATCGAATGATACATTTTGCCTGACAGCGGACAGTCTGCAGTGGTAATCCTTACAAATTATTAGCACCGACTGCGACTCAACTACTAGGTTCCCAAACTTATGTGTTACACGCTTTTACTTCGTATTTATGGCCTCAGTAAGTTGCTTCACTTTTTTCTGTGGCCCCGATTGAGCGCTTTCTTCTTTTTAATTCTGAGAACCCGATGTTTCTACCGCCTATTTCACAAGTAGTGTTCGGAACCAGTTCTCCTCTTTAATACCTCTTATTTCGCTTCAAGCGCTTGTTGGAACTCTTCTTCAAACCGGAGGTTTCATTGATGCCGGCGGGCAAAATCCAGCCCGATGGATTGCTGACAATGTCCACTCACAGGGTTTTTGGAAAGGTTTTGGAAGACTTGAACAGAAAAAGCCACAGCAGTCTTTTGCTATTCGACGGTTTGACGTCAAACTTTTTCTCAATACTTTTCCGGTGTTCTGTCGTCCGGGATATTGGCACCTTGATTACAACAAAGTAGTGGTCAGAGTCGATGTTAACTCCTCGGACATTCAGAATGCTGGGGCTGTATCTTGCGTTGACCGCAATGGAATCAATTTGGTTGATGGTCAGGTGACTGCCAGGTATCTCTGTGGCATGGGAAACCACTATCAGCTGAATGGCGAGTAACGCCTGCTAACAATGATGAAGTTTCGCGCTACTGCGAGGTCAATTACCTTTCATTCATTTTAGGCTATGTATTCCAAGTGTGTGGCTAAAGGGACCCCCGTCCAATTATCAAGTCATCTCCCATCAATGACATTGTCTAATAAAAATCGCGGACCCCTAGACTTCGGTCCGGGCCTGACTTCACGGTGGCTTAAACCGAAAATCGCGGGAAGGGTTTTCCAGTTGGTTCCGACCTGATGTAGAGTTATATAAGTAATGGGTGTTGTCATCCAACAAGAAGTTGTAGATCGGACTCGACAAGGGTGGAACGCGTGCTTCTAACACAAGTTCTGCCTTGATATCAAAGGCACTGACGGAGAGCGATGGCAAGGCGTATCTTTGCTCTCATGAATGTTTGGGAGTTCAGTGGAATTAATGCTCATTTATGCCAAGAGTTCATATAAAACATACGAGGAATCTGTGTGTCTATAGATGCTTTTCATTTATAATTTGATGTACCAAGGACAACCGTAAAGTCATGCTTCGGACGTTGCTGATGAGTCCGGCCAAGTAGATTGTAGAAACAGTATTTGAGCGCATATCAGGCTTATGCTGACGATGTAAGCCTTGATATTGATTACTAATAGGAATTCGAATAGTTTTGTGAAGCTCAAGACTTCTGATCTATGTAAGTCTGTTCTAAGGATAAACACACGTCCATACAAGCTGTGTTTGCTCTCTAATGCAATCACCATAGTAGATGTCACATTTGTTCATCCTACCAATGCAAGGCTCACCCCATCGACTACTCGGATCGCAGTGATATCTAATTATTTGGCTGAATGTGTGGACTCCACGTACGTAGTCGAGAGTCGTTGTCCTTTTTTCGTTTACTGGGGTTGTTTACAGTAAGTACATCCATATCCGAGGCTGCATATTGCTATATGATTTATAGTATTTTACGTGATCGGTCAGTTTAACTGAAGCTAGGCTAGACCCTTTTAAAGATAGGACAACTACCCTCCACTATGAGGGTTTGAGTGCTGTTGTAAGTTTGCTTGAAACTCTTGCACCAAGACAGTACGATATTAAAATAAATAAATGAATCACAAGGTTGATACGAGTATATGTTGTTCTGTGATTTTTTTAATGAACTCATTCCGAAATACTGGCAATTGTTTCAAATTTAATTTGAGTTCCAATACAGTCATTCTTAACTAGATGAAGTCAAGCAAATAGACATAAACCCGGGCTCCTATACCAAGCTGATACAATAATGATTGACACTCTTGAGTAACCATGAAGTTTATGATTTTCTCAACCATGTGGTCGACACCACTAACAGCACCACCAGCACCAGCACATTAACTAGACCATCTGCGTTACATCAAAATTATTGTTATTACCAGGGGTTGCTCCCCCTCCTCTGAAGTCAACATAACCCCAAGCCCAAGATGCATATCTTTAAGAAAATACACCTGCAATAGTGTACAATCTCGTTCCCTGAAACATTGGTGGCTTACTCGTACCCTTCCATCTAAAGAAGTCAAACTCGAGACACTTAAATCAAAAGATCTCTCCACTCAGACGCCATACTTGCCAGCTCCCAGAGGAGGGTTGAATATGAGTTCAGGCGTTTATCTGATGATGAAAGTCATCGATGTGAGACCCCGATGTTAACTTTTCAAATTGCTCTTTCTCGTTGGAACATTAAAAACTCGTCATTGTGCTGTTCCGTAAAATGGTTGCTTCCAAAATAGAAAAATCCATGTTCCGACATAGACAGTGCCATCATCATCACGATAACAATAAAATAATTACGACTAGTATAAGTATTTTATAATTTTTTTTCAAAGTTTTTTTTTGGTAATGACATTTGGTGGGTAATTAACCAAAATTCACAGAAGCCAAAAACATTATTATTTTTTGTATTAAAGGAGACCGAAAAATATGACGACTTTGACACCAGCCGCAGCAATAGCTGGTCTGCGTCAATTGTGATGGCATCCGTTCTGAAACTAGAAATTAGTCAGATCGCTGTTTCAGGGCGACGACGATGCGACCTCTTGTTCCTGACAAAAAAACCAAACCAAAATTAGTGGTGATATCTTGTTCGTTTGCCAAAATTGGTTAATGGCCGGGAAAAAAACTCATTTCCACCAAGTCATTATTCTTAATTTAATTGTGAAATTCTTCCGCAGCAAAAACAGTACAGAGGTGTAGGTACGAGTATCTATGTTGGGGTAGAGGTTAGAAATGGCCAAAGGAAGAGGAAACTTAAGTCGAACAGGTTCTAGCTGAAAGGAATGAGTCTTGTTTTGGGAGCAAAACAGGGTTGGTTGCTACCTAAAAGACGGCTTAGTTAGGATTATGATTGCTATTCACTGGGCTCGAGGAATCTTGAAGTAATGACCAAGAAATTTCAAGTTAATTCCCTGAGAAGTAAACATTTAGAAATTATCAAAAAAATTATGAATATGTATTAGACGTATTAAATCTTATAATCTGATGGAGCAAAATAAGGCTTAAGTGTATCTTGTTTCCAAATCGGCGGGCATTAGTCATGCGAAATTTAGTTAGGTAACTACAGGAGGTTTGAATAATTTTCAGACGTTTATCTTGCGCATGTTAGGAAAATATTTGACAGCTTAAACAAGGAAGGGGCGGTTTAAGTTAAGAGTCTAGGATTTTAAGGTTCAGAAAATAATCAAGGTGAGACTTCGAACTAAGCGCCAATAGCAACAGATATCTCTTGTGTTTTACGTAGGTATCTGTCGTGAAGGCGTGCGTCTTCGCACGAGATATCAAAACAATGCTTTTATAAGCGCCCTTCAGATAGTACAAGTACTACCACCAGTACCAGATTCGAAGTCGTGTGTAAGGCACGAACTTCCCCTTTGGTGAAGGGTCGAGGCCTATCTAATACCTCCGCCATTCTGTGGGTCATGGCACCCGGTTGCAATGCAACTCCGAGCAGACCAGTTGGTTCCATAACGATTCCACTACTACATATAATAAGCCATGAGATGTTCAAGCTCCATTCGGTCTACTCTCCTCGCGATTTTGGGTACAAAATACCTGCAGCCACCACGATACTCCCACAAGGGGGCCAACTCCAAGGTCAGGCAGTAACCATAGTTCTGGTACCCGTGGTATCAGAATATAGCTTCCGGTCGAGCTTGCTTCACTGTCTAGGACTGGCTGCCTTTAAACAAAATTCTGCACTCTTATGTTCTACCCGCTAACTCTCTACTATGACTTCTATTACACTATTAAACGCTTCTTTTGCAAAACTACGGGTTCTTTCGAACCGTACGGTATCAGTGTTAACTCCACTGGCATCGTAGGCCTCACAATTAAAGATGATGCCCATAGCCTGCAAGTCCCCAATGTCAGAGTAATTGGGACACTCACATAGGACATGAAGCCAGTCCTCATAGGTGGCTCCACATGAGCAGCTCGTAACCCCGCTAAGCCCTCTCTTATGCAAGAATGTATTAAGAGAGCCATGCCCGGTCAATAGAAAGCCCAGGCTGAGGGTAAAATTCCGTTCAGGAAATACTCTCATGGTTAGCACATCCCTTAGGAAGCCATAAGTAACCCTGCAATTTTCGCTAGCATCCCATCTAGATTGCCATCTAGATAGAACACATGCGTGTAGAAAGGTTTTACGCTGCTTCAGGGATAGGCCATCCACTTTTTCCGGGGAAACCCAATCTCGCCCATTTAGAGGGAGACCTTTTCTGATCTTGAAAACAATACCACGACGTATCACTTCCAGATCCAAGGGTGGCACTCCTAGCAACACCTGCATTGCCTCTGTGGAGACAGTGTGGCACACAGGTAAGGCGACTCTTCGGCAAGACAAGATCCGCTTACGACCATCCAGAGCCATAACCCTGTCGTACCATACCGATGTTCCTTTTGAGTCCCCAGTCGGATCGCAAAATGCGCCTTACCTGTAGCACTTAGCATGCGTTGTTTGATTCGAACCAGGTGAGGCATGAATTTCATACACTCACCCAACGTTATGCCCAGATATGTGACCTCAGTCACACATCTAATGCTAACGCCGTTCAAATGTATCACAGGAGCCCGACTCCTTGTATTCGATGTGCCCTTAAGCTGTATTGAAACAGTCTTATCTTGTGACACACTTACCCCAACGCTTTCTCCCCATTCAGCAACGACTGTTAGAGGTCTTTCTCCTAATTCCTCGATTTGGGCCCTGGACTGGCCTTCTAGGATGAGGAGCAGGTCATCTGCATAGACGCAGCACCCACAGAGCTCATTTAATCGCCACAGGAGTGGATCCATCATCAGGTTTTAAATAAAAGGACCGCAGATGGACCCCTGGGGGCAACCTCTCTCAACATTAATTGAGACGCTGTCGTGCGTATTTACCACACTCGCTTTTCTGTCGGAAAAATAGCTTCCCCAAAGCCCAATTTCTCGACAGTCCAATTCTCGCAACCTGGTTAGTATTCTCTGCCAGTTCAGGTTAACCTTTGAAATCAATAAAGATGCCTATAACCACCCTGGCGTTGCTTCTCAGGACTCTGTCTTTTAGAAAAGACCATGCATCCTCAACACACTTGCCTTTTGTAAAGCCACCTTTCCACCATAACCCTTTTCAGTACTTATCCTAGTACCGGAAGCAGGCTGATGAGATTTAGGGTTAGACCTATTCTAACCAGTGGACTTCAGAAGCAGGACCACCCTTGTCACCCTCCAATCCTTGGGGAAATACATAGCTGCAAGCAATGCATTTGCTATAAATTCAGGCTAGGTATTCTGGGACGGCCTTCCAGATAGCTTTCACCATCGCTCTAGTCATTCCATCAGCTATAGGAGATCTCCTGAAGAAGTGAAACACCATAATCGACTTCTTTAGTCCTTAACTCCGGAGGGACCGGAAGCTGAAGAGTCCTCAAAGCGCTCCTCTCTCGGGAAGAACTGACCAAGCAATGCGGTAAGGCAATTTTTCCATGTGGATAAAACCATATTATCCACACGAATACTTTCAATATCAGCAGTCTTCTTATTACTTCGGCAATTCTTATAAAGTTGCCCCAGGGATCATCTCTATTGTTAGAGGCAAAGTTTCTCCAGTGAGACTCCTTTGTGCTGACAATGAGACGCTTATACTCAGGGAGGCCTCGATGAAAGGCAATGTCCAACTGAGCCAGGTTCTCAGCATTGGCCGCCCTAGCCCTTTAGAATCGCTTCCTTAGGTTTCTATCTACCCTTCGCTTCTCTGTCAAACAGCGGTTCCACCAACTTACCCTTTTTTAATTCGTCCTACGGCTCAGATTTCGTCATTAACCCGCCATACGCACTCATTGATGTGCGCGATTTGCCGGTCGATGCTTAAGCTACCGTACGCTTGCGTTGTCAGGGAAGAAACCTCCGCAAGTATACACGCACCATAAACACCCCAATCAGAGCCTCGCACACATCATCTCCTGTCAGAAACCGTGTCCCTTTCTTCTATTACGTGAGCGATCTCAAACTGAATCCAGTTGTAATCACTCACCCCTACACTAACCCACCGCCTAAAGCTAAACGCCCTAAAAGCTGCTTGTCAACCGCATCAAAGGTATATACCTCACTCGGCTCGTTGATAACATGAGCGTTGCGCGCAACAACCCATTCACCAAGAACATTCCCCCGATTCTGGCTCCGGGTACCCGTTGAGAGTCCGGATTCCTTACTGAACTACAGAGGGCGTCAGCACCGACAATGAGGGGTTCACTGCCGGCAAGCGAAAACAAACCATCTATATACTCAATGTATGGGTCGATTGCCTCACTGTATTTGCAGCAGACGCTGGCAAGAAAAATCCTGCTAAAAGCGCTTTCCGCCAATATTAACAATAGCTAAAATACCCACTTCGTCTTCTCGACTGCGGCATTGGTGCGAATTCTGAGGGCGCCAACTAACATATCGAAGAAACCTCCACCAATTTAAGCATCGACCCAGGGACGTCAGATCTCTCGATTCCATTGACTCCTGCAGCTGGTTGGTAGATTTAGCTGGAACAAGGGAAAGATCCGGAGAGGTTATGCCTGTTAGGGTTTAACTTAATTAGAATAGACAAGTGGCTTGGCAAGGGTAAGCGAAAATGTCGGGTGGGGTCCAAAAGTAGCGCGCTCTGAAAGATTTCCGCGTACAGGGCAATTAAAAAGGGAAGAAAGATGTGAAGCAAATGCTCGGCGCAAATAGATGTCAAGTGCTTTCGAAGGCATGAGTGCTAGAAGTCTCTAGCGGCGACAACAAAGAGAAACTGTTCGAAACCGACCTGGCTCTTCGAATTGAAACTGCGCCCTCTTCTTCCGTCTCTAACAAGACCAAGAGGAAGAAAGTTTCTGGCACGATGCCGGGATGAAATCGGTATTATAATCCACAAAGGCTCGGATAAGGCCGGGGCTATAACTAATAAAAGTTGAAGTTTGCTTACGCCGAAAAGCAACTCGAAAGGCGTTGATGCAATAGAGTTTTGTTTAGGACAATTAATACATCTTTGAACACGATCTATGTGTTTGTACCACATCTTTGGTGTTTCTAGGCAAAGCTTTGTTAAAACTGACATAATTACCTGGTGAACCCTCTCCACCTGTCCGTTACCGTGTGGGATGCCTGTTGTTGTCATTGTGTGGTCCACCTGTTCCTGTTCGCACCAGTCTTTAAACTCGATTGATGTAAACGCTTGTCCTCGTCGGCCGCTTACGATTCGCTTGTGACAACCGTAGTCTTTTTGATATGTACGTAACTTGTCCATTACCTCTTTTACATTTGTTGTCTTTGTCGGATAAATCCAGATGAACTTTGTAAACGAGTAGATAATCACAAACAAATATCTATACATTTTCACTGTTTCGTCCATCGGTCCTAAGTGGTCTGTATGAATGGTTTCGAACGGAGAATCGAACTTTGGGATTGCATGTAATAACCCTTCTTGTTTCCCTCGTTTACGGGTTGCCAAAATACATGAAATACAACAACTAATACAGTGCATAATCTTTTCTTTCGGTCTGAGGGTATCAAATTCTTTGCTTATTTTTTCTTCTAATTTCAATCCGCTGCCAAATGACCTGTTTCGTGCACTCGGTGTATGACCTCTTTCTCCATTGAACGTGGAACACACAATCTGTCGCCGCAACTTTTCCGCACCATAAGCACTTTATTTCGTAGAAAGTAGTCTCCATAAGCTTCCTTTTCCAACATTTTCTTGATAGCTTGCAAACGACCGTCTTCATCTTGTTTTGCTGTTATCACTTCGCATAGCTGATTTGTGCAGACTAAAACAGGTGCTCTGCTAAGCGCATCGGCGTGCTTCATCCTATTAGCAGAACGGTGTTCTATAACGTAGTCAAAGTCCTCCATGTGAAGCTCCGTTTCGGTTGTATACATATACCCAACACAGGGTAAGTCGTTAAGTATCGTTTAAGTACCTCAAAGCATTCTTGACCTTGCTCGTCGAAATCGAATTTAGAATGATGTAGATTTAGAAAGTAGCTTGACAAGTGGTCTAGACACTAATGAGTAATTAGGGATAAACTTCCGAAAGTATCCCAACAATCCTAGAAAACGCTGAACGTCTTTAAAGTTCCGTGGAACAGGAAATCGCTTGACTGCTTCGATTTTCTCTGTGGATGGCGTTATGCGGCCTTCGGTTACTATATGCCCAAGGTATTCAATTCTTCTCTGTTAAAATTGACATTTTTTCCAGTTAATTTGAATACCATTCTCAGCTGTAATCTTTAAGGTTTCCTCTACTCGCATGAAGTTTTCATCTTCGTTTGTTGATGTCACTATTAAATCGTCTACGTATGCAAATAATTTACCTTCATCCAGTTGTTGTCGAAAAACTTCCTCAATAAAGCGGGCAAAGCTAGCTGAAATGGCGTCCTTAATAACTCATATTGGTCTCTGTGTGTTGCAAATGCCGCATATTGACAACTTGATTCCTCTAGTGGGATGTGAAAAAATGAATTCTTAAGGTCGATGGTAGTGAAATCCACGCAAAGTCGGAAAGAACCGTCCTTTTTCTTAGTGAGAACAATGCGGCTAGAAAATTCGCTTTATCTTGTCTATAAAATCCTTTTCTTTCGGTGCGAACCTGCTGATTTCCCTCGTAAGAGATATTTTTGTGCGAATGGAAGTAATTGGGTTTTTCTTTACTTGGTATCCCTGAATCATATTTCGAACTCTTTTATGGTACTTAAATGGAGCGTTCACAGTCACTTCGTCATCGACTGCTATAGATAGAAAAACTTCACAGCCGTCGTTGTTTGTACCTGGATTACTTATTTGTTTTCTTCGTGCATTTAATTCCATCAATAGTGAGGTTTATGTCCGCTAATTCAAGGAAACATCGTCCTAGGATTATGTCAGCCACTGAGGCATTCTTCGGTAGAATGAAAAACACAACAGGATCGTAGATGTCTTGGTTAATTGTTAGTCAAAGTGGTACGGTACCAATGCCTTGGACTATTTTACCCCCTAGTCCCGTGAAGAATTTTGCTGATGGAACGAACTCCGGTGACCCGATGACTTTGAGGGTTTCTTTATCAATCAAGTTGTACCTGAATCGAAAAGCGTTAATATTTCTAGCTGACTGTATTTTCCTTGCAAAGCTTGCTTATGTGCCCATAGGTGTTGCATTCGAAGCATTTTGGCCCTTTAATTTTATCTGGGCATTCCTTTAACTGATGACCGGATACGCCACAGTTAAAACAGCGGAACATTTGCCTATTTGACCTGCGAGATGTTCCTCGTGTGATGTTGTTCGTGTTGGAATTCGCCTTCTTTTGTTTAATTTTGTTTCTCACTTTTTCAAACGTATCGAGTCTTTGCTTTAAATTAGTGAGGTCACCGATTTCGTACAGTCTTACTATGTTTATGTCCGCTAATACGAGTATCTCTAATACCGTCGATTATGAAATGAGGCCTCTTTAATATCTCCTTGCTCCGCAATTTCAGCCATGGCGTAGGTATATTCCCTGTATGATTCGGACGATCGCATTTATCGACGTTGCATTTGGCGGTGGACTTCGGCACTGGTGATCTTAGAGCTGAACTCTTCTTCTAAAGCCTTCTTTAATGATGCCCAGTTGGTTATGTGCTTTGGAGATATGTATTGTTTAGCTGCGCCCATTAATAACCTCTTAGCGTAAACCAGTTTTTGCAAGTTATTCCATTCAATAGTGGCTCACATTTCTTCGAAGTTTTCAATCCATCTACTTATTGATTTAGGGTTAGAACCAGAGAATGTTTCGAACGAGTCCTCCACTTCCTTGAAACTGAATAGAGCTTTGGGATTTTCATCGCAGCGTGCACGTGTGTTCTCTGGTTGGAGTTCACTATCATTTCATCCTTTCTTCATCGTCTGATTCGTCATCATCCACTGCATTACGTACGTCTTCATTGTTATATTCCATTAATGTTTTGATTAGATCGGCTTTGTGGCCAATTCCGTCCCTTCAAATCTTCAATAACCATAAGATCCATCTTGCTGTGAATGCTCATCGATTTTCCCTTAAGTCCACATTCGAACGTACTCTAAAATATTGAGATCATTTGCTGAGTTGTACAATTCGCTTATGGAATGCCATAAGTCAATTATTATTCATTCCAATTTTCAAACATTTAAAACCAACGTACGTCGGTATCTCTTTGTCTTTTCTTTCTAATTATCCTTCGTCCGAGTTGTAATTTGAATTATAAATAATAATAAATTCAGTGAAGGAAAAAACTATTCAATGTTATGAAACAATACTCAAACCAGAGATTGAAATTTACGATTGATGTGACAGTGTCAGATGATTTTATCTTGGATCATATAAATACTCGTATAATAGATAAGGGAACATTTGTTTGGTTTCAGAATTCAAAACAATAAATGTAACTTATGATGCTATGAGGGTTACAGTATCGCTGAGATATCAGAAAGCGATTACGTTTCCTCTAGAAAAAGGTTAAATCTTTCATTTAAATTCCCCATTATATCTGTTTGTCTGGATAACTCATGATCACACTACTTTCTTTAAAGACAATAATTCTTTACTCGTGTTGGTGTTTTTTTTTTTATTGGTATGCTAAAGTGGTTTTTATAACTATTACTGCTTTTTGATTACTTTCCACACGATCATAAAAGCTTATAAAAATAGAATACACTTGAGAAATAAAATGTTGTTGCCCACTTTATGATTTTTTTTCGCTATTGCTTTAAATTGAAATTATAAAAGATTATAAATTTCAGGAAAACATCTTCTGCGCTAGATTGTTTATAACAAACGACAATCACAAGTAAAAAAAAATTCAGAGGCAATTGATTAAATAAAAATTACTAATTGGGTTGTGCGAATAAAAACTGAGGGAACACTCTGAGTTAACATATATATATATAATTCACGACGTTTCGGGGACACAGGGGATAATTTCAAGGACCTGTATATATTCGAGTTTCGTCATATGGAATGGTTAAGCAATCAGTTTCTTTCCGATATCCCTGAAGAAACGCGTTGAGGTGCCATACCAAGAATTGAGAAACTGAAAATATTTCTTCGAGATATTGGTAACCCGAGATTTTAAGTTGGAGTTGGTGAGGACATTGGTATTCATAGATCCACTGTATCGGAAACAGTTTGGCAAGTGTGTTGTGCTATATGTGCAAAAGCAAATGTATGGATGAAATTCCCCTCAACGATCGCAGAATTGAGAGAAGCTAAACAAGAATGGCAAGCCAAGTATTCTTTTCCCAGTGCAATTGGAGCTCTGGATTGTACTCATATTCAGATCTTAAAGCCTCATTTACATGGCGATGAGTATCTGAATCGCAAGGGTTTTTTTCACTGAATGTGCAAGCCACGTGCAATGCTTAGGAATGTTTCACAAGTGTTGATGTCCAATGGCCAGGATCTGATTCAAGAATTTGGCGAAATTTAATATTATTAATGATAATTCGGCAGCAGCTATTATTCTTGCAGATGAAGGCTATGGTTTAATCCATGGTATTATGACACCCTTCAGGAATCCAATCACAGATGCCCAAAAAAAATATAACATGTTACATACCCGGGAAAGAGTAATTATTGAACGCATGTTTGGACAAGTAAAAGGAAGATTTCCTTTATTGTCTTCCCGAGTTAGACTTGCCACAGAAAGAGTACCTAAAATTATAATAGCTTGCATAATACAGCAAAGCATCTCAACGACGAAGACTTTCCAGAAAGTGATATCTTACCGTCGCAGGCAGCACGTGTTCCTGAACCTTCAGAAGAGAATAGCACTGTCTACAAGCGGGGAGTATCGAGAAGAAGTGAAATAACATCAATAATTCGAGGTTTCTTTATGTTATAAAAGCTTTTATTAGTATTTCTATTTTGTTTATTTATTTAATTTTTTCTTATGTTCAAACAAAAATATATGAACATCTTTGTTTAGTTGTTTAGTTTTTTCTTTATTAGTTCTATTTCTAAAATAAGTTTCTCCTTTTGCAAAGCAAAAATTTCTCTTTGTTTCTTATTTAACTCCTTTTGCTCTAGAAGCACTTCCTTGTGAGGGTCAATGATTGAACTATTTTGACTTCTTTTAGGCGTTGAAACTTGCCGGAATTGTGGAATGGTCCTTGATGGTGCTGGTAGTACTTCCTACTGAAATGCTAGATGCTCTTCATCAGGATACTCTAGATCTTCATCGGGATTTTTGCTGGTACTCAGCACACCGCATTGGTCTGCACCTGTAATAAATTTAAGTGTTTTGCAGTATATAAAATTATATTTAACCATAATACTTGTCAATGTAAATGTATATGCACCTGGTATTTTATTTAAAACTGGATTGTGTTTAAAGTCCATCAAACTCAGTAGCTGTTTTTCATGGTCTTTCAAATCGATGGGAAGATTGCCCGTCCTCTTCTTATCTCCCTTTGATTTGACGCTGGCTTTCATATTTAAAATTTTTTTCCGAATTTGGGAGATGTTCAAATCAACGAAATGGATTTTTTTAATTTGCTCCTCCATAGCTTCCAACGCAGTTTGCTTTCTAATTTTCATGGCTGGAGTTTAGCATTTGTCCAGCAAGCACGGATAAAATTGTAAACAATTTATGAAATCCTCATCTCCCATTCCCGATTTCCTTTTTCTTGAGGGTTTTTGCACCTAATACACCGAAGTATTCCTCTTCCGAAATATTATTCTCCATTTTTCAAACTTTTTTAAACTTTTTTACTCAATACTATTCATCTTTATTCACACCAAAATGGAGGGAATACTTAGATACGCTCAACTGTCAAAACATGTGAGTGGAGGGTTTTCGTTAAACTTAACGAAAATTATTTGTATTCACACCAGATGGAGTCTTCCCTCCAAAATGCTGAGGGAACACTCACACTCAATTTTTATTCACACCATCCATTGTCTACAGAATTTTCAATCAAATTCCAGACTAGCTTATACCTACAACTTTGTTCGAGTTGGTATAGTGAATAATTGGTAAAAAGTCTCTAACGGTTGAATATTACAGAGCCTATTACATAGGCCTTTAATGAATAGGATTTTTAGTGGGCGGTCGTGGTGCAAATGGTAGTGTATTGGCTTCTCAATCGGACAGTCCGGCATGTAATCCCAACCGTCGCCCGCAAACAAATATTTTCGCAGAGAACTAAAATCTTGTGTTTAGTTTTAGTTCTCATATCCTTTTGAGCGTTAGGTTCTTACAAAAAAAATAAAATAAAAAATTAATTTCATATTATAGAAAGCTAAATTCAAGGTAAATGTACGAGTATATCTAATTATTTTTATTGAATTTACATCTGTATTTTTAATTCGTTGGTTCCAGGTTTTGCGTCACTAACAACCAGGTTACAGAGATGCTGGGAGTGAAGTGAATTCATTCCTTTGCTTGAGGAAGGGAATCAAAATAACCGACGGGTATGGAGTTAACATTCAATCAATGCCACTCTGTATAATACATTACTTGGTTGGTTCTCGGGAGCGTAAATGATGCGATTCGAGGAGCACCTGTGTCGGATATCTACGCCGACCGTTTTTACTCTCTGGCATCGTAACTTGTTGACGGTCATGGCGAAGATGAAGGCAATAAGTAATCGGTGTCGTTTGAACTAGAAAAGAAGTTATAAGGAATCAGCTGAATCCGTTTAAAATTGTGACCTCTGCTACGTTCCTTAATTTTTTTTTGACGTGGAATCCCAGTTCATAGTTTCGGGTATTGATGCCCTTTTATTATTTACTTACCTACTTAGGTGGCGATACAGTTCGGGGTGATCCTGGGTCTCAACTAACAAGCCTCTCCAACAACTGACAAGACTGAGCTAACGTCTTCAGTCAACTGCCTCCAGTTGCGCACTCCAAGTAGGTTGAATTCTCCTTCTACACCACTTTAGGCGAGGTCTTCTTCTACTAAAGTGTTTTTTTTTAGAGATTTGGTTTTTAAACTGGCAACGCTGTTTCTACAGATTGTCAATTGTATTGTTGATTTGTGTTAGTACTTTCGCCATTTTACGATGAATAGATTAACGCCAGATCAACGCTTCAAAATTGTGCAAACCTATTTTGAAAACCACGGTTCGGTTCGCCAAACTTCAAAGTTGTCCTGCACTATGTTCATTTTACGATGAATCGCAATCCCCGAAGACGACAAACATTGCGAACAGAAAAAGTTATTGCCGTTGTGGAGCGCAGTATTGAGGAGAATCCGAACGAGTCGATTCGCCATCGTGCACAGCAATTGGAGCTATGCCCATGCACTTTGTTGAAGATTTTATGAAAAGATCTTGGCTTAAAAGCTTATAAAATCCAGATTGTGCAAGAGTTGAAACCACGTGACCATTACACGCGTTGTAGATGCATGATTCAGCTTGATCCTCATTTTCGACGCAAAATTTTGTTCTCCAATGAGGCCCATTTCTGGTTAAATGGATATGTGAACAAACAAAATTTCCGAATTTGGAGTGGAGAAAACCCAGAAGTCTTTGTCGAGACGCCCTTACAACCATTAAAACTCACTGTTTGGTGTGCTTTATGGGCTGGTGGAATCATCAGCCCATATTTCTTTAAGGACGATGCCTGCCAGACTGTTGCCGTCAATGAAGAGCGCTATAGAAACATGATTTCTGACCACTTCGTTCCTCAGTTGAATGGCGTTGACGTTACAGAGCTTTAGTTTCCATGAAGCAATATGCCACAAGGCGCGCGGCACCATCAATTTATTGCAGCAAACATTTACTGAGTGCATAATTTCGCGTAATGGACCTGTGAACTGGCCTCCACCATACTGCGATCTCATACCTTTAGATTACTTTCTTTAGGAGTATGTGAAGTCACTAGTCTATGCCGATAAAACAGAGACGTTGGACTATTTGGAAGTCAACATTCACCGTGTTATTGCTGATATACGGCCCCAGTTGCTCGATAAAGTTGTCGAAAATTGGACTTTACGATTGCGCTTCATTCAATTCAGACGTGGTGTGTATATACCCGATATCATACTTGAACTAGTGGCATAAAATTATCTATTAAACAAATCTAATATTATAGACATTAACATTAGTTTCAAGTATTTTATTTCATATTAAATTTGTATACCTTTAAAAAAAACACCATTTGCTTTGTTCCTGCGGGATAGATTCGAGGGCCCTGGGGGCCGGAGCAGTAGTGTTAATTCGCTCTACATGTTCTAGCCATCCCTGGCAAACGATGCTCAGTTTTCTGACTAAATCGATGTTGTTGTACAGCTCTCATAGTTCGTCGTTGAATCTTCTCCTCCAAAGCCCGTCAACGCAAATGGGACCGAATGTTGTACGAAGGATTTTTCTCTCGAAACGATAGAGTATATCTTCATCTGCTTTCGATAGAGTCCGTGTTTCAGCACCATAAAATAGAACTCGGATGATCTAGGTCTTATATAGAGCCTCCTTAATTTTTCGGGGTAGGCCCTTACAACTCAATTGCGTTCTTAGACCTCTTTGGTGAGAGATTGGCAAGAGTGATTTTTCGTTTTGTTTCTGTTGAGGTGTTGTTGGTAGAGTTTTTAGCATAGCCAAGGTAGGCAGAGTGCCTTAATACTTCAAAATTATAGCTGCCGACTGTAACGTTCTGTCCAATTCGTTGATATTGTGTGTCTTGCGGACAGCATATACCTGGTTTTGCACTCATTTATCGCTAAACCCGGTGACACACCGCTGTGTTCACCGGATTATGGCGATATCATCGGCGTACGCTAGTTGTTGTACAGACTTTTCAAGCATTGTCCCTCCATTGTTCGCTTGTGAGTTCAGCACAATTCTCCCAAGTATAACGTAAAAGAAGTTCCATGGCAGCGCGTCACCTAAAACTTTTTTGACATCAAAAGTCTCGGTTGAGTCTGACGGAGTAGCGAGCGTTCTCCATCGTCATTCTGCATAGACGAACGAGTTTGGCAGGGATGCTAAAACAAGATATGGCTCTATATAGCAAATATCTGTAAATGCCGTCATATGCGGCCTTAAAATCGATGAAAACATGGTGGGTGTCCATTTGGACTTCTTGCGTTTTTGTCATGATCTGTCGGAATGTGAAGAGTTGGTCGATTGTGGGCTTTCCTGGTCTGAAACCGCACGGATAGACGCCAATCTGGTTGTTAACAAAGCAATTCAGACATTAATGCAGTATGGCGGACAAGATATTATATGCAATGATAAGGAGACGTATACATCTGTTGCCGCAGGGGGTCTCCGTTTTTGGGAATCGGGCAAGCGATGATGACATACCATTCATCAGGCATAAACTCTTCTCACCAGATTTGGGAAATAAGTTGGCCTATGCTCTCCACGAAGTCATTTACAATAGCTTTGAATACCTTGACCAGTAATTCGTGAGGTCAAGCTGCTTTGTTGGTTTTCCGCTTAGATATTGCTATCCTTGCTACATTTTGGTCATGTGAAAGGAAGGTTTGCCTATTATCGCCTAAGTTGAATGGTGTACTGTGCCTGTCGGGGAGTTATTGGGCTTAGTCATCGTTATACAGTCTGCAGAAAAAGTTGTCCCATATTCTCAGCACCGACTGCGACTCTACTACAAGGTTTTCTTCTTCATCTCAACAGGCTTCCGTATGGGTCTTCTTGCCTTGACATGTACTTTTTACCTGTTGGTAGAACTTCCGTACATTATTCCTGGATCACAACTCCTCAATATCTTCGATCACGAGCTGCTCGTGCTCGTTTTTCTTCGTCTGGAGAAGTCGATATTCTTCCCGTCTCCTCTGCTGTCGTTCTTCGTTGCAGCGCCGCATTGTACTCTTCTTTTTAAGCACCATGTGCTTGCCGGCATTCTTCATCAAACCAGGGATTTTTTGGTGGTGGCAAGCGAAACCCAGCGTATTAGTTGCGGCGTCTCTCATTGCACGTTGGCAGCATTGTCACTGGTCTGCGTTACTTGATGGTGGCCGCATATCAGTTGTTGAGAGATTTCGGGATACGTGCTCGGCTAAGATTCTTCTGGTCTCTTGCGATTGCAGTGATCTGATTCAATGTTGGCTGCAAGGAACGTTCGGACGTCCAGAATACCGGAGTCATGCCTTACGTCTACCGCAATGTCATCAATTTGACTTAGAGTTTCATGATCCGGAGACCTTCACTTCCCTCTGTATATACTGAGAGGAGGGAACCGTTTGCTAGCTATCGTGCTACTTCGCCCCGCGGCAAAGTCAATAAGTATAAGTCCGTTGCCAGACGTTGTGTCATGTAGGTGATACTTACCAACTGTCCTATCCAATGTCATACTTCGGACATTGCTCATATGTCTTGTCGAGGAGTTCGTAGAAACATTCTTTAGTGGCGTCGTCCTTATCTTCGGTAGGGCCATGGGCGCATATTCGACTAGCAGACGTAAGGGATACTAAAAACGGGTGGCCTCACATCCGAAAGATACAAGACGAATCAAAATCGTTTGTATATTCTGAAATGACTAGCCAATTCTGTAAAAACTTTCGAATTCCTTTTGATCCGTTTAGCACTTGCACAGCAGATTCAAGCTGATAGGTAAAAGCTGACAGCAGGAAGAAAATACTTTTGATCATGTCCTGCTATAACTAGTTCATAACAAGCTCCATGCATTTAATTGTCGTCAAATAACACCATTAACTGCAATTTGACCACACTAGTCAGTGTTGAGTAGAATGACACATGCCTTACAAGTCATCTGGTCTACCTTAAACTAGCATTCACAAGTTGCATTCACTAGTTGCATTTATAAGCCGCAACATTGTCAGAAGACTCTACCGAATGCCATTAACTAGAACTACTTACAGGACTCAACTGCAGTCAATTGGACCAAAGAGTTACAGACAATTTGGTTGGGGTTCACTCAAAGTCACCAAACAAGTGGGCAGCATGAGTGCTCCAAATAAGCCAAAGTCTGTTGTTTGTCTGTTTGTCTGTCTGGAACTGACTGTCTGTCCATGTCCGAGACCATCCATTTGATGGACTACATGCCCAAATAAAAATCTAATCCACTCCGTGATCCATGAATTCCAATGAAATAAATTTTTTTTTTTTTTTCATTTTCCCAACTCGTTCCTTTGGTGAGCACCAAATGAAAACTCAGCGTCACGATTTTACGAGTCGTGTGAGTCTGACGTGGACTGACATTAGACCACGTTTATTTCTAATTTTTTTTTTTTCGGGTAGACCAGCAGTTTAGGGGTAAATAGAAAAATTTTCCATGCGCTTTTGTTATCGCTTTTCCCGCGAATTGAAAATGTAGTCCATGCCAGTGACTAAGCAATGAACTCTTCTCCTTCGTAGCTAAAACCCCGCAGCACCAAGACCCGCTCTAATTGATAATCTATCGGACCCGCATTCGAATGGTGGTGTAATAAAGCCAGCGCCACATGCTGACTACAAATTAGAGCACACCAATTGCTCGCTGCACAGCATTTACCATTTTAACTGTTTCCAAATGCTGCGCAGTACACTGGTTTCGATGCTGACTATTGGTTGTTGGCTGTTTGGAGTTTTGCAGTTTGCATCATCCAAACAGCGAAGTGGTTATGCAGTAGAAATGTGATGCCCAAAAGCGCAGACCCTTAGCGCGCAAATCGATCATTACTCAACGGCGACGACAACGATTTCCTGGTCCCATTAGAACTACGAATATCTGGCCAGGCAGGGTTCGGGTTCACCTGACACTCTCCCAGTGCTACGGATAGTGGTGGTATCAGTGCGCCGATGTGGCTGGCTGTGGTGTTGCAAGCGTTCTATTTGTTTCAACTGAGCTGAGATACCAAATCAGCGCAATTCAATTCGGAGGAACAGAAGTTGGCCAACCGACACGACGCGGCAATGTTACTTTGTGTTTTCGCCACCAGTTAGTCTACGGATACATACGAGTACTCACACGAAGTGAAATTTCGATTCTGTTCGCCCATCCGGTCAACGGACGTTGCACAGGTTGCCTAACCGACGACGGTCGGTTGTTGGATGAGAATACCACCGCTAGGTTCCACACTAGTGAACTCGACTAGAACTGGATTTATGGTTTCGCAAAACTGATCTCGGCTAGAGAAAGAGGAAGTGGAAGAGGAAGAGGTAGAGGAAGGGACATCATGTGGCGGTCTTGAGATTGAGGCTATAAGAGATGGTAACGCGTGGATCAGCATCAACACTGGTATCGACATCAGCTATTAATTGGAGTTCGACGTTGTTGTCTGGTGATTGATTGAAAATGTCTGAATATGGTTTGGAACGTATTTCATTTGAAAACACTATCACGACGAGTAGCACTAGCACCTTCCGCCCCAGAAACCGGTACAGTATACGAGCACTCGTACATAATTGGATTGCTTGTGTTTGGTCTGCGCGTGTTTGTAATGGTAATGGTGGTGATCTAGGCAGGAAGTTGGGTTGTGGTGTAAATTTTTTTTTTTAAATTATGTCGATTTCGAAAGGCAGTGAAAGGAAGGCGGGATAAGTTAAGGGTTAATGTGTTCTAACCATGATGTGATACTGCTGTGTTGAAGTGTGGATGGGATTTCTGAGATTTGTGAGAGACGCCAAGGAGTTCATTGGCCTTTATGAAGGTACAGGCCTTTTGGATCATAGGCCCTACGAATATTTAAAGACGGACACTGAATGCAAATCTAGTCGTCTCGAATATAGGTTGGTTATGCTTCAAGGAAATCAAATAATAGAGTATCTGCAACACAGAAACAAGAACTGCTAGGAACAATGCATGTTTTTTCAAGCGTGGGTTCGATAATCCCTTGAGGTGGAATGCTGTTATCACCGTACATACCCAAATCAACGAATCCACTAATATTTATTCGCAATGCCAATGAAACCAAAGACCATTGAAACGGAAGTTCTAACAAATTTGCAGGCTTACGTCTAGCACCGCGTATTCCATTTAGCTTTCCTAATGTCATGAACCAAAGACAAACTTTCTCTGGTGCTTATACCAGTCGATTGAGTGGGAAAGTATCCGTTTACGTGCTCTTCATCAAGTAAGAGAAGAGTTGTTTGTGGTCGGATATTTGCAAAATTTTACGACTTGTACGAGTACCTATCTGATTCCAGGCTTACATACTAAGCTGACACTAACAAGCATCCAAATCTTACTCGTTCTTATAAAAGTGCTTATATACTCGTACATATAGTAGTGCACGTTGATTAAGTTGATTAAGGTCTCCTTCTACGACGAGGCATTCCTCAATTGCATTGACGGGGTAGCTTCAGTTTGTAATCACAGACCTTTTATATGTCCTAATTATTTTAGGCGAATGATTCGCAACTCTTAACCCAGTCTATTTCCATGTTGAGCAATGCTGGAATATCATTCATCAAACGTACATTAACGATAGTCAGGCTGAGCAAATACGCTGGATTAGCCACATTCTCCCCAATGCATCAATCTCTCGCATGTCCCGAAAGGTCAACTAAAATCTTTCCGTTTTTGATTTCAATCTGAGCACTTCTCGTCTCAGAATAGATCTCCTACACCATTCCCTTGGTTCTTAACTCTTACCGTTTGTTAGTTTTTAACTCCTAGTTTTTAAGTTAGATGTGAGCATAAGCTGGACACTCACAGAGCTAGTGGTCTGCGGTGTCTTCATCACTCTTACAGTAAGCATCGCAGGATGTTATTTCACTTATGCTTAATCACAGATTGTAACCTGCCCTTCAACTGCGTCCAGAAACGTATTACATTTGTGAACTAGCCTAGGAATAGTGAGCGGAGCTACCAAGGCTTTAAACGCAGCCTAGTTGTCGCTGTATGAAATATAACATCATCCGCCGCGGCTTCTCTGGGTGGCGCACATCCGAAATATCCAATTTTCCATGACTGGCGCATAAATCAGGTTGAATTTGAGCGATGGCATGAGTTATGTTGGGTTTAGGGGCCGCTGTGGTTTGTGGCTTATCCGCATAGACCTGCGACTTCAGAAAAGCCCACATGAAAAAGTCAAATCGTACGACCTCAGTGGCCAGTTCACATTACCTCCAATTGCCCTCAAATCCAATTTCCAATATGACGTGAGCTGTGTGGCACGTAGCGCCGTCCTGTTGAAACCACATATCCTCGTTGTCTATATCATCCAATTTAGGCCAAAATAAGTTGGTAATCATCGACCTATAGCACTCGTCGTTGACGGTGATAGCCTGGCCAACGCCGTTCTCAAAGAAATATGGACCGATAACGCCGTTAGCTGAAAATCCACACCAAAGAGTGACCTTTTCGGGATGCTTTGGACGCTCTTGGATCACATGTGGATTGGTATCGCCCCAAATTCTACAATTTTGTTTGTTGACGTACCCATTCACACAGAAATGGGCGTCATCGCTGAAGATGATTTTTCGATGAAAATTGGGGTCAGTTTCCAACTGCTCCAGAGCCTATTCTGCGAACACATGTCATTGTCTATGGTTATTTACCTTCAGCTACTGGGTCAATTGAATTTTGTACTGGTGCAGGTCCAAGCTACGATGCAAAATGCGTCAAGTTGTGGCCTGCGAAAGGCCGAGTTCTTGTGAGCGACGCGAATTCTTCTGTACACTCTCACGGATAGCGACGATGTTTTCGGCAGATCTTGCGTTTCGTCGACGAACGGGTGTTGGTTTATCGTTTACTGAACCAGTGGACCCAAACTTGTCCACCACACTGCGAATAGACCTCTCGGTAGGACGATTATGGCGATCGTAAAATGGGCGAAACGCGCGGACCGTTGCCCGAACAGAACACCCATTTTGATGAAACAATTTTATCATTTGCACGTTTTGTTGAACGCTATGTCCATCCACGGTGATTTGACAAAACAGACTGAATAAATGACAGCCAATTTGACAGATGCAGCTTCCACAATATGGCCGCTATCAACTGTTAAACTTCGGAAGCCCCTTTTGGAAGACCCTGTATTATACCATCAGTATTGTGTAGACCTTGGCATGGAAGACAAATATTCATGATGCAGATTTTGACCGAAACCAATCCTGGGCAAAGGGAAAAGCGATTTCGTACTTTCATAGCAACAGGAGTTCGGGTGTCAATCATCAGCCGGATTATTCCTAAGATCAGAGTCTAAGGACATGTTATACTAAAGATTACTCCTTCCTAAACGAAAGGTGGCTGTGAAATTGCAACCCAGGGTTAATACCAAGGGTAGTGAGATTCATTAGTGCATCTAGAGCAGAGCCAAATGAACTAAGAAAGCCCACATTCAGTCGAGATAGACTGTGTCGGGTAAGAGCCGCATAACTGCCGAAACGACAACACCTTGGATGTTTTCGACGCGACATGTTTATTCCAAGAATCTTGCTTATCTTATCCTGGTAAGTCACCCAGATGCCTAGTTACATTGGAGAAATGGATGGTGACTCCTTTAGCACCAGAAGAGTAAAGCCAGTTGGCTTCCTTAACCTCAGTTTTGAGTTCTGCCAGCGCTTTAAAGTGGCTGTCCTATTATTCCTGTCGCAAAGCATAATCAGGGAGATGGTGCAGCAACATCATACACCTGAGTGTAAAAGTAAGAATTACTGAGAACGTTAATCATTTTTTTTCTCGAATTCCTCCTCTTCAACATGCCGAGATCCTAGCACTCTATTTTGAATTCGATGTACGAATTTGTGGGTTTAGCTGCTTCATCGCTCTGTCTATTGAAACAGCAGTACCCGTTTTATCCTTGCATCGTTCGCGGGAACAGCTAACAGCACATGGAGGGCTAGAAATTTGTTTTCTCTTGAGACGCGATAAAAGGATGCAGTTTCGGTTTCCACTACGTGATTGGTTTCGCTGTGTGTCACTTCCGAAGATCTGTTTTATTCTAACCAACCACCTGTATATTCTGTTGGAGTTTAAGCATAATGGGCTGAGCCTCTTACCTGCTCGTTGTAATCTATCCGCATCGTCAAAACATCTACCAACTCCTTGGTCAGCGTCTGAAAATGGCGGGAGTTTCTTTAGTATATTAATTGCCTATACATAGAATCCGTGCCCCTGTAATCGCTATTGTGCTGCCTAGAGCACAATAATTCATTAGAGTCCTTCATACTGCTTAACATTTAAAGTCTAACTAGGCCGTCTTTAGCGCCTGATTCGACGTCTTGCCTAAGTATTTTAGGATTGGAGGCTGAAAGATATTTCATTGTGCTAGTTGGATGACGATCTCCGAGGCAATGATTTTCTATTTGCAGGAAAAATGCAAAGTCGGGCTACTACTACTTCCTTACTTCAATTCGGAATTGCAGCGAGTTCCAGCAAACGGTGGAAAATAATATAGGAGGCATTTAAGGACTATGATGGCCAACGTATTTAGAGTTTTTCCATGAGTAGTATTTTGCCGTAGAAAGGTTTCACTAGCTCTTTGCTGTTACATCCAACAAAGAGCGCGTCCCCTGCGCTACCCATACGTTGAGGCCTCTCAATTCAAGGTGCCAGAAAGGAGATGGTAGATATTTTTCAAATCAGCGTTTACCTTGATTTAAAACTTTCTCTACTTCATGAATGTTGCCATTGGAAGAAGCAAGTTAATTAAAGTCTTGGCCCGTCACAAGTTTGTTGGCTGCCACGTTCGCTCCATCAACTACAGGAAGGGTCAGCATCCATCGTTGGTGTATATTTCGAATTGCAGAATGGAAAACCTAGAGACGTAGGTAGTCACTCCGATCTTAATTTTGAAACTTGTGCAGTAAGTCTTATTAGGTGTCCATTCCCTTGACTGCTGACAGCACAGTTGAAATTCTTCCATCAAATGTGCCATTTATGGGCAAATTGTTAGCAAAGTTTAAGCATATTTAGTGTGCCATTTTGCTGCCACTGGGTTCACAGAAATGTCCGAATTCCTCATTGTGGGCATTTTGGTTTATTAGAATGTTGCACAATATAATATTTATGTATCTAGGGCCACATTTGGTTTCCACACCTTGATCCCCATAAGGTACATGGCTGATCAACAAGCCGTCAACCAAACTTAGCATATTGCAATCGACGCAAGGCATTCCTTCACTGTTTTGGATGTCCGAGCGTTTCGAGCAGCTGATTTCGATTCGGACAATTACCTTGTTGTAGCTAAGGTACAGATGAGGCTATCCGTAACAACCCAAAGCCACTGAACCATTGTAAGTTGTTCAATACCGAGCCTCCTGAGAAATTCGACGCCGCCAGCATTGAGCGTAGAAGACCAGTCTGTTAAAGAGCAATCAGCAATCAACCACCCCTGATGGCACCTGATTCGATGACAAATGCAGATAGGCAAACCCAAAAAAACAATAGACGTACAGAGCGGCATCTCTATCGAGATGCTATACGAAGAATCGAGATGCTATACGAAGCCCGAACATAAATCCTCAAGGATGGAGAAGCTGGCCTCATAGTCGGTGCTGCGAATCTGGAAAGATTATTTCTGCAGACTGTTAAATGGTCATGACGAAAAACATTCCACCCTCAGGCGGAATGAACTGCACATGATAGATCACATTTCCATCCAATAGACCAAGCTGAAGTCAGGACACCCATTTCAGGTCAAAGTTAACAAAGCTACTGAACCTGGTTTAAAGCAGAAGGTGATGATTGGATACGGAGCATACATCAACTCATCACTTAAATCTGAGTATATGAAAGTATGCATGACGAATGGACATTATTTGTCCAATCCTAAAGGAAGGGAGATCCTTTGAACTTCGCCAACTACAGGGGAAAAAGTCTGCTCAACATTGAAACTGGCTGCCGTATTAGATAAGGAAAACGCGCCATAGATCACATGTTCACATTACGGCGGAGATCCAAACCATTACACCCCACTTTACATTAATTTCAAAGTCGCATATGACAGAGCCTAAAGAGTCGAGCTTTATAGATCCGTGTATAGTTTTAGCATCCCTGCCAAGCCCATGCGACTGTGATGGATAAGGAAGACGATGAAGAATGCATGCTACAGTTCTGGTAATACCAAAACCGACACCGTAATTACCAGGAAAGGACTTAAACAAGACAATACGTTGTCTTTAGATTTTTTCAACATCGTTCTTGAAAAAATCGCGCGAAACTCGCAAGTCAATTCTAGAGGCAGCATCTTTCAAAAGACTGTTCAGTTACTCGCATACGCAGATGACATTGACATAATGGGCGGAACACAGGGACCTAGCAACGGAGCGCTTTCGACTATTAAAGTAGAAGCCACAAAGTGGGGTTTAACGGAAAACAAAGGAAAAACAAAGTACGAGGGCGGTAAGTCCGTGACTTTTTGAATTTCTGACTTCTTTACTGAAACAGCAACACTGCTCCTGTCAACAGGCATCTGTCAGTTGACTCCTGTCAAAATTTAAACTTGCTGCGTCAGTTAGTTTGTGTTTGACAGCTATTTTTATCAGACTACTCACTAATTTGAGGAGAAAATGGAAAAAAGTGAATTTCGTGTGCTTATTAAGCATTATTTCTTGCGAAAAAAAACCATTACCGAGACCAAGGCTAAGCTTGATAAATACTATGGGGACTCTGCACCATCGATTTCAATGGTAAAAAAGTGGTTTACTGAATTTCGTTGTGGCCGTACAAGCACTGAAGATGCCGAACGTCCTGGACGCCCAGTTGAGGTCTCTACACCCGAAACAATCGAAAAAATTCACGATATGGTGTTGGCCGACCGAAGATTGAAAGTGCGAGAGATTGTGGAAGCCGTAGGGATCTCGCATGGCTCAGTGGTTTCAATTTTGAATGATCACTTGGGCATGAGAAAGCTTTCCGCAAGATGGGTGCCGCGTTTGCTCACAGTCGACCACAAACGCAATCGTGTAACAACTTCACAGGAAGGTTTGGCGTTGTTTAATCGCAATATGGAGGAGTTTTTGCGCCGTTTTGTAACCGTGGACGAAACATGGATCCATCACAACACACCAGAGAACAAACAACAGTCAAAACAGTGGGTTTCTAAGGCGCCAAAGAAGGCCAAGGTGGGTTTGTCAGCCAATAAAGTTATGGCGACTGTTTTTTGGGATGCACGCGGGATAATCCACATTGACTACCTTCAAAAGGGAAGAACAATCTATGGGGAATATTATGCCAACTTATTGGACCGATTCAATGACGATTTGAAAAAAAAACGACCTCATTTGGCCAAGAAAAAAGTTCTTTTCCACCAAGACAATGCAAGGGTGCACACATGTGCAGTTGCCATGGCAAAAATCCATGAATTGGGCTATGAATTGCTCCCTCATCCACCCTATTCTCCAGATTTGGCTCCGAGCGACTACTTCTTGTTCCCAAACCTGAAGAAATGGCTTGGTGGAAAAAGATTTGACTCCAATGATGAAGTCATCTCGCAAACAAAGGCCTATTTTGAGGACCTCGACAAATCATTTTTTTTGGAAGGGATAAAAAATTGGAGAAGCGTTGGACAAAGTGTATAGAGCTCAAGGGAGACTACGTTGAAAAATAAAATTATTTTTTTATCAAAAAATCTGGGTTTTAATCAAAAAGTCACGGACTTATTGACCCGCCCTCGTACATACTCGTATATCCTGTTAAAAAAGAGGAACTCACATTATCGTTGCATAGGAGAAAACGTCATGATAGGCAGCTACAACTTTGAAGTAGTAAAGGACTTATCTCCTGTGAAGGCAGTTGAGCAGGAAGGTCCTCTCCTCAACAGCAAAGAAGACTTTATACAAGACTCTGTTCATCCCAGTGCTATTTTACATGAAAATACTCTCGGGCGCTTGGAAGAAAAAGATTCTTCCGACCATTTTCGATCATATTGTCAACAATGGGGACTGGAGGAGACGGGATGTATAGCGATGCCGACTTCGTCAGAAAAGTTTGGATAACCCTGCTTCGTAGTCACATTGAGCGCATGGTCTCCACCGTCTCAGCCCGGATAGATTTCGACTCCAACCCAGAGGGACAACGCATTAGAGACGAGCTTATTTTTTATGGCGGACACAGGTGGTGTATGGAGCTGGAAAAATATCGCTATAGCAGAACAGGCATATTAGTTAGGGTTTTGGTCCACCCCGGACTGTAGCGCCATCTAAATAAGTAAGTAAGGGCCATATATATGATCGTTTACTTGAGAGCTCGTGTCTCTCTTTATTTTTACTACAATACGTTTGCGTTCATTCTTGTGCTTAAGACGACACTAAATTAATTGTTAGCTGTTTTCTTCATGTGGCGACAGTGGCCATGGCGTAAGATAATGAAAGCGGACTGATGACGTGGCCTAGATTTAGATTGATAGGGGGTGGGGGGACTATGCACTCTTATCACTGGGGCCAGGTTAGGCCTATTTTACTAAATTCGGCTATATCTTTGTGTGAGTTGACAGTGATACACGTATCTTCTGCTTCAAGGTATGGCTTACCTACAGTTACAGTGACAAAGGATTTGCTCTGCTGTTTCCTCGTCGATGCAAACGTGACACTCGTTGCCTTGTGCTATTCCCATAGTCATAAGAAGTCCTTTATCTTTGCAGTGACAGGCTAGGAGACCGCATGTATCTGACCCCTAGAAACTTGTGTCAGTTGTTTTGTTGACGAGACTTCTTTTAGTCAAAAATACAATATGTCCCCAATTAACGCCGCTCTTGAAAAATATAAGCCTCTGAATGATCGTTATTAATATTACCTGCGGTACCAAGCTTTGCAAAAACGGGCCTCACGGTTCTAAGCATTCAATATACGTTCAATCGTCTAACTCCTCCAACAACCACACAGTCAAAATTGTCCGACGTGCCAGGTTATTCACCATCTGAGAGGTGGAAGATAAATCTCGGGTACAATAGGAAAAATTGCTAAAATCCTTTGTCGATTTTTTAGTTTCAATAGCACTGTTTGTCACATTAGCGGGTCCCTACAATCTGAATCAATCAAATCAAATCAAATGCTATTTACTGCCCCATCTTAAACCTTGAGAAGTCACGAACCTAGTTTTCCGATTAAACCCCGAAATGCGTGCCAAAAATGCTTTATACTGATCCAAATTCTTTGGTTCTTACAACATTTGATCTAAGCCTTTCTCCCACTCACAACATGTGCCAGTACTAATGATGGTTTCCCCTACAGGACTCCTGACCTTTTCCTCTCCTTCGTTGACATTTAAAAAAAATCGAATTCCTTTATATTCGTCTTCCGGTTGGAATTGATGTTGCTAGGAACAGTGGTTGCTGTGAAAATTCCTGCCTGGGAATCTCAAGCAATGAAATTCCCACAGGATAACTGAAATATCCTTGTCGCTGTACCGTGACAAATAGACTTGTGTGACCAGCAATTACAGAATTCACCCCAACCCCAGTTGAATGACTCAAAGGAATGTCCACACAATTCAATTATGAAATTTTCGTTTTATTGTCCTAAGGGTATCATAGGAACTTTGATGGTGTAACCTACCCCCAAGTGATCCATTTAACCGATAACAGAGTGGCAATTCCATTTGGTATGCACCCTATTTGAGGAAGTGCTTTAAATACAAATGAAATAAATTTTTTTTTTTTAGTTTGACGATATACAAGCTTGAGGATTACGTGCGGGACAGATACTTGATACCCATCCACCTGCATAAATGACACGGGAATCCACTTGTTGGTGGTCGCGACAACCAACCGGCCTATTAAAATGATGGTGATGACGATGACGAGCCATAATTTGATTATTTTGCATCAGATCACCTGCATAGGTGAGAAGGTAGACCTTAAAGGGTCCCCCTTTAACAATTATGTGCGCCTCTTTGTTATTTTTGTTATTTTCTTTTTGTCGATTTACCTTACGTACAATTCCGGCAGTCATCATGTGAATTCGGAGTTACGGGATGCGGGAAGTACTCGTATCATGAGTATCTTTGGGAAGCGTGTGGAAAGTATCTTATTAGTTCTAGGGGGAGATTTGAGGGTATTACACTGCGTGAGGCTTTGTTGTTTTGTTAACAATTTTCGATGTCGCCTTGGTATGGTTACTAACAACATTGCTACTAGCTTGTTGCTAGGCTGTATTTAAAGCCTATTCACATGTATTCGTGAGTATATCGCGCAGAGACCGGTTAAAATGAAATTGTCATTCGAAATGATGATGCAGATTCAGGTTGATATGAATGCTATAATCGCCCAACCGTGTCGCTTGGATGTTTATTTTTATTTTTTCTCTTTTTTCGAATGATAATTTTTTAGAATTTTCTAGTTTTATAAAAACGAAATTGTGAATCGAAATTTGTACAATCTATTGTCTTGTGATATGATTAATTTTTGAGGAGAGGTTGTTTTTGACAAGGTTAACAAGTTGATTGCTGCGAAGGCTGGGAGTTAGTTATTTCAAATTTCATTCACAGCGAGTTTTGCCTCAGCGACAGATGCATTGTGGCTCCATTTTCACAAAAAAAAACACTCACATCGACTCACTCAAATGACTGTCAACTAAAAACTGCGCGTCCAAAATGACTGAAACTTCAGTAAGTAACTGTCAAAAGATGCACAACTAGCATTCATTAGCTTTTATTGACGAGTGCCGCTATCTTTACGTAATATTCAGTCTGGAAAAGGATCGAATTACTGTCGATATGCTTCAACTTAGAAGTCAAAATTGCGGTCGTTTTTGAAGCGCAGATATATCTACGCAATGCCTATAGGAATGTGTTATATCCATATGTATATATTGAATAGCAGGTCGAGGGTGTAAACTAAAGCGATACCCAAACTTATTAAACTCTGTCACCACCTGTATTTGATTAGATTTATCTGGTCTCAGGTCATAATAGGATCGTGGTATATGTCACTGCTGATGACTTCTCAGTGCCAGAACTTGCGTTGCGACTGTCTGTATCCTCGTCTAGGAATCATATTGACAGTTGGGTCCTTTGTGAATACAAATGTAGATGGCACGACTCTCAGGTCCAGAGGAAGCGAATGGCATGGGTCCTCTCTAGGAACCTCGCGGCTTTACAGCTTCTGATTTCCACGGAAGGACAGTCTGAAGTCTGAAAACTTCTTACTGGGGCTTAAACGGGGCCTTATAATTTTGTTTAGCACTATAATGCGTTGAGCATAAGAGGTACAACACCGGATAGTGTTTTCTCTATGAATATCCGGCCTCGTATTAGGATGGAGGTACTGGGCGCTAATATCGTGGAAGCTGGTACAATGAACCCCTAGACTCCAGCAAAGGCATTCTCATATTTCTTCTTGTGAAGAAGAAGTGATCCGCTTGTGAAGTGATCCGCTTTGACAGAACAAAATAAAAAAGTAACTAAGAAGCTAGATAAACTTTTTCCTTTATGTGTCTCTACGGAGATACTGTTCCTTCGTTCTTCTTCTCGGCAACGAAAATCAGGCACAATAGCTTTCTCTCGAAACGGCCAAGTGCTTCTTCATCCGCTTTAAGCATGGTCTAGTCCTCTGCACCATAGAGCAGGACCGGAATATTGAGAGTCTTGTATGAAGCGAGTTTGGCCTTACGAGAGAAGTTTCGCTGATGTCGTTGCTGCTTGTAATTGCGGTGCCACGGTATCCTGACGTTCTGGCCAGGCCGTCGTTGGTGGGCACCCTTTTCTGATGACAGCATGCACTGTTTTTGGTCCTCGTTTACCATCAGGTGCATTGTGGCCGCTTTTTTGACAGAGACCGTTCCGGTTAATTCATTACAAACCGGACGATTTTGGTAGTGACATCAAAACTAGACATGGCCTTATATAGCTCGTCTTTATGCTTTGAAGTCGATTAATAGATGGTGAGTGTTGATCTGAAATTACCGGGTCTTTTCCAAGATCTGCCATAGTGTAAATATTTGATCGATAGTTTCTCGGCCTAAAACTTGACAGGAGTAAGGCCTCCGCGGGTTTCTCAGGCAACAAGTTGTCTGTTTAGGGTTCTTACATTCCATGTACATATATAGCAAAACTTGCTATGGTCGTCAACATTATATTCATCCACATTCGAGGCGGTTGTCTCTGATTTTCTTTTCTTTTTCTACGGTGGGGACGTCATGCGTTTCTCGCAAACCATAGAGGCAGACCCTTAGTAAAATCTCTGGATAAACCTAAACGTCCCGGTGAACTTCGCTGGTGTTATGAGAACAACCGTTGGAGTATTTGGGTTACTAGCACTGTCTTCACTACTCCAGGATATCGACACAATTACTTGGTCCACTTACGTAAATGTAAATATGGTTGGAGCTGACATGTGGCTGTTTTTGTGTCCAAGAGCTTAGAAGCATCCACCGTCTAAAAAAATTTGGTGCAACAGACGCGAAAACAAAAAAAAAATTGAGAAGTAAGATAACATCAATTAGCGAACCGCAATAAATCATAAATTCGATAAATTTGATTCGAAAACAGCTTCCGAATCGAATGGGCAAATATATTTCCTACCCACTATGGGCAACGAAAAGATTCTCGAACTTAGAAGGCGCCCTCGGTTCAAGAAGCAAATGTAAGTTGGTTGAAGATTGCGAATTTTTTTTACTTAAAAAACCTTCCTATTCTATTCTGGAAAACTGAGCCGAGTACAGTGAAAGTATGATGCTAAATCCAGCAATACTTTTGCCACTTTTTTGTAAAGAAAATCTTTTATTTTCCCAATATTTTCGTAAAAGACTTCAGATGAGGAAAGATAAATGATAATTTTCAGAGCTCTGTTTTGAAAAGAATGCTGTCCACAGTATTGGCAATAAATTAATGTCTGTCGAAATTGATGTCGTAATGTGCGATTTCAATGTCGCGGAAAGCAATGACAGCATATTTTTAAAACACATCTTAGGCCGAATGGCGAAAAATCGACATCTTGAGATCTGCATCCTCATGTTTGAAATAGTATTAAGACTGTCACTATGTCTGTCTGCGTAATGCAACAAGAACTGCTTGAGTAAAAGGAAAACCCAGGGACGATCTCGTCAAATACGTAATCACAAGCTCTATGCATAGGTATACAGATAAACACAGGAAGACGATGAGAATTCTATAAGAAACAACGTTGGGGTATGTAACCGTGGTCGTTGGAAAAATCAAACCACTTAGGCATACTGGCCCATTGTGTTGCCACGTGGATCAGTAATCCTCCTACTCTTGGAATCGATTTGAATTTCTGACGAAGCGTAGGAGACCTTTGACATTTATGTTGTTTAGATCCTCCCAAGTGGAGTTATATTCGGGGGAGAGTGCTGGGCATGTAGGTGCAGGATTAGCCTCTCCCTCCTCTATGCAGTTTCTGCAGAAGTCGTGTTCAAACACGATAGGCTTTTTAGCATGCCTGTCTATGAGATGATACCTATGATGGCGCTGATTTGTTTCCTATTTAGAAAGATCAAACTATTAGAGCGATTCAGATTCATTTTTGGCCATATTTGTTTGGTCGCTAGATATGTTAGCCCAAAAGTCCACCTAAGGTTTGCTCTTCTAGTAGCATCCAACCTTAGTTTTGGTTTGCACGTAGCGAATGGTATATCGATGATACCTATTCAGGTAGAAGATGTAGAGTGGCTCCAATTTTGGTGAGTTCGGCGCTATAATTCCCTGGTATACCTCAATGACCCGGTACCCAACATAGGTGGATGTTGAACTGCTCTGCCATCTCCCTGAGAGAGGATCGGCAAGGGCGGTTTTAGAAATTTGGGATACTGAGTCCAGGGATGAAAAGATGCGGATATCCTTAGCAGATATCACGTTTTTCTTCAGCTAGGACAGCACTTCTTTAATCGATAAAACTTTCGCTAAACGCGTGGCTTAGTTAAGCTTATCTGAGAAAATAGCGCCACCGATGCCGATATCAGTCTTGGTTTCATATGTGTAAATCGATGGGTCTTAAGTGAAACAGAAAATACATTGCCGCATAGGAGTAGTACGTAAGGCTCCCCTTATGCACAGACATATTGTCCCATGGACTTGGCTTAGTTTACTTAGTTTAAAGGCTGTATTTCGTAAGGCCGTCCATTAGACGACCAGTAGCATTAGCCAGTGGGTAATGCAAGATTCAAGGCCCCATTTGTTCTCAGCGGCTTTTTAATTTTCTGTCAAAAACAAGATATTTCGTATCGGAAAAGAATTAGCTGGTACCGTTGATTGAGGGAGGGTCTATGATTAGAATTTTGAATTTCCTGGAAAGAGGACAAGATCAGTTTTACGGGGGTTTACTGCCAATCCACAACGATCCGCTCAACAACGGATTAGTCCGTTAAGATTTTTCTGAAAGACTTCTTTAATGGTATTGCGATGCTTTCCTGAGATATTGGATATTGAGCCATATCAATCAGTCGTTCTAGAGTTTTTATAAGGAAAGATGATAGAATAATAGGTCTGAGATATTTTAGGATAACACGAGAACATTTTCGGCTTTGGGAATGGAAACTACATTAACATCTGATGATATTCTCTAGCGTTGGAAGCATGATATCTCAGGACATTTGTAGCTTGGCAGGTGATGTACCCTCTGGCTTGGCAGACATTTATGGCTTGAAGCTTGCAACCGCCCAACGCAAATTGTGTCTTGTAATCAGACTGTGAATTTTAGTCGAGGCAACAACAGTCGTTCTAAGGTTGTTACTGGCCCTATATAAGGGGAGATCTGGAAAGTGGGTGTCTAGTAGCAGGTTGAGTGATTCAGCACTTCAGGTCGTTCAAGAGCCATCGGGTTTTTTAAAACAGCTAGGCATTGTAGAATTGGTTAAGAGGATTTTTTTAGCCGCGATGTATTGGAGGTTTCTGTTATTTTTTTCACCAAATGAGCTCCAGGATTGTCGCTTTGCCTTCCTCAGTTCACTTGCATATATTTTGAGGGATTCCTTATATAATCTGCCACATTTCTTGTGCTTTTTGCTTGGTTGATATGCTGTGACCGGTTTCCTGCCTTCCAGCTTTCCAGCTTTCCAGCTTTCCAGCTTTCCAGCTTTCCAGCTTTCCAGCTTTCCAGCTTTCCAGCTTACACTAGGTTGTCATCAAGGAAAAGGCCCACATAATCGTAACCAAGATACGCAGATGTCACCCTATAGATTCCTTTGACAGTCTCCAGTCTCCAGGAAGTAAGAGTTCGTTAAGGCTACGTTTCACTAATACACAAGCTCTGATCTTACATTTGTTTTTTGTACAGAGCGGAACGTATTTAAGTGTCCCAAGTCCACGAACCACGCCTTCTATAGTACAATCCATTCTTCCTGGATTGCTACAATTAATCAGTGAATCTCCACCACGGTGGAGATCATCTTCATCCTTAGATCGTAAAGGAACTCTTTATGATTCGTCGTCGGTTTCCATTTCTGACAGGGTATCAGAGGTGGAGACCGTCGGCTTGATTGTCATCTTCTGGAAAAGATTGGAGTCCACCCATTTTTAGGAAAGGAGATCGACGCTAAAAGATCTGAGTCTGTAGTTTCTGTTTCAATTAAAGGAGGAGGAGGTTGCTTGTTGCGAATCATGGCTTTAGTCTGCGCTAGAGAATTAAGGGCTTGCTTATTGTTTACAATTGTCGCGTACCTATAAGGATCCCTCAGGTCATGATTTGGAGTCCAGTCATGAGTTGGAAGGGTCGTCTTACTGAGCCTAGTGATCTCCAGAATGTTCTCTGGAGATGAAGATTCAGCTGAGATCCAAATGCGGGTTTTGGGTCTGCTATGGATATCCTCCTCAGGCAAAACCTCGAGATCGGGAAATCTTTGTTCGGCACAAGCGATAAGCTTGATGTGGCCTTGGCACCAGCGAGGATTGATTGTAATGGGAGGGGGTCCGAAATTTTCCCGCATGATAGCCAAGAAGCTACTCGAAAGCTTTAACTTGACCAACTGCTACCGTTCAGGTGAAATTGATCCATTGGCGTCTCTTTTATTGATTACCCAGATCGCTATTGAGTCTTTTTGAACTTCGCTAGAGATGTGACGTTGGAAGACCCTGAGGAGTTTTGGCGCTTCAAATTTTGGAGCTTTTAGAAACCGCCAGGGTTTCTACCAACGATTTGGGAAGGTGGATAATGAGTCTCTTAGGATGGTTTTGGTCCATTTTATTTTGTCCTCATGTCCGTAGTTTTATCGACCGCCAGAATGAATCCAAGGGTTTTGATTATGCCTACGGCGTCTTATGTAGAGCACCTTGGTTGGGGCTCTGCCTCTGATTCCTCTTTTGAGGGAGAAGTTTCAATAGCAGCAGAAAGACTATGGCCTGCTACAAACTTGCTGCTGCTAGACCATGGCTTGCCACAGTCCTGACACTCCTTGAGAGTTTGGGGTTTCGTTGGTTGCGTTTGCCGTACGTTCTAACGTACACCATGGGGTGCCAGAAATTTCCCTTTGCTCGGCTTTGCAGAAGCTTTTTCGGTAGTCGGTGTAGTCACCGTATTACTGTCCGGTATTAAAAGAGTACCGGTCTCCAATTTTAAATTCCATAACGGATGTCACGGTAGCGGAGAAAGGGAGGTCCATCTGTACAGAGATTCGTTGCATGTAGAAACGGCTAGCTAATTCGGTGGTCGCAAGATATCTGCATACTTCGTTGACGACTGAGCTATTTTTATAGATACTGAGCCCTCAGCCAGGCTGATGCTCGGTACAGGTCGAGCCAAAGTTTTAAGTAGCCCATCCAATATAAATTAAAGTTACAAAACAAATCTACGTATTATCCGCTTAATCAAAAGCCTATTCACAACGAGTAAAGACTACTTTGCGAAGACAGGTATGTAACTTATAGTCTATTTGGATTAATTTTCAAAAATTCTCCAAACTTCTTGCTAATTGGCTTACGAGTGGAAGACTACGCTCAGTCGGCAAAAATCTTTGCAAACTTTAAATGATCGCATTCATCATCATCATCGATTTGGAAAGTCCCACTCAAAACTATTGATTCTCTGTCACTTTAAGTCAAATAAAGTACTTCTTTATAAATTTATTGATTACTACTGTACACAGCAATTTGAGAAATCGGCCAACACGTATAATCGAAACATCCGACTCGATCTTGTTCCTATAAGCCGCTTTACTTCTTCGTATCCGCAATCATAACTCTTTGCCATCCAACCATTGTCCGTGTAGCAGGTAGAATCAAATTAAGAGTTCGTTGTATCTTCTGGAAGTCAACCGAAACAGTAGAAACTAATTCATCTCAGAAAAATTACAAGGAAATAACGAAATATAAAATAAAAGTAGAAAAGAAAAAAAAAAAAGTATCTTCCTAGTGTTAGTACTATAAGAAGTATGTAGGTACTGGATACTTGGTACTCATACATAACGACGCTTGGACAAAGAAGGGGAAAGGTACACTCGGTAAGTCGTAACATTATGTCACGGACAACTAAAGCCTCCTTTTGACCGGTAATTTACTCTGCGATCCATCAAGCCATTACCTGGGAAACAACATGGCACACCGTCCTCGTCATCATCGTCAGTCGTCATATTCGTCATTAATTTGACAACGAGAGTACTAACTCTCTTCCATTCTACGAGTACTCATACTTCTAAGCCATCAGAGACCCCTCGAGACCACAGAGGACAGAATCCCCAGAGATACGAATACGAATGCGAATGGGAATACGACTACAAATACTAATAAGACTGCTTGTAGATACTTTTACTCATTCATAAGGTTCTGCCATCTCACCTGTTAGAGTAGAGCACTATCTAAAAGTCTGTATATGTACATACCCTCAGTCGTACACCTGAAGTACCGTCCCGTCACCGTCATAAGATAGAATTAAATTGAAACAAGTGTGTGTTTTGGTGTGTTAAGGCAAGCAGAACGAACTGACAGATCTCGCACTCACTTGCTAGTGCAGGCTAAAAAGAGAGCCCTCTATGTACCATCCCTAAAACAGGTACAACAAAAATTTATAAAGAAAGGTGCAAAAGGTATCTGGCCAGAGTGTACCGAACGATCGCGCGCTTAGATACAGTTGGCGATACATTCAGCGCAAAAACCTCTCTCGGATTTGGATACCTTATCCAGGTTACCTGTTCCCGTGTGCACCACGATCAGTTCAGTTCTGTACAAACGATCGCACCGATCGGTTGGAGTTCATGTTTTTTTGTTTTATTTTTTTTCTTTACAATTCGGCGTTCTAACATTTAATACTAGAAAATTTGAAGTGAAGTTTGATTTTGTTTGTTGTGATCTTAACACAGTTGGTGGTTGCAGAGTAGAGTTAGCCGCGGTTTACTTAACTCATTCGCGACTTCAAGCACCAAATTTGGACTCTAAGATCACAAGTGATCTTCATATTTGAAAAATAAAAAAAAAAAATAGAAAAAAAAAGATTCTTTCTTTCTGGATTTTGCTTTTATTGAAGTGCTAATTGAGTGAGACTGACTCTGAAAGTTTATCTATCGCTATCTTTGTGTTCCCAACATATATTGTAGATATCTGTCAGTTTGATATAGATTCTTTTTTATCTTCTGTCGTTTTTGTATATTTAAACACACAAAGAACTTGAGAAATTAATTTATAAAAAAAAAGAAACCAATCACTATGATCAACAGAAAATTGGTTATTGAACCTAAAATTCGACCAAGACCACCTTAGGCTGAAGTCAGCAGTTTAAATTCAATAAAAAAGAAAGGAACACAGTTTTTAGAAGGAACCTTGGACAAAAAAAAAATAAAAGAAAAATGAACATCCCTTATATATTTATGGATATTTTGAAGTAATTCGATACATTGACGAGAACAAGCAAAGTGATCGTGTTGCGATTTTTGATTTATTTTTTTTTTCTTAAGTATAGTGTTCAGAAAATTGCCGGCTTGATAATTGCTAATATTGGTTAATAAATGCACAATCACTGGAATGTGATCAGAGACCGGAACTGATTTCATAATGCAGGCATGACCAAACAGGTAATTTATTTCGGAGAATTTATATAAGACCTTATACTGTTTATTCAATTTTGTGAGATGCCATATTTTGAATGCAGACGCAATTAAATTTATAAGAGATTTGGATTCAGAGAGTCGAATTTGTTTTGGACTTAGTCTGTTCAGGATATGACCCCTTGGTGATTCGGATAATTTCAAGAAAATGATTTTGAGCTAGAGATATCACTATTGGATCTACGACATGTGGTACAAAATGTGCAAAAAATGTCATAAATTCTTCACCGCTAAGTGCTGGTTTTCTCTTCAAGTATTGCAATTGATTTTTTTTTTATTTGAAAATTTATATATTTTCTGAATTTGATTCAACCTGATGCATGAAAAGGTTCAGCATTACCAAAGGGCTGATTTAACAGTAGTATCCTCCGAGCAATGTCTGTATCTTACAATCTCTTTTGTTGATTTCTAAAATAATTGGAGCCTTTCAAGTCTCATTTCATGATTAAGTCCTGCATGCCAAAGCTTTTCTGATTTTAAATAAGCATGCCCAACATATTTCTACAATAGCTCTGGAGATGTCATTCTTCAATCCAAGAGCTAATTTAGTTTTTTATTTATTACTAAAGTGGTTTCACTTTATCTGACAACATTGTTGGCTTGAAGGCGTTGCTTTTTGACAATCAGTGATTCTATAGTTAAACGAATCATTTGGCTAACTACTCTACTAAATCTAATAGGCTCAGCGCTAAATTTGTTATATTAAGCTATAACTGAGCCTCATCTTAATATGACTTTTGTTTTTAAAAAGGATCGTCTTATAAATAGCCAATAACAGTTGGTGCAATCTATGGTCTTGAGGCTAAATAATTTGAACTACTTGGAGCTTGAAAATATTTAGAAAACCTTATTTTGTAAGCAAGATATGAATTACGCAATACTTGTGAATACGAATATTTTACGGTTATATGTAATCGTAAATCTCTGCGACTGAAATACAGATCTTTACTTACACGTAGTACAAAAAAATTTATTTCTGAGACTGCTAGGCTTAAGCATGCCGGCTCAATGACAATTTGCTGAAGTATAATTTCAAAATACGGATCAAACGCTGACCGCTGAGTCAGTAAACAAAAATTACAGAAGATGGGATACTTTCAAAAAATTGCTACTTACATACCAAACAAATCCCTGACCCGTTGAAGATATCCGTCTGAAGCTTGGTCATCGTTTAGTCTTTTCAATTCCTTGCACCCTGTTTTCATTTTCTTACTCCACTTGTTCTGGCCCCTGTGATTGATCCTTGAACTGGAGATTCTACCTTTCGTGACTCATCAAACCAGAGTTTAAGTATAGTACTGTCATTCTTTCGGTCGACTTGATCAAGGCAATATAATCTTCATAGTTTATATGTTTGGATTATCTTAGCATTTTCCTTCCTTACTTTTGAGGAACTCCAATATGAACCCCATTACTGTTTCTCGTTCAAAACTTACTAAAGTCAATAGAGCCACCAGAATCAGAATTCCGCAAGTGATTCTGTTGTTTTCGGTTGGTTTTATAGATCCTTAACGGTTAGAATGAAGATAATTGGTCCTAGATGACTATTCTGAAGGACACTAGATGTTGCTTCTGATATTGCCAATCCGAAAATTACTCTGCACTCTTCGCTTTCCAAATAGAATTTAATCCATGCCAAAACTAGATGGTGAAAACCAAGAGTCTCCAGAATCAGAGTTTTGAAAATCATTCCTTGGTCTTCGGAATCATGAGTTTTGATTCGTTTTATAGATCTTCAATAGCTAGAATGAAGATAATTGGTCCAAGATGACTACCCAGAGGAATACCAGATTGTACTTTAGTGTGGTCGGATATTGAGAATCTGAAAACCGCTCTGCACTCTCAGCCTTCCAAATAGAATTTAGTTCATGCCACAACTAGGTGGTGAAAACCAAGAGTCTCCAGAATCAGAGTTTTGCAAATCATTCCTTGGTCTTCGGAATCATGAGTTTTGATTTGTTTTATAGATCTTTAGCCGCTAGAATGAAGATAATTGGTCCAAGATGACTACACTGAGAGACACCAGATGTTGTTTTTATACGGACGGATATTGGGAATCCGAAAAAACCCCACAGCTTGGGGGTAAAAACCAAGATAAAAGTAGAGCCATCAGAATCAGAGTTTTGCAAATTAATTCCAGTTGGTTCTAGTTGATTCGGTAAGCCAAAGTAGCAGTGACCTCCTGTCCTTTCTATCCAAATCGTCAGTTTACGTCTCGAAAGTGAAGTCTTACAAAAGATAAGCAACTAGTACTTTGTTTATCAGCTGTACTCCATTCGGCCATCATTTACTATAATATTAGAGCTAATCTTGTCGCATCTTATTTTATTTTCTTTTGCCGGAAACGCTTATGCAACTGCGCTGTAGATGCTAGTATCGACGAAATCAATGTAGTGAGCTTAGCACAGCAGTCCAGTACTATTTGAAAAATGCCTGAAATTGTTCCGAGGAGAATGTGATTTTGTGGTATTCCGAAATAAGCCTTAAGTTCTTTTTATAGGTTAAATTCAAGAGAGTGTGTGTACATAGAGGACTTATAGTAAATACATTTTGTCTTATTTGCATGTGGAGTACAGGTCGTCGGAGTACTTATCCGTTTTCGCGTGATGCTAATAAATTTAGTTGTGAGCCATTTCTCATCAGTGAGTGTATGCAGTTTCCGAAGTATGTTAATTATTTGAAAAGGATACCCTCAAATTCTTATCCATTTTTCATATATGTACATGGATAATGATCCTAATCTCGGATATTCTTTATACGAAGCTTGTATTTCCTCCCTAATATATACGTTTTTATATGCTAGGGTTATTAGTCAAACGCAAGACTTCACATCCGAAAGACTAAATACCTGGGTTCCTTGGACATGGCAGTCGGTTATTTTTAACTTTTAGAAGCAGTTCGCTGTCATGTCTCCTCCATGAGTTCAACGAGATTTCGGCTTTTGGACCCGATAATGTTTCGTAACCATTTCGAACAGGAATGTAGAATTGGTTCTGTTTGAACTCCCTTAATTCATGGCCCTTATATGTCTACTAGTTGACACTGCTTACACCTAAATTGAATTTTTAGCGAGGCTGACGGCTTATGTACATATGTAGTATGCACGATGCTTCAGACTTTAATCTTGGATTTGAAATAAGTAGGACGAAGAACTGAGTGGAAGCAAAAATTAATTCATAAGGATCGTATTAGGGAATGTTTTGATTACACCAGAGCAGTTGGTAAATAAACTGAGACTAGGGTCAGCTTTACTTCTTCGAAGAACTTCGAAACTGAAAACCCCCAAATTTTCGTCCCATTTTCGTTTCACGATTTTTGTTTGAAGTTTTTCAAGTTAGGATCTTGGAAGCCACTATCGTTGCAAAAGATATTACGTAGTACGGCATATTTTACCCAATGAAATCTTTATAGAGTTTCATCTTTCATTCATTCAAGCAATAATTGTTACAACGTTTAAGTTTCTGAGCAAATTTTGTAGGGGGAAATGAATTTCACTGCCTTTTCCGACCTTCTTAATATCATATATCCATCACCATCTGCCACACGATTAAATGCAAGCTCTCTTTGTGATAGACATACGAGTAGTTAGCAATAAACGATATATTTTTAACAATTAAGGAACTAAGTTTAAATCAAAAAAGCTTTATTCATTATAAAAAATTATTTACATTGTTATGTCCTGAACTCGAAGTCAGCCCGTGGGTGGTCGTGGCTCAAGTAGTAGTGGACTAACTTCCAAATCAGAAGGTTCGGTGTTCGAATCCCATCCTCGCCCGAAAGACATATCCATTTTTTCAGTTAACGAAAATCAAGTAAGATGAGTATCTGACTAGTAATCAACATCAAGTCAGCTTGCACTAAGAATTTTGTCTCCCCATTAGATGTTGGATGCCACCCATGGAGCGAAATAACCACTGTGCCCAAACATCTTTCTTTCTCTCTCTATCCCATTTTCCAAAAAAAATTGAGGCATTATAAGTGTATTCATTCCCACTTGAGTGTTAAGTTCGAATTTTTTTGACGAAGAGCATCCTGTTGGTCTGATTCTGGGTCACTCTTTCGAGCACCAAAATATTTGCTTCCAAGGTCTGAAAACTTTGCGGTTTATTAACACATACCAGGGATTTTATATAGCCCCGCAAAAAGTGATCGATTGACGTTTAATCGCTCGAATTTGGTAGCCAATTCACTGATCCATTTTACTATATAATGTTGTCGTTAAGGCAAGTCCTCAGTAGGTCAATGTTTCTGCTGGAACCACACGTTATCCGAATTAGTTTCGTCGATATTTTCAAAGAAATAATTACTGATCAATACCCAGTATCGTTGGCCATTGGCTGTAAAGAAAGCTACGGCCTCATTTCTCAAAGAAAAAGTAAGGATCAATAATGAAACCAGCTTGAAGACCAAACCAAGCAGTGAACAATCTTACATCAGAAATGGCGATTTTGGTCATTACAATTCCATTGCGGCAAAAGTAAAGCTCGTCACTAAATATAAAATTAATGGTCGACCTCAAAGTGGTCAATACCCCAATCCGCGAACTCTCTCTCTTGTAGCTATCGTAGTTTTGGGTTCCAGTTCAAACTAGAGTAGTTGAATCTTACACGGGTGTAGGCCAAGATCCTTTCGTGCAAATTCTCCCCATAGTTTATGGACAGAAGCCAATCTATTTCGATTGACGCTGAATTGATGAAATTGATCTACAATACGACGAAAGGCTTATATCTTATATATGTTTCGCAACTCGAAGACTAATTTTTAAAACAAATTTAAAAATTCTTGTGGTGTAAGTCTATTCGAGTTGATTTGCCAAACATAAATGTCGAAGAACTATCAAAAATGACAGCACCGTGAAAAAAACAGTCTTACAAAACGAGAAAATGATTTTGTAGAGGACATTTCAAGATTCCACAAGGTTAAATGTTGGTACCGTCGATTTTTTCTTTTTATGATATACTCTAAGTTACTGAGTACTTACCTGGGCTCTCTATGCGTGGAAACACTATCTATGGTACTTGGGGTTCTCAAGAATTGATGATAAGGATTCTCAGAAGATCTATGTATATCTAAATCAGTGTAAATCAGCCTATCAGATATTTTTATAGAATATGCAGACGCAGATGATCATTTTATTTAAAGAATAACCTGCTTAAAAAGAGCGTGAGAGTTAATAAAAGTTTGAATATACAACTGAAAAATTACAAAAAAAAAAAAAAACATTTTATCACCTGGCTTTCACACATGTCTAGTCCTTTGAAGCTACTCGTATATAGTTGGCATATAAATCTAAGTTTTTAATTTTTGGTTTGACAATATTCACAGAATTTAAGACCTCTATTAAAGTGCTTTAAGTTATTTTTAAGAGAAAAGCAAAACTTCATAATTTCCATAGCTGTTATGTTAATCAACTACAATATTGCGTTTAAATGTTTCACGGTTTTTTTTTTTTTTTTAAATAGTTTCACTACTTTACGGCATTTAGTAAAATTAATTTTATTTAAAAAGCCAGCAGCAATTAATTTGCATATAAACTTTAAATTAGTCATGCAAATAAATATTATAATCGTGTATTTGTACGGTGCGATGCTGAGAGACAAGTATCATAACAACTTGTAAAATCAGGCTGATGTTGAATGAATGCAACTTTTGAAAATACTAAAATTAGAAATTTCCGTGAAGTGGAATTTAATTGCTTTCTTAGCATACCATATGCTGTCTTTTGGATCACTTGCGTCTTCAGATTGAAACAGTCTCAGTCATTAGTATCTCCCTGTAAGATGAATACCGAAATGAGTGGCGTTAGTATAAGTAGGATTTCTAAAATTAAGACCTTAACAATATTCAAAAAACCTCCATCTCAGTTGGCGGATTTCCAACAAAAACTCTTCATAATTTGCAGCTTAACGCTGTCCTAATAACCCACAATGCCTTTTAGTTAAAAAAGTTAGCTTAAATTGAAGACACATATGGTACATGCGTATTAGCAAATCCTCCCTTAAATATATGATTTATAAAAACTTGTTAACAAATTTCCATCTATGTTAATTTATTCTTGTTTATATAAAATTCTGAGTAAATTAAATACTCTTGTCTTTAATCTTTAAAATTTTTTTTAAGTTCATGTCTATGTTTACAGCTCGTTGTTAAATTGAAGATGATTAATGTCCCGGCTTTTCCGGTCGGTTGATTAGGTTCCCACCTGTGGCTGTATTATAAAAAAAAATCTGTGAATGTATGAATTTTAATAAATTAAAAGGTTTGTAACTTTAAGACAGCAAGATTACAAGAGCTTTATTTTTAGACTTAGGAAGGTGATGAATAATTATTGTACATTAAGCTTTTGCTTACATTTTGAGGTCAAAGATGTGAAATAGGCAGTATCATGATACTTATATTCAAAGCAGTCAGCACAGCACTTTTATTTCGAATTTCTTCGATCTAAAACAATAATTCGGAATAGGGGATGTCTCTCTAGGACCATTGAAATTTCTACGAAAGTACTCGAAGTTAATAAATTAGTATTTATTCTAAAAAAATTGGCTAACGTACTCGTTGTACGTTCATCTTATAACTAACAAGATTTATACGATTTAAGATACACTCGATTGAGAGCTAATGAATAATAATTGCCGGTAATGAGAGTAAAGTGGTGTCATGCTCTGGAACAGTGACAATCTTCATATACAAGATACGTTTTAGATTAGACCTGGAGTCTTACATAAATCCTTTTATCAAGGTTGAAATAAGCGGATCTTAATAATAGCATCGGACAATATCTATGACTTGAAATGTGGCCTACTTTGCTTTTCTTGCAAAGCTTTGATAAATTCTTTTATTCTTAGCACACAAATTTGTTAAGTCCTCATTAGACTAACTTCATTATCTTGCATTCGTGGTCATAAATTGCTAAAGGCATTCCAATCCCAAATAAGTTGAGTACCTTAGAGGGCGGTGAATCCTTGTATAAATTTCTCATTAGATGCGCCACAATTTGTTTTTAAAATAATATATATATCCATGTAACTTGTTTGTTGGATTCAATTACAGTATAACTGATACAATTACTTATAAGATATGACGTCATTTAAATGTCCTCTACGGAGTCTTTTGCATAAGTCTGTGCGCTGGACCCAATTTTCCAATGACTTTTTCGGATAATTCGGCCGATATTCCTGCAATTCCACGTCGAATGTTCGCCTCCAATTCGTCTGAGGTTTCTGTGTAGTTGGTAAATACCAGAGATAAAATGTTGGCCTTAAGGACTCAGTATACTTAAAAGTGTTAAATCACACGGACGATTTGATGGCAGCCAATTAACAGAGTTATTTCAGGCAGGAAGACGATTACCGAGTTTTTCTTATGATCGTCGATTATGGCACCGTCCTGTTGAGACAGGCTACATGTCGTCTAAACATCGCAATTCCAATTCCCAACAAAAATTGGTTTACATGGAACGATAGGGGTCTATTCTAACTGTAACCGACTCGCCGGCATAATCTCAGAAGGAGTATGGCGCAATGACACCTACGGCATAAAAATCACACCAAACTGTCAATCTTTTCATATAAAGAGTGTTTTTTTTAGAGGTTTAGTTTTTAAACTGGCAACACTGTTTCTATAGATTGTCAATTTGACAGTTGATTTGTGGTTATTGCGTTTTGCCATTTTACGATGAATAGATTAATGCCAGAACAATGCGTGCAAATTGCGCAAACTTATTTTGAGAACCATGGTTCGGCTCGCCAAACTTATCGTGTGAGACGTCCATTTTACGGTTGACATAATCGTCCATCTGAGCAAGTTATTCGGAACACGATGAATCGTTTTCGCACCACGTACATTCTTGTGGATAATATGCATCCTCAAAGATGGCAAACAGTGCGAACAGAAGAAATTATAGCCGTTGTCGAGCGCAGTGAGTCGATTCGCCATCGTGCACAGCAATTGGAGCTATGTCCATCCGCTTTGTGGAAAATTTTATGGAAAGATCTTGGCTTAAACGTTTATAAGATTCAGCTTGTGCAAGAGTTGAAACCGCGGGACCATTATACGCGTCGCAGATTCGGTGAATGGGCCGAAAACATGATTCAGCTTGATCCTCATTTCCAACGCAAAATTTTGTTCTCCGATGTGGCCCATTTTTAGTGGAGACACCCAGCTAAAACGCAGTTACCACTATTAAAACCCACTGTTTGGTGTGCTGCCATGGGCTGGTGGAATCATCGGCCAATATTTCTTTAAGGACGATTTCGGCCAGACTGTTGCTGTCAATGGAGAGCGCAATAGAAACATGATTTCTGACTTCTTCGTTCCTCAGTTGAATGGCATTGACGTTGCAGGGCTTTGGTTTCAACAAGATGGCGCAACATGCCACACTGCACGCGACACCATCAATTTATTGCGGGAAGCATTTATGCATAATTTCTCGTAATGGACCTGTGAACTGGCCTCCACGATACTGTGATCTCACACCTTTAGATTAATTTCTTTAGGGGTATGTGAAGTCACTAGGCTATGCCGATAAACCAGAGGCACTGGACGATTTGGAAGTCAACATTCTCCGTATTATTGCTGATATGCGGCCCCAGTTGCTCGATAAATTTGTCGAAAATTGGACTTCACGATTGCGCTTTATTCGAGTTAGCTGTCTAGCGCATATGACCGATATCCTATTTAAACACTAATGGCATACAATTATCTACTAGATAAAGCATAGACATTGACGTTGTTTTAGTTCATATTGAATTTGTACACCTCTAATAAAAAACACCCTTTACAATGTCTGCTGTGGGAACACGTCCAGATGTTTGATTGACAAAATGCGGTAATTTTGCTCATTAAAAAAGCCATTTAAACAAATTTGTGCACCCTAATTTGGCTATAGCTTTTGAGCGAATACGATCTTTTTTGGACGCAAAGTTAAGTTTTTTTTGCAAAATACGTCGCGGGGACGTTCGAGAGGTCTTTAGCTCTTGAAATAGCCGCGGAATAAAGCCGCCATATTCTCTTCATTTCAGCGTTTCGCTGTGTCATTGACATGGCTGCACTATGGACTACATAAGCCACATTTTTTCACTAAACGCTCAATTGTATCCTTATCGAGTTAACGCACTGAACATAGTCGAGTTTTGAGGTTGTTGAAGAGTATGCATTTCCATGATTTGCAAGTTCAAAGAATTTTTATAGGCCACATCTATTTAACAAGAAGTTTGTCAGTTCTAAGGTCAAACGCAAACAATCTCACTAGCCCATGAAGTTCAAAAATGCTTCCTGATATATTAGGGAAGGTCTTTCGAGCAATGCTCCTAAGGATCAACTCATAAATCCACAAGCTTTTATCAAATTCTGTTCAGCGAATAATCGCGGAATCAACCTAAAGATAGTCGTTTAACTAAACACTTATCCAAATTTAAGTGATAAAAAATCGGGCTTTGAATAAAATATGCCCTTAACCAGTATAGCACTGTCAGAGCAATCTATTGCTGACGTCTTTTGACGTTTTTTCCAATAGCTTTCCCAAGTCACAGAACAGCGGTGGCCAGGCACGGTCCCATCAGCCATTGGCGTATTAGCACCTTGATATAAGTACGATGAACGGTCCGTTAACCAAACAGAAGCCGGAAATGCAACTGTCAATGATGAAAAGAATATCTTCCACCGATTGTTGAGTAAATCTACCAGAAATATTTACCTCACCAGATCTTACAGTCGCCGCTAATTATATTTTGATACCCTTTATCTGTATATACTTTTCGAAGGCGTTATAGTCCGGAGTAGACCAGGATCTCAGGCAAACAACCAGTCTTGCCTTACCTCTAGCTAGCTGCCTCTAGTTTAGCATGTCAAATTTTCAAAGACTCTCCTGCAATCGTTCACAAAACTTGATGCCTTTCTCTGTAGCGTCATACTTTGTAAAAATTGAAAGATAGTGGCACAGAAGGTGGCATTCTTACGAGTTTCTTGCGATACATCTGAGAGGAAGGCAACAACCAATCATGACAGATTTCGATGAAACATTCATCAAACTTATCATTACTGATGACGACACATGGGTTTATGAGTACGACACACTAACCAGACATCAAGTGAGTGAATGGCATGCTCCAAATGAGCCAAGAACGAAGAAACCACGTCGTTTTCAGTCAAAAAAGAAGAAGTTTCATTGATAGTATAACAGTCTTGTACATCATGAATTTCTTCCTGCAGGCCAGATTGTCAATAAGACGTATTAAATAAATTGGCGTTATGAAGCTTTTGCGTGAAGCAATTCGTAAAAACAGGGCCTCAATTGTAGAAAGGCAATTCGTAGATTCTGCATCACGATAACGCCCTATCTCAGTATCCACTGCTTATACATACGTGCATTTCTTGTCAAAAACTACCACTTAACATCCACCGGAATCAGCCGATCTGGCACCCTGTGACTTTTTCCTATTCGGCATACCCAAAACACCGCTTCGGGGAACGCGTTTTAACAGCCGAGAGGAGGTAATGGTAAAATCACCGGAGATGTTTCGAAGGCTGTTTCAAACGCAAGTATATTGCAGTCAATTTGTATGAATATGAAGATCTTTCAAAATGTCGTGAAATTCATTCATTCTCATTAGCAACTTTGTACTGCGTCGAAAGTATACATGACTTCGTCTTTCGGTGTCTGAAAGTTTAACTACAATAATGCTCATCTACCAGTGTTTGAAATGATGTCATAAGCTTGTCACAAATTTGCTTCAGCGACAAGTGACAGTTGTTTCAATTGCTCGTGATGGTCTTGCCTTTATAGCAAGTTCCTTCTTCAATATCATTAAAAAATTCAAAACCTCGATTTAGGTGTGAGTTTTTATTAAGAAAATCACTGATATCATTGCGTCCTGTTCATCATTGGACCTATTCTACATTAAAAGGATAATTTTATAATCACGTTTTTCAAAAGTTTTTCATCGGTTTCAAGAAAGTTTCATGGAAAGTTTCATGGAAAGTTTCATTCCATTTTTGGATTTTAGACACACATTTTTAAGTCGATTGTCCACCACAGATGGTTCAAGATCAATTTGGCGTTTCAATTGATCGAAATCTCAGATCGCAGATGTCAGTCCGACCTTGCGGCATAGGCCTAATTTCATTTCAATATGACACGTTATCGGCCGGTTATCCGCGAAAGAAAGCAGAAAAGGTTGTAGGTCTACTTCCGTTTTTTTAACTCTTATATTTTACTACATTTATGCCACTGTGTTGCTCTGGTGTTCCTCAGGCCAATATGATCCTAAGATAACCTTGAACTACTAGTGGATATCTTGGTTCTTAGATCATTCCATATGAAATGTTTGTTGAACTCTGAATCCAGTTTTAGCTTTTTGAATTACAGAGGCTCTTGCATACACAATTCATGAGAATTCACTCAAATGCTCTGTAATGGTGGACTTCTGATGGCGCCACAGTAATAACGATTGGGTTTAACGTTATCACATTTCCAAGATACCATGAATTCGAAATGAAGAATTCCCAATACCTGTGCAACGACTTGTCATTGTCTAATTGCTTTTTAACAAAGACAAAATTTTAAATCTATTTTTAAACCAATCTGCAACAACGAATAGTAATCTTATCTAAAAAGTTTCTTTTTCCAAACATTTCCTACATCAACGATTTTTATAAAACAAAGAACGTAAAGACACAATTTAAGGTAGACATGAATACGAGTAAGAGAACTTCAATTCGTGCCTTACCAAACTTTTGCCCATGAATCATTTTGCTCATATATTCGTCGTGACCATCCCTTTTGTGAAAGTCAAAAGTCAGAGTAATAAATTTTTGCAAAATTACTCGTATTGTCGTCAACCAGCATAGGTGGCATTTTCAGATTCGGTCGGGAAATTGTCATAGACACACTTGTACATACGAGTGCAATCTCGAATCTTTAACGAGGACTACACCTTTCCACTACCCAAACACTGCTCCAAAATTGCATTTTCATTGCCCTTCTTCCAAATTGATAGTAAAATTTGGAAATTTTGACTGTCTGAAGGTGTTTCCATGTGCAAGCGTTTTATTCGCTTTGAAGTATTTCACAACATTCACCAGAGTGTACTAAATCAATTCTCTCCAACTGCGACAATATATGACTAATTGACGTTAAAACTTTGTGAACGTACATATGTACTCGTAGATACTGACTTGTCTAATAAACTGAACAAATAATGTCGTGTACATAATATATGCAACGCAACACCTCAAGTCGGCAACTACACTAAAACCGTGTCACAGAACAATAGAAATTAGTTGAATATTTTCATTATCAGTGCTGCAGTAATTGTTGCTAACAAAATTTAAATAAAAAAAAAAGAAAAAAAAAAGCAAAGTAGATACCAATGTATCTACAAGTGCCCAAGTGCCCAATTACCTACAGTGCATACTATCTAAGGTGTAGTACAGCCGTGTATAAGTATAACCAAGTTTGTCATTATTTGTAGATAGGTTTTTTGTTCACTTTGTTGGCATTAGAAACATGTGAGTTAGATACGAGTACTTGTATCTCTGATTGAATTCGAATTGGAAGAGATAGAGGTTTTTGCACTGGCAGTTGGTACGAGTATACTCGTACCTATTGCCAATTCCCTGTTGCCTTTCACTTAACTATATGAGACCAATAAAAAAATTAAAAACAGAAAAAGCAAAAATCATGAATAGTACGATCGGTGAGATATTGCGATAGTTATCATAAACAATTTATCAGATGACCCTGGACAGTCTTAGATAAGAGAAATGTCAAGAGAAGGGTAGTAGTAACTCGTGATTAGAGTAATTTTTATTTTGAAGAGGACTTATTTTTTGGTGAATTTTTGAGAATTTTCGATGATGCATCCGAAGGGGGGCTTTACTGTATGGAGTCACGCGGATTGTATTGCTTTAGCAAGAGGTGTTTATGGAAAGTCAAATAAAGCCGGGAATCTGGTAGATCAGGTTTTTATTTTGAATATTTAGGTTACCGGTGTTTTGTTGCATTTTGTTTGCTCAAGAGAATTACTGTTTGTCGGCCTAAAAAGAAGTCAACGTTCCAATATTGAAGGAAAAATCTGTTCACAGTCGGTTTTAAATTGCTCTTTTGAGCACTATGGGCTGGTTGGATATTGTCATTTTACTTTCAAATAAAGTTAGGAATGCCATAATAATGTATCTCGTACGGCATGAAAAGTTTCAGTTGGGTCACGGAGAAATGACAAACACCCAGATCAATGATGAAACATTCTGTGTTCCGACAATGACCACAAACCGCTTTTGTCTTCCACTCACTATTTTGTATCAAGCAAAGATCTCAGAATTCGTCTTTGTATGTTATTTCTTAAGATAAAGAAGAGTAGCGAGATGGTGTTCTGTTTGCCTTTGTTGTTCCTGTTGCTGACAAGTGTCGTCAAATGTACTCGTATATGAGCTTCTTTTTTCCGATTGTGATTGCGAATATGAGTATCCTTTTTCTGATTTTCTCAAAGTGTTCGTTTAACTAACGCAATAATTTTCATTTTCAAGTAGTGTGGACTATATTTGAGACCTATGTGTTTGACTGCTGCCTATGTGTCTAATACATACATTTCCGTGAGCCCAGCGAGATCATAGAAGAAAAAGTCGCGTAGAGTCTTTATTAAGTTGCAACCGATAGTTTCTAGCCACTTCCTCGTCGCTAGATTTGCAGAACTTGATGAAACGTACATTCTGCTGGCAAATCTTTTTATCAAGCAATGACATGTGAGAGCTACCTCTATGCATATATACATACACAGGGTGTGCTATCTTTTATGTCGGTATGTAAACATTGAATAACTTTGACATTTATCAACCAGTCGATTTGAGTAGACATGTTTTTGAAACGTCAATTCAGTAGAATTTTAACCATGAATCGCTTTATACCGAAATAACGCGCCGGAATAGTGACGACATGCCATTCATCAACACCCAAAACGTTTTAATGAAGCGGTAAGAGAGAATGTTGCCGAGAACCCACATGTGTCGCATCGTCACCGCGCTCAGCATTTTGGCGTCAGTGAAACCACCTTGCGGCGCATTTTGAAAGAGGATTTGCATTTGTTTCCATATAAAGTGAAATTGATTCAAGGAATATTGCCGACAGACCGTTCACGTCGCTTGGAATACGGCCAAACAGTCGCTCAAATGGTTGACACTGAACCTGATTGGAAGCAAATCTTGATGACAGAGGAGTACCATTTCACATTCTCTGGCACCGTTAACATGCAAAATTGCCGCATTTAAGAAACAGAGAGAAACAGAGAAACACCATTACCTGACCAAAAAGTGTCTGTTTGGGGCGGTGTTTGCGCCAAAACCATCATTGGGCCATTTTTCTTCAGAGAAGGCGAATCAGTCGATAGGAATCGAAGTCTGGGATGCTGGCTCATTATATCACCTCATATATTGCAATCGGTTGTTTTTTTTAAAGTTATTCAATACTCATATACCAAGATAAAAGATGGCGCGCCCTGTACATATATGTATTTCCTGAGAGCTACTAAAGTTCGTCTTTGTTTGTTTTTTTTCTAATGGAGTAGTCGCACTATTTAGTGGCCTCGGTGAAGGTAAACTGTCAAACTCTTTTGTTGTTCTGGTTTCCAAATATTTTTTTTATGATCTGCCATCGGTTTGCTTTGAATTCATTGCAAAATTTTCGCAATAGCACTGCTCACTTCACTTTAAGTGTTATATCCTCAATCTTACTAGGATCAATATGTCCTTCTATCTGGTCACAATCTGATGTTGATTGTTTGCCTGTGATACTATAATGAGCTAATGTATCAAGACCAAAAACGTTGGTTAGAATGTTCCTGGTAATAGCAGCATAGCAGCAACAGAGTGATCCCAACCGATTATACCTCAAGCTACTTGTGGTATTTCAGTGCTCTTAGGACCGATGACTATGGTACTTTTGTCCCTTACTGAGGTGAGTGTAAGTTTTTCAAACTTCTCCGACTCTGGGGACTAAGTTTACTGACCCATAGTTCTCGATGAAATGTATCAGCAAAACCCAACAGGCGATACAATCCGTCTAGATTTTGAGAATTCTCCAGTTGACTGATTAATTTTCGACATCTTACTCGTAGCTTCATTTGTGCCTGAGATAAGTTTTTCCTTGCTGGTGATGGTAATGGTTAGTCAATTCCAGTGTTTGAGGTAGTAGTTTTAGGATTTCGTGGGAAATATTCATCAGTTTCCGAATTCTCATCATTTTCAGTCGATGTTGTTCTTCCAGAGTTCAAGGACGATGTTGATGAGACGTACTCATCTTCGGATTTACTGACATCACTCATAAATGTGGCACGTTCGTATTCTAAAAGATCCCGTTTACGAAAATGCATTAAAGTACTCAATTCCAATGGTTCGTGTCTTCCTAGATTTTTAAAGGATCCTTCCAAGGTATGAAAATTATAAAGTGAGAACGGCGTGTGATAGCAGGTGTTCATGACCTTCGGCTTTTCCGGTAAACCGTCCCTGTAACACGTGATTTTTAAACAGCAAATCTACTGCTGTTGCTTTATATAGTGACATTTTACTATCGTTCGTTGTATTATATTCTGCTATATTCTGGGTGGTAAGTAGGCAAACAGTCACTAATCCAGCCTATATATGCCAGATGAGTCGTGATGCAAGATATTTGTAAGTTTTCACCCGAGGGCACTGCAAACGGAAAGTTTTACTAAATCACAGTCCATCCACTTTTCATTTGCTTATGATTGTGATCTAGAATCCAGCATAGACACCCGTGGCGTCTGAGAGCAATCATATTGAGCGACTTCTTAGCTGCCAGTAAATGTAGAACAGAACTACTCCTGCTACTACGGACGGCCGCAGCTTAGTGTTGAAAAATACTGCAACCATCCGGTGATCTAGTGTAGACATTCGTGTCTGAGGATCTGAAGAAAACTTCGGCTCTGTGATCCATCTTCGACCCGTCGTATATGGCTTTGTCTTCGGGATACTTTTACGTAGCAGAAGAACAAAATTAATAAAACCAATCAGTGTTTTTGCCTGCAAAAATCTAAGCAGTATGCAGCTATGGGAGCGCAACAGGCAGGTCTTTTTGCTAGACGTGTACAGCGTGAAATACCAGGCTTAATCGTTGAACAACACTACTCGTATGTGTCTTACCATGGTTTCGGATTAGTTAGTTAATTGGCCTCGGTTGCAGTTGCTTGACTCCAGAGCCGACCTGCAATAATAGACCACAAACGATGTATGTGCTCTTGGAGGAGATACAGGTTTTTACACTGGCAGTTGGTATACCCGTACCTACGTACCAGGCTTAGTCGTTAAGCATTACTATTTCGTACGATTATGTGCCTTACGATGGTTTCAGATTAGTTAGCTAATAGGCTTTCATTGCAGCCGCTAGAGTCTAGAGCCGACCTGCAATAATATTGTACATAGACGAAAAAAGATGTACGAGTATGTCCTGCTGGTTCTATGACATATCATTTGCATTGTGTTTGTATTTTATTGTGAGAGGACTGAACTGAATGCAGCTTTTGTCTTCCCAATTCTGATGTCAATTGGAATATTGATCAAACAAATTATCTTGGAAGATCTGAAAAGCTTAGAGCTTTAGCTTTGAATTATGTGGTGAAGGTCCACAATCCTGTATGCAGACAGACGTGATTTTTTTGCATTTATCCCACAGTGTAACCTAGATAATATTGCTAATTGAAAAGAAATTGAAGTGGGCATAATACGCCGACCTATCGTGCATCGATTTTCAAAGGTTCAGGTCCTTTCTGTATTTCTTGTGTAGCCTTTCTGATTGGGGTGTACTTGTCAATGTAGGCTAAATGGTTCCTAAGACGGATCATACAAAAATAAAGGCTTTTTTTTATAAATGTATTAAGCATACGGAAATTTTGAACCAAACATCAAAACTTATTTTATCGCCTTCAAAGCAGGCCTCATTGCTTACAATACAAGTACGTCATACATTTTTCGTACTTAGTCTGATTTAGCGAATTTTTTGTATGGTTTATTCCTCTGGAAGGAATTCGGAGTGAACTACACCGCGGTAATTTAAGAAAAATATCAGCATAACCTTAATTTGTGGTTAACTTTGTCGCTGTTTCTTGAGTTTCGGCTCATTTTTGAAACGCTATTCCGAGGACTGTTGGCTGGTTTGCATGTCATATTCGTAAACCCATGTCTCTTCGCCTGTAACACGTATTATGCGTTTCATGAAGGTGGGGCCCATGGAAGCACGGGAAATCATGTCTTCAGCGACCTGCTTCCGAAGCTCTTTTTGAACAAAATTGAGCTCTTTTGGATCAAATCGCGCGACAAGCGGTGACGCGTTTCATGCTCAAAATATCAGTGAGAATGCAATGAATAAACTTAACAGATATGTTTACTTCTCGAACTAACTCTCTAGGACCAATTCGACGATTTTCGAGCACCAGCTTCTTTATTCTGTCGATGTTTTCATCGTTCGTAGCCATTAAATGTTGACAAAACGAGGCAAATCAACTATTGCTTCTAAGCCTTCTACAAATGCTCTATACCATTCATATGCCTGCGTTTTTGACATGCAAGATTCGCCGTAGGTCCTCCGCAATTTTTCAACAATTCAGCACACGAAATTTCAATAGAAACATAAAATTTAAGGCATAATCTTTGTTCAACTATTTTTTCCATTGTACAAATCGAAGCGGAATCATTAGTATGTTCAAATTTTGTGCAGTAACTAAGTACACTGCTACTTAATTATAGAACTAAGATTATGGTGATATATTTTACATGCGTATTTTGAATGATACATTCCGGATACTTTTTACACAGAATAGTATTTCATCAATGAATATTTCAGTGTTTCACAACCCTTACGTCGGCACATCTTGCGTTTCGTCGACGTACAGGTGTTGGTTTATCGTTTACTGAGCTAGTGGACTCAAATTTATCCACTACACTGCGAATAGTCCTCTCCCTATTGGACGATCCTTTAGTTATCGACTTCATTACTTGCTGTTCATAGATCTTGGTTCTATAACACCTATGTTTTTGTTGGGACTCGTTTTAGCGGCTTTCGAGTCGACTACTCACTTCTTCTTACGACTCCTTTAACGCCAAGTTGAAGAAGTGACATTGGGTATCTGCTAAGTTATCATTGCTGCCCTGTCCCTAAATGGTGCTAAGTATGTGAACAGACACGAAGAATATAAATAAGACCGATATTAGATTTCTCTATGTTCTCAATTTATTTTTTCATGTATGCATCCTTAGTCCAAAAGACTAAACCCTAAGCTCTGATGAACCCCTACTTTAATAATGAAGTCGTAGAATATTCAAGTTAATCTGTTGGTTCTAGCAGTAATATCCTGGACTAGTCTGCGGTTTACTTACTTAGTCGGCGCTACAGACCGGGGTGGACCTGGGCCTCAAACAATAAGCCTCTTCAATTAGCGTGGTCTTTGCCTCCAGTTGCGTACTCCAAGTTGTTTGAGGTTCTTCCACTCGCGCGGATTAGAGTCGAAGATTTTGCGGGCTGGGGCATTGGCGTTCATTCGCTCTACATGTCCCAGTCATCTCAAATGCCCAATGCGCAGTTTTTTGACCAATGCCGCTGTACAGCTCGTAGAGTTCATCGTTGAATCGTCTCCTACCGAACCCGTCAACGCATGCGGGAGCAAATATCTTACGAAGGATTTTTCTTTCAAAACGACCAAGGATCTCTTCATCTGCTTTAAAAACGGTCCATGCTTCGGAACCATAGAGCAGGACTGGGATTACAAGGGTCTTATATAGAGTCTCCTTGGTTGTTCGGGAGAGTGACTTACTACACAGTTGTGAACCAGGTCAACGACGCTGAGGTCCCATTCATCAGGCATACGTTCATCCTGCCAAATTTTGGAAATAAGTTGGTGTATGCTCCCTACCAAGTCATCTCCTACTGTCTTAAATAGTTCGGCCGGTAGGCTGTCCGGCCCGGGAGCCTTGCTCGACTTCAGTTTAGATATTGCTATCCTCACTCCATTTTGGTCGGGTGGACGGAATTCTGGACTTACATCGTTCAAGGTCGGTTTAGTTTCAGCAATGTTTAAGTCCGGTCTCATATGTCTGGTCGGTATATCGACAAATTTGGTGTTGTAAATTTTCAGAGCTGATGGGTAGCAGTATCGAAGTATATCCCGGCCATTTGTTGAGCAGCGTAGAAAATTGTCACCTCTTTGTTTCTGAATTTACCTTGTAGCTAAGTAGACAATGGTAGTAGGTTTTTTTTCTCTGTCTTTCGGCGATTTCTTGTCACTAACACAAATCTTGTTGTTTGAGCCATTTCACGATCTGTGGAATCATGTTGTTCCAATCTCCCAGAGCTGAGCAGCATTTGTCATCAATATTTGACCTAAGATTTAGCTGGATGACCAGCATATACTTTCGATGTCGCGAAATTCCCATGACATTTGTTTTAGTATTCTGCTCCTAAGACCTTACCTCATATTGAGCTCGTAAATGTCATTTGCCAATGACTTTCTTTCTCATTTGCGATTGTTTGCCTTGTGCGCTTGCTGAAAACAAACCATAAAGTTGCAGATACATGGTATAGAAAGCACTCTCCAGTGGAGTCGTAAAGAAATTGATAAATCAGATTTCACCAAACAAGACACACGTCTAATTAGTGACACTAATGCTAATCCATTCGCTCTTAACCAAATAATGACACTCCATGATCTCAATTCCTGAGTTTCATTTGAACTTATCTCGACACACACGCTCGACACTGTTAAAAAATTCATTTTTATCCAACACCAGTTGCAGGCGACATTAATTTCGAATGTCTAACTGTCTGGCAACTTAATAATAAAGAGCAAAACTCCATTTGATTAAAACTGAACATCGAAATCATATCACCTAACAAGACAACACTGTCGATAACATGCCTTCGATAGTCAGCACGCCACTTAATAGCCGTTGCGGTGTCGCAGTTGTATTAGTCGCCATTGTCCAACAACTGCTGCTGGTGACTTCACTTCGAGGCAACAACAGCAGATTGTTGTCAATTTGGAAGCACATTCCAATGTCAGTTGTGCTCCGATAGAGATAGAAACCGACCACAGTTTCAATTGACATAATAGCCTGGCATGTACACCCAACCATTCGTCTGTCAAACCACGAACGTAAATATCCGTTTCTGATCAGATGCTTGGTTCTGGAATTACAATTGGAATCTGAATTTGTCTCAAAAAGAAACCAAAAGCCAGCACTTGAACAGTGAGTCCACCAATAAATCTCGCTCCATTGAAATCAGTCAAATGGGCAGTGTGGAAGCCCAGATGGACTTCGGGACAACTGGAATGCGCGTCACTGCAAACTTATGGAGCAGATCGGATATAAAGATTTCACATTGGTGATTCTTAGCCATCGAAAGGAAGGGTCTTCCAAGAGGGTAACATAAAACCGCACACTCACAGAATTTTTGTCGATTGAACGGATGGCCGAGAATCCCTGCAGTGGCCCTCTTGAATGAAATTCCTTGTCGTATGGCATGGATGCAGGAGGGGTACCTTAACTTGAATGGTGAAAAGGGCCACAGTTGTCGTAATTATGCCTGAAAACCTGGACTTCTGATTGTTGTCTGTTGTCGTTTCCTTGGTGGTGTTCCCGTACCCCAGGTGCACACAACACAGGTAACAACATTTGAAGCAATTGCTTTGCTACATGCATACCACTACTTCTTTTAGGCCTGACATTCATGATACATCCCATCCGTCTGTCCGTCTGTCCGTCTGCTCGTCTGTTCATTTTGCTGCTGGGTTGGGTTCGGTATGAATGAGACACAGAGATGTGAAAGGTAATGCAATGGAATTGAGGATAAAGTAGAAGGAATAACGAAAAACCGCAAAGTTGTGTTATTTAATACCTCCTGGTACGGAATTACACCGAGCTCTGACTATAGGTACTACGAGTACCATGTCTATAAGTTGACCTCAGAAGGACTAAGGTTTGGCTTCAGAGAATAAGAAGGAAATTGATGGATTTCGATGAGATGAAGAAGAAGTTGGAATGGGAAAAAAGGTTTTATTAGGTCAACGGACTCTGGTGAAACGGATGTGGAATGTCTTTGCCAGGTCAAACAGAGATGGTTTTGAATTTTGTCCGAATATTTTTTTTATGCCTTGTGGTCTGAATTTTTTTCGAGAGTAAATAAAAATTGGAAAGGGGTATTTTAATTGTTTATTCTGACACAAATTTGGAACATTTTTAAGGTTTACAGGCGCCTTTTCGCTTGGGCCTAAGTGTGAGTCATGTTCGCGTATGAGTGATTGTAGTCCGAGTATATTCGCACTCAGATGTATACAGAACGGCTTTTGGTCTTTAAAATACATTTTGTGGGTCTTATTTCAATTATAGAAGGAGTAATTAGTCCACTGAGACCATATGTGTATGTGAAAAATAAGACACGAATCGATCAACCCTGCCTCTGAACGGCTAAGACCGACGAAATGAAAGTTGCCTGTGTCCTTCTAAGTGACTCGTTTTATGCGGCATTTAAGGAACATAATAGTTTTTTTCAAGAAAGACCAGTAATCGCTTTGATGAGTAAGCGCCTAAAGTATCAGCACCGTGCATATCAGTGTCTTGAACATTGAGATTCATAAAGGAAGAGGTTCGTGCCGCGCGGTGTCATCATCACTCTCCGAGAAAGCATTGAAGGAAGGGATGCAACTTATGCCGGGGACTCTACGATTCATGTGGCGCCGTAAAGTGCACTTTTCAATAAAGCAGACCTCGGGTAATCTGGTAAAAATAATAAAAAAGTTTTATCTCGAACAGTGTTCAATATATCGAACTTGAAAATGTGCATGGCTGAGCCACTTGTGGAGAAGCGAAGCCCCCTGACCTACAAAAAATAGGTTTCTGAATTTTGTCAGGCGCCTGTTGTTGACATATCCTTAGCGGAGCGCCGAAATCGCGTGAGCTGCTAAACCCTGCGAAAAGGGAGCCAAAATCCTTTTTGCGCAAAATCGGGCCAATCAGATACCTGTAAGTCATAGGCATCCGCCTGACATGATCAATTTTTTTTTTATCATGTTTCCCAGATTACCCGAGGTGTGCTTTATTGTAAACCACACCGAGCAAAAGCGATGTGCCAGACAGTAAGAAGTCTATGGCCTTTCCTACAGAGGGATATCAGAAAGGCCGTTTACTTTTTAGACGCGTCTGAAAGCAACCTGGAGAGTTATTTCACAGAGACCATTATATCAATGTAAACCCTTAACCCTCCTCTGAGCCTTGCCAATGAAATTTATCGGTGATCTAATTTTCTGCGGTCCCATTCTTACCTGGGATTTGCGTTCAAAGAGGCTTTCTATTCACGAACTAGCTTGGAGGAAGCCAATGGGTTTAGCAAGGCTGAGAGCGCATCTTAGCTGTTCTTAGCTGTCGCCACAGACCTAGAAATTTGCCTTCTCTACCTGTATCTTCCTAGCTGTATAGGTCAATGCGATCAGGATTGCGTAAGTCACCGCTTGGGAATCAGACACAAGCTTACTAGTTGTAAAGCCTAAGGCTTCGTCCTTAAGACAGACCTGTTTAGTTTTGGAAATTTTGAAATTGAGGTCGTTATTCATTAGATTTTAGGTCTTTTGCAATCAGGATCTGATCAGGAATCTGGTCTACATAGAGTCAGCTCTGTTGCGCTTCTTCTTATCTAACATTCAATTCGTTTATGAGGGATTGGAAAGAGATCGGCGGTCGTGGGCTTGAAACCTGTCTGATATTTCTACTTTTACTCTACTTTAAAATATCGTGATCAGCGTCATCCATTTCTTCGACGACAGTCCAGGGGTGTTCTACGTTTTGACTATGGGATAGCATTTCTAATGCTGGAAATGAAATAGCGAGTACACTTAGGCCGCTGTAAAAGCTAAACCTTTACACAATAGAGGAGGCGCGGCTTTTCTTCATTTTATCTATGTAATTTCTGTAGAAGAAGGGATTCGTATTCATATAGAGCTTCGATCGCTTAGACAATAGTTATTTGCTGATAGCAGTTTCTTCATTCTTATCGGATATATATATGTCTCATCAGATCAGTTGTTAGATAGGGCTTTCCAACTTTTGTTGGCCTCTAACACATCTACCAGTTGCATTTTCGCTGATATAAAAGGTATAGGTAAATTCTCGCTGGTGTTGAACAGGCCACGTGTTTTGCCTTGCCTTCTCATTTAATCCGCTTTATGGTTACTTGGAAACCACAAGTAAGACAGTGCATATCTACCAGAATCGCAATAGTCGCTTGACAATACCAACAGTACTTTTGCCATTATTTCTACCTCAGATATAAGGCAAAGCCTATTCTGACCTCGCAGCAAGAGCCATCCTTTATACATCTATCGCGTATTCTTTACTACTACTCGATTCTCAGCTAGGTTCGATGGACGTTAAAAAGTTGACGTTGAACTTCATATCATATGCGGCCCCACAGACTCTGATTACTTGCACGAATACAAGAACAAATGCGTGTGCTCTAGTGGACTCTTATTGACTGGACACACTATCTCGCTTCTAGTACTTTTCCTCAAAAAACGGTTGCAGATTTTGCGCGCACTATAATGTCAATTTTCCGGTTGAGATAGATGAGTAGTTCTTGGTGTATACATATGTATATGTACACCTGTGACATTTTATCTTCTCGCGAGTAGCATAAGCTCCATTAGTTGGGTTCATCCCAAGGGCTTCTTTGTACGAGGGTTATCTGAAACGACAACAAGACATGTTTTCTCAATTTTTATTTTTATCTTTCTACATAGTCTCTTTGTAACTCTACACACTTCTCCCAGCGATGCTCCCATCTCTCTAACCCGTCCAAATAGTCCTTGGCGTTTTTCTCTGCAAAATAATTGTTCACGAAAGTGATTGCCTCCTCATTTGACGAAAATCTCTGTCCTCCGAGCGCAGTTTTTAGATGAGGGAACAAAAAGAAGTCGCTTGGGGCTAGATCTGGTGAATAAGATGGATGGTCAAGCAGTTCAAACCGTAATTCGTGGATTTTCGCCATGCCAACCGCTGAGTGAGACGGCGCGTTGTCTTGATGAAACAGGATTTTCTTTTTCTGCAAATGTGGCAGTTTTTCTGCAATTTCTGCCTTCAGCTTGGCAAGTTATGATGCCAACAAATCAGTATGCTGCTGTAATGGTTTTTCCTTTTTGAAGATAATCGAATAAGATAACTCCTTTACTATCCCAAAAAAAACAGTCGCCATCCCTTTCCCAGCCGAAAAAAATAGTTTTTGCTTTTTTTTGGAGCCGGCTCGCCCTTGGCAGTCCACTGTTTTGACTGAATTTTTGTTTCGGGCGTATAATGGTGCATCCAAGTTTCATCTACAGTAATGAATCGGCGCCAAAACTCGGATTTATTGCGCCTGAACTGCGCCAACAGAGCGTTGGAAATGTTCATTCGAACACCGCGGCACCCATTGCGCGGACAGCTTTCTCATGCCTAAATCTTGATTTAATATGTAACAAACACATTCTTTGGACATTTTCATAACCTCTACTATCTCTCTCACTTTGATTCGGCGGTCGTCTAACATCATTTGGTTGCAGTTTTTGGACGTCCCGAACGTTCATCATCTCCCAAGCTCTTACGGCCACGTTTGAATTCAGCCGCCCAAAATTTCACTGTGGTAAATGATGGTGCAGAGTCCCCATACACAGAGTCTAACTCATTTTTGATTTGCGTAGGCGTATATCCTTTCAGAAACAAGAATTTAATAGCAGCTCGATACTCAATTTTTTCCATTTTCACAAAAAAACTCACATCGACTCACTCAAACGACTGTCAACTAAAACCTGCGCGTCCAAAGTGACTGAAACTTCGATAAGTAACTGTCAAAAGATGCACAACTAGCACTCACTAGATTTTATTGACGAGTGTCGCTATCTTTACTTTGCGGTCTTTTGCAGAAACTTTTCAGATAACCCTCGTAATACTACACCAGATACTTTTGTTTCCTTCTGGCTTTTTTCTCCTGCTCTGCCATATGCATTAGCCAGAACCTTATGTCCATCTTCGTCAAGGATTCTTAGAAGATACCTAAAGCGAAAATAAAAGCTTACACACTCGGTTACGCATCACAGCATGAATCATTGTAATCTCAACCCAAAACCTATCCATCCATTTCCTGGCCTTTAGATTTATAAGTTTGGCTTCAGCTGCAACAGTAAAGGAACCTTTTTCATCCGGAAAGATTACCAAAGTGAATACCTTGTTGCTTAAGAATTCATTGCTTTTTCTAATTTCCCTTTGTGTCACGAATGTTGAGAATCCGATGGTGTACCCTTATCTTATCGTTTCTATTATTTTTAAACTGACAGATAAAAAATGCTGGCAAACTGCAAACATTAATTTAATTCTTCTCTGAGTGTCGATACTGCCATACAATTTCGACGACTTTGAATAATTCTCTTGGAGCGCCAAAAAAGACCTAATTTTGGTCCGATTCTGGGTTTCTTGGTACCCTTTCTCCATATTCTTCACAAATTTGCTAGAGCTCTCTCAACAATAAATCAGCTTTACTCGCTTTATCCAGGCTTACGTAGAACTCTCTTTGTCTTGTTTTTTTTTTTAAAGAAATACCAAATTACTCATGATTGACAGACGTCTTAAGGATCGTAAAGGGACTAAATTAGCTTTGTTAGTCAGTGATAGTCTAGCTACTGATGCGAAGTTCTCCCTTCACAAAAGCTGTCCAACCAATCCAGTCAGCGACTGTCGACACTCTAAGATTTTTGAAGATTTCATAATGACTGGATTGACCATAAGGCTAAGGTTTAAAGCGTCTATAGATAATTAATACATGGAGCAATGTCTCTACCTTTACAAAAAACAAAAAAAATTCTAACCTCTGTTCAGCTGAAACAAGATCATTAAGCAACAAGCAACAGATTTGCTCTTACAACGTTTCCCAATGATCCACAAGGAAACAACTTTTAAAACACCGTTGGATTATGGAGTTGCCCCTCTATTATGTGCACATGTATCTCTGTACATAAATTAGATCTGTAGAAACCAATGATCTTCTGGAAACTGTTGCACTCGAACTAAAAAAAAAAAAAAAAAATTGAACAATGAAAACTAGCAACCTGGGGTGCCTCAGGTGTCCCATCTATTCCCATTACTTTTATTTGCCCAACAAAAACTCTCACTCCTCATTTTATTCCCCAACTCAGCGCTTTATCTTTTCACATGAGTACGCCGTACAACTTGCGCTAAATAAGTTTGCCCGTTAATTTCCTTATGTCTTCCTGAAGCCTCATGGCAATTAGTTAACTACAATCTTTTTACAAGAATTACCCTACAACAACAACAACAACAGACGAAAAAAATAACCATTCACAAGAATAATACGCAGATGAGAGAAAAAAAATTTCACACGCCAAGGTAGTCAGAGAGACCACCTCATTGTGCGCGCGATAAAAATCGCAAAGAAATAAAAAAAATCCGCTCAACTCTTAGGTAGGCAGACAGATACTAGCTAACTTGTATACAGAAGCAGAAGCCAAACAAACCAAACCTTCCGGACAATACAACACCTGGGAATCATTTCCATCACCTGCAAGAAGAAGACACGACACGTCTTCCTTCAGTCTTTTCGCGTCATGGTATTACAAAAAACCGACCAAAATGGTGTGAAAACCGCAAAAACGATAAGAATCACAGAAACATCGCCAACACTAGCAACAGAGTACCAGAGTACTAGTACCAGCACCAGTGCCAGAGTCAAAGGAAGCACCATTGCAGGAAGACTTGGTATAAATGCAATCGTGGGGTAATTACATTTCGGGAAGCCAGATCTGAGGTCTTTCAGTGCTTGTAGTTGAACTTTAATTGCCCCACCGGGAATGTTCTAGGAATGAAAGAAACCATCACCAGGTTCACATCACACACGGCACACTAGCACACCAGCACACCAGCACACCAATGTGACGTGTGATGTTTTCGAATGGCCATTCGACACGCTTCTCCCTGAATTTGTGCTCATAATTATGCCTTTAGTTCCGAGCCACATAGTCAAAGAATCAGCAAATATCTGTGATTTCAAGGAATAAAATTTAATGCGCCATATTTATTGTCGACCTGTGCGTACGACATGTTGTCCATCGACTTCCTAGACTGAATCTTTTATCAAGAGGAAAATTTAAGAAATAAAAAAAAATTGGACAATTTCCGAAAAGACAAAGAGAACCTTTGCAACTGCTTGTAACGCTGCCGCATAACATGATTGAACATCGTGTTCTTGGGCCTACCTTTGGGGCCAAACAATGCCAAGCCCTCCTCCAATTGATTGGAACACGAATATCTACTCCGCGGCGTCGGCACCGTAATTTGTTGCACAAGTGGATTGCATGGAAAATTAAAAGGGATTCAAAAAGCCAAACAAACCAACAGACAAACATTCATACTCGTACGAGTATGTAAGTTATATTGGGGAAGGCTTGAGAAAGCTGCCTTGCTTTGGCAGCACAACATTCACTGGGATTTGGATTGTGCAGTCACTTTTTTCGGGGAGCACCCACTATCGCGGCCTGGGTAGTAGTTGTATTGTAGTAGGCACTTGTTTGAACTCTGTCTGTCTATCTATCTATCTGTAGAAACGGTTCAAGAGAGAATGGGTCTAGATACATTTTCCCTGGTACGGGAAATCTTTTGCCGCCGCCGTGTGAACACGTGATTGCTTTGGGTGTACCTCTAAAAGATTACGCTCTAGAGTACGTCTAACGAGTAAGACTTACGAGCACTCGAACTCGAACTCAAATTCGAATCCGTACTATACTCGACTTGAATCTTGAACATAGTTCTTGTATTTATGTACGAGTGTACTCGTATGTATGCATGAACGAGAAATCACGATCTGTCGAAACTATTGACATTTACTCACTTCGAAGGTTGGTGACTTGTAATTCGTTAGATACATATAGTTCGGTTAGAGTAAGAGTTTAGAGTGTTAGAGACTGCTGGTGATGTTTGGATAAATTGTTGGATTTGAAATTACTTGAGACTGTTTGTTAATTGTTCGTTGTTTGCTTTTGTAATTGATTTGGACATGAAGTAGATGTGATGTTTGGATTAGTGAGTCGAATTAAAATAAACGCTCAAAGGTGATGAGATACAATGTGAAGGTGGAATGTCTGTTTTTCATGTTAAACGCTTGACAGGTGACGGAAAATTTGTTGTCCGTACAAACGAGTACTTGGTACAGCCGGTATATTTGCACTATTTGCAGAAAGCTGCATTTAAAGTGATTACAGATATTTTCAAATAACTGCATAATTAATTCAATTGAACGTTTAAGACTGATATTTGGAGCACCATCCACACTGAGCTTGGATTTATAGCACTAAACCTTCTTGAGCATTAACTCTTTCAAGTAGTTGCCGCAATTATAGCGTTTGGATGGGTAGGTAAGCCCGAGAATACTGCACGCAGAATTTCCACTTCTGCTAGTCAAGTGGAAACAAATGAGTTCAGAAAGCTGCAAGAGCTAAGTTGCGCTACTAATTTTTGAACGCATCGAATAATCTATAGGGTGATCAGATAAGAACGATAGGAAAATGAATCTAAATAAAATAACAACGATCTCACACAGTTGATTCTGGCTTTATCTTTAAGTTACGTTGATGCCATTGTGTGTAGAATAGCACGTCATTCAAATGGCTACTTCGGCTTCGCTGGCAATAATCCAAGTGGTCGATCCAATTTATGATGACTCGGTTCAATATGTCCGGCGTTATTCCGGCAATAGTGTGTCGAATGTTGGCCTCGAGCTCGTCCAAAGTGGTTGGCTTATTAGCGTAGACTAATGACTTCACGTAGTCCCAAATAATCAAAATAATCGAGTGGTGTCAACTCGCATGGTTGCGGCGGCCAATTGATGAACGCTCGCCGTGAGATGACCCAGTCGCCAAATTTCCCCTTCACAATTTCGAGCGTTGCGTCGCTTGAATGGCATATAGCGCCGCCTTGTTGGAACCATAGCTCGGATATATGGATGTTGTCGAGTTCTGACCATAGGAAGTTGGTTGACATCACTCTATACCTGAGACCATTGACGATAATGGTGGCTCCTTCCTCATTTCGAAAGAAATAAGATCCGATGCAATAAACCGTACCAAACAATCAATCTTTGTGGATACATTGATGCTTGGCCCAACACATGTTTCTCTATCTGGGTGGTGGCTTAAGATCCAAAAGAGTGTACTCAAGCTCAAACTTTTCCACGGTGCGACGAATTGCTTGCCCACTGACGGCCGACCTCACGACGAAAATCACGTTGCGTATTTACAACTGAGCAACTGATGAAATGGCAAACCTTACTGAATATTTTGATAGCTGGATGTCATCGGTCACTTTGACAGCTGCTTAAATGTTGCAGTTGCAACTGTCAATTTTCGTTGATGGAATGATACATCAGCTTGCTGTCATTTGAAGGTGACGTCATACGGGCATAGTACCAAAAAGTCAAACATGTGGTGATATGAGTAATCTATGCATATGCGGCGGTCTTACTGATTTGTGTCCAGTTAGTAATCATCCTGTGGATGATTAGCCTTTGAATGGATGAAAAGATTCAGCTGTCTTATGTTTCAATAGTCGCACTTTTCTCCATGTTGTCAATGTCATCATCCATATTGTGCTCCTAATGTTGTCTCGAAAACTTCGTAAAATCTTTCCAAATCTGATGCTGAGCAAATCACACTGTAGCGGGTCATCTTATTGTAATCTCATTTCACAAAGGTTTCGGTGGTTTCGAGTTACTGAGTTTTTGTAGACATATACAGCTCGTTCCTACACATCGTGACATACGCGGAATTCAAATTCATAAGCAGATTTCAGGTGTCAGCTTGGTGTTCTTTCGTTTTTCCTAAGCCTTGCCTCAAAGTAAATATCTGCTCAGTTGTAAACTTGTCAGATTCACGCTGCTAATGACATAGAATCTTGCATGTGGTGTTAAGAATGCTGATTTGTCTCTAATTGACGTAGTTCAAACGGATTAGCTTATTACTATACTTATTCAGAATTTGAGGAGGATTCTATTCACCGGACATATGTTCACCTGACCATGCAGATGAGTTCGTGAATTCTTCATGCCAAATCAGCCCCTTTACTTTAAATTGTTCGTTCCGAGACTTTTTTGCCTATACTGTAGTGTGGTAATTCGAGGGTAAAGCATAGCGTCTTCTGCATATCTAGTTATCATTAAATTAATCTATTGTGCCCCTTTCTTCCATTAGATGTTTAATATTTTCAGGATCAGCCCTTTCTGCGAGATCGCCCTCAGTTCCTCTTCATGGAGAATATATTGTATTTGTTTAGAAATGTTGCTCGTGTACGTGCCAGTGCCAGTGCTAGTGCCAGTGCCAGTCCCAGTCCCAGTACTTTATGACACTCTAAGAGAGTATGTGATCACTACGAGTAGCTACTTAGTGCTTTGAGTACTGATTGACTATCCGGGAGTATCGTAACTTTGACTATTTCATATCATTTACTTAGTCGAATGCATACTTCTAGTAACCCAGTTAATTCCGCTTGAAAGCTTCCTTACTTATTGCAAATGAGACGTGGGTTCGAGTGCCTACCACTCCTGCAACTACGCCTTGAGACGTTGTCGAACCATCAGTATTCTACTTTTGTTAACCATCGTTCAGCTATTTAGGATTTTTGTATCATTCCTTCCTTCCGCGAAAGTAGACCCAGTGCCTATTTACCAAGCTAATATTGGGGTTCAGTTGGTCCAGAGTTTAAGATTTGGCAAAAGGTGGCTTCTATCTTCGATAGTGTTTTCAAGAAGTTACATTGTTTGAAGTGATTTGCGCGATGTAGTTTGAGCGCTTGTATAGTTGTTTCCTCTTGAAGCGGAGGTAGGTCTAACTAACTAACGTCTCCATGTTCGCCGTTCTCAAAGATCTTGTGATACATCGAGAACCAACCCTTGGATCTTGCTCAGTTTCATTAGTTTTGCTTAAACTACTCGTAACTTCATATTCATATCCCACAACGGATACTTCCGCTGTGACTCTTGGCTTCTTGTTTCTGCAGGCTTCGATTCGAGAACTGTATTCCTTGTACCTAGTCTAGTCATAAATACTGATACAAAGAAAAACTTATGCCAAATTTATACTTTTTATTTGTCAAATCCCTAGCTACAAATTATGGAAGACTTCATTCGAAATGGCCGGCATTTGCCTTAAAGCATTATGGACCTCATTCATCGGAAAGATGTCGAAAGCGTGGATAAGGGCTCGCTTCAAAGACTCAATATTTCAATGATGAGTAGAGCATGCCATTCCCTCTAAAACAGATCACAGCTTGTAATCCAAAGGATTGAGGTCTGGACTACCAGTTGTCTAATCATCCAGTGATACGGGTATGAAGTCGGGTTAAATTTTTTTAGCCACTCGTGAGTGGTTTTCGCCTTGTGGGCTGGAGCAGAATTTTGATGGAATGTCCCGTGCTTGTTTGCGAACATTGTTTGGCTTAACGACGTCTTCCAAAACAATGGTTTGATAAACTTTCGCCGAAGTCTTGACTCCTCTTTCGCAAAAATGGAGGTTAGTTATGCCGTCGTAGCTCATTCCTCACCATACCATTATATCTGCGTGGTGGTGGCCTCTTACAACCCTTGGAATATATTCTGAAGCTTCTTTGGATGTTCGATAATTTTGCTTATTAAAAGTTTCTTCGGTGAACAGAATTTGTCTGTGAGCATTTTTAGCACACCGCCTTAAGAGTTCTTTGGATTTTTACTTAAATGCGAAAGTTAGCAGACGTTCAATGTGCCTTTTGTAGGCACTAAGTCCCAAGTTGTTTTTGATGATGCGAGATATGGATCTTTTCGAAATGTTCATTTCCCGCCACAAGATCTTCTGCTTTATCAGTTGTTTGCGTGCAATTCGATGGCTTTGATGGCTCTCGGACTTAGATGTTCACGTACTTTCGAATAATTTAGCAGTACGACAAATAAAACAGCGAGTGATTCCAACTGGTTGCAAGGTCCGAAAATTGTCAGCTTTTGCCATATCACACTTGTAAAGAGTGTTTGTTTTTAGAGGTATACAAGTTCAGTATGAAATAAAACACTTGAAGCTAATTAATGTAATAGACAGTTTTATGCCATCAGGTTTTAAATATGATATCGGGAATATACGCTCCACAGCTAACTCGAATGAAGCGCAATCGTGAAGTCTAATTTTCTGTAACATTATCGAGCAACTGGGGCCGTATATCAGCAATAACACGGCGAATGTTGACTTCCAAATCGTCCAACGACTAGTGACTTCACATATCCCCAAAGAAAGTAATCTAAAGGTGTGAGATCGCAGTATGGTGAAGGCCAGTTCACAGGTCCATTACGCGAAATTATGCGCTCAGCAAATATTTCCCGCAATAAATTGATGGTGTCGCGTGCAGTGTAGCATGTTTCGCCATCTTGTTGAAACCAAAGCTCTGTCACGTCAATGCCATTCAACTGAGGAACGACGAAGTCAGATATCATGTTTCTATAGCGCTCTCCATTGACGGTAACATTCTGGCTGACATCGTCCTTAAAGAAATATTGGCCGATGATTTCACCAGCCCATAAAGCACACCAAACAAGGAATTTTAATAGTTGTAACGGCGTCTTAACAAAAGCTTCTGGGTGTCTCCACTAAAAATAGGCCACATCGGAGAACAAAATTTTGTGTTGAAAATGAGGATCAAGCTGAATCATGTTTTCGGCCCATTCACCGAGCCTACGACGCGTATAATGGTCACGCGGTTTCAACTTTTGCACAAGCTGGATCTTATAAGCCTTTAAGTCAAGATATTACCGTAAAATCTTCCACAAAGTGGATGGACATAGCGAATCAACTCATTCCGATTCCCCTCAACACTGCGCTCCACAACGGCTAAAACTTCTTCTGTTCGCACTGTTTGTCATCTTTCGGGATGCATATTATCCACAAGAGTGTACGTGGTCCGAAAACGATTCATCGTGTTCCGAATAACTTGCTCAGATGGACGATTATGTCGACCGTAAAATGGACGTAGCGCACAATAAGTTTGGCGAACCGAACCATGGTTTTCAAAATAAGTTTGCACAATTTGCACGCGTTGTTTTTGCGTTAACCTATTCATCGTAAAATGGAAAAACGTACCACAAATCAACTTTCAAATTGACAATCTGTAGAAACAGTGTTGCCAATTTAAAAACTAAACCTCTAGAAAAAACACAATTTTTAAACGACTAAAACCGAAAACCTTTTCCGTGACAAAGATGCATGAAAGCAACGGGTTAAATAACGGTTAACATAGAATAAAAAGTGCGCAATTAATACTTTATTTAAAATGGTTGCTATAAAAATTATATCAATATTTGTGACTAGACTAGGTATGCCCTTTTGATGAGAAAGCTTCTCTAGCTCATATTTTACTTTTGAAAATGTAGTTTTCCACTTGTTTTCTTTGATTGTTGAGTTCGCAAGCAGTTCTCGTTTTTTTCTGCACTGTTGCACATCCATTTCATCAAATCAGAAATTTCCTGGTCAACCAAAACCTAGCACATCAAATGAGCCGTCTCTGTTAGCTAGGGGCTAATATATTGCTATTGGTCTTCCGTGCTCCATCTGGGCAACATAGAGCTCCTTGAGAAATTTGAGAAGACTTGATTAGAAAAAGCTAAACCGATCTGCTGTTAGACGTCCAGTTCATAAATAACTCTACTTCGCATTTCTGGTGTAAACATGAAAGTGACCTGAGTACAAATTGGGTTGTGATAACTATGTAGACTGTTAAGGTTGTGCGCGTTGAACGCGTTTTCTTCTGTGGGAGGTAAAGGCTGTTAGCCTAAGCCAGTTTTCGGCGGTGGTGTCATGCGGGTTTTCTTTTCCAACTGTCGGAGATTTTCTACTTTCCTTATTTGGCGTGGTCAGATTGCCATTGGGGCACTGCAAGTATATTATGGCAATCCTTCTTTGGGAAAGCCGTCTTTCTCTCTCTGAAAGCATGAATACGCATAGGAACTTTTTGAGTGAAATTAAATTTAATAGAGATTTGAGAGAGTATTATCCGGGATATAGAATAGTCTTCGAAAGACACAGACTCTAAATTTTCGTCCTCCGATTTTTCTTACAAACAAGAAATAGCTCTACAGCTACAGCCACATACTCACGATGTGATTTATTAATTGATATACACAAATTCCACGGCTTTGTTAAAGTTTCTTGTGTCATGCAAATTGATTCTTCAAGTTTTTATTCCAATATTGTCTCCTTTATTATACTTGAACTGAAATGACAATGACCATTAATGTCCGGGACTTTCGCCTTTCTCGAAAACGCCACCACATGCGAACATTCTTTCTATCCTCACAATTCTATTTAATTATACCGAGTAACTAACGGCGTTTTTATTTCTTTACAGGCATTCATATAGACCAATCATAAAGCAACTGGTAAGTCACTAATCATCATTTACAAAAGAAACAAAACAAAAATTACATCAAAATGGGAACCCTGCGGCAACTCATACCATTATACTCGTATTGTGAACTCTGAAGTTGATTTATGGCATTTAGCTTCTACATAATAGTCCGTCAATTTACTAGTTTATTCCACTAAATCGTATTCAAATAGCAATATAATAATTTATGCTCGTGGCAAACGAATAATTTAATCTGACCTCTTGTGGTTCTTGGAAGACCTTGGTGCAGTTTCTTAATCAAGCGCCATTCGAGTATATGGTATTCCTTCCATTAGTGTTAGAACCTGCACAAGAGGTTAACACAGTGATTAGTGGCTTTAATCATTCTTAGATGCAGGTGATTTGAGATTTGAATTTCTGACAAATGATATAGGATACCTACCACGATATGACACTTCAAACGTCATGTGCTGTGAAACGTAGATTTAATGACAGATACTTCAAAATTACTCATGACCATTTGAAAGTCTCGAATTTTTTCCTGAAACTCGTTAGTCTCTCAGTCAATTTGTCATGTTCGTTGACGTAGGATCACGTAATTGTTTCTTGCGGTTGTCACTCCTGATTATCTTTTTACGAATAATCGTGTTTTTCCATTCTTACGCCATCTCCATGTTAATTATATCACACCACAATCTCAATTCAATTCAACTCAACTCAACTCAACTCAACCCAACTCATCGCGTCAAATCACCTGGTGATCGATGAGTCTGCAATCGTTCGGATAGTACGATTATACGAGCGTGTAGATTCAAATTGTACTCGTACAATTCGAGCGTGAGATACAAATAAAGAAATGATTGTTTTTCCTTTAGAAATTCTGATCTAACATATTCTTCAAATAATCATCGACATCATCTCTGAGACCATCAATTAGAGGGCGTTGTCGGCATCACGTAAATACCTGTGAGTTCCTCACAAAAACGTGATCGTGCATCGAATTATCTCATCTGTTCATTTCCCCCAAATGGCAATGATATCAAACAAACAAAGCTAATCCAATTTAAGAGTCATAATTAGCCAAGCGTAACAACGAAGAAAGGATTACACTAAAGGTATTCGTGTACAAAGATACGAGTAGGGGAAAGCAAGCTTAACCAACTGTCCAAACAGGGAGACGCGTCGTTTCCAGTCTACTGCACTTCTGGTAAAAGGGAACCAGAATGAGGTCAATAATCAAACAGATTTGGTACGAGTATGTTGTATGAGTATCTACATGTTTGCCTTCTGTTCCTCATCCGTTTGGCAATAAAAATGAGGAAAACAAGGCAAAAAAGGGAAAGGTGTCCATGAAATCATTAAGACAATCGACAACAATAACTCAGTGTTACAAAAGAACACGATCCACAATGCTACCAAACATATGTGAACACCAAACACTAAAACACCAAACACCGAATACTGAACAGAGAACAGAAAGATCACAAAACACTTGAGACGTGGGTATCTAGAGAGAGAGAGAGAGGAAAAAAAAGTACAGGTCCAAGAAGAAGCCAAGTGAATGTTAAACAGAATTGTTGCCAAAAAAAAAAAAAAAAAAGGAAACCAGAAACAGTGAGTCGAAACGGGTTTTCTCCGGCCAAACCCCTTCGCACTGTAAGTCAAGTGCCACAGGGTTCGCACTAAAGGCCAATGATATTCTTTGAGCTCTCAGTTTCTGTTCCCTTTTAACTGACCATTTTGGCACACACCTCAACAGCATCCGTAAAGCCTCCAAAGATGGACTTGAGACGATGTTGATGGTGATGGTGATGCTTATGCTGGATGTGACCAATGAATGTTAATGGCAGTGACGATGTTGATCACCACCTTTATGTAAGAGCACGGGCTCGAGTACGAGGTTTGTATTTCGTATCTGTATCTTCAGCTCCATGGAATTGACAGTCGCGATTTCGATGGAGGTTTCAATTGAGGTACGAAATTGAAATATGACTTAATGATGTCATAATAATGAAATATAATTTGTGCCTTTCCTGTTGGAACCTCCTGTCAGAGCGTCGAAGACACTGAGAAAAGGTTCAATTCTGATTAATAGAAGAAGCATAACTCATTACCTGGTTTGTACGAGTAGTTGTGGTATGCAAATTATGTCTTGGTACAGCCTCAGTTTTAGTTGAAGCTTCAGCCCACATGGTGGAGAAAAGTTGGCTTGCTGCTGTCGCCGCCGGCCGCCGGCTGCCAGCCGCCGGCCGCTCTTAGTTCTGACAGACCAACGAACGTGCCAGAACATTAACACCGAAATAAATTGATTTCTCGCTGTTCTGTGCTGGTGTCTGCTGTTTTGAAATGGTGGTGTCGTTGGGATAGTATTCGTATGATTGGAGCATTATAAAGATGTCAATAATGAAATATTGCCAAGATGATGGAGTTAGGTTCGCAGCGAATTGAATCCATGAACAGGTTTTTCCTTCGTCCAAGTGCCCTCCAAGAGGCGACATGGAACAGGTACGAGTGTTGCATAAACGAATATGAACACCCGGCCTTTGCAGAATATTTAAGATGTATAAAGGGTGTACTCGTCAGACTTCCTGGTGCTGAATAAATTTATGCGATGATGGCAGTTTATTGAATTTGTTAAAAGAAATAAATTCTGACTTACGAGTAAGTAACCTGTCGACAATGGTTTTCTCGCGATGCTGGAATAAAGATCTTTTCCGTAAGATGCCCAGTTCTATGGATCATTGAGCCTGGATTCAATGATGTTTCTAGTTTAAGTGTGGCACTTGTCGTAATTTAAGGTATAATTTGTGGCCTGTACAGAATTTGATGTGTACGTATATTTATTTAGCGAATTTATTTACCATCTGGTGTTGGATCTGAGTCTCAAAATGTTTTACACCTTGTATAGATATGTCAGTGTCAAAGTGCCAAATTTCGTTTAGTATTGACGGCTACGTTGGGCCTGAAATAGATGGATTCCATCTCTTACAAAAAGAACAATTTAATTTCAAAAGTACTATTTTGTGCATTCCACATTCCGCAATTTAGTCAACTGTGACCCCAAATTTTCTGAATTATCTTTCCAATATTTTTAGCTAGACCGTGGTAATGACGATAACCATATCAAAATACTCACTGAAGCTGATCAGGACAGACCAAATGAGAGGGAAAGCATTCGAAGCAAATTTCCTCCTAACTGGCGGCTTTTGAAAGATAGGTAAATTCACAACAAAGATTTTGGATAGGGTTCTTGCATTTTTGAGTTGGAAACATAATTTTCGGTTTAGACCGAGAAGGGAAGCAAAATTGCTGCGAATGAGATTCATCGTGTATTGTTTACGACTTTAGTGAAGATTACCTACCTGTTTTACCTTTTAGGCTTAGTAAAATCTATTTAGGAAACATTTCTGTAATGCCTAGATCTTTAAAGCAGATGGTCGTCGGTACCATAAACACCAAAATTTAAAGAGCATGCTTGCTGAAGCACAAGTTGCCGACTCCTCCGATGGTCTGACTTCAGAGGCTTCTTTGTTTTTCTGTGCTAACATTAAGCTTTTTTAAGCAAGGTATTTTGAAAATATCTGGAGTTACATACTCGTATATAGTACAACAGAAGTATGTTGACAATAACTTGAGTCGTATTTTCTTTGCTGCGCAATCTAAAATGCTTTTTTTACGAGTACTACCAATGGTGCTACAGTCTGTGGTAGATCAGAGCCCACTAACCTCAACTTAACCTCAACTTCTTAAGTAGCCTTGACTATCAACCTATGTAGGTGCTTCCTCCAACTGCGCATATAACCTTAGATCGGGGACCTTGTTCTTCTATGCCCTTCACTTGTTTTTTGAACAATGTTTTTATGACTCATCCTTATAGGGAGCGGCATGATTAGGATATTGTATGACGACACTTTCTTAACAGTCTTAATGACGTACATACGCTGCTTCAACTACTTGCATACATAAACATAAATTGACTGTCCAATTCCCATTAACTGAGTTCCAAATTACGAGTATGTATGTTGACTTGCACGGCATGATGACTCCCGCTTATCAGTATTCTTCGGGTTTTTTTGCAGCAAGTTAAAACGATTGTCATCGGCTGAAATCAGCTGAAATTCTGACTTGCATTCGTGTAAATTTTGGATGTTGAAAATACAGACGATTAGGAAGAATGTTATTTGTCGTTGGTCTTTATTGATTGTTTGTAAAATAACATTCTAAAAAATCAACAGACAACCCTGTCGTGTTCATTGATGCTTCCAGAGCTGTAAATTCCTATAAAATATTCAATGACTCTGTACATTTCTTCTAATTATCAAATTGATTGGATTGGATTGGACCTCTTTTTTTTATAATTTGCGCGCGTTCAAGGGACTTAAGTACCCTTAAAATGCTTTCACACAGCTTTAAGCAGAACGCTACACCATATAAATCTAGCTTTCAACATTCGCTATCTTAAAGGTCACCACAATAGAAACCTATCGGGTGTTGCTGGATTCTTGAGTGCCTTGCAGTTGATTTTCTAGAAACTGCTGACCAGATTATTGTAGCGGTTAAATTTCTCCAGAACAACAACTCCAAAAGATTTGGGTTCAATTCCCACGCAATGTACCGAAAAGAGAAAAAAATAATTTTTGCTGTCACAACTAAGGGAGGCAATAGAAAACCTCCGAATGTTGTGAAAACTTATGCTAATGAAAAAGTCTTTTCCGCAATTTAGAGTTGGCAAGAAAGTGAAGGTCCTTCTGTGCACAAAATGGTAAGTTCAACAATACAGTGATCATGCTTTCTTCTATTCAATCATCCTATTTCTTTTGCCCACAAAAAAATCAATCTCTTGTTTGTTATAGCATTCAGTGGCAGGGGAATCTAGTCTCTTTAGAGCTCTTATATTGGTCCTAAAAGATGAGGCTAAAGTTCCAGAATTCAACATTCATACACTTAACGCACGATAGTTACAATTCGTTGACTGAATTCGGCCACTGATAGCAGTAATTGATAAATAGATTTCAGTTAGTCTCATTTTTTTATCTCCTGTCGGGGCAATAAGGAACTCACTCCCATACAAAAAACTAGTCCATCGCATTACATTGCAGTCATTCCACGGTCACAGCGCCTGGTGACGCGAGAGTAAGCTAGACACTCATAAAGGAGGCACATTGAAGATGTGGCACTTATGACTGGAATATTTAGATGCTTAGCAAAATCGCGGTATGCCATTAAGATAGTAAGCAGTCTGTATTCTGTATTCAAGAATGCTACTGATTTTTTGTGGATATCGGTAAATATTTGTTTTGTTTGCCTACATCCTCGAGAATTATACCATCTATCCATATACTATAGCCATGCTCACAAAAAGCACTGCTCTGAGTCTTTTCCCAGAAAGATCTTATTTTATTCACCTAAAACCTTGACAAGACTCAGTGAATTCAAATTTCTGTCTGCGGTCCGAGTGACTATACCTTCTCAATTAGTTTCGAAGGAGGGAAAGGGTTAAGTAATTTTTTTAACGGACCTTTGTACAACGTCAATGGTGTCATTGAGATTGATAGTAAAGCCAATCTAACGAGTAGTAAAGCAGCTTAAGTTCGCCATCTCCTTGGCCGAGTAAGACTCTAGCCAAAACTAATACTGAGTACATATGTGCACAGTACTAACTCCGAATGGCACAAAAGCGGGAGACTTTTAAAAATATTTCACTTTTGCAGGTTTACTATAGTCCGCCGAAAGGGTAATGACGTCAGAAAAAAGATTAATTTTTCCGCTGTTTGGTGTTAACCACGTCTAGAACCCAGGCTTTCTTGTGTAAATAGTGAAGCTACAATATATTATGAGTTACACCAACTAATTTAGAGCGGAATCAACAGTGCTAAAAAGTCTCTATGCAAAGGGCACAAATCGCTGCTCTTGGACCCTGATGAAGGTCCAAGTATTCAAGTAAAAAAATCATTTCACCAAAGAATAGACGCATATGATAGAGCATGGGTCTTCATAGCTGGGTGGATTCTCGGCAAAATAAGTAGCCGATGACTGTCAATTTTTGAAGTAAAGCAATGCTCAGTGATTATCAGGGGCTTGCTTATAGGCCAGTGCTATATTAATAATAAGGATCGTCTTACGAGTTAGCAGCGGCTTATTTTTTATTTATTTTTTCGTTATCCAGAAATTCGTTATAAAGATTCATAAAAAGAAACAAATACACTTTGTGAAAAGAATAAATCGCCATCGTAGCACTTAGAATGTGTTGCTAAAGGTGAATGATCCTCAACTACTAATTTTGAATTAATTTAAATATTTGTGGGGTATATAAAATAAAAAAAAAAAATTTCTAAATTAAGTAAATTCACCTATTGTATTATAGTTTCGATTATAATTAATTGGGTAGCGATTTGACTGCAAAACTATCTAAACCACAAAGCCAATATTTCACACAGTGGGTAATCTTAAAATTCTTATTTCGAGTGGCAATTTATTAAATAGTTTGAATATTTTCGCTGTAAAGAATTTTGTAAAGCGAGTTGTGTGAAACTGTAGTGGTAACGAGTCCTATGTTATTAGCTATCAATATATAAGATGACGTAAACACACAATTTAAACTACTTTAACGATGTAACTATGATTTAATGGTAAAAGTGCAAAGGTGATGAAAAAAGAGGCAAACGAGATACTAGCCTATTTACTCCAAAGATGATTCTGATTTGGTGTTTTGAGGACGAATGAAAGACAATATCACTTTCGAGTGCATAGCGGCCTTTAAGGAACATACAATCAACTTAGTGTTCTCGCTTATCCGTAATTTGTGCTTGGAGCCATTGTGGCAATATTTGTAAATCTTGTCGGGGACTTATCACGGAGTTACCATTTTCTCTTTGATTGCCAGGGATGTTGTTAACAACCTTCCATTCATTTTTTATACCACCTCCAGAATTCTGAAATTTATTAGAGTAATAGCTGTTTGCAAGATTTAAATTGTTTTTTTTTATTTCCTCGCTTTTAAACTTAAGTTACTAGAACGGCGTAAGCGTCATTTTCGTATTAAAGTTTTTTTTATAAATTTTAACTAATAAACTCTTATATAAGTATCCACATTTTAATTCACGATTTGTTTCTGTCTCAATACAAGAACAGTTTTCAATGGGTTTTCTCAGTATTTTCATGGAAATATCAAAAGCCTTGGAAGGATTATTCTGCAAATACAGGGGCTCTCAGAAATCAAACTTTAAGGGTCCAATTAATTAATTTCGAATAATCTGTTTTATTTGAAACTGAAAAGGGAATATACCTGAACACTTTATTAAGGTGGCTTTAGTCGGGTAAATATGTTCATAAATTTGTTACCCGTACCAAGAACGCAACAGGGAATGAGTATTTATTTCCAATAAACAATTGCAAATACTACGAACTGTTTATATCACTTCCAGCAACAGGTATTGGATGAGAGTTGGTTTTTACCGGCTTGACTTTCGGGTGTGAAACTAAACAAATTTTCCGATTGTTTCCAGTAGTATCGTTGACTTGTCCATTTTTATGATTCAGACTAGACAATACCTCACAACTAACGATCAACGAGTAAATTGTGCTATCTACCTTCGAATAGGTGGGTTACACGAATTCAAGGGCAAAGTATGATTAAATTTTTTTTCAATCATATATTCAAAATGATATCGCTTAAGTGGCCACCACCAACGTTGATTACACTTTGGGGTTTTTTTATGACATTTTCCATGATTTTTTCCAGAGCTTCGGGCGATATGTTCTCCACTTCTTGACGGATGTTCTCATTGAGGGCTTCCAGCGTTTGTTGCTTGTTCACATAAGCCCGTGACCTTAAATAACCCTATGGAAATAAGTCTAAGGCAGTCAAATCGGGTGATCTTACGGGCCAAAACGCGATGTCAGACGTCCTCAAGTCCCAATTAGTCCAGTTGAGGAATAAAAATTCATTGATCACTGCTCTGTAGCGCTCATCATCCACAGTGACCGTTTGGTACACGAGGTGCCCAAAAAAAAGGTCTAATGACTCCTCCAGTGTAAATTTTGTTTGTTTACGTATCCACATTTGTAGGTGGATATGGGCCTCGTCACTCATGAATATTTTTGAGGCAAAATCGTCCAGCTAGCAGCTTTACTAAACCTTGTCCTTGTTCCCTAAGTGTAGCCTTTTCTATTGGAAGGTTCGTCGTCATGTCTAGCGTATTGACAATTTATACCTTTGTTAATAAAATGAAGAAAACATTCAAAGGCCATCCTCTGTGGAGATAGCCCCTCGCTGAAACTGAGTTACTGCAGACTAGAAGATGTAATTTACTAAGGTATTTCGGCATTTTGTTTTTAATGGATTTCTCAAAAACTTTGGAAAAGGGAGACAATAGGGAAATCGGTCTGTAATTATTTTTATCATTCCGTTTTCCCTTTTTAAAAAGGGGCAACAGAATGGCAAATGGGTATGAATGTTCCAGTTGTAATGCTATAGCTATAAGCTAAAATATCAGTGATATAAAGAGCAAACTTTTTAAGGGTAACGTTGGTGAGATCAAAAAAACAAATTAGTTTTACCCAGAGTATTGATTTCTGGTGAATTACAATAGTTTGTACCAGAAATAGAACTCAAACATGCCGAGTAGTATTGTCGTCTATATTGCCAGATAAATTTCCTATTGACACTATCAAACGCCTTTTCAAAATCGATGAAGAGCAAGTGAAGTGGTGATCGGTACTCAACACACTGCTCGATGATGATCCACAAGGTGTTGATGTGGTCGATACAGGAGGATCCAGGGCGGAAACCTGCTTGTTCGGCGTCGAGTGTATCTTCGAGGTGTTTTTTGATTCGCTCCAGGATGATTTTAGCTATTATCTTAGCCACAGCAGGCAGCACGCAGATATCTCTCCAGTTTTAGCACTGCATTAGATTGCTTTTTTGGCTATCATTCCCTTCTTCCACTAGTCCGGAAAACTTTTGGCTTCCCATGTTCTCCCAACAAGTGGGAACAGTAGCTCAGCTGATGCCGTTGGCGCTGCTAGAAACAGCTCCGCAGGTATGCCGTCAAGTCCTATTGGTTTTCAGTGCTTTGATCGCGGCAATAATCTCTTCCTTCCTGGGAGTTGTGGCGCGAATTCGGGAATTTCTTTCTACGGACATTTCTGTCTGACTTGGGTGCATATAGCTGGCGAATACTCGGTTTAGAACCGAAGGAAAATGCTCCTTCCATCTCTTCAGTTGATCCTCATCCGATACTAGCAACGAACCGTCTAAGCCTTTCACAGGGTGTTGAGTATAGCTTCGGCCACCTATAAGCTATTTGGTAATTCTGTAAACGGTTCTGCTGTCGCACCTCGCTACTGCTTCTTCTGCTTGCGTGGCCAGCTCTTAGTTGTTTTCGTTCGTTGATCCTTCTCCAGGTATCCTCGGAAAGTCACGCCCTATGACTTCCCTGCGATCGACCGACAATCCTTTCAGCACCTGATGTGAAAACAGTTTTCACAGCACATCAATGGTCTTGGATGCTGGCGTGCAGTGAGCTGCTGATTGTTTCCACTCCTCGTGAGAGATGGTCCCTTAGTTGTTGGCGCACTGTGGGAACTCTCAGTCGGTCTACGTTGAACCTAAGTATTCTTGTGTCGTTAAATCTTCGAACGGCAGCAGTGCGTACTTGGACTGTAGCTATCATAAGATGGTGATCCCGTACCAACCCCATGTCCGCTCCTCGTCTGTTTCGGACGTCTAGAAAACTACTTCTAAAACGGCGACTGATGGCAAAACGGCCGATTTGGTTGGAGGCTGCTTGCCAACTGATTTTATTGCAGGCCTTGTGCTCAAACATGGTGCCACCTATGACAAGACGATTTGCGTTGCACAAGTCTACAAATCGTTTGCTGTTGTCATTGCGGTTGCCTAATCCGTGCCGTCCCATAACATGTTTGAGCCCTTGGTTATCGCAGCATAGCCCCCATTACAGTGACAATGGCGCCGTTGGGTGTTGCATTATAAATAGCTCCCAACTGGTTGTAGAAGGTCTCCTTTTCTTCCTCACACGAACCATCCGTGGAAGCGTAACACTGTATAATGGTGACGCGACGTATTCTCGTCCGGAATCTGACCGTTCAAATCCTATCACCGTACGGCTGCCACGAGATTAGGCCTCTGCGTGCTGTAGGTGTTAACAGCAGTCCAACTCCATATCCATGGGGGATTCCGGTTGGTCTTCCGGAGTAGAGTAATACAGTGTTACGCGTTGGGGATTAGTACTCACCCGCATCTAACCATCTTATCTCGCTTACTCCCAATATGTCCAGCTTATATCGCATAAACTCATGCTGTATTGAAGAAATCTGGCGTGCTGAGGTCCTTCAGAGTCAAGGAGCGTCTTTATATTCTAGAAACCAATCTTAGTCCGGGTACGATAGCCAAAGGTCGTCAACGTGTTATCAGTCCTTATCCGAGGCATTGAGTCGGGACCACCTCGTGGAGGTAAAGCAAGCAATACATTACGAACTTGATTGTTGCGCTACTGGTCCAATCCATATTTTAAACAGTCAGTAGTTTCCCGATCAATCGCCATGCAGGTGATATGCCCTAAATTGTAACTTCTCTGGACCTATTTTCCTTATAATGCGAAATAAGTTCTCTCTTCCATACATATATCTTCTCAACACTTAACTTTTCTAATAATTTACTTCACCGCATTCTATGTATTTGAAGGCCGTAAATTTTGCACCGCTCAGGTGTTTCCTTCAATGTAAGTTATGCAAACTTTTGCCTCTACGAAATGACAATAAATTGGTGGCAACTTATGTGAGCCAACATCAAGAAAAAGAAAGTAGAATCGTCCCATTTTTGCAAAGGCTTTTTCAGTTTCATCAGATTTCTCAATACTCGTACGCGTATCTATTGATTTCTTTCAACGCTACCTTTTTCTTTAAAATGAATATTCAACACCCTGAGTCAATCAATATTATTCTACCCTCCTTTTGCAAAAAAAGAGAAAAACACTTCTTGGAAATAAATGTATCTTGGCACTGTCTTTGCTTTGTTAATTTATGATAACTAATATGCCACCGCCTAAATTAACGTTCGGTGCTTTTTTTTTTTGTTCTTTTTCTGTTCGAATAGATTTGCTCAGATTTATTTGTGGAAAAAAATGATCAGCTTACGGCAGATTAAATTAATTTCAAATCAAATAATTAGTTGCTGGTTTTGCGTTGATAAATTATGCTCATGTTAAGAATTGATGAATTACTTCGATTTTTTTTTTGATGAAATTAAAAATAGTCAATGATGGGCTGTAATCAAAGATGTAGACCTCTTGGAATAGCTATCAATCAACTGGGCCACGTGTGGGGAAATGGAAGAAATTGAGTCTTAAAAGTGTACGGAAGGGAACCGAGAAGGAGCTTCATTAGCCTGGGAACGTATATATATCCCAAACCCATGTAATGAAACGGATTAAGAAATGGTTTACGTGATCTTGGGATGATTCCAGTTGATACTCTTGACGGTATATTGGCGAGTTCGTTTCCTTTACGAAAGAAGACAGAACGAGGTTGCAAAAGATTTAAAAGTGAAGTACCCAGTACCCTGGCCAAATTTTAGCAACAGGTTCTTGATGCGCCAATTTTCCATCGAAGGTGAAAGGCAGACCGCTTGTCACAGTGCAGCAAAAATATAACAAAAATATAGGGTAAACGATCCCCAGGAAAAAATGTGAAAGTCACGACTAATAGTAGAAACCAAGGACTTAGGTGACCTCTCTGAAGATCACATTGAATTCACGGACAGCATAAGGCAAATGATTGGCCGCGTCGCTGTAACGCAAAGTGACCATGAACAGATTTATGCATGACTCAGTGCACAGTTCGCAGCAAAGAAACATAAAGAGCAACATAAGTTTCAATATTAGAATATTTTAGAATCTTTCTTTCATGAATAAAGAAGTCTGAAGGCTTTTTTGTGGGAGGGCATTCAAATGACATCTTCAGGGGAAATACTGAGGATGAGTAGAAGAAAAGAATCTGAATCATGAGGCCAGTGGTCTAAAGTAGGATTAGATGAACAAAATTCTTGGCAAGGAAAAATATGCTGACATACGTCGGGTTGTAAATTGTGCCAAATATGTTTATTGGGCAGCAAAGTAAATTCATATATATTCGAGGGTAGTAAAATGATCACTCTTCTGCCACTATATCTGTTTTGAAATCTTAGCCAGATGCCTAGAAGTTCCCATATGCTCAGAGCCGTGTATACCACCTCGATCAAAAATACAAGTTTATTCATCTAAATCTATATTGTCCACTTCGAAGTTATCCCAGTCGACTGCAACACACTTATGCCAGCGCTTGATCCAATCCTCGAAACATTTTTTATATTCGGTTTTCGGAATGTCCAATAGTGCTTCCTGCGATTTTTCCATCAGGTGAAATCGGTGGCTTTTGGATGGTATTTGTTGCATTTGCCACGGTGCGTTATCATGGCGCAAAATGCACGAGTTTTTTGCCCACAATTCTGGTCTCTTTCGGCGAATTGCTTCACCCAAACGCCTCATAACGCCCAAATAATACTCTTTGCTTACTGTCTGGCCTTCTGGCAAAAATTCATGATGCACTACACCGTTGTAATCCATGAAAACCGTGAGCATTGCCGTCATTTTTGACTGAAAACGACGTGGTTTTTTTTGGTCTCGGCTCATTTGGTGAACGCCATTCACTTGCCTGATGTCTGGATTGCGTGTCGTACTCATAAACCCACGGCCACGTTTCGTCTCCAGTAATGATCCTTTTGATGAATATGGGATCGGATTCAGCCTCGCAAATCATCTCTTTCGCGACGTCAACACGGTCTCTTTTTTGCATGAAATTGAGGTCTTTTGGCACCAACTTTGCTGCTACACGATGGAAACCCAAATCATTTACCAAAATGTCTTGGACGGATCCATAGGCAATCTTCAAGTCCTCCGCTATTTCTCTGATGGTTAATTTGCTGTTATTGACCAACATTTCTTTTACTGCCACTGCATTCATCATCTTCGATTGACTCACGACCACTTTTGAACCGCTCGCTCGTGCCACTGATAAACGCCCGTTTTCTTTAGAGAATCGTTGCCGAAACACATTTCCAGCATTTCCAACGTTCGCGCATCATTAAATCCGTTTCTTACGCAAAAGTTAATACACGTTCGTTGTTGCAAACTGAAATCCATTTCTAAAATTGTAAAAAATCGCCAACATACACAAAAACAGATGTACTCTTGGCTACGTAAAGTAAAATTTCAATAACAGATTTACCAACTTAACAAAAAAAACAGAACTCAAATCGGAATAATGAGACCGCCACACTGTGGTTGGGTGCGGGAACTTCTTGATCAAGGTGGTATGTCAATGCATCGCTGACATCGTTTGGGGGATTTCTTCGTCAAAAAGACCACAGCGCACTCTCTCGCAATTGAACTTGCACACTGAAGTCCTGCTTCCACATGTAGAGGATTCATCTGCATGGCCCTAAAAATAAATCATGAACTAGTCTTCACGAAAATACGTCTTTGGCACTTTTACCAGATTCAAAAGAATGGTTTTATGGGCCACGTGGTTTTTTCTTCATACAACACGCTTGGCACTGACGAATCTCCCTCCTCTTGATATTCATAACATGAGCGGCCATCTTTCGTTTAAAAGAAGTCTTTCATACAACGCGCATTGGAATTTTGATGACCCTGCATGCTGACTGTCTTTGACTCTGGTCTTGTAGACATGGCGCCTGATGCAATCATACTAGGAGTTCTGTGGCTGCGAAGGTAGGAAAGGAATATATCGGGTATTCACGGATGACTCCAAAACCGATATCAATTCCACTCTTTTTTAGGAAAATTTGCATATGTTATCAAAGCGGAGGTATACACAATCCTGATGACAATGAAACATTTGAGAAGAATCGGTGGATAAAGCTGCGCTTAGAACCTTTCTAAACCCCCTAATCAATTCCAAGGAAGTCCAAGAATGAAAGGCTTCTCTGAACGCAGACGGAAGGCTGAATTCACTGAGTCGTGTTTGGGTCGCATATCATAATGGGATCGTGAAAAAATGATATAACCGATGGACATGGTAGGCGACACTCCGATAAGAGCTTTAAGGGATAAGAATTTGCATTAGGACTGTCCGCATCCTTGATTAGTAGGGTTTTCTATGAGCATAACTGCAGACGGCATAACTCTCGAAGATATCGGCAGACCAAACGAATGCTTGTAACGACTTTCCTACTGTCCTTCATTTGGAAAGACTGTGTACGGCTGACTGCTATCGCAATTGGCACTATGCTTTTGCTAAGTTACTATATCTGCCAAACATAAATTACGCAACATCTCGCATCTCTTGGATGATATCATCAGTGATATCATAGAGTCGCTGCCCTACTATGCCATCATGCTCCTGGTACTTGATGCTGACGTAGTGAATGCTGACACTGCAAAGACTAAGAATTCCAGAAAAAGGAACTAATTCTTTGTCTTAGTCCTATGCTTCATTAGAAAAAAGCTGATCATACTGTACAATGGTGCATATACTTGTATTCCAAGGTATCCCTGCTTCGTATTTGATTGAGTTTTTGAGGTCCTTGGCAATAAATTGACGGTGATTTGCTCAGAAAGTTTCGAGAGCCTTAATGCCAGTCGAATGAATTCCCAAAGAAAACGACATTAAAAAAAACATCTAACTTTAGTTGGAACATTTAAATGGAACGAGGCCATGCCAAACTTGTGTTCAGCTGGAGGTGTGTGATGTAGAAACGTGCTAAATGAATAAAGTTGATGATTGAAACCAAGGCTTACCCTATTTTGTAACACTCAAAAGGGAAAAAGTAGGAAGGAGTTCAAGACTCAGACTTGAGCCGATGATATGAACTACTACAAAACTTGAACCGAATCACTTTAACAGAACCCGGAATAGAAATTTAGAATTCCATAAATTGAAAACTTTTTCTTTTGAAACTATTTTAATTATCCTCGGACTCAACAAATAAAAATGACGAGCACGTGGAACTCCGAAACGGGGTCTAGGTAGACCCAAAAGCTGGTCGAAGACAGTGCAACTCGTGCAAAAATGGCACTTGAAATACAGAGGAGCGCACTCCTGACACAGCGCATAACGTGACGTGTCTAAGTTCGAAGGATAGGTGCAGCCTGCGATAGCTGAAGAATTTTTTCAACGATCATGCATTTTTATTTCACAAGATCCTACATAAACCAAACCCTAAGATAGGCCTTCAATCCAAGGCATGTGAGGGCTCACAAGTCATCAATATTTTCAGGAAATTACAATACAATATAAATTTGGGGATCAAATGTGGTCTTCTTGATTTTTGAAGGAGGCGAAGAGTGGGATAGTTTCTCTTAACAATTGAATCCGATACTCCTTTTATAATATATTAGAAATGCTCAAAATGATTTGTATTTCTAGTCTAGTCATATAAGACCTCCATTCAATCTGATTAATGACAGATCTTTCTTTATTTTTTGCAGACTTTCACAACTATGGACACCAAATCTACTGGTAAGAACCCAATTTTATCTCACAATGAAGGAAAATAAACCAAAATCCCACTTAAATTACAACCCTGTGGCTAACCACTCATTAAAACCATAACCGTTGCTCGCTTGAAATATTATATTTGGCTCCCACATAACTATACCCTGTCGAAATTTCTGTCCCAGTGTACGAGTATCTGCAGTGGATAATCCCACTAATCCCAACTCAAATGACAACATAATCGTGTTTGCCTGAAGTACTCTGAGTCTATAGTATGTCTTAGTAGCCCCGTATCGTGGAAGCTATCTAAGCGACTTCCACTCTTAAAGATTTGTCTCGATGTCATAATTCTTATCCGAAACTTCATTGCCATCATTCCGATAGCTAAATGGAATTTTACAATCGCATGGAAGGAAACCAACTGAAACTACCTCATGTTCTATTAAAATGCTCGACGTCCACTACATAGTGAGTCGTAGTTGTATCTGTATCTGTTGGTGCCACCAAGAAAGCCCTTGTAATCGTTGTCATCGTAGGTGAGTGGTCGTTTTGTCTAGAACTACAAGACCTCAAGGCGAGTCATAAGTCATTTTGTATCTTTCTCAGTTTTTGTATCTTATTCCAGCGCTGGGTCGATTGCAATGTTGCAATGTTTTCATTAAGTCATGTTTATTCTGAGCTCGAATGCAGATAATTTTTTTATTTTTTGTATCTTTGTCACAAGAATTCTATGATATGAATAAGCGAATACTATTCGCGTTCAGGTGGCTAGCCGTCAGCTTAGGAAAACGACCATGATGACGACCATACGACCATACGACCATAAGACCATACGACCATAAGACCATACGACGACAGAGAGACTATAGTTCGAGGATGGAGACGCCAACCAGTGGCGGCGGCAATGACTTCAGAAGCTAGTGAAAGCGTGTGAACTGAACTTGAGCAATGACTTACGCTGTCACAGAGTTGTGGCTTTGAAACTAAAAATAGACATGAAATGGTCTGGGAGATCAGAGCATCGGATGGATAAGAGAACCTGCACGCCTATGGGCTGCGATAAGATTATGAGGTTAGAGAGGAAGATGTAATTGGAGATCCCTATGTCGATTCTATAGATACTCTGACGTTTATGTTTGGATGGATGTACATATGTATGTATGTACGAGTATGATACTTTGAGTATCTGTCTAGAGGCCATTTGAAAGCGCCACTGAAAGACGATGCCTGAGTTGTGGGACATACGAATACAGTTGGGTTGACAAGTAAAACCTAAAGTATCAAATAGACGAAGATATTTTAAATTTTAACGTTTTTCCACGCCTTCGTAAAGAGTGGTGATGTCAGATATTATTTTTCTCTATTTGAACTTAGCCCACGACACTATCAACTACAATTAGGGACACATGTTTAGAAATTAAAATGATCTGCCCATGTTGCAGGATTTCTATTTCTGCAAAGAAGGTATATGTTCAAAAATTTAAGAACTCTTGCTCTCTATAGCAGAATTTTTGTGACTTTTTTGAATGGGTTTGCTATTTTACTGTACACCATCTTGGATGTATAGTATGGCAGTAAGAAATCGCCTTTTCTCCTGGCCTTCTAGTTAAAGGTACAAGGTCTTAGCTGAAATTCGCAATATTTAGTGCTGGTGAAGATATGTTTGGTTAGAATTCTAATTCGCTCATGAAAGGGCTCGCTAAGGGCAATAATTTGACTCATTTTAGTACAATATAACCTGGAAACACGATCAGGCCACTGCAAAAACTAGTCAATTTGAGCTTCTCTTCTTTAAGCTGACGGGGTTAAACTCCTATTTAATGGATTAGAGATCATTTTTATCACTTCCCCGCTTATATGAAGACTAGAGCAAACGCCCATTCTTCTGGAATACCAGAATTAAATTCATTTCCTTTTATGTAATAGGGACCGTAAAGATTTTTTGCAAATCATACCGCTCATTACTCATGATTACTGACAAAATACATTCGCCTAGAATCTTCCATCTATGACTTGGTCGCTCGATTATTTTTAATTTGAATAAAGGGCAGTGAACTTGACGAATGGAGTTCCCCAGGGGTACATTTTGTCACGTCTACTTTTCATTTTAAATTAATTCGCCTTAATCTCAAAACTCAGTTGTAATATGGAATATTTTGATGGTCTATGGAAACTAAGGACTTTTCGTGGCTTATTTGGCTATCCATGCGTCATTACAAAAGGCCTTCGAGGGTCTTAATTGGCGGAATGACGGGATTAGGTAGGTAGGTAGGTAGGTAAATAGGTAGGTAGGTAAATAGGTAGGTAGGTAGGTAGGTAGGTAGGTAGGTAGGTAAGCGTGGCTGTTGGAAACACCAACGCACTTAGGCCTATTGGCCCATTGCGATGCCACGTGGATCTATGATCCTCTTACTAATAGAACCAGTTGGAGCTTACGATGAAGCGTAGGAGACTGCTTACGGCTATACTTTTTAGGTGGTTTAGGTCATTATCTCTTCTCTGAGAGAGAGCTGGACATGTACAGAGAAGGTGGAGAATCATATTTTTCTTCTTGCTGATCCATGCAGCTTCTACAGAAATCGTTTGTAAAAGCGCCAAGTCTTCTTGCGTGCTTGCCTATGAGACAGTATCCAGTGATGACACCTATGATAATGCTGAGATGCTTTCTATTTAGAAGGATCAGACTCTTAGAGCGATTCAGATCCAGCTTTGGCCTAGACGTGTTGGTCCAACAGTCCACCTAAGGTCTCTTCTTTTATTGCCATCCTGCTTTAATATTATTTGGAACGTAGCGGTTGGTATACCTATGCTACCCTTTTCCGGTAGAATAGGTAAAGTGGTTCCAATTTTTGGCGAGTTCATCGGCCTTACAGTTGCCTGGAATGTCTCTGCGGCCCGGCACCCAGAAAAGATGAAGTTTGAACTGCCCTGCCATCTGCATAAGAGATGATCGGCATTCAAGGGTGGTTTTCGAATTTAATGAGATTGACCCCAAGGACTTGATAGCTGCCTGACTATCCGAAAAGATGCGAATATCCTTTGAAGATATCCGGCCTTCTCATAGGCTGGGATTGATCAATGAATTTTAGGTAAGTGCTATATTTTTTTTGACAGATCGCCAGAAACGTACCCATTCTGGTCTATACTGCTGGAAAGCTAAGCAGAGGTAAGTTAGCATCTGTAGCAGCTACGTTCGCGTTTAAACATCTAAGCTCTGTTAAGTGAGGAAAAACTAGAACAGAACAGCACAGATTTGTGAAAAACGTCAAATCAAATGAGAACAGAAAAGTACAGCACAGCTGATTTTGACACTTTTCACAATTGTGTTCTACTTCGAATGTAGGTGCAAGATTTTCTGTTCCGAACAGATTGGAACAGCCTCAGTGAACACAGAGCAGAACAGATACGGACAGAAATTTTTCTCACTGAACAGGAAAGCTTGTACTTTTCTGTTCGGAACAGTCCGGAACTGCCTCACTGAACAAAGCTTTAGTGTCAAATGAAATTTTCGAGGTACTCCTAGTTCAGAAAAATTATTCTGATTTTGTCCATTCGTGGGTTTGATGATACCACTTTATGGATACTTATTGGGCTGCCAACCCGTGAAGAATCTCTCGCTGGGACACGGCAGCCCTCTATATTCTTTGACTCGGACATGTTACTGATGGTTCATAGGATCAAGTGCCCTAAAAAAATTTGTGACAGCTTAATCCTTAAAATGACGGTTCGGCGGCCTCGACGTGGTCAGGCCACTATAGTCGATGTGTTTTGGCTTTTCAGACTGCATCCACATTGTGGTCACAGTGTTCGCGGTTATATTTACTCCTGCTTCTGTCCTCCTCGAATATGTTATCAAATATACGATGAAGGATTTTTACCCTGAAAGTTTAAAGATCTGCTCTGCTTTTCTGTATGGTAAGACTAATGTTTTGTAGAATACACATTTTAAAATTGTCACGAAAATTGATCTCGAGGACTTTGCAGTCTAACGAAAGCTTCGCTTGTCTAGTCCAATTGTGTGGGAGTTTTTTCAGCAATCTAGTATTCTGTTTCTCTAAGATCACGTAGATGGAAACCGGAGTAAATGGCGAACTCTTTCTTCTACCGTCAGTTTTGACAAGCTGAAATAGCAACGGCTCTCAGAAACAACAGAATTCAAGGTAGATACTCGTCCAATTCCTTTCGGTTAGAAGCTTCTTTGGAAGACTTCTTTTGTATTTCTACAAACAAAATGTGTTTTATGTTGCGTGATTGAACCCTGACTCGGATTGTCCAAGTAGCGCACCATCGAAGAATCTCTAGACTGGTCTTTTCGTCGTTATACTTAGAATCTCTTCCGGAGAGGTTGATATTCTGAAAAAGTGAAGATGAAACCTTAACTTTGGCATTCAGAGGATGACGGAAGCAGAATGAAGAAGGGACAACACGGTAAAGGAAAGTGGTAGTAGAAGTTAAACAGAATGGGAGTGGGAGTGGATCAATCTTGGGGGCGATTTGCACGCTACAAGATGAACTGGAAATAATATTTTTCTTAACTGTCATCTGGTCACTTATTACTTATTTTAATGTCGATAGAATTTGACATTTTGGCAGCTGCATTATCTGATTTGTTACCTGCTCGACATACTGTAAATTGCAGTGAGCCTAACCACTATAAAAGTAAAACGCTGCCACTAGACAGCAGCTACACGGTCACGACATTTGATGCCGCATTGCATCGCTCGAAGAGTGAAGAGTGGGCAAAATCATCAGCGTCACATTATGCCATTTAGATTGTAAGGCAACATGCTCACAAGCTAATTGCTGTCAGTAGTCTGTAAATCTCTAACCTATAAAGTCATTGAACCGCTTATATGGAACCATTGAAACCTATGGAGCCTATGGAACCTACACGCAGTCATTTTTAGGTTTCCAGCACGAGTGGGTTTCGAATAACATTGTGTGGCGTCGACTCTCGGTCGTTGTCTCTACTTGTTGTTGTTTGTCGCAATTTTTGTTGACTCCAATAAAACGAATAAAATGCTCCGAATAGCAGCTCTGAGTCTGCGTGTAAACAGCAGGTGCGAGCATTCACACACAGTCGAACAAATACTTCAGTTTCCACACAAAAATTAAAAAAAAAAAAAAAAAAAAAAATGACTCATACAGCACATTGTTGTCCAGGTTCATTGACCATCAATGGAATGACTTAACCAGCAGCAACAGCCAAAGTACTCATACGATTACCTACTTCAATTGTATCTCTATTTTTGGCAAGAGTGGGTTGACTATTGCTCCCACTATCATTGTTCCATAGCCAATTCATCTCGACTCAAAGATGATCACATCAGGAGTGCACAAACAATTTCTGAACATGACATTTCCAGCTGGGACTGAGACACAGACAAACGGTTGTTTGATCATCAATCACCTCACAGAGCAGTGTCTGCTGTTGAGGCGATTTAACCTCGAACTAGAGTGAGGAAACTATTAAAAGAAACTTGACTTTGACTCCCTTAAAAAGGAGCTTGTTCTGAGGCGCCACTGGGTATACTTGGTACACTAGCTGCTTGTTTTTATGCTCTGTCGCAGTGACCATTTCTAGAGAACCCGCATGGTTGTTGTCATCTTTGTGCAACAGTGTCTCTCGCTTCATCATCAACAAGGCTCACTTTAGTATTAACTACCTAATTCTCGCTAACGTGGATAAGATTTCTGTTAACCGCGTTTTTTGTTCGTTTTGTTTTTTTCTTTTCCTAGCCTTTCCTCGAAGTATCTATGTATCTATCCTTGGTACAAGCTTAGACGCCAAGACTTCTATTACATTTTAGAGGTCGCACATGTTTGCTTTGATTTTGTTTTATACGAGCATATGAGTACGAATACGAATACGAGTACCAAAACGAGTATCTGTTAAGCACTGTCGCTGTGCTGCCTTATAAAAATGCCAGTCTTGACCATAGATACGAATAGGGGAATGTAAATGGGTATAGATGGATCGGCTAACCAACCAACCGACCAGCCGACATAGAGAGCACAGATTTTTCCTAGTCCAGTTGTTAGAGGTCTGAAAATAAGAAATATTGCCGCCGATCGCAGGTATGTACTTGTACATACATGGAGCATGTTGAGTGAAGTGAACCTGATAATGGGAAGAGATTAGCCAAGTGGCCGGGACAGGTTAGCGATTTTTGTGGATTTTTATCAGGAAATGTGGTAGAAACGGTTTTTGGTTTAGTGCATGCCATTGTTTTTGTTGTTTGTTTGTCAGGGAGCGTTACTGCCCTTAAATGGCGTAGTTTGATAATTGGCAGTGAAGGTGTGCCTAGAAGGTAAAGGCGTCCTTTCTAAGGAATGTATGCAACTACTTTCATTTCTGTCCCAAAATACAGTTTAGTGCCTTGTTTCATAGGGAGCGAGTGCCAAATTGGACTTCCTCTTGTTGCTTCCACCTAATTTGAACCCTCAGACTTTTAGAAACAACAGGGTCATTCGTGGGTCTGCTGATTTCATTTTTGATTGTAACTACAAGCGTAATAAAGGTTTTCGTAGAAACTGATTGGAATGATGTTTGCTAACGAAGTCAGTTCTCTGAATTCGTAGTGCCTTTCACTGAATGGACTTGGGAGTGATGTCTGAGCGAAAGTAGTTCTCTAGCTTGTCAAATCAATTAAGTCTTCGCCATCTGAAATTGTTTTTGGTCTAATGTACATGGTCATGTCAAATTGTAGCTCTTCGGTGATCTTGGAACTGATTACAAAATTTGCTTTTGCAACCACTTCAATCTTTGCCGCAGTACACATTCTTCTTGAGTGTGAAAGCAAACTATGGCGTTTGGCTTAGTAAGGCTTCGTCGACTGACCAGGTGGAATTTGATGGCGCACTTTTTGTTTACCATTCTTAGCGAAAGGAGCGATACAGATACTCGTACTGGCCGCAAAATCAGAGGAACGATTTGACATTTTTGTACTATTCCCTAGGTTTGGAGGATCAGAACAAGAGCCTTATTGGTAAGAAGTCTTATTTGTTACTTCGAACGTTATTTTCTCAGGTGATACAGTGCGGTCTTATGTCAAAAAACAAAATATGCTGAATTGACTGCTGGGCAGCTATGCTCAGTTATGGCTGTTGTATCTCCTGAATATACTTTACAGTTGGCATATTAAGTCACGTCATGTTATTTGGTATCGGATTTCGCCATCAAATAGTCGACTTCGTTTATACCCATAAGTAAATCTGGTCTGATTCTCACACTAGCATGTCCTTCTGCTGCTAAATTTGTTGAATGCCTTTCAAAAGAAGTTAGCACTCCTGAGTATATGATTCTATAAGGGATTAAGAGATCCTGACTCCATTCGGTGTTCGCTTCTCAGATAAGAATGGTTTGAATGTCTGAAAATACAGAATATACTGTCTTGCGTCAATCGTGACCTCAATGATCGCATATTAAACCGTTGATCTTTAAATATTATTTTGCTCTTGAATATGTAGGTCATGTACGACGAAGTGCCGAAATAATAGGTCTGCAGCATCTACATTTCTATTAAATAAATGCTGTTATTCGCAAAGAATTGAAATTCTCTCTAAGACAATTTACTTATTGACCTATTTTGAGTTATATTAAGGCTGAGACAGAGCCTGAGGTAATCTCATGATTGATTATCTTCTTCTCAGCTTTCTGTGACTCTGTTTGGCGTATCTTCTTCGGCATGACCTAAGGCGTTTTAGCTATTTGCAATGCAATCCAAGTTAGTTGGATTACTTCTCAACTGCTCTGCGCTACATCGGCTAGCGACGAATCTTTTTTCTGCCCGATCGGGTAAGTTCTTAATATATGAGACACTTCGCAACCGATTTACACCGATGTTGCGACCGATTTATAGTCAATTTCGACAGTTTGGAGATGTCTATTGGCTCTTGATATATTTTGGAGTGGACCTCTTCAGTAGAAATACAGTTTGGACGAACATCCTTCAGAATTATAGACAAACAATCATTGCACTCATATCGAGTAACAGTCTTCTTGAATTAAATTAGCCTCAATTTTTTATTGGTGCCGGAAACATTGTCTTTCTTGACTTTGGATAGCATACCAAAGCAGCTTTTGTCTTTCTTATTTTGCTCAGTGTCATCGAATTCCTAGATAAAGAAAACTCTGATTGCCTTAGCTATTAAGTCCTAGATCATCTATTGAAGGCCAAATTCTAGACGTAAGGCAGATATTGTCAGCGAAATTCGCTACCTAAGTGGAGCACTGGAGTAGTTAAGATATCCAACTGACAGTGCAGCGTAGGGAAAGAAGCGGTGAAGAAATATATTCCTGGTACAGTTGTGACGAAAGCAATATCATCTTCATATGCACTTTCAGACTAATCCAGTCCAATGATATTCTTTGAAATACCTCTTCTGCGCAACGCTGTCTATGTGAACTAACAATCCAAACCAAAGGCATTGCGAAGATTTATACTCAGAACATTGCTTCTTAAATATACGAAAGCTGTTTATGTAGTCGATGCAGAAATATCCTGAGCGGACGCCAGGTGATTTTCGCTATCATTTTAGCTAGAGCCTACGGGTCTATAATATGTACATCTTGTCGGCTTCCGTAGACTGCCAATTTCACTTCTGTCAGTTCATTTCACTTTTCAGGAAAGCGTGCATTTTGACGCGGATTGTAATAATTTCACGGGGAACCCATCAATCCTCACCAACTTTTACTTCTGAAGAACTTCAAGCGCGTCTGTAATATCTACAGTCATAGTGGGACTTGTGGGCATTCGGTTCATGTTCATTCAAACTAGGGATCATCATGATACAGTCTAAATAACTTGGTAGGATCGTAAAGTGTTCATTCCACTGAGTTAATCCTACGGAACATAGGGACGTTTTGCCTTGCTGCTATGGAAGTGTTTATACTACTGCTGCCGTCTTACATGGTGCAGGGCTTGAGTACAATTTTATTACGGCGAAGTTAAAGCAAATTAAATTTTGAATGAAACACGCTGTTCATTCAGTGTCCAGCCGTGGGATCACTACTTTATTCCATTATATCTCAGCCCCTCGATTTCGAATACATTTTTCACAGATCTCCAGTGAACTAGTGAACTCTTTCTCAAACTCAGCGGTTAAAGGCCTCTAGCTCCATTGTTGGAGGACCTCAATCCTCTGTAGCCAAGGAAATAAGTAAAAGTCAAATAGCCTTGTCTAAATACAGTGGAGCCAAAGTGTCAATCAGATCTCAAAATTCAATAACTCTGAGTTGACGTTGCTTTTGAAAGCCGGCTTCTCTATTCAAAGCCATTCTTTCTGTTTACAGATTTATCTCAAAGCCACAAAATCCCTTCAGGCAGCACCATTTCCAGTTCATCAGCTCCTTCCGTCACTTGTTTTTCTTATTCTTCTTTATCTTTTATTTGATTTCTTTTTTCTGTACTTTAACTCTGATTGACATCAATGTCCATGTTGATGGCATGCGACAGCTGCTTCTTGAAATAAATGTTTCCTCAACTAGATAAGCAAAAAAAAAAAATAAAAAAAATTATTAGATTCATAAGATGAATGAAATGTGGATAAAAACAAGAAACTCCAGTGAGTCCCAAGAGCCATCTCATAAGAACAGACCCTCCTGATCACTTGCCAGTGACGACTTAATAAAAGTTCAATTTTATACCTTTGCACCTTCGCAAATGGCATGTGTCTATCTGACTTGCCTTTGCGTATTTACTCTCGTATCTAATTAAATGGAAACAGTACAAGATTTAAGAGATAGCTGATGGAATACCTCAAGGCTGCGGCTATTGCTGCCAAAGCAATCCAGAAACAGAAGCAACGACAGGTTGCTACAAAAACGCCATCCAGGAGGCGATTCCTCTTCACTTGACATCTTTGTTTTTTTTTCTCAACTAGTACTGAACTGCCATTCTACCTCATTTGGCATTGAACTCCGTATCGTAGAGTTGGAATCTGAAATTCTAGAATAAATCATAAAATTTCTGATCTATGACAAGATTGGTATTTTTTTATTTTTTCTTTTGTTTGATCTGAGTATCTGAGCCCATTGGGTAAGATGGTAAGAAGGGCTCGAAACAAGTTACAACTCATTCAGTCGTTTGGTGGAGTTGTATTGCTAATGGCAACCGGTTGCGATAATTGTAAGTTAATGATCTAAATAGCGTGAGGTAAGTTGCATGGAATACCCGTAAGAGGGTTTAAGATGGGGTTCCAATCGACAGACCAACCGACTGATCGGCGTCAAATTAAAGTGGCGAAAAAATTACATTTATTGACTTGCAATTATGATTGCTTTGGAAGCACTTGAACAAGTATGCCAATTGGTTAAGGAGAGTTATTAATTGAACGCGATGAATTTCGGAATTATTTATGGATGACTGGAGAGTGCTGTTGCACGGGTAGATCTTTAAATAGCGAAGAAAAATTGACGCCAATAATTGGTGCCATTTTGACAGTTCACAGCTGTCAAAGAGTTAATTTAGTGTGGCAATAAATGAACCCGACTTGCTTGACAAATGGGTTATGTGTTCTGGATAAGATAGTCGGTATAGCGTTAAGTCGTAAAATTGTGAAATTACTTGTTCGTCGTTAAATCAGTATGTAGTCGTACGCAAAACTGGAAGACAGGAAAGTCATTTAGATAGTAAATGTCATTTCGAAACGTCGATAATTATTTGAAGTGAATTTAACTTGAGATAATAAAACACAGGGATTTAGTGCCCCTGGCGAGCTATGGCTCCGACGAATTCTTTTAGAGCTGACTAATAATAGATCGTTGCTGTGCATTGTAAGGTACCCACTGCAACCCAATGACAAACTTTACTTAGACATAGTACATGCAACCACAACTTCAGGTTGGCTTCGGATTGTCATTACTTTGCTCAATTTCGAAATGCATTTTCACAGCAAGACTCAACATTTAAGTCTACCCAATGGTTTAAGGTGCGAAATGTCATCCAGTTTCTTCATCTCAGTGGCACTCTTGTTTGTAGACTAAGCTCTAAGGGATTAAAAGTTCCACATATAACAATGTGATCGAAATAGAAGGAAAGTGAACCATACTTGGAAGATTTCTCAATATCAGTCAATGCTATGAAGCTTGTTTCTCCTATTGAAATCCGGAAAGCATCTCGGAAGGAAGATTGGGCCATATCTTCTAAAGGATGTTCCATTAAGACCGTTTACTTTTTAAATTTTAAAAAGCGCAGAGTTTATTTGAAAAGTTCTAATGCTTTTAATTTGATAAAGAGTGTAAACATGGAGGTTATATATGGAACACAATATCCCCTCGTGACTGATGGCACACTTCGGTACTTTTGGCGAAATTTTCGATGACATTTTGGCATATTGTCGGCTCAATTTCATCAATGGCGCGTGGAATCTCGTCTTTTAGTTCAGAAATTTGTCATGAGTTATTGGTATACATCTTGCTTTAAAAAAAAATTTATAACTGCCAAATCGCAAACCTTGGTGGCCAGTTCACATCACCGCTGCGCAACATAACTCTCCCTCAACAATTATACTGTTTCTACCGATGTGTGACAAGTTACGCCGTCCTGTTGAAAACACTGTCACAAACACTGTCTCTTCATGGATGCATAGGACGTTGATGGATCATTCTTGGATTCTCAGCTCCCCAAATGCTACAATTCTGTTTATTGACATAGCCATGAAGTTCTAAGCATGCAAATGCAAATCTTTAGTCAAACTTCGCTGTAAACTGCTTCGTGAAAGTCTCAATTGCTGAGAACGATGGTGCAAAGATTCTGGTCAATACTCTCACTAACTGCTGCAATATTTTCATTAGACCGAGCTGCACACACAAGGATAGGTCGCTTCTGGGCTTGAACTGACCCAATTGCCTGAAATTTCTCGATTAATCGGACTACTGGACGACAAGAAGAGAGCGAAGAGCTTACGACATTTTCGAACCGTCTCCGATAAAATCTCGCCATTTCGGTACTGGATTTTCAAAATTTCTATGCATTGTGCAACCGTATAATTCTTGCAAATGACAGCTCTCAAACAAGAACGCTGTAGGATCAACAGTTCAAAATAGGGGCTCTTAATGGGACATCCTTTACGATAGTTACATAGACCTCTATTTGTTAGTAAACATTTTTTTTTTCAATTTTTGAATTGAAATTGAACTCCATATATGTACCTCTATCCCTTCAGCAATTGCAGTCACCTCTAGTTGTCCGCTTGGATAGAGTTGCGTGATTTAAGTGTGCATTTAGTACCTGGTCTAGACATCTTAGGTCCTGGTTATGTTTGCCTAGCTGTAGACTATAAAAAGTTCAAAGATTTGGATATTTTTGAGCTATAAATACGACAAATACACAAGACGCACCTCTAACTCGCAGGAAGAGAAAACGAACTTATGAATGCCGCGCCGAGGGGCAACCTGATCTGATGGCTCAACTGCCGAGATTTGTAAAACCAGAGAAAATGATGTAGTGAGAACCATGTGCCAACTAGTTTGTGAAATTTGGTCCAAGAAGCTCATGTCCATTAATCGAAATTTTAGCATTCTTTGAACGGTTCTGAAGAAAGAAAGACCTGCTAAACACAGTAAGCAAAGCCCTGGTTTCACGAGTCTTAAACTGTCAAAAACGCGATTGGTCTACACTGTGCCGTCTTAGACTTTCGGATAAATGTTTACCCTGTGGCAGATCCTGGAGCAGACCCTAGAATATTGTATTGATGCACACCAAGTAGATTTTGATAGAGTTTATACAGACGAGTTATACAAAACTATGTCTGCTTTTGGCATCCCTATCAAACTCGTTTCGTTGTGCTGTTGTCCAGTTAATTGGGAACTCCCGCTGCTTTGTCTTTGTCAGAAGAAACATCACCAAATCCTTTGATGAGAAAAATATCAAAGCCCAGGATACACGTAATCGTGATAGTTCTTTGATATTGTGCTCAAAAGAATTCTGTGCAACGCATAAGCCAAGACGAGAGGCACAATATTTAAAAAGTCTGTGCCCTGTCCGATAAGCAGATGCCAATGGCATAATCTGGAGAATTCTACGAGCAGAGGTCAAATATTTGTGTATCAATAATATCGCCGTAGAGATGAAGCGAACATCCTTTACCGACCGCTGTTTCTAAGGCCTAAGATGACAATTGAGTAGCAAACCCATATTTCGAGTTAGAAAGGACATTTTTCTCTGTCAAATGCTTTGAAATAGGCTTCTCGGTATAAGTTGGAGTTTCGTCTTATTTAATGGGTAACGGTTTCGATCCTACCTGAAATTCCAAAAGTAATATTTAGGAGCAAGGAGTTGACTTTTGTTCCTCTAAGGTTGTATATTTATATTTGGCAGAATACAATTTCAATTGCTTTGTAGTTGCTTTCTTGTGGGTGAAAGGCCAAAAAGTTACCGATTCCAAATGAGGCATAGACTCAACGCTAAAATTAGTTAAATTAGAATAAAGAAGTAATGAAAGGATGTATGGACTCCAAACAGAACTCGCAGTAGCGACAACCGTCCCGATTGAACCAAAACACGAGTCCAGCAAACTATAGCCAACTTATGTACGAGTACTTAAAATGAAAATCGCCAGTCTGTCGTTGAGCCTTCGTTTCCAGATAGTTGGTCTGCTTCCTCTGGTTCGATTCCGGAAATCGAAACGAACGGAAGGTCGACATCCCCCGAAGTGCCTATCGGCCAAAGTCACACCAGCTTAAACCGGCCAATTTCCTCATGTTATCCATCAGTAGCACTTGGATTTTCACAACGATGTTTCTTTCGATTAGCAACATGTTGAAGGCTGTAAGCTTATTTGTGTTTCTCTGCAGGCCGTGGAAACAATATAACATTCTTAGCTACTATTCCGCATATTCAGTGATTCTAGGGACATTTGATTCGCAAAGGCATTTAATGTTGACTGTAATTGTCCTATTTCACTGTTGAAATTTTTGATTAGAAATTATATTATAGTTGCACTATTTTCCTTGTCAAGTAAACCCATACAGGACGTAGATTTTAAGTCCTTTCAGTGACAGAGTTACTCTCTGTTTGTAAAAGATGTCGAATGTAAAATTTTCAAGTTAAGTTGACGAAAAAGGTAGCGTTCGACGAGGATGCTCTACCGATACAATAGGAACAAAACTACGTGAAATCCGCATCGGAAAGCAAGATTGCGGCCTCTACTGGAATTCAAAATTCAACAGCGCCAAAATTCAAGGGTACAACAACAGAATGCTATTGCAGCAAGGCGGTAGCTCTCCGAAAATTCTTCCAAGCCGTTTCTTGGCTTCCTCGCTCCCCGGATTTGTGTTTTTTTTTGTGGGAATACCTCAAGTCGAATGTTTACCATAACAATTCTGAAACGATTCAGACCATGCAGGGAAATATCCGCCTCGGAATTGAGACCATTGCATCTACCTTTTGTTCAGGCTTATTGGCGAATGCAAGGGACTGGTTGCAAGATTCGACAAGATACCTAAGTCTCTCAATTCCTTGATGATCTTTCTCGATTCGTAGAGCTCATTTGGATTTTTGAAGTTTGTCTGTATTATTAGCCATGCCAAGAAGAGCCAGTAGATGTAGATCTTCTCTTATAGTTCAAGGTTTAAACGAAATATGCATGGTTATGCAGCTTTGAGTGGCCCATACGGATAGCCCTTTACAGCAGCACGCACTTTGTCCTTCGATGGCTACTTATCAGGATTCTTGAAGGCATTAGTACTTGCGACTCCACGATACCTTGCTCGTGTTTAGAAAAGTAAGGCGTCGCTACAGGCCCATAAAATGTGACAAAAATGAGTGGTAATTGTGTGTTCCAAATAAATCTATGATGCATGTGGCATTGCCTTCAACGGACCTTCGAAACACACGTTAACTGATTTGTTACATAGATCTTAGGACGAATTTCTTGTACTGGGATGCCAAGATGTCTTCTGCTGTGTTCTACACGTTCTTAGATACGGGAAATTTGCTAAAAGAAACACAGTTCCTTGGCTTAAAAACACAGTTCCCATATACAGAAACAGTCAGAGAATCTACCCTTATACAGTCAAGTTTCAAGCAATGGCCCACAAATAATATATACAGCCAACGTGGCCATTAAGTAGACGTAAAATGATTGTAAAATCACATCGTCATACCATTGTAGACAGCGCTGCACCTAATCACTAAGCAAACACTACGCCCATCCGCTTAGCAATTCGTTGGAATCAATGAACATTCCCATTTGTTGCTAATTAGATTAGCAACTTCTTTCTCAACCAAAAATTTCAAGAATTTCATTTTCCAAAATCTACCAAAAAAGGGATTCCATTGTCCATTGAACAATAATTGAGTAACGATGATGTAAGGTTGTGACTTATAAACTTCTAACCAAGACATGTGCTAAGCTTTGGCCGAAGACAGATCAAACTCCAAGTCCAAGCTCTGTTTATTGATAACTAACCGGCCTTTAGAAAACCATCTAATGAAGTTGTTTACCCGATCTCAAGGTTCAACTTTTTTTCCTCTACCTAATTCCCGGGGTAAGTTTTTTTTTCGAAATTTTTTTCTACTCGTATATGGGAACCACATGACTCACACGAGGGGTTATAATTACTTTTTTAATTACCGTCCACCGGGCACATGTGGCAATTTAGTTGAAGTTGAATATGAAGGTAATTATTCAAATGTGAGATACTTTTTGAAAAAAAAAAAAAAAGTTGCTCGTTAAAAAAAAAGTCATTACACATTTGAAATGAATTACAGTATGGGACAGGATTGTTTTGTGTACTCGTACAAATAAAACCGGATTGAGTTTAGATACAGATACATTGAATAAATATTTTGTGCAACAAGGTATATCTGAATTTCAGATTGTTAAAATAGTTTTTGTAGGCATTTCCGCTTGTGCTCTGATAGGAGTTGGAATAGCACGTGGGGCAAGTAGTTTCACCCAATTCCCAGGAACTGAGTTGAAAGTTGATTTTGTGTTTTTGTGTTGCCTGAACTATGGACATTGGTTTGCCGTTAATTGAATTAGATTTGTAATAAATGATTAATGAGTATTGAGGTCATTCGGGTCATTGACAGTAGCAGTGACTTAACAGACAGGTTCAATGGAATGTTTGCTATAACTTGTAGGGCAGGGTAATAAACAAATATTGTTTATTACATTTGAGAGGCCATATTTTATATGTAATAACACTAAAAGGTTTCTGATGCCTGATTTACTTCAAAACTCTACCAAGGACCTACAAGATATTGCGGAGCTTGCATGTGTACAATACAATATGTTTGCCTCAAACTATGTAGCAATACGGGTGCGAGTAATATGTAAATATGCTGCATTCTACATCCAGCTGTGAAAGTGCTCCCCCATTTGGGGCTATGGTTTGAAGGAGACATGTTCCTCAGAAAAACAACTCGTTCTCAATATAGCGTGATCTTGCGCTGTTCATTTCACTCCTTTCTTTGCGAGCACCAAAGCTAAGTTTTCGTCTTCCTAATGGTAGTGTTTCTGCGGAATAAATTCGAACACTTTCCGGAATGGAGCGTTGATGCCTATTCTTTCAACATGCCGTATCCGAGCAATCCTTCGAGTTTCACAAGACCTTTTAAGTATGATAATGAAGAACTTACCCATTGTCCAAATTATGGTGTTGGTACCTTTATAGATCAGCGGTTGTTCTTCTCTCTAATCTGATCAAGTTTAGCAAAGATGCTCAAGTCGAAGATGGCTTTATACATTTAGGTCGTTTCTATAAATACTTTAAATGTGGGGTGGTGAGTGGCACAGTACGTTAAAGCTCTTGCAGAGATTACTGATATATGGTTTCAGCTCACAGAGGACTGTTGGTATGGTCTTATCCGCAATGTAAAGTATTCCTCAGAGAGTTACTAGAGAACCCATCAAACGGCTCCAATATTCCATTGATCAAGTTCCACTATTTTAAATATTTCGTCTTTCCCAACAGTTTAATTGGTCTTTAGTTAAGATGCTCGATGGATTGTCAGACTCCTTCCTTATGTAGGGTCTTCCAACAAGAGGTGTCATTTTAATTTAATAAAAAAATGCCGAAGTTTTATGAGAAGTGGTGATGTTTTTATTTCAGTCCAAAGTACAGGCTCCGAGGTTAGTAATGGAATACATCTTATGCCAAATTTCTGCCTCGGCTCTACTTACAGATAGTCACTGTTTTGATGAGATCTTTCATCACGTTTTCGCATAATTGCGACTGTATTTCTCAAATAACAGCTCTGACATTTTCCTTTAGAGCATAAATCGCTGGTGAAGCATTGAGTCTCTATCTTTGACATCGCCCTAAGAGAACAAGTCTAATGGTGTTAAAACGCACGACCTCGACGTCCAATAGAAGTCCCTATTTCAAGAAATCACATGTCTAGGAAATTTGTCGCGCAATGGAAAATATGTGGCGCCGTTCTGTTGAAAATAAACGTCGTCCACGTCCATAACATCAATTTATGGTAAGATAACTAAGTCCTCATTGTTTAGTAATGACGTTCGGTTGCACCAGCATCATTTTCGGAGAAATATGGTCCAATGGTATCGCCATCCCAAAAACCACACCAAACTGTCACTCGTTGTGAATGGAGAGGTTCTTCCACTATTTCTCTTGGATTTTCGGAGCCCCCGATGTGATAGTTTTGTTTGCTTACACATCCAGACAAATGGAAATGAGATTAGGCTCGGAATAATTTTGTGTAATAAATCATGATCTTGTTCATTTCCATTACCCAATCAGCGAAATAGGGCGTTGTGTGTGGTGTGCTGGCTTCTGAACCTTTTAAGCATGTAGCCCAAGTTGTTTATGCAAAATGCGGTGCAAAGTGGTTGCGGATATGCCCAATTCCTGTGATCTTCTAGATATGCACACATCGGGGTTTACAGCCACACTCTCAACTACGGGGGTGATATTTTCAGCTGACCCTGCCGAAGAACATGACTTGGAGTCCTTACATCACTAACCCGGCCGAGACCTTTAATTCTATCGATTAAATTCGCTGTAGCTGTGCGAGAAGGCGCTTGATAATGACCAAAAGTAAGTAAGCAGTAAGTTTTACTATTGCAACACATTTTTTAAGGATATATTAATCCACATTTAGTAACCTCTTAGCTTTAATTTATCAAAAGTCATGTTAGTGATAATTGAATGTTGACAGTTCAATAACGCCGCGAAATATCAAATTACACCTCTTATTGGCTGCCCTCTACTTACCATCGACTATTAGTCTAACATTACTATCCCATTTTCGTTCCAGCGTGCTTTATTCGGGGTATACGAGTACGTATGTCCTTGGTATGTTTTTGTTAATTCTTTTAAAACTTGCAAACACTATTTCAGTAATAGCACCATTCCATGGCCTCAATAGGACACTGCTTCAGCTAATTTCTCTTTCCGAAAATTCGTTCTATGACTTTTTTTTGTTTTGCCAGAAGAGGCTTCGAAGAATTAACAGCCTTTTCTGCAATACCACCTTGCACTACAGTGCTACTTAATTAAATATACTTGTAAGGTTGTCGGTTTTTCTCATCAAGCCGGTGATTTCTCGTGGTATTAGGGTGAAAATCTAAGTAAATCCGAAGATTCTGCTTCATCATGGCTTCCTGACAGCACAACATAAGACTTCTCAAGAGGTTTTGGAAGACTCAATTGGGAACAGCTTTAGCATTTTTGATGCACTCATTCGATATAAAATTTTCGCTACAGCAAAATAGTAATCCGAGTCAATGTTGGCTTCTTGGGGCATTTGAATATCTATAATGCTGAAGCTGTGCTCCCCATCGATCGCCCTGTGATTAGTTTGTGAGGAAGGAGTGCTAGCCTGAGTCTGTTTTCGAAGTGTGCAACTAGAACATAAAAGAAACATGGATTTAAGGCCATTAACGACGACCGCGATATTGGGCTTGACATTTGTCGTATGTTTGGTCGAATCGTAGGTTGTTCAACCGTTCCTTAATGGGACCTGTAATCAGTCATTTGCTAATAAGCCTATTACTGGAGGCTTCGAGTCTTTATCTTCCACTTTTAAAATGATACTGATTGGTTCACTAAAGCAATCGATATTAAGATATCGTAATTGTCCATAGTTGTATTGCCCGATCAATCGCGTCGCACTTATTCAATAAATTCGTGTAAGGCCCACGATTATTATTTGACCGCATGTGGTATGTCGCAAGTTTAATCATTCCGCGTAAATAACTCATAGCCGTTGCTTTTTTCTCCGTTCAAGGGTCGTCAATAGTAAGATCATCCATATTGTCGCTTCATAGTATATAAGCAGCATTTTACACGCTCAGGCGGTTGACTTCGGGAACAACTTGCAGAGACAAATCTTTGAAGGATAGTGTCAGTAGCCTACTATATTTGTATGAGCACTGTGTTGGTGCACAGTGAGGTTACCATCTAATTTACTTCTGGCGCTGCTATTGACTGTATCTAGCGAAATTCCTTCATCGAAACTTTCATATTCTGCTTGTCGGAACTAGCACCGAGATTCTCTTTGCTGCAATATGTTTGCTCCTTTGATTTTGCTTTGATTCTTTATGCAGGTGAGACCCAGTATTCATCAATGTGGGGGTGATAATGTGGTTAGAGGTTCCCCTTGTCTTTTCTCAACCGGCTATGGAATGAGGCAAACAATAAATTGAAGTTGGAAAGTTCATCAGTTGTCAAGATTTAACTCTGATTAGTTTCATGTGCAGCAATATTGTATTACGAATATCGACTTTGGCTATGCTTATGCGAGAGGGCTAGAAGATGTTAGCCACTGGATGGGGTTTTTTCATCCATACTGTAATACATTTGCATACAAAGGGATAAATGGCCTTCTCTCTTAAAGGCTTGTGAAGCCTGATACATGATACTGCAAACATCAAGAAGATCAGACTAACTGGTGGAGTAATGGTTACAGAAACAATAACTGCGAATCTTGTTTTAAGAGTAGATCTGAGCATCCTCATGAAGATGAGTTTTCATCTTTTGACACTTTTGGATTTGGTAAATAGGAGAGTCAATCATTAGGGTGTACTTTGAAAGAATATTTTAAGGCTCTTGATCAAGTCTAACGAAGAGCCCGTATTTGTATAACAGCTGTCATAAGCTGCATATCAACCTATTCATTCATTGGAGGTGAAGACGAAGATTTCAGGAAAAATGTATTGAGAAAATGTATGTTCTCAACCGAACGAATCTTGTACAGATGGCAGGTCTAGATTGCATGTGAAATGATTAACCTCTAAGAGTCCAAAATCTTTCCTTCAAGTCACCTTTGCCAAGTTTCTCGTAGTATCTCTTAATTTGAGCCTAAATTGTATGCACATTTAAATATTTTAGAAATTATTTATGGTTGAAAGGAAGAAATAAACTAGCAGGGAGTACTCAAGCCGTAAATCAATTAATCAGAGAGTAGGTCAAACAAATATACACACAAAGCCGACACATGTTTAATTTTAAAATGACTTGGCCTTTGGGTACACGTGCTGTTTAAATTTCAAATATATATATGTATGTACAATATATACGGCTTTATCCCTGATTATATGTTTCTATTTAGAAAAAAAAAAGCCAATTTATAGCCTCCCATGTCTTACCACGATCAGGTATCTAACAAACCGAATAAATAAATTATCTGCTCAACAAAAAACAAACATACTTTCAACTGGCGTCAAACAAATTGCATTTTAACTAGCTTAATTAAATGCCTATAAAAAAAAAAAACTTCAATCCACGATCCAACAAATGAAGAAAATAAAAATGTATCCAAGTATCTGTGGAAGAGGGAAAAATGTAACATAACACAATTCCATTAACACCAATTGCTACTTCATGGCGGATCTCTCTGACTATGTTGAATTAAGTTCTCATCTGAAGGTAATGTTTGGCACAAGGTGCCAACGTATCAACTTACAGAGAAAAAAAAAATATACTACTCAAACTTAAACCTGAACCCGAAGTCGAAACAGAACCCTCTAACAACAATTTAAACGTCGTTCCTTACTCAACAACAAGATAATGACTCCAACTGTATTCGTACCGGTCTGTAGTTTCACGTGTTAAACCTGCTCATGACGAGATAAAAAGTTTAGATAAAAAAAAATTAATAAGAAACCCAGTCCACACTATCCTATCGACAATCTAATAACAATAATAATAGTTTAAACAATTTTCAATTGGACAAATTTGCGAAACTGACAGAGAATTTCATGGATACCCTCCAACGGGATACGTGCATACATTCGTGCGAAAACCGTGCGCACAAAGTGGTGTGAGGTAGTGGACCTACAAATACTCGTATCGACAGGGGAAAAAAACTGTTTCCAACTTCACGTAACTATGAGAGAGACCGAATGAAATTACAGCAAATTACCGGATGTAATTGGCGGTCGTGATGAATCAACATTAACATCGACATCGCAACAGTAACAACAGCAAAACCTCTCTCACAGTTGGTGATTTATTTTGTGTGTGACTGTACAATAATTTCAGTAAATACTCGACTTGTACTAAGCTCTGTACATTCTCCATTCATTCGCCGCGCGTGAGCCATTTGTTCTCAACCAAAAAAAAAAAAACAAAAAAAAATCTTAAGAGTTGCGGTCGAATTGGTCAACCCTGCGGTACTCCATCAAAGTCCTCCTGTAATCGACGACACATGAACATAGAAAAAAACGAAAACATCACAACTGACTACAAAGTTGCCTAGTGTGTGCATTCGATCTGACACAACTCTCATCATGAAGCACCGTTCGATACATACTCGTATTAACATATAGCCCCGTAAATTTTTATCTTATTTACCGAATACAAAGATGTAATGATACACACATACGAGTAGCTACGAAGATACTGAATCACAGAGAAATCGCTAATTGATTGATTTCATTGATATGCATGTTCTAGTCGATCTTTAATGTCTATCCTCAGTTAGTCTAAATGAAAAGTATCTCAAGACAAAGACAAGACACAAGATAGATTCAAAGCCGGAGATGCGGTTGTCTTTACATAAATCTTTTTTTCTTTGTCGTTCTTTTTATCTGGCGGTTTACTTTGGTATAATCTGATTACTACCTGTGTTAGAACTAGAATATGTAAGCTAAGATAGATTTTTTGCTTTTAGCAGTTGTTTTCGGGGACATTTATCATTTTTACCGTTTTCAGATTTTTAATAGAGACGTGAAGACTTAGAACTTTGAAGATGCCTGATAAGAATCTTATAGAAATTTAATAACACAACGGATATGTAAATGACAAAGTTCGGTTAGAAAGTGATGAAGAAGCATTGGCCTTTTTGAAAACTTTTTCATCATTCAGTGGCTTCCAGAGAGCGGTGCGATTCGGTGTCAACTTTTCAAATTTAAGTAATTTAAGTATCTCATTCTAATTCTATTGATTGACTGTGAAATAGGAATAGCTGGTGACATTTTGTGATATATTGCGGGATTCTTTTAAATTTACAATGATTTGTTTGTTCGTATGTTATCGGTGGATCTGTTTGGATCATTGTTTTGCGACAAATGATGGGAAATTGAATTGAATTGAATTGATGAGCTGCTGAAGTGAAATTGGCAAGTTAATTTTGAAAGATGTTTTATTCATGATAGCTGTTGTGATTTATGAAAGTGTTGTCATTCTGTTACTTTCATTTCGACAATACTCTTCAATCTTCACGCCGGATTCTGATATCTTTCAAACACTTTCTATAAGCCAGCGTCAATTGTGATGGCGGTGAGATGAGTGGAATTTTACCTTAACACTCAACTGGACAGTCAACCCTAACTGATCATTTCATTTGTAAAATTAGCATCTTATTAACAAAAATGACACATAGTTCGATGATCCATAATTTTCGGATTACGCTTTTGTCCGCAGTTTTTTATATGGTTTTTCGTTACTGCAACGGTCGCTTCTGAATGATATTTTATTTATTTTTTTGTTTGTCCTTCTAAAAGCAGATTTAAATAGATTGATGGCGATTCTCTTATTGGCGCTACAAATTAATCTTGACACAAAATTGACAATCTACACCCTCACCTGGTTGCGTTTAAGAGGAATTCTTTTTTATTGAAGATGTCGAAAAACTATGTGACTCATATTAAGTAAGCCGGAGCTGGTCCGTCTGACTAGTTTTAAATAGTTTGAAGCTCAACTAGATGTATTTTACCAAGTTGCTACAGTATTCGCCAACGCCTGACGCTTGCACACCATCTAACTCGGCAATATTGTTTCACGTTTGAATTGTATTTTACTCATTCGTGGGACATTTTCCAACGGAGTTAGATTCGTCATGTCCACAGCCACTTACTCTTTCGTATAGTAGTGTCTGTAGACTTTTGCCCTTGCTCTTACAAAATTATTCATTGGATGTATGATAAGGCTAAAAAAAATTCCCAAGATGATGTAGTAAAGGCATGCCGCATCCAAGTACTGGATTCATGGAGCAGCACTGATTCTAAATATGTTGAGGTAGATTGGTTCTTGTGCTGAGAACGTCCTTTTCAAAACTTCAGACAGCATTCTGAACTTAGCTTTTGTCTTTCCAATTCTGTTTAGTGCCACTGGGGTTAGCCTATATCATGCTTCCTACGAGTATATATAGAAAGTTGTCTTCCTTTTGAAATTCCTGTACGGCAATGGTGATTTGAGCGGGGTCGTTAGAAGTACTCAAGGCTTTTGTTTTGCCTGTTCTTATTTAAAGACAAATATTGTTTGCTTTAGCTTCTAGATTTTGAAGATCCGATGTGAAAGTAGACATAAATCGTCAGCCTACTTGATAAGTTTGATGAAAGTTGCCAAGTCTATCGAATTTCATAGTTATTTTCTGCCAAAGGTGAATGTAGTACATCCCTGATGACCTCAGTGGTGACAGTATTCATTCTTGCCGTACCCCACTTTGAACTTCAAAATCTACCGAAAATTTGCTTTCGTATAATGAGTGACGCTAGCAACCTACGTTATACTCGTATATGTTGATCGCGTTTCTCATTAAGGGCGCTAGAACTTAAAATTTAAATAAAACACGATATCATTAACATTTTTTATATTTAGTCTGTATGGAATAGGATGTCGGTCAAAAAGCAGCCGCGGCGCGTATCCGGGAAGTCCAATTTTTGATTTCTTGAAGGGGCTCGATATAATTGATGGCATTGGTTATGTTGACTTTTAAGGCATCAATCGTTTGCAGGTTATTCGCACAGAGCCTTGACTCAACGTAGCCCAACAAGAAAATGTCTAATGGCGTTAAACCACGCGATCTCTGTGACCAGTTAACGTCGCTAAAATGCGAGATAATCGTGCCATCGAATGTGTATCGCAGAAGCTCCATTGTTGCATGCGCTGTGTGGCACGTAGCGCCGTCATTTTAGAACCACCTGCCATTGAGATCCATATCTTTCAATTGAGGATACAGAAAATTGATTATCATCGACCTGTACCTCTCGCTGGTGACAGTTATGGTGGTGCCATGCTAATAAGAAGTACATGTCTATGACACCACTGGACCAAAATCCACACAAAACAGTGACTGTTCCTGAATGAATTTGAACCTGATGGGTCGCTTGTGGATTGTAATCACCAAATTTACTCATTTAAAGATGGGCCTAATTGGTGAAGATGATTTTCGTTTAGCTTCGGTTTTTGAGTCAATTGAATTTTGTACGGGTTCAGGCTGAAGTTCCAACACAAAATTCGCCAAGTTAAGGTCTGCGAAAGGACACGTTTTTAGGCGCACCGTGGAATTGACTGCCTCGGTCTATTTAGCTCACTGCAGCAATGTTTCTGAAGACTTTAAATTTCGACGACGAATGGGTGTTGTTTGATTGTTTACTAAACCACTTGAGTTGAATTTGTCCACCAAACTATGAATAGCCAACTCAATAGGAGGATGTGTACAAATCACGGACGTATCTCGAACTGATCACTCATTGTGATAGTAAAGTTTAATAGTTTGTTTACATCCAGCATGATGATTTGCTTGTAGCTTCTCTAATATGGCCGCTGTCAAGTTTCGAGCGCTGTTTTGGAAAACTCGCTATATGCTTTCTGGGATGCCTTTTCTGCGCCAGGCTGACCACATATGGTATACGCATATAACATCTCGATTAAAGCTGTTGAAAATCTTCTTAAATGTACTCAACATTATGATACGTTTTGCCAATAACAACATTGTATATCAGCCGTTGACTATAGGATCTTTGAGAAACTGTTTCTTGATTTCCAAAACAAAAATTTGAATATGGCATGAATTGGAAAAAAGAGGATCGATAATTTTGCGCACTTTAATCTTACTGATAATGGAAATATCTATTTAATGCTGATTGGCTTAGCTAAGCTGTTAAGTTAGTCGATGACTACGTTAGAGCTCTGGGTTCGATTCCCAGGCAAAATACCGGGAAACAATAAAAGTAATTTCTGATATCACCACCTATTTGGCAGGCATTGGCAAATCCCCAAAAACTGGTGATTATGGAAATGTCTGCCAATTTCCAGCAGTTCGACAATGGATTGTGGGTGTCCTTCTCTGTGCCCCAAATGACAAGGCGGACAACAACGAGCGTAGTTGCGCTATCGACATTTTAGAGCCCTCGTCAGTCATCTTTTGTTATGAAACCCGGTACAGTTGATTTTTCCTTGTGAATTGAAGCAAATTCTTGTTGGAAGATCACAAAGACATCCTTTTGATACAATTATGATTATGGTTTCACTTTGTTAGCTTTCCGGATGACAGATGCAGTGACGCCTAAATTGTGTCATTCTGCTTACTGCCGGACTCTTCAATTGCAAAAATTTTTTAGTCAAATTGTTCGATCGTCGTAGAGATTTTTTTCTTTCGTTTGATGATGTTTAAAGCTAAAACTGAAGAAATCTCTGGTATCTGATTGGAATCAAATGGAGTAGCATCCAATGGCTTACTTTCTTAGGAGAGAAAGCTAGGGCTAGACTCATTTTTGTATTCACTGTAAAAAAATATCGAAGTTATTGGGCCAGAAAATTACCCGTTTCCATCATCTTTCTCTCTTAGATAGGTTACACACTTAGGATAGGTAATGTTTCGATGCTACCATTCTTAGTTCTGACACAATGTGAAATTAAACTCTGTAGGGGCTCTTTGGCACATTTATTTTTGATTGGCAATTAGTGCGCTATTAGTAGCCAACGTTCGATCCTCTAATGTTCTCAAATGCTCTATTGTTCCTTTCTTAACAGATTTTTGAGATCGACAAAGGTCATACATTATACAATTTAATTTGACTATTAAAGGGCTTAATAATATTGTAAGGAAGAAGCACCAATTCCTTTCTTAATATGGCTGTATTTGAGTCCATTTAAATCAAATTTGGGGTTCCTCAAGGTAACCGCTTTGGACCTGCAATCTTCATTCCAGTACTAGTAGTTATTTGAATATTCAATGATTGACAGCAAATAAATTGTTTGACAATTCTCTTCTTTTGTAAAAGTTAACCGTGTTCTAGTGGTTGCTACTGACCCTTAGAAGCTGTGACCCCATTCTTGCATTTCACAATGAAAGCCTGAAACGCTTTTATTTTCACTTGTTAATTCATAAAAAGTTTTGATGTTGCCACGTGCCCACTCTATTCGTAGCTATTTTTTAAGGTGGTTCTAGCAATTTTTCTGATTTATTTCGTTTTAACTGCTTAGAAATATTATAGTACTCATATGTGATGAATTTACTTGCTCAAGGCGATCTGAAACATGTTCTTGTGATCACAAAAGGACAACACCTAGACGTGAAAAACGGTTTTCAATGCATATACGTATTGCTTTAGGGCAAATACCATTCGATTAAACATGACTCCTTCGATATCGTCGTGAAATGAGAAATAAACTCGCAATTAAATAACATTAACCACTGCTTCTGTTTAATGGAATGCGCACGACTTATGTTAGAATCCATTACAGCTAATCTTAGAAAATAGTTCAGAGGACTAAAATTGATCGCAATGGGCGTACAAGGTTCTAAGAAACCCAGAGGTACACCACGAACTAATGGATAGTTATGCTCTTGTGCTAATAAGAGTCGTATTCACATGATGATGGGTTACGGACGATATACCTTTAATTCGAATTTAAACATTTACCAGCTGCTTTAAAGCTTAGTCTCGATAATATTGGAGAAGGCTTATTCTGTGCAAAAAATACTAGAGATACATCTTTACGAAGGAATCCAGCATTTGGAAATATTTTCGCTCTATTGGTGATTATTTTCAATCTCACACCAGAGACTTGCCACATGGGATTTCCTAATTGCCATAAAAAATCCCTGAAACCCGTACAATTTTTAATAAACAAGTGGACACTAGATACTACGAGTACTTGTAAACCCTTCAAATGACATTCCAAAAACCGGTAGCTCTGAACAGGCATAGGCAGCGTCCATGAATTCCATCATTTGGATACATATTAATGCTTCGTGATCGAATCAAATTGCCGGGTATTAGTTTAGCACTTAGGCACCTATAAGCCTCTTACATAGTTGAATTGAAGTTGAATCTTCCGTATTTCGTCGGAATTGTTATGACAAGATATTTTGGTACCTGCGTTCGGATTACACGTTCATTACGAGTATTTCGGTGTTGAGTTCTTAGAAGCCAACGAAAATGTTCCCAAAGATTATTTTTTCTTTTCGTTTCTTGTTTTTTCTTTTTTTAACGAATTCTTTAAGGAATTGATAGGAATGCTCCATTAAGTCAAATTTGAGAGTTAAGAACGAACACCATGTGGATCATTAATCACTTTAGGTAATGAATCTATTTACCGGGTGTTTCCAAAGATATTAAGGAGCATTTTCAATTTCTATTATGCAAAACTTTACTTATGGTATATTTCTTATAAGAAATATTTACCTTCACTTATGGTAAATCTATGTACATATTTCACAGATATTCGATATCATCGATATATCTTTTGTACTGGCTCACTGTATTTAAAACTTTCGACATATAATGGACAGCTAATAGGTGTTGAAATTCTGATATGACTTAGCTCGTAAGCCCTTGGTTTCTAGGAATGATTTATTTTTTTGTTTTCCAATTTTGAATATAATTAATCATTTCCAAGTAAATGTTATCAATTTAAGGGGAGATATAACACTTTGGGATACAAGTGTTTTTTTGAAGATTAATTAATGTTGGAAAAACGAAACGAGTCTTGAGAGTTTCTTGACCTATGAAAGATGCTGTGAGTTTGAATTGAAAGTGGGCAAACTGTTCTGAGAACACTAGAGGAATAGTGTTTTAGGAATACTATCATATGCATCTCCTAAATATTAACTTATAGATACTCGTACTTGTTTTTATTTATCATAAATTTAATATTGATTTTCTTTTAATTTATTTTCAGGCCAGTAAAATGATTTTTATAAAATGAAGACAAACTCAGAGTTGAGAGTTCAAGATAGTATTAAAGGCTGACCATGCTTCTTTGGATAAAAAGCTAATAAATTGGAACTGATCTAGGTACTATGACTATTAATAGTGTAAATTAATTTAGTTTTTAATAATTTCTTTTAAAGGGATAAGAATTTCGAGATGTGAACCAGGCGCATAGTAAGTACGCTTTCCTTGAGATGATTCTATTGTGTGATTAAATCCAAGGATATTTTACCAGAAAGGCTGGTTGGCTCAGTTGTTAAAAGAAAAGATAATTATTAATTTAGTATTTAATGCGAAATGGATGTCACAAAGAATGTCCCTTTACTTGGCTTTATTGCTTTTCAAAATACTGTCCATGAAGATCAACACACTCTTGTACGCGTTTGAACCAACTTCCAAAGCACTTTTTCCACCCCCCACGAGATCACTGTAAATCATGCATTTTAAACGCATTAACCGCTTTTTCAGGCATAGAAAAACGTTGACCTCGCAATTTATGTTTGATGTGCGGGAATAAAAAGAAGTCAATGGGGGCCATATCAGGGCTGTACGGCAGATGGCCATCAACTCGTTGTTTTGAATACGACCTGTGAGAGCTCGCATTGCCGAGTTGAGGAGTTTTCTGTATTCCCTTATTTCTCAAAGACTTCTGGCAAAGAAACGGTGGTGTACCATTTAGAACATGAGCCTTTTTTGGGGCGATTGTCAAATTAAATGGTATCCAACGAGGAGAAGCCGTTTTGGCGGTCAATATTACATGCATGCGAATAGAAATAATGCCGATAAATCACATGACGATCTTGCAATATCAGTTCCCACACAGCATCGATGTTTTCTGTCACAACAACCGATTTTAGACGATCTTCATGATATTCGTCCTGCAGCGAACGGCGACTGCGATTGAAGTCAATAAACCCATGAAACACCCTGGCCCGGAGTGGTGTCTTACCACTAAAACTCAAAGTGAGTAAATCGGCACACTGTTGTTGAGTAAGTCCACGTCGAAAATCATAAAAGACCACAGCACGACAATGTTCACGATTTAGATACTTTTTCGGCTGAGATGAATTTTTCAAGTCTCTGCAAAAAATGCGAATAGCACTCGTATGACAGAACGCTCTGAGCACGTGTACCATTAAAATCGTCCAATTTTACGATCCTGATGTCAGATTTGACGTACCTACGCCGGAATTACCATATCTCAAGTAGTAACACAATTTTTATCGTACTTTTGACTGAAGCAGAGCAACTTTCCTCTCCCAAACCTTACCAGATCTAAAGTCAAAAGAAGCTAAGTGACTAATGAATCTGATCAAATATATTGTGGGGATCGACTATACTCCTTCAACCTATACTAAAAGAGACTAGAATCAGAAGATAGAGGTCCAGTTTTTAAGAATTCAAGTCTTCGTGGTGCAAGGATCTATCTATCATCGTTTTTAACTGGTAAGTTTTTAGATTAGTGCAGTTTTTGAGTTTTTCTGATTATGTTCTTCGGATATCTCTGCAGAGTTTGCCTCTGAGGTTTTTTCTTCCGCGAAATATATTTGATCTTGCAAAGTGTTCTCTAATGACTGGCTAAGGTTATAGGGTTGACAGGGTCAGAGATCCTTGTAGACGACACCTTGATATTCAAATTTGTGGTGCCTTGGGTGGTGTGACTTCTATACTACACATAGAACTTACGAACTATGAGCTTTTGAGCCACTCTGAGTCTTAATGAGTTTGTGCTAATCATTGCCTGATAGCTCCGGAACAAATGATTTCGAAAGATTTAATTTCTAGTGCACAAGCATGCAGTAACAAAGAAAATCTGTTTATGTGAGTATTTTTTGTTCATGATCTTTTAACATGTTATATCTGATGATAATATCGGGTTTTCCAGTAAGGACTACACATTTTTGTTTTTTAATAAAACATATCGGTTCGTTGGAGCCAATTTCGATCACTCTTCCACACGATTCGGCCGATATTTCGACACTTTCGCGTTCAAAATTGGTTCTAACGTCTCGGCCTTATTGGCATTGAACAATAACTTGGAGTAGCCCTAAAAAAAAAGACCAGGGGTGTTAAAGTTAAATCACACGATCGAGGCCGCTAATTGACTGATCAATTCCTTGAGATAACACACTCACCAAATTTCGAAATCACACCAATGTACACGCAATTGGGGCCAAAAATATTGTTCCAAAATGTCCTGATACCGATTTCCATTAACTTTAACTTGGCGGCCGTCATCACCAACGAAAAAATACGGCCCAACGACGCCGTCGGTATGAGAAGAACAACAAATAGTCACTTTTTGTGGATGTGTTATAGTGGTATCTCGTGAAGCACATGTGGGTTTGCAGGCGTCCAATAGGGCATATGTATTTTGCTTGTTGACATAGCCACGTAGCCAGAAATGAGCTTCATCGCTGAAGATGATTTTGCGATGAAATTTCGAGTTGGTTGTAACCATTTCCAGAGACCAATTTGAAAAAGCTCGACGATTTACATAGTCATCTGGCTTTAGTTCTTGAGTCAATTTGATGTATTGATTTGGGTCGCTGTCAACAGATGCGCTTATGGGTTCAACGTTTTCAGCACTCCTTCCTTTTCTTTCTCCCGCTGGAACCGGAACATTAAGTAGTAAAAATGCAGACTCCGCTTTTTGCACCAAATTACGAATTGTGAGTCGTGTGGGCCGATCATAATGACCAAAAATTGGCGTTAGCGTTCTTAAAGATGAGCCCACCGGTTACGAATTGTGGTAATACATTTTAATAATTTGTAACGTTACTCGTTCGAGACAGATGTGTACTTCTGATACTCTGAGTAGTGGTTGATTTTCCTGTCACTTCTCGTTTCTTCGATAAGAAGAGACGAAAGGACATACAATCTGAATGGTGTCTTGTGAATTTGGTGCATATTTTATTTTCTGTATATTTTTGTAGAATCTGCGTATGCCTGACTGGGATTTCAGCTTGCGATTTGGCTTAATCGTAGAGCTACAGATTCGTGTATGAATAGATCAGAGGAGTTTAGATTAAATATGTATATGACCTCCTATAGAGAGACTATAGGTCTATTTTGAAATATTATTTTTGAAACTTAGTCACAGTTGGTAACTTTGTAAGTAACTTGCTATCATACCAAGGTTTCATATGTCAGTATCGGTGTTATTACAGCATGGATAAGCACATAATCATTTTAAGGCATAGACCCACTGTTTTATTTTCATACTACGATGAATCCTTCTTTCAACTGATTGGACTTCATGATTGGACTTAATGAAAGAGTGACCTTCTTATTTTTTAGTTTATTTCCCACGAATGGCACTGTGGATTGCTGCTTCAACTCCAGCAGCACTTTTTTCTTTGGTGAAGCGTACAGCCAGAGATTGAGAAAAATCTTTCAGATTTAGCTTACATCAAATATAGATGCCAATAAACCTTTGAATCGATGGAAAATAGGTTAACAGGTCCGAAGGTATAAAGACCACTTTGACTTTTACATTTTCCACCTTGGTTTGGCTCACTTAAGCAAGGACTTTTCTTAGTCAAACTGGTGAAGTAATATTCTCTATCGCATTTAAGGAAAGCTCTCTACGAATAACGTTGTGCTCTCTGCGTTCTTGTAAAAGTATGTTACCCGTGACATTGACTGTTAATTTAATTCGTTACTTCAGTCTATCCTTGTTGTGGTTGAAAGAATCCATGGTCAAAAGAATTAAACACGAAATAGTACTTTTGCTACATGCCTTAATCCTTCAACAAAGGAAGCCATTTAAGCCTTTTTTTTCTTTTAATAAGGTTGGTTGAATATGAAACGTATGTGTATAAAAAAGGTTAAGACTTGGCAACAAAAAATCTAAAACGGATCTTGCCACAAGTTTTAATCTATATTTAGCTGATCGATTACCATTACCATAACTTTTGGCAAGTTAAGCATTTATTATTGAGTCCTGTGTCCATTTGTGCGTCGGCGTTTTTCGATAAAGTGCAATTTTCCGCTTATGGTTTTCCCCTTTCTTTTCGCACTAAGCACCTCATCACTTGAGCGTTTTGTCTTGTGATTATTTCAAAGACTTTCTAGGCCAGGATTTAAGTACACGTTCTAGCCATGCCAACGAAATCATAATTCTCTAAAGCAATCAATGCAGGTGGCCAATATAATAGAAGTTGCAGGATTTGACTAAATAAATATCGGGGTTGACAGGCCTAAAACCACAGGGTACGAAGCTGGACAGGGGCTTGTAAATGATGAAGGAGAGTGATTCTTGCTGGGGTCTACCTTCTGAACAACCTCACAAATGGAGCTTAGATTTCATTCATCGGGCATATTGGTATATGTTCATTATCAAAAAAATTCCCGACAATTCTAATAGTTTGGCAAGGAGATTTCCTGCTCCTGCAGCCGAGAGAAAATTCTCTCTTATTTGTTAAGCGAACGGGATTACTGTCAGCCATTACCTATGTTGATGGTTTATTTTGTCTTACAACGGAATGCTGGTAATCATCGCTTATAAACAGCCTGTAGATGTGGTCTTTTCACATCACTGTATGATTGTGCTTGAGAATCGGTTCTTGGAATGCCTCCTTTCGGTAAGACTTCCGAACAACATTTCTGCATTCAGATTCAGAAAAGCCGCCAGGTTCGTTTCCGGTGTAAGCCACCCAGCATAAAATTTCCTCACTGTCCTTTTTTGGTGTTCTATGTACCTTGTATCCGCATTTGTAGCTTGATTACACCGAGGTAGTGGTATGAGTCAAAATTGGGGTTTCGTATCAATCGCGAAGTGATCATTTTGGATGCGTGTTGATCAGGGCATTGCCATATCGTGTTCTGTAATATTTGCGATCAGGTTTCAACCCGCTGCAAAGTCAGTTAGTCTGTCAAGGAAGTGCAAACTTTGTGTTCCTATTCTGCCAGAAAATATGGTCAACTGCTCTCAGCATTTAATTAAATTATCTTTTCCCCTGAAATACGTAATATGTATAAGTCTAAGGGTATGTTCAACAAATTCAACATTATGCCTGACTACAAATTGGAATCCGAAAGAACGCTAATCCTTGTCTCAATTTCCGAATATTCCACGTACATAGCAGAGAGTAGTTGACCCTTTTTCGCGCTTGATGTGTCTATTAAAAGTACGATCCTCCATATTAAAGCCTATTTGTCGCGTCACATTATACCCGTATGTACTCGTAAGTGCTACTTGTTCGGAGAGTATCAGCAACCCACTACCGGAATTTGAATGCTGCCATTTTCGCTGGGAAAAGCCATGAAGCCGAGATTCCTTCCTTAAATGACCACGGCTCCGAATAAAAAGGAGTAGGTACCTCAATTAAAATAGCCTCAGATAACCTTTCATGTTAGGGTGGCTTCTAAGGATTTCTTGTTCATTTATGTCTCTAAACTCTCTCAGACATTGTTTTGTATATTATTGGCACTTAAACTGAACCCTGTGGAATAACATAGAGAAGATCAATCGTTCGCTTGACATATAACGCCATCCATGGCGACAAATGGGTATCTCTTACCTTGAAATTGCTTTAGAAAATAAGGGGACGCTTAAGTTTAAGTATTTCTTTTCCCAGGACTTCTTCTACGAAGTCCATTGTGATTATCTCGCATGTTCGTATGATTTAGCTGTCTTAAAACTTTACGAAGTGTTAATTGCAGTAATTTTCTGCTCGTTTATTTCTCCAAGAGTTTTCTAGTCCCATCTACACATTTTGCTCAGCCAAAACACCATTAGATACCGACAACTTAAAATAATCATCAACTGCTTATTGCCTCATTTCCCACTGTGTACGTACGAGTAGACTTAAAAAAAATGGCTACATCTTGTGATTTTGCAATGCCAGATCCTTCATAAAATCGTAATGTGATACCAGTGCTCGTATATAATTTGCATATCCCATAACGACGTCAATAGGTTTTTTTGTTGTACAAGTATCTGCAGAGAACAATCGACATCTCTGGGACAGTGGTAAGATGTGCGATTAGAATGAAATGTTGTAATTACCCGTGTTGAACATTTATTACACCAGTATCGGTGCATGTGCATCATTTACTGGTATACTTGGACCTCGTAGTTGGAGGCTTCTTCCGTGTGTGGTATCAGATCATCGTATTTCTCGGACCTAGACATACAACCTGGTCGATACTTGTCCGCAATTTTCCACCTCCAGAAGTTGGATGGGAAAAAAAAATCACAGACTCCGGCAGCAACATTATGTATGGTTATTGATTTGAAAATATTCTAAAGGAACATGTGTGTATGAGGCTATTCGTATCTGTGTGTAGGTTTCTGTCTGTCCTCGCCGATACAGATTTATCTCTAACGTGAACAAGGAAACGTCTTCAATTCGTTTCGGTATGGTTTGGTCTCAGTTCTCCATAGAGTGGGTTGTTGTGGATCGAAAGATGGATGGTCCTTAGTTACTCTGGTTTTAGATAGTTTTTTGTTCTTATCCGAGCGATATGTGGTGAATCTGGACACTGCCAGGAAGGCAATGACGTTTTGAGATAGAGTAAACATTCAGGATCATGATTTGCCAATTATTCTTTCCCTCGTTGCAAATTACACAAATTTAGATTTAACCTTGTGTGTGGGTGGGAATTTGAAAATTGCACCAAGACTGATAGACAGACAGCGAGAAAGAAATCCTCCGCAACATTGGGATTGCCTTGAAATCATGTAGTCGTAGTTATAGTTGTGTCCATGTATCTTTTAAGGCAGAAACTGCTCGAATGAATCAAGTTTCATGAGGCGCCAATCTTATGCAATTAGACGCGATCTCTGCGCTAATTTATGTGTAATGACACAGATCTTAACACAAAATGAAAATGAATACGTTCACTTACGCACCAATAGATACTCGTATAGGAGTATAGATGCGATTGTGATAGCGATGGCATCAATTACATCCCAACAGTCGTATCTATCATAGTGTCACACACTATAATATCGGTTGAATTATCGTCGACATGAAATCGTTTTAGATACACAAACCCGAAGAAATGTTGGAGAGCGTGGACAAAAACCGATGCGAGGATCGTGGCGAGTTATCGTTGCGAAAAGAGATGCTGAACGGAATTATTGGTTCATGGCGATCGTTGTACGAATACGAGTACTCGTATTCGCACTCGTCGTTGTTTTGTGATGCATTGCATGCGGTGCTGGTGAAGATATTGTGGAGTCCCGTCACGCACACATGTGGCACGTTTTTATTGGTACATGGCGCGGTGGATTGATTAACCCAACCAGCAGGCGAGTTTGTCAAGTTCACTGGAGCAACTTCTCAATATCTCACCGAGTGCAACCAGATGTGGAGATACTCGTACTCGTATAGTACTCATACTCGTACTTGTATTTTTGTGCGAATGAGACGCGTGAGTCTTTTGCTCGCCTCATGCGTTATTTATGAGCTCGGCGATCAGCACCACCGGTGAATGTAAGATAGTTTCTGGTTCGGGTGCCAACTGGATCATTGGGTTGGCTCTGTCTGTTTGGTGTTCGATTCCATGTGCAGTACTCGTATTATGCTCGTAAATGTTTATTGACTCGTCTTGGACTCGATGGTTTTGTGCAAACTCGATTAAAATATTATCAGGTGCACATGGCCAAGATGTGTAACGAACTGTATGAGTGCTTTATTTGGGTCATTAGGAGATCGAATTCATGTTCTACGTGTGCCGTTTTGTTTCAGAAAAAATAAAAATAAATAAACCAAAACACCGACATGGAGAAATAAGTCCACCACGCTCTGTCTGCGTTCCAGAGAATCTGATACAAGTCATTAATTTCATGAGTAGATCTTGTACCGTCCAATGGAGATCCTTAAGTGGAGAAGAATGCGATGGAACAACTTAATTGGTATTCTAGTTTCTTAGGTGATGAGGCAATTAAAACCATGTTTAATTAAGGGAAAATCAGTTATTCCATCACGGGATCTCGAGGTGACTTATGAGTCTCTGAGGTGAGGTCAGCAGCTTTGGGGTATGCAATGGTAAAGTATCTAGAGGCGAGGTGATTAAGTGAAGACCTTTTGTATTATTTTGCTGTTCGATTTATATAAGATGCTGAACGAAATGTGTCGCCGGTTTTGCTCTGATATGTACTTATTGGCACCAAAACACTTTTGAACAGCTGTTTTAATTCACTACTATGTCCCAAATTTTTCGGTAGTCCTCAGTGGCTCCTATGACGATTATGATCATCCTGGAGCCCATCTGAATCGACTCTGCGTGTATTCCATTCGGTCATGTACTCTGGGATGTAGTTATCGTTTCGGTTTAAGGTGTGGCCGATTTTATCACCGTAGAGTGATGTTTATCGGCTACTGTTCTGTTCTCATGTAATACTACTTGCTTAAGCCACTGTTCAGAAGTACTGTAGCTTTCCAATGATTTTGGCGATTATCTTTGATGTTCAGATATATTACTGTCTCAATGTTAAGGATTGCTGATTTTACTGTCCATATTGGGTTCGGTGTCGCAGTCAACTAAGAATATGCTGTCTATTTTCTGTCCAGCAGTATAGCGTTCAGAGAATGGATTGAAAAGCGAAGGGCTTTGGTGTTGGTCTAATTAACCTTTAATCCTACAGCCCTCAAAACGACATTTAAGAGTTGAAACATTTGTGTATTCAGGTAGATGTCCTCATTGTGGTCTTATTTGTTTAGATAAGGCGACTCTAGATTTCCTTGCTTGTTTTCGACAGCGCAAAACGGATAACACCAGAAAAAGAAGCGGTGTCAAGCAACGCAGATGACTTTGTTCGAAATTTACGACGTAGAAAGACTTTTCGATAACAAACAGATAAAGTAGAGACATTTACTGGCGCATAATTTGCCCAATATTTCTATAACCGATGCAGAAAGATCCGGGACTACCTTTGCTATTATTTTGATCACAGGCGCGATAGTACATTTACCTTCAACTTCTGCATTCTATTAGAATGTCGTTCTCCGGTAACTTTAGCATCATCCCTTCAGCCGTCTTCTGCCATTGGTGGCCAACAGTATGAAAGAATTTAGTACTAATAACGGTACTAATGGCAGTTACCATTTTGGGAAATTTGGGAGCTTCCTGCTCAAAATGCTCCTTAAAATTCGTTGGCTGCAGTGTCTAAATTGTTTATTACCATCGCAAAGTGCTTTCTTCGTTTTGACTTTCCTGAAAATGGTGTTTAAGGCTACGTCCTGTGGTTACTCATTGGGAACAGCATAAATGTAGCATAAATCTTGGCCGTCAAATTTTATTTCTTTTTGATTCTCACTTTAAGTTCAGACCTATCTAATGGGGAAGCTGCTGCAATTTCCGAGTACAAAGGGTGGGTGTGCTGTGGGTTCCATACCTCATATCGACATTGCTTTGCCTATTGGTTTCGAAACCGTTCAGGGACAGATTGTATCAATGGGCGCAGTACCAATTCATCGGCATAGGTTTTCATCCCAGTCGCTCGGTTGTTTTGAATCGGGCAATCTGAGTTAATGCTTACTACCTGTCAGATAAAATTCAGCTGTACAGGATCAGTTTAAGGTCCGATGCTTAAACAGTGTCTTTCCGATGACTAAGCAGTTAGCATTGCTATTGTGGATTCGGGCTTCGGGATCCCCTAATCGTACATCGATATTTTCTTGCTTGCTACTCATAAAAGTTGCCCTTCTCATAGTTAGTCGTCAGTGTGCAGCTTCACATTAAGATGATTTCGCTCGTTCTGTGTTTGAAATCTGGCTGCTAGTTACTGCACTAGACCCACACCGGGTTTCATGATGTTTAGTTCTTACTTACGCGATTGGAATTAGACACATTCCCGGCTGAGAAAGCATACTCATCGGCATTTCGTGTCACTTATTTGAAAGATGTCTATCTTGCATGAACTTTTCCTTAGGTTGAGGGCATTAGCTTCTTTTTTTGAATCGATCAGGTTGTTCACGTTTTAGAATCCAACCATAGTCCGTACTTCAAAACCGAAAGTCATCAACAAATTATTAGCCGTATCTAGAGTAATTCCATTTCGGAACAATTAGGGCTTTTGAATATGGATGGTCAAGTCATAGCCAGCCGAAATTTATCCTATTTTTTGGTGGGTCAGTGTGCTTGCCATTCATCTTCTTCACTTCGCAATCACAGAAGAGATTTCCAAACGGCACCGGATGGATATATGAAACAGAGTTATTTGGCAGAACTACAAAGCCACTTTCTAATTGTAAGTGAATCAACATCCGTCGAAAGGCGCTCCCTTTCCGTTGATCCACGTCCTCATTTCAATGGCTCTGTTTTACAGGACACTACTCTTGGTTAAAAGTGATCTACATAGAGGGTTAAAGTTGTAAATTTAAACTCTAAATCTTAAAGAATATAAAATAGACCCGAAACTTGAGTGCTTGATTCAAAATAACCACGCTCGTATTGCCCCTTTTCATTTCCATTTTCGCACAGGTGTACTTTGGTTAAAAATGTTTCACCACTACAAGTACTCTGTTCAAACTAGCGCTACAATCCACATTCTTAAAAACACAATTAAGGTTCTCAATATCAAAAGAAATGACTTGTCGACCATTCATAAAGATATGCCACTTTAAGGAACTTTAACTGTATCTTTATTCCATGAGGTCATTGCATCTTCTGTAGAGTCTGTAGAATAAGTATCTCTTCATATCTGTCGAGTTCTGTTTTAACCATCTCCTTCTGATGCGGATGCACATAAGAAAATGTTGACTTCGCTCGGTCCGTCAGCTGGAAGTAAATAAATTAAAAGTAACTACCTAGCTCATAATCCTCTCTTCCTATCCTTAACACTTTCAGTTTATTTCTATTGACACTCAAAACGTAATTAATGATAACGAACAGACAAACTCTCATCCTCTTTGCAGAAAAGTACGGATACCTTCATCTAACACTTAAATTCGAGATAAAGGAAAAATGATGACACCACGACGTCTATGGATCATCGACTACATTCAGCTCATGCAGCTCATCCAGCGCAGCCAACATCTCAAGGGTCTGGCCGGTAAGTACGACTACAGTGAAAAGCATACAAAATTGCTAAATTGCATATTAGAGCCTGAGGCTGTCTCAAGGCGTTAACCAAGACCAAGACTTAGATCAGAGTCCGAATCCGAATCCGAGTCAGAGTTAGCTTAACATTGCTCAGTACAGGGAATGGCACTGGAAGAATTCACGGGATTGCTTTTAATATCTCCCGTGTTCTCTTAGTGGCATCACTAGTGCGAGCCAAACCAACATTTAACTTCTCAGATACTTGGATACTCGGACCAAACTCTAAAGTGTGTACGAACAAATGAATGTGAATGATAGTCCGGGAGTGTGCAGTGTACTCGTATCTTAAGAATTGTTAATTATTCGAGGAATTAGTCAAGAGAATCAATTTGTAATGTGGCTTCGTTGATGTTTGTCTATTTACCTCGGCACCTTGCTAAATGGATTTTTAGTTGCCGTTAAATTGTGAATCTTCTGTGTGAGTCTTTAAGTGCCGTTGCAAGGTGTTTGCTTCCCTGAAACAAGAGATACGGATAGACTCGTGTCTAGTGGTACATTTCGCATGTATAATACTTGTAATTACCCTGCGTAGCATGCATTCTTAATTTGGATTTCCGGAAAACGGCATCTTGCCAGTGTCTGCCTAGGTAACAATGGATAGATACATCATACCGATGAGGTAAATTATCTCGCTCTTATCGTCCAGGGAACTCAAAGGAAACCAACTCATCTTCTTTTGTGAATCTCATTGAATAAATTTCAAATTAAAAAAAAATTTCTTTGCGTGTTTTGATCCTATTAACAATGGGAAGGGTAATAAATTGTTTAAAAAAAAAATTGGAATAAGAAAATATGTTAATATGAAAGAGCAACAGTCGGTGAGTGTATAAATTTAAAAAAAAAAATTTCAGTTAATAGGGGCACACATACGAGTGCACGATAAGATACATAGATACCCCATGTCACAGGCCAACTTGTACTTGTTTGAGTATTATATACCTGCACGCGGTGTACTCGTATTCGTATCTATGTATCTACATTGAAGCCCTCATCTCAATTAGAATTACGAATGCTTTTACGTGGAATTGGAATCGGAATTGGAATCGAACACAAAAACCAGCTAGAAGCATTCAACTCTAGCGCTAGCTGGAGGAAATTAACCATTTCACCTTGAATCTACTTCACGCTTCATGAGCACTGACGCCATTAAACAACGCTTTTGTTCCGGACTGAGACAATTGCCAAACGTGGAATGAATATGACGGCCAGATCGGGCCAGGCCAGGCCAGGCCAGGCCAGGTTGATTGGTGTGATCTCAGTCGTAGGTAAAAGTTATATGATCTCGGGGTTTTTTTTTTCTGTCAATTTTTTTTTCGCAGCGAATATGATGAGAACAAGGTAAATTCGTGCGGGATATGATTTTTTAATTTTTTTATTTTTAAGGAAGGAATGAATATGCGTAGTTAGAGCACTTGTTGGAATTACTGATGCGAAAATATTGAAATAAATCAACAAGTAGATGGTGGCTGGTGCGATAGTAATTTATTTTTGGCACTTAATTGCCAGCATCTAGTTCGTTGCTGACGTTATACTCGTATGAAACACCGCAATTTGAATTGTCACTACCGCCGGTCAAAAATAAGAGGGGTTGAATCAAAAGGGAATGTGCAAGTGGTACGAACAACACCCTCACAGCGAGATGACAAGGAGAAATAAGAGGGCGAAAGTCCATCCATCTGAAACATAACAATATCTGGTAAGTATACCCTGTCTCGAATAGATCAAAGTGAAAGAATACTTCTGGTACGCCCTCTTTACATAGCATCGGCAACGGATGATGATCGGAATAAATTTACAATCCGAACTGCGAAGGTCGAGGTTTTGATGGACGGATGTAGGCTGCAGAGGCTAAGATCCCTACAAAGACAGCTATGGCAGACCCTTTCCCATGAAGTCTGCGCAAAACTACCAAGGTATACAGTTTGGGTGAATGGAAATAAGATGTCGGCAGAATTTTTTTTTGTCCATTGTACTCCTTGGATGTTCCTTTTATTGAAATGTGTTCAATCTTTCATTGAAAGATGAGTTGACAAATCAGTTACGAAGTGTTTACAGCACCAGCACCTTTTACATTAGCACCAGAAGCCTAACGCGAGCGAAGGCCGGATACACTGAGTAAGTTCTCCGCTCTCTTAAAGCACGCGACGCAGGGTATTAAATATTTAGGCGCTCAGCAAAAGCTCAAGGCATCATGCAGTCATGTGCTTTAATATTAGGACAATGCGGTATTAAAGGAAGTGATCAGGCGGATGAACTTGCAAGAAAAGGAGGGCCTCGACAATAGTGAGTGTGCGAATATAAAGCCACCTCTTTGAATAGCGAGGGGCACTATCGAGGAAAAAATCACAAAGACTGCCAATTTAAGGTGGTCAAGTCTTGAAGGACACAGGGTATCCAAGGCTCTCTGGTCGCTTTTTAACGGCATAAGATCTAGGTAGCTAATACAATTAAACAGAGATACGCTTAGGACAGTAATAGGAATCCTGATAGGACACTGTCTTCTGCGGAAACACTTAAGATACGGATATTTGTAGATTCTGCTGTGATCTGGAAGCTGTTGAGGACATAACACTCATATTAGAGGAAATACACGGCACGAACTTCAAAGGCCGTCTTGGCTTTTGCAGGGAAGTTGCGTGTTTCACGCAATTGTTTAGGTTTTTGCCATGTGAAAACCAATTCAATTGGTTCCACAGGGATCGCGATGGGCCCGTTCTGGTGCCTGGTGTCTCTGTCATTGTATATCTATCATACTCCTGTTTAACCTAAATAGCAAAAGCGTAGTACTTCATTAGGACACCAATACCCAGCATGCAGTATGGCAGTGAGGGACAACAGAAAAGTTGCTAAACTGCATTTGGTTTGTTGGTATCTTGGGGAGTTATGTCATCTGCAGTTATGTTCACAAGAAATACAACAGGCAACAGAAGCCCTAACTGAGGAGATAGCTAGTCCCAACGCAGTTTCGACTCCTAGTCTTGCCTAGCAAGTTCATCGGCAATCTCATTGAGTACGGTAACCCAAACAAGATGAACTGAGTCTTTCGGACGTACTCTAAATTATCATGATTCTTTAGTAAGCTTAAGCCCTGCCGATCTCTGTGTTTCCTGGCCTTTATAACTTACAAACATTTAAAAACAATGTACATCGGTACCTGTCTTTTCTTCCTTCCTAAATTTCCTTCGCCCGCGCTGTGTACAAACATTTTAAGGGTACACAAACCCCTTGAGCGCGCGCTCGTTATAAAAAAAAAAAAAAAATAGCCTTGACGTCAATATGTATCTCATTGGAAAAACGAAGCCAGTCAGCTTCCTCCTTCTCGTGAAGAGATTAGCACCAATTTTGAAAGGATTGACCAAAAGCCCCTGCTGTACCTGTCTGCACTTAAGTAAATACAGCCCGTAGTCATAATCTAACAGATAGCACAGCTACATTATCTTCACTTGCCTGAGCTTAGATATTGCAACCATTGGAAGCGTTAAACAGTAAGTCGGTTAACATGCATCATAGCACAGGAGACTGAACACTGCCCTGCGGGCAACCACATGCTTTCCGGCGCCTGCATTCGCAATTAAGGTTCCTTCCACCACCATTGCTGTAATTTAGTCTAATAATAATCTTTATCTACGTCGCATTGTCTAGACGGGTTACACTTCCCATCAATGTCAGTTAAAATGCCCAGCGCATACCACTTCTCGTCTAGCGCGCATTCAATTCTGCTCACTAGATTTTGAAGCGCAGTCTTAGAGGATCTTCTGCCTTGGTATGGTAGATCTGTTGCATCTTGCACAGACGATGCATTTGCAAAGCAGCTCTGCGCATAAGAAGCTCAACCATTCTGTCTATGCTCATTAACAAGAACGAATTCAGACTCGTAGGACTGGAGGAAGCTCTTGACACGACTGCGTCATCTTCTCTGATTTCCGGTATCACCTTCTTCCCATTTTTCACCACAGCCAATTACATTTCGTCAGTAATTTCAGTTTGGCTTAGTCTCCGTTTTTGAAGACTTTGGCCAATACGCTAGTTTGAGCTGTATTGCTTCCAGTCTTCCATCAAATTAGTCTTAAGTGACTTGTTTAGAAATTTTCAAGTTTCCTTACGTAGCCGCTGCAAATCTGCATTCCACTAAAGAACGGGATATCTACAGGAGTTTTCCTGTCAGAACTCATCAAGTTCAAAATAAGATAATTAATGAGTTTAACCAAGAGTTTTTAAACAGCTTCCTCTGCCTGTTTTGAAGGATTCACCTAACTCTAGCGGATTCGTCCTCTTTATCAAGGTCGAGACCTCGCATCAGATTCATAATTCGATGCATTGGTGCCCATGGTCTGCACCTTCCGGTCCATAATCTTAGCCTGTTGGGGAGCGTAAACCGGTTACTTGTTATTTTACTTTCGCAAAACATATTGGCTCAGAGTTAGAAATTGCAAACAGTGCGTTCAGGGGATAGTATGGGGTCCAGAGGAAGATTGCCTTTCACCTTGCATTTGCTAAGCCCCAGAAACTATTCTGGGTATTAACATCACATCACAGCTGCTTCACTTAACTATGCAATCTTCGCATGTTGCCATGACGCTCGGCTCTTCGATTTTTATAGTCATTCGGTGGGCTCTTATTTTCTTCTCTTTTCCTGACTCTGGTTTTCATTGCAAGACCGTTACTGTTTTGTTTTTTGCTTTTCGGAATGTGGCTAACCCAAAATTGCCTTGATTGCCTGATGATTCTGTTGCACTGGATCAATGTTCATTGATGTATGTAAAATGTGATGCAATTTAAATTTCTGAGAGTGTATGCACAATGCATTAATCAGAGTTCTAGAGCTAAACTAGATTTCAATGAGGTTGGCTATAATGAACAGCTTGATGACATCCGTTTGAGTGCATTTTGCCAAGTCCTCTTCAAATAGACACCCTATCTTTCTAGAATGTAACAATGCAGAAGTTTACAAGATATCCTTGGGAATGCTTATTTTACGCCAGAATGTTTCAACGTGGCTGCTATATTACATATTTCCTTAATAAAACACCATCTGCGAGTTGAGTTACTTTCTTATTCCTTCCAGCCCAGTTGCACAACTGGTGGCATCAAAATATGGTTGTGTACAAACTTGGTTTGTACCCGACCAATACCCCGTCCTTCCCATCAGTTGGTTCCTTTTGGACGTAGCCCTGATAGATACCAGAATGGAACCAATAAACATAGACTGGCCATCCCGGAACTGCTTGAGAGCGATCGAGTACGACAGTGACCACCACGGACTTGCCGCATCAATACGGATCCCAAACGAGCAAACGCTGTTAGAGTAGTACGACTATGAGTTCTCATAGATGGCCGATGATTAGAAGCCGGATAAATGACGAGATTAACCGACATTTACAAGAAATGGATAATGTTGTAAACGAAAAATAGAGCTCCGACGCCAATCTGGCTGACAAGTATAGCACCTCAACAACAGACGCATTATACACAAAAAATTGAATCTAAAGATGAAATTTTTGAGTGTAAAGGAGCCAAAGTGACGGAAGCATTCGACTGTTCTATTTTAATTGGAGCTTTGAAGGGGATTGTTATGGAGAGTACAAATTTATGCGAGGAGCAGCATGTTCTGTAATTGATTACTGTCTCATCTCTGGTTATTGGAACTCGTCATTAACATGGTGTTAACCCTCCTTCCAAAATTATCGTAGAATGATAAAAACCGAAATGTATTCGTATACCAAATAACTTGAATGCTGATCTCGAAAAATTGTGTATAGCGAATGCCGTGCCAAACATTGAGATGCTCACAAACATCATTAAAAAAGCTAACTCCACTACTGAAGCGAGGAGGTATAGTAGAATATGCAAGCAAAGGCGGCTCGATGTCAAGTGTGCGAATGCTATGGATAAGTCTTTTGCTATTCCGAAAGTTTTAAAGTTGTAACTATAACACTGATATACCATATTCAAAACAGTATACTACAGCGAATGAAGACTTCAAACGTATCTATTATACGAAAAAAACGGCCCTAGCCCAGAGGAATATCGATGTGATAAATACTTCAAGATCATCAGCAGAATTTTGGATTCTAAACGATTCATAAGCGACCAAAGAAACGTGATTGCCTCAAGTCTAGAAGCTTAAGGATCATTTTAATAACCTTCTGAAACAACCACAAACTTTATCTTTGTTCCAATATTCGGCACCTCTGTTTTTGACGAGTATTTAGATGCGTTCCGTTTTCCCTATCGAAGTGCAAGAGGTCATCCAAAATGCTAAAATGAGGGAGGCCCTTGGTGCCGACCAAGATAATGATATTTTGGAGTGTCGGCAGAAGATAGAGTGCGAGAGTATAAATATCTTGGAGTCTTGATTTCAGTCTGTTTGGGGCCGCTGTATCGAAAACAAACATATATATATCATATCCCAAAGCTGAAAATATTTCGTACAGCTGCAATCTCCATAGTTTTCTATGGTGCTTAAGGGGCTACTCCTCATTTGAATTTGCGATATTTTCCACAAAGGATATTTCACCTGCAGCACACCGAACTATCATAACATATAAGCTGCATTTAGAAACTCGATGTTCAGTTCTATTCTATGCTACCTTAAAACTGCGCGTTGACTATATAAGTAAAGCGAGGTCACTGGAAAGGGAAAGACTGTCTAAATTCTATCAACAAGAGGAAAATTAGTAGAGGAGTTGGGGAGAGTGTTTACTAACTGCGCCCTTAACCTATTTAAGAGTTCAACGTACTACTAAAGAAAATAGAGAGTAAAATATTTCATAATTATGTGAATCTGAACATATCATAGAATGCACTATAGTAGAATAAACCACATGCTTAATAAGAGGACATAAGCACTATCTTTAAATTACGAGGGGAGTTAACTAACTTAAATTACATACCGCATCGGTCAGATCTTAGAATTTAATGTGATCTATGCAAGAGAGGCAAGACGTGGTACACTTCGCAAATGTTGTTTTGGATCGCACGCACTAGAAGTTACAGAAGCTATCAGTATCTTGAACGGTGGCCAAGGATGGGATGTAGTACACAACTACGCAACCAATGTACACAGATATCGGTAGAAAATTGTTAAGGGGGACTTTTATTTCATTGTTTGTAAAACTATATATAATTGATTTCATGACTTTCTTCCTCTTGTTTTATTTTTTTTTATATATTTTGTTTAAGTACGAGGTAAGATCTTTCAAAAGTCTGTTTTATTGCTTGCATACACCGACGATATTGATATTATTGGTAGAACACAGCGAACTGTCACTGGTGGGTTTGCAAGTATAGAAACAGAAGCGGAAAAAATGGGTCTAGGGGCGAAACAAAGTATACGAGTATGCCGTCAGCAAGCAAGCACAGCCAACATCTTCGAATCGGCCAGAATGTCACAATCGGCAGCTATAACTTTGAGGTAGTAAAGGACTTTGTTTACCTCGGCCCTGCTACCACATCTGAAAACGACATCTCTTCAGAAATCAAACGAAGAATAACGCTTGCCAATCGCTGATTCTTTAGGTTGAGAAGGCAACTGTGTAGTAAGGCCTTCTCCCGAACAAAATAGGAAACTCTATTTAAGATCCTTGTAGATCCAGTCCTGCGCTTTGGTTCCGAAGCATGGACCCTTTCTAAAGCGGATGAGGAGATCCTTGGTCGTTTTAAGAGAAAAATTATTCTTAAGATATTTGGTCCCGTATGCGTTTGGCGGGTTGTAGAGGAGACGATTCTACTATGAACTCTACGAGCTGTACAGCGACATTGACCTGCTCAAAAAACGAGTGAACGCCAAAGCTCCAGCCCTCAGAATCTTTGACTCTAATCCGGAGGGACAACGCAATAGAGGAAGGTCTCGCGTTAGGTGGCACGCGCGAGTGGAAGGGGACCTCAACCAACTTAGAGTGCGTAACGGGAGGCAGTTAGCCAAAGACCGCGTTAATTGGAGAGGTCTATTAGTTGAAGCCCAGGTCCACCCTGGATTGTAGCGGCGCCTAAGTAAGTAAGTATTATTTTATACACTTCTGTTAATATGGTATACGACTATAGGACAAACCGAAAAGATTTTGTACTCAAATTATTTAATGCAAATTTTATATATTATAAGGGTCAATTAAACTAACTACAAACCCAAAAGTAGACTGCTCTCGAGGACTAAATAGCTGTACAGGTAGTTTACTGACAGGAACAACATGGCAATTAGGACACTAAAGTCACTGATCAAATTCTGTAAGTCTGTATTGGGGCAACAAGATTCAGGCTGTAAAATTTGGTAGCGCTAATATGTTCCTGCAGATAAATAAACTGTTCAGGCCAAATGATGACAATGACATGCAATGGGTCCGAGTTCTACAAACGATAGAAAATAGACAGACATTACTGACGATTGGAATGAGTCCAGAAAGGTGTATTTGTGGTCGAAGATTCACAGGAAAAAATGGATTTGCTGGAAGGTTTATTTTGGTGGCCGTTTATACGTCACTCACCAGCTCACCGTTACCACCCCATTGAGAATAGAGCCTATGTGAACCAGTTCAATGAATGTGCAATGAACTTCAAAATTGGCGATCTGAGAAAACTGCAGTAAATGCGGCAAACGTTATCGTCGTCGAAGAATAAGCTGCCGCCCAGTACTTCGTGCGAAAAGATGAGCTCCTCTGCATCTTGAACTCACTGAATGAAAAAAAGCCGTAAGGAATAGATGAAATCTCAAAGACGGATAAAATTGGAACTAAAACTTCGAGTTTTCAGTTTACTTCCGGACATTAGCTAGGTATTTGAAAAAGCAGCCAATAATGCACTGTTGGAGGGGTATCAATATAATCCCGGATAATTAGTTTGGTTTTAGGGCGAAGCATGACACTATTCATGCTGCCTCGAAACATACAATGAAATAAATGCGAGAATCAGTGAACTGACGTGGTTGACTTGGAGAAACCCTTCGATACCGTATGGTTAGAAGGGCTGACCAGAATGGGCATACCGAAATTTCTGCTATACATATATGATGTAGGAATACAACATGTCTATGGGAAAAATGTTCGTTGTCAAATATCGAAACTTAACCTTCAGAAAAATATTAAAACGTCTTACAACAAGGATCGGTTATTTACCTGTTACTTTTTAACATATATACGAGTGATGTAGTAGGTTCCCTCAATCATGATAAAGCGTACGTAGACAATTTTTCCAGTTCATAAATACTCTTCTGCTGCGTGATTTCGAACATATTAGGACGTATTGCGATGATTGGAAATTGGAAATCAATTTTCAAAAATCGAAACAATGGTGTTGAGAACTCCACTGAGATGATCTCCTTGGGATACCGGAAATAACTAGCGAAATTTGTTCGTCATTGGAAAACATGGACATTGGCAGTAAGAAGTGTAGTATACCACATGCATATATGCTTGTTTAGTTGGAGCCAAGAAGATCTTAGTATTAATCAGAAAACTGTTTCACAGCAGTCAACTTGATTCCAGGGTGAAGGTAATATGCTACACGGCTCTAATCAGCCCAATCACCGCCTATGGTTTTCCCGTATGATTCAATCTAGCGCCGTACTATATTTGCCGTTTGAAAGGCAATACCTCAAAATCTGCCTTAGATTGTACAAAACACCAAAATTTGAGTTTACAAAATACTTATTATTATAATAAGGCGCTTTACGAAGGGGATCAGCTAAACAGGAAATACAATTTCCTGATTAAGGCGATTAGATGGCACCTGATTTTTGGGGCTTATAAGCCCAATGTTATATACCATACATACTGTAAAAATGCACTCCGAACGAGCTGCACTCCGCGATAGTTTTTCCAGCGCTATGTTTCAGCAGATGTCAAAGTTACCAATGGCATCTAGCTGCCGAAATATTCAGTTTACCATTTCATCGTGCATCGTTTTACGCTTGCCGAACGTGCGGAAATTATTAAAAAACTTTTATCGAAATTCCATCTCAGTTATAAATACTCAACGTGAATTTCACCGCCGCTATTAGGCGATTTGACATCACTCGAAAATTTTCTTTGGGGTACGTCAAGTCCTTAGTCTCTTGGACGAGCTCGATGCCAACATTCGACACGCTATTGCCGGAATTTTTTTCCTGCCGTTCTTATTTGGTCACCCTTTACTAAAAGTTTAGTGCGGAGTTTTTTTTTTTATAATCAGCGCGCGCTCAAGGGGTTTATGTACCCTTAAAATGTTTGTACACAGCGTGGGCGAAGGAAATGTAGGGAGGAAGAAAAGACGAGTACCGATGTACATTGTTTTTAAAAAAACTGAAAAATTAGTATCACCTATGAGTTTTATCGCGCGGTTTTGAATCCTATCTAGCAGGTGCAGAGATGTTTTAGGAGCATTTGACTCGATGTGGGCATTGTAGTCCAATTTTGGGCAGATGAATGCCTTATATATTGAGGATAGATCAGAGGACGTAAAATATTTCTTACATCGCTTGAGGAAACCCAGACATTTCGCAGAATTCTTGACGACATCGAATATGTGGTCATTATGTAATGTAAGTTGTCACTGACACACATACCGAGAATGGAAAGTTTTTCGGTTTCGACGATGGAAGCGCCATTCATGCATAATGGCTGGGTATTTAAATTTCGCTTTAATGACAGCAGACAGCATTGTGTTTTGAAAGCAGTAAATTCCACTCTGTTAGTGGTTCCCTAATATCAGAATTTAATCGGTTTAACATACGCTGCCATTGCAGTTCTACAACCGAAGAGATGGAATGTGAGTCCAGGAGCGAATATGAAAAGCAGAGAGTACTATCATCAGCAAAGGAATATATTGGATTAGAAGTAGCAGACAAGAGATCATTAATGAAAATTAAAAAGAGTGTCGGAGACAGAACGGAACCCTGGGGCACACCAGCATTTATTTTTGAATATCAGACTTGAAACCGTCCAAGACAACTTGAATCGAACGTTCGGAAAGGTAATTTCTAATCCGTTGAAGAAGATAATCATCGATCCCAAAGGCACGCATTTTCGATAAAAGAGCCTAATGCCAAACTCTGTCAAATGTCTTACAAATATCAAGTGCAACTTGCTTGCAAGATTGATGTACGCTTTGGCTCCACTTTTCGGTGAGACATGCCATCAAATCACCAGTGGACCTGTTGCTACGAAAACCATACTTTCGGTCATTAAGAAGTTTTCGTGTTTCGAGATATTTCATGAGCTGACGGTTTCCATGGCCTTGGAGAGAAGGGACGTAAGTGCAATCGGTTTGAAGGATGGGAGGGAAGAAGAATCGTTTTTTTTTAGGGGCGGACTGGACAAACGCTGTTTTCCAACTGCTCGGAAAGAGTCCTAAAGAGTAGGATTGATGAAAAAGCTTACGCAGCGGTTTTGCCAGCAAGGCAAGACACCTCTTCAGAAAAAGGGGAGATATGCCATCTGGACCTGCGCATTTGTAGATGTTCAGATCTTTGAGTACTCTTGCTACTACACGAGTGCGAAAGTGGATTCGCCCCATTGAAGATTCGTCGCACTCAAATCTTAGCGGCGACAAAGCACAATCTGGGAGTGTTGAGCTAGCCGCACAGTATACAGCAAGCACATTGGCCTTGTCCAAAGAGCTGACAGCTGGAATGTCATTATAAATGAGCATAGGGATGGAGGATGAGGCAGAATTTCTAATGTCTTTGACGAACGACCAAACATTTTTACTGCCCTTGGGACATTGCAATATTTTTTGCCTCAGTTTTTGGTCGTATTGGAATTTCACAGGCCTGTGACAGACGTTGCAGCCATTTCTGGCTCGTTTAAGAGTACGGACGGTTTACCGGCAATATACCACCGCTACTGCTGTGCGATGGAAAAGTTCCTCGTCTATGACGGGTACGACGTTACGGTTTTAGTTCTGCTCGATAATGAAAAACGGCACTCTGATTTTTGGTGGCTTAAATAAGAGGAGAGGATCGATATGTTCTCCTAGGCCGGTGTGTTACTATTATAATATACTTCTCTTAGTTTTAAGTTCGATTTAGGTTAGGGGTTCTCTCGGAAAGGCTGGGCTGATTGACATGAGGCAGCTCCTCTGAGAAGTGACCGGAGCATTTCTGCATCGGCAAAGTATCGGTTGTAGCAGTGCATGTTATTGACAAAAGCCAGGCTCCCGAATTCGCAGTCGAGATGTGGACTATTTGAGGTAATTAAGTGAGGGTAGGTATTTACAGTAGTCTAGGTAGGTTAAGCAGCACAGGTAGTGTTAAGTTTTAAATAAAAACTTTAAATCATGATAACCAATCCAAGTTTTTTTTTAAAAAGTTCCTTGCAAAATTAGAAATCGAATAACTTTAATCACAGGATAGATTTTAGACTGAAGGGCAATAGTTTTAGATTTATTGCTAAGTTGAGTAAATGGTATAGCATTTTGGTCTAGCATGTAGGTTTATATGGACTGTAGAAATAAAAAGAAACACCATCTGCTGCTCATTAGAACAGTCTCAATTCTATTGTGCAATAAATTTGGTTGTAGAAATTAAAAAGAAGATTTTCCATACGCTTACTACATATTATAACGACAACCTAATAAATTATTAGGTGCGCAACATTTTAATGAAAATGCAACTCTATTGTGAAAAAATGGTTACAAATGAATCAAAGTATTACCCATCGCTAGCTACAACTTTTTCCCCATATTTCTGGCAGAGCTCGAATACCGTTACAGTAAAAGTGTTCATCTTTACAAGCTATCCACGCATCAAACCATTTTTTGATGTTTTCATATGAGCGGTACTGCTGATCAACCAGACCATGTGCCATTGAACGAAACAAGTAATAGTCGGACGGCGCAATATCTAGAGAAAAATGCGGATGGGGTAGGACTTCCCATTTGAGCATTTCCAGGTAGGTTTTAATGGGGTTGCGAACGTGAGGCCGAGCGTTGTCAAGCTGTAGAATCACTTTTTCGTGCCTCTGCGCGTATTGTGGCCGTTTTTCGCATGCAATCGCTTGGAAATAGCTTAGCGGGTAACTTCTAATATTGAATCAAGCTCTTCTTGCATCCGGCATGGATCCTTATCGAGCAATGCCTGCAATTCAGCGTCTTCGAAGGATTTTGGCCTTCCTTCACGCAGATGGTCGTCAACATGGAAATCACCGTCTTTGAAGCACTTAGAGCAACATCTCCGTAAACTTTTTGGAGCTCTAGATGCGCTTCAGCCGCCGTTTTCTACGAATGAAAGAAGAAAATCAAAACTTCCCGCAAATGACGATTATATGTCACAGAATTAGACATTTTCACACAACCAAAAGTACGGGTATATGACGCCAAAACAGAATCACTAATGTGTTAAAATGGTTTATTTACTACATGTCTAAGCTTCGTCCATGAGGTATGGATATGTCAAAATCGACCACCACTTACTGCTGGAGCCAGCTATCGACTTGAGAACTTAGTTGCGCACCTAACAGAAAAAAAGCCAATGACTTACAGTATAGGAAAAGCCAATGGACTTGTTATATAGGGTGACCAGATAAGAGCGGTAGGAAAAAAAAATTAAATAAAACATCAACAGTGTGAGATATAAAATTGATTCTTGCTTTATTTTGAAGCTACGTTCATACCATTATGTGTGGAATAGCACATCATTCAAATAACTGCATCGGCTTCGCTGGCAGTGGTTCATGCGGTGGGTCCAATTTTTGACGACCCGATCCAATGTGTGTGGCGTTATTCCGGCAATAGCGTATCGAATGTTGGCCTCCAGCTTATCCAAAATGGTTGGCTTGTTATTGCAGACTAAGGACTTGACGTAGCCCCAGAGAAAATAATCGAGCGGTGTCAAATTGGATGATCGCGGCGGCTAATTGATGAAAGCTCGCCCTGAGATGACCCAGTCAGGCTTCAATTTTTTTATCAGCACAATTTTATACGAATGTAGGCCCAAATCCAACCGCAAAATAACCCAGAGAGTCAGGCGATGCCCAATTCAGTGCCGAATCTACGGCGGCTATGTTTTCTATCTTTTTGCTCTAGTTCCGCTTGGCAATTTTTTTCAATACATACACATTCCCCTTTTAATTAATTAATTATAGGTAACTGTGAAGATCCTGCAGGAACACCCAGCAGATTTGTAGTTTTCACTTCAAATTTAACGAGGACAACGTACCTTATTCACATTATATTCATGGCTTTCCACATAATTATGCTAAACTCGACGATCTTAACTTGCATGAAAAATAAAAGTTAACACGGAGGTAGGTCTAATATACTTTCATTTCATATGTACGAGTACATCAATTTGTCCAAATATCTTAAATGGAAAGATCTTACAATCGTACAAAATAAATCCGGGAGCATAGAACATTTTAGTTATGAATTTATGAAGCGTGAAATGGACAGCCGGTGACTCGATGTCACTATGTATTTGACCATGACCTTTCATATCAAAGAGTTTCAAAGTAGCATTCCCTTGCGTGGCAAGTATCTAAGACGAATTGCGTAAGAATTTTAAAATTAGTTACACTAAGCAGTTTCATTCAGAAATTTCCGAGATTCTTGTTAAGTACCTCATGAATATTCTTTCCCCATTCGATAGCGTACAACTTAGCTAAAGAAATGGTCTTTGTATAAAGAGGTAGTCGATGACGATGCTTTAATTCAGATGGTTTACCTCAATTGAGGTATTCGACATCATCATTTGAAATGTGTAATTAAGGTATGAGGTCGATTTGAAGACTCGTTTTTGTCGCTTAGATACATACTCGTACATATCACCTAACAACCACCTAGATACTCAACAACAACCAAACGACATCTTGACACCACCACCTTTTCTTCTCACATTCCCACAAAGTACAATTTATAAAATAAATCGCTCGTCCCCTTTGGGAATAGAGCAAGTTTCAAGCTTCACTGATTGCCCATTCATGAATTCCCTTGATTGGGAAACAATGTAATCACCGTGTCTAAAACAAAAGAATTTCAGTATCCAAACCAGAACCGCTGCTAGTACCAGTACCGCACTCATGCCTCAGAGCAGGAAGTAGGGACATTGCCATACAAACTACGTAAATGCGACTACGAGCACTGATTCTAGCCACGGCGAATCTGAAACTAATGACAACGTTTCGTTAACTCTAAAAAGGTAATTTCCTACCAATCGTCCCGACCGAGTCCATGCAAATTTCTACTCTTCTCAATCGTAGGACGTTGCCAGGTGAGTGGGCAAATAGGACTTGAAAAAAAAAAAAAAAAACAAAGAATAAGATAAACGAGAATCTCAAACGGCTTGCAAGTTACTAACCGCACGGCAGTGAGCATTATGTTCCAGATACAGATACCAGGCAGGTACGATGGATACCTACAATGCGTATTGCCGTGGCACGGCCAGTGTGCAACAAGAAAATCCGCAAATTCCTTATCCCGCTGAATATCCCAGAGACAAGTGTTTCCATAATGTAACCTGGTGTTTGCACTTAATTCCATCCCCGTGGAGTTGTTGTTTCTCAAGCATACCGCAACCGGCCTGCCGTGGACCGTTTAAGGTGATCACGTTAGGCTAGGTTCAGTTCGAATCGATTGTTGTTGCTGGGGATTTGTGCACGAATTTCAATTGGAGCAATAGCCGGCGGAGTAATTTACCATATGGGTTTGAAATTGGTAATTGGTATTATGTCCAGGGCATGTCACCGCTAGCCAAGCCGACATAATGCTGGCGGAATATTTTGTGCCTGAAACGAAAAAAATAAAACTAAATTATGGAAAGGAAATATTTTAGTCACCTCAGTTGGCACTATTAGGAGTTCTTAGTAGACCCAATGGCATTTGGAACTGAATGTCATAGGCTGCAATTATTTCACTGGACGCGGACGGTATTGAGTAAATGGGTTCTAGTCAGTTCTAGTCTTTGGAAGTCGTTAGATTTATCATTTGATGAGTCCAAAGCCATTCGAGACTATCTTGAATGTGGTTATGGGAAGGTCTTGAGTCCAAATTGAGTTTGTAAAAGCAGCAAATTAACGTACATACATAAGTGATTGGCAATTTACGCTGTGGAAAATGCCCGTCTCTTGGGTAAGCATGGCTGTATAGTTGAAGTTTAAAATACGTAGTTTGCCAGCTAAACGGTATTGACTTTATATATTCTAAAGTCTCAGCCGTACACTGCAGCCGATCTCGGAATTTTCCCAACCAGAGGAAGCTTTGATTTTTGCAGGGCTCACATTCAAAGAAAAGTGACCACAGCAATGGGAATTGGGATGTCAAATATGTGATAAGTTTTCACAGCGACTACATATGTTAATGACGACAAGCGGTCGCTCAATTCGGATTATTCCACAATACCTGAGACAAAACAAGATGAATCTTGTAAAAGGCAAAATAGATCTTTGCAGCTAGAGTCTGAAATAAAATTGGTGTTTAATCCAGAAGATTTTTAAAATGACATACCTGGTCTTCAGCTTCTTCAGTAGTACACACAGAGCTCATTAAGATCTCTTTTGCCTTAAAGTCTAAGGCCATTCTTCTTAGTGTATTGCAATCAAGGCTTGTTGCTATTGGAGTAACCTCAGGAGTAAAAGATCCGACTGGACCTCTATAGTGTAATGTCCGACAGCCCTAAGAAATCCCATTGCAGTAATTCAAATTCAAAAAAACTTGTCAAGGGGATGGACGCCACTATCATGGTAAAATTTCACGATCTTTTGAACAAGGCTCACAGTATCCGACTTCAGAATTGTGTTCACTGACTTTTTGGCAGACTAGTTTCGAACTAGCACCTCCACAAAATGTCAATAGATAGTGGATTCTGTCTAACGAAAGGCACAATGATCACAAGATATGAACTTAACAACGGACTAACTTCGAAACATCTCTGACAGTTTAAGGATGTGAACAACTCTTCTTCGACCGTCGAGGTCAGAGGAAAATATTGCCGCCGTCGCAGACAGTGTGACTGAAAACCCAGATGTGTGCATTTCGAGACGATCACAGGAATTGGGCCGATTCGCAACCACTTTGCATAAAGATCTTGGCCAAAATGCTCATAAAGTTCAGTTGAGACTAGAATTGAAGCCAGTAGAGCTCGTACAACGCCGTACTTTCGCTGAACGGGTGCTAGGTATAAATGAATTAACAAGATCATTACTTTTTACATAAAATTATTCTGAGTGATGAGGGTCATTTATGTTTGTCTGGGTATTTAAACAAACAAAACTGTCGCATCTGGGGCTCCAAAAACCCAAGAGAAATAGTGGTACAACCTCTCCATCCACAGGGGGTGATAGCTTGGTGTGGTTTTTGGGCTGGCGGTATTATTGGTCCATATTTCTTCGAAAATGATGCTGGTGCGACTGTTTTAGTGAATGATGTTTATTTTTAGCAGGATGGCGCCAGATGGCACACAGCTGGTAAAACCAATGGCTCTATTGCGTGACAAATTTCCTGGACGTGGACGTGTGATTTCTCGAAATGGAGATATCAAATGGCCGCCGTGATCATGCGATTTAACACCATTAGTCTTTTTTCTTTGAGGCTATGGTAAAGATAACATATATGCCAATAATGTTCCACCAACGATTCATGCACTAACAGAAAATATCATCGCTGTTATTCGTGATATAAAGTCGCAATTATGGGACAACATGATGAAAAATTTCATCAAAAGAATGATTATTTGTAGGCAGAGCTGAAGCAGACATTTGTCAGATATTTTATTTCGTTATTAACCTTAGAGTGTGTGCTTTAAACTGAAATAAAAATATTGCTACTTTTCATAAACGTGTTGCATGTTTCTATTCACTTAAAATGACATCTCTTATTGAATATGCCTATTTCACGAGAAGGATTGCTGCAAACACTATTAGAGGTTCAAACGCCTTTGTACCGCAAATCGGAAAAGCGGACTATACGCTCGCTAATAGTTTCAGACTTATAAGTCTTCATGTTGAAGAGCATGTAGAGAATGGTCGAGATACATGGGTCCTACGTCTGCGATGCAACATGCTTACTAACGCGGAAGATCTTGCGAGAGTGCTCTTCGAAATCTGGTAGGCAGAATTAAAGGCGCACTTGACAAGAAGGAATACGAGCTGGCCATTTCCATCGACATTGAGAGCGCTTCCTGCAACGCAACTTTTGACGGCATGTGTACCTCGGCCAGACAACACGGCGTAGACGAATCACTAGTTTTGATGATAAAAGCAATGTTGGTGGATAGGACATTGACTGCGGATGATCACTGTGATCAATATGTAACAGCGGGGTAAAGAAGGGTTGCCCACAAGGCGGCGTTCTGTCTCTAGAGTTCTGACGTCTATCCACATGCATACGCGGACGATGTAGCTGTACTGCCTGTTGGATCATGTCCAGCGACTATCTGCTCTAAAGCATAGGCAGCATAGAAATGGGCTTTCAGTCAATTCTCTTAAAACTGAGGTTGTTCTCTTTATGAGAAGGAGAAGCTGTCTGGCCTAACTCTTCTAGTGCCGAAAGGCATCACAATCCAATTCTCCAAAGAAGCTAAGTATTTGGGTGTCAACCTGTATAGCAAACTTCTATGAATTAAACATGTTACAACGAAAGCTTCTATGGCGCTGTCGGCCTTCTGGCAGTGCAAAGGAGCTGTCAGTAGGGTAAGGAGCCTGTAACCGAGAAGAGTCCTCTTGATCTACATGGCTATGACAGTCAATTATATCCCACGCATCGGCGGTCTAGTGGAATAAGCTCAAACGAAAATACTTTTAGCGGACTCCAAATATAAAAGTCTCTCTCGGCTGCAAAGCCGTCTTCCGTTTAAAAATAAATGGTCTTTGGTACAATATGCTCTGGATGCTTGATGACTTTGCGCGTCGGCTGTCTTTTGGCTCTGGTCTTATAGACATTCCATCTGAGGAAATGACACCAGAACTTCTGCTGTGGAAAAAAATACAAAATCGATTTTGCCTGTGCCCAGGGTTCGGTCAGAAAGGAATTTAGTCGGGTCTGCACAGAGTGCTCCAAAACAGATTCAGCATGCGGCGCTGATGTTTGCCATCAAACAATATTTCAGTCCTCGTTACGAAAACTTGCGTCTGTCTTCCAATTCTGATGGCAACGAACTACAATGCATTGTGAAGAACAGGTGGAGGAGGCGAAGCAGTTGCATCTGCTAGCCAAGACTCGGAGTAGAGTTTTTTAGGACCCGAACATTGTTAAAGCTCGCATTGACAATTGGGTTTCATATGAGTATAACTGCAGATGGCACTCTCCAGATTGCAGGCAGACCAAACGAATGCTTTCCGACATTTCTCAGTCTTCAGCGTCCTTCCTGCTATATGGTTTTAACAGGACGGCGTTAGGTGCTTTACTACCCATAGAACCGTTGAATTACTGATTCAACTGTAAGCTGAATTACCAACCGAGAGCATACGGTTCGACGTCATTCGATTACTATTGTACCTGGTGGGCCATACAGAGTCCTTTGTATAAGCTGATAAACCGCAAACCAGAATTGAAAGATAATATTCAACGCATTATTGGTGAGATAGAGGCCCAAAATGGAACCGGAATCGTCAAAAACAGCCAACTTTGCCATACGATTGAAGCCGAGTTCAGAACATAATATCATGAACCGTTCTTCATAGCAAATAAATTTTTTCTTCTTCTTGGTCTTCGACTTTTTCCATTTTTAACGAATTTTGGGATTTGACAAACACTTTTGATATAAGCAGTCATAAACAAGTGCTGAATCAACATATTGGCATTCGTTTTCTTGGTAAACCAGAGAGTTGTATATCATAGCTCCATACCATAGCTCCACACAAATATTGAAATATTTTCCAAGTAACGAGTACATTTTGGTAGTTTTTGTATTGGTTTTCGAGTCTTTATATTTCTTTTTCACGGTCAACTTCCATCTTAATTTTGCCTCGAGCATTTGGCCTCGTTAGCGAAGAGAATACAGACCGAGTTTATGAGGGTTGGTAATCTGGACGTTTTTCTTGAGTTTAACAGCAGTTTCCTCAGTAGACTTAGCTAAAACGGTCCCATCTTCTTGAGGTATATCGCGGGTATACTCGTATACATAAGAGATTGAGAAGCGAATCTTCCGTGTCTATCACGGAAAAGCCGATACTCGAGATACATCGAGAGGGCGGGTCAATAAGTCCGTGAATTTCTGACCTCTTTACTGAAACAGCAACATTGCTCCTGTCAACAGGCATCTGTCAGTTGACTCCTGTCAAAATTTAAATTTGCTGCGTCAGTTAGTTTGTGTTTGACAGCTATTTTTATCAGACTACTCACTAATTTGAGGAGAAAATGGAAAAAAGTGAATTTCGTGTGCTTATTAAGCATTATTTCTTGCGAAAAAAAACCATTACCGAGACCAAGGCTAAGCTTGATAAATACTATGGGGACTCTGCACCATCGATTTCAATGGTAAAAAAGTGGTTTACTGAATTTCGTTGTGGCCGTACAAGCACTGAAGATGCCGAACGTCCTGGACGCCCAGTTGAGGTCTCTACACTCGAAAAAATCGAAAAAATTCACGATATGGTGTTGGCCGACCGAAGATTGAAAGTGCGAGAGATTGTGGAAGCCGTAGGGATCTCGCATGGCTCAGTGGTTTCAATTTGGAATGATCACTTGGGCATGAGAAAGCTTTCCGCAAGATGGGTGCCGCGTTTGCTCACAGTCGACCACAAACGCAATCGTGTAACAACTTCACAGGAAGGTTTGGCGTTGTTTAATCGCAATATGGAGGAGTTTTTGCGCCGTTTTGTAACCGTGGACGAAACATGGATCCATCACAATACACCAGAGAACAAACAATAGTCAAAACAGTGGGTTTCTAAGGGTGAATCGGCGCCAAAGAAGGCCAAGGTGGGTTTGTCAGCCAATAAAGTTATGGCGACTGTTTTTTGGGATGCACGCGGGATAATCCACATTAACTACCTTCAAAAGGGAAGAAGAATCAATGGGGAATATTATGCCAACTTATTGGACCGATTCAATGACGATTTAAAAAAAAAACGACCTCATTTGGCCAAGAAAAAAGTTCTTTTCCACCAAGACAATGCAAGGGTGCACACATGTGCAGTTGCCATGGCAAAAATCCATGAATTGGGCTATGAATTGCTCCCTCATCCACCCTATTCTCCAGATTTGGCTCCGAGCGACTACTTCTTGTTCCCAAACCTGAAGAAATGGCTTGGTGGAAAAAGATTTGTCTCCAATGATGAAGTCATCTCGCAAACAAAGGCCTATTTTGAGGACCTCGACAAATCATTTTTTTTGGAAGGGATAAAAAAATTGGAGAAGCGTTGGACAAAGTGTATAGAGCTCAAGGGAGATTACGTTGAAAAATAAAATTATTTTTTTATCAAAAAATCTGTGTTTTAATCCAAAAGGACTTATTGACCCACCCTCGTATAAGACTTCTTGCCACTGGGTGGTTTCCTTGGTTTTGATATCATCATGAATTTGGAAACTTTCGCCTGAGTCGGAACGTATTCTAATATAAGCGACGCCTTTAAAATACGTATAACGAAGCTTAGTTTATACATTTCTAGCCAACATTTTGAGGACTTTCCTGGTTATTAGGTCGTAGCCGGAAGTTCGTTTTCGTTTTAATTTATTCATTTCTTTTTAGAATTCCGTCAACTTGGCATTTGTTATTGTGTAGTTGTCAGCTCCTGTCTTCGATGCATTATTAATGAGCGCTTGGCAGATGGGCAATGAAAATGCTTGTTTTCTTCTTTTATCCCTTCCCCCTTTCGTATTTGTATTTGTTTTTTGATTGGCAGCGTAGAGGCTTTAGGTATTTTAGGTCTTCAGAATCTTCGACAGATATTTTAATGTATAGGGTGACCAGCTGAGAACTACTGAAAAAAAAATGTAAATAAAACAAGAACGGTGTGAGACATAAAATTGATTTTGGGTTTATTTTGAAGCTACGTTCATGCCATTATGCGTGGAATAGCACATCACTAAATGGCCGCCTTGGCTGCGTTGACAGTGCTTCAAGCGGTCGGTCCAATATGTACCTTCGGATTAAAAAGTACACGGAAAACAGTTCAACTATTCATCGATATTCATTTTATTTTCTTCAAAGTAGTTTCTATTGCAATGGTATTCCAACGCTTCCTCCAATCTTCAAAATACTTTTCATAACTGTTTCGATGTCGAGGACGACCGGAACGAGGCAAATCATCAACCACAGTACGTCCCGCTTTAAACTCTTTATACGACTCGTACGCGTATGTGTTCGACATTGTCGAGTCTCCGTAGACTACCGTCAACATTTTCAACGCTTCCGCATATGATATTTTGTTAGAAACACAAAATTTCAGGCAAACTTTCTTTCCAATTAATACACGTTGCATAGGTTTGTTTACCTACTCCACAGTCTGCACATGACGGTAAATAATAACGCTTAAGTGACGGAAAAATCAGTAGATGTTTTATAAGAAAACTTTGAGTAACATCTTTTGAGTACAATCCACGAATAGTGGAATATTTAAGCTTTAGAACTGAAACCCCGTATCAGGACTAATGGATTAAATAGTTTGCTAAATGCTTAAATCCACACGACCATTACAAAATGAATGTCAATTTAGAAGTAAAGATACAATTCCAAGTTCTTTTGCTTATAACGTACATCCCTCAGTTCATGGCCTAGCGATTCTACAAGAAGAGTGTTTTTCAAATGCCGCTTTTAACAATATTTCTAATTGATGAAGCAAATTAAAACGGAGTATATATAGATATGGCTTCTAAATATTTGAAAAAAACCCTGAGTACCTTCCCTCTTTCGTTAAAACTAAAAACAGCTTCTACCGGCTAAGGTAGCTATATCAGGTACTTAACTATGCCCACGAGCCATAGAGTACAAAATTTATAACTCAAATTCATTTTTACAACATCAGGCAGCACTAACATTTAACATCCCCGCACCAAAACAAAACCAACCAGCTACCGCTTTGCTGTAGCTTGAAAGCCAGAAGACATGCACACAGATACAACGTGTATGTATATAGACACATTTAAAACCAACCAACACAGCCAACCAACCAAAACAGCCAACACAAACCAACAGATACAAATGATGAACGATATGAAATGCAAGATTTAATGGAAATATTGTTAAGTCATCCCTGGATGGTTTGGGCAAAAAAAAAAAAAAAAAAACGAGCTATACTAAAGCACTATTCGTAACTACTCGTACTCTACCCATAAGAGGAGCTGTGTAGTGGTTTATGGCATTTTGTTGCCTGTCCTAGCGTCATGTTTACTGGATTTGAACAACCGAAGAATTACCAACAAGCACGACCACGTCGAAAGGTAAAAACCGAAAAGATGCAGCATTCAAAGTACTCGTATCTACGTTGATTCGGATTCGGATGCGGATTGAGCGTGAAGGCATTCTCTGTCCCTCGGTTGGCCAACCAAACTGCAATGGACGAGTACAGGTGTTGGATGTGGATGGATGCGGTGATTTGTAGTTGTCAATTGGTAATAGGCTTCATGGTCAAGAGTGTTTATCTTTTGAACGTAATTATTGCTGTGTTATACAATATTTAACTTTTTAGCCACAGTTGGTTCATTCATAATACGGGTATGCATACCAGATGAGGAACATGTAGAAGAGCTGGAGAAGCTGAGGATCTCTGTACAGTTGGTTTCCGGGATGAGTTGGCTGCCATGTCATGTTTTTGTTCTATTCTCATCATCGTGTAGATATGTCCGTTGGATGATGTTTTTATTTATGCTCAACAAACAACCAAACAAGAGATTATTTCCTTAAGATATGTAAATCCCTTTGACTGAAGATACTATCGTCATCTTCATCATTATTACCAGCGTTTTTCTCATCAACATCATCATCGTCATCCCAATCGTCGTTTAACCATTACAGAGCAGTTGGATGTGGCTGGCCTGGTACAGATTTTTTCGCTGAATGCTAATGGCGCATGTAGAGTGTAGGGATTGAGTTAAGTTGTAAATACAGTGTGTTTGGGAGAAAACCCTAAAGTCTTGTTTAAAGTATTTTCTATTTCGAAAGTACATAGTATTGATTTTAGGAGTTCATGTTATGTTAAGAGGAACAATACAAGAAAGTTCAAGGATATTAAGTAGGCACTTAGACATATAGACAAATATTAGCAGCATACAGACACAAAGTATTATTTAGAACAAGCATCTTTACTCTAACAAGTTATCAGGTGACCTAGATTGAAAGATTATTGCTTAAACCTACATGCCAATCAGTTTTGGCGAGGCTACACATAATGGTAAAGAATTATACATTCGTTCGCTCGTCAATAAGTTCAAGTCCACTTTAGAGAAGGCTTGGTTGGCTTTTCAATAAATCGAATGGCCATTTGTTTGCTTTGAAAATTCGACAGCTAACAAGTTTTCCTTAAAGAAATATCTTTTTCTATTTTATTGTATTCAAAGCCGCTGTTAGTATAGTTGAGGAAAGTGGAATAATAATGTTAACAATGCTAACTGATCCACCCAGACAGGGAAGAATTGGAAACCACGGAAATTATAAGACCAGACGAAGTCAAATCTCGAAAGCTACCGATTGTAGAACAGTAAGTTATATACGAGTGGCTTTCATAATCGATATCGATTAACTTTGAATTAGTAGAGTATACCTAGAGGTTAACATAATATTCTAAATAACCTCTAGCTCTGGCTTCCCAATTGGGGTTGAATACCAGCCGTGGCCCAAAGACTTTTTTTCAGGCAACATTAAGTCAATTTACACTAATGATTTAGTCTCCCCATTAAATGTTGGATGCCACCCATGGAGCGAAATTTCTCAGTCTATCCCATTTTCCATAGAACTTAACACATGCTGAGGCATTATAAGTGTATTCATACCCACTTGAGTGTTAAGTTCTTTAAATAAAAAAAAAAATTAATTAAGCCGTTCAGAAACCGGCACATACTCTCCGGAAGAAATTTGCATTTTCTTAGGCTTTCCACTGCCTGCTGAAAGGGTGGTTACGTCGGCAATTACTTTTCCTGTTTTTCAGTGTACGATTTTTGAATAGAACCCAGGACGTATGTCGTAGTAGTCGGTGAAATTAACCATGTTATTAAGGGATCATTACTAGGTTGTAACCCTTCAGTGCTGCAGCAAGATCTAAAGTTCTTGTTCCCTAAATTTTACCTGAAGTGGCCAGAAATAAATACTCCAAGGAGATCAAAAAAAAAATTATTAGCGAATATACAGTGTGTTTGACAAAAGCGTGTGGTTTAAAAGAAAACAACCGCTTGACTAAGGGAAACAAAATGACTTATTTTAAAGCTTTTAAGAGTTCCCTTTATGCGCAATGTACTTAATACGTTGTCCACTCTGTTCCATTCACAATTATCGCTTCGCACCTTTATCGACAACTTAGAGCTAATTTTTCTGCGTAGTCCTGCGGCAATTATCGCCAAATTCTTTTTAAAAGCAGGTTAAGCTATTTTATTGTCCTGAAATTGTTTCTTTTAATCCTTTGCTTCATAAGTCCCCAGACATTTTCATTGGTATCTGAACGCTGAGATGGCCAATCCAACGTCATTTCTGCCTTCGAAGCCCTGACAGATACGACTACGTTCTAGGAGCCTATCCCGGTTTCCATATCCGAATAGCATTTCAGCGGATGGAAAATATCCTTTCTTGTACAGTTTGATCATTTTTGAGCATCGAGATTCCGGTCAATGGTCACTAATTTGCCGAATCCGGCCGCACAGAAACAGCCATAAACATGCACTTTTGCCGGATATTCCACTGTTCGTTAGACGACAGTTTCACTGTCGTCCACACAGTCCGCACACGTCTCAAGGGATTGTTTAAAAAAAAGTGAAGCTTCGACAGTGAAAATAATTTTGGTCCAGTCCATATCTTTGTAACAGCGAGCCCACTCAAATTTTTTTCTGTTAACAAAAGCTTAGCCGCAACGGCTTTGTAATTAAAATCGTTTTCTCTGATAATTCTGCGAATACTGACGATGGAAGCCTTGTGACCTTTTCCTAATGACATTTGTCTTGTTTTTAAAAATTGTAAGCACTCTGTTTTTAACGGCTTTTAAAATGGTTTCTATTTTTTCCCGTTCTGGAAGATCGTCAACGTTTCCATGTTCGTTAAATCGCTTCACCCACTTCCTCACAAGACTCTCTGACTTTCTGAGATACTTTGCTGCAGCTATAACGGATAATTTGGTCCCCGTCGATGAGCAACAAGAAACACGGCTTCAAACTGAACCTTATATACAGCACTCATTATGGAATACGTCTTGTAACTTTCAAAAAGCAGATGCAACTGAAGTAAAATTTGACTGCGGATTAGAGGAGGAATAATTCGAACGGAAACCAAAAATGTTTATCGTCTGCGACTAACGGGTTAATTTTTACGAGCCGCACGCTTTTATCAAACACACTGTAAAAGTGATATTTCACAATCTGAGTTAACCAAAAAGTATTCAATCCCGAAACCGGTGATAAGCCGAGGTGGCAGGCCAAGAGTTACCTCATACCGGGAAGTCAAAATGATCATTAGGACGATAAATGGTTATCCCTTTATGTCATCAAGGGAATTAAAAAACGAGCTTAGTACAAAAGTTAGCTCCAAGACACTTCATCAGGGTGTTGTTGATGGTGAACTTTCATCATTCAGGATCGCAAAGAAGCCTTTTATTTCAGCCCAAAACAAAAGAGTAAGACTGAAATTTGCAAATATTTCGTAGTACTCTTGCTTGCACTCGGTCACTACCATTACTGAGCGTATGTAACAACTGATGGATAGCGGGTTGTGAGTGAAAATTTTGTTGGTGTACTGTTTCATATTGTTGTAGGGGCATAACACCTACAGCAATCTGATTCGGTGAACCAACGTCAGAATTTTCGCTTCGCAGCCTTGCTCAGTACAGTCGGTTTTTGTCTTTACTGTGTTTATTTGTAATTATGACTAGAGAATTCAGGGTGGACGTAGCTAATATACGCGGGCTAAAAAGTAATCATTTTTCTGCGTACGTCCACGTCTGTAAGTACAGACCAGCTGTTTTGGCAGTTAGTGAAACACAGATAGATCCCCGCCTACACCTCTCAGATCACACTGATCTGAAGCTCTCTGGCTATGAAGTAGTGCCACTATACTTTACTCATCGCGGTCTTGCGACCGCACTACCGTGCGTAGTGATATAGCCCATCAGATTCCACTACAATGCAGTCCCTGTTCCAATCCGGAATTCAATTTCATGTGGTTAAAATTCCATATCCGTAAGCAAATTATCCACTACTGCTTTATTTACAGAAGCCCCAAACTGGACAGCAATTCGACCTTTAACGAGTTTGATGCGCTGTCTGTTGTATCCCTGTATCCTCATACTGAAATCGTTATTACGGGCGATTTCAATATACACAATTCTGGTTGGCTTCGACATTCTGAACAGACAACACCCGAAGGACGATGTGTTGAGATCTTCGCTGCGGAAAATAACTTAACCCAGCTTGTAAATGAGCCCACACGAATACCAGACGTTGATAGTCATACCGCCAATACGCTGGACTTGCTTTTAACTTCTCACCCTGATAAGTACTGCGTTGATATGCTCTCCCATCTAGACTCGTCGGATCATTGTGTCATATCAGCTAAATTCTCGTACACCGACCACACAGTTAGAGAAAGGATTCCTAAAAGAACCGTATGGCAATACGAGAAAGCCTACTGTAGCGGTTTTAACAGCTTCTTTAGGAATTTTAACTGGTCGTTATGATAACGACGTAGATGCCGCTGCTGACATGATCACAGAAAATATTCTCTTTGGAATGAGATGCTTTATCGCTCATCGGATGAAGAGTATCAAACAAAAATAAAAGACATGGTACGACTCGAGCTGTAAAGAGGCTGTCAGGGTTAGAGAAATGTTTTTTCGGTCCTATAAGACCAACCCGATAGAGGAAAACCGAAAAAAGTTTAATCGAGCCAGAAATGACTGCAACCAAAAACTGAGGCAAAAAATACTGCAATGTCCCAAAGGCAGTAAAAATTGTTGGTCGTTCGTCAAAAATATTAGAAATTCTGCCTCATCCTCCATCTCAACGCTCATTAACAATGACATTCCACCTGTCAGCTTTTTGGACAAGACCAATCTGCTTGCTGCACACTTTGCGGCCAGTTAAATACTTCCAGATTGTGCTTTGTCTCCGCCTACACTTGAGTGCGTCGAATTTTCAATGGGACATAAATCCGCTGGTCCCGATGGTATGTCTCCCCTTCTTCTGAAGAGGTGTTCTTCCTCGCTGGCAAAACCACTGCATAAGCTTTTTCATCTATCCTACTTTTTAGGACTCTTTCCGAGCAGATGGAAAAAGCATTTGTCCAGTCCGTCCCTAAAAAAGGCGAATCTTTTTCCCTCTCCACCTACAGACACATTGCACTTACGTCCCTTCTTTCCAAGGTCATGGAAACGCTGATAAACCGTCAGCTCATGAAATATCTCGAAACACGAAAACTTCTTAAAGGTTTTCGTAGCAACAGGTCCACTGGTAGTTTGATGGCATGTCTCACCGAAAAGTACAAACAAAGCGTACAACAATCTGGCGAAAGCAAGATAGATGCACTTGATATTTCTAAGGCATTTGACAGAGTTTGGCATCAGGCTCTTTTGTCGAAAGTGCGTGCTTTTGTGATCGATGACACACTTCTTCAATGGATTAGAAATTACCTTTCGATACGTTCAACTCAAGTTGTCTTGGATGGTTTCAAGTCTGATATTCACAAAATAAATGCTGGTGTGCCCCAGAGTTCCGTTCTGTCCCTCTCTGCACACCATTCAACCTGAATGATGACAGATAACATTTCCGTTCACCCAACCAAGATGAAGTCAAGACAGTATTTTCCAAGCTTACTCGTAAGTATAAAAAAGCAGCTGCACCTCATCGGTTAGCTATTTAAAGCAGCAGGTGATGATAGGATTCAACTCATTTCCAAAATTTGAGTCGAAAACAGTATCCCAAACCAATGGACACTCATGGTTTGTCCAATCCTAAAGAATGCGTGTCCCTTAAACTGCCCTAATGACGGGGAAACAAGTCTTCTCAGTCTGATCGGCCCTCGAAGAAACTCAAGAGTTCCAAATCGATACAAACCACTTCTTTATCGATTCCAAAGCCGCATATGACAGCATCTACAAAGACTAACTATACACAGCCACATCTAGTTTTGGCATCCGTGCCAAGCTCATATGACTATGCAGGATGATGACGAAAAATGTACGCTACTCCGTCAAGTTCGGCAATGACAAAAACGAGACTTTCAATGTCAGAACAGAACTTAAAAACGGCGATGTCTTGTTATGTGGCTTTTTCAACATCGGTCTTGAAATAAGAAACTCGCAATCCAACACCAGAAGCACCATCTTCCAAAGGTTTCTTCAGTTACTCGCATAGATAGGCGACACTGACATAATGATAACAACGCAGCAAGTTTTCAATGGAGAGACTGTTGAAGCTGGAGCGGCAAAGAGGGATACAGAACATCGACGTCTAGGGCAAAACGTCACGATAGGCAGCTACAACTTTGAGGTACTAAGGGACTTTATCTACCTCGGCTCCCTTATTAATTCCGACCATGATGTTAGCGCGGAACTCATGCGAACTGTGACTCTTGAAAATTGCTGCTTCTTTGGACCGATTCGCAGAACATAAAAATGCGCGGACAAGCGTATCAGAGAACTTCTCCACTCCAACAAAAAATTGAAACTGGTTGCAAAAGGCATCCTAGCACTGGCACTATAAAGGAACAGATCTCATCACTTCTGTCTAGGTTTGACTGAGGTTCACTTCATGTCCTTGCAATAATCATAGCTATGATATCTTTACACCAAGTAGCATTTGCTTAAGAGTCACAAGGATACCTTCCAAGTAAGCTTCTTTGAACCACGGGAGCGCTTCAAGATTTAGACAAGTTCTACGGTCACAGAAGCAGAACTTTTGACTTAATATTGGAACTAGTCACGGACATTGCCCAAATGTATTTAAAAAAAACTGCCTCCTAGATAGAATCAACTCTAACTCTAAACACTGAGTAGACTTTCTACAACTTTCGGTAGCACAAGAACACATTTTTAAAGGCTGTAAACTTCCTTGCTGGCAACATTATACTCGTAACTGCTCGTTTTTACCTTTTTGTAATCACAGCAGAGGATGTAGTCCGATGAACTCTAATCTGGAAGTGCGGTGTAACCTCCTTTGAGTAGCCAACAGTGGCTCTAGCAAAAAGTGACGTAACCTCTCACAACCTAACCTGAATGGTACTCGTACACAGTGTCAGAGTGGATGTCGCTGTCATAGCTACTTCCTCTCCAAGTGAAATTGCAGTTCACAAATTAATGCAGATGTTCATGTTGAAAATTGTAAAAATCTCTCGGCACTACGACCATGATAACTGGGAGCTGCAAGTTGAAAGCTGGCAGCTAAAAGGCGCAAGACACAAGACACAAGGCACAACCCGGGGGATATCGCAAATCATTAAATGCTACACTAAGCGGTTTCAAATCGGTGCCTTCATACTCTGGTGTACAATCTGTTCAGTGCTAGTGATGCTGGTGCATCATCTTCATCTTCATCATCCACATCTGCATCTACGCGTATATAGTATACGAATATCTGCATCTGTATCTTTAACCAGATGGCCAGAGTCTAGGTCTGGGATTCGTATTGTAACCCCAGCTCCAGCTTCAGTTCCAGCTCCAGCTCCAGTCACTCTCTGAAACAAATGGGAAAATAGTTTATGTCGACATTTAAAGTTTACCCGTGTGTCTCGCCTTTTACTCCACGGTCCTCGTTTGCCATGCCAAGTGCAATGCATCGCGATGGGAATGGAATTATGCACGTTGATTGAATTAAGACAATAAAATGGGAGAGATGGAGCTGTTGAGGCCGCCATGTCTCCAGCTTCAGCTCCGACTTCAGCTTCAGTCAGAGTCGCAGTTCTACCCAGCTGGCAGAGAACTCCATGTGTGGTTGAGGGATAGATGTTGGGCGGAATGTGAGTACACACTTTGAGACGACTTAGGTCGGAAAATTTTCCACTTACATACGAATACTTTGGCCAAGGAACAGAGTGTGCGAATGGAGGAAACTTCTGTCTATCAATTCGTGAGGAAAATGAATGAAATGGACAAAGTAACATACTCGTACGGGAACTAAATTTTCCAGGAGGGTAGTGATGATTCGCATAGATTCTGGGTTTTGTGCAGATGCATGGCTGCAGATACATTGGTCGGATGGGATGACAACGCAAGAAGTCTTATCTGGGAATTTATCTGACTTTTGTGTAAAGTCTGCATTCATGTGATTACTATGTTTCTGATATGTGGGATATTTCCTCAATTAAATGGGAAGCAGAGCTTCTCGCGTGTGGGTTGGATGACATCCTTCACAAGCGAAATGGAACAGTGCAGATTTGTGTTGCTGTTAAAAGCGAGGTCAGCGGCGCACAAAGGTCTTCGATATCATATACAAGAGAATATTTAAATGTTCACAAAAGGCGATTTGTTATTTTTTTTAGCTTGTCCAAACAAATCCATTGGAACAGGAACCGTTTGCTTTCCATTTCCGGATCAGTTTTCTGCTAGACTTTTGGGGTTTAAACATTAAAGAAAATTCGACAAACGGATTACTTCTAATGGTGCGCTATATATTTTTCCTTAGGGCTTCCGACCCCTCGTGGGGCCCTCCTGTATGCGTGCTCGGAGTCCAGCAACGCACTGGAATTTGCTAAAAGTCATCCGCAAAGATCTGGAATCCTCGTCATCTGTTCTTCTAAATGTCTTCGTAGGGTGGCCCAGTCGTCGACTTGATTGAGTAAGTGGATTCACGCCATATTGTACAACTGATCTACAGCCACCTTCTGTTTCATATTGTCGCGTCTATTGGTTCTTCGCCTGTTAGCGAGTATAGTTGGTTGTTCGATATATGGTTTGGCCAGAAGATCCCTAAGGTATTTCAAAGAAACCTAATTCTGAAGATTTATATATTCCTTATGTCAGTGAGGTACTTACCATAAAGTAGGACTGGTTCTGCATTCAGTTGAAACCGTCTCGCTATGGTCTTTATTCTGAAAACATTGCTTCTCCAGATTTCACATAGCCTACCTTTTACTTTGCGAATTCCGCTTTCAACGTCTAATTAACATCTCAACATACTTTCTTGAGTTGCTGCCAGTTAAGTTAAACGGCGCTGGTGTTATTCTGGGAAATTAGAGTGTTTAGGGACCAATTGTTGCGGGTTCAATATACTGTGAGAAAGTAGGTAAATATTAACAGGCTGTTTGAGATATGATCGGAGTGACGAAAGAATGCAACCTTGTCGTGCTTCGCTGCGAACTTCAATTTCTTCTGACACCTTAGCGTTGCAGAAGAAATTATGCTTACCGAGATCTTAGGGAGCCTCCATACTAGCGACAAGTTTTCCTGAACTACTTTCCAGCGCAAGACCAGACGCATAGTATCTTGAATCGATCCGGTGCAATCTTTCTCGTTCGAAAGCCAGCCAAGTTCGATTTTGAGTGTTGAATCAAGATGTTCTTTCACTTAATTCAACATCATTCCAGATATTAACTAGTCAGAAGAACGAATATGCATTCATACCACATTGCCACATTTCGTCAGATGTTCCTTCTTGGATAATCGTTCCCGTCTTCCAATCTTCAAGGAAGGTCTCGGTTTTTTTGTCGAACTATGTTATTGGAAGGGTTTCGCTGGTGTGCCGTTTACGCTAACTGCCTCGCAAACGTTCACCGAAATTTGGGTCTAAATCGCTTTGCCTTTGTGATTAAGCACTGCTGCAAAACGTTTCCGCCATCTGGCACGCTGTTTCTTATCCGAAATGAGTAGAATTCCGTCTAGTCCTTTTACTCGATGTAGTTTAGAACTTTGAACCCCAGTGAGTTCCTTGGTAATACTATAGACAGTCTTGCCGTCGCACGTATTTGCTGGTTCTTCAACTTGGCATCTATTGCGTACCCTTGTACCCTTGCGTCGTCTTACCTTATGCTCCGCCTCTTTTCTCTTCATCCAGGGCCCTCTACTGCTCAAGCCGTTGCAATCCGAGCTTTGAGGTTAATACGTTCATCGATCCGTTTCCAGGTCCCTGCTCTCAGCTATGTGTTTCAGCTTTTCGCCTTCTACCGGCAGTGGCATCAGTCCTAGAAGTAAGACCTTTTTAAAGCGTTCCAATGGTCGTCGATGCTCTCAGGAGTTAAGCTGCTGATTGTTTTCGCATTTGTTTGTGGCAAGGTGATCCCTAATCTGTCATCTGCGGTGTACTGGGGGATCCCAGAGCCTGTAGGTATTATGCTGGATATACTCTGCAAGTTGAAACAGTTGCAATACAAAAACGTGTAGTGTGACCACTAGGTGGTGGTCGCTCTTTTTTACGATGTTAGCTCCACGTTCTTTACGGATACAATTTTGTAAAGCGTCGGCTGATGGTAAAGCGATCGAATTGGTTTGATTTACGTATGTCGTCTATCAATGGAGACCTAGCTGATCTTGATGGAGTTCTTGTGGTCAAACAATGTACCTCCAATGAGAAGGTAGTTGGGGTTAAAAAAGTCAACAAATCTTTCGCCATTGTCATTTCTTGTATCTCTGAGGCCATATGATCCCGTCAAATGATTAAACGTGATGTTGTCGTTGTCTATCTTGGGCTTAAAATCCTCCATCACGATTACCATATCTTCCTTAGTCGAAAAGCTGGTGGCTACGCGCAGCTTGTTATAGAAATCATCCCTATCGTCTACTCTACATAGTTTGGTGGGGCGTAGCACCAAATAGTGACTCTTGACTTGGCCTCTCAACATCACTGATAATATCCTCTCAACATATTCCATATTCGGGAGTGGCATTTATTGGTTTCTAAGACACTCTTCTGCTGTGCCAATCAACCTTATATTCGTTTTTAAATGGAATGCAGACCAAGTGATATACTCTAAGGCGCTTTCTTCTTTCTTCACTAAGCCTTGATATTTCGGGTCACTCTACAGATTTATACAGAAGCTTTAGAGTTGCTTCTGTTATTTTTTGAGTGTTGTAACGCGCGAATACGGGTAATTGTCACTTAACTCAAATGCAAATGCAACCTCTGTCCAAAATATGAATGGGACTGAGGTCTGCGCAGTACAAACAGTACCACGGGCGGGACAAAATTACTCAAAAAGGGAACCCTCTGACAACTACAGCAGCTGGCTTGTGAAAGACGACTGCGCAACCTTTTCTGTTGATTCTCATTTGTGACAAGCCTTATTTGTGCCGAAGTTCCTTTGGATTAGAAGGAAATAAATACACAGGTCGCGGTACGATATTATGATCTTGATAGCAGACTTCAACACCAATTGAGCAAGGAAAACATGTTAAGCCGGACGATTGGAAAATTCCGTCTATACATGTGGTTATTAGCATTAGATTGAGAAATTTCGATATACATTGCGAAATCAACGAAAATGCTACCAGTTTGGCCATGTCTTGGAAGTATTCGCAATCTACGGAATCATTACCTTGTTGCGTCAAGATCTATAAATGTTTCCGTTCAATAAAGAATTGCCCATATCCATACAAAAAAGCTCTACGTTGAAAAGCTGCAACAAAAATGGGTACCCCAAGCCTTCGCTACTGGAATCTAACTCCTGTACAAAGTCTTACTATACTCGGTGATATATGCGCACTGTGGGCATATATTTCCCGGTCTAAGAAAAATGCTGCCGAAAAGTAAATCATCTTTCAACGACACCAGAGAAAATAGTGGTACGACCACATCTTGCGTAAATGTATTGTAGTCAAAGACGTGGCATACCGAGCCATCTTGCAATGAGTTATAGCACGAGCTGTCATAGAATGATACAGAAGAAAATGAAGTGATAGTCGTGGGGATGATGGCCAGAGCATATTGGCAAAATCGAAGCAACACTTTTCGAAACTTCAGAACAGCAAGGGCAACATTATGTAAGTGGATATGATATTTAACCAACCATTAACAACGACCAGATTAGTAACTGGGATCTTTGTATGTTCTGCCAGACCACAAGAAGAATGATCTTACAAATTGCCAAGGGATGAGTCTACTGCGTATCGCCCATAAAGTCATGCCTTTGTTCCACTGATTTGTAACCCGTTTTCTTCGCTGTTAAGACTAGCTTGAAAGCCCGTCACGTCGTTACCTATAACCACGCCGCTACTATCAGAAAAAATAAGAGAAGTCAGTAGAAAATCTTGCACGACATTAAAAAGTAACGGACTTTGTACACTGCCTTGGCGTACTCCAACCCTAACTTCGATTTCTCGGTTATTCTCTCTATTCACTTAACTTTCATTTTAGCGTCATCGTACATATCACCTATCAATCTTGTACATGTCTCGGATTTTGACGTCTTAGCACCGTCTAAATAAGACTTCTGAGAACTCTCTCAAGCTCGTATTCCAATCGATGAAAATATGCAAATCTTTCGAAGCATCGTCTCTGGCTGCCTCTCAAAAAGCCACACTGAGAGATATGGAGCTTGTTGCGTGCAAATCACGCCCCAAAAATCCTCCACTCCCTTTTCCATCTGTTGTCTGTTGACCTCTTCTTTTCTCCTTCCCCTTCTTGTGTTGTCCCTTCTTTTCTTTCTTCCCGTCATGCTCTGGATGCCACAGTACAGGTGGGATTCACTGGATGCTCTGAATTCAGTTCCCTCCCCCGGTCTACCGCTCCAGAGATGACCACATAGGTACCCCTAATAGAGCCAGGCGGACGGCCTGGAGACTCTAGCGGACGGACGGTCAGCCCCTTGATGCCCCGAGAGGTGAACATTTCTTACATCGCTTGAGGAAACCTAGACATTTCGTAGCATTTTTGACGACATCGAATATATGGTCATTCCAACGTATTGACACACATACCGGGAATGGAAAGTTTTTCGGTTTCGATGATGGATGGCACCCATGGATAATGGCTGGGTATATAAATGGCAGCAGACAGCTGAAATTCACCCGATCACCACCATCTCTGGTTTTATGAAGAATGCCGGCAAGTAAATACTTGCTGATAAACAAGAAGCGCCGCTGCAACGAAGGACAGATATTGGAGATATTGAGAGATTGTACTCCAGGAACAACGTCCGGATATTTTACCAACAGGTAAAATGAACGTGTCAAGGAAAGAAGACCTGTACAGAAACCTGTACAGATGAAGAAGAAAACCTTGCAGTAGTCTGACAGTCTCTGCTGAGAATATGGAAAAACTTTTTCTGCAGCCTGTATTTACAGAGAAGAAGATCAACATCCTACCGTCAGACAGAGGAGATCATTCAACTTAGACTATGATAGCCAAAACTTCCGTCCGAAAGTGGTAAGAATGGCAATATCTAAGCTGAAAATCAAGAAAGCAGCTGGATCTGACGGCTTACCGGCCAAGGTATTCAAAGCTGCTGGAAATGACTATGTGGAGAGCATACATCAACTCATTTCTCAGATCTGGTCAGATGGGTGTATGCCTGATGAACAAAATATCAGCATCGTTTGTCCGATCGGCAAAAAAGGAGACCTCTTCAAGGTATAAGTCTCCTCAATACCACTTACAAGATGTGTGAACGTCTGAAATCCCTCATCAACAACCTGATTGGCCCCTATTAAAGCGATCTTAGACCAGGAAAGTCCACAACCGACCAAATCTTTACACCATCGCAGATCCCGGAAAACACTCAATACATCCAAATCGATATTACTCACCATCTTTTCATCGATTTTGAAGCGCCATATGATAGCATTTGTAGAGACGAGCTGTATAGATCCATGTCTGGTTTTGGCATCCCTGCCAAGCTTGTCCGCTTGTGCAGGTATAATAATGAAAAATGCTCGCTATTCCGTCAAGGTTGGTTACAGCTTAACCGCTACCTTTGAAGTCAAAGAGCGTTTAAGATAAGATGACGCGAAGCCACATGACATTCTTGACATCATACTTGAAAGAATTGTGAGGAACCCACAAGAGAACACTGGAGGCACAATCTTTCAAAATCTGTGCAACTAATAGTCTACGCCGACGATATTGACATAATTGGCAGAACTCAGCAGGAGGTCACTGGTGCTTCCGCCATTATTGAAACGGGAGCAGCCAAAATGGGCTTAGGGTAGATGAGGGCAAAACCAAGTATATGCTCTTGACAAGCATATATAACATTGACGTGTGGACAGAACGGTAGACTTTGTCTACCTAGGCTCTGCTATAAATTCTGCCAACAATACCTCAGCAGAAATAAAACGAAGAATAACTTTTGCCAATCGCTGTTTCTTTACGCTAAGAAGGCAAATGAGTAATAAACCCCTATTCCGAAAACCTAAAGAGACTCTATATAAGATCATGATCATCCCAGTCCTACTTTATGCCGCTGAAGGGCTCTATAGAAAACAGATGAAGATATCCTCGGTCGTTTCAACAACATTCGGTCCGCTTTGCATTCACGGGGTTTGGAGTAGAAGGTTCAACAACGAACTATGCAAGCTGTACAGCGATATCGATCTAGTCAGCTATCTAGGAATCGAGCTCGCTGCAGTGGTATGTTGGTTGAGGCCCAGGACTGCGCTGGTTTGCAAGATGCAATTCGAAATAAAAAAGTCAAGTTACGAACTTATCTAGAAGTTCAGCTGTCAAGATGGTGGAAACTCCGTTCTTATATTATTCCACAATTCATTCTGTACGTATTCGTCTGCGAGTTTGAGTAGTGGACCCCTTCGCCGTACTTGGTTTCTTGAACACTTATTGCATCCATTTTTCGTTGTCGTATTACATTTTCTAGTTCGATCATTTTTACCGGTATTGCAGCGAAGTTCCAGCTTGTGATACAAAGATTATATCTGAAAAGCATGAGCACTCTGACAAGCCTTGAAAAGTCCTTATCGGTTTTAGCTCCAAGTACTAGATGGAGTGACCTCCTTAGGAGTTAAAAAATTGTTTTTTTTTAAATGTTTTTTTTTATTACTCAATATAGTCCAATATATTCTAGCGATTTTCCAACTTCTTGATCCCGTCCGAAAAGTAATTTTCCGGAAGGTATGCAAAATACTCCTCCGTGGCGTTGATGATTTCCTTGCGTGAGCTGAATTTTTTATTGATGAGCCATATTTTGAGGTTTGGGAAGAGGTAATAGTCCGAGGGAGCCAAATCGGGCGAATACGGTGGATGCGACAGCAATTGGAGCCGTAAGTCATTGATTTTAGATGTGGTTGCGATGCTCTAGTGCGCCGACGCATTGTATTGTAAAACAGAGCCGTTTTGCAGCGATTTCGGCCTTCAATCGCTCCAATAATGCACAGTAATACTCGCTGTTAATGGTTTTTAATTTTTCGAGGTAGTCCACGAAGATTATGCCATGACAATCCCAGAAAACCGACGCCATAACTTTTCCGACCCATCGAGCCTCCCTCGGCCGCTTCGGAGCACTCGTGCTGGCTTCAGTCCATTGCTGGGCACTCATTCTATTCTCTGGTGTGTAATAGTGGATCCAAGTTACCAATCGATGCCAAAAGTCCGCCCAATTCCGCATCAGCAAGTCCAAACACTCCTTCGAAGTGCTCTCGCGTTCGTGTTTTTGGTCAGTAGTGAGCATGCGCGGCACCAAATATGGCGTGTGCGCTCAGTACTAGTCTTTGTGGTATCTGCTAGCTCGCGCACCTTTATTTTCCGGTCAGCCAACACCATTTCATGTATTTTTTTGACATTGTCCTCTGTAACCGCATCGGAGGGCCTGCCGCTGCGGACTTGATCGGCAGTGGAGCTGCGGCCACCACGAAACTCTCGAAACCAATATTTGACGGTGTAATCTGACGGAGCATTAGCCCCATAATATTTATCCAACTTTTCTTTTGTTTCCTTCGCTGTTTTGCCTCTCAAAAAATAATGTTTTATGCGAGAACGAAAATCGTTTTTGTCCATAATCAACATGATGCCAAACACGTCAACAACAATCAGCTGTCAAAGCAAAACTAAAGACAGTTTCGCACTGAAATTTTGCATGTCTCCCTAAATATGAACGGACTTCAAGGCGTCATAACCTTTTTTGCAGTAGCAGCGTATTCTGGCGGTCAAGGAGGTCACTTTTCACTCCATCTAGTATAATGAAGTAGCTCATGTACGAGTAGGAGATCTGTCATCTGTTGACACCACGATTGATTCAATCGCGTTAATTCATCCGCTGTATCTCCTCCATCTAAAGGCGGTCATTTCCCCTCAAAACACGTCCTTAGAAGTTAAGCAAGTCAATCCCAGACTTATTGGCAGACGTGGAAATAAGCAGACAGTTGAAATATGGTATAGCACCCTGATCGTACAACATCCATCCACAATGCATAAGAGGATATTTGGTCTAACAACGTTGTGGCTCTTCTAATTGTTACGTCGCTGCTTAAAGGCTTACCAAAGTTTACGTCCACTCTCTGATTGTAATTTGTTTTTCTTGTTGAAAACCTTTCTTTCGAAGGTCAATCTTGAGCTCATATTTTTGACATCTTTTCATCCCCATTCATCGCCAATTAGCTAAAGAACACCTGGAAATTGTTTTCTTCTGTATGAATCCTCAAAAAATTTCTAGGCTGACCATTTATCCACAAAACCATCGACAGCGTGTCATTAGCAAATCATAATTTCTCTCTGTCAATCCGATTACTCGCACTTTTGCTTTTGCGCCAACAAGTTCACCAGTTTAGGAATCTCAAACTGATTTTGCGTGCCCAAAATCCCCAATTAGTGTTCGGATTTTTGCCCAAAAAGTCGTAGAACCCCTAATCCCAAAGACCATGAATTGGAGGCAAACCTGCTCCTCGACTGATCTCAGCCAAAAAAAAAAAACAAAAAACGAAAAATCACTTAATCACGATGTGTTCCATCAAAAGCTTTCATCACTAATGGTATCGAATGGCACCTTGAGCGTTTCACCCGAATGCGAATACCTCACCGACAAAAGAATGATAAACGATTAACTGCCGCTAGGATGTATTCGTATCTGCAGATACGAGCATATTTAGCTTGTTAACAAACGCTCAATGCTCAGATACTCGTACATTGTTGTGGATTCGGATTGCATGCCGGTACTCGGTACTCGTAGATCTACTGTCTACAAAGTACGAGTACCGTGTACGATGAGCTATCTTAGCCGTAGTCTCCTCGGTACCGTTGATGTGCAATCGTGTTGCATGACAATTGCGCGCAAATTTTCAAAATTCCCATCATTTAATGCGGAATGTATAATTAAGCAGACGACGACGGATAATAATAAAATGAGAATCCGAATTCTATTTTCTTTTTCAGTTTTTCCAGCCGAACTTTCAATTTTTCCTTCCTCGTGGTAGTGGCTGAGGATAGCTTCTGTATGCCACGACCGAGAGGCAGGTGAATGCAGTGAACTTACTGCCTAACTACGGCTTCAGACTTAGCCTCGATTAATGAAATTACTTTTTTGAAGATGGAAATGCTTAATCATATTCACGAAACGAAAGCCTTGCGACAAGCGATGATTTTTTTGGAAGGTGCTTGTGTTGGTGGCCCAAAGTTAATGGCTTTTGTTCGAAGTGCGATGTACCTTAGCACAGCGGATGTATGGTTCAGTGCGTTTTCGGGTGTTTAAAAAAAAAGAAACACGAATTTTCTGTGTTCACAAAAATGAGTAACATGTCGAGGGTTCGTTGTTTTTTTGTGAGGACGTCCCGTCGTACTTGACTTGATTTTGATTCGAAATTTGAATAATTGTGTCCCGTTTTGTGCGACATCTGTTATTAGTTTGAGGCGGTTTCAGTCCATGGTAGTGATAAGTTCTCTACAAATACTAAGATGTGAGCATTTGCTAAAGTTTATTGTGGTGGTCATGTTCAATACATATCGGTTTGTGCCTGAGATATAGGTGGATAACTGAATCGGTCCAGAGCTGTTTCAATGTGAACATCAATGAGAAATGCTGAGAAAGCTTATTTCCTTAAAAATTGTGATAAAACATTTTTTCTTATCTGTGGACAACAACCGGCGATAATATTTCGTCCTTAACGCTGGAAACAGCGCACGTTGGATACTAGCGGGTGACCAGGTACAGGTAGCAATGATAGTTTTTCCAGTTGTTTCAGCAGTTGTCAAAGCTACCAATAACATCCAGCTGTCGAAATATTCAGTAAGGTTTGCCATTTCATCATGCATCGCTTTACGGCTACCGAGAGTGCGGAAATTATTAAAAAAAATTATCGAAATTCCGGCTCAGTTGTAAATACCCAACGTGAATTTCGTCGTGAGGTTTTTCGTCATCATGGAATAATTCGTCGCACCGTGGAAAAGTTTGAGTTCACTCTTTTGGATCTTTAGCCCCCAACCAGACAAAGATTGGTGTCAAATGAAGAAAACATAGCCGCTACAGCGGTCAGTATCGAAGAAGACCCAGAAATGTCGATTCGGCGCTGATCAGCTGAATTGGGCATCGCCAGAGAAAACCCGGCTTATTTTGTGGTTGGATTTGGGCCTACGTCCATGTAAGATTGAAGATGGACGACCATATACTCGTACAACGTCGCGCGTTCGCTAATTGGGCTCTGAAAATGTTGGCCGGAGATCCGGATTTTGGTCAAAAAATTATCTTCTCGGGGAAGAGCCCATTTTTAACTCAGCGGCTATGTCAACAAGCAAAATTGCCATTATTGAAGCGAACATAATCCACAAGTGTTCGACCAAGCATCAATGCATCCACAAAGATGGATTATTTGGTGCGGTTTATGGCATGGCAGCATCATCGGACCTTATTTCTTTTGAAATGAGGAAGGAGACACCGTTACCGTCAACTGCCTCAGGTATAGAGTGAACTATAGAACTTTCTGTGGTCAGAGCTCGACAACATCTATGTATCCGAGCTGTGGCTCCAACAAAACGGCGCTATATGCAATACAAGCGACACAACGCTCGAAATTGTGAAGGAGGTCATCTCACGGCGAACGTTTATCAATTGGCCGCGATCATGCGATTTGACATCACTCGATTATTTTCCCTGGGGCTACGTCAAGTCCTTAGCCTACGCTAAAAAGCCAACCACATTTGACGAGCTCGAGGCCAACATTCGACACGCTATTGCCGGAATAACGCCGCACATATTGGACCGAGTCATCCAAAATTAGACCAACCGCTTGAAGCACTGCCAGCGAAGCGGAGGTGGCCATTTGAATGGTGTGCTATTCCACACATAATGGCATGAACGTAGCTTCAAGATAAAGCCAGAACCAATTTGATATCGCACATCGTTCTTATTTTATTTAAATTTTTTTTCCAATCGTTCTTATCTGGACACTCTTAATAAATTTCTGACAGACCTTTGTGTTAAGGTGTACCAATAGCGAATGGTTCTGGTGATTTCAAGGCTGAGTGGGCTTAAAGGCTTTCAGTTACAACTATGTATTGTACATATGTTGGTCTAGAGTATACAGCGATCGATTGCTTCAATTGAATCTGGTGGTCTTCACGATTTTAAGGGCATATTTAGGCCAGAATTCGACCCATACCGTGCCCCAGTTATTCCGCCATCCGTGACTCCTAATTTGCTAATAAACGGTTGTGGAATGAGCTTCTATTTGGAGGTGGACTTTTCACTAGAGGAAGACTTCAGGCAACTGTTCAAACACCAAAATTCCGCATCGTACGTTTCTCACAAAGGCATCTGGCAGTCACCTATCCAAAAACTACTCAACAGATTGATCACATAGCAAGACCCAGCTCTAGTATTTTGGATATCTGAACGGTTCGAGGACCCAATGATGGCTCAGACCACTGCCTTGCATCACAAATTAATGGACATCGAACGGATAAGGCTTCAGGAAACTGAAAAAGCCTTTCTGATGAAGTCTTCGAAAACTTTTCGAAAAACGCTTTGCTGCCAGCATCGAGCTCGGAAGACCAGTGCCGATATTGGAAGTAAGTCATTAGAGATGCTCTATTTGATTTGCTAGGTTTTATCCTCTGGTTTATTAGAAAAATGCCTGCAAGCGCATGCAGCGAAACATGAAAAATAAAAGGAGGCGACGTTGTAATAAATGACGAGAGCTCCGGGCGAACTATGTGAGGAAAGTAACATCGGTTTCTCAAAAAAACAAAGAAAAAACAGAAAAGCGCTCGATCGATGCCACGCAGAGGTGCTTCTGTGTAAATGGTATTTGGAGATTCTACAAAAATGTCAAACAACTTGACAAGGAAACAAAAATCGGATTTTTTCCTTTTGTCGGAACAGAGCACTCAGACAAAGTACTAGTCCATTGTATTCCTCGTAAGTTCCTTTAAATGGAATTTCTCAGTTTTTCAAAGAAAGACGAGTAAGCGCTTCAGTGATAAAGTGCCCATAACGTCAGCGACAAGTAGTACTCCGCGGTGTCGTCATAACTTCCACAGCAAGCGTCGCAGGATGTCACGACGCCAGTAGGCAGCCTGCGGTCTTTACTGCTGAGGGAAAGCGGGAACATTTCTGACCTCTCTGAGATGTCGTAAAATATTCATTTGATCTGTCGGCAACAAAAAAAGTCGTGCCATCTGCAGTTATGCTCATATAGGATTCAACTATTCAACTGTTAATTTCAGTAGACGTTCCTAACGTAGGTTCGAGCCCTGAAAAATTCTCCTCTGAGTTTTGGCCAGCAGGTTCATCAGCGATTTTATTTTCCGTGTGATCCCACTGTGATCTGGAAGATAGTGAATTAAAACTTCCGACTTTGTTCAAGGAAGCTCTTCATTCTGCAACTATGTAGCTTTGAGGTCATGAGAGAGTTCAGCATGCCTTTAATCGCAGCTTGGCTGTCGCTACAGATGCAACAACTAAGTTCATTGCCATCAGTATTGCGTATATCTCCGCTTGGAAGACAGATGAAAGTTCTCCAGAAAGACACCAGCTAAGCTGGCTCTGAGAGGAATGTACTGGTTCAGATTCAGATCGAAACCATTCCTGGGCACAGGGATTTTCACAGCAAAGCAAAATTTGAGGGCGTGTTGGCTTTGAGGGTGCAATCCATGATACGAGTAAGAGTAATGAGTAATTTATCAGTGCGTTTAGAGCAGAGCCAGGAAGACTAAGGAAAACCCCATGCAACCGAGACCGATCGTCATACTGTGAGGCAAGATACATAACCTAAAGTTGGATTCATCTGATGAGCGATCACTATCACTTTCCAGGTTAATGGTAGTAATGTCAAAATCATATTGAAGTGGACAAGTAATCAAACCGAAAACTACTTTTGGAAAAATTTTCATCTGTTGTCGCGGAAGTTGTCTGAAGCTTGTGATCAAGGGATCTGATGTTATAAGCAGTAAATTAAAAATGCCTTCATTATTGTTCTCGCGGCAATATTTCCTAGAATATTTTCCGGCTTCCTGCGCCCCTTCGATAATTGACCTATAGGAAGAAGTGCAGCTGAAATAATTTCTGGCCTATGGATCAAAAGCTTATGCGCAGTTGAAGGCATATAAAACCAAGGATAGGTATCGGCAGAGTATTTCGCCGTATCGATTGTACGAGTATATACCCGAAATTTAACGATATTTATTTCATATCCACTTGAAATGGCTACCAGAATTGCATGTAGTTATTCAATTGATAGTCTGTTGACACCCAAGGTTTCAGACACTACATCTGCATTGTTAAAAAATCTCCAGCAGCTTTGCTATCATTTGAATTGACAAAACCAAGCGTTGGTTGAGTATATGCGGCAGTCGATCCTTAAACTCCTTTTGTAAACGGCCTTTGTTTAATGTGACTACTTCCTTATCTTCTTTTCTAGCCCATCACTTCTTGATAGGAAGCTTATAGCCCATATACAAAAGATAGACCAAACTGCAATGCATTGAGATTATTTGGCTTGTTTCGCAGATAAAACAGTTCTGAGAAGAGATAGTATTTACCAGCGCGTTGCACACCTTTCCATCCACCATTGTAAAAAAAATGTTTGTCTGAAATTCAAAACATTAAAGGAACATGCCGAATCTGTAAAGCCGGAACAGGAATCTGCAACGATGGAGAAGGAAACCTCATAGTTAAACCACTGCTGCTGCTGAGAATCTAGAGAGGCATCCCATTGGCCGCTCGACAAAGATAAAGATAAAGTCAGAGCAGCAATTTCCAAGCTTAAGCGTAAAAAAGCTAGTGGACCCAATAGCTTAACTGACCGGACTGTTTAAAGGAGCAGATGATGATTGGATACAAAGCATACGAGTATAAGTATCAACTCATCACCAAAATCTAGGTCGACGGAAGTTTGCCCCACGAATGGAGCTTCAGCATTGCTTATCCGATCCTTAAGAACTGCGCCAACTGCTGACTGATAAGTCTCCTCGACATCCCATGTGAAATTCTATCCAAATGCCTAACACACTTCGTCAACAGTCTGATATTTGTGTGCCTTATCAGCGTGATTTTGAAAAAATCCAGTAGTTCCAAATGGATACACAGAACCTCAGAAAAAGACTTAAACATTGCTTTGAAAGAATTGTGAGAAAGTCGCAACCCAACTTCAGAGGCATTATCTTCCAAAAGTGCCTTCTGAAGCAACCAAGAAGACCTTATACAAGACACCGATTATCCCAGTTTTGCTTTACGGCATAGAAACGTGGACCTTAATGAAAAAAGATGAAAATGCCTTCGGGCGCTTCGTGGAGCTTTTTGTTTCTGATAATGGACGGGACGTTGCAATTGTATGGGCTGTACAGCTATGTCAACCTCGTCCGAAAAGCCCGGATAACCCAGCTTGATGGTTAAGTCACTTTGAACGGATACCGAAGAGTTTTCGACGGCCACCCAGAGGGACAACGCATTTTGTGTGATGCGCACAAAGAGGAACTGGAGAGACATGTAGAAGTAAGATGAGGCCCTGCTCCACCCAGGACCTTAGCCTCATATAAAAAAAGGGAGAAATAAGTTCCTAGTACCTATACAGTATCCTTAGAAGTGTCGTCATCACTGTTGCAGTATGAATCGCTATGAGACGCCAGTAGTTAGTTTACAGTCGTTTTCGCTGAAGGCATCGGAAATTTGCCGACCCTTTTAAAAAGTTGGGAAGCGCAAATTCGATATGTTGGTGAGTCACAGATAACAGCTATATGCCATTTTCTGCTAGGTTCATAAGAAAGCAAATCTTCCATGGCAAACTTTTAGAAGAATACTGAAATATCTATTTTGAGATTTGCCTAGGAAGTTTATCTGAGACTTCTTTTCCTGTGGACTTCGCCACGAAATAATATTTAATGGTCAATCTTGAAGCACAAGTTTGAGATATATAGGTTAGGTTAGGTTAGGTTACGCAGGGGTATGATGGATATGCCATTACATAGACACCAGGCACCAAAACGAGCCCATCGCTATCCCTGTGAGGTCAGTTGAATTTGTCATCAAATGGCAAGAACCTAAACAATCTCCCTGGTGAAACACGCAATTCACCTGCAAAAGCCAAGAAAGCCTTTGAATTTCGTGTAGGTTTCCGTAAAAGTATTTCCCTAAAAATTTTCTTCGACAGCTTCCAGGTCACCACAGAATCTGCAAATATCTGTATCTGACAATTTGAGTCTCTTTGTGTGTTTCCGTAGGATCCTATCATGATTCATATTACTATGCTAAGGTTATTCCTGTTTAATTGTATTAGCTTCCTAGATCTTTTGCTGTCAAAAATCGGCCAGAGGGCCTAGGATACCCTATGTCTTCAACACTTGACTACCTTAGTTTGGCAGTCTTTTTGATTTTTTCCTCGATGCAAAGGGGTGGTTTGATATTGGTAACCTCACTATTGACGAGTAGCCCTCCTTACAAGCTCATCCACTTGTTCATTTCCTTTAATACTGCAGTGTCCTGGCACCCAGCACAGTCTTACCCGGTTCTGACTGAGTAGTACATTGAGCACTATGCGACAGCCCCTGACTGTATCAGAGCTGACGTTAGTTGATTCCATTGCCTTGAGTGCGGCCTGGCAATCGATGTGGATAGCGATATTTCCTTCGGATACCGATCTCATCTGCATTTGCTCAAGCCGCCCTGAGGACAGCTAGAACCTCTGATTGGAAGCCACTGCTTGTGTCCGGTAGTCTTATAGACACTCTTGGTTCTGGGCATTCCGAGAAGATACCAGAGCCTGTTCCTTCCTCTGTTTTTGAGCCATTTGTGAAAACTGCAATTTCATTTGACCTGATTAATGCATTTCTTTCCCAGTCCTCCCTCTCCGGATATATTATATCATACGGAATATCGCAGTCCACCAAGGAAGGAATTTCATCCATTAGAAGTGGATTGTCTGGCAGTAGCTCCGCAAGGACCGTGCCATGTCTGAAACTACTGTTCTTGAAGTAACCCAGATTAGTGAGTCATATCGCACTGTTGCCAGCAAGTTTTTTGATCTGTAAATCAAGCGGTGTTAATGTTGCCGTAGGGGTGGTACGGAGCGTACCTGTAATGGCTATGGAAGCCTTTCTTAGAACCGCCGCTAATTTTCCGTAAGCCGTTTCCTGTTTGTTGTTTTCCACCATACTAGTGCGGCGAATATAAGTACGGGTCTTACCAGCACCGTATACAGCCAGTACACTATAGCAGGACGCACAGGAGTGGCGATCTGACTTCTCCTTGAGGGTTACTCTGGTTACGGACATTCTAACCGAGCTTTGCCCAATGGAACAGTTTATTTTTCTGCTTGCAAGCATGTTGCAAACCCAGTTTGTAATGTCCTGTTCAATGTTAGCGTCTACTAGAGCATTTTTAATGGCGATGCAGACCACGTTATTGAATGCCCCTTCAATATCGATGAAGGCCGCACTCGCAAACTCACCGAAGTGTGTGTTAAAAAACCATTACTGCATCTACTCTTAATGTGAATTTCTAATAATCGCTCTACGGTTTTAGCATAAATGATGACAGGCTTATTGGTCTGAAATCTTTTGCCGTTATATGCCCCTGTTTGCCAGCTTTAGGTATAAAAACCACCCTAACTTCCCTCCAATCTATTGGTACGTACCCTATTTTTAGACTGTATTTGAGAGTTTCCATAATTTTCTGGATTGCTGCTTTCTGTAGCATAATCGGTAGAATACCATCAGGACCGGGAGATTTGTACGGCTTAAAGGACTAAATTGCCCACCGTAATTTTTTCCTGTTAATAAGATAAATGTTCTCAGTGTCCCGTAGCATGACAGGGTCGTCTGATACTGTGGATCCAGGAAAGTGGGTTTCCGCCAGTGTTTCCAGAACCTCTTGGCTACTTCCGGCTCAGGTTCCGTCATTCTGTCATAAGGTAGCTGAGAGCGCTCGCTTCTTTTGAAAGAATTTTGCGTAACCTCGAATCCTCGCCTGTTACCGCAATAGATTCGCAGTACTTCTGTCATGAAGTCCTTTTGACTTTCTAACTTTCTTGAATTGTTTCTTACATTCGTAGTACTCATTCCATGTACTGTCGCTTTTGATAAGCTTCGTCCTGTTATAGAGTTTCCTAACCTGTTTCCTTCTTAAACCTATCTCCCTATTCCATGACTTTGACAGAGACCTTTTAGGTGTTCTGTTAGCCGGGCAAGATTTCTCGGACGCCGTTGTTAGTGCCTAATTAATATTTTCTACCGCTCTATCCAAGTTAACAATATTATCGCAGGTGATTGATTGGGTATCCAGGTGCATATTTACCACTTATGATAGTTGAACCAATCAGTATTCCTAGGCTTTCTTTGAAAACTACATACCCTGTTCTGAAAGTTCGCTGTGAAGAGGATCCGACATTGACTCTTCGTCGACTACTCTCCATTCCCTTATTTCTAGCCCTTCTTGAGAATGCCTTCTAGAGATTTAGTCTTTAATATCTACATATATGCAAAGCCTTCAGTGCAATGAATTTTATTTTGGAAATTTTTACAACTCTTCACGTCTATAATTTGAGGGTTGTCTTTATCTGTTAGTACGCCTTGTTAAATAGCTTTGACTCTTCTTCGAACTCAGGATTAAAGCCACACGCGTTCCCATGCATGCCATGCATACATTCATTGCGCGTCTATTTTAAAGCACGTAAACCGATGTCTTGCAGTCGGTAACCGTTGCATTTTCATCCCATGACTCTGGTGCTCCTAAAAATAGAAGCTTGCTATTAAAATAGAATTTTTTCAATCAACCCTAGCTGAAGGTTGCTTTAAAGCTCCTTCACGTCTTTTTCCACATTCTCTCTATTTCCTATTCTATTGTCTAGCACGATTATACAAGTCAAGTGCACAAATACACACCCAACCCATTAGACTATGGAACAGGTGTCTTAACACCGCAACTCGTGCAGCTACCTTTTAAAGGTACTACACCCAAGTCGTACACTAAAAGGTCGGATGTGCGGTTGGGTGCTCGTTCTCGTTCTCGTTCTCGTTCTCGTAGTCGGATACAATGGTGGCACAGTCACAGGAACATAATTTCATTCCGGATGTCCTTCGAATAAATGACGGCAACTTAGTGGATCCCTTAGCTAGGACTTGAAATTTTTCCTTCCGCCACGCACACTCCAGCATGGTGTATTAATTTCAACCGTCTGTTGGCTGTCCGTCATCCCTTTTAATACCTTCTGGCTGGAAAGGAAGTCAATCAACAACAAGATGGTGGCATTGCCGGTGCTAGTGCCGGTAGCAATAGTGGTAACGGTGACGGTGACGGTGACAATAGCACTAGTAGTGGTAATGATTCCGTATTCCGTATTCCGTATTCTCGGCAGCCCCTTTTAGTCAGTAACGTTTCCATCTTCGTAGACGTGGAGAATCGGATCGAATGACTGCTCAGTTGGAAAAAGGCAGCCAGTTGGCTTGGAATTCCTATTTGTGGTTGTGTGGTAGTGAACTGGTTTTTGAAAGCGCAGAAAGTGTCAGAAGTGCTAACAAATTAATTAAGAGTACAGTTTGTGCTACGTGGAACTAGAACCGACCCATTCCAGTTAATCGATTAAATTGGTGGGAGGCAGGTAAGTGAGCATCTCTTCGCCTTTGGCCTTGATTTGATCCCCTCGATTGACCGGATTCCCGTTCCATTGGCCGTTGAGTTGATTAAATTCCTGGACTTTCATCAGCTCCTGCTCGGAGGTGGTGTTTACGAAAATTCTTGAATTCTTGCTTTTGGCTGTAGTTTGAGTCTCACACTCATTTGATTTGGAATCTCTGTGTTATAATTACTCATCCACCTGAACTATGTACATTATTCGGCGTCCTGACAAGGAGGTGATGCTGCTGGTGGGTTAGATGGTTGTGAATGTTTTGGTTTCCCTAAAGTATTTGGCTCCTCTCGATAGTGCTGGAATAAAGGTATCTACGGGGAGAGATGGAGATTTAATTCTTCATGCGCACCCGATAAAATGTTTAAGAACCCACATGCTCGTCTGGTCGGTGAGGCAATACGAAGACGCACCGCACACTAATCAACGAAGAGTGAGGAAGCAATCGATAAAATCTACTGAGATGTGGATGCTGGTGTTGGTCCTTGCGGTCTTGAGCTGTTTCTCTGGAATGCATGGGCATCCATTGGATTGTAGATTTTATTGGCATAAAACCAGGAGCGGTTTCATGGATTTTTTTACTGTCCAATGATAGGAATGAAGGTTGGTAAATTTTATTTGTGTTTAGTGAGTTGTAGCAAGCAATTAGTCGTTGCGTTCGTTTATGAATGCTTTTGGTTTTCGAATTTAGTTTGTAGTTTCTAGTGGATATGCAGCAAGAAGAGACTGTATTTCCAAATCATTTTTTTTTAATGTTCTGAGCGTCCGTTTATGGATTGGAGTTCATGGTTTTAATTTTTATGTTTCGAAAGTAGCTCCTAGTGGATGCAAGAGCAATAAGCGACTGTGTTTCGAAATTATTAGAGTTTCCCGGGTTTTATAGATTGTGCAGTCTTCCTGGGATTTTTTGGTTGCTTCATTTTGACAAGGAATTTCAAAATATAGACACTAAAAAGTGCAATAACTGTTTCAATAATTTCTCTACAACTCTGTAAGTGAAGATAGTTACGTTTGAATTGCCTTCAATTATACTAACGACCGCTTTTAGTGTTCGAGTCATAGAGAGAAAGGCTTTACTGCAATGGAAGTTCCACTCCAATCAGCCAGTTGCTGGAACCCAACTCATCTTCAACCTTAACGATCAAACGAGGGAAAAGGCTTCGAGGACTCCTAATATACTCTATTGGTGTTGTTGCTACACCAACAAATATTCGGTGATAAGTAGGAGTTGTAGTGATGACGGATAGCTTGTAACTAGGTCTGAAGTAAAGGCGCTTAAGTCCCAACGTTATTACCGATCGTATTGTTTTTATGGGAATATGTAAATACTCGTAACTTGTAACTTATGCCTGATTCCTTGTTCCTATATGTCTGCAAAGCTGAAATACTGTCTTGTAGTCCTCTATGATATTGCAAATCCACGCATTCATTTGCGGGGTAGCTCTGTGCCCTTCGCCATGTAGATTCTGAACAACCCCTTTGATTTCCTATTGCGATTTTTGTTATCCCAGAAAGCATGTAATTGATTTTCTTGACCTTGTGGCAACTATATTGGTTCCTAGAACATAGCCGGTTACTTCATGTGAGCACTTATCCCACTCTACCAATATGTTTTCGTTGTTTTCGATGTTATTTTCGTAGTGACGGTATAATTGGTCATCTTCTCCCGAAAGCATCCATTCCCAGAAAGGAATTGTGTTACGTAAAAGTTTATTTCATCGAGCTTCCGCTTATGCACAAGTGAACATTGATGCTTCTATTTAATGATGCCTATTTCCTTGCCATTCATTCCAAGCTTCGATTGTCATCATATCTAGATTACGCTTAATGGTCTGACATCCGTTGCCAAAGTTGATAGTTTCTGATAGAGTTACTTCAATTTTGCTCTTTCTAATATTTCTTCCAGATTTGTGTATTAGTTCAGGTCTTTGTGATGTCCAACATGCCAAATAGTTAACCTTTTGTTATTTCTTTGGTTTGGTATCGAAACTGATGTTTATGGAACTCCCCCAGTATATATTTTGCATTTGCAATGGGTGTTTCACCAAGAGGTGTATGATTTGTTTTTGAATAAAATGAACAATCATTGAGATGTCACTAAGACATTTACTGCTTTATAAAGCAGACACATGGGGATAATTTATGGGAAACAGCAACTTCCAAATGACTGCCTCGGCTCTTCTTGGAGAGCTTTGTCGTTTTCTCGAAATTTTCAGTCACTCTGTCACATAATTTGGGCTCTACCTCGGTGATGGCGGCTTCAATGTTCATTTCGGATTTTTGGTGTAGACTTTACTTTTAACATAGCCCCAAAGAAAGAAGTCTACGTGTGTTAAGTCTCACCTTATTGGTGGCCAATGTTTGTCTCTGAAACGCAAAATTAGGGGGCAGCAATAACTCGATTGTCTCGCGACTTGTATGGCACGTATCACCATCGTGATTAAAGCAAAGGGCGTCCGTACACATATCCTTGAGCTATGGCCACAAAAAAGTATTTACCATGTCTTAAAGTTCCCCCCTCCATTGGCAGTAATGGCTTTCTGGCCTCAATGTTGAAAAAGTACGGCCGTATGACACCTCCGGTCCATAAACCGCACCAAAAAGTTTCCCGTTCTGAATAATTGGCATCTCCTGAATCATTCGTGGATTTTCGGTACCATAGATGCGGCAATGTTGCTTATTAACGTAGCCGCCAATGTGGAAAGGGGTTTTATCCGAAAACACGATTTTCTTGCAAAAACGCATATTTACCAGAACCCAATCATTTGGAAGATATTGTGTTCCATACAAGGTGGCACAAAAGTTATCACTCGATGTTCTTTGGCTGTAATTTTTTTATGAATGAAAAACTTTGATTTTGCTTTTGGATTATGTTTACTTAATGTCTTAAATTTTTTTCCATTAAGTCAAGTAAAGGGTATCGGCTAAGTGGCCGGCGTCGGAATTGATGACAATTGGGGCCCGATTTGAAGCATTTTACTTCTTGCCAGAACTTTCGGCAATAGGTCCTCGTATTTTTGACGGATATTCTCTTTGAGGGCTTCAAGAGTTTGAGGCATGTTGACATAGACTCGTGACTTCAAAAAACCCCACAAAAAGAAGTCTGGAACGGTTAAATCAGACGATTTTGCCGGCCAGTGAAAATCGCCAAAACAAGAAATTAGGCGCCCCGGAAATGCAGCCCTTAGAATTTCGGTTGTGGCTCGTGCAGTATGCGCCGTTGCTCCATTCTGTTGGAACCACATGTTCTCCAGTCCCAATTCATCCAATTGAGGAAGCGCTCGTCAACCACAGTAGTCGTTTGGCCCGCGGCATTTTCACCTTCAACCACAGCTGCGATAATCGATAATCTCAGCAGAACGGCTGCTCCGATGCCGGCCAGATCTCGTATTGTCCCATACTCTTGGGCAAATGCGCAATTATCAAGGCTTCGCAAATCAATAACGTTGTCTAATAAAAAGCGGGGGCAGAGCATATTACTGGTCTTATCGTCATCTTCAGATGACGCCACCGAAGGTTGCTACGATTTGATCAGTTACAAGTTGCCGGTTGTAGGTCTTGTTGGTGGCAGGACCACCGGTAGTCTCTACCAGGACTTAAATCATGGTACCATGGGAGTCAGGAGCTCCCCGAATCTCGGTCCGGTCCTGACTTGTTTGAGGTAGGCCCCCTTGTGGGAGCATCATGGTGGCGACCTAAGGTCGCGGGAAGGATATTCCTGTTGGTTTGACCCAATGTAGAGTTGCAATAAGTACTGGGTGCTGTGACCCTAAGAACACTAAGAGGTTTTAGGTCGGCCTCGGCTCATACCAAGGGTGGAACTTTTGCCTTCAATACAGTTCCGAATTGGTATCAAAGGATTGACGGAGAGCGATGGCAAGGCATATCCTTTCTTCCATGTATGTATGAGCATCCCGTAAAATTAAGTCTACACGACAGGTGTTTACGTTAAAAACTAGAGACTATGACCCATGTTCTTTTAGGGGAGCGGCTAAACGTCGCAGTGTTTGCCCAGTTGGTGTCGGGCGACAGACAAATCTGCGCCGAAATTCACGCTGCGCCAACACCACCGACGAATTATTTCGCAAAAAAATCGTAACAATTATTCCGCGTTCCCTAAGAGTATAGCCTTTCGTGTCTTGTTGACGTGTATTTTGTATCCGTTTACTTCACAAATGTCAAAAAGCAGAATTAACATTTGCTGCAATTTGCAAAAATTATAGCATCTTCCGATAGGGTGATGACTTTTGTGCCACCTTGTAGTGTGAACCCAATACAAAATGAACAAAAAAAACCTCCAATATCTAATGATTTGCAATTTTAGTTCCTCAGCGTCCTTCCCTCTCAAATGCCAAATCATTGGAGTCTAGGGTAACACTATTAGTGATTGTTCGATGACATGCTTAATCTAGCAACTGTTGGCACACTTGCTGACAGAAATTCGTGGAAAGATTATGTCAACACATAGGAAATTTGTCACACTTTCTTGCTAATAACATGGGGTTCGAAAAATCCTGAGACCAACAGAAGTTTTTGGCGAAATTCTACTTTATTCGTTTCAGCTCCTTGTAGAGTGATACAATCGTTCCAGCGCCCCTCTAACATGTGTATGGCTTTCTTATACATAGAACGAGTTGTCGAACCCTTCAAAATACGCTTCAGTTCCGGCGATAACCGTTTCATTTCAGTCATATCTCTTTCCGGCGATCATTTTTTTGAGGTTTGCGAACAGGTAAGAGGATCCATGTTTCGTTTATTGTCACATACAGCATGAAGAGATTCTTTTTGTTCGGCTGAACAGGGCTCCGAATCATCAACATGTTGGTTACAACGCAATACCCACTTCTAACAGAGCTTTCGCATACCCAATTACTCGTGCAAAATATAGTGTACCTACGTAGTTCATAAATATCTATATCTCACGCACTTTCACTTTACCCCTATTCAAAACCATTTTGTGTTTTTTTTTTATGTTTTCCGGCGTAACAGCCTCGTTTGGGTGCCCAGAGCGTTCAGCATCACTTGTATTTGTACGACGGCGTTTGAATTTAGCAAACTAGCGACAAATGGTTGTTTTCGACGGGGTAGATTCCGTATAATATTTTTTAAGCCATTCTTGAGTTTTAACGATATTTTTCAACATCAAATGACAATATTTTATCACCGTTCGAAACTTGTTTTTCCACGGTTTTAAAAACGCGTCGCTTAAACTTCAATATCTCGATGACTAATGGTCGAAATGTCATCAAATTGATACACAAAGTTTGAAGAGTGGTACTACCTAAAAATCATACGGAGATGATATTGAAGTCGCCATCTATGTGTTAGTCTCTGAACTTTTCGAACCATCTGTTAAAGTTTAGAGTCTATATCTTACTCGTACGAGTTTTGTGCCTTATTTCCAGATATTCTCTGAAATTGATGTTTTATCTGGATGATGTATTGTAGTTGGGTTGACATAACATTTTTATTTCTAATAAAATATTTTCGTGGAGTCCTGTTTCTTTACTGCTGATTGATAGTATTTTTTCAGTTCCTTTCCGATTTTGCAAATTGTTGAAAATATGTCACTCTGCAAATTTCAGATTTTAGCTTGTCTTTTAGTTGGATGTGTAAGTCCTTTCCGGTTTACTAGAAGTCATACATCAGGTCTTCAACCTGGACAGTTTAACTGATTTTCATTTGGCAGGTATTACTTGGTAGCATACTACTAGCGTTAGTGTGCATCAATAGTAAATTTATTTACAGATTCGCGGTATAACCATCGTGAGCTTATTGGTAATGCTTCCGCTTAGCTAGCAATTCATGTCGCAACACCTGCTGAGGACCCCATCTCAGGCAAAAAGTTTTCCCGGATGAATAGAGAGCAGTGGTTGACTTTTCGCGCATTTAACCTAACGTTTGTAGGTATATGGGAATTTCGTGCTTTTACTGCTGTTGGGCACATGGTAATTTTATCTAAGAATACTCCAAGGCAGGTAGAAGCGCCAAACAACAAATTCAAGTTGGACTGCATACAAGGCTGCTTGTAATTTATGAACCTCAATTTGCTGCATCTACAATATAAAGAAAACTACTATGCCTCAACTCTTAACATCTCCCTGCCTACCAAAATGTGTCTTGAGCATCAATAGTGAATGTAATTGTAATTTAGAATCAGATGAATTGATCAATTTTTTCCTGGAAAATGTCTCTCGTGTGAGTGAAATTGATCTTAACCGTACCGTCAAGGTAGTACTCCTACCAAATTAAGAACATTTTATTGCAGTCACTGAAAACAAGGTCTTCGACCATGTAAATGTCATAAACACCAACTCCATAAGAGAGGAAGGTGTACCAACACGCTTCCTTAAACTAATTTTGCCACATATTACCACATACTTCACTCATATGATCAACTAGTGCATCACAAGATCAACTTTTCCACAGTCCTAGAGGATGGCAAGAGTTTTGTCAATTGCAAACAAAAAACAATCCAACTTGCCTTCAGACACTTAACATCCTTCCTTGTCTGTCTAAGGTTTTCGAAAAAATCGTAGTGGAACAACTTATGAGACACATACGAGTATGTATCACTTAATAATCTACAAACCCCTCGGCAGTCTGGCTTTAGATCAAACCATAGCTATTCCATGGCTATGGTCGATTTACTGGAAGAAATATGTAAGACAAGATTTTGATTAAAATAACCTTACCCCGTTTTGTAAGACCGTTCGAAGGCGTTTTCGGATTTAGTGGTAGACCAGTCAAACTAATCGATTGTTTCCTCTCTGAGAGGTTGCAAAAGGTCATTTCAAATGGAAATTTTTCTTCTCTAAAAACAATCTGAAGGGAGTTCCACAGGGCGGACCTTTGGGGCTTTTATTATTTTGCATTTTTATAAATGACCTCCTGACTGTGTGTAAGCATACTTCAGTTCAGATGATTACCAACTCCATGATGCTAAGCCTTTCCAAAAATTGTAGGAACTTGCGCTTGTGGTCAATGAGGACTTTAAAGAAATACAGAAGTGGTCACATTTAATTCCTTTATCCCACAAATGATTTGACTTGAGTGTCTTACCCGATAAGTAGCTTACAGACAACAAAATAGAAGGTGTAGAGCTGGATACTAGTCTCGAGTTTGTAATAAATCGTTACATGTCTGGTTAGAATCAGACTTACGTAGCCGTTAACCGGATATACGGGTGTCTTCGAAAATTGTGGCTAACTCCGCACTATACACTGCTTGAAATGCGGCGAAAGCTGGTAATAACTTTAATTCTACCTCTCATCTCATCATAGTGTCCTTTAACTCCAATTTAAATGTGTTGATTGGTGGCACTTTTTGTTTGGTGGCTTTCTGCTCTTGCTGTTGTTGTTGTCTCTGCTGTTGTTGCTTTTGCTTATGTTGTTGTTGATGCTGTTGCTGTTGTTGTTGTTGCTGTTGATGTTGCTGCTGTTGTTGTTGCGGCTTATTTTTCTGTATTTTTTGTTGCTCATGTTTTTGCTGTGCTTGTACATCTGATTTTGTCAATTCTTGTGCCGGTTTCTGTGTTTTTTGTTTTACCAATGGTTGTTTCTGTTGTTGTTGTTGTTGTGGAAGCTCCACGTTTATGTTTTGTTGTACCTGAGGTCTTTGGAGTAGTCGCTGCTTCTCCATCTCCCTCCTTGCCACTTGCTTTGCTTTTATAGCTAGCACTTTTTGTTGTAGCTGCTTAATGCTACTGTGCAGAGCCTCGACCTCCTCCTCTTCGTCATCTGACTCAGATGCAGCGAGGGATGCAAAGCTGTTGTCTGCTCCCATGTAGTGGCCTTCACCTCCGTCGGATGTGAATGGACAGTCGTTATTATCCGACTCTTGTCTCCTTTTCTTTTCTGCTGCGCTTGCTGCTATCATCGCAGCCCTCCCCCGCACTCTACCATGCAGCATTTCTAACGAAGCTGAATGCGAGCGCGTAACGATACTCGGAGTCGGCTCCAACTTCCTCCTCCTCTTTGTGCCAGTGTCTGTTATTGTTGTTGTTGTTGTTTTCGAGTGTACTGGCTTAACGGCTTGATCATCAGACGACATCATGCCATCTGCTGACCCCGCTATTGGGATAGCGGACCGCTTAGTTCCACTCATCGACTTTGCTTTAACACTTTATTATTGCACCAATTATCTTTTTGTGATATTAAATAAAGAGAAAAAAAAAAAAGAAAGACTTTGTCTGTGGTTGGGAATCGAACCCACAACCCCGAAATTTGTTGACTGAGTCTTTACGCCTTTGGCTACCGAACACTTGTAAAACTGTTAGCTAAAAGTATAGTTCTTTATTTTTAACACTTGTAAAGCCGAACATGAAATACTTCCGATCTCTGCGGAGGTCAAAGAACGACTGACCAAATAACGGGTAACCAGAAAGCAATGATAGTTTTTCCAATTGTTATGCTTCAGCAGCTGTCAAAGATACCAATGACATCTAGTTGTCAAAATATTCAGTAGAGTTTGCCATTTCATGCATCGTTTTACGCTCGCCAAACGTGCGGCACTTATTAAAAAATTTGGCGTCAGTATCGACCCAGAAATGTCGATTTGGCACCGATCAGCTGAATTGGACATCGCCAGATAGTCAACCCGGCTTATTTTGCAGTTGGATTTGGGCCTACATTCATATAACATTGTACTGACGCAAGAATTGAAGCCGGATGACTAAAGTTAACGACGTGAGTTCGTTAATTGGGCGCTGGAAATGTTGGTCGGAGATCCGGATTTTGGCCAAAAAATCATCTTCTCGGATGAAGCCCATTTTTGGCTCAGCGGCTATGTCAACAAGGAACACTGCCATTATTAGAGCGGACACAAAGATGGACTGTTTATAGAACGGCGGCATCATCGGACTTTATTTCTTTCGAAATCAGAAAGGAGGCACCGTTACCGTCAATGGTCTCAGGTATAGAGCGATGTTAACCGACTTTCTGTGGTCAGAGCCCGACAACATCGATAATTCGAGATTTGGTTCTAACAAGATGGCGCTACATGCCATACAAGCAACGCAAGGCTCGAAGTTGTGAAAGAGAAATTTGGCGGCTGGGTCACCTCACGGCGAGCGTTCAACAATTCGCCGCCGCGATCTTGCGATTTGACACTGCTATTATTTTCTCTGGAGCTACGTCAAGTCCTCAGTCTATGCTAACAAGCCAACCACTTTGGATGAGCTCGAGGCCAGCATTTGACACGCTGTTGCCGTAATAACGCCGTACCGAGTGCAATATAATTTTATTGTCAGTGGAAAGTAGTGATTTTCTTTTAATAAATGGGTACAGCATCCTTATTGCTATCCCTATTTTCTTTAGCTATATGGTTCTTAAATGCAAGCCTGGTTTCTAAATAAATATTTAGATGTATGGCAAAGGGTTCCCAATTAATATTGCTTCCATTCAGTTGAAGTTGGGAGCTGGGAAGAAAGCAAGACTTTCTTTTCAGAGTGAAAAAATAGCCCGCGTTTTCCCTGCATTAAGTTTGATTTTCCATTGGTGGTAATGTTTTATTAATATTTCTATTCCATTTTTGAGATTCCTCTCAATATTGAGAGCGAATTCATGAGATGAAAATATTGTGGTGTCATCTGCAAATATGGCTGTATAACAGTGCGGTAACTTTGGTATAACAGATGTATAAATGCTATAGAGCCAATAACTGAGCCTTGTGATACACCCAATTGAAAGTATATGTATTAAGTCAGAGACACCACTATTAATATGGACGTTTGAACGACGCTGGACAGGAAACTTTGGACTATTTTACAGAGATATGGAGGAAAGTTTAAATGCATCATGCACAGAGTGAAATGCCTTTTCAATGTTTAATAAAACCATGCCAGTACATTTTCCTTCTGATATCGTAACCAATGAGGTCCTACCGAGGTGCGATTATGTAAACTTTAAAACTGATTTTGGTCAATTCCCTTGTGATTTTTTGAGTTCAGTTCGAACATGTCTGTTGCGATAAATATAGTATTGTAGTTCAGATTCAACTCAAAGCTGTTTATGTGTATCAGTGACCACGCTAATAGGTAAGAACTTGTTTGTATCTATAATGCGTATTATTTTCATTTAGTACTTGTTGGTCGTGAGGGGCAAGATGGGGTATGGTCTATGTTGGCCAAAAATATTCTGTTAACAATTGAATTTCTCCTGCCACTTTGTTTGTTGTTTAAAGGAAAGCTAGTTAAATCCGGTAGTTGCAGACATTCTTGGAAAGATCTTAACACAGGCATCTTTGAGGGCAACATCTGCAAACGGTTTAAAGAAAAGTGGGATTTGGCCATACGATTCATCAGTGTTCGCTGAAAATGACTTTGCTTCTTCATTGACAACAAATACTCCCCAAACTAAGAGTTTAGCGCTAATTACAGCCACTAGAGCAGCAAACACTACAATAGGTATTGTAAGAACATCTGCTGTCAATTCTTCAATCTTGACACCAACCCAAGCTGGGCTGCGTGCCCTGCTTGTGGCAAATGGACTAATTGCGGCTGTCCTAGTCTAGAGGATGAAGATGTTAAGGTCACGTTCGTGCGCGAGCTTCGTACAGAATGATATGTCTAGACTAACTGGTACCCCATTTTACAAAATGGGATGGTGGGACTTGTTTCACCTTGAGCATGTGCTCAAAATTACTGTAATTACAAAGACGGATTACCAAAGATGATTATCGTAATAAAAAACGTTGCAGAAGTAGAATAGTTTAATTTTTATTACACGTCAAATGACATGTACCCCGTCTTGCCCGCCCCTCGCCTACCATCATTGGCATTCTTGGAGTTTGTTAAATATTAATTGTAGTTTCCTGCGTGTTTTATGAAATGTGAGTGCGTAAGAAAATACTCATAGTTCCTAAGGTTATTTATTCCTTGTAGAGCCCATCCTCAAATTTTCTTAAGCTACTGGCTTTGCTAGTTCCGCACTCCCCCACGCGGTGCCTGTCTGCCGTTGAGCACGGTTCTGTCAGGGCATTGTTTAGAGATTCTGCCACTTCAATGATGTGGTATATATCCAAGTGTGGGAGATTTCTTTGTAAGAACGCTGTTTCATTCCAATATCTAGGATTTTTAACAAGAGTCTTAAAGCCTCAGATTGAGATCGGCTTTGTGAACCGTGACTATTGGATGAGAACGAAATCATTTTTACTCCGTTCACTTATTTTGTTATACTAGATGACCCTTAAATTCCTTGTTGAAGGATCTGGCTTTTAGATTTCTGTGGTCTAGAGAATCTGGTTTGAGTACGCTTTAGGGTACTCAGGTATTGGAACAAGATACTCGAAAACTCTTTCGCAATGACGAGTCTGATCCTTTACTTAATTTATTCTAACGTATTACTTGGTCGAGACACCGTTGCGGACATCTTTGCTTTCTTTGAAATTTTTGAAAATATAGAATTACTCCCTAAAGGACAAGCAGTGTTGTTGTCTACAAACAGCTGACTATTTGAATAGGGAACTAGGCTTCAGCTAATATTCTTTATATGGTACGAGCGCCAACTATAATGATTGCTGTGGGTGTAAGTGGGGATGATAATGGAAAACCATCCTTTTTCGAATTCATATTAATGGTCATAATAGGTTGGGAAGGCGGAATAATTATGTTAATGTTCTTGACAAATAACCAGAAAATGATTTTGGTTTAACCCGAATTTCGTCGCCGATTCTCTGGGCAACTGGACAAACATTGCAACTCTCCTGAATAGAAGCAGAAGTGCCCACCCGGAATAGCCGTTTGGTCGAGAATATAGCCGATGTGGCTGCAGTTTTTCAAAAGAAACTTTAGAGGACAGACTGGTCGGAAGTTTGGTAAAAGACTTGAAAATAAAGAAACACAGTCATCTACTGACTATTGACCGCCAAAAACGTGAAAATTAAGCCATATCTTGCCTAACTCTGCCATATGACTAAAATCTGATATGAATCATTTTGTATTGAAAACCGTCATGAGGCATAAAGATTTTCATAGTGCCCGCACTGTGTGTAAACACTTTCAGGGTACACAAAATTCTTTGGGTGCGTAATTCAAAAAAGATAAATTTCGAACCTTAGAAACAAATGAGGCCTTTTGCGCCACTCTGCAACAGTTTCTGACATAACAGTATAGCCGATCACTTCTTCGACACCGTAAAATAGCATCTTGCATTCTGCTACATCTGTTGACTGGATTGTGGTGAACAGGTTGAGGAGAATTGGTCCCAGTTATGATCTCTCCTCTTCATCTGGGCGGTTTTTGAGCATTGAATCTGTATGAAATCTGTTTACTAAAACCTGCTAACCCTAAACCTACTCACCAGATCTTCGGAAAATGCAAATTGAGGTAGATGATCGTCCAACAAGGAAACATTTTCAGGACTAGACCCGGGGATCTTATATGGTTCTAAGCCGAAAAATGCAACCATTCATTCCCCGGTATGGATCCATAACGATCTTACTCATGGACTCAACAAGAAGGCAACAACAGTAGCATCTCTTCTGGATAAATAGGCATTTGACTGTGCTTGGATCGAAGGGCTGATCTACTGAACTATAGGGTCATCCCACAAGAGGTGGCATTCTAAATTTAACGCCGTTGATGAACTGCCAACAATCAACTGTCGATGCGATGAATTTTGCTAAGTAAAAACTAGGAGGCTATCCAATATGGATCGATAAATACTCGCGTAATGTGTTGAAATAGTGAAAACGAAAAACGATTAAAATGTCACGTAAACGTTTCTATAAGTTCGTACTACTTTTGGTCATCATCAAGCGCCTTCTCGCACAGCTAGAGTGAATTTAATCGATAAATTTGAACGCCTCGAACAGTGATATGAAGACTCTCCAACCCGTGTTCTTCCGGAAAGTTCAACTGAAAATATTGCCACCGTAGCTGAGAGTGAGACTGAAAGCTCAGGTGTGTCCAATTCGAACCGATCACAGGAATTGGGCCTATCGGCAACCACTTTGCATCGCATTTTGAATAAAGATCCTAGCCTTTATGCTTATAAGGTCCAGTTTACGCAAGAATTGAAGCCAACAGACCACACACAACGCCATACTTTCGCTGATTGGGTGCTGGAAATGATCAAACAGGATCATGTTTTTTTACGCGAAATTATTCTGACTGATCTGGTTCATTTCCATTTGTCTGGGTACGTAAGCAAACAAAACTGTCGCACCTGGAGCTCCAACAATCCAAGAAAAATATTGGAACAAACTCTCCATCCACAACGAGTGACAGTTTGATACGGTTTTTGTGCTGGCGGTGTCAATGGGTCATATTTTTCAGTGAACGGATTGCGTTACCGAACGACATTGACTGACTTTTCTTTGCCTGAAATTGATGCTATGGACGTGAACAACGCGTACTTTCAGTAGAACTGCGCCAGATTCCACACAGCTGGTAAAACAATGGCTCTATTGCGTGACAAGTTTCCTGGTCGCATGGTTTCTCGAAATGGAGTCTTTAATTGGCCACAGAGTTCGTGTGATTTAACACCATCAGAGTTTTTTCTTTAGGGTTATATTAAAGACAAAGTTAACGCTGATTCTTACTTAAGCACTAAAGAAAATATCCGAGCTGTTTTTCGCGAAAACAGCCGCAATTATGCGAAAATGCGATGGAAACCTTTATAAAAAGAATGGCTATTTGTACATAGAGCCGAGATGGACGTTTGGTAAAATTGTACTCCGTTATTAATCTAGGAGTTTGTGCTTTGGACTAAACTTAAAATATTACTACTTTTCTTAAAAATGTTGCATTTTTCTATTGATTTAAAATGTCTTCTCTTGTTGGATGACCCTTCAGTAGATTAGTCTTCGATCCAAGCACAGTCAAATGCCTTCTTATCCAGAAGGGATGCTACTGTTGTTGCCTTCTTGTTGTGTCCGTGAGTAAGATCGTTGTGGATCTACCACCTTGATCAAAAAGTTCAGAAAATTATAAAATACAAATTTATTCATCTAAATCTATATTGCCCCCTTCAAAGTAATCCCAATCGACTGCAACACACTTATGCCAGCGCTTGATCCAATCCTCGAAACATTTTTTATATTAGGTTTTCGATATGTCCATCAGTGCTTCCTGCGATTTTTTCCATTACTTCCTCTCGGCTGCTGAAATGCGTTCCCCGTAGTGGTTTTTTAACTCGATTGAACAGAAAGAACAACAAGCAACAGGCGGCCAAATCAGGTGAATTCCGTGGCTGTTGGATGGTATTTGTTGCATTTTACGTCAAAAAATTACGAATACTGATGGCACTGTGCGACGGTGCGTTTTCATGGTGCAAAATCCACGAGTTTTCTGCAAACAATTCTGGTCTCTTTCGGCGAATTTCTTCACGTAAACGTCTCATAACGCCCAAATAATACTCTTTGTTTACTGTCTGGCCTTCTGGCAAAAATTCATGATGCACTACACCGTTGTAATCCATGAAAACCGTGAACATTGCCTTCTTTTTTGGCTGAAAACGACGTCTAGATTGCGTGTCGTACTCATAAACCCACGTCTCGTCTCCAGTAATGATCCTTTTGATGAATATGGGATCGGATTCAGCCTCGCAAATTATCTCTTTTGCCATGGCAACACGGTCTTTTTTTTACATGAAATTGAGGTCTTTTGGCACCAATTTTGCTGCTACACGACGGAAACAAAATCATTAACCAAAATGTCTTGGACGGATCCATAGGCAATGTTCAAGTCCTTCGCTATCTCTCTGATGGTTAATTTGCGGTTATTGACCAACATTTCTTTTACTTCATAAATATTTTCGTCGGTTTTCGATGTCGATGATCTGCCACTGCATTCATCATCTTCGATTGACTCAAGACCGCTTTTGAACCGCTCGTACCACTGATAAAAGACCGTTTTCTTTAGAGAATCGATGCCGAAACACTTTTCCAATATTTCCAACGTTTGCGCACGATTAAATCCGTTTTTTACGCAAAATATAACTAATACGAGTACAAGTTCGTTGTTGCAAATTGAAATCCATTTCTAAAATTATAAAAAATCGCCAACACACACAGAGATAGATGTACTCTTGGCTACGTAACTTTTGCAAATGTCAATCTATGACACAAAGAACAATGGGAGCGCCATACGGTGGTTATTTGATTAAAGTGGTATACCACGTAATGGGTGGTTGAATTGTTTGGCTTAGAATCATAATGGACCGCCGGTTCTAGCTCCGAAAATGTATCCTTCAGAACATGACTGATTTCTATTACAGTCGCATTCATATTTTATAGCCGTAAACCCCCAATTGTTTGTTGGCTGATATTGTAAATGACGGGACCAGTAAATGTCCTGTCATGTCATTCTACTAGGCTGCACATGCAAATAAGGTGCAATCCTTTTTAAAATATCCGGTTCTCTTCGGTTATCGCTTGCGTAACTTATATCGCATCTTGTTGCCGTTGTGGGTTATGTGCTTTGTATAACCCTTTTATGCAGATGTAGTTCTTATTGGTAGACATCTGTGCCGCCTATATAATTACATCCTGTTCAACAAAAATCTGCATTACAGCGAAGAATAGAATACTTGCCTCTCATTCCGGTTACAATAAAGGGCATACTCACTTTTGATTTGAAAGCTCTCCTAGGGTACCGTGATATGCATATTTGTCGACAGGAATTTCTGAAGATGATTACCATAGGGTCGCCACCTGCCTGTTTTAATGACATTATGTTTTTAAGAAATAAAAAAAAATAAATTGCATAAGTTTACATTTTTTATTTATTGTACCAAACTTTGCAAAATGTTACATAATAATATAATATAATTATAGCAAACTAATCCGAAGAAAATTCATTGCTGCTGTCGTTCTCATCATACAAAGTTATAACAATCACCTCTGCAGTTGTTTCGGCGTAAATATCTACATCCCATAACTTACGATCAACATTTAGTTCACCATGTTTGACGCAACTAAGTCATTTTTCACTATCCACTTTCTCAAGTCCTTCGATTATTATTTCTATCTACACAAGTGCATGTATATTTTACAAACAAGATTCGGATACCAAGTTTCTAGACAACCACGACCTCAAGATTCCTGAACCTTCCTTGATAAACCAAACAGTTAAAAACTCGTTGCATCTAGCGGCGTTCGTATTTTAGCTATTTGTGCCGCATCCTATATAGCTCATACAGCATCTACGTACGAGTATTTCTTTTTGTTTTTCTATTCACTTTCCTCAACATGATTGTAGGATTGAGTACAAGATGAAGTTTCTTAATTGTCTCAATAAAGTAGAACTGGTGGGATCAAAGAAGCAATGTTTCTCAAGTTACAACCATCATCAAGTCCTTAATAAACACATACATATTTTATTTTCACTTTTGCTAAAGTACTATTGACGTTAACAAACCCTCCAATTTAACTTTTCATGTTAGGTAGAGAAATCCTGGGCAAATTTGTCGACATTCCCATTGACTTTTATTTTCAAAGTACTTGCTCACCTAACGCAGACATTCCTGTAGACCTTCAGATTTTACTATCACCCTATAAATAACAAATTTACTCTGCACATCGTATATCGATTAATGATAGTACCAAATCTCCAATGCCAGTCATGCTGGTTAACTCCGGTACCAGTGCACAATCCCGGCAAGTCTGTAAATATCCCACATCGACACCAAACACATTGTGTGTATAAGTGAACCCGTAAATCCTCTTAACCTCGAACATGAAAAATCTATCTTCCGAATTAACTTGATATCCTGATCTGCTGCAACTGTGGGCCCGGAAAACGTGAACGCCAGAGAAGCATCTCCAGCTCTACCGAAACCTAATCAACCATGAAACTAAAATATAATTTTGTATCCAACACCCGAACTTACTGACCAGTCAAGGGTAAACATTGTTAATCTTGGACCACTACCCGGCTAGTATACTATACTTGTGGGTATTCAACAACAGTCAACAGTCAACAGGATAAATCGATATCGACCAGGGAAAGATACCTTTTTAAAACGACTGGTTTTTATTTATTGAAAAAGGTATATGAGAGTCATATAGGGTGGTTCCATTAAGTGGGATGGATACTATAATCTACGGTTACGAAGTTATTAAAGGACACCCTATCCGGGTTAAAAATTGAGATATGGTATAAGCGATAATTGAATGAGACAGCTCATAAGAAGGGGTTAAGAGATGAAAACCCTGACCATGTCCAGATCCTGAACAATGATAGAACCAAGTGGAAAAATAATTTATTTATTTTCAACGAGAATGTCGGCGATGACATGGAATGGAGTCCATTAAAAACTGCATTCCTGTGCTGTGGATAACTGAAGAGTCGAAGTGTTATTTATTCGCTTATTTCTGTTCGAAGGATTGCTCGCCACGTTTACCCGAGAATGGTTTTCCATTGTCTACTGATGGAAATTGCAAACAATTTCACAGAGATTTGAAAGTTGAAATAGATGAGAACTGCACAGAGATGTGGGAAAAAGGATTTAAGGGAAAAGTTTTCATGCCAGCAATCGCCAGAAACCAACATTTGGGACGGGAAATGGAAATGAAAAGTTATAAAATCGGAGGCTAAAAAAGAAAAGTAAATGCAAATTGAACAGTTTTTAGGAGGAACCGAAAAACCAAAAATAAAAATGAATCGGGAGAGTACGCTACCAGGACTGCATGTGGAAGCCGTGATCCTTTGAATGGAAAGGTCAGCACAAACGAGGTGTATTGATTTGAAAAACGTCGATTTATGGATTTGCATATAGAAAAAGGGTGTAAAAGTGACTTTTAGTCGCTCGTACCGACGATTAGTGTGTGTTTTCGGAAAACACCAAATGGGCGTTTTAGTGGAACATATTTATTTCTAAATGTCGAACAAGGGACTGTGACTGGTTATGTTTATAAGTGTGTATATGGAAATATATTTGCCAATGTAATTTTGTAATGAACTGGAATTCAAAAAAGTCTGGATGTATTTTTAGCATATGTACATGCTCGTTTGTAGAAAGATGATTTATTTCTCAGCTTACCAAGGGATGAGTGTTCGATAATAGATGTAATGTTAGGAACGCCAGTCATCTCAAATTCACTTCCAGGGCATCATACGAGTACAGCATTCTTAACTTAGAGCAACGACACCGGTGCAGTTTGAAGAATAATAACAAATTGAATTTGAGTATTAGATTGAACCAAAGTAGTCATCTACCATCTCTCAAAAGTGAAACTCTTGGCGTAAGCGCATTCACGAATGTCAGTGGATATAGCTGCTTCTCAGAGTCCAAATTCTGATTTTTATAATTCCGCATTCGTGAGTTATAGTGGATCAGCAAGTGCGTCAGATTTTTCCCATCAATTTGCATTAGATTGTCATCCTTCCGGAGTCTACAAAATGGAAGCGAACAAGGATTTGGTTTTGGGCCGAATTTATTCGGCCTCCGGTTCGAAAGCTCTGCAGGCCGGAGCATTGGTGTCCATTCGCTCTACATATCCTAGCTACCGCTGTACAGCTCGTATAGTTCGTCGATGAATTTTCTCCTCCAAAGCCCGCCAATGCAAACGGGGACGAATATTTTTCGTAGGATTTTTCTCTCTTCTGAGGATATCTTCCAGCTCTTCGATAGAGTCCATGCTTCAGTGCCATAAAGTAGGACTGGGATAATCAAAGTCTCTATAGAGTCTCTTTAGTTTTTCGGAATGAGTCCGTACTATTCAATTGCATGCTTAGCGCAAAGAAACAGCAATTGCTAAGAGTGGTTCTTCGTTTTATTTCTGATGAGGTGGTTGTTGGCAGAATTTATAGCAGAGCCAAGGTAGGAAAAATCCCTTACTACCTCGAAATTATAGCTGGCGATTGTGACGTTCCATCTGATTCGTCAATGTTTTGTGTCCCTTCTTATTGACAGCATATACATTCTTGCTTTTGCCCTCATTTACCGCTAAACCCTTGATAGCCCGTTGAGTTCTCCCAAGTATACAAATATCACCGGCGTACGCTACTAGTGGCATAGACCCTTGAAAGGCCTGTGTGTTAACTTGTGAGTTCCGCACAATTCTTACATGACAGTGCGTCACTTCGTCTAATACCTTTTTGACATCAGAGGCCTAGGTAAGTCGTTGCCGACTTTGACGAAGCAGCGAGCATCTTCAATCGTCATTCTGCATAGACTGACTAGCTTGGGAGCGATGGCAAAACCAGACATGGCTCTATATAGCTGTCATATGCGGCTTTAAAATCGATTAAAGGATGGCGGATATCGTTTTGGACTTACTGAGTTTCTCTAAGATCTGCGAGTGTGAAGATTTGGTTGATTGGGGAGTTTCTGGTTCGCCTAGTAAGATTTTACTTCGGACAATGCTCATCTGTGTTGTCGATGAGCTCGTAGAAAATTTCTTTGGTGGCGTCGTTCTTGTCTTCCACAGGGGCATGGGCGCATAATAGTCTTATTCTAGCGAATTTAGCATTGATACGGATTGTCATAAGAGACTCGCTCACGTGTCGAAATCTCAAAACTTCTTGCTTAAGTCTGCCGAATATGGCAAATCCGTATCTGAATAAGCGCTGTTTCTTTTCCCTATGGCAATCACCATAGTATAGTATATATCACACTTTTTCATCCTCTTTATTTCCGGCTCATCCCATCGCACTTCCTGGACGGCGGTGATACATGAGTGATAGAAGCCTCTGCTATTTGCCCGACTGCACGTGGCCTGTTAAAAGTCCGAACATTCCACGTGTAGATGCGGAGGTCGTTACCCTTTAAACGTTTGCTAGTATCGTCAAGAATGAATCCATTTCAGTCTATTAGTTGATTCGTCACATCTTTTTAATCCCTTCCGTATAGGGTTGAGAGCCTTGTGACGGCATAGGCTACTGCCCAACATGCCCTCACGTTTTTAACATTTTAGTTTTCACTCATGCAGATATCGGGGATCAGCACTGGGAGGTAAGGCAAACACTTCAAAACGATCTTGATTATGGCGGTTAAAGGACAGTTATAGGACAATCATTTACTAATATATTTTGTGTCTCATATTTCTCCCATATATCTGCATTGCTGTTGTATCGCCGTGGGCGTGGTTGGGTTTACAGACCTACACACCATTCTACATGACGCTCTGTTTTGTGTTACTTTCTCAGTGATGCCGAGAGTTTGCTGATTGATTTTTATTTTACTTTTGTCTGAAACTTGATCTTTTATTGCTTTGTGGGGCAGATTTTTCGACGATCTTTATATGGAACAGGCCCTTCGAAATATCTCACAACTGTTGCATTTTTTCTCAAAATTGTTCCACATACCTTGTGCGTTAGATTTTCTATTTGCTTCAAGATATTAAGATGCCATTCTCTCAAATTTATTGTCCACAGCTGGCTTACCGCCTTATAATTTTCTAGCACTGTTCTCTGCAGATGCCGTTCTCGCTTGATTTTTCTCGGGTTCGTAAAGGAAAACTCTGACAGCGTACCTAAGTCCACGTAGACCAATTTTTTCTTTAGATGCATTGTATATCGATGTACGTTTCCTAGTTCTACATTTTTACACATTATTGTGCCGACGACTTTACGTTGTTCCAAATTGCGATTGGCAATTTATTTTCTAAAAGCATACCTCGAATCAAAAGGAATTCATCGATATTCATTTTACTCCCCTCAAAGTAATCTCCCTTGCAAACAATGGTCGATTTTGGAATTACCTTTACATCCTTCTGCGAACTCTCCTTTATCGCCTTAATAGTCTCAAAACGCTTTCCTTGAGTTATGGGAATGAGAAAAAGTCACAAGGAGCCATGTAAGATGAGCTTGCGGAACGTTGTACAAAATGAGATGTGTGAGCAATAAATTTAGCACTCTCGGCGCAAGCCGGGCTTTAACTCGTCTCATGCACAAAACATCGTGCAAAACGTTCTAGACCGATCCGAATGAGATACGAAGATCGGCTGCTATCTCCCTGATGAGGATTTGCGAGGATAATTCTCTTAACTTTTTCGATGTTTACGTCAGTCATACTGGTGGATGTACGACCGGAACGGGGCAAATCATCAACCACAGTATGGCTCGCTTTAGACTCTTTGTACCACTCGTACGCTTGTGTTTTCGACATTGTCGAGTCCCCGTAGACTACCGTTAACATTTCAACGCTTCCGCATATGATAGTTTGTTAGAAACACTAAATTTCAGGCAAACTCCTCGCCCAACACAAGAAATACTGACTTCTTTACCAAGTTATCACGCAAAAACTCCCGATAAAGGACGCTCAAAAGGATATTTCAGTGCCAGGTGACAAATCCACCAACCCAAAAAAAAAGGTTTTGACAATATCTCAAGTGCAGTTTGTTTGAATGGAGAATGCCGGGTACATTTTGATCAGAAGGTATATGAGTATTATTCAGTTCCGCATCGAGCTTTAATGTGAATTTCTGTATCCGTTTCAGAAAAGTTATCGGGAGAGGTGGGGTATTATTATTTTTTTTTTATCTGAGTGACGCTGGATGAATGAATATCTGGGTCCGGTAGTCTTCAACCATGGGAACCCGATCACACTTACAGACTTCTGGCCTAATCAGTAGATTTTATTATATCTCACGCTAATCTTTGGTGGACAAAATGCCCAAGTGCAATTTTGTTCAATTGCAGTCACATTCTATTGGGCCTTCCCTCACAATGCTAGTATTTCTTTGTTATCTCTGCGGCAGATGATAGACAGTGCCAGTGTCTTGAACTACGTACATACTTGCACCAATAATACAATGGAGGACCAAATATATTGGTTTAGTTACTAGGTTGTCGTACTGTCGAAGACCTGAGCCAAAACACCATGCTTCCAGCAAGCTAATTCAAGATGCTATTTTCGAATTTGTTTATTTCTTATTTTTGATCCTTCTTGTAGCCTCGAACTAATGATCTGTAATTGCTATCGTATATTTTCCTACATATTTACGCATTTTGGACGTCCACCAGGTATAACCCTCCGTTCACAGGGTTAAATGTTAAGATTTAATTTTAGTTGGTCTTTCCGCCTCTACTCCTACAAGCCTACGGCCGTCGCCCAAACCCAACAGCCTTTTTTCATACCTTAAGACTTTACGACTCTACTACCTAGATCAATGTTTTGTGGAGCTCGCATTGCCTTTCCTGGGCTGAGGATTCTCAATTTACTTGATGGAGCTGCCATTTGGATGATATGATCACAATGGGATTCTAAAAACACATGATGACAAATGTTCTTTCGAAAGGTTAAAAAGTTCCTAAGAGCTGTTCCCACATTGTATGAATGTTCGTGTATGATATAAAGTTTTACTTACTTGCTTTGGCACAGGACTAATTGGATTCGTTTGGATCCCGATGACTTTGTTGGGCTTCTGATAGAAAATGGTACATCGATAGAAAAGTGGTCGACATAAAAATTAGCTTGGTGTCCATTTTCTGACTTGAAAGTATTGTTTATGCCGATTGCTCTTGCAAGGACACCTCTATCGGAGAATATAGCTGGTGTATTTGCTATTTTCCATCTTTTAGTTAACTTAAGTGTGCTCTTCTGTATTAGAATGCGGGCTACACTTCATGTAAGTTCTACCTTAAATTAGAATAAGTTCTGTTACAAATATAAAACGCTAGAAAAAAAAACCAATAAACATATTGAATCCAAAATTGTTTCATTTATTAGATCATAATACTGGTTATTAAAAAAAATTGGATTCACTCGAAATGACTGACTTTTGCTTTAACACAAGCTTCCAAACGGTGTGGCCATTGGGCTATAGCGGCACATATGGTTTCGATGGAGATCGTGGGCGCTGCTCTGGTTAATGCTGTTTTAAGTCTTTTCAAATTTTTGTGGAGAGTCTTACAGGCCATATTCGCCAATTCTGACCAGAAACTATAATCCAGTGGATTCAGATCTGGACTCCCCGACGGCCAATCTTCTGCTGCTATTGTATAGAGCCGGGAATATTCACTCTGAGCCACTCCCGCGTGGTTTTGGCTTTGTGCTCTGGAGCAGAGTCCTCTTGGAAGATCCTTCTGTATCTATTGAAAAGGGTATTGGGCAAATCCTTCATAACACCCTTTAGCACATCTTCTTGGTAAACCTTTGCACATGTTTTTACGCCTCTTTCACAGAAATGGAGTGATGTGACACCATGGTGAGAGACCTCGCACCAAACCATTACGGAAGCGGGATGATGTCCGCGTTGAACCCTTGGAACAACTTTTTTCACTTCCTTAGAGGAAGTGGCATACATTTTTTCATTTTGTTTGTTGCAAACTTCTACCATGGTAAAAATTTTCTCATCCGTAAACAGAATGTTTTCATGGCCATTGTCCGCGTGCCATTGCAAAAGTCGCTTGCATCTTTCCAGCCTAATTTTTTTTAGTTGAGGAGTTAGAAGATGATCCGTGGACCGACGATAGGCTTTCATATGCAGATCATCCCGAATCAACCTAGACATGGATCTGGTTGATATATATAATTCCCTGGATATGATTTTCTGCTTCTTAAGGGGATTTCTCCGAATTCGTTCACGCATTGCTTTTACTACTGCATCCGTACGGACGACGAGCTGGCGACCACTTTTTAGCCTGTCCTCTACTTTAGACAATTCGCCGAAGCGAGCTATAGCCCGATAAATGAATATTCTCGATATTCCGAGTGAATTTAGCAACTCGAAAATTTGGCCAGCACTCGTTCCGCGCTTATGCAGCGCTATTACCCCGACTCGATTCTCTTTAACGCCCCACTCCATGTTAATAGTTTGCAAACTGAAACCAAACTGACTAGTATTCTTCACTCATCTGTGCATGTGTTCTGACAAAAAAGTAAACGTTTCTATTCCCGCAAGAAGTTTTAAACTATAAGCGCTGGAAATTGTATAACAGAACTTATGGCAGGACTAGGTAGTTCTGACTAAGCCAGTTATCCTATGATGTTCCTAAGACGCCAGTTTGAAACTTATTTTCGTTGGGCTCTTTGAACACTGAATTCGGCAGGTTCTTAAAACGTTTGATGTGTAACTTGTATCGATTAGCTCTTGCTTGAGAGTTCAAAAATCTTCACTACACTAAACAGCTTTGCGGATATACGAGTATATGTAGTTTTAAAAATTAAATATCGCTAATTATTATTTTACGGACTGCTGTAAAGCCAACTTGTCAACTTTTTGTGTTTCCCCTGTTCTTAATGCTTTATAATACTTCATAGGTAATTAATTTCGCGGACCTTGGAGAGAGCTACAAGATCCAAAAATAAATACGTTCATCCTAAAAATTGGGGTATCCCACTGCCCAATTCTACTGATTTCTTCTGCAAAATTTTTAATTTAGGCCGCGCGACTGAGTAGGTGAGGAATCTATTCAGGAAATCGCATTGTTTTCTATTACGTTTACGAGACTTCATACCTACTACATAAGGATCGATCTAAACGAACTATAGCTTGGCTTAGGGGGATAGAATAATTCTCCGTAGCTAAGTTATGCCAATAGGAGCAATTTTTATTTTTATTATGCATTTGAAGGTTGTTTTAGGTACTTTAAACATATTTGCCGATTTCAAATCATTGGAAAGAAAAGTGAAAGAAAATTCAAAGGCGATTTTGCGTATGCCTGATAACAATTCGAGTTTAAATAATGAAACGAGTCATAAAGCATTTTTACGGAAGCCTCAAAACTTATAAAGAATATGGCGCTGATGGCTTTGTGGAGAATTGTCACGTTATAACTTACTCCACATTATGTAAGCATGCAATGCTTAAGCAATCCTAATGATAATTAACCATATATGTAGTCAAAAACAAGTAACAAAAGTATAATGCAGAACACCTGCATCAGTAGCGACGACCTAGTTCAGGTGTGTAAAGTTGAAACCTTTCTGAAGTCATCAATCATTTTTAAGATTAAACGCAGTCGCAAGGTTGAGTTCATTGAATCTAATATGGGTCTAAAGTTGCAATATTTCTGAGGAAATCTTGCGCCTTGTTTAGGCGTTTATTGACATTTAGGTCTCTCAACAGGACAAATAGCTATGCGGAAACTGTCTAATGTTGAAAGATTAAACAAGTCTTTCTGCAAGTCTCATAAAAAACAGTAGCCCTTGGGACATCTGTAATGAGAATAGTATCCTGTATTAAGTCAGTTGAATCAGTTTGATTTTCGTTAACATATTGTGATTATATTTACATACAGAGCTCAACGTATTCATCTTATTTTACTCATTTTAATGTTTCTAAATACCTGAATTGAATTATGCACAACATATTCAATTCTTAGTTGGCTTTTTCCATTTCTCTCTATATAATAAAATAATTTTTTCTTTATCTGAAATTTTTATTATGATATATAGGCGGAGTCCTGTAGAAAATAAATAAAACAAATCTTTTCTTGACATTTTCTACATCTTGAAATTTATTTTACAATCTCACAAAAATGAATTGCAGGCGATTTTCTTTTCAACATTTCCTGTATCTTCAACACTGCCAAACATCCATTCAACGTCCGGTAAGAAACAAATGCAAGTGCTCTATCAAAACAAATACCCCACATCCGCCCAGAGATCCACCGGAAGACTACAATCCAACTTCCTTCACGCACTACAGCTTTGAGCTGCCAGAAAATGTTCATGCTTTAGTATTTCGTCCGTTGAAGGAGAACGAACATCTTGGTCCTGGTGCTGCCAAAGATACAAGCTACTGTTATAAGAATCCTGAATACTACTCTTATCATCGATATTCGCACGTAGATCTTTTCATGAATGCGATGCGCATTCGAATGGAGAAGAGAATACATGAAATACGGAATGCTGATAAGAAAAGAGAACTTGAAAAATACATGTCCCCAGAAAAATGCCAAAGGGACGCAACTGAACAAACAAAATCTAAACGAAATCACCGGAGGACTCGAACTGATAAAAGGGACATAAATGACCTGGGGAACACCGACATAAGTGACACGGGGGAACAGAATGATAGTGAGTGCGATTAAGCAGATGTCTTTTTAGAAAAAAATTAAATTTTCCATCGATTTGTTAAATAAATATAAAAGAAAACAAAAGTAAAATGTCATATGACATTACGCATACATAGTAATGCCGCAACGAAATCAATTTATACTCGTACTGCTTCACAGCGAGATGGTGTACGATGGTGTAATTCGATTTTTAATCTTGTTTCAGTCCACAACATTAAGGCGGATCCTTGCACCTTCGCTCGATTGCCTTAAAAATGATGACGCTGATTGAATTCATAATTAAGGAGCAATTTTCCAACAGAATCAAGGATACTCGTATCTCTCCCTTAGCATTTTATCAGCGAGTGTAATCAGTCACTGGTAGAGCTATTTTTTTTTATTGGAAAAGGTCAATATTTCCAACGAGTTAAATTTAATAAATTCGAGAACAGTGAAACTTACCGATTAATGAGGCCCAAGGTCTTGTTAGCTCTAAGAATATCTTGCTAAAAAAAAAGTGCCATTCGATGACGTATGTACTCGTATGTAAGACAACTACAGACTTATACAAATCGAATGCCTTAACTTGAGGCTACTTGTATCCCCGTCCACAATATTGATCCAATAGGCTAGGCAATTCATAAACAAAGAGGATATAGCGTTTGCTGTTGAAGCTTTTGGATGAAAGTGTTAGCCTCTTTAAAAGTAAGAGAGTTCTGGTGCAATGTTCAAGCAGGAAAATTGCAACAAAACTTTTTGGGCTAAAAAAATTCTTTTTAAAATTATAGATATCATTTCCAACTCACATTCTATTCAGTATAGCCAGCCGATTCCAAGAAACGTTTCTTCTGTGGCATAGAGGCTTTGTTTTGCAGCTGCCTGGTTCTGGCGTAGACGCATTGATAACCTCTTTGATGGGCTCCATTTTCTGAGCCAAGTTCTGTTAAAGAAGAAGTTGTACGAGTATTTGGAACAGCTCGCACAAGATTTTAGCGCGTCTTCTATCTTTTGTCTCTGATCTTATGGGAATGCTGTCTGATGCAGTGACATTAGAACTCCACGTTGCTACGAGATCGGCTTTCTCCCAGGAATAGCTTCAGCCGAAATATCAGCCAGAGAAGGAGTGTATTTGGTCTTCACGGAAGGCTTCAAAGTCACTTACGATGCGGCTTTGGTGTCTATTTGGAGGACTACAACGTTAGATTACAATTCTAGATAGAGATGCAATGGCAATGAACTATCCTATAATGTGAAGAATTAGTGAAGGGGTGAGGCACCTGGAACTCTAGCGAGAGCGAAGCTGCTTAAAGTCTTACAGAACACTCACACCAATTTCAAGTTAGCTCAAGCATGCAAGGCTTCTTTAAACAAAATCGGAAGGCTGAATTTACATAGTCTTATTGAGTCCCAGGTCATAATGGAGTCTTGGGAAAAGAGATTGCTGTTGAACATGCTAAGCAAGGCCGTGAGTAAAGGACCTGGATTTACATTCGGACTCTCTGCGTACATGGTTAGGGCTCCCATTGACAGTTCAGATTCGTATGAGGAAAATTGTAGATAGCATGGCATTTCGCTACGAGCCTGTCGGCAGAGCAAATGAATGCTTTTTGACGTCTCTAAGACGTCAGCGACTTTCCTGCTGTTCGTCAGTGGGAAAGACACTGCAGATTGGATATTGGCATCGTAACAAGCACTACTTGGCCGTGGGTCAAGTGGTAGTGTATTGGTTTCCCTACCAGACGGTTCGGGGGTCATTACCATGCGTGCCCATTTTTGTTCCAAAAAACTTAACACGTACTCCGGCATTTTAAGTGTAGTAATACCCTGTTAAACGTACGTAAAAGTGGCAGTTGGAAAGACCAACCCACTTAGGCCTAATGGCCCATTGTGATGCCCCGTGGATCTGTGATCCTCTTACTCATGGAACCAATTTGAACTTATGAAGGCGAAGGAGACTGTTAACGTCTAAATCTTTTAGACGTTTAAATCGTTGTAGAAGAAAGCACCTAACATAAGTGAAGTTTTCTTCTTTGGGAGAGAGATGGACATGTGCAGAGTAGGTGGAGGATTGTCGCCTCTTCCTCCTCGTCCATGCAGCTTCTACAGAAAACGTTTGTAAAGGTACCAAGCCTTCCTGCAAGTTTGCCTATAAGGCAGTGTCCAGTGACGACACTTGCGATGGCGTTGAGATGCTTCCTATTTAGAAGGATCAGGCTCTTAGAGCGATTCAGATCGAGTTTTAGCCAGATATGTTTGCTCGCTAGACATGTTGGTCCAATAGTCTATCTAAGGTCTGTCCATGGAAGTGATGATGAAGTGAGTTTCCAGCATATACTCACATCAGGGTGCAGGTACTATGTACTGATGTGCCGGATGCTGCGATTGTAGAAATTTTATCACTGAAGCGTTAAAATTAAGGACTGAGAAATTGCAGTAAAAGAACGTACAAGGAATAAGATAGACTAGTTTTTTGTTTGAGTGCTCTGTTCTGATAAAAAAAAAATGTTTTTGTGGATACAACCGGCAATTAGCATTGCCAATTCGCATCGAATGCGCTTAGTCTATCGTCGACTTAGTAATTCAGATGGAGGTTTCCTGCTAAAGGAATTTTCCATCTTCATAGTCAGACCTATGTTGTTAATTCATTCAACACTCTCGTTGAATTTTTATGCACTTAACTATATCAGTGTCGGAAACGGTGAAAGTTCATGCAGCTCTATACGTATATACGGTAGCCTCATTTGCGCATATTGAACCATTAATCTCTGTTAAGCTCCCATACTCTCATCGTGGTAAGTGTTCCCTATTGAATCCAGAGTAGCACCCCTTGACAAGATTTATTCAATGGTTTCAAGACTGAAGTTATTATTGTTGTTAATCTTGGATCCAAGATTGAACAAATTAAAAATGCTGTGTGGATTGAGTCCTTCACATAATAATCTTGATGGAGCCTTATATGCGACATTCAAAAGACTTATATTTCGGTTCTTAGTGCTCTTTGCGATATCGCCTTTCTTGCGGATTGGTCTGAATTCTTTCTTCCTAATGCGTTTTGCCTATAAGCACGTACTAGTGCTGGATAAGAACCTCGTTTCCAATCTGGAACAACTCTGCCGCTAAACCGTCGCGTTCCCAGCTTTGTTGCGGCTGATAGCCCCGAAAAAGTCGAGAAGTCCTCTCTCTATATCGTCACTATTTTCTGAATATCTGATAGTCTTCATTTCTGCGATAAGAATTTTTAGTTCTCGTTCTGCAATTAAAAAAAATGAACATACCTCTGTCCTACGTCCTCTTCGCTTTTTAACTTGCGATGCAACTGATAGCTGGGCGTCTCGGTATAACATACATACATATGAGCCGTTCTCTGCAGTAGCATCGGGTTACTCTTGGTCGCACAACTGCTTTCTCTGGTAACATTGGAATCGAATTATACCATATGTGCGATAGCAGCCCATAAAGACAGGGAGATGTCTGTCAATTATTCTCATGTGCATATAATCAAGTTGGGGTATTGTATAAGTAGGATCATAGACCAGTTAGTGAGGATTTGGGATGCCTGTTGTCATTGCGGCTTTTTAACGTCGAGATTTGTACGTATGATTTGTTGGTAACAAATATGTTGGTGCTACGGTGTATACGAAAGGCCTCTTCACTGAGGGAGGTATCTGTTATCCGGGACTACAGATTTTTGTAGCCCAGCACGATTTCAATATTGTGGCAGGACTGTAGCTCAAGAATCACGGGAACCACGCCTGTTTTCTTTGAGTGTGGGCAAACCTAAAGTGAAGTGCTTTGCGTAAAATGTAATGTAAATAGTTCAAGCCGCCGATTTACGGCTACCACCCGGAAGTCCAGGTGGAGTAAGTACTCTCTTGCCTCATCAGAAATTCAAGATCAAGTCCATATCTACTACTTGGCAGCTATAGTAGATGTCACAGGACTCGTTATTGACGTATATTGGACCTCACTGTCGTATCTTCTTAAGCTCCGTGACGTCAGTTCTACATCGTGCGGAAATATCATCTAGTTCGAAAGAGGTGGGTCACCACGCAATCTGGAGAAGGCGCTTGGAAAAGATACAGATATTTGCACTTTGGTGTAGAGATGGATGGACACCAACCATGAAATGGGCATTTTTGATCTTGGCTAAAAGATCTCTAAAATATTCCAGATATGAAAGTCATTAGATTGAGTTCTTAGATGAGGAGGTAGCTTTTGATAGCTGCCCTTCTAACAGAATTGTTGTTCTCGACTAAGACTTCAAATTATAATGAAATAATCGCCTGTGAACCTATTACATGTAAAGGCTGAGATTTTAGATTTGGTATGCGGAGTACTGGTGTATTAGGTGTGTGACAAAACACTGTTATAACAAAAATTTGTTGAAGATCAACTTTCCTCTGCATGTTTTTCAGAACTGTGGGGTTTCTGGACTCTGTGCTATGAGGAAAATCAATTCGCTTATAAGCTAGAACCAGTGGAGGATTATCACGAAAGACAGCACATCTCATTTCATTGCCGTCATGGTCATGGTCTTTCCTGAATAGAAAGGAACTTAGCTGGGCAACCGGTATTTTGTCCATGCACTATTTTCTAAACAATTAGTCTTATCGACTCCAACGCTTACAAATCTTGTCCTCGGAGGACATCAGTTTGCTGATATGTGATATGTACAATATGAAAGTTTATAAATAGTTTCTATAAGAGCTTCAAGGAAGTAGGAATCAACATGGAAAGCTATTTGGTTTACTCCATGACGAAGTCATACTAAAACAAATGTGTTAGAGAGACAAAATTTCTTGATACTGACTTGGATAAGTGGAATACTATGAAATGCTTAGATTTAGGTTCAGATTGAAGGGGGAGGTTTGATTATGTACCCTTTCACTGCGGCCGTTTAGGCCACAAAGCTGAAAATTTTAATAAATCCGGCTATATCTTTGAGTGAGCTGGCAGTGATATCTTTTGCCTCAAGTTATACCTAGAAGAGACGTTGACGTGTTCGTGTTCTGCTTAGACGGTTACAGCGGCAAAGGATGCGCACTGCTGTTTCTTTGTCCTCATTGCATATGTGAAAGGTGTTGTCTTGTGCTATTTCCATAGTCATTTGGTATTTTCGGACTCTGCAGTGACATGTTTGGATTCCGGTTACTGTGTGTATCTGACCTCTAGAAAGCTGTAGGAGTTGTTTTGTTGTTTTGAGGGAACGGGATGGTAAACAGTTTTTGGCTTGCTTATTATCCCTTCACGGAGTGTCTTTGTTTTTAGCCAGATAGTTGTATAACTTATGCAGGTAATTGGTAAGCCATAAATGTTTAGGTCGAACCTTTTCTGGCCAATCCGTCTACTCTTTCACTACCATCGTTATTACTGTTATTACCCAGGTTAAGTGGAATCTATTACTGCTGGCTAGTGGTTTTAGAAGTATAATGTAGTCCCAAACGATTTTTGGGGTTATCTCAAAAGCATTGACAGCCAGAAAGGCCGCTTTGTTGTCATAGACAGTATAAATGTTCTATTGATGGTAGATCTGTTTAAGTTCTGTCTAATGCGGAGCTCCATTGCGTGTACCTCAGCTTAAAATAGAGAGATGCTACGGTCCATATTTGCGTACAGTGAGGTATTGGCAGTTTCGCCGTATATGCCTGGTCCAACTCCTTCCGTCGAAACCGTCGGTGTACCACATCAGTGAATCTTTTCCCTGTTCCCAGTTCTGTTGATCAGGAAATGCAACCTTGAGTACAACTTTAAGCAAAACCTCAACAGACAGTAGTCTGCAAGAGTAATTCCTAATAGTCAATTTCTCTTGAGTTCCAGTGAAAGGTCTGGGTGAACTATTTTGGAGTGGTTCTCATCTACTGAGATAAGCATGTAGGCGTTTGCCAAGGTGAATGTTTAGGAAAATTTCTAGTGCTGTGGGCGCTGTTTTTGTACTAGCGTACACACACAGGCAAGTGTTTGAAGTTTGTTTAGTCCAGCCTGTGTAGACTTTAGTTTAGTTTTATGCCACCAAATTGGAGTGACTGTTATATGTCTAGCAATTGGTATGTACATTCAGTAACAGTGTAAATTTTGGGTTAATGCCCTAGTTCTTATCCACTAAGCTTTTGCTGATCCAGAGTGAGACTTTGGCTGCTTTTCCTATGATGGCTGCTTTTGATCCAGCGTAACCTCTGAGAATTTTACTTCACTTGAAAACTTTTTGGTTTCATCAAAAAGTGTTGGATCTTTAAGTTTATCTAATTTTCTTCTCTTGGTGAAGCCAGCTATGGTACTTTCTTTAGGGTTGACATTGAGTTTAACTTTTTGCAGTAGTTTGCTACGTGGTTAAGAGCTCTTGGGAGGTGTTCTGAGATTGTTTATTCAGATTTTGCTCTGCTTTAGCTTGCAATATGTCAGCATAACCGTCGATGATAAGCATAATGAGGAATTCACTGACTGCGACGGGCTATAAACTTTGATCCTTAAAAAATAAGAAATTAGGTTCCTTCTTAAATGAGTATATAAATTAAAAGAAGCTTCTTTGGATTTTCCTATTTGAAATTTATTTTTTATGCAGCATATTAGTATATGTAATAAGAAATTAGTAGATAGGTATACGATAGAAATCTTAAAAAATAGAAAAACATTAGTATATGTTGAATAGGTTGTAATTTATGAAGAAGTTGATGAAAAAATCTTCAAAAGTCTTATTTCATATTTAAGATTAGTGGGTATTTGTAGAGAAAAGTAGTTTATTGGTGCCTTGGGTGCAAGCTGTTGGCAGATGTTTCTTAGAAATCATCATAAAGTAAAGCGTTTTAAGACAATTGAATCCTTTACTTCACATTCGGTGTACATTTGTTCGGATTACAATATGTAAACTAGAGTTCTTTATACTGGTTCCATTTGTTTTTTGGTTTATTTGTGCTCTATATAGTGGCAGTCAAGCAGCATTGTATTAGTTAGATGTTAAAGATGTTAAATAAATTAATAAATAAAGTATTTATAAATAACATTGAGTCATTGGATGTCCTGGGTTTACGATTCCTTTTGTTTTGTTTCCTTTGAGTATCGATTGGTGCAACAACTTATGGGAGTAACTTAAAGTATGCTCCTGCCAATTTGATTTGATTGTAAGTTTAAGGATGATTTTCCATTGTGGCCATTTCCATTACTTATGCTATTACCATTCCGTGAGACTCCATTTCCATTACCGTTTCCATGTCCATTTCCATTACCATTACCGTTTCCATTACCATTTCTATTACCATTTCCATTACCGCTTCCATGACCGTTACCATTACCGTTGCCATTACCATTCGATCCATGCCTGCTGTCACTGATGCCATTTCCATTGGCCCTCAGACTAGACTCAATGGTGTTCTGATTTTCATTAGAAAGATCTAGACCTGATCCGCTACCATTACCATTACCATTACGATTACCATTTCTATTTCCATTACCATTGCTATTTCTGATGGCGTTTTCAATGCTATTTATGCTTAGACCTGAAGTAATGGTAGTTCCAATGGATTTGCCAGTGTTGATTCCCAAAATTTGGCCAGCTCGGGTTCCAATTCCATTGGAAATGACCAAGGAGGATGGAATCAGCTGAGCTTGAATTGTAGCAGTAGCTGGCTGATTTATAATTGTTGATGGCTGAGAGATACGTTCAACGATCAAAGTTCGTCGGTTGGGGTTCTCCAAGGTGGCAACATCTGAAGACTGTGCGAAAACATTGGTAGTAGGTGGACGGTTAATGATAGTTGGTGGATGCGATACAATGCTGGAATGAACAGTTTGCCCTAAAACTGTCCGTGGAAGACTCTGAGACAAGAGAAGAGCTTGAGTATTTGAAAGACGTTCTTGACTTTGGATGGCGGAAGTTTGAATTGATTGTTGCTGTTGTTCTTGTTGCAATTGGCGCTGTTGTTGGATTTCGTCACGCATTTGTCGCTGGAATTGCTGAATAATTTGTTGGGCTTGAACTTGGGCCTCTGCTTGTGCTTGAATGGCAGCTTGAGCTTGAATGGTTGCCTGAGCCTGGGCTGCCGCTTGATTTTGAGCTGCAATGATTTGGGCTTGAGCTTGAGCCTCAGCTTGGGCTTGTGCAATAGCGGCTGAGGCCTGGGCTTCGGCCTGCGCTTGAGCGGCAGCAACTCTAGCTTGAGCTTGGGCCTGGACAATAGCAATTGGCGACAGAGTTACTGATTCGGGAACTTGTTTGGACACAACTGCATTGAAGCCATTGATTGAATCTGCAGTATAGTCCACAACTCGTCGAGTACCGTCGGGTTCAACTAGGGAGTACTTTCAAAAGAAACTTCTCTGTTAGTAGAAATGAACACAAAATGCAATTAAATCTCACCTGTCCTTGGACAACACCACCTTCTCGTTTCTCCTCCTGCTGTTTGTTATCACCAGTCACTGCATCTTTGACATCATATGCAAAACTGTATTGTGGATTGTTGTCAAAATCTCTTGCTGTTATGATTCTGGCTCCGATTGCATTGTCCTGTGAGTCACGAATTAACTGTGTTGTTTGACCAAGATTCAACGACTGCAGAGATAAGGCGTTGGCATATGCTCCCAAAGTGACAACCAGTAGCAGCGAATGTATCTGAAAAGAGAAAGGAAAACAGTCCCTCTTAATATTCAGTTCATGTTCCTTTAAATTTATTGAATTCAATCAACCCATCAACGACCCGTTTAATATCTATTTTATGTGGCACTTCAAATGTGTTCATCCAGCATCCATCTGTGGTCTGTCAGAATTGCAGATAGTACTCTCTCATGCATAAAATTGTCTGCTCTCGATTATTTAATAAATATTTTACTGTTTTGCAACAGATGTGGATGTATCCCTTTTTGAATACGAGGTCCGCTGTGTATTGATTTTCAGATGAATTTTCATGGGGCGGTTATTTCTTCTGTAGAGCAGAAGTTATAAAATTTTCAGTCAATGTTAAATTAACTGCATGCGGGTCTATAAAATAGCAGCCTTCGTGCTGAAGGAACAGCTTTCACAGGGCTTTCGAAGTAACTACTACTGAACAAAGCAAGATTGACATGTAGGAGTGTACTTGTAAAATATATCGATTGGTCTAGGAGAATTATTAATACGAGTTTCCACTGAATCAGCTCAAATGCCGTATGTCTGGGTGAACTTTTCAAGGCAGGAGAGGTTATGCATTGCTCTCTAGGCAGCTCAAAAACGTATGACTTTCCAATAGCAGAAACTAACTTGCAAGCTTGGAAGAAGATTTGGAGTAAAAATCACACTTTTTATGCACTTTGCGAGTCTGATGTCTTTTTGAAAATTTTACTAAAGTCCATTTTGGACATACCCTTGTCATATTTGTTTATTCCTTTTGATTTGGTATTCACTTTATAATATCACAACTCGAATATAAATTAAAACACAGAGGACACTTGTGACGGGTTGAGTCCTTTTTTACGTTCGTTTAGTGCACTTCAGTGTACGATGAATGCTTTTGACACTTTGATGATTATACCAGCACCTGTCATAGAATTTATATGATGAGCTCCCACTTCTTGAGCTTTACTTTCAATTTTGCTGTTGATGGCCATCCGGGTGGTGGAATACATGTAAGCCGTGGAGTGGTCATTCAAATGACATTCAACCGGTCTCGTACTATTTCTGTTGGAGGTATCTGCTCTGCATATAGAGGTCAGGCAAAGATACGTAGTTAAAATGTTCTATATGACCAATGCGGCAGGTTATTACGTAAGGGATTGAGTTACTCACTATATTTTCTTGGACGTACATGCAAATTTGTATTTGGGATCACTGTTTGGCATGCGGTCAATGGAAATTGGTGTAAGAGATCCAATTTCAATGCACATTAACTGCATGCATCTATGGAGAGGCGAGTATCTGGGCATTTTGTCAGTGGTATTTGGAGCATATTGTGTGAAATGAAATGCCTGCAAATGGAATCCAATTCGTGAATGGAAGACAGGACAAATTCTGAAACAACCCAGAATATGCAAGTTTGGTAATAGACAAAAAATATTACCACCAAGATCGTAGAAAAAATCAGACAGAATCTCTTTGGTGATGTGAAATACTAGACAACGTTCACTTTTTTACTTATGTCCTGTTACCACCTGTGGGTCCTGCGACCTCAACTATGCCTACACATCATTGTGTACGGTCTCTGGCAATGACCTTTAGTTTTCTCCAAATCTTGCCAATTGGCGTGACTCCTCCTCTACTGTTCTGCGTCATGTATATCTCGGCCGACCCGTTCTTCAACGCAATTCAATTGCCTCGGGTAGTTTGCTATGACCAATCCACTGACACTTCCGGCGTTAGATGGTTGTGCCTATTGGTTCTTGACCGGATCCCTTGTAAAGATGTTCACCAGAAAACCCTTAAGATGTTCCGTAGATTCATTGGCGAACATTTATAGTTCCAAATGCTGCACCCATTCACCAGCACGGATTCAACATATGAATGGTACATATATGAATGGTGATAACTTGGTGTTCAAGCTAATTGTATTGCTTCGCCATATCACTGACATCATTCCAAACTTGCTTTGCCAATTCGGTTGACAATATTCTGTTCGGTTACTCTCTCTGCCGATTGTCTTGCCAACTTGAGTTGATGACCTAGTGTCGAGGTTGATGATTTTGGGTTTGGCAGTGATAATCTTCAAACTCACGATATTTGCCTCCCTCTCCACTCTTGCTGTCATTTAGTGCAGATCCATAACCGTTTGAGAGAGCAAATAAACGTCATCACCGTTGTCCAGATGTTTGAATTGAGATGTAAGAGTCCAATCAATTCCTCCGTTTCCAGTAGACAAGACTGCTCAACATCGCTCATCATCAATAAAAAAAAGTATCGGCGATAGAATGCAACCTTGTCAGACGCCACTTTGGATCTCGAATTGCTCTGTCAACTTTCCTGTATTCAGGACACGACATTTATACCCATCATAGATTGCTTTGATAAGAGTCATTAGTTTGTCGGGTATAGTTGTACCTCTCCTGCACAATGCAAGCCAAATAAATTGCCGTTGACACTGTCGAACGCATTCTCAAAATCAGGGGACAATAAGTGAAGTGGTGACCAGAATTCAACGCATTGTTCAATAATGATCCATAGGGTGTTGATGTGGTGGACACTGAAGGATCCAGAGTGGAAACCTGCTTGTTCGGCATCAAGTTTATCTTCCGAATGTGCCTATGTGCTCAAGACTGAAAATGTCTCTCCAGTTTTCACACTTTCTCCACTCGTCGGCGAAAATTTCTGCCACCCAAGATGAAGTTGAAAAGCTCTGCTGATGTTGTTGGAGTGGCTCGCAGAAGCTCTGCGTGAATACCATCTAGTCCAACCGCCCAGTTGTTTTTCAGGGCATTAATAGCGGTAGCAATCTCACCTTTACTGCTAGTGGACGTGCAAATTGCGGAAATTGTTGCTTCGGGCAGTTCTGTTTGATTTGGGTGCACATCGCTGGCGAATACGTAGTTAAGGACCGTAGCAAAATGCTCCTTCCATCGCTTGAGCTGATCCGCATCTGAAATGAGTACGGAACTATCTAGGCCTTTCATCGGATTTTGGCTAGAGCGATGGCCACCTGTCAGCTCTTTGGTGATTCTATCACACCTGCTCGGTATTTCCTCTGCTTATGTTTGTCCCGTCGTACGCTACGCTGTACTTCTCTCATTTTCTTCGATACAGGGACTCTAGCTCTTTCCTTTCTACTGTTGGGGTATCTACAATATGAGCTTTAATTGGCTTAAGTTCTTCAATCCGCCTCCAGGTATCCTCGGTAAGCCACGTACTATATCTTGCTTGCTATCCAGATGTGAAAATATTTTTCATAGCGTTCCAATGTTCTTGGATGGCAGCCAGCTTCCACCCCTAGCGAAAAGTGATCCCCTAATTGTTGGCGTGCTGAGGGAATCGTTGGCCGGTCGATGTTATACCTATGCATCCTGGTGATATTGCGGGGTCTTTAAACAGATGAGGTGCGCAACTGGAAAGTGGCTACCAAAGGTTGTGATCTATCTGCATTCGGCGTTGAGTTGACTACGGTGGATTGTAGTAGTTGTCCTTTTCTCCCTCAGTCGAAGGATTCGTTGGGACGTAACACTGTATGATCGAGCCGGACTCTAGTGCGGAGTCTGGCTGATAAGATTCTTTTACCATGTGGGAGTCAGAAAAATAAGCTTCTGTGTACTGTAGGTGTAACCAGCAGACTAAATCGGGATTCAAGGAAGCGGCCCGGGGGCTTGCCTGAGTAGAGTACAAGGGTGTTATTGGTTAGGAGTATTACTGGGTAGTATTTCCCAAAAGTATGTTAATGAAAAAAAGACACTGGGTTTTGTCCAGGACCGGGGTCACAATGAGACCCAAGAAAATGAGATTGGCGATGAACTAGGAAGGAAAGGCTCTGAAGCTGCCTGCGTTTGGGCTTCCTGTGAATATAACCCCAAGTGGCACATCAAATGAATGCTATAGAGTTATCAGCGTTCTACCACTGCCCAGCAGAAGGGAGAATATCGTCTTAGCGGGACACCGAGCTTTTATTTAGCACTTCCGTTCTTGACGTTTCTGTTCTAGTACTTGCAATCGCACAAGTGATAGCTCGCTGCGTTCTGCCAATGTGTTCTGCGGTGTCGTCATCACTCTTACAGCAAACGTGGCGACAGGAAGTTATATTGCTTACACCCCGTACATTTAGATGCAGAAAAATTTTAGTAACTTTAGTAGCGTCAGTGAGCAGTCTTTTCTACTGAGGAATAGCAGGAAAGTCTTTGGGACGTCTTAGGAAGTATTCGTTTAGTCTGCCGGCATCCCCAAAAGTTGTGGTATCTGGAGTTGTGCTCAGACAAATCTCAATAGCCAACCATATACGCAGAAAGTATAAACGCAGGTTTGGATCCTGGAAAACTGTCCTCTGATACTTGCCTAGCTAATTCGTTAGCCATATCACTTTCGTCTCAATTTGACCTGGGACGCTGACAAGACTCAGTGAGTTCAAATCCGATAGTCTGAGGGGATTTAGAACGCATTAAGCGCAGCTTGGCTTTCGCTAAAGGCGCAGATACTTCGCCCTCTTCACCGATTATTTATAGTTTATTACCATCACATCTGTGTATATCTCTTGGAAGTCGCAAATTTTCATAACAAAGAGTGAGATCTAACGTTGCTATCTTCCAGAAATACAACAGCGCCTAATAATAATTGATTTTAGAGCCATACGTGAGACCAGACTACATTCCTTTCCTGACTCAGATTATGGCCGAAACCATTCCTGGTCACAGAAAAAGTTGAATTCGTATTTTTGAAGCAACAGGTATTCTGATGTCAAGTTTTACCAAACACCACCTCCATTTAAACGAAAAATGACTTTGAAAGCGCAGCTCATGGTGTGAATATCAAAGAGAGGCAGATTCCTCCAGGAAGGCGGACTGTTCTTTGAGGTCTGGTAATAGCGGCAGCGATTTATCAGGATAACCATCAATCCACTCCGTTGGAGAAACAATTAGTGACACCTTTATGCATAAAATGAGTCAGACTCGGAAGCTTCCTTCTTCTCGTGAGTAGAATAACTTTAGTTTATAGACAATTGACCAAAAGTGGGTGGCCGTGGCTCAAGTGGTAGTGGACTGGCTTCCAAATCGAAAGGTTCGGTGTTCGAATCCCAAACTCGCCCGAAAAACATATCATCCATTTTTTCAGTTAACGAAAATCAAGAAAGACGAGGAGTTGACTAGAAAGCAACATCAAGCCAACTTCCACTAAGAATTAAGTCTCCCCATTAAGTGTTGGATGCCACCCATGGAGCGAAATAACCACTGAGCCCAAACATATTTCTTTCTCTGTCTATCTCATTTTCCAAAAAACTTAACATATGCTGAGGCATTATTAGTGTATTCATACCCAAAAAGAAGAAAAAAGTCAATTTCGTATAGGATACACATGTCGCGAGGACATACACATACCTCGCGTTATGTAAAGGGCGCGCTCCTTCTCGTTTAGAGTGCTTCCAATTCTGTCCAACAGATTTTGAACCGTAGTCTCATACGGTCTTCTATCAGTTATGTTGGTATGCTGCATCTTGCATGCTCTGCCATGGTCTGAAGCTCTTGGCACGATAATTTTCGGTATAAGGGCTACTCTTACAGTTCGCCAGAGGTTCGGTATACATGTCAGTCTCCGGAAAGAAGTGAAGGTCCTCCTCAGAATTGGCAGAAGCTGGTCTACAACTGGGCATATGCCAGTCAACTTGAAGCTATCAAAGGCCTCATCCATTACCTCAACCTGTGACAGATTTCAAGTACGGCGGATTGTATTTCTCAGCTCATTTGCAGCTTCAATTAAAGCAGAGACAAGGAGTCTCTGCTCTCGTGGAGCTATCAGATTTTCTAAGTACTTCCAGTCTGACGAATTTGTCTTTTTTGAAAACTTTGACCAGTGCGTATTTCACCAGCAACAATATTTGAACGTCAAGCGGCGTGTTGGTAAGTTATTGATTCGCACCGCTATATCTATTAACGGCGACCGCTCAAGAAGTTTTCCTGGAACGATATTCGACACCTCTGTACTAAGTGTTGTCGCTGGTTGATCATTGTCAGTTATTTGCACACAATGACGACATGGACTTGGAGGTTTTTGTTTATGTCGTTATCTGACCTAACGTTGGGTATTGAGTACGATATCCCGCTGTTCTTGTAAGATTTTTTGTGGCTTCGAAGTAGTTGAAGTGCAATTGCAATCCAATCGACCGCTGTTGTTGGCTTCGCACACAACAGAAACCCACGATAGGGTTGAGGCATACCTTCAGTTAATTGACCGATGACGTTAGCCCCTGCTAGTTGGACGTATCGCAGAAGGTGCTTCGTAGTAAGATGTTACAATTTCTGAAATCTTGAGGAAGCGATGTTGAGCTTCGACTAGAATCTTTGTAACAGCTGGGCCAAATCGTGCAATAACTGACGAACGTACTGCTACTCAAGTTAGAATACATATATGCGGTGCCACATCTGACGCAAATCAGTTAATTTCATCATCTACCATATAAGCAATATGTTCGAAGATGCGTTCCTCGTTGGCTTTGCTGGGTGTTACTACTTCGAAGAGACTGCACCAAAGGTTAGCTCTAATAACAGTCTTATGTTCAGAAAATTTCGCTATGAGTAATACCTGTCGACCACTACAGCCGTTTGTCGTCGAGGTCGCCGAAGTAGCGCCGAAGTAGCGCCGTTTCTAACCTCTATGTTCATGACTATGTTACTGCCAGCAGCGGTATTTCCCAATTTTGTCACAAAGCCGTGTGTATCGTTCTCTGACCGCTGAAATATTCCAGAAAATCTGTCTGCCGAATAATTTGACACAAACATGTGTAATTGTCAGTTATGGAGAAGAGTGAAAATAATTCTTTTTTTTTTTGAAGCAGCCCTTTGCCCAAAAGGCAATTTAGGACTACTGGAGGTGATCCGGTCGACACAAGGGATCTGTAGTGCTATCTCTGGTAGCCCGACAGACGCTTAATTCTGTACCATGGCAGTCAGGAGCTCCTGGAACTTCGGTCCCAGCCTGACTTGTAGAGATAGGCCCACGTGTGGGAGCGTCATGGCAGCTGTGGTGTAAACCTAAAGTCGCAGGGAGGGTTTTCCGACTGTCGTTAGAAAACCCCAAAATGTAGCAAATACTACAGGGCACCATGACCCAAAATTGGTGGATATTTTAGGTAGCTCTAATCCCCGACCAAAGTGGAAGTCTAGTCTACACTATGACTTGGAGTTGGTACTGATCTTAATGGGGTTTTTCCAGGATGGTATTAAAGATCGAGAATGGGAATTATTCCCCATTGTAGGTCAGGGTGATGATTGACGAACTTCAATCCCGATATGAGCGCGGGCGCTCCATGGAATAAGGCCATAAGCAGGTGTCCACATAAAACCCGAGAGAGGTTCTGCCCCAAAAAGTATTTTGAGCATTAGCATCACAACATATGATAAGTCCGAACTTCCTGGCATCAAAGTATTGCATGAGCTTCGTTGCTGATGCAACCACGGACTTATAAAATTCCTCACACTTATGACTGAATCAACGCAAGCTTGGACAATTTGCTTGGGTCCCAAAACTGCATTCGGCACAAATAGACAGTTTGCTCACAATGCAGTGGTGTGGATCCCTCAAAATGTAAAACTACAGATGCGATCCTATGACCACGATTAGATTTCACGCAAAAGATTCGACTATTTGATAATTGAAATTTATTTTTAAAAACATAAGATACATTTGCGAGTTAAAGTTAAAGTTTATGTAAAATATTGAACACGTCTGATAATACATATTCGTATATGAGTGGCTTTCTTAGGAGCTCTGTTTTGAATTATACCTTTGTAGAGAGATTAACACAGTATCGGTGCTTTGGGTGCGAGCTGTTCCATTACAACTAAATAATATTATGGCTTTAGTGTTTTAAAATAAATACGAGTACGAGTAAGTATACTGAAATCCTTGAAGGATTCGTCTGTTATTTGGCAGGCCTTGGCTGTGACTGTTAAGACGAGCGCTCGTCATGTGGTTTTGTTCGTTTTTGCTTCTCGTGAGTGTTATGTAGCAACAGTAATTTATAAATAATTGTAATAAATAAATTTCTTATAAGTACTAATAGAATGAGTATCTGTCAACTGGATTTGTCCTTGTTAATAGCTTTTGTCGCTTTGGAATTCTTAAAAATTCAAATGCTTTTGCTGTTTATTGTAGACCTCTGCCGTTTTGAGATAGAAGAGCGAGAGAAGAGTGTCCATTGCGTCCAATTCCACTGGTGATTCCATTGCCATTTCTTAAGGCTCCATTACCATTGTTATTTCCACCGTTTAATCGAAGGGTATTTTCGTTGCTTCCATTGCCATTGCCATTGCCATTTGCTCGTAGGGTGGATTCAATGCTGCTCTGGTCTTGACCTAAGAGTTCTGAACTTGAACTTAATCCGTTTCCATTTCCGTTTCGGTTGCCATTTCTGTTACCATTTCCGTTTCCATTTCTGATAGCATTTGTGAGATCACTTAAAGGATTAAGACTTGTGGTGATGGATGAACTGATTGTTTTGCCGGTGTCAATTCCCAGAATCTGTCCAACTCGAGTTCCAATACCGTTGCCTAATTTGGTGATTACTAGTGGGGACCGAATGAGTTGAGTTTGGATCGTTGTACTAGCTGGCTGACTTATAATGGTCTGAGGTTGAGGGATACGTTCAATGATGACTGTACGGCGTGTGGCACTGTCTAAGGCACTGATGTCGGAAGATGATGCAAAGATATTTGTAGTTGGCAGACGACTTATGATACTTGGTGGATGTGACACAATGCTAGACTGCACAGATTGACCTAAAATTCGTCGTGGGAGAATTTCGGATGTGAGAAGCGTTTGACTGTTTGAAAGTCGATCTTGGCTGGAAGAAGTTTGAATTGTTTGAGATTGAGATTGAGATTGAGTCTGGGTCTGAGACGGCGCCTGAGCTTGAGACTGCTGTTGTTGCTGTTGCTGCTGCTGTTGCTGTTGTAATTGACGCTGTTGTTGGATTTCCTGACGCATTTGTTGCTGAAATTGTTGAATTATTTGTTGAGCTTGAACTTGAGCCTCAGCTTGTGCTCGAACGGCAGCCTGTGCTGATGCATGGATGGTAGCTTGGGCCTGAGCAGCAGCTCGGGCCTGAGCAGCTATAATATGGGCCTCAGCTCGAGCTTCGGCTTGTGCTTGGGCAATGGCAGCAGAAGCTTGGGCTTCGGCCTGGGCTTGTGCGGCAGCAACACGAGCTTGAGCTTGAGCTTGGATAATAGTAATTGGGGAGAGTGTTACTTCCTCGGGTACTTGTTTAGATACAACTGCATTAAATCCGTTTATAGAATCTGCTGTATAGTCCACTATACGTCGCGTGCCATCGGGTTCAACTAGGGAGTACTGTTGGACAAGACATTTATAGCTGAATATAAAATAATTAGAAACCTCACCTGTCCCTGGACAACATCTCCTTCCCGCTTCTCTTCCTGCTGCTTATTATCACCTGTCACTGCATCTTTTACATCATATGCAAAGCTGTACTGTGGATTGGTGTCATAGTCTTCGCTGGTTGTGATTCTGGCTCCAATTGCGTTTTCCTGAGAGTTTTGGATCTGTTGCTGAACGAGGCGGGCCGCTTGGTTTATATCCAATGAATGTAGGGAAAGTGCATTTGAGCAGATCCCAAAAGTGACGAGAAGTAGTAGAGAGTGTATCTGAAAGGAAAATGTATTTATCTGAATATTCGATCTGTTTCTTCTTCGGTATATCACAACAAATCAACTCATAAACACCCTCCCGCTCATTATACTATAATGTAAATTTAAGTGCTATACTGGTTTCTCCAAATTCCTTCTGTGGTCAGAGGATGCGTATCTCTGATAGACGCAAAATACTGTCTGTGTTCGATTATCTAATAAAAATTTTACTATCTTGCAACAGATGTTAAAGATGAGGGTGAATTGTCTTTGTTTAAAATTTGTTTGTCTCAGTATCGATTTAGAAGGAACTCTGTTGAATAGATATGTTGTTCTCATGTCGGAGAAAATTGTCTGTATGTGGGTAGGTTATGGGCTGCCTAGGGTTTGGAATGTAAACCAAATAATCGTATCCATTTGTAAAAAAAAATTATGGTTCTAGGTTCATAAAATGGGGTTTCATAGGGTAGTTTGGAACTTCAAGAGCTTGTAGGTAGTGATTTTAACTTTTATGTGGGATTTTATTGTATTTGTACGTTATACTAGTTTGTTTTTGAACCTAAAAACTGATATCACAACACATTATGTTTCAAGTTGTTCACAAAGTCCTTTTCACATACCCGCGACATGTTATTTAATGGTAGTTCCTTTGCTGTATCTATCACACAAAACACTTATTTGTATCTGGATAAGTCCTGTTTAATGTATGACTGGGATAAGGTGGTACACTATTCAATGATGACCGTTTGCACTGTGATGCTGGCTCCATGATTTGTTGATATTTATACATATGATGTGGTGTAGTCCCCCTTCTTGAGAAGTACTTTCAGTTTCTTTGATGGTCATTTGAGTGGTGGAATAGGTTCAGCTCATGTAAATAATATAGGCTTGGTGTCATTCTGTTTGAAAGAGATTTGCATCTGTAGATGGATGGTGTTTCGACATTGGTCAATTATCCGTTTTGACGTTACGCAAGGGATTATATTGCACGTGGACTACTTGCTTCGGGTGAATTCGAAACTATTGCTTGACATACGGTCAGTGGCATTTAATGGACAGGATCATATATCAAAATACGTCTACTTGTGCCTCTTGAAACTGAAAGTAAGTAGTATTACAGTACTCAGCGTTGTAGTTTTGAAGTAGACGCAATTAAACGGTTTGTAGGTATTCAAATGGGTGTGGAAGTATTATTTATGAGACGTATTTCCTAAGAGTATAAGTTTCAGAACAAAACATTTTATGTTGTGAAATGCATTGCGACTTTACATTTGATTTCCGTTTCTTTCAAACAAGGAAAGTTGAAGTAGTTCTTATAGGAATACGCTGCAGCTTGGAAAAGAAATCAACTTGTGAAAGGTTTTTCAGGTATTTTAGTATGACTTATTGGAAAAGAGTTTGTGAAATAGAATTTAAGAGTTTAACAGGAACGGGTCAACCCGGACGACTTTATTTATGCTATAACTAAAACTAAAACAAAAAGACAGGGAAGTTTAGCATTGGGAGAGGTGATAATTGAGGGTATTTTTGGGGGTACTTCTGTTACAATGGAAATCGAACACATCCTATTAGTTTCACGTATCATTCTAGAGGGTACTTCGTTAAAACCATACGCCGTTCGGTGATTATTTGGACGAAAAAGGGTAACAGACCAGAAATTGCGTGGGTTGGTTAAAAAAATCTGATCCAACAATGAGGGTCAATCAATGGGGGGGAGTGTAATAGTAGTCTTAGTAATTTGAGTCGGTCATTATAAGGCGAATTGTAAGATTCATAAATTTTTCTAAATAACGTATTACAAATTTAGACAGTGAGAATTTAAAGTATAGAATTACACGTAAGCTTGGACATTTAATACGCCACGTGAAGCCGAACACTAAACGGTGGCTCCAGATTTGAAAATTATGTCTTACTACAACAACTATGGTGGCTAAACAAAACAGAAAATATTCCGATGCTGCCTCCTGCCTAACATCCGCACCAAATACGTAGTCACACGTTATGGATGCATTTGTTTCTCAAAAACCATTCGTGGATTTTCTTAACCCTAAATTTGACAATTTTGACGATTAACGAAGCCATCAAGCTGAAAATGAGCCTCATCGCTGACGATGATTTTGTTTGAAAAATCAGGATCCACTTGTTTTCGTTTCATAATCCTCATAGTCCTTGTGTCAATTGCACTTTCTATGCATTAAGGTGAATATCTTTCGAGAGAATACGTAATAGAGAGCTTCTCGAAATGTCCAATTCTTGACCACGATGCGATGATGTTCGTGGACTCTCAGCAATACTTTCACGAACTGCATCGATTTTTTTGCTTTGTGTTGAACGATGCACATAGGAGTATTTGCATCAAAAATCTGCCCAAAATTATTTTTGGAAGCGATGTATGTTACTACTTTTGTTGGAAATAATTATTCATTCAATAAAATACAACTTTCTGTTAATTTTTCATAATTTTAGAATGTTTAAAAAAAAAATTAAAAAAATAAAAAAACTTGATTTTTTATTATTAATTATGGTCAAATCAATCACTGGATTCTGTACATTGCCTTCATCATTGCCAAGAGATATAAGACTATCATAAGTGGTATTTGTGTCCTCTAAAAGATGCATTCCTAAGGTTCCTTTCGAAAATACCTTTTTTCTTTTCGATACTAATGCCGTCGGTCGAAGGAAAGATGGAAGGAAGCTAAGGTGATACCTATCGCATAGAAATCGAATGGAACTGTGCAGGAATACAGACCAATATCAATTCCTGTCAATCTTTTCGAAAGAATTTGAGAAAACCATCTCATTGCAAATGCAAAAGCTTCTGTGTGAAAATTAATCTGGCTTCCGTTCAAATCGTAGCTGCAAAACTTCTTTGTTATTGGTCGTTGATGATATGAGATAAGCTGTTGATGAAAAGCATGTTACAATCTTAACACTACTCGATTTTTCTAAAGATTCGATACAGTCAACCACTCCATACTTTGCTCAAAACTTAGGAAAGAGTATAATTTTTCAATATCCTCTACCAGTCTTATAAGCTCCTATCTGGAAGGTAGACTGCAAAGAGTTGTAGCCGGTGAACAGTACTCGTCCTTCTTGCCAGTTAAATGCGGGGTGCCACAAGGATCGATCCTGGGGCCACTACTTTTCTCTATGTATGTCTATGAACATCCTAGATTGATGAAACATTGCTCAATCCATATGTTTGCTGATGACACACATATTCATTTGAGTCGTCCATTAAATCATGTAAACGAAGCTGCTATGGTGATGAATGGAGATCTTCAGCATATGGTGTTTTCGTTTGTTCAACTAAGAATGATCTACGTTTAAATGCTCCAAAATCAAAAGCACTCGTAATTTGTGTATTCCGACTGGAGCTACTTCATTTTCCACCAATCAAATTAGCGCAAATCCCAATAGAGTACGTTGACTCAGTCAAAAACTTTGGTCTTATTCTTAATCGAACCCTTACATGGTCTACACCCTTAAATGCTACTATTGGCAAAGCTTCTGGTGGACTACGTGCTCTTTCGGTTGAACAATATTTTATCCCTATTCGGACAAAACTCTCCTTCTGGCAATCTTGTTGTATTCTTGTGATATATTCTGTAGACCTGACTATTCAAGAAGAAACCTAAAGTTATCTACAATAATATCGCTCGTTTCTGCTTTAACCTAAAAAGAAATGATCATGTTTACTTCTACTCGAAACAGATCTGTGGTTGTAACTTCGACAGTCTTATTATTAAATATAGGACATTGTGCCTCTTACACAATATCATGCAAATTAAAGAGCGTAATTACCTGTACAAAAAGCTATGCTTTCTTCAGTCAGATAGATGCTCTTACAAACAAGTTACGCCTGCTTAACTTCCGAACGTCAGTTTTTTGTTGGCTCTCTACCCATCAACATTAGAAAAATTGGAAGTCTTCTCTTCTACGATATCTAGCCACTGAAACAAATTTTGAATCCCTATCTTTTGAATTCAATGTACAATTACAATACTTTAAACTTTTTAGATACATCTGTGTATCTTATCTTATGGAACGAGAGTACTATTCATGTTTTACACAAATTAAAATGTATACTCGAAGGCTTGCACAATTAAAAGATGCTTGTTATCTAACGACTGCAAGCAATATTTGAATTAATAAATTAAAATGTTAATTTTCTGAGGCAACTAATGGGTGGATCAATCAAAACTCAATGCCCATCTACTAAGAACATCGATGATGCAGCTCTCCTAGAGAACTTTCTTGCGTAGTTAAGCCGGTGGAATTTTAAGTCATTATTTCTGACTTCTGCTGCTTCTTCTCACGTGGGTGGCCGTGTCTCAAGTGGTAGTGGACTGGCTTCCAAATCGGAAGATTCGGTGTTCGAGTCCCAACCTCGCTCGAAAGACATTCATTTTTGCGGTTAAAAAAAATCAAATAAGGAGATTAGTTGACTAGAAATCTACAACAAGCCAACTTCTCCATTAAATGCTGGATGCTACCCATGGAGCGAAATAACTACTGAGCCCAGACATAATTCTATCTTTCTCTATCCCATTTTCCAAAAAACTTAACTCATGCTGAGGCATGATAAGTGTATTCAAACCCAATTGAGTGCTAAGTTCTTAAAAAAGAAAAACCAAAGCTGACCAATATAAAGGGTCTTCCATTAAGCGCTTTCTATCTTTAAATTTAAATAAAACAAAGTGTGTGTGAGATATCATCGAAATTTTTTATTCGTTTGAAAGGCCTGTCGATGCCATTTTGTATGAAATATATGTAATGTCGTTCAACAGTTAGCCGCGGCTTCTCTGGGTGCCGCGCATCTGAAGTGTCCAATTTTCCATGTCTCTGGCGTATAAATCAGACTGAATTTGACCGATGGCATTCGTTGTGTTGGCTTTGAGGGCTGCTGTGATTTGCGGCTCATTCGCATAGACTTGCGACTTCAGAAAACCCCACAAGAAAAAGTCTAAAGGGATCAAATCGCACGATCTCGGTGGTCAGTTTACATCACCTCCACGTGAGATGACCATGCCCTCGAATCGCTGGTGGAGAATTTCCAATGTGGCGTGAGCTATGTGGCACGTAGCGCCGTCCTGTTGAAACCACATGTCGTTGGAGTCCATATCATTCAATTCAGGCTAAAAAAAAGTTGGTAATCATCGACCTAAAGCGCTTGCCGTTGACGATGAAAGCCTGGCTAACATCGATCTCAAAGAAATATTGACCGATGACGCTGCCGGCCCAAAATTCACAACAAAGAGTGACTTTTTCGGTATGCGTTGGACACTCTTGGACCTCATGTGGATTGATATTATCCTAAATTCATCAATTTTGTTTGTTAACGTACCCATCCATCCAGAAATGGGCCTCATCGCTGAAGATGAATTTTCAATGAAAATTAGGGTCAGTTTCCAACTGGTCCAGAGCCCAGTCAGCGAACACACGTCGTTGTCTATGGTCATTCACCTTCAACTCCTGGGTCAAGTTGAATTGTACGAGTGCAGGTCCAAGTCATGATGCAAAATTCGCCAAGTTGTGGTCTGCGAAAGGCGGAGTTCTTGTGAGCGACGCGAAATCGACTGCCTCGGATTCTGTTGCACGCTCTCACAGACAACGGCTATGTTTTCGGCAGATTTTGCGTTGGTTTATCGTTTACTGAATCAGTGGGCTCAAATTTATCCACCACACTGCGAATAGTCCTCACGTTAGGACGATTATGGCCACCGTACAATGGGCGAAGCGTGTTGTTGAACGGTATGTCCGTCCATGGTAATTTAGCAAAACAGACTGAATAAATGACAACCAATGTGGCTGATGCGGCTTCAAAAATATGGCCGCTATCAGCTGTCAAATTTGGGAAGTCCGTATTGGAAGACCGTGTATATAAAGTAAATAAATAAATAAATAATTTAAATATAAGCAAGTAAAAAAATCTCATAAATAAATAAATATATAAATGAAAGCATTTAATCGATAAGTAAATAAGCAAACTACGTAAACTAGTAAATAAATTATATGATTTGGTATTATATTACATAAGTCAACGAATCATGTTACTGTATTGTCATTTAATTGATTTGTTAAAGGATTATAAGAGATGTCGCACTTAATCTTAACAAATCATTAAGTTTTTGAATTCTATTAGAGATCAGTCCAACATTAGGTTTAAGGGATCAGGTCACTCTTGGATTTTCAAAAAATCTATTTTTTTTTTATTGCTTTCAATGGTCCTTTAGGACCTCAAAAATGAAATGGAACACGTAGTTGGGTGTATTGCTCGGAAATTTAAAAACTCGCTTTGTGAAGTAACGCAGGAACTTTCCACGATTTCAAAGGAGAAGTATCCCAATACTTGCGCTGCGTAAAAAAGGATATTGGGTGTTGCTGCGGCACGGAACATTTTCTGTTTCGAGATATGCGATGTACATTATATTTATTGCTGATGCATCTACCCCAAACTGTTTCATCTAGCTTGATTTGCAGATGCTTTTTCATATTTAAGTTAACATCTTACAGAACTCCAAGACTCTTGTACTCTCGCAGAATGTCGATCTGTTCACCTAAGTACTTCCACTTTTGTTTTCGAGCATATCTGCCACCGACATTCCTGAATTTTATCATCCTTGACTTCGATAGATTCACAGTCAGGTTCCAGGTTTCGCAGTAGCTCTCGAGCCTGTAGTATACACTGAATCTGCTAGGAAGACTGGAAGAGCTGGCATTTTCATTTGGCTCAGCTCTATTTCTCCACCAACATGGTTTGTTATGTCATCCACGGGAACTAGCTGGGAAATCAGGGGGACTCGAAAAATGATAGACATAGGAAACATTATTGACAGATTAGACAGTACATTTTCCCAGGAATTTACTCGAATACAGCCGAAATCTCTATTCATACAATTAAGATCCACCATTATAAAAGCACAATTCGTATTGAAAAGTTTCCTAAGATAAGCTCTCAAAGCAAGCCTTTTTTCTTTGTGTGTTAAGCTGACTGTAATTTTTCCTGGAAAATAAACACAGTAAATCTTGGTCTTCCTATCATCCATACATACGTAACTTGTGCGCTCTAAACTGCTAGGTAGGTAGGTAGGTACGTAAGAGTGGTTGTTGGAAACACCAACCCACTTAGACCTATTGGCCCATTGTGATGCCACGTGGATCTGTTACTAATGGAACCAGTTTGAGCTTACGATATATTTACGTCTATATTTTTTAGATCGTTTATGCCATTGTGGAAGAAAGCTCATAAGCGAAGTTTTCTTCTCTGAGAATGAGCTGGGCATGTACAGAGTAGGTGGAGGATTGTCTTCTCTTATTCCTCGTCCATGCAGCTTCTACAAAAATTGCTTGTAAAAGCACCAAGCCTTCTTGCGTGCTAGAATATGAGGCAGTGTCCAGTGATGAGACCTATGATGGCGCTGAGATGCATCCTATTGTATTTAGAAGGATCAGACTCTTAGAGCGATTCGGATTTAGCTTTGACCAGATCTGTTTAGTCGCTAGACATGTTGGTCCAACAGTCCACCTAAGGTCTATTTTTTTATTGGCATCCAGCTTTAATATTAATTTGCACGTAGCTATTGGTATACCTATGCTATCTTTTTCCGGTAGAATAGGTAGAGCGGTTCCAATTTTTGGCGAGTTCATCGGCCCTACAGTTCCCTGGAACGTCTCTGTAGCCCGGTACTCAGCAAAGGTGAAGGTTGAACTGCTTTGCCATCTCCATAAGAGATGATCGGCATTCAAGGGCAGTTTTAGAATTTAATGAAACTGAGTCCACGGACTTGAGCAGCCTGACTATCCGAAAAGATGCGGATATCCTTTGCAGATATCACATTTTTCTGCAGCAAGGACAGAGCATCTTTAATCGCCAAAATTTCCGCGTGGGATACGCTACAGTGATTTGGATGACGGAACACCGCCACCATCCCCGCTATCGGTTTTAGATCCATCTGTGTAGAAATGGATTGACTTGTCATTCATAAAAGCACCTCTCTCCCAGAAGGATCTAGAGGGGAAGCTTAAGGGAAGTCTTTGTCAAATCAAAGTTCAGATATGATATAATCGATATTCCCTGTGAGGATTCCTAATATACGAGTATTAAGAATATTAGCGTGGCCAAATAAACTATTTGTCCACCGTGTAGTCGCTATAAGGCGAATAGCTGCGGTCGCAGCTACTTGTCTGCTGAAGATATCAAGGGAAATACTAAACTGGTACAGTGTATTGAGGGTGGATCTATAATTGGAATTTTGTATTTCCTGGAAATGAGGACCAGGTCAGCTTTATGGTCGATCTGCCCAACGGGTTAATCTATTGAGATCTACTTAAAGGAGTTCTTTAATGGTATTAAGATGCTTACCTGAGACGGCTATAGCAACGTCATCTGCATAGGGATTCACCCTGCTACCACCCGCTTCCAGGTATATCAGCAGATCATTAACCACTAGGTTCCAGAGAAGGGGAGAGAGGACACCGCCTTGCGGCGTACCTCTACTGACACATCTTTTAGCAGAAGCCTCAGCTAATTTAGAGTTAATTATCCTGCTGTTTAGGGTATGACTGATCAACTCCCCAAGTGAATCGTCTACCTGCAGACTGGACAGCGTAGACGTGATTGTGGATTTGTTGACGTTGTTAAAAGCACACTTTATGTCCAGGAAAGCGACCATTGTGTACTTTCCATATCGTAGGGATCGTTCGATATGGCTAGTCAGCGAATGCAGAGCCGTTTCCATTGACTTACCTTTACAGTAAGCATATTGAGCCGTTGACAGAAATCTTGGATCAATTTTAGCTCGTATATACGAGTATCAATGAGTCGTTCTAGAGTTTTCAGAAGAAAAGATGATAGACTTATAGGTCAGAGGTCTTTTGAGACAGCATGAGAACATTTTCCGGCTTTGGGAATGAAAACTACATTGACTTCTCTCTATGACAGTGGAATGTGGATCAGTTTTACACAGCTTCTCATTATATTCACGCTACGCTAGGCAGGATAATATCTGAGGACCTTTGTAGCTCGGCGGCAGGTATTATACCATCCGGACCAGCAGACTTGTATGGTTTGAAGCTAGGCAGCGCCCAGAGCAGTTTGTCTCTTATAATCACACCACGAATTTAGGTTCTGTTTGCAGTGGGCCTGGTTAGGTTGTTACTGGCCACGAATAGGGAGCTACCTGTAAAGTGGGTGTCCAGTAGCAGGTTGAGTGATTCATCACTTGAGGTTATCCAAGAGCTATAGGTTTTTTTCAAACAGCTAGGTATCATAGGATTTGTAGAGAGGATTTTTTTTAGCCGCAATGCTTCAGAGGTTTCCGTGATTTTGTCACAGAATGACCTCCAGGATTATCGCTTTGATTTCCTCAGCTCTTTTTTGTATAATTTGAGTAATTCTTTATAGGAGTCCTAGTCAGTCACTTTTTGTGAATTCCCTGATTTTCATCCCAAGCTCATTGGTGTCGCGCGGGGGACTTGAGAGTTTAGAGGATATTGTTTCTGACAGTATTCCTCTGTATTTTGACCAATAAGTTTTCCGATAATTCCGGAATGCTGGTTGGCTGGGAGGAGCATCACTCAGGTAGAATTGGATGTATCCGTGGTTTGAAAAAGAATGTTCAGACGATACCATCCAGTTCGTTAACATTTGAGTGATGTTGTCGGAGACAAGCGTGATGTCTAGCACTTCCTGTCGGATTCGTCCTACACTACTACCTATGAATAATTTCTCTCATGATTTGGAACACTAATAGAGAGGTTTGTGTAAGGTGAACCACAAATAAAATTCTAAATAGATTTATGCGATAACGGTGCAAGAAATCAGACTCCATAACATCGGGTTTATGATTTTTTATGCCAAGCAACTTATTGGGTGTTATGTGACTTTGGCATACTGGAAATAATTATGCGAAACTAGCTATTTGATAAAAGAGCCACAGTTTTCAAAATTTCTACATCCGCTCTATGGCACAGAAGGATGGACATTATCAAGTCCTTCAAGTGATTTTTGGTGTCATTTTCGTTGACTGAATTTGAAGAAGAAGGTATTAGAGCGAACTTGATGAGCCATATGGCGACATCCACCTGATCAACAAAATGCGCATCAATCGCCTGAGACAGTAAGGGCACATAAAGCAAATTAATATCTACACTAGGAGGGACAATGCAAAACGGAGGGATCACACGCACAACTGGAAGGGGATCCTAACCATCTTGGAGTGCGCAATTGGAGGCAGGTTGGCAAAGACCGCGATCACTAAATGGGCATTTTGTTTTTTTTAACTCCACTGTTATACTCAGACCAGGAAAAGCGTATGAAGATACATTATAGTAATAAGTAAGCTAGTCCTAGTAAGTTGTCAACAATTTATAAAAATATAAGTATTTAAAGAAAGTAATTGCATTGACTTAACAGATCTCAACCAAGAAAATTGTTAGTTTTAATTGTAACATGCTCAACTGAGATAGTTAAACAGCAGAGCACAATGTACCAAGGCATGATACCTAAAACCATCCCCTTCGTCTTTCACCTTTTCACTATTTCTAAAATGCCGTATGAATTAGGTCCAAGAATAGATAAATTGGGATGTCTGCCAACAAAAATAATTTAAACAAACATTTTCTCTGTCGAAATTTATTTATTAATGCAGCGTATAATTAAATGTAAATTAATACAAGTGTACAGCAATTATTTAAAATTAATATTTGAACACATCTAGTGATATCAGAAGTAAATTAATTCTTGAATTCTCCAACCCGTTTCCTACTTTAGTACTCTAATCTCTGTGCTTTCAGTGCAATTGGGTGTTTTTAGCGGCGATTTTGGAGTGTTAATTACTTTAGGGTTAAAAGGACGAGCGCTCGAAGGGTTTTTGGTGTAGTGCTAGTGAATTATAATATTTTTGTATTATTTATGTTGAGATGCTTAATTAATAAGTTTTTATAAATAACATTGAATAGATCTGTCACTGATATGTCATCGGTATTGGTATGTTCCTTTTGTTGCCATTATCTTAAAATTCCGAAAGCATTCTTTTGCAAGCTAACTTGTACCATGTTAGATAGATATATGGCCGTTGCCATTCTGTCTTTTTCCATTTAAATTGCCATTACTTATTCGTGTTATTCCATTACCATTTCCATGACCATTTCCATTACCATTTCCATTACCATTTCCATTACCATTTCCATTACCATTTCCATTACCATTTCCACTACCTTTTCCATTACCATTTCCATTACTATTTCCACTACCTTTTCCATTACCATTTCCATTACCATTTCCATTACCATTTCCACTACCCTTTCCATTACCATTTCCATTACCATTCCCATTACCATTTCCATTACCATTTTCGTCACTATTTTCGTTACTGTTTCCGTTGCCGTTGCTAGTACCGGCTAGGTGCATACCATTATTTCCATTCAAGCTATGCTCAATGTTGCTTGTAAGTTCTGAACTTGATCCATTACCACTTTCGTCTCCATTACTAACACCGTTTCCATTTTCGTTCCTAATTAGACTTTCAAAACCACCTATGCCAGAAAGTCGTGTCGTTATGGTCGAACTAATAGTCTTGCCAGTGTTAAGTCCCAAAATCAAGTCGGGTCGGGTAATAATACCGTTGTTAAGCTTGGTAATCACTAATGGCGACTGGATAAGTTGAGCTCGAATAGTGGCGCTAGCTGGCTGACTAATAATGGTGTGGGGCTGTGCAATTCGTTCGATGATAACTGTTCGGGAATTTCCTCTGTCTGGACGAGCAATTATTGTTGGTGGGTGAGAAACAATACTAGCGTGCACAGTCTGTCCTAAGATTTGACGAGGAAGTGATTCAGAAATAAGAAGAGCTTGACTATCTAAGGGACGAGTTTGGCTTTGGATACTGGATGTCTGAATAGTCCGAAGCTGAGGTTCTTGCTGTTCATCATTTTCCTGCTGTTGTAGTTGGCGTTGTCCTTCGATTTCTTGACGCATTTGTTGCTGGAATTCTTGAATAATTTGTTGAGCTTTGGCCTCAGCTTCATTGTGAGCATGGATCGCAGCTTGTGCTTGAGCAGCAGTCACTTGGGCTTGAACTTGAGCAGCTGCAATTTGGGCCTGTGCTTGTGCTTCTACCTGAGCCTGTGCGAATGCTGCAGAGGCTTGTGCCTCTGCTTGAGCTTGTGCTGCAATAACTCGGGCATGTGCTTGAGCTTGTATGAGGGCAATTGGTGACAAGGTAACCTCATCTGGGACCTGTTTGGAGACAACTGCATTGAAGCCATTGATCGAATCAGCGGTATAGTCAACAATACGTCGCGTTCCATCTGGCTCAACTAGAGAGTACTATAAGAAAATCAATAAATTATTTAAATTGTATGAGTAAAGTGAGCGTGGTTGTATCTCACCTGACCCTGGACTACATCTCCATCTCGTTTTTCTTCCTGCTGCTTGTTATCTCCAGTTGCTGAATCCTTAACATCATATGCAAAGCTGTACTGTGGATTGGTGTCATAATCCTCCGATGATGTGATTCTTGCCCCAATGGCATTTTCCTTTGATTCTTGTATCTGTTGTGCTGCCTGATTTATATTGAATGAGTGTAGGGAGACACCATTTGCACAAAATCCAAGAGTTACGAGCAAAAGGAGATTCTGTATCTGTGGGGAAAAACATCTCTTTAATTATTCAAACCTTGTCTATTCAAAAGTGTCGAATCCAATTAGCCGACAGAACCTTTGGTCATAGAATCTTCCAAAGTCTTTAGTGTACTTGTTCGCAGTTGTATAAACTGTTCAGTATCCATTTTTTGATTTTAAATATTCACATTAAAGGGAGACTTCCTTTACACATACCCTGGTCATTTTGCGTAATCCTTCGTTGATTTGCAGTTGCTCACGGAATCACAGTTGGAAAGTAAATTAACTGGACACTACCGAGTAGATACTTTTATGTGAGATACTTCACTATTCATTGATTGCTCTTGGTGCTTTGATGTTGGATAAGCCACCTGTCATGGAATTTATATGATACACCCCCACTTCTTGGAACTCACTTTCAGTTTCTTTGAAGTTTGTCTGGGCGGCAATGGATTTCCAGATCTGATAGTGCGAGGTGTTGAGCCAAGTGACATTCACACGGTTTCGTTCTGTTTGTGTTAAAGGTTTCATGTTGTTTTTGCTCTTGTGGAATTACTCTGAGATTTTTTAATAATGAGGAGTATATGGCAGTCTATTTCACAAGGGATTAGGTTGCCCAGACGTACATATATTAACCTAACGTTTAGCGCATGGTCAGTGGAATTTAATGTTAGGAATCGAATTTCAATAAACTCACCAGCATTGGTCTAGAGTAATGAAGTAATCTGTCGATCTTGAGACTTGAAGTACTGTAGAAGTTTTTCTTGTTGTGTTGTTCAGCAGACAGGTGTAATTGGAGCGAGTGGCGTTATATCCGATTTGGTTGGCTGAAAATTCAATGAGATTTGATGGTTGAAGAGTAGGAAAATAAACTATTTCACTTTGGTATGCAACATACATCTTCCTGGTACATAGTGTTCTCACCTAGTTTTCATTCATGTATCAGCAGACTGTGACATTGATAAAAATGCTAGAGAGTCAGCAGAATAAGTCCGATACAGCGTGATAGCTATAGGTTGCATACGTTTATGATTTGTTAGTGAGATACTTACGGCTGAGAAGGAGACATCAATGGGATCTAAGGATTCTTTTGGAAGATACTACAAAAATCCAATAAACTGATTATTTTCATATCCTTTTCTTGCGGTTGATGCAAAATGATGTAAAGAGATGGACAGCAGACGTGATCCAGACGCACTAGAACGAATTGAGCTGGTACGGCACTGATAGTAGATGACTTTCTTTATTCAGGAAAGTTTCACGACAGTAACCACCAACAGGTAGTGGGAAAGAAAACGAACACAGTTCTTTACTGGGTTGGTACTTTCAGGGTGAACAAATCTTTTTATCTAGATTATCGACCAGAATACAAAATTACACCATCATACAGTACATCACACTCATTACAATTACACTCCAAAAAATTCGGCAACTTAAGATGAAAAGGATATCATTTGTTACCATATAAAGGCCTCTAATAGAGAAGGGCCAAACGGGAACGGTTTAAATGCCCAGGAAGAAATCGACAACCAACTGCCAATACCTCGGAGAGCGAAGTGACAATGGTGAGCGTCTTGCGAATATTTGCAATGCTAATCCTTTTGTGTTATAAGACGTAATGTTTGAGCATAATATCTGTCACAAGGTCAGTTTGATACCACCCGATGGGTTTATAGACAATCATATCCATCCTCCGGCGAAAAGGTGTCGTTTTAGAAATTGCTTCATGGCTATGAGGGTGATTTGCCCATCACAGTATGGTGGCCAATTCCAAACCGCGAACTGCCTTAACAACTGTTAGGAACGGCTTCAAATATTTCGTAATAAAACAATGATATTGAGGCCCTTGAGTCTTATGCAGCAAATATCACCGCTATTCGGTAAGTGCAATAGAATATGCCTGGCATAAAGAGATCAAAAATTGTGATACAAGTAAAACCTATGGTGATTTCTATAGGGGAGAAAACCAGCGCTTATTCGGACGCACATTTATCACATACGGCAGACTTAGTTAAGAAGTTTTGAATTTCTTACACGTGAGCGAGCATCTTATGACAATCGGCATCAAGGATATATTCGCTAACATAAGCCTAATATTCGCCCATGCCCCTACGGAAGACAAGAACGACGCCACCAAAGAATGTTTCTCCGAGCACCTCGACAAGACATATGAGCAATGTCCGAAGTATGATATTAAAATCGACGATCTTAACTCAAGGATTGGAAATGAAAAAATCTTCTTTAGACATAAGGCATGCTTCCAGCGCCATAATAAAGAAGAACTACTATAAGAAATATAACGTGGAAAAGCTGCAATTGCAAGAGACCGCCACAATCTTCGCCGAAAGCGTATCCCGAAATCTCTAAGCGACTCCTTTGTCACCAGCATCAAGTACGCTGCCAATATGCCATCAGAGACCCGGAAATTGCTGTGTTGAATTTCACTTAATCACCAAAAAGATATCCCTGATTTGAGTAAGAATTCCGGCAAGAACACGCAACTAAACAAGAAGGCTACAGAGCAGTTCTGCAACGAAGGGCGAAAGATGCTCGTCAGCTCTATGAGCAGAAGTAAAGGGAAGAACATCAGCTTCTCCAGAAGAAGAAAAAAGAGCATGAGAAGATCACGATCGAATATTTTGAGACGTTGTACTCTAAGAATAATATACGGAAGTTTTACCAATAGGTTAAAAGAACTTGTCAGGGGAGAAGAAGAATATGGACCAACTTTTTCTGCAGACAGAATAACGGCGACTTAGACAATGGTAACCAAAATTTCTGTCCACCTGACCAAAACGAAATCAAGATAGCATTATCTAAGTTTAAATCCAGCAAAGCAGATGGACTTTACGGCTTACCGGCAGAGGTGTTCAAAGCTGGTGGAAATGATTTTATGGAGCGAGCATACACCAACTCATTTCTCAGATTTGGTCAGAAGTGTGAATGGCTGATGAATGGAATATCAGTACCGTTTACCCGATCCACAAAAAAGAAGACTTCCTCAACTGCGCCAACTATAAAGGTGTAAGTCTTCCTCAACATTGGATGCAAGATCTCATCCTCCGTATTCTGTGAATGTCTGAAACTCTTCGTCAACAATCTGATTGACTCTTATCAGTGCAGTTTCAGACCAGTCTACAAATCTTCACACTCCACATCTTTTCATCGATTTTAAGGCCACATATGACATAATTTATAGAGACGAGCTACATAGAGCTATGTTTAGTTTCGGAATGCCTGCCAAGCCCATCTGTCTGTGCAGATTGATGATTGAGAACACTCGGTGCTCTGTCAAGTTCGGTAATAACTTAGTCGAGACCTTTAATTTCAGAAAAGGTCTTAGGGAAAAAGACGTGCAGTCATGTGGCTTATTTATCATCATCCTTGACACTGGAAGTACAATCTTTCAATAGTCTGTGCAGCTACTGGCTTGTCACCGGTCCGTTCGGTAGTATTGAAAGGGAAGTTGCCGAGAAGTGTTTTTATCTATAAATGAGGTCGAAACTAAGTATATACATGCTATCAGCAAGAAGGGACACACAACATCGGCGAATTGGACAGAGCGCCACAGTCGACAGCTATAATTTCGAAGTAGTAAAGGACTTTGCCTACTTAGACTCTGCTATAAATTAAGGCCCTATTTGTCCCGAAAAACTAAGGGGACTCCATTTAAGACCCTGATTTTCGCAGTTCCACTTCATGGCAAAGAAGCATGAACCCTATCGAAAGTGGATGAAGCGATCATCAGTCGTTTCGAGAGAAAAATCCTTCGAATAATATTCGGCCCCATTTGCCTTGACGGGTGTTGGAGGAGAAGATTCAACGACGAACACATAGCTACATCGACTGCGAATCCATCGCCTGAGTACTGTATACATATATATAGGACATGTATAACGAATTGACATCAATGCTCCGGGCCGCAGAGTCTTTGAGCCTAACCCGGAGGGACAACATAGTAGAAGTACACTTCAGCTTAGGTGACGCGCATAAGTGGAAGGGATCTCAACCGACTTGGAGTGCTTAACTCAAGGCAGTAAGTGAAAGACCGGCTTAAGTGGAGGGGTTTATTAACTGAGGCCCAGGCTCATCCGGAACCGTACTGCCACCTACGCAAGTAAGTAATCAACTTTTTGAGAAAGTGAAATTGTTACAGATACCGTGCGCTTGCTTCTTGCCAAGGGCTGGCATACAGACCCATTGCACTTACGTCCCTTCTTTCCAAGATCTTGGAAACGATGATAAACCGTCAGCTCAGGAAATATCTCGAAACACGAAAACTAATTAATGACCGGCAGTACGGTGTTCGTAGCAACAGGTCCACTGGTGATCGGATGGCATGTCTCATAGAAAAGTGGAACCAAAGCGTACATCAATCTGGTGAAAGCAAGATAGTTGCACTTGATGTTTTTAAGGCATTTGACAGAGTTTGGCATCAGGCTCTTTTGTTGAAAATGCGTGCTTTTGGGATCGATGACTCTCTTCTCCAGTGGATTAGAAATTACCTTTCAGAACGTTAAATTCAAGTTGTCTTGGATGGTTTTAAATCTGATATTCATAAAATTAATGCTGGTTTGCCCCAGGGCTCCGTTCTGTCTCCGACACTCTTTTTAATTTTCATCAATGATCTCTTGTCTGCTACTTCTAATCCAATATATTCCTTTGCTGACGACAGTACTTTCTGCTTACCATATTCGTTCCCGGACTCACGTCCCTGCTCTTCGGCTGTAGAACGGGACGGCTGGCGTATGTTAAGCTCATTAAATTCTGATATTACCAGCATAACTAATTGGGGAACCACTAACAGAGTAGAATTTAATATTTCCAAAGCACAATGCTGTCGTTAAAGCGAAATTTAAACACCCAGCCATTATCCATGGATGGCACTTGCATCGTCGAAAACGATGAACTTTCCATTCTCGGTATGTGTGTCAATGAAAACTTACGTTGGACTCATCACATATTCGGTGTCGTCAAAACGCTGCGAAATGTCTAGGTTTCCTCAAGCGATGTAAGAAATATTTCACCCCTTCTGATCTGGCCTCAATCTTTAAGGAGTTTATCCCCGAAATTGGAGTACAATTCCCACATCTGGTCGGGTGCGCCCATAACACCTCTGCACCTGCTAAAATCCAAAACCGTGCGATAAAACTCATAGGTGATACTAATATCACTCAAACAACGGACATCCTCGAACACCGACGTAATGTCTTGTGTCTCACTATGTTTTATCGCTATTTCCATCATCAGTGCTCCACAGAAATCGCCAGTAGCATTCCGCCCCTTCAAACTTTTAACCGTAACACCCGTCTCGCTATGAATGCTCATCAGTATACCTTAAAGCCCACTTTCGGACGTACTACTCTAAAATATTGTGATTCGTTCCTATGCCATACAACTCGCTTATGGAATGCCCTGCCTAGCTCTTTATTTAGTAGTCTTTATAATCTTCAAACATTTAAAACCAACGTTCACTGCTATCTCTCTTTCTATCTTCCCTGATTTTCCTTCGCCCGTGCTGTGTGCAAACATTTTAAGGGTACTTAATCCCTTGAGTGCGCGCAAATTATAAAAAAGAAAAATCTAGGAGTATAGCTGTCGAGATGATGGCTAGCCCGTTCCGTACATTTTGCAAGTTCAGAAAGTGAACCCTGTCATCGACATTTCACCACCCGATTGGTAGAACGGTTACAAACTTATGTTGCAGTAATACATTGTTTGTTTGAAACGTTTACCAATCATTGTGTCGACGTTATTTTTGAAAACCATCATATTGGTAGCAGAGTCAAATGTGTCCAAATTGAATTTTCATGACCACAGGACACCACATCAATAGCGAATTTGTTCTCCTGACCTCAATCCTATGGATTACCCCTCTAGCGTGTAGTTGAATAGACGTCGCCACATATTGGACACTTTTAATTCCCAAATTGTCTGCCAAATCACTACGAAAAAACATAACCTTATTTAAGCGCCGATAAAAGATCCATTAAATAAATGAATCCTCCCTTTTATATCTACTCTATTAGAAAAATTAAAAAAATTTAATCCCCACGGTGATTTATCCATATTCGAAAATTATTAATCCTTGGCAGGAATTCAAAAGCTCCATTGAATAAGAGTGCGAACGCAAACAAATACCTCTGGTTTCATAAAACCCCAAAAATTGTCTCAATTTCCCGCATGAAATACCAAAAATTGGAAACATACCATAAAAACAGCAATCTAGAAAAGTTATAAAATCCCTGTCTATGTCCGACGATTCGAAAAATTAAAAAAAGAAAAATTAAAACGTCCGTTCAGACTATCGGAAATTTAATTCATATTCCAGTCACATCCTTTCCATATCCTGACCACACGAACAAGAATTTTACCCCCCACGATGTTTTATGAATCCGGATTCATTTTTCAAATGGATTTCCCATTTTGAATATTCATTCCGTATCCGGTCGTATTGGGAATGAATAAAATGCCACCAAAGGATGTGTGTTAAGGACTTTTTATAGCGCGGTCATGAGGAATTGCATGTGCAATTTGGAGCTTAGAGTGCACATTGTCAATGTGGCTTAACACACTGGAATTAAACAAAGATCAGTGCGAGTTGGAAACTGTATTTCATTCAGATACTCGTACTGTCCCTTGTTTTTGTTGATGGACATGCGTCGAATCGAATGCAATCCATATCGAACGAATGTACTGCATCGAGTTTAACAAGTATTGTGAATTATAAATGGAATGGGGAATAAGAGTAGTAATTGGACAGGATCAATTCGTTTCCATCTTTTCTCTGTAACAATTTACATGTCTCGGTTGCATTCATCCCATTTGGCCAATCCCCTTGCTGATCCATTTCATGTTTTTGATTAACTGACCTACGAGTACATCCTGTTTATTGTCATATTCGTTTCAACAGTGTTAAATTTCTGTTGGAAAATCAGAGGCAGGCTTTTTCGGCCATGTGGGTGGCCATGAGATCACCAAGTAAGCCAGTAAATATTCTTATAGAGTACAGAGCGAAGCTCGGCTTACATGAATAGACTGGCAAGACGCTTCGCCACTGAAACGTAACACGAAAATTGCACTGGTTTCTTTCTTCTCTAATGAACGGCCATACAAAGACGATTTTCGGGTGAATAGGGTTGCAACTATGAAATTTAGGTTATTCTTGTACTGAAGTGGTGCATCAGGTCAAGTATGGACATATACGACGGGTACGTATAAATTCTTATTTTACTAAGGGGTACTGACACAAATCTGCTTCCTCAAGCACAATCTTTTCATAAGGCAGTGACCTTCGTATCCGGAAGCACACTTGGCTCAATACTTTTTCATTCGGACTCATTGATTTTTTTTTTTTTTTTTTTTTTTTTTCCGGCGAGGGCAGGTGAAAATCTTCCATCAGACACTATGAGGATCAGAAGCGCGTGCTCATAGTAGTGTGAGATTCTTACTCACTAAAAACACCTCCCTTCATTGTTGATTTTAATACCGCAACTAAGTAGAACTTATCAAGCAGTTTTTATTTCATAAGTTAGTCACGATTGGTAGGACACTTTCCAATGGAAGACCCTACATATTCCGCTTTCTTAATGCGGTTTCAATTTATCGCGCAAGGTCCAACGGTTTAGTTCGTTGAAGACGGCGTAGTATGTTTCGTTCGTCCAAGACTTCTAGGACTGTATTGTTGATATGGCCGCTTAACCGGACTTTATGTTTTCGTGCGCAGTTCCTGACTTCATCTTCCACGAAAGGAACTCCGAGGTCTCGATGCAGGTCATTATTTCTTATAAAACATGGGGCACGCACAAATTGTCGTAGCACTTTATTTTCAAAAGTTTGTATTATATTTACATTTGATTTCTTAGTACAACCCCAGAGTTGTATACCATAGGTCCACACCGGCTTTAGCACTTGCTTATAAAGAAGCAGCTTGTTTTCTAAGCTTAGCTTGGAATATTTACCAAGTAGCCAGTACATTTCTCTGTATTTGGCCTCTAGTTCTTTTCGTTTCTTTCTAACATGCGTTTTCCATTTAAGCTTCGCGTCAAGTGTCATTCCCAAATACTTAGCCTCGTTTGCAAAGGGGATACACACCGAGTTTATAGAAATGGGCAAGTGATTTATCTTTCTGTAGGTGAAGTCAACATGTACAGATTTTGTCTCATTAAGGGTAATTCGCCAGATCTTTGTCCACTCGTAGACTTTATTTAAAGCAGTCTGAAGTTTCGCCGTTGAGTCTTCTATTGATTCTCCAACCGCTAAGATAGCGGTGTCGTCAGCAAAAGTAGCGAGAACAGTATCCTCGACGTGTGGTATATCTCTTGTATATAAAAGGTACAAAAGTGGGCCCAGTACGCTTCCCTGCGGTACTCCGGCTAGGATATCTTTAAATTTCGAAACATCATTTCCGTATCGAACGCGAAAAATTCTATTTTCAAAATAGCTTGTCAATATATTATAAAGCTTTAATGGCAAAATTCGTCGCAGTTTGAACTTCAAACCTTCATGCCATACTTTGTCAAAAGCTTGTGAGACGTCAAGAAATACGCTCGAACAAATCTTTTTTTCTTCCAGGGATCTTTCAATTACATCAGTAATTCTGTGCACCTGATCAATTGTTGAATGCTTAGTCCGAAATCCAAATTGATGGCTGGGAATAAGATTTTGGTTTTCGATAATTGGGAGAAGACGTTTTAGCAAAATCCTCTCAAAGATTTTCGACAGGATCGGTAGAAGAGAAATGGGTCTGTATGATTTTTTATCGTTTGGAGGTTTTCCTGGTTTTAGTACCATAATGACTTCTGCAACTTTCCACTGGCTTGGCACGTATTCAAGCCTCAGAGCCGCGTTAATAATGTGTAAGAGCTTTATAAGTGCTTTTTGAGGTAGCATTTTCAGAACTTCTCCGGTAATAAGGTCATACCCCGGAGCCTTCTTTGGTTTTAATTTCCTTATTACAGTTTTGATTTCAGCAAGAGTTGCATTTGTCATTACAAAATTACTATATGCTATTTCTAAAGAACTGGTGCCGGGTGTCAGTGTCGGGCCGTCGGAGGGCTTGAAAATTTCTTCAAGATAGTCGGCAAAAACCTCCGCTTTTTCCTTATCCCCCTTAGCCCATTCGTTATTGCCGACCTTGATTGGTGGCGCGGGGATTTTGGGCCTTTTTAAGCATTTTAAAGCTTTCCAAAGCGAGTAATTTGTTTCTTTTCCTGCCGTCAGGTTTTGAACATATGTATTTACTTCGGAATTTCTGTAACTTTTAAGAGTCTCCTTGAGCAGATTACAGAGCCTGTTTAAGCGTGTTTTATCCTGCGGCGCTCGAGTTGTTTGCCATCTTTTGCGAGCTTTTCTTTTTTCTCTTATCATATCTTTTACCTCAGGCGGGTAGTTTAAGTTACGTTTAGCCGTGTTTTTTCGTTGACAAGGTGTATTGTTCCACGCAGCACATTGGACTATTTCAACGAAAGAATCCACTTCGATTTCGAGTTCAAGTGCTGCTTTAAGTGAAACGTCTAGTTCTAGGTTATTATTAATCTCATTTCTGAATCCTTCCCAATTAGTATTTCGTCCAGTTAGTCTTAATGGTCCTTGTTTTTTAATAAACGTGTCGTTCATTGTCAGTATGACTGGAGAATGATCGGAGGAAAGATCGAAGCTTTCATCAACGTTTATATCCGAGTTACGAATTCCTTTAATAACGAAGAAATCGACAAGATCGGGTATTTTCGTTGTGTCTGTTGGCCAATAAGTCGGCTTGCCCGTTGAATAGAAGTCACAATTGTGTTCCATACATGCTTTATAGAGTATTTTACCCTTTTGGGAGACACATCTTGATCCCCAAAAAGTGTGTTTGGCATTGAAATCACCGCCAATCATAAAAGCCGATCCAAGAGAATTGAATATATTTTTAAATATATGTTTTGAAGGCGTAAATCGTGGAGGACAGTAGATGGCTGAAATAGTAAAGGAGTTCCGTACCAATTTTACGCGCACCGCAATTAGTTGTACAGACTCGAGCTCTACTTTATATCTTCGTTGTGCTCAAGAGACTCTTTAATGTATACAGAGGATCCGCCTCTCGCGTTTCCCGAAGGGTGATACGCGTAGTAATCTTTAAAACCTCTAATTTTTGCAGATGACCCATTTTTCAAGTGGGTTTCGGAAACCAAACAAACGTCAATGTCGTTTTTCCTTAGGAATAACTCAAGTTCATAAAGTTTTTCTAAGATTCCGTTTGCATTCCAGGTGAGTACGTTTAATTTGTCCCTTTTCATTTTTTAGGCGAAGGACGTTTTTTATTGAACCTATTTTCAAACTTCTTTAGCTTATCTAAAATAAGTTCATTGATTTTGTTTTGCTGCTCAAGCTGCGCGAGAATAACGGAAAATACTTGGGAAGCAGGATCTCCGGAATCTTTTGCCTTTAGCTTGGTAGCTTCAGCGTATGTAAGTTTTTCCGATGCTTTCTTTTCAACACTGGAATCAATCACTTTCGCCTTGGCGTTTTTAACGATATTTTGAGCAGATCCCGATGTTTTTTCTTTAGTTTTGGGATTCTCTTTTTGTGGCTTAAACAACTTGTCACATCTGTTTTGCAACTCCTTTGCTACTTCACAGCCACGGAAATTTGCTACGTGTTTACCCCTGCAGTTGACACAAGTCGGAGGGGTTTGTTTGCTTACGTTGCATTCTTTGGACAGGTGTTTACCTGCGCATTTTACGCACCGAGGCTCTTTTTGGCAGTAAGCTTGCGTATGGTTAAATTCCTGGCATCGCTTACACTGCGGGATCAGTTTCGAGTTTTTGCGTCGAGGCTCAATTTTAACAATAATGTTGAGGATTGACTTAATATCGTATATTTTTTGGGTATGTTTTGTGTTCTCAAAGGTTAGCATAAAGAGGGGAAGGCTACGTTTAACTGTCATATCCTTTCCTTCAATTTTTTGTTTCTCTCGCTTTTCGATGTTGACGACATCAATGATTTTAAAACCCTTGTTTTTTAAATCACTTACGATATCTTCTTTTGGGCAAGACGGATGCAGTCCTCTGGCGACGACACGAATAGGTCTTTCGCACTTGTTCTCGTATGTGAACCATTGGATTTTTTCGACGCTTAACTTGCGAGAAAGAATGCGATAGTTGTCAGCGTCCTTGACGTTGACTTTCCATACATTATTATTGCGCGATGTTACTATATAGTCCGATCTCGGCAGGGTCATCAATATGTTTTGGAGTTTCTTGTAATCTGAAACTCCAGTGACATTAATTGGCGGGGGTGTTCGTTGTTTTTCCGCTTTGATTTTTTCAGGACTCATGTTATTGTTGACATTTTTCTTCGATTCATCTCCCTTTGCTTCACGTTGAGAGACGATTTTGGGAGAAGACGCAGCTTTACGCTTTTTTCCGGGACGTTTTTGCAAGATCCAGTCGGTTTCTCGACCTAGCTCTTCTTCATCTGTTTCGTAGATATTTTTAACAGATTCAATAGACATAACGTCGCTGTTTGACTTTTCCTTGGTTTTCAGTTTTTCCAGTTCTTTTTTAAGATCTTCGCATGTCGCTTCCATTTTGGTTAGCCTAGTACGAAGTTCGGTATTTTCGTCTTTCAGGCTATTTATTTTCGCTGAGGTCCATTCTTCGCAAGACTACGTTTTTGGTGTCGTTGGACTTCTTTTGTTATCTTCTTGTTTTGGAGATCTAGGTGGTGGAGATCTCGAAACCCGTGAACTTTTTCCGAACGGGTTGATAAGATGCAATAATTGGCTCGCCCCAGAATCCATCGAGCCGACCTCCGTAGAGGGTGGATTTTCCAGCATAGCTGGTCTGCCACCTGGGGTAATAATTCCATTTGTTTTACTCATTGCATAATTAGTATACACTTCGCGCTCGGTATACGGAGGGTGCATTTTAGTCGCCTCTTACGACAGGCATGCATACCTCGGGTATATTCTAACCCCTACCCGAAGGGGTCGGACTCATTGATGACATTTTATTCACTGTCAAACCTTCGGCAACATATGCCAAACATATGGATTAATGAAAACGTCATATTATTATTATTTTTTTTATAATTGGCACCCGCATAAGGGACTTTGTGTGCCCATAAGATGTTTGGTCATAGCGTGCGCGAGGGGAAGTTAGGGAGGGAAAAAAGAGAGATACCGATGTGCGTTGGTTTTAAATGTTTGCAAATTATAGTGACTAGGAAATAAAAGGCTCGGCAAGGTATTGTTGTACCTCCGAAAGTGGGTTGAGGTTGTACTGATGAGCATTCATATCGAGACGGGTGTTACGGTTAAAAGTACAAAGGGGCGGAATGTTACTGGCGATTTCTATTTAGCACTGGTGGTGGAAATAGCGATAAAATAAAGTGAGACACTAGACATGTCGTCTGTGTTCGAGGATGTCCATTGCCTTGGTGATATTGGTATAAGCTATGAGCTCTATCTAGCAGTGACAGCAGACAGCATTGAGTTTTGGAAGAATTAAATTCCACTCGGTTGATAGTTCCCAAATTGGTTATGTTGTTAATATCAGAATTTAATGAGCTTAAAATACGCTGCCGTTCCCGTTCTATAGCCGAAGAGAAGGGGCGTGAGTCCGGGAAAGCAGAGAATGCTGTCATCAGAAAAGGAATGTATTGTATTAAAAATAGCAGACAAGAGATCATTGATAAAAATTAAAAAGAGTGTCGGAGCCCTGAAGCACACCAGCATTTGTTGTGCGAATATCAGACATGAAACCGTCCAAGACAACTTGAATTGAAAGTTTCGAAAGATAGTTTCTAATCCATAGAAGAAGGTAGTCCCCGATCCCAAATGCACGCATTTTCGACAAAAGAGCCTGACGGCAAACTTTGTCAAATGCCTTGGCAATAACAAGTGCAACTGTCTTGCTTTCGCCAGATTGGTGTAGACTTTGGTTCCGCTTTTCGGTGAGACATGCCATCAAATCACCAGTGTACCTGTTGCTACGAAAACTGTACTGCCGGTCATTTAGAAGTTTTCGTGTTTCGAGATATTTCATGAGCTGACGGTTTATGAGCGTTTCAATGACCTTCCAAAGAAGGGACGTAAGTGCAATGGGTCTGTAGGAGGAGAGAGAAGAAGATTCGCCTTTTTTAGGAACGGGCTGGACAAATGCCGTTTTCCATCTGCTCGGAAAGAGTCCTAAAAGTAGGATTGATGGATGAAAAAGTTTACGTAGTGGTTTTGCCAGCGAGGAAGAATACCTCTTCAGAAGAAGGGGAGATATACCATCTGGACCAGCTGATTTATATTTATTAAGATCTTTAAGTACTCTTGCTACTACGCAAGTGCGAAAGTGTATTCGTCCCATTGAAGATTCGACACACTCAAGTGTAGGCGGAGACAAAGTACAATCTGGAAATGTTGAACTGACCGCGAAGTGTGCAGCAAGCAGATTGGCTTTGTCTAAAGAGAGCTGACAGCTGGAATGTCATTCGGCTTAGACTTTCCTTCCCACAAATCAGGAAATTCATGAAAATTTGGTCGATGGTGTATTTCTTTGCACCAAGATTTAAAGCCAGAATGTAAGCCTGCAAAAATAAACATGGGCATTTGGTAGTAGAGTCGCAATCAGTGCTGAGGATATGGGAAAACTGCTTCTGCAGGCTGTACGAGTATAACGACGATATTGATCAAAACCTTGCTGTTCGGAGAATGAACCATTAACCATGGACAAAGATGACAGAGAATTAACCTGGACAATAGCGATAAAGTCTAACAAAGTTGTAGGCAACAATGCACCAGCTCATTTGTAATTCACTGTGAGATGAATAGAGTCCCGATGAATGGAGCCCCAGAATCGCTTGCCCGATCCAGAAGAAAGGAGACACTTTGAATACCGAATATAAGTTGCTATAATATTTTCTCTGTCATATTATATGAGCATTTGAAAACATATGAAAAACTTATCCATCATCAACCAAATTTTCACCCTACAGCAGATCTTGTTGTCTAGTTTTGACATCTGCTAAACTTGTCAGGTTTAACAGAATCAAGGTCGGAAATATGTTAGCCGAGACCTTCAATGTCAATTGGACAAGGCGACGAGCTATCATATGACTTTCAAACATTGCAATCGAATAAACTCTCTTGCCAACAAAAGAGGCACCACCGTTTTTAAGCCCGTACAAGTACTTGGGTACGCGAACGAGATTGATGTGATTTGATGAAAATGGGGAGCCGTCAATGAAGCTTTCGTGAGTATTTAGGCCTATCCGGCCAAAATCGGTCTAATAGTAAACGAGGGCAAAGCAAAGTACATGTTGTCATCAGAACATGAGGCATACCACTGACAGACTGGCCAGATAGCCACAATTGGCAGTTGTAATTTCGAGGTAGTTGAGGACTTCGTCTATCGTGCCTCCGCAGTTACAAGGAGCAACGACATATTCGCAAAAATCTGACCCGTAAACACTTTTGCCAGTAACTGTTTCTTTGGGCTCAGGAGGCAACTTATTAACAGATCTTCTCTTAAAAGACAAAACTGGTTTTATACAAGACCATTATGATCTCAGTTTAGCTTTGAGGCTCATGTTCTTGGACCTTGTTAAAAGCGGACGAAGAAGCATTTGGCCGTTTCAAAAGGAAGTCACTAGGTGAGATTTTCGATCTTATTTTAATTGACACTAAGGCCTGTACAGCGACATCGATCGAGTCAGATGTTTCCGGATTCAACGTCTGAGATGGCTAGGCTTAATTGATAATTTAGTTTTTTAACCTGGGGGAAACAGTGATTGCTGAAGTATATTGCGGAATAATCGACGAATTTTTATAGGCATAAGTACTATTTCACCAAGACGATGCACACAGCTACAGTCTTGCTAGAAAAGTTGAGAGCAATTTATCCGCATAAATGAATTTGAAAGTAGTATGGAGACATTCCCTAGCCTGCTCGCTTGCTTGTCATCATTTCACAAAGCGACTTTTTCTTATAAAAGATTTACAACAATGATCATCGAACGATTTAGAACTTGGAACTTTTAATAAAATGTCCACCATGAAGTTGGAGCCATTGCATTTTGTTCTCTCATATTTGCAATACAAGATTCTAGATGAAAGAAATGACCGTGATTAGATATTATGATCCACTAAAATAAAATTCGCAGTATTAAACGCTTATTTATTAAGATAAATATTGAGCATTAATTTTGTGGATATCAGACTTGAAATCGTCCAAAGCAACTTTAGTTCAACGGTCTGAAAGCTTATTTCTAATCCACTAAAAGGGACAATCATCGATACCAAATGCACGAGTGTGCTACAAAAGAGTATGATTGCAAACTCTGCCTTTAAAATATCAAGCGAAACTATCTTACTTGAGTAGGCTTTGGCCCTTCTTGTCGGTGGGACATCCCATCATAAGACCAGTTGGCCTATTCCTTGGAAATCATACTGCCTTTATCGAGGAGTCTCACGTGATATTTTATGGGCTGTGACATCTTATGCCGATCGTGCGCACATTATGAACACTAAAAGCGTACCTTCCACCTATCAAAATATGTTCAACCTGGTTGCTTGTTAGTTTATCAAGATCCAGCCACATCAATATACTGGTATCTAGTGCTACTGCAATAATAACTATGTTCCTTTAGGAAAGACAATCAGCCTCAATACGTTGTCGGAGGATTAATTGCATGGGGTGAATTTTTGGCTTTAGCTGCTCTCCATGCCCATAATGTTTACTCGAGAATCGCATTAACACCATTCATAATCATGTCATTCTTCCTGTTAATAAAAGAGTGGGCAATTATTCAAGTACTACGCGGAATATATTTACATGGCGCTTTTTGAAAATAAAAAAAACAAAAAGTTTTTTTTGGCAAAGCCAAACACAACGAGTTTCACGGTCGAAAAACATGGCGTATGAGTGTCTTAGATCGTCGGCCGGGATGTTTTTCAGGATATCGGTACAAGAATGTTGGCTAGCTTTCACGTCCACAAAACGCTCTCCTTTCATCGGCAAATAGATTTTTTTCGAAAAGGTAAAAGTCGCACGGTGCCAAATCTGGCGAGGGAAAGTTAGATTTTTAGCGAAAAAAATCGGTCACAAGCGTCGATCGACGAGATGGCGCATTATCGTCCAATAAACGCCAACTTCCTTCTGCACGATATTCTGGTCGGATACAAAGAATATGATATATCAGTGGCTTCAAAACACCAAGATAGAATAATCCATTACCGGTTCGGCCCGGTGATATTAACTGTAGACAATTCCCTTAGAATCGTAAAGGAAAAACTACATTGCCTTCATTTTTGACTTCTCCAAACGAGATTTTTTAGGTTTCGCCTCGTCTGGCACCTTCCACTCGGCACTTTGGTGCTTGGCTTCTATATCATATTGAAAAAGCTATGTTTCATTAGCAGTCATAACGTTGTAAAGGAATTTTTGTCCTTTACGGCCTCCTTGATGATGTGCTTCGAATTTTGCATTCTGAGCAATTTTTGTACGGCTGATACAAACATACTGTCACTTCAAAGGTCATGCAGTTTTGACAGCACATCAGTTAGGGATGTTCTTTCCGATGCATGTGGTATATAACGAATAAGATAAGAAGTACTAGAAAAAAAAATCCAAATAAAACAACAACGGTGTGAGATATAAAATTGGTTCTGGCTTTATTTTAAAACTATGTTCATGCCATTATGTGTGCATCATTCAAATTACCATCTCGTCTTCGCTGGCAGTGATTTAAGCGGTTGGTCCAATTTTTAATGACTCGGTCAAATATGTGCGGCGTTATACCGGCAATAGCGCGTCGAATGTTGGCCTCGAATTCGTCCAAAGTAGTCGGCTTGTTAGCGTAGACTAAGGACTTGACGTAGCCCCAGCGAAAATAATCGAGTGGCGTAATGAACGCTCGCCGTGAGATAACCCAGTCGCCAAATTTCTCCTTCACAACTTCAAGCGTTGCGTCACTTCTATGGAATGTAGCACCGTCTGTTGGAACTACAGCTCGGTTATATCGATGCTGTCGAGCTCTGACCCCAGAAAGTCGGTTAACATTGCTCTATACTTGACGGTAACAGTGTTTCCTTTCTCATTTCGAAAGAAATAAGGTCCGATGATGCCGCCATGCGAAGATGATTTTTTGGCCAAAATCCAGATCTGAGTCCAACATTTCTAGCGGCCAATTAGCGAATTTACGTCAGCATAATCTTATACGAATGTAGCCCCAAATCCAACCGCAAAATAAGCCGGGTTGACTCTCTGACGATACCCAATTCAGCTGATTGGCGCGCAATCGACATTTCTGGGTCTTTTTTGATACTGGCCGCTACGGCACGGCGGCTATGTTTTCTTCATTTCACACCGATTTTTGTCTGGTTGGTGGCTTAAGATCCAAAAGAGTGTACTTATGCTCAAACATTTCCAAGCTGCGATGAATTGCTGCACACTGAACCCATGATGACTTCGTGTATTTACAACTGAACTAATTTCAATAAGCGTAAAACGAAGCATTATGAAAAGTCAAACCTTACTAAATATTTTAACAGCTGGATGTCATTGGTAACTTTGATAGCTGCTGAAACATAATAGTTGGAAAAACTATCATTGCTATCTGGGCATCCTTTATATATGTATAATATTATATAAATTAAATCGTGCGGTTTTTTTTTTCAAAATTTGAACGTTTATTTAAGAAAAACATGTACAATAATATTATTCAGAGTATTGCCCATCTGAAGCTATGACCTTTTCCCATCTTTCTTGCGATTTGGGGATCCCATCCCAAAAGAACTGCGCCGGCTTGGCATCCAAGAATGAATCAAGCCAATTTTTGATATTCTGCTCTGATGTGAACCGTATTTCAATGAGGGCGTTCTGCATCGACCGGAACAAATGGTAGTCAGAAGGGGCAAGGTCTGGGCTATAAGGCGGGTGGGGTAAGACTTCCCATCCACTGTTTTCCAAATAGTTCTTAACCGGAATAGCAACGTGGGGCCCAGCGTTGTCATGATGGAAAATTATTGCCTCGTGTCTGGTCGCATATTGAGGGCGTTTTTCGGCCACTGCTCTCTTCAAACGGATTATTTCTGTTCGGTAGCGTAGTCCATTGATGGTTTCACCCGGTTTTAGCAGCTCATAATACAGCACACCCATCGCGCCATGGATATTCGGCTTTGCCGTTGATTTGGCTGGTTGGCCGGGTTTCACATATGATTTTTTGCGCGTGGGGTTGTCGTAATGGATCCATTTTTCATCACCAGTAACAATCCGATGCAACAATTACTTCCTTTTGTGGCGTTCTAGCAGCATTTCGGACATGCAAAACCGCCTTTCGACGTCTCTCGGCTTGAGTTCATGTGGAACCCAATTTCCTTGCTTTTGAATATATCCAGCTGCTTTTAAACGTTTTGAAGTGGCTGCTTGAGTGAAACCCAAAGATTTTGCGAGCTCTTCTTATGTTTGGCAACAATCTTCTTCTTCAAACTTTTTTGGCTGCCCAGGACGTTCATCGTCTTCCAAGCCAAAATCACCACTTTTAAATCGTGCAAACTACTTTTGGCACATTCGCCCAGCTAGCGCATGTTCACCATAAACTTCGACCAAAATACGATGACTTTCGACAGCAGTTTTCTTCAAGAAGAACTCCGCGCAAAAACACTTTTTCTGGCACAAAGTTCGACATATTTGAGTGAAAAAAAAATATTGTTGTTTACGCTTTAAATGAATGACATATACTGAAATGACGTGTAATGACAGTAGCTTTCCAACGCATACAAGTTAAGCCATCTCTTAGCAAACCGCACGAATTAGATGGCCTCACTAGCAACAGCTATTTTTTAAAAAGTCCTGTTTACGTTGCATTGGACTTCGTATAATTTGTATAATTGCAAGCGTTCACTTACAAGTAGGACCCAAGAAGCAGGGTGGTGTAGTCTATTATCGATATTTAGCTGAAGTAGATATTGTAGCGGCCACGTAGAGAGGTCGCACTTGGCTAGAGGTCGCACAAGAAGAAAACCGAAAGATAGAGAGGAAGGAGTTCAAATCATTGAAAAAAAAAATAGTTAATTCACGATCAAACATGAGGAAGGAAAGATGAAGTTGTAAGAAGAAATAAATTAAGTTTAAATAAATGGACTAAGTTAATAAAGAATAAGTGTTTTGAATAAGTTTTGTATAATTTAAAGTGGTTAGCAAACATAACTACAATACTACAGGACTCTCTTTAGACTTTATCTCTTCTATTTATCTTGCGTCAAGTAATTCAGTTAAGTAATATTTCCGAATATTACGAGGACATCACATTTAATTGCTGTCCATTATACGTTTGAGGGGTCGTAGTCAGAAATCGGGTTTCTTGTTCGATGATTTTTGAGTATTTCACTGCGAGAACCACCAGAAAGTTGTGTGTGGGTTCGTTGGAAAAGGATCGCCATCAGTTGGTGACTTTGTTCGTTTTGGTCACATCATTTTCCCATCGACTATAAGTTGGAAGTTGTCCCTTTATATTTAATCGGTGAAAAGGCCAAATTTGTTCTTTCAAAAATTTATAATAACCGAATCCCTTAACATTCGAATGGTTACTTTTCTTCCATTTTACAAATTAACCCGAGTTCCTATCCTGTACATCTGGCATTTGGTAGAAGGCTTTCCCACACCACACTGTAAGGCCTTGCCTAAAAGTGAAGAAAGACGTTTAATTATTTTTAATTTGTAGGCAAAGTTGGGAAAGGACCAACTTTTTCATTTCGTAAGTTATCACTTCGCGCTTTCTTTTAAGAGTGGTGTATTAGACTTTGCAAATACTTGGTTGCTTGGATACTTAAATTTCCATTTTTAAAAATTGATTTTACGTATTGTGTCAAGTATTAATTTTTTACTCTGCATGTCGATGTAACTTTCCCGCCACACTTCAGCATATAAAATGGTCAGATGTCAGAAAAACTAATTATTTTCTAATAATACCGTAAAATACCAAACGCGTGCACAACCTGATAATTCCAAATCAATACCCATTCATGGAGTGGAGTGAACGTCAATTGGGAATTTCCAAATCAAAATTATTCGAAATTTACTGCCTCCTGCTTGTTGATTGAATAAACGTCAATTCATGAAATTGTATAGAAAATATAAATTGCTTGTTAAGTCAATACCCCGTCATGGTCACAGGATAACTCATTACAATGGGCACGCACATGAGTAGTAGGAAATAGAAAATGTATTTATATTTAGAAATATTTGCTACTTCGAACTTGTAATCAGTATACGAGTATGCGGTTTTTGCAAAAAGTGTCAATTACCCGATTGTCCATCCGAAGTGTGGGCTAGATATTTAATTGCAATGTGGTCACCTGTAACTGCTGGCAGAGTGAAAAATTAATTATGCGGCTGAGTTGGGAATACCATATTGGAAGACCACTAGTCGGCAATTTGAATAAGTTGGCCAAATTAAAATCAGATTGTGTAAAACGCCTCTGAGGGTTTAAGCCTGACTGGACAGATGCTGAGCTATAATTGGCAGGTTGAATAAATGCATATTTGATTATAATTGGCGCCGAAATTAATTGTGACTATTTTGGTGAAAATAAAGCCAGAACACCTGCACCATTGTGCAATTTAGGGATAGGCATAACAAAGCTTACGACAAGCAGGCATTGGTTTTCATAAGAAGCTGTTCTTTCTAAGGCGCTGCACTTCGAAGTCTCTTCTCCTGTCTATGCTTTTGGAAGTTCGCAAGGGCAGCTATTCTGGCAATCGTAATAGCTTTTGTTTTGAAATATAGGTGCAGTCTTCTTGACGCATTTGTTTCGGGTGGATAGGATTCCATCAAATATGCTACGATATTTGCTCTCCAAAGGGATCTAGGGGGCGATTGATCAAGAAACTGCTGGCTGTCTGGACTGGACCGTCAGTCCAACAATCAAGTTCGCGGAGTAAATGAGTAAATCCTAACTCAGGCAGGCTAAATTATAAATGCGTGCTCGACCAGTAGCATAATACTGGGCTACGCCGTCATAGGTCTTAAAACCCTATGAGGAAGAGATGAAAGAAACGTGGCAAGCCAGCTGATAATCTCGGATAACCACTGCTGCGATTAGGTAGGCCACCTCTGATATGCTGGGTTTGCCCCCCACCACAATAAAAAAACCACTGATTTGACGACGAAGGAAAACTGTCTAACCCAGAAGAACTGCAGATATACAGAATGACCCTGCAGAACGAGAAGAGTTCACAGGCTCTGCGAGCAGAAAAGAACTAAAGAAAGTAGGCTCCATCGTCCATTCATCCTGGACAAAGACAGACGGCATTTTCGTCCACCCGATCAAGATAAAGTCAGGACAGCAATTTCCAAGCTTATGTCTAAAAAAGTTTCTGAACCAGATGGCATAGCTGCGCAGCTGGTTATATTATCAGCTCATGATTGGATACATCAACTCATCAATAAAATCTGAATCGACGAAAGTATGCCCCACGAATGGAACCTCAGCATTGTTCGTCCGATCATAAATAAGGGATATCCTTTGAACTGCGCCAACTACAGGGGAATAAGTCCCTTCAGTATGATTTTCTACCAGGAAAGTCCAGCACAGATCAAATTTTCATATTGCGGCAAATATTGGAAAAAACCCAAGAGTTCCAAATCGATGTGTATGGTACATCGCATTGCAGTTGCCAATCGCTAGTTGTTCGGGCTTAGAAGGCAACTAGGTAGTAAATCCTCTCTCGAGCAACCAAAGTGACATACTGATCATCCCAGTCCTGCTTTACAACACAGAGGTTTGGACAAGGACCGGAAAGTTTTTGACTCCAACTCATAGGGCCAACGCACGGACCTCAGAAAACTTCGTGTGCCCAATTGGTGCCAACTGAAAAAAGACCGGACTAGCTCGTGAGACGTGTTAGCTGATGTTCTGGTCCAGCCGGAAGTACACATGTAGATTACTTTCCAATTATGTGTCCAGTACTCCTCAGAACACAAAAAACACTACTAAGGAGTCTCGGACCTCCTGGAGCTATTCTGTACCATAGTAGTAAGCGAACTTCTAATCATTTTTACTTGGCTAATTGATCGGCTGGAAAGAACTGATTGGGGTTCACCTCGACCTTCACCGTAAAAAGAAATACTAAAATTGTACCAAAAGAGTCTCCTTCGTTGAAATCGTAATATTTCCATTGCATACCGTATTTGGTTTCCAATCAATCGCTAGTAAGGTTTGCCCTTCCTCGGATACTCACGTGTAACTACTGTGCATGCCTCTGTGGTGAGGAATCCGAATTTCACTTCACTAGGCAGTCGAAATGTGCCTAAATATGATCTCGAATAAAGTATGTCCCGTTGAATTGTGAACAACATTTCGACAGGCCACTAATAACACATATGGCGGTAATAGTTCCCTTAGCAGTTGCCGTTTCCTTACACAGATTATGCTAGTTAAATTGGTTAATAGTTCCATCCAATTTGGGATGGAGGAACATTTTCCCGCTTTACGTAATTCCAAATCGATTGACATATGTATCTCCAGTCGGAAGTCATAATTATTCGGAACATATCATATGTACATAATTATTGCAGAAGCCTGATTCCGCTAACACAGTTGTTGACAATCGCCTCTGCTTCGGACTTGGATTTTTAGAATCGCGACAGCGAGTAAGGGTGTACTGGTTGCATTTATACTAAATTACTTGATTTAGGTGAAGTTACAGGCCGGGATGGACCTGGCTTCATCCAAGAACGCACTGCATTTAACATGATCTTTTATAAAGTGGCGCAAAAGTGGTCATCCGAACTTTTTTGACTGTAATTTCTTTCATGAATAAGAAATTTTAGTTTTGATTTTGAATTATGTTTACCTGGTGTCTTAAATTTTTTTTCATTAAGTCGAGAAAATAATATCGACTAAGTGGCCGCCGCCAGAATTGATGACCGTTCGGGCCTAATGTGTGGTATTTTCCATCACTCTTGCCAGAACTTCCGGTGATATGGTATGTCCTCGCATTCTTGATGGATATTCTCTTTGAGTCTGGGGCTTGTTGATATAGACCCCACAAAAAGAAGTTTGGAATGGTTAAATCAGGCGATCTTGCCGGCTATTGCGAATCCCCAAAATGAGAGATTAGGCGACCGGGAAATGCAGCCCTTAGAATTTCGGTTTTGGCTAGTGCAATATGCACTGTTGCTCCATCCTGTTGGAACCACATGTTCTCCAGTTTCAATCCATCCAATTGACGAAAGAGAAAGTCGTTGAGCATGTCTCCATTGCGTGGCACGCCGTTTGGTCGATACTCTGGGGTCCTCTGCGATTTGTTCAACCACAGCTGCGATATTCTCAGCAGAACGGCTGCTCCGGGGCCGATCAAACCTAGAAGCATCTCGTGTTGTTACATATTCTTCCAGGCGAGCGGCTAAACGTCGTAGTGTTTGCCCAGTTGGTGTCGGACGACCGGGAAATTCACGTTGTGCCAACACCACTGACGAATTATTCCGCAACAAAATCGTAACAATTATTCCACGTTCCTTAGGAATATAGCGATTCATGTCTTGTTGACGTGTATTTTGTATCTGTTTACTTCACAAATGTCAGAATAGAATTGACATATGCGGCCGTTTGCAAAAATTATAGCATCTTCCAGTAGGGTGATGACTTGCAGTAGCGTGTACCTAATTGGCTGAGGTCATTTTCTCCTTGAGCGTGGTAAATGTGAACAGCGAAAATTATGGGCGCGTGATCAAAGACTCTGCATACTGATTGAACTTCTATGAATTTTATGGGTCAACATTTCCCATGAAAACTGCTCAGCCGCTTTGGAGATATCCCGGGTTGACCGACATCTCCAGGCTTAACCCGCAGGGGATTTGTAAATCGATGGTCCAAAGAATTGTCAAACCCTTACGATACAAAGTTACTTCACTTTACCTTCGTTAGAGCCATTCTGGAGTATGCAAGCCATGCTTCGTCTCCCTTCTACGGCAGTCACCCTATGCGAATTAAGGCAGGATAACGTAGATTTATCCGTTTTTTATATTACGATCATCCCTGAGCGGATACTTACAACATAAACGGCTTTACGTAGATCGCATAAAACTAATAAATCTTCAAGCACTACAAAAAAGTGCTAACTGATCCATTGACTGTAGTGCTCCAAAGGAATACCATAGACACCAACCTGTGTAACCTCAGGTCTGTATCCGTCATGCATGCCAATTTTCACCGCATCGACTGCTGTTATTACGAATCTTTTAATAGAATGCACTACGAGTGCCACAGCTTATGGAATTTATTTATTTAAGTCAGTCGTTCATAGACCTCCACGGAGAGCAGATGTGTTTTGTGTTTCGGCTTTAGAAGTGAAGAAAAAAAAAAAAAGTGAAGAAAAATAAGAAGTAGACTTTCAGGCAGTGATTTTCTCAAGTGCTCGGTAGACGAGGTGTTAAAGACTCGGACGGCAAATCTCGGGGTTGTGGTTCGCTTCCCAGCATCTGCTAAAGTTTTTATTTCCTTTCCCCTTTTATTTCCATTCAATATAATAAAAAAAACAATTATTGTAAAAAACAAAGTGTTTGAACAAAGTTACATGAGTGGAAGTAAGCGGTCCGCTATCCCAATAGCGGGATCAGCAGATGGCATGATGTCGTCTGACGATCAATCCGCTACAGTCCACTACTCAAAATTAAAACCAAAAACAACGAAAACAACGGACATAGCCATTAAGAGGAGGAGAAAGCTGAAGCCGACTCCGAATCTCATAAAACGCACTTACCTTTCAGCTTCCTTAGAAATGCTGAATGGTAGAGTGAAGAAGAGGGCTGCGATGATATCGACAAACGCAGCAGTAGTAAAGCAAAAGAGAAAAGAATCGGACAATAACAACGGTCCGCATGTACGCGACGAAGGGGAGTCACAATACATGGGAGCAGACAACAGCTTTGCATCCCTAGCTGCATCCGAGTCAGATGACGAAGACGACGAGGTCGAAGCCCTGAGCAGTACCATTGAGCAGCTGCAACAAAAAGTGCTGGCAATAAGAGCTAAGCAAATGGCAAGGAGGGAGATGGAGAAGCAGCAGCAACTCCAGAAACCTCAACAGCAGTCAAACACAACCGTGGAGATTGCACAACAACAACAGATACAATCAATGGAAAAACAAAACATCCAGAAACCTGCGCAAGAGCAGCAGAAAAAGACAGATGCACACAAACAACAAAAATCTCAACCGATTAAGCAGCAACAACAGCAGCAGCAACGGCAGCAGAATAAGCAGCAACAACAACAGCTGCAACATCAACAACAACAACAACAACAGCAGCAGAAACAACAACAACAGCAAGAGCAGAAATCCACTAAACCGAAAGTGCCACCAATTAACACTTTCAAATTGGAATTAAAGGACACCATAGAACTGTGTAAGTCGGCCATAGGCAACAATTTTTTTATAAAAAGATTATCGTTAGATAGGCATGCGATCCATTGTAACACAGTGGAGCGCTATCATAAAATAAAAAATTTACTGAAGGATTCGACGACGGAGTTCTTCTCCTACACCCCGAAGGGTGAAAAGCTGCAAACAATGCTGCTGAGGGGATTAGAACCGTCGACTGATCCGGAGGAGCTCCTTGCACTGCTGAAAGAGAAAGAGTGCGAAGGGCTCCAATTCGTGGGGGTTAAGCCTTTCACCACAGCCAGAGCCAAAAGGGAGATGCGGAAACTGCCGTTCTTCCTGGTGCAGTTAAGTCCCACCAGCAATCTGGATGGTCTAAGGAGCATCAAAGTCCTGGACTACCAGGTGGTACACTGGGAAAAAGTAAAACGGGGCGACAACATTTTACAATGTGTTCGCTGCCAAAGGTTCGGGCACGCCGCGTCGAACTGCGAAATGCAGCCTCGATGCGTAAAGTGCGGAAAGAACCACAAGTCAGAGGAATGCGTTCTGGGTAAGGACGGAACGTCTGAAAAAAGCCAGCTCTCTTGCGCGTTATGTAGGAACACGGGACACACCGCAAATTATCGGGGTTGTCCCAAATTCCAGTACATCAAAAGAATAAATCTGGCCCGGCAGCAGAAAGTGGAAGTTAAACGTCCACCCGTGCATTCACAAACTCCAGCCGTTACTCCCCATGTTACCTACGCCCAAATGGCGGCAGGTAGGGGAAATACGGTACAGCAAGTGAAGGTAGCTTCTCAGGCCCCAGCGCCTAGAGCACCGGAACCAGTACCTGACATGCTAGCTATCTTGCTCTCTATCCAGGGGCAGATGGCTCAGCTACAACGTCATTTAACTAAACAGACCGCGCGGGTGGATCAAGTATACGCGCTGCTGCCTGGCCTAACGCACCTTTTGTCGTAATGGGTACGCAAGTGGCGGAGCAGACCCTGAAGGTCCTTGCAGTGAATGTGAATTCACTGATTAGGTTAGAACGACGAGCCGCACTATTTAAGTTGCTTAAAGACCAAGCCCCTGATGTGCTTTTGGTTAGCGAAACTAAGCTGACCAAGAGACACAAAATGAGGCACAGGAGATACAAAATAGTACGGAGAAACCGACCCAACTCCATTCAGGGAGGTGGCGTTGCGATTTTCGTAAGAAAAGGTATACGTTTTAAAAGAGTATACAGTCGTGTAGTACGTAGGTTCCAGGTGCTGGAAGCATGCATCGTGTATATTCCCCTCCGTAGTGGAAAGCGGCTGTACATGGTGTCTGTCTATGCACCTAAGGCTACTCAATCCACCTTATTCATCTCAGAGCTCGAGACACTTTTCCGATTCCTAAGGCTGGAATTGGAAGACAACTATTTTATTATCGGCGGAGATTTCAACGCCAAACATAGTGATTGGGGAAATAATACACCAAATACTAGAGGGAACCTACTATTCAATTGGTGGGGTCAACACAGCATAACGTATCGACTAGGGCTTAAGGCGACGGATAGTCCGTCGTTTCCCAGACACGGGTCTTATTTGGATCTTCTCCTGTTCGACTCACGAATACAACTGACATGTACTAACCAACAAACTACAAACTGTCTACGCACTTTCGTGTATGACAGTGACCATTGCGGTCTCAGCACCGAAGTAACTGTTCCCAACGAAATTGCGGAATTGGATGAGTTTGTGCAAAGGCATTCCTACAATTATAGTAGGGTGCGTTGGACACACTTCACCAGAACACTGACTAGAGCACTCTCCTCGAATTCGCTCTACCCACCATCCAACAGAAATCTGTCAAACGAGGAGACTGACAGGTATCTACGACTAATGGACGAGACAATCAAACGAACAATGGACAAAACGATACCTCGGTATCAACACACTGACGACGAAGACTTATTCCGCAACGCAACTATTGACGCACTGCACCGACAAAAAAGTAGGCTGTTGTCAAGACTAAAAACCTTGTACAGACAGTTTACCGACAGACATAACCCGGAGATCATGACACTGAAGTCGTCGATTAAAAACCTCCAGATATTAATAAAGGAAAATTACAGAAACTCTGTAAATTTGTATTGGAACAACAAAATTCGGGCTGTAAACACCAGCAACCCGAATATGTTCCCGCAAATAAATAAAATATTTCGGAGAAATAATCAGAACGACCTTCCATGTCTTAGAATCACCCGAACGACGAACAACGAACAAATACTTGTAACAGCAGGTATAGATCCAAATGAGGCTGTTGATGATGATAACTTCTTTGTGATCGAGGATCCGCAGGAGCAGGTAGAGGCTATAGGAGCGACTTTCCAGGAAGTGTATAAGGCGAATGCTATTATTGGCCCGAACCACGATCTGGAGAATCGAGTCCTTGTGCACAATTTCTGCCTTCGAAATGAAATTGAGAATTGGCGAATCGAGAGCTCGGGCTTCACCCAGTTTAGTGACGAAAATAGGTCAAATAATGTCATCACCAACGGCAGGGTACTACCGCCGTTCATTTCGAAGGAAGAGCTCCAAACGATCTTCGAATCACTTAGGAGTAAGAAATCAGTGGGAACCGATGAAATACCGAACATTGTGCTTCGACATCTCCCACTAGAAGCGGTGAACATTTATACCACCCTGTTTAATAATGCAATGAATAATGCACATTATCCAGCGCATTGGAAAACTGCGGTGGTACATCCCATCCCCAAAAGGGATAAAGATACTTCCAATCCGGCGAATCTCCGCTCGATCAGTCTTCTTCCAAACATCAGTAAGGTTTTCGAGAAGGTGATCAATAGAGTCCTGACTAAGTGGGTTGAGGACAAACATATCGTTCCGGATAATCAGTTCGGTTTCAAGGCGGGGCATGCTATCATTCATGCTGTGTCGAAACTGGTTTCTGATATTCAATGGAACAAAGGCAAGAACCAGTGCACTGGTGCCTGCCTGATTGACTTGGAGAAGGCCTTCGATACCGTATGGCTAGAAGGACTCTTTTTCAAGCTGGACAGGTTGGGCATTAGTAAACCACTGCTGTATATTCTTTTTGATATGCTCTCCAGTAGACAGTTCATCGTGAAGAATGGCGATGTGACTTCTGCTGGAATATTTAACATTAAAAACGGTCTGCAACAGGGTGCGGTAAATTCGCCGATCCTATTCAACATTTACACAAGTGATCTGATAGGTTCACTTCCCCACAGCATAGCGTACGCAGACGACTTAATCGCGTACAAATCAGGTCCAAAGATTGAGGTCATTAACATACTTTTGCAACGTGACTTCGATAAAATTAAACAATATTGCGATGACTGGAAGTTGAAAATCAACTTTCAGAAGTCGGAAACCATTCTGTTTAGGACGCCTTTGTCTGGGGCCTCTAGGGATACCAGAAAGAATTGGCGAAAGTTCTCTATCGTCGGACAACATGGACAGCCACTTGCTTGTCGAAATGTAGTCAGATATCTTGGGGTCTGGCTGGATCAATATCTGTATTTTAACAAACATATAGATGTTGCTCTGGCCAGAGCTAAGGGTGCTTTTGCCCTTACAAAGAGACTGTTTTATAACAGCCAACTCGATGCGAGGGTGAAGGTAATCTGTTACATGGCCCTTATCAGGCCCATGCTTGTATTTGGGTGTCCCGTGTGGTTCAACGTGAGAGCAAGTTTATTGGAAAAGATTCGGGTGTTTGAGAGGGCTTGTCTTAGGACTTGTCTTCGCTTATACAGAACACCAGAGTCTGAGTACATAAAATTCTATCCTAACGAGGTCTTATACAATACGGCGAACCTGATAAGAGTGGACAATTTCGTCATTAAGTTGACTCGAAGGCACATTGCGAGAGCAATGACCTCATCGAACAACCTGATCTCTGGGGCTTACTACCCCAATTATATGTATCACGAGAGAGCTCGCCTTGACGGCTTTATTCCTCCAGAAGCGTTCCTCTATCTAGATAGTAAAGGTCTGATCCAGGACAGATTGGCGGTGCCGCTAATCTTCCACGTCGCTCGAACAGCTGCGGACAGGGGACTCAACTACGACAGAGACGTCGCACATGGCAGTGCGGAGCGTCTCCGGTTCAGTAGGGCGGTAGGGACTCGCGACAGGAGGGATGTTGCTCAGCAGCACCAGCAATTTTGGTGGCTTGAAGAAGGCGAGGATGCTTCGTAGTCGAACTCCTCCAGTGATAAGTAGCTTCATGTGAAGCAGAGTGGTCCAGCCTAATTTTTGTTTTTTTTTAGCCATGGCCGGCTTACATAGTTTTAGGTAGGTTTAAGTTAGATTGTAAGAAAAAAAATATATAAAACCAAAAAAAAATAAATAAAAATAAAAATAAAAAAAAAAAAAATGTACATATTAGATGTAAGTAGTTTAAGTAGATTAAGATTTATTTTTAGGTAGTATGTAGGCTTTTAGGTTTAAGTTTTATAAAAAAAATAATATGTCCATATACTAAGTTTTTACTTAAAACTGATTTTCTTAGTTTTAGTTTCGTTAAATATAAAAATAAATATAGACTGTAAGATCCGTCGAAAGACATAGTTTAAGTGTTAGGTTTAACTTAGAGTGCCCGCATGGGGCCAGTAAGTTAGTATAAGATTATCTCTAAGTTATTTAAGCTAATTTTTAAGCGTTTTTTTGTCTAGCATGTAAGAGTAAATTAAGAAATATAAATAAAAATGCATAAAAACTGAAAAAAAAAAAACTGAACTTATTTATTTAAGGTTTTCAAATCCATTGGTTGGAGGACTGCGGATTTTTGTCGTTATATAGCCTCCGTGGCGCAATCGGTTAGCGCGTTCGGCTGTTAACCGAAAGGTTGGTGGTTCGAGTCCACCCGGGGGCGTGAGATATTTTGTATTTCAAGAAACTGGTATGTGTATACATACGTACATCAATATTATTTTTACCTTTATCTTTTTATATAGCTTAGAAGTCTAGTAAGAGTTTTTCAGAACATGACATTTGCAATCAAGACCGCTTATTTCTTGCAAAACTACTCTGATTCATTCTCAGGATAGATCTCTAAGAATTTTTTGAGACTGAACTCCTTACCGGTCAAGAGTAGTGCATACATTGTTGGAATGGACGGCAGTTATCACCGCCGAGTCCATTTAGTCAAAAGGCAGTCAGGTTTGATTCTGTTTTCAGATTATCTGCGGGATTGTGAGAAAACCCAGTAAAGTCAATGGCGTTCAGGCTTTCATACACTTGGTTGCAGCCATATATTCTTTCCGTAAATACCAAAGCCCAGTCTGCCTTTAAAATTTAGTTTCGTTGTATCAAGTCCTGCCAGCTCGGTCTTTCTTCAGCCCTCTCCTAGGCCAAGATACTCGTATCTTTAATTTGTGGAAGAAATTTCTTCTGGACTTCAAACGTTTATTTATGCGGGTCAGAGCATTTAGGTGGTTGGTTGCTCCTTCGCATCTTGTTGTTTACATCAAGTCCCACATGGTCGACCAGGTACTGTGTCTGCAATTGATTGGGGCTACCCTTGCAGTGTTGAACTTTAAAATTGCAATACTATAACTGCTCCATTGAAATGGCAACTTGGCATTTCGGTATAACTTTTTGAAATTTTGTTATAGAATTTCCATACCCTGTAGTGCCAAGGGCCTCAGCTTACCTAAAAGAGGCTCCGCCTTTTTGAACATCTCAGTAAATAAGAACAATTCCAAATTATCATAGTTCATCTGGAGTTTGTCGAGGAGTTCGGGCGTATTGAACTACCAAGGCTAACCTTTACTGACAACTTTCTGAGTGGAAAACATCAATTACAACAACGACGTTAAGCTTCCAGAACGACTGTGCTGGCCCGAAAGCGCGTACGAGTACTTTCCTTAGAAATTCACTACTCTGGTATAGCGACAAATGGTGAATAGTATCTGTGCAGTAGAGCGAATTGAAACACATAATTCTCTCCGACAGTAAAATAAGCCTACTTGTCATTAACGCTTTTGGGATAGGATCAAAAATAGTCTGACACTCCACCAAATCGATTGCAGAAATAGCCAAATCAAATAGAGTGCACTTGATCTTGGTGCGAGGATATGATGGCAATGAAAGGGCAGACTTAACCAGGAAACGATATGTCTCAACAATATGTTGTCAAAACCATACTGCGGGGTGTGGATGAAGTCGACTAAAAGCTGCATCATTAATTGTTAAAATCAAGGCATTTCATTACTGGACTTCGGTAGTACTGAAGGAGCCAGAAGACATTTTCAATTAGTAAATCTGAACTGATGGCTGAACTTAAATTCGAGGACATCTCAATAAATTATAAACGGTGCGAAAGACTACCTCTCAATATTTGTTTTGAAATAACAATGTTGGAGCCAAATTGTAACCAGATCCACGATTGGATAGAGTCGATATAAGGTGGATCAACTTTTTGAACAACTGAAAATTTAAATAAGAAAATGAGTTTTAGGCCTTTGGCTATTTGGTTCCTTAGATAGGGATTCCCTTCCCACACTCTGTCGTGTCTTGTTGTTGAGTATTTGAGCATGGTTGTCTTTTAGTTCTTAAATAGGAGTTCTTGACCACAGTTTGGCTTTTTGTCAGTTTTTAAGAATTTTCTCTCCGCTTTGGTAGTGTGTTGCATGTTAATGGCCCACCAATGTGAAAAATGCTTAAATTGAATGAACTTTGTGGAAGATATGTTGTTAAAAGCATGAGTGAATATCTTCGCTAAGATTTCCGCTAAAACGATTTCATTACGCTTACGATTTGAGTCCGTATATAATGTGGCTTATTCTGTTTATCTCTCTCCAATTTTCCGAAAAACTTAACACGTGATCCGACAGTTTAAGAGTACTAATGCCCTTTTGAATACTAAGTAATTAAAAAAAAAAAATTATCATCTCCTTTCTCTCTTTTTTTAACTGCGAAGTTACTGCAGTTAGGATTAAAAGATTGAGTCAAAATAAGAAGTTCAATAGGAACTTACCTCGAAAGCAAGTATCCGTGATACCCTATTGTGTTTGACGCAACGCTTTTTCCATTCGCCCATATTCCTGTTCATTATCTCTTGGGGACATATGGCTTAATGAGTCTTACAACTCAATAATCTGGTTAAGGTTAGCCTGACGGATTTTGGATTTGAGTGGGAATTTAGGACCAATCAGTCCCGAATTCTCTGTTTCAATAGTTAACATTGGTCAGAAGTTCCCACTGGCTACGTTAATGTTCTTTTTGGCGTTTGAACTTCCAATTCTAAATTTAAGGATATTCTTTCATGCTGCCCGTAGTTTACTCTGATATGGGTGAATCCTTGACAGAAGCCTAAAAGCAATCGTTGCCTGGGTAATTGGCTTTTGGCATTTTTTCCCCTCAGCGGTTATTAACTTGCCAATTCTCTTAATGTCGCTAGTCTTTAATGCCAATCGGCGGCTTTTTTATAATTTTACTTTACATAGCAAGTATTACTCGTACCTATTTCTTTTGCATTATGAAATTTGTTTTCAATTCCTGAAACAATTGAATAGGTTCGGAGTTTACTTTTGACGGAGTTGGTAAGAGATCGGGTCCCTAGCTGGCGTCTTTAAGCTCATGAATGGGGTCGAGGTTGAAGGAATTTGAATGGATACTCAAGGTCGAGTTGGCCTCACATTGACATACTATCGTATAATATCACTCACTTTACGGGTTTTTATTAGCTTTACGCATTTGCGCCTTTCAAGCCACAGTCATCGAGATTTGAGGAGACCGCGGATGACCTCGACGGCTTCCATTTTGCGTTGTCTTCAAAGAAATACAAGGAATAAAGTCATTGATTCTTGAGATTGGCACTTTAAAACAGTTGGATTTATCCACATCGGTTACCACTCTTGTGTTTTTTGTTGTCGGTTCATCTCTGTATACCTATCTATGAGTAGTATTGCACTCTCCTTCCATAAGCAGGAAGGGGGAATTGAAATTAAAAATATGGGTCACCAGATGTTTAGACTTGCAAATCATATCTTGGGTTCTCGTTTATTTCCAGAAGACCCTACTGGTATAGGTGATCCTCTTACTACTTGATCACTAGGCATACATCCATGAACACTCAAATCCTAAACTTTTTCACCGCGTTAAGGTGATGTGACCAACAGAGGCATGAAATCATGATATTCCAGCAAATTTCTGATAGAAAAAGCAAATATAATAGCGCCAAGGAAAGAATCAGATATACCTGAAATAATTGCGATGGATGCAAATGTGTAGAATATTTAGTCATTTGCTAGAATTAACAATTACATATACCTCAACTTTTATATCGTTGTTCTTTTACTATGGAATTCTGTTTCCCAGCCTTTTGAAACGAGACCATGCTTCCAAATTGCACCGTGTTTCCACATGCAGTATATTTGAGCCCATATAACCCTTAATGAGGCAAATCAATTCGAAAACTCATAGCAGAATGTGTCCGTAAGACTGAGCACTCAGACAAAGGGATATCATTGACCTTATCATAGCCGTGCAGATCCAAGCGGCCCTAATCGGCGCGCGCTCAAGGGGTTTTGTACCCTTAAAATGTTCGTACACAGCGCGGGCGAAGGAAATTTAGGGAGGAAGAAAAGACAGATACCGATGTACATTGTTTTTAAATGTTTGCAAGTTATAACGACCAGGAAACACAGAGGTCGGCAGGGCATTCCATAAGCGAGTTGTACGGCTTAGGAAAGAATCACGATATTTAAGAGTACGTCCGAAAATGGGCTTGAGGGTATACTGATGAGCATTCATAGCGAGACGGGTGTTACGGTTGAAAGTTTGAATGGGCGGAATGCTACTGGCAATTTCAATGGAGCACTGGTGGTGGAAATAGCGATAAAACAAAGTGAGACAGGAGACTTTACGTCGGTGTTCGAGGGTGTCAATCGATTGACTGATATTAGTATCACCAATTAGTTTTATCGCACGGTTTTGAATCCTATCTAGCAGGTGCAGAGATGTTTTAGGAGCACCTGACCAGATGTGGGCATTGTACTCCAGTTTTGGGCGGATAAATGCCTTATTTATTGTGGCCAGATCAGAGGGGGTAAAATATTTCTTACATCGCTTGAGAAAACCTAGACATTTCGCAGAATTTTTGGCGACATCGAATATGTGGTCATTCCAACGTAAGTTGTTACTGATACACATACCGAGAATGGAAAGTTTATCGGTTTCGACGATGCAAGTGCCATTCATGGATAATGGCTGGGTATTTGAATTTCGCTTTAATGACAGCAGACAGCATTGAGTTTTGGAAGCATTAAATTCTACTCGGTTGATAGTTCCCCAGTTGGTTATGCTGTTAATATCGGAATTTAATGAGCTTAACATACGCTGCCGTTCCCGTTCTACAGCCGAAGAGCAGGGGCGTGAGTCCGGGAACGAATATGAGAAGCAGACATCTCCTTTGCACTGCCAGAAGGCAGACAGCCCCTTAGCTGCTTTCGACATAACATGTTTAACTCATAGAAGTTTGTTATCTATGCAGAATGACACACAAATACGAGTACTTAGCTTCCTTAGAGAATTGCATGGTGCTTCTTAATTAGATGAGTCAGACTAGTCAGCTCCCTTCTTCCCGTAAAGGCAACAAATTTACTTTTGAAACGGGTGGCTGAGAGCCAATTTCTAGTGCAGCAATTGCTGATTACGACCAAAGTTGCCTGTACCTTAGAGCAGACAGTCGCTCGACATGATCCCATAGACAGTATAGTTACATCATCCGCGTATGTTTGTGCATAGACGTCAGAACTATTGAGCGCTTTGAGCATATGCACCATAGCAGTGGAGATAGAACGTCGCTTTGACACATATTGACCACAGTCCGCATCCGTCATCTAGGTCCTATTCACCAGCATTGCTTCTATCCACAAAAGTAATGATTCGTGTAAACCGTGTTGTTTGGCCGATTTAAACATGCCGTCAGAAGCTATGTTATTGAAAGCACTCTCAATCTGTCTACCAGATTCTGAAGCGTACCCTCGCAAAATCTTCCGCATTGATAGGCGTGATGCATATCATGCATCTCTCCATGCTTTTCAACATGAAGGAAGTCAGACTTATAGGTCCAAGGCTCGTGAAGCTAGTCTTTTGCCATTTTCGGTATAAATCCTACTCTCACTGTCAGTTAGGGTTTCAGAGTTACCAGAAGCTGATCTATACCTTTCCAGAACATAACTGTTGATATGCCATTGGTGAAAAGCGACTTGAAGCCATCAAAGGAGGAAACAGCTTGTTTAATGGCCTCATCCATCACCACACCCGAAGAGATATTGTGTTATTAAGCCCATTAGCAGCTTGGTTAATTGGAACTGGTTGTGAGCCTGAATCATGAGACGGAATGTCTCTACTTTCGACTCAGTGTAGGTGCCATCTGATTTTCTGAGTGATCCAAGCTTGGTTGATCTTCTCCTTTTGAGGACTTTGACCAGCCTACTGGTTTCACCGACAGTTTCGATCTTTTCGCAAAAGTCGTTATAGGAGGCACTCTCCGATATCCGAAGAAGCTTCTTGTATACTTTTTTCTTTTCGCTCTGTAAAGATTTCAGTCTTCCTCCAAATTAGTCCTTAGTGATCTATTTAGAAGTTTTCTGGTTTCTTTACGAAAATGTCAAGGAACGGGCGATCTGCAGAATTTCTTTTTGGCTGGACACACTATTTAAAGACACGGTACGGTTCGAGATCCACCATAAATCCTGTTCAATTATATTTCCACGTATTTCTCCTCTTCAACAATGTTGCGACCTCGCATCCGATTCTGAATTCGATGTATCTATGATCTGACATGGAGATTTCCGACAGTATTTTCCAGTCCGTAATCTCGGTGGCTTACCTGTTGGATAACTTTAAGCCGATTACTTGCTGCATTACTCTCGAAACAGATGTTGGCTGAAACCAGGTCAGAGATAGTAGCAGACTTGGAATGTTGAAGGTTAATCTGAGTACACTAAACTGATGAGTGAGTCATACCTAGACTTAATGTTCTTTGTTCAAGCTCAGAACAAGAGAAGAGAGGTCCTTATTTTCCCTATTCTTTCTCTCCTGTCGAGAGTAGATTTTAAACTTTTCAGTGTCGAGTTCAGGGTTCTGGGTATGAAGACGCATAAGCACATCTCCCCTTTCCCTGAGTAGCCACGGAATCCAGAAGTTATCGCGCGTCAATTAGGGTTGCCGGAAAACCTAAAAAGTCTTAGTGGGATTCTCGACACTGACGTGTTCAAGCATTCAAAAGTTTGCTGGGTGGAGCACTTTACCTAAGAGTTCCGTTTTCCACATCGCAACCCTCTGCTTGAATGCAAACATTCTCTGCTTTGGCTAGTTCCAACAGTTGATCGACATAGTGTTTGCACCCAGCGTCGTTCAATCTGTTGTAATTGGCTTCTGAATTAGAAGCGCCCGAGAGGAGATGTCCATTTTTATAGTCATACTCTCTTAAAGTGTTTCGAATTCAGAAGAAGGACTTGACTCAAAGTGAGTGATTCTTGAATCTTTGAAGTTGCAGCTACATTAATGTACTTATCGACTTTTTAAAATGTGGAACAAATCTGAGCTGACCGAATCTAACCTAGCCGGATCTAAGATTGAGCGACCGTCCCGGGCTTAATTCTCAATTTACTATGTTGTTCGCGAGTTGAATGGCGAGTGATTGAAAGACTTTTTCATAGCGGGCGGTTTCACTTTTGGAGGTAGACTGCTGCTGACGCCAGACCAATTCGGTTTTTTCTGCTTTTCATTATTGGCCAATATTTGAACCCCTTGCTTAGCAAACGCAACGTGCGGCTACTAATAATAAAATATGAATAAATCGTCAGCTTTTCAAAAGTCTTGAGACGCGAAAATTTCCTAATGGCCGATTCTCTTACTAGCATACTAGATTTGACTTAGTGTCTCAGGTGCTTTCAGGCAAACTGAGTTCACCGATCTTTTTTTTTGAGGTTACCCAGTTCTATTCAATATCGATCGAAAGGTTCTAGTTCGTCATAAGTATGCAAAGATTGAATACGAATGCAATTTCAGAGCGAAGTGGAGAGTATAGAGTCTTACATTGGAGGAGAAACCCCGGATTTTTTTTTTATAAAAAGCAATACTTTTGGAGTGGGATATCCAATCTCCAGCACACCGCTTATTACCTGTTCTCATTTTTGTGCATTTGCCTTGAACCATAGTTTACGACCTGTCTGCAAAAGGACCATTCATTAGCAATCGTCATACCTCTCCTGTCAACTGGTCCCCATTAACTATGAACACCACCAGCACCAAGAAGGCAATTTATCTTATTTCTTCAATTTCTAAACTGGGCACAATAACTCAAGTTGTGTCTCGAATCTGACTTCAATCTCAAACCTTTGACTTGTTCAAAACTCGTTTCTCATTAATGATTCAGTATGCAACCCCTATTGGCTTTTCGCTGAAAAGGGAATGAAATATTCGTTCTCATAATTAAATTCAAATTCAGAGATGTGTCGTGTGCCTTTGTTTCATCCATAGCCAAAGGAAGACGTCTTCCTCTTCGCTACTTTGGGTCAAAACATTCAAAATGTCTAGAGAAGGTAGTTTGTTCATTCGCAGAAATATTGTAAAGACAAATACGAGTACAATTCTGTTACTTTGGATTTTTGTTTTATTTTTATATCTGTGTACATCATCAACTTTCGAACCACTTGAGATACTCGTACTCAGGCTCCTTTGGTGTTATCTCGGCTCGGGAGGGCCATTCACATCAACTGTGTGTCCCTTTTCAAAATCCCATACACACACAAAAATACAATTCATTTGATTGCCTTCATTTTAAACAATTGTATTGTACGAGTATATCGATCGATTGTTTGAGAGAAATCTCAATGTTGCGAGTCGGTTTCAAAAGTTATCGGATTCGGATTTCAACATAAAGAGAACAACTGGGGTGGTTTGCCAAATTAGATATGGTGAAAGGATAGCCTTTTTTTGGGGCATTTGTGTGTCTAAATAAAGTTCAGGAAATTCTGTTGAGGACGTTTGAGGTAATTGACATTCTAAATTCGCCAATAATGGCTAAGCAATAGTAATTTGCGCTGTCAGAAGGACCTCTTTTATTGTTTTTTAAAGAGAATCAATTGGCAGATTAATCTTTTTAAGCTAAAGGATATTGCAGAAGATAATTGGCTGACAAAAATGGAAATTAAAAGAGTGGAAGGATGTTAGGGATATGACGTAATTTCCATAGTGATCTATCGATGAGTGTTTGACAAGTCGGAATAAAGTAGGGAAGATAAGTAAGTATTGGAAATTAGGTAGAGCAATCAGCCAAGAGTTGTCTGAGACTAATAAATTTCGAAAACTATACTACCCTCTGTAGCGACTAATATAATAAATATGGAGTGCTGAATAAATGATGCTTCGTTGATTATTCTAACCCAACGTTTTATTTTCCACTTGATGTAGTACGCTCTGAAAAGAAAATACCTTTAAGGGCTATCAACGATTTAAGAAGGTAATTAAGCAGGAAGAAGAAAGAAAGAAAACTTAGTGACCGCCTAGGACACGGTTTGGGGCAATAGACCAACAACCAAATACGCGAATAAGTGTTTGTTTAAGTTCTCCGTGATGGACCTTGGCATATACGAATACTTGTAGTTGTAAGTCGTTATGCAGTTACTTTGAATTACCAGTGTGAGCGATTGAATTGAAATGGAAGATCAGTTGGAATAATCGGAATTCTCGGGATAAGAACTTCCTCTTCTTTGAATTTGCCCTTGATGATCGTCGCTTGAATCACATTGTTCATAAATTTTTTATCGGACAACCGCCTACCGTTACATAATTTCGGATGATTCAGATTCCACAACATGATTATGATCGATCCCACCTTCAGCTGTAAATTATGCGGCGGAGTTCCTTGCACATAAAGCGAGTTCAAAAATTCCTTCTGATAGTTGGTCGCTTCATCCTCGTTGGTCACGCTGTCAACGGATTTGCGATTTGACTTTGATTCAGGCTATCGGCGTCCTTATTCTTCGCTGCTAGTATTGTCCGCTCCAACCGAGATTTTTATAATTTTGTCAAATGCCGGGGAACACTTTGGTGATGAGTTCCTCCTTCGACGATGTGAACTCGCAAAAATTTGCCGGGAACAATATCAATCCAGTCGAAACAGGAATTTAGACATTACCAAGAGCCAGCAAGTCTCTCGAAAATTCAGTGGCCGATGGGTCGTTCTGTAACGCGACTTGACATGCCGCAGTAGATTTCGGGATGACAGCTCGTAAATCCTTCATCGTTCGGTCAACTACCTCCAAAGCTCATTTATGCGCCATCGTGCATTCATCCCAAATGATGATTTTGCATTTTCGCATCAATTTCGCTGTCGCCGAATTCTTGGTCATTGTACACGTTGGTTTGTCAACCGTGAGAAGATTCATCGGCAGGTTCACAGTGGAATGTGCACTTCGAGCGCCTTCCAACAATGTGACAGCAATGCCAGAGGATGCAACAGCCAACGCAATTTGAGATCTTGACCGAATTGTTGCCAGAATCAACGAAATGACGAATGTCTTGCCTGTCCCAACGGGAGCATCGAGAATGTAAATGCCTCCCGTTCCATCGTCAACAACCTTCATCAACGAATCGTACACGTTCTTCTGCTCGGCATTCGACAGCGGCACATTTGTTCGGACTCTTTCGACCAGCTCATCTCGATCACAGTCTTGCTCCCGTTGCAATTCGCGATTGAATGCATCATGCATCGAACAATTTGGCGCTGGCATTCCCAATGTCGACAGAAGACTTCCGCACATGAGCACGCACATGTCTTCGATCAGAACTAACGTTCCGTTGCGCATCGAATTTGTCGTGCGAACTCTCTGCAAAATGTCGTCAGCCATCTCGTCCTTGTATTTGCCCCACAATGCGGTCGGGTTCAACGGATGACATGTAACTATGATGATCGCAAACAATGTACGAATTTGATTCGCTTGCGCAGAAACAGTTGCATCGGCGAGCGTTGAGTCCCAATGTGTATCGTTTTCGAGCAAATTCAAATGTTGGCAAACCTCCCGAAAATTGGCTCACAGCACACCATCTGCAGTATGCAGGTAATCGAAGGATGTAGGGCCTCTAATGTTCATCAAAAGCAAGCGAAGATAGAAACATTCGTCTTGGCGTGGATGAATTGTGTATATTCGTCCGAAGACATCAGTCGAATAGACATCAGCGAAGCCAGCAACAGCATCACCTTTCTTCCGGCGTGGCATTTCCGAATAGAGTAAAGTCCTTGCGAACGGATCGCTTCCGCATGTCGAAAAGAAATTTGTCAAAGTTGTCGCTGGTGATCGTTCTGCTCTTTGCGCTGCACCTGCGTCCTTAAAGTGGACACGCTGGCCGTTTTCCAAGTGAACTGCCAAGTGTACGACAGTCGGATGACGTTCATGAATCGGAAATGAAAACAGCCGTCAAATTGCCTCGTTACAACTCACGAAACGTCCTAGTTGAAATTTCGTCACCTCGTCGTTTGCAATCGGATCGGCAATGCCAAACACCGCCATGTCGCTCCCTTTGTTCACATATTTGCAAACGTATTTGATGGAGTTGCAATACTCAACATTGCAGTGGGTTGAGAACGTTTTCGACAAAAGCGGACAATATGGAACGATCCAGCCGTTATCGACGTCGACATCATTTCCTTTCACTTTCATCACGGTTGACCTGCCGTTGTCATCTGGAGAACTACGCCGATAAAATCGATATCCGTCGATCCCACTGATTGTGTCAGCCACCAACGGATGGGGAAAACGCTTTGTGCGATTTCCGTTTTCCATGCACGGTGAGTCTGGGTTGTGGACTCCGCAAGGGCCATGGATCATGTTCGTTGTCACAACGGAATGCAACTCGTCAGAAACGGCGCGGGCATCCAACCTGGGAGAATGATCAAATAACCGATGTTGGCCGTGTTTCCTTCACTAGTGATGGCGTCACGCAAGTGGATGTACTCGACTGATCGTAACTTCGACTGATTGAGCCGCTCCATTTCGACCTTGACGTACATGTCGACGCAGCACTGTTGAAACAACCGGCGATATCCCAACAGATGATTGTCAACATCTTGCCGAATCATCAATCGATACGCATATAAATTCATTGAGCTGACCTTCTTATTCGTTTCTTCTCCTGAAATATGAATTCGAACTTGTAGGTTGAAAAAGAAGTGAGGACTTGTAAACAAACCTGTCATTGGATTGACCATCTTTATATTGAAGTGATAGCTATCCTCTCCACGACAAAACATCAACGGGTATTGAAGTGCATCATATGACCGATGAGCCTAGTACACGCGAGGCAATTGTTCACCATCCAGAGGCTTGAGAACAATATCGCGTTATTCCACATTCTCGCCAACAATCTCCACTACGACTTCGTTGATCGTCCAAGGTTTGATCGTCTAATAGGAGGCATTAGTCAATCAAATAACTCTTCCTAAAAAAACAACAAGTTGTTTTTGACTAATCCTACTCAAAAGAAAATTCTCTTCAAAAAAAAAAACTTACGGAATGAACGTTTCGCAATGAATGCCCGCCTCACTTTTTACACGCAAACTTATTTTCTGAAAAAATGATCGAATTGATGAACTGCAATTGAATTTCAATTGATCGTAATGCGCTTACGGATGTGATGCGTGATACGCTAATACGCAAAACTCGAATCAATTGCAGCAAGAAAATAGCACATTTGCGCAATAGAAAATGGCAATGCGAAAAGGACAGTGTATAACGCCATCTATCGGATTGTGGCATTGATCGCAGCACAGCGCCATCTATTATTTATCTCGTTAACTTCTCCACCCAAAATTCACTTAAAACGTCTTTTATCACAATGAGTTTCACAATTATCCGAAATTTTCCACCTTCACATCGTCCAAAGTCTTCAAATCATGCGATAAAATGCAAAATTTCGTCGAAAAATAATACAACACTCAGTGGATATAATGCCAGTTTTATGGGAGGCCTGCTGCAGAAAGCACGTGTAGGTAACAGTAACTACTTCCGAAATGTCATCGCAAGTCATAGCTTTTAAATCCATAGCGAAAGCTTGGCTGATTCCTTCGCCTTGCTAAAGAAGGCTTACTATTCGAGCGAGCATTCGACTATCTAAATAATGGTAAGAGTGTCTATCAATTGGTAGAAAATGTCAAATTGAATTGATAATATTCCAAAAAGGTGATGTCTCTTCAATATCCAAATCGGACGTGGATTGAGACGAGATACAGTCCTCCTGCTACGGAAAAAATACGAAATCGAGTTTCCTGTGCCCAGGATCTGAGACAGGAAATGAATGTAGTAGAGCATTCAGGCTTGCCTCCAAAATAGATTTAGGATGCGGCGCTCATGCCTCTCCAAAGGAAGACGACGTTCAATTTTTAAATTTCACTCGTCGACAGCTTGCGTCTGTCTTCCAAGCGGAGATATGCGCAATCCTGATGGCTACGAACTACTCGTATATTGTGAAGAATCGGTGGAGGAGGCGAAGCATTTGCTTTTGTAGGGACAGCCAAACTGTTTTTAGAAATTTGCCTGATCCTCTTACGGCTTCCAAGCTTGTTCGAGAATGCAAGGCTTTACTGAATGCGGTGGGAGTCTTGTCTGGCCCTCCCGGTCAGCGGACTTCCTCCTGTCCCCAAGGAGGAAATACTGCAGGCTACTTACATTCGCTGTGACTGGGAATTACACTTTTGTTAAGCACATAAATATGGTGGGCAGAAGTGATACAACATCCTGCGAAATTGACCACCACGCCGGGCTAGTGGTTCTCGGCGTTGACGTGGTTGATGCACCTTATTACTAATATTTGCACACTTCGCTGGTGAAGGAAAATTAGGGAGAAAAGAAAGAGGGACACCGAAGTACGATGGTTTTAATTGTTTGAAGGTTATAATGACCAGGAAATAAAGAGCTCAGCAGGACATTCCATAAGCGAGTTGTGCGGCTTAGGAAAGGATAACGATATTTTAGAGAACCTCCGAAAGTGGGCTTGATAAATGTTCATAGCAAGACGTTTGTTACAGTTAACGGTTTGAAAGGGCGGAATGCCACTAGAGATTATCATGGAGCACTGGTGGTGGAAATAGCGATAGAACAAAGTAAGACACGAGTAATGCCTCGGTGTTAGAGGTTATCCATTATCTGAGTGATATTAGCACCACCTATGAGTTTTATCGCACGGATTATACTTAAATTTTAAGCGGATGAATGCTGAGGTGAAATATTTTTTTAAACCGTTTCAGCGAACATACATATTTCGCAGCATTTTTGGCGATATCGAATATGTGGTCATTCCAACGTAAGTTGTCATTTACACAGATACCGAGAATGGATAGTTTTTCGGTTTCGATGATGCAAGTGCCATTCAAGGATAATGACTGACTATTTAACTTTCACTTTAACGACAGACATATAGCAGATAGTATTGTGTTTTGGAAACATTAAATTCCACTGTGTTGATAGTTCCCCAATTGGTTATGCTGTTAATATTGAAATTTAATGAGCTTAACATACAATGCCGTTCTCGTCCTACAGCCGAAGAGCAGGGGCGTGTGTCGAGGAAAGAATATGAAAAGCAGAGAGTACTATCGTCAGCAAAGGAATATATTGGATCAGAAATAAGAGACAAGAAATCATCGATGAATATTAAAAAGAGTGTCGGAGACAGAACGGAACCCTGGGGCACACCAGCATTTATTCTCTGAATGTCAGACTCGAAATCATCCAAGACAACTTGGGTTGAACGTTCCGAAAAGTAAGAAGAAAGCGCTCGATCCCAAATTTCACGCATTTTCGAGAGAAAAGCCTGATACCAAACTCTGTCAGATGCCTTTGAAATATCTTGCTTTCGCCAGATTGATGTAGGCTTTAGTTCCAGTATTCGGTGAGACATGCCTTTTTCCGAAACCTCTTTTCGTGGTTTGACTCGTGTTGATTACGCTCAAAAAGAAATTTTTCTATAAATCATGTCTGAGACATTGCAATTGCGTCGCATCCTTTTGGGCCACAATGGCTGGGTCACCCAAATCGCCACCAATCCAAAGGATCCCGACACCATCATCTCCACTTCTCGCGATAAAACCTTCATTGTCTGGAATTTGACTCGTGATGAGGACAACAACTACAGTTTCCCACAGAAGCGTTTGTATGGATACTCGCACCTTATCAGTGAGCCATCGGATGAGATGGCAACTACGCACTGACTGGCTCTTGGGATAAGACTCTCCGTCTCTGGGATTTGGCCGCTGGTAAGACCACCCGTCGTTTTGAAGACCAAATCAAGGGCGTCCTTTCAGGCGTCGTCTCTAGTTTCCGGCTCCCGGGGGGGCAAGACCATCAAGTTGTGGAGCACTTTGACCGAGTGCAAGAACACCATCCAAGAAATGGATATAGTGACCGGGTGTCATGCGTTCGTTTCTCACCAAACCACTCGAGCCCAATTATCGTCTCGTGCGGTTGGGATCGTACCGTCAAGGTCTGGAACTTTACCAATTGCAAGTTGAAGAACAATCACCATGGACACAGTGGCTCCGAATGTTCCCTAAGTACCTCCGGAGGCAAGGACGCCAAGGCTCTCTTGTGGGATCTTAATGACGGTAAGAACTTATACACTTTGGATCACAATTACATCATCAACGCTTTGTGCTTCTCACCAAACCGCTACTGGCTGTGCTTCGCTTATGGTCCATCCGTCAAGATCTGGGATTTGGCATGCAAAAGGACCGTTGAGGAACTTCGTCCAGAGGTTGTTTCGCAAACATCAAAGGTCGACCAGCCACAGCGCTTGACACACGCCCGGTCCACCGATGGACAGACTTCGTTCCCTGGCTAATCTGACAACACCATCCGTGTATGGAAAGTGTCAGTTTCTGCTCACTAAGCAAACGATAGGAAGATTACAAGATTCCTTCTTTTATTTGTATTACATCATTTGTTTATCATATAAGCAAATAAAAAAAAAGAAGATCAACATGCCATCAAATCATCAATGGACGAAGACCGTACTGCTGGCCATTGAGAAGTTTTTGTGTTTCGAGATATTTTACGAGCTGCGTTTCCATGAAACATGGATTATACGAGCAATGAATCTGGAGAATATAAGAAAAGAAGATTCGCCTTGTTTAGGGTCGGGCTAGACAAATGCTCTTTTCAATCTGCTCGGAAAGAGCCCTAAAGAGTAGGGTCGATGGAAAAACGTACGTATTGGTTGTGCCAGCGTGGAAGCACACATTTTTTAAAGAAGTTGTGATATACCATCCGGACCAGCGGATTTGTGAATGTTAAGACCTTTAAATACTCTTGCTACTACTCGAGTGCGAAAGTGGATTCGTTCCATTGAATTGAATATTCGACGAACTCATGGGTAGGCGGAGACAGAGCACAATCTGGAAGTGTTAAGCTGGCCGCTAAATGAACAGCAATCAGATTGACCTCGTCTTAAGACCTCACAACTTGAATGTCATTGTAAATGAGCATTGGGATGGAGGATGAGGCAGACTTTCTGATGTTTTTGACAACCGACTAACAGCTTTTACTACATTTGGGACATTCTAGTATATTTTGTCTCAGTTTTTGGTAGTATTGAAATTTCACGCGCTTGAGAAAAACGTTGCAGCCATTCCTGGTTAGTTTAAACTTTTATTTGTTTTCCTCTGTCGTTGAAAAACGTTTCTCTAACCCTGACAGCCTCTTTACACCTCGAGCCGTATCAACGCCTTTGCTTTTGGTTTGATACCCTTCAACCGATGTGGTATGAAGGATCTTATTCCAAAAAGAATAGTGTCTGTGATCATATCAGTAACGGCATCCACGTCGTTATCGAGGAAACATAACGTCAAGCTAAAAATCCTAAAGAAGGTGTTAAGTCCACTCCAATTGGCTGCTCGTATTGCCACACTGAAGCATTTACTCGTCTGTCTTCGAAAGACTCAGAATTCTGTTAAGAGGAACTTACAAGGAGTACAATGGACGACTTAGTTCTTTGTCTAAGTGCTTTTTTCCAACAGAAAAAAAAAAATTCTCTTATCGCAATCTGTTCTTGATCTCCATCTTGCTATTTTGAGTTCAGTTATTATTGTTCTTCTCTAAGTATTTCTACGGTGGTCACGTCTTCTTTTTCCCTATAGACTATTTGTTAAGGAAGCCTTGGTAACTTTGCTCTTGATGTATGCAATAGGCAGCCGCTTTTAAAAACTTGGAGTTTTCCAAGCTGACCAATTTTGGACTTTTGTCGGATTGGATTTATGGGAATAACCCCTATTTAAGGTCCGATCTGTAGCTTTTCAAAATGATGTGTTAAATAAAATAGTGGAAGTCGACACAGTGCTGTCGGATATCACAATGTTGTAAAGAGCGCTATTGGTATTGGTTCCCGTTACATTTTTTCTGGCCAGGAATTATTTTGAATCCAACTTGAAGGGCGACTTTGCTCTGGCTTTGTTTTTCGGTTTTGTTTGACGACGTTGAATTTGTGAAAGCGTAGCATTGGTCGATTATTTGTTGAAGGGACATTTAACAAAACCAGAAACATTTGTGACAATTGCATACAGCCCTGCCGCACATTACAATCAATTTGAAATGTGCAGAAGGTTTAGCTTTGTAAGGTTCCTTTCCGTTTTGCGTTTGAGTCAACCTTTTTTTTATATCGTTTAGTGGTCCATTCAAAGGGACGTCAATGTGATTTCTTTGTTAATGGTATCGGAAATACTGCCAAAACGTAAAAAGGGTATACTCAGCTGTTCATTTGTGTGTTCAATTATTATTCTCAGCACGAAGATGTGGTCTGTAGTCAAGCATATCTTGTGGAAATCCTCTTATCCTAAATGATGATTGCGAGCACTATCTACACCGTATTGGGGAATGTGATGCCACGTCACTGTTTTGTTTTCGTAAAAGTGAGATAAAATTCAACATAGCCTTGATGTTTGTCTACTTCCAGTATGTTGCGCAAAAAAATTACCCACCATTCGAAACTTTAAATTACAAAGAATAATTGTGGTCTCCTCAAATTTGATGGAAATAAAAGGAAACTCTGTAGCTAATGCTATCTCAAAGTCAAAAGAACTTAAACTTCCATTGCTGATATCAGACACGTATGCCCTTTGTTTAAGTTCAAAAGTCTACAAGTCACAAAGTGGTCCGTTTACTTTCTTGCGTCATTTTGTCGTTCACTCTAAAACCTACTCGACCTTGAATTTCTTCAAGTAACCATCCTCTTTGAAACGGCAAAAATAAAATAAAATTGAAATCGTAACCGAAACCAACAAAACAAATCATTGTTTCCTTTTTTTGTCAATTTCTTTCCTTTTAGTCTCATATTTCAACGCATGGATCTCTCCAATATTGGAAAAGTTTATTTTTTCCTAGAAAAACACAACTTCATCTACTCCTGCTACGAATACGAGTAGAAACACCGACGTGGTCTTCGTATCTACCGAAGGGGAGAAGAAATTTCATCTCACTTTTCTTGTACGAGTACTCCATAAGTATTCACTTACATTCCAAGGAGTCTAAAGTCGTCAAAGTCATCCAAAGAGGCAAACATGGGCACTGTGGTATGCCATCCATGGAAGTCGTCAGCAATAAGCAACGATTTATCGGGACCATGTCATCATTGTACTTCGAAATGTCTTCCTTAGGGATTCCTTCGAAACGGTGAGTCGACTTGTAACACAAGTGTGTGCAGATTGACATTCCATGAATAACAATCGATTTTCATGAGCCATCTCAAAAATACAAATTTTCTCACTTTCTTAATTTTTTATTTTTTTTTTTTTACAGAAAAATCGGATGCAAGCCCACAGTTTTCATCAACGGATAGCATGTATCCGTACATGCTGGCTCTGGTACGTAGTTTACTATGCTTGGGCTTAACAATAAGTGCGATGAGAATCGTCTATCGATAGCTGATACGCGCTTAATGAGAGCACACGCTGGCGGTTAATTAATTAAAATTCCAATTTCGATTTTCGATTTCAATTAAATGTTGATAAAACCGAGGATCATCTATGTATACCGGCCGGTCACCGTTGAGCAGGAGTTAATGAAATTACAAATGAATTTGTTGACCATCAGCGGAGTGCTCTAAAATTTAAGTGCAAATTGAAATTAATTCGGAAGATTTATGTTTTTTTTCTTATCTCTTTTTGTGTATCTATTTTGTGGTTTACATCTGTCTGTTGGTTGGGATGAACAACAAAACTGATGGTTCTGCAGAAGACGGATGTGAAGAAAAAGGCCGCTAATCAGCAGGATGTTTTTCGAGGTAAGTTTCGCAGTGGTCCGCTAATAATGGCTAATTAATGTAGCTAGCCGGGTAGTTATTGGGTGCGGAATGACTGTAAACACGGCAATTGAAAAGTGATAATTGGATAATTGGACGAATGAGGCCAATTAGAAATAAATTTGAATCGGCTATCACAGAATTAATCAGATCGATGTGTTCTTAAATTTTTAATTGTTTCGCTTTGCTTTTGAATGGAGATTATCGGGCAACTTGAATTTATTTTTGGTATAAGCATACGGGTACTATATCTTTATTTCGAAGTTGTGGAACTATTTTCGAATAAATACTTTTCACAAATACTTTTCAAGGTGAAATGTCTTGTTGAAGTCAAGAAAATCTATTCTTCTTTCAAATGCGGAGTTCATGCTGTGTTATGGGACTTTGATAGCCAACGGCTAATGGGGTGTTGTTAGTTAGAAAGAGTTTTTTAATACAAGGCTCGGTAATGCTGTTTCAAAAAGAGGAAAAAATAAACAGGAGAACAAAACTATTAGTTATACGAGTAGGTAGTGTCAAAATCAATAACATGACGAAGTTCTTATTGTACATTTGGAATGCCATGGTTTTCTGGACCAAAAATGCGTTCATAAGATAGGCCAAGGTCTTCTCAATGGTCAAATATAGTAGTCAGCCTTTTTAGTATGAGCTTAACAGTTGCCAGATTTTTGCTTGGATTGGTGCTTTGAGTAAATTTAAAAATGTTGTGTCTCCCTTCTAGGAAGATGCTATTTTTCCTTTGGCAACCGAGCTGATGACGATGTTTCTTCTTTTTTCATCGCTGGTTTAAAAGTTTCTTTCTATACATACTAAAATTGTGCACTATTCACAGTTGAAACAGGGGTGTATTTACGTTATTCAGGCAAAATCCAGAACATGAGAATGGGCATTTCTGAAAGACTTCTCAAAAATTTGAAAAATATGTTTTTTACGTGGCAGTAGTGGCATAGCATTTCTTGAGAGGATAAGGAGTTCTTAATCTGGCGTTTGAATGCGATTAGCATGCATTGTTGTTGATCATAATAACAACATTTTTATGGAAAGCACACACGTTTTTTGTGGTGGGGACCTATGGGTACCGTGGATACTAGTGCAATGGTTGGGGTCGAACCAACCTGGTACTCACCAAAACTTGTCACTTGCGGAGCAGGCAAATAGCAACTCTTTATGTGTATATCCCATCCCCTGCCCCTGATACTATCACTGCTCAACCGCCTGTTTTCCCAATTTCGATCTTACAACAGGAGCCAAATACCGAAACTTTATCAGCTTGCGTATCTTAAATCCCGCTTCTACCCAGCCTTCTCCCTTTATTTTCTCGGGCCTTTGCCCCTATTTTTGATCGCCTTTCGCCACCTTACGTTAAATTGGCCCAAAAGAATATAGACACCAAGGAATGCCGTTACGCGCTCTCTGGACTACGGGGCAAAAAGATATATGAAAATATACGTTTATTTCACGCATATCTTTACGATAAATCCGACTCTGTTTGCTTTGAGGGAAAAACTAAAACAAGTGCCATGGTCTCGATCCAACAGGAAGGCCTTCCTACTAATATAACCACTATCAGGAAACTTTACAACAGGTACCACGAAATGTTCAACACACCTCCCTAAAAGGTTGCAGATGACCTCGCTGCCTTCCGAAGCCATGTACACTCTAAAAGAGTTTATCACCTTCAGCGTAGCCGAGCTGACCATGATAAATTTGTTCGTTCCTAACTTGCCTTGTTTGCCTGTATCTCATCTACAAGTCCCTACACGCAACAAACTACTCTCTAAAACTCGTCCTGTTATGTCTACATCTCATGGCCTCTCTCTCCCTCAACGTATATGCTCTTAAAGAAACCAATCTGACCCCCGACATAAGGAGTCAGGAGCTCTTCCCATCTTCTTATAATGTTTTCCGAGATAACGATCACTCGATCACTCTCTCCCTATGGTTAATGATTCTGTCCTCCCTACAGATGATTTTCCATGCAGAGGTGTCCTATTTTGAATAGCAACACAATAACCTCTCATCCCTATCTCCTCTTCTGTTAAACTTGACTTTGTTTTAATTAAAATAACACTTCCCAATAGGTCCCTGTACGTAATGTGTTGTTACATTCTCTCAGATCAACCTATCAAATCCTACATCCTTGCTATTAAAGCAATTGACCAACTAATTGACCTAAGTGATTCCATCGACGATATCCTTATCTTTGGGGACTTTAATCTGCCCCTGCTGAAGTGGATTCCATCGAATGATCACTTAATTTTTAACGCATCAAAAGCTAGTTCATCCAGGCACTGTCTATTCATTGATGACCGACTCAAGCCTATGCCAGTGGCGTCCCTAACTCCATCGGAAATAGACCTTATTTTCACAAGCGGTCCCATTAACTCCACAGTAAAGTCTGTCCCTTTACCCTATTAACTGTCGACAATTTTCAGCCCCCTCTTCTTTTTTAATTTTTCCATAACTCCCCACCCCAGTCCACTTCTTTCCCTACAATCTGTTCTTGCAACACTTCCATAAAGTTAATTTTCGCAAAATCAATATCTGTCTCAGCAAATCTTCCTTTGATTTTACCAACCTATCCTTATCTGATGTTGTCTCCATTTTTTACAGGGAAATATTTAATTCCATTTCTCATTACGTCCCCCTTTTCACTCCATAAAACATCATCTACTTCCCTTCCCTGGTATAAAAGAAGACTTCGCTCTTTACGAAACATAAGAAATAAATTATGGGCGGTTTTTCTTCGAACCAGTTCCTATCTTGGAACCTACCTCCAATTCAGCCAGCTTTATAACTGTCTCTATCAGCGCTTTCTGGACACAGTACAGACCAACCTTATCAACGATCCTAAGACATTTTATCAATTCGTCAACTACAAAAGAAAATCAGGCGGTTATCCCCCAACTCTCTCGTTCGATAATATATCATGGACCGACCCACATACTATTGCCAACTATTTTGCAAACTTTTTCAAACAATCATTTGCTGACAACTTCTTCGTACCCGACCCCATATATTGCAAGTACCTTCCCAATTTCTGCATTGGCCCCTCTCTCTCTCAATGTTTTGATCCCACCCTTAACGAAGAAAACTTACGAAATCTCAATGATGAATTTTTACACGGGCCAGACGGACTCCCAGCAAAATTTCTCTAAAAGTGTGCCTTCTATTCTTCGCTCCCACTTTCCTCCCTATTTCATCTATCCATCACTTAAGGCGAATCCCCCCAAATTTGGAGGACCTCTTTCATAACCCGGGTTTACAAAAAGGAATCCCGTCCCATTGCTAAGCTTTCTCACATACCTAAAATGTTCGAAAGTTTTTTATTTGAAGTTCTAAGCTTTCAGTTGAAGTCACTTATATGACACAGTCAGCATGGATTTCTGAAAGGTAGATCAACTACAGCCTAGAAAATGGAAACGAAATCGATGTTATTGCTACAGATTTCGCTTAGGCCTTCTATAAAATATCACATCAATTGATCCTTTTCAAATTGTCTGCCCTCGGTTTTGACCCCATATTGTTAAAATTGATATCTTCTTATCTGGAGAACTGTTATTATAGCGTTCGCTTTAGGTCAGTCTTCTCAACCCCGTTTTTAGCCACTTCCGGTGTCCCATAAGGCAGCCATCTAGGTCCCCTCTTCTTAATTTTAACTATAAACGATCTTGACATAATTATTGAACACTGCTCCCGATCCATTTACGCCGACGACTCAGCCCAAGACTCTATTATCCTTCAAGAAGACCTAGATAGGTTTTCCACTTGGTGTATAAAAAATTGTTTTTGAGCTTAATGTCTCCAAATGTCAATCTATGACTTTGTCTCGTAAGACCAATCAATCTCCCCCTCGACTTTATTTTCTGCATGACCAACCTGTACCTTAGATTCAATCCCTTCGCGACGATAGAGAGTTAAACTTCCGTTCGCATATTGATGAGATAATCCTTAAAGCCAACTCATCGCTCGGTTTTATCAAACGATGGTCTAAAGAATTTTGCAGTTCTTATGTGACAAGATCACTTTACATCCTTGTCCGGCTCCTTCTCAGGCAAGTGTGGTCCCCCTTTCAGCGAGTTCATATATCCCAAATCGAGAACATTCAACGTCATTTTCTTCCACGGAGGGAAACGTGGACTATCCTGGGATGACCCTTTTATCTTACCTCTCTATCGTGGCCGCCTCAAACTTCTCAACCTGTATATCCTCGAAAAACGCAGAGACGTAGCTGACATTCTCTTCATTCATCGACTGCTCTCTGGTTCTGTGGATTATCCTGCCCTTTACAATTTCATTTCCTTCAACACTAATCCTAGTAATTTGCGCTGCCTCGCCTTTTCTATATTTCAAAGCACCGCAACTCTTATGGTTTTAACGAACCAGTCTCCCACATACTCCATAAGGTCAACTCAAACCTCCAACTTTTTGATTTTAACCTGAGTATTTCTCGTCTTAAACTTGATCTGCTCCACCATTCGGTTACTTCCTAACTTTTAACTGTTGTTAGTTTTTAAGTTAGTCTAAGCTTGCATTAAGAGAAATAAATTGGGGGTGTCAGCCCCCACCAAAATATAATTATTATTATCATCCGAAATGACTGATCCGCAGAAAGAGGATATACAGCGCACAGTGGCTCATTTAGGCAAAAGTGCTTGCCTATTTTCAGTTCTGTCTATAATGCAAAAAACAAATGTTTGGAACTCTGGTGATCGAAAAAATTTATTCATTTGGATCAATTGCTTTATTTGTAGAGCCAGTCAAAGTTGTGTAATTTGGAAGGACACCTACGAGTAAAAATCGATTTTTAAATTGTTTTTTTGGGTGTAAAAACTAGGCAAAACATTTCAAAAAATCATTTCTGCACACCTATAAAAATTGGACGCAGTTGTTTTTATAGTTTTTTTTTGTAAAACTATTTAATTTAATGTTTTTTGAAACACTATTTCCCTCGCACTTTTTGAGCTTTAGGTTGAGTTAAAAAAAAGGTCCAAAAGGATCCGACTCATACTCCGCAGAAAATTAATTTCCATATATTTGTAAATATATACTCAAAAACGTGCTAGGGAGACTTGGTTTGAGGACGTCAGCTAAATTTAATTTTGTTTTTCTCTCTTTTTCTCATTGGAGAAGTACAGTGCTGTGCAAAATTATAAACCCCAAACCAACATTTTTATTTTTCTTTATTATTATTGGCCTTATTCCAAAATATTATCATACAATACCAATTCATGGATTACCATTACGATTCGTATATCAAAAGCCATCAAGAGGAAGACCAAGCATTGATTTCCTGAGTGCTCGACATTCACCAACGATCAAAACTTAATAAATCCTACCGAAACCATAACCAATCAAGAACTTTCTAGTGCCTTAGCAATACAGTATAATAACGATCATGGAAAGATGAAAGCTCTTGTAAGCAAGCCAGTCTCTGTCGGAAGTCCACTGCGAGTCAAAAGAATTTGACATTTCTACTCCACAAAAGATCCTATCAAGTAACGGGGGACCAGATAGTATGATAGTTTTTTCAATTGTTATGTTTCAGCAGCTGTTAAAGCTACCAATGACATCTAGCTGTCAAAAGTGGAAGAATTTGAGCGTGAGTACACTCTTTTGAATCTAAAGCCACCAACCAGGCAGAGTTTGGTGTGAAATGAAGAATAGCCGCCATAGCGGCCAGTATCGAAGAAGACCCAGGTATGTCGATTCGGTGCCGATCAGCTGAAGTGGGCATCGACAGAGAGTCAACCCGGTTTATTTTGCGGTTGGATTTGGGCCTACCTCAATATAAGATTGTGCTGGCGCAAGAATTGAGGTCGGGTAACCAGAGACAATCGCTAATTGGGCACTGGAAGTGTTGGCCACAGAAACCATCTTCTCTCAGCGGCTATATCAACAAGCAAAATTGCCATTATTGGCCAAGCATCAACGCATCCACAAAGATTAACTGTTTGGTGCGGTTTATGGCATGGAGGCATCATCGGACATTATTTCCTTCGAAATAAGGAAGGAGACACCGTTACCGTCAGTGGTCTCAGTATAGAGCGATGTTGAGCGACTTTCTGTGGTATAAGCTCGGCAACATCGATATATCCGACCTGTGGTCCCAACAAGACGGCACTACCATTCATATAAGCGACTCAACGCTCAAAGTTGTGTAAGAGAAATCGAACGACTGTGGATGGCTCGAGGCCAACATTCCACACGCTATTGCCGGAATAACGGCGCACATATTGGATCCAGTCGTCAAAAATTAGACCGACCGCTAGAAGCACTGCCAGCGAAGCCGAGGCGGCCATTTGAATGATGTGCTAATCCACACATAACGTAGCTTTAAAATAAAGCCAGAATCAATTTTATGTCTCACATTTTTTTTCCTATCGTTCTTATCTGGTCACCCTTTATAATGTTGATAATGCATTGACTTTGTTTATGGATATGGGTCAGTCAAAAGGAAAACATAAGAATTTAACAAGTTCCCTGAAATAACACTACGTAGATGTTCTCCCATCCTACATAATTATAAAAGCTGCCAAAAAAGGTGAAATTTCAGGAAATTACGAAATCACGGAAATACCAGCCAGGGTGAAACTTCAAGACCTGATGGATTATACTGCAAGGCGGCTTTTAGAAAACAAAAGTGAGTGGGAGTTAATTGCACTTCCAAAGATTCTTAGATTATAATGTAAGGGGGGTTGTGATGAATCATCTGGACAAGGTGCAAATACACAAACAAAATAAATACACCAGATGATGAAACAGATGTTAACATATTTCTGGCCTCAGTTATTCCATTAACACTAAACAGTTCAAATGGTAAATATTGGAGGAACCCTCGTCCATCATCAGTTCATTTATTCCGCTTCATAATGTTTCAATATCCAAGGGAAACCGGATAATTTATAAAAAGTACAGTAGACGATATCAAAAGACAAATTGCTAATCTTCAATGACGAGTTCTTTTGAACTGTGATTGATGGAAAATTTCTGAATGAAACAACAGATACAAAGTCAACGCGGTCATGTTCCATATGCAAAATAACACAAAAAGACTTCAATAATCCAAATGACTCAAATGATGACGACCTTAACTACGAATATGGGATCTCTCCATTACATACGAGAATGAGGTGCATGAAATTTATTTCGAAATAAATAAGAATAAGAGGATATTGAAGAATCTATTGGAATCAACGAAGACATACAAAATAAGAAAACAAGAGATCTAAACGCATTTTCGACATGAGATTGGGATAATGTAGATAGACCAAATCAAGCATTTGGTAATACCAAAGATGGAAATTGTTCGAGGAGACTTTTTCAAGAATCAAAGGAAATAACTCTTATAAATGGGATCAATAGAGAGGTAATAACGACGCTTATAGCCGGAGAGCTGATTAACGTTTTTGAAATGTCATTTGAGCAAAGCAAATTCATATATTTTTTTGTTAGGCTTGAAGAAATGGTCACGAAAATCAAATCTGGCAGTTGTCTGGTGGTGCTTCTGGGAGGGGCGAATGGCTAAAGGCGTCAACAAATTGGATGCACGTCACGTCATTCGACCAAAGCTGATTTTTGACATATGCGTAGATTGTGTTATTATATATCGTAATATACCACTGCCAGGCACTTTAGTCGGGTCCGAAAGGGTGCCAGACGGGCTCAAACCTGCATAAATATGAGGGTAGGTAAGGTCATAGGAGCAAGGCTAATTTTTCTTTAAGTATTTAATTGAGGTCTCCCTGAGTAATTATTCACAACTGCCAGGCAAAAACCTCGTGGGTAACACCCTGCCAGACGCAACTGAAGATATAATATCGATACTAAAATCATGTGGGAAAGAAACATTTTATAGCCATACGTCATCGAAACTATCAAAGAAAATGAATTCGTATGAACTCTGTCTTCTAGGAAATTTAATTTTCAATAAAAAAGCATTTAAGTAAAATTTTCATACATCCAATAGTTTAGAAGATATTTTAAAAAGAATCGACAGCTCCGAAATCAATCTCTTTTTTTTTTATGAAGATATCGGTTTCAATTAAAAATGCATTGTATTTCTTCGCCAACTATAAAATAAAATAACTGTACTTCAAATAATTAATAATTTCATTTTATAAAATTAAATAAATCATTTTAAAGAACAAGACAGAAAGTGGATATAAAAGAACTTCATGTACTATAATATTCGTGTTAAATTTCTAAACCAGCTTCTTCGTCATCAGGTTCAAATATATCATCGCCTAAGTATAATATAATTGAAGAGTTTTATTAGTTAGCATGGTACATAAATAACAAGTAATAAAAGCTTTTTTATTATGACACATAATGTAAGTACCTGAATTCTCCATTTCATTATTCAAACCAAAAGGTTGTATTATAGCGTCTTTAATCAGACCAATTACTGAAACGAATAAAATCTGTAAATTTTAATACGGGCTATACGTCCAATGCGTAAAAATTGCAATCCCATTTTGTACCCAAATTAGCCTGTATATTCTCTAGTTTCAGTTTATTATTGATTTTAGTTCGGTGCGGTTTAAAATATTTATAAAATATGAGTCGTAAAAAGATCATCAACAAATGGCTCAAAAATACTTCGTGTCCAAATCATTTCATCGCAAAAAATTTAAATATAGCACGAGGTACAGTGGATTCTGTTATTAAACGATATTTGGAGACATTGACAGTTAAGCGAAAACAGAAAAGTGGAGCTAAAAGTGGAGCACATGATACAAATTTGGACAGGCAAATAGTGGGTACCATCGTAAAAAACCGGACTATGTCATCCAGAGATGTTGCTCGGAAATGTAATACCAACCAAACAATGGTACAAAGATCTAAAAACACGAAAAAAACAAAAAATACCAAAAGTTACTGAAAAGCAAAAAAAAGTCATAAAAACACGAGCCCGAAAGCAATACGAGTTGATCGGCAACAAGAAAGCGTGCTTGGTTTTGGATGACGAAACTTATGTCACTCTTCCAGGTGCGCAGTTTTACAACTCGTTTGAAGCTGAGATTCTTCTGCAATCGATTGGGATGGAAAAATTCGGGTCAAAATATCTCGTTAGTCAGGACATTAGCTCATCGTTTATTACAACGGGAACAATTCACGCTGAAGTGTACATTAACGAGTGCCTAAAAAAACTGTTGATTCCCTTCTTAAACAAACACGAGGGTTCAACATTATTTTGGCCAGATTTAGCTTCAGCTCACTATGCTCATGCGACGTTGAGCTTTATTGATGCTAAAAATGTCGACTTCTTTGTCTCAAAAGACATGAATCCACCCAATGTTCCACAGTGCCGTCCCATTGAAAGGTATTGGGCTTTGGTCAAAGCAAAATTGAGGAAAAGTGAGCAGTGTGCAAAGGACGTAAAAGATTTTAGGGCTAAATGGAAAAGAGCGTCCAAAAAGATCACGGATGTAACTGTCATCAACCTTATGTAGGACATTCGAAAGAAGTTGAGGAAAGAATGGGAACCCAAATAATTTTTTTTATTTTTTGTAATTGTGAATGAATTTAATAAAAACAGAGTTTTAAAGCAAATAAAACAAATTTATATGAATTATGAAAATATTTTTTTTTTTTACTTTGAAGTTTCCAAATTTTATTCGTTTCAGTCCTTAGGTAACCAATGATCACCATCGAACCAATTGAACTCATATCTTCCATTAGTTTCCACCCATCCATTTTCAACTGGCGATAAATTAGTTGGAGTTTTTAAATGTGCATCTCTCCAAATATTAGAAATGTAATACGAGCGTAAAAAGTGTTGCCACAGCTCTTATTTACATGGTGGCAAATTTACAGCGACAAAATTCTTAAACTTAATATGGAAATCATCATTGACGGTAATTGTGTTATATGTATATCCTTGTAAACATTTCATATCTGGATTTATTGACATCAATTAAAACGCGGATATTGTACAAATTGCACACAAACTCCGCCAACTCCTCTACATAGTCTCCTTGTAACTCTACACACTTCTCCCAGCGATGCTCCCATCTCTCTGACCCGTCCAAATAACATAGTACTTGGCGTTTTTCTCTGCAAAATAATTGTTCACGAAGGTGATTGCCTCCTCATTTGACGAAAATTTCTGTCCTCCGAGAGCAGTTTTTAGATGAGGGAACAAAAAGAAGTCGCATGGGGCATAAAATCTGGTGAATAAGGCGGATGATCAAGCAGTTCAAACCGTAATTCATAGATTTTCGCCATGGCAACCGCTGAGGTGTGAGACGGCGCGTTGTCTTGGTGAAACAGGATTTTATTTTTCTGCAAATATGGCCGTTTTTTCGCAATTTCTGCCTTCAGCTTGGCAAGTAATAATGCCTAGTATGCTCCTATAATGGTTTTTACTTTTTGATGATAATCGATTAAGATAACTCCTTTACTATCCCAAAAAAAAGTGATGGCGACCATCACTTTCCCAGCCGAAAAAGCAGTTTTTGCTTTTTTTGGAGCCGACTTGCCCTTTGCAGTCCACTGTTTTGACTGAATATTTGTTTCGGACGTATAATGGTGTATCCAAGTTTCATCTACAGTAATTAATCGGCGCCAAAACTCGGATTTATTGCGCCTAAACTGCGCCAACAGAGCGATGGAAATGTTCATTCGAACACGTTTTTGGTCTAACGTAGCAAACGCGGCACCCAACGCGCGGACAGCTTTCTCATGCCTAAATGTTGATTTAGTATGTAACAAACACGTTCTTTGGACATTTTCATAACCTCTACTATCTCTCCGACTTTAATTCGGCGGTCATATAACACCATTTGGTAAACTTTAGCAATGTTATCGTCACTGGTTGCAGTTTTTGGACCTCCCGAACGTTCATCATCTCCCAAGCTCTTACGGTCACGTTTAAATTCATCTCCCCAAAATTTCACTGTGGTAAATGATGGTTCAGAGTCCCCATACACAGAGTCCAACTCATTTTTAATTTGCGTAGGCGTATAGCCTTTCAAAAACAAAAATTTAATAAGAGATCGATACTCAATTTTTTCCATTTTTACAAAAAACACGCACGTCGACACGCGTTAAAAATGACTGAAACTTCGGCAAGTAGGTGTCGAAAGATGCACAACTAGCATTCACTAGTTTTTATTGACGAGTGCCGCTATCTTTACATTGCGGTCGGAATCTTTTCAGACAACTCTCGTATTTCAAAACCTTTTTGCCTCGACCTTTGTACTCGTACATGTAAATTACCAAGCGTACGGATTTATATTTTGTTTAATGTAATGCATGAAATTGTTAAGCAGTGCGCAACTTTTTTCAGTTCTGATTCTTTCCAAATCTGCTGCAACATCTTGGCCATTATGCAATCCACATTCTTCAAATACGTGAGATATTATCGTTGATCTTATGCTGTGACTTTTAGACCAACGTTGTCGGGCAGATATCGAATCGGTGAAATGTTTGTTCCAACGTGAAATCTATTGGTTGTCTAGAGAAAGATTTTTGGGTTCTTTTTCCATCAAAGGACCCTTTCTCAAATAGTTCTTTTAGTCCCGGATGAGTTTCATCGATTTTTAATAAATTGTCATGATACTTGACTAACCAACGTGCATAGTTAGGTTGGTTAAACATAAAGAAACAATTTGCGATTTTCGGCAAAATGTATTTAAATACATAGTTCAAAATCTGCGGTACGAATGCTTCGTGTTAAAATTATATAGTAGTTAACAAGATTAATATAAATCTTGTAGAAATGTGGTGTTTTGCCAAATTGTAGAATATCACTTTCTTCTTACTTTGAAAACTGGAAATCATCAAGTAACACGCTATTGTAAGGTGCGATTACTTTTTTTATTATGTATCCATAGAATTGGATTTTTTTTTTTTAACATAATTTTTAATTTGTTTTCTAGATGCTGTGCAGTAAATAAATTTGATAAAGTATCTGAATTTTCTTCATGTGCTTTTTTAAGTTATTAACATACAGAGTACATAAAAGGGATAAGGAGTAACAATTACGATTTTTAATTATATTTTCTCCAATAAAAGCGCATACTTCTTTATATGCGGTTTTATGATAGCCTCGTGAAATATGCCACGAAGTACTTTTTGACTCTACGATACTCCTAGCTTTATTGGCATACGATTTTTTACATACCCTCCTATTGTGATATGATATTTTACTTTCTGGGGCATTAATATTTTTTATTTTTTCTAATATTTGCCAATCACCCAGTACCGTCGAATTAAATGTTATGCTTTCATCTAAAGGACAGGCGTACAAAGGTTGAACACGCCCTTTATGTTTTTTACGTTCCGAATTACATACTTCTTTTCCCTTCATATTTGCTTCAGAAACATATAATATCTGTGAGTCCTCACTATTACCTCCTGTCCTATTTTCATTGCTGCCAGATGCAAGTCCACTTATCGACGATACATTTGGTGTTGATGGCGATGTTGTTGATTTTTGCGACGCTGATGACGAGATAGATGGTACAGTCTTTTCCTTGATAACATATTTACTCATTACTGCGGTAAAATTTGTATAGCATTAGGTATGGTAGCCATCTGATGGTAAGATAACATCACTGAATTTTAGGCTATTTCGTACACGAATTTCAAGAACATTAACACATGTTTTTTAAATTATCTTCTGTAAATAAATTCAGCTTATGCTCAGAAGTATTGCAAAATACACAAATTGTGATAAAAGAACTCATTATACTAGGTTATTTCTATAACGCCAAGAATGTCAAATTAATTTAATCACCACACTAGATTGACAATATTGTAATTTCGGAAGGGCCCTGCTACGCCGCTCTTATCACTTGAAACTGCGAATTTTCTTGTTTTGCGCAAAGTGCTTTAATCAAAATAGCAGGTGCAGTGGCTTCACTTGATCACTTACAATCTAAGCCAGTAGCAGTAAAAACTTTTGGCAAAAAAAAAAAACATTCATGGCGAAATCTGTAAACGAAAATTAATGGTCTGGTGTTGCGGCTGCGGATTCTTTTTAAAATATTTTCTAAACTATTGGATGTATGAAAATTTTACTAAATTGCTTTTTTATTGAAAATTTAATTTCCTATAAGACAAAGTCCATAAGAAATCGTTTCCTTTGATAGTTTCGATGAAATATGGCTATAAAATGTTTCTTTCCCACATGATTTTAGTATCGATATTATATCTTCGGTTGCATCTGGCAGGGTGTTACCCACGAGGTTTTTGCCTGGCAGTTGTGAATAATTACTCAGGGAGATCTCGATTAAATACTTAAAAAAAAATTAGCCTTGCTCCTATCACGTTACCGACCCTCATATTTATGCAGGTTTAAACCCGTCTGGCTCCCTTTCGGACACGAACTACGCATATGTCAAAAATCACCTTTGGTCAAATGACGTGGCCGCAACCAATTTGTTGACGCCTTTTGCCTTCGCCCCTCCCAGAAATACCACCAGACAACTGCCAGATTTGATTTTCGTGACCATTTTCCCAAGCCTAACAAAAAAATATATAAATTTGCTTTGCTCAAATGACATTTCAAAAACGTTCACCAACTCTTAGGCAATTAAAGTAATACTTAATATTTTGAATAACAGAGAAAAGCTTAACACTGTGAACTTGGGAGAATATACCAAAAAAGCAGCGACTCACACCTGCTCTTCATAAAATGTTGGCTAATAGTCAAAATATAATCAAGTAACAGTCGTTACTCTTGTCAGAAGAAGCTCAGGAATCCAGAAATAAAGGCTAGAAGAAATATAGTATAGATATCAAAATGCGTGCAGGGTTTCAAGGATGCAGCAGAATGGAGACCTTCTCAACCTACTTGCAGCCTCATGGCACCCAATAAATTATTCGTTAAAAGGCATGTCAAAACCGATAAAGATCTCGCAGCACAATACTTTCCAGAAATGATAAGTTTATTGGACATTACCCCGGATGTTGACGAAAGTTTCCAAGAAATTAGGTTTTTTTATTTATATTTTTGGTCAGTTTACCTTTTTCTCCACTACTCGACTTGTAATGAATCACTGAAATATTTTATTGTGCCGTCTGATGTCCCACAACATAAAAAAATGGTCTTATGATACGCCTAATAAAAAATTTAAAAAACAGATTAGCTGTCAGACACCCTGCTATTACTTCGATCATGGACTTTTGAATATTTTTAAAATAAAATATTATGTTTATACCCTATTTTACAGAAGATTCTAAAACACCATGTAAAGCATTTTTCTCAAAATTCAATAATTTCATAGCACTGGAAATTTTCCTTAAGCAGCAAATAAAACTGTCACTATATCTTTATTCATTTAGGAGTTATGAAGAGCCGAAATAAGCCAATGTGCGGCTGCGTATGAATTCGCTAAAGTGAATCAGCAACAGTCCTTTGCCTACTGAATTTCTCAAAAGCATTTCGTAAACTCAATCATAAAATCTAATGCTGGAAGCTCAAGAAATTATTTGGTTTCAGTGAGCGAGTTTTCCAGTTTATTAAAAGTTATGTATCCAACAGTTGACAAAGGATTGTTATTGGTGACAAATCTTTAAAACTCAAAATAATAAGACAAAGTCTACCTCAGGGATGGATTCTCGGGCCTATTTTATTCTGCGCATTTATCAATGACTTCAATTTACCTTTGCTGTTGATGTTCTACTATATCTGGCCCGTTCTATACTATAAGTTCGATTGCAGTGGTTGTTCCAAAATTAAACGAAGATTTGTTCAGAGTCCACATGTCGTCAGTGATAAATAAGATGTTGCAAGACCGTGATAAGTCGAAAGTTCTCTTAATATTCAACAGCAGACTTGATACTAATTCTGTGCCGGAATTATGGATTTCTGACTCCAGGCTAGAGCTTGTAGAATCAATAATCAGTCTTTGATTTGCTATAAGCAATAACTTTTCTGGATATAATCATGTAAACCTGTTCTCTGCTCTGGTTTACAGCTAGCTTCACTCCTTTTGAAGCCGAAAGGAAATTTTTAATACAACCCTTATAGTACCGTATATAAGCTACACCGATATGATTTACAGTAATCTTGATTGCCTACCACAACCAAAGCTCCAGGTAGCATTTAACGACGCTGTGAGATATACTCGTATCTATGGAATCCGCTGAAACGACCATATTTCTGCACATTCGAACAGCTTTTTAAAATGTACCCTTAAACAGTATCTCGTTGCACGAATTGTATTTACTCACATACATCATGTCCTTAGTAATAAATCACCGCCGTATTTGTTGAACAAAATCCAATTTGCGCCATCCCTAAGAACTAAAAATATTTTTGAACCCATATATGTTACAAGCACATAAGCTCTTCACGTCTCTTTTCGTTCACTCTATAGGACTATGGAAATCACTACCCAAGCACATCAGGGGAATATCAAATGGCGCAAACTTCAAAAATGTAGTCCTCCCACACTTCGCTCTCTAATCGTGTGCCTTTTTTCATAAATCTTTCTTTTTCTTATTTATCTCGGTTACCTCCCTTCTTATTTTCTTCCTCATTTCCTTTCTTTTCATCAATCATATTTATCCATAAATATAAATTAATACTTGTCATAAATCTAATACTCGTATATTTATAATTTCGAATTGCGAAATACTGTTCTAAGTACTCTAAAGGTAAATTTTGTTAACGTACACCATACGTATAGTAATCAAATAAATTTAAAATTAAAATTGAAATTTTAACTCAGCATCAAAGCTAAATTTGACAACAAAAGAAATAACCGAATGCTCTTAAGAAATTAATATTGCCAAAACCTAAAATGAAGTGATTTTAACGCCAAAATAGGAACACAAAACGTTTCTGGAAGCACAACCAAAAATAGAATCGAAGTGCTACTCGTTAACTTGTCAACTCAACGACACTAAAACATAAATTTATCTAGATGGGCAAGCAAATCCAATAGTAAAGTCACAAGGTGAGCTGAACACGTCACAAAAACATTTTTGTAAGCCGGAAACGATCTATTTTCCGATATCAGGCAGAAGGGTTCGACGTGTGGACGCATCTACCGATGCGCTCATTTCGCAACTTCATATCAAAGTTCACCTGATATTGGTGTCATGCTTATAATATTGCTTATATGTTTGTTAATGAGCTCATCACTAACCTTTTTCTCAGTAAAGGCGTGGGCACATATAAGATTTAACATTACTCGTAGATTGTCAAATGGAACTCGTCTGTATATTATATTCCTTCGCACACAGACGTCGAAGGCAATCGAAACATCTTATATTACAGTTGATATCTGATTTAAGGCAATCTAGGATCTACGTAAGTTTGCTGGCGTATTTTCATTTGACTCCGACTTTGTGGATATGCCGTCTAATGCAATTGCATCAGAACTCCGGTTACAGCCGGAAAACGAAGCCGATTTTCCTTGCTCCTAGGACTGGCTTCGTCCATAAACTGAGCCAGGAATGGAATATAGTCGGATTTTCACTGACGGCTCCAAACCGATCTAGGATATGTCGCTAGCATGCGATGCTCGTGCCTCATTACTTGTGGCTGTTTTCGGAGCGGAGATGTATGCAGTCTTAATAGCAATGAAATGTATTTTGCGGAACAGTTTGGGGCATCTAGATCTGTGGCGACAGCGTAGTTACAATTAAAGCCGTACTGAGCCCCCTTACTGCCAACAAACTATTTGAAGAATTAAAGACTTTCTTGAAGGCAGTTGAAAGGATGAATTCACTGAGTTTTGGCTGGGGCAGGCAATAATGAAACGTGGGAAATAAGGCCCGCTGACGAAGTTTCTGTGCAAAGCTTCTTCTTAGGGTCGGGACTCCCTTTGGGACCTTTGCAATTGCTTGCGTCCTCTGTTAGGGCTTCCATTATTGATATTGGGCATCAACGGTCTTTCAGCGTGAAGAATGCAAGAATGCTTACTGGTGTCATAATGAAACTCTTCGCTTTTGTTAGACAATTTAATGACCCAAACATAATTGACACAAGTTGCTGTGAGAATGATGAAAATACCGCGGAGCAGTTTTTCTATTAAGGTCCGACTTAAACCCTCATTAGGCCTCAGGTACTTGGCGTTGGTGTTGTGCTGGCACTATAAACTATATATCACTGAAATTTCATTTAAATGAATATCAAAAGAGTTCAATGGACTAGTGATTTGCTTAGTGTCCAATTCCCACAGAAAAAAAGGTCTTCAAACAAATTTGGAGGGGCGAATTAGACTGAACGAGACTTTCCCAAATATGTATACTTTCGCAAGTATAAGATAAATATATAAATACATAATTAAGTTTGCAAGAAATATTTAACATCGATATACTCATACTTGCAACCGCCTGCTGGCTAAGTGGTTTTAACACATGATAGGCATGCAGTTTCTTTCCACTGTGAAATTTTTCAAAAGATTAATCCTATGCATAACAACGTGTTGTTATTTTTGTGACCATTAGACAAAAGCTGTCAAATAATCCAGAGTCAGTTATCCTATTTAGGGATCATTCCCACCATCCTTGTTTCAGCAACCTGACTAATTCTTAAGTATAAACTTTGACCGCAGTTTTCAATACGCTGAAATATCCCATACATATAGGGCATCTTTTGCGCTGACAGAGACCTACAGCACTCGCGGTTAAGTATGAGTTTAGGAAGTTAAGCTCGGTCGGTGAGTGCAGTACCCATTGTTATCCATTAGTTATCCACACTTTCTTCACCTCCTGCGATATATCCCTACGTTCACATGATTCTGTGCATTCAAGCCGACAATGGTGGAATCGGTGACGCTTGTATTATGTCACCAATTTGGTGCTTAATTTCGCCAAATAATGTATCGGAGGACAATCCTGGCATTGTAGTTCAATCCTTAAATAAGAAATATCTTACTTACATACTCGTATGTTAATTGCTATCAGGACTGACAATCAAAAGTTAATTTTAACAATCATCACTTAAGTGTAGATTCTTGTCATATCAACCCTTATAGTTTTCCATGCTTATAATGATCAAAATACGAGTATGATATACGAATATGTACATTATGTATCTGGATAGTAAACTAATACTATGATCTCTAAAGTGCAGCTGCATTTTTCGGATAGTTGCTTATAGTATCTTTTTGCGTCTCCGTGCTATTAACTTTTTGTGAAAGTAAAGACAAACTTACGATCAATATATCGTACAGCTCTTAACCCTCTAACGGTCAAAACTGCAATTTTGACGCAAGAGAGTCGGGAACTTTTTTTCTGCTAAATAATAGGCTAATAAATCATAATTTGAAAAATAGGTAAGGCTGCCTCAGAGCAGCTATGACCGTTTAAGTCAAAGCTTCTCTGCCGCCACTTATTGTTTTCATCGTTTCACCTATTGTTTAAATATAAATGCAGATTTAAGAGCTTAATAAAAGTAAAATATTCAATCTGTCGGGCTTTTTTATTGTTTTTATTAAATATATAATAAATATGTAAATAGTAGAAAATAAAAGAGAGGATTACTTTCGATAATGGTGATCATAAAAATAGTTTTTGGCGCAAGAGCAGCATAGATGGTGGTCACATTGCTGGCAAATAGATTGTGTTTGTGATGTTTTGCACAATTTGCATTATTTTTTGTCACCTTCTTTACTCAGCCATACTGGAATGTGGTCACAGTCATCAAAACGTACATCTTGTCCAGGATGTTTCGCTTTTCTACCAATCCCGAAAGTACTCGGTTGAGACGGGTTCAATTTTCGGACCACTGACAATGGTCGTCCAACTTTACGTTTTTCACTGCTCATAACAAGAGCCGCACCTATTTCTTCTCTGAATTCTGGTAATTTCAGCAACTTCTCATTTTCAGAACAAATATTATTTGAATCACCGCATGTATGCGGCGATATAAGATGTATGCATTCGTTGATGCCATATCTATAAAATGATAAGAAAACGCGACCCATAAGACCATCCATAAGATTCACACCGCCCATATGACTGTTATATTCGCGAATGATCTGTGGGCAATTAACTTCAATGAATTGTTTCTGCTTCCGATCATAACGAGCTACCTCTGCTGTTTGTTCGTTTGGATTTGCTTTAGCAAACGGTTCGATGCCAACGTAAGTTGATGCCAATCGCACGCTTTTGCTATCTTTCCATAAAACCGTGCTAATGTCGACGCCATACGCAGAAGCAACATATTCGGTTGAATAGCCTCTTAATGCATCCTGTATATCCTTGTCCAGCGGAAGTTTACAATTAGGAATTTCGTTTGCGCGCATTGTGCCCAATCTATAAATTTCTCGTGGACGCAAATAAACCAACAAAGGAACCGAAGTATAAAAATTGTAGAAGTAGACAATATTATGCACGAACTCCGGTATTGGTTGCGTTTAACATACAACGACATTAGAACTTACACCAAGAACGGGTGTTCCAGGTAAAAAAAAAATTATCGCCTACACCATTGTAAATTTCAAAACGATAAGCGAAGCCGTGGGAATCACACAACACGGACAATTTTATTCCCCATTTATGAGGCTTATTTGGCATTTACTATACTGCCGAAGATGGTACTTTATTTTTGTCCTGCACATCTCATCGTGAACGCACAGTCGACATGTTTTGGGAATAGAATCAAATTGAATGTTTAATTCACTCGCTAATTTCCGAATCCGAAACAACCGGTCTTATCTGGGCGCACCTATTCTTATCCGTTCCGTTTCATATTGAAATTTTTTTTTATCGTTTTAAATTTTCTTATCGCCATAGTGTTTTGAATCGGCAGGAATGCGTCCTTGCCCCAATAGCTTTCGAAATTTGGATAACGATACATAGACATGAACATCAATATACCGATGTACTGGTCAGTCGTTCACATATCTCCGTGGAGAGCAGACGTGTTTCGTATAAGTTCCTATAAGCTTCAATTAGCAGAGCGTTAGCGTGCTCGGCCGGCATAGCATAGGTCGTGGGTTCGAATCCCCGTGTACTCTACACATTTTTTTTTTTATTTTTTTTCATTTAAAATAAATTCAAAAACAAGTTAAAGTGGTACTAGTGTTGTCCATCACGTGATGGATTGTGGAGAGCGGTCCGCTATGTTAACAGCGGGATCTGCTGATGTATCAGGTGAGGCTTCGAGTGGTTCGAGCCAAACGCCAAAACCAAAGAGAAGGAGGAAGCTTAGTCCACCTTCTAACTTGGAAAAATGTCCCACCCTACCAGCGGCCACTGTAAAGGTGATTGGCGGGGTAAGGGAAGGGAACAACTTCGCTTCATTGGCAGCAAGCGAATCCGATGATGAAGAGGAAGAAATGGAGGCCATTAGTAGCAGCATCAAAATGCTACAAGAAAGAGTGCTGGCCATAAAAGAAAAACAAATGTTGAGAAGGAAGAGGGAAGAGCAAGACCAATCCCAACAACAGCAGCTTGCTCAAAAGCAAACACAACAACGGCAACAGCAAAAACAGCAGCAGCAGAGGAAGAAGGAGAAGGTGCCTCCTATCAACACCTATAAACTAGAGGTAAATGCTACCAAGGACCTGTACAGGGTGGTCATTGGTAATAATTTTAATAATACACTGTAATACAGTGGAGGGCTACGCGAAAGTGAAAGAGCTTCTAAAGGAAACGAAGACGGAGCACTACTCGTTCACACCGAAGTGTGAAAAGTAGCAATCGATGTTGCTGAATGGGTTGGAACCGTATTCTGATCCTGAGGAGATCCTGGCACTGCTCAAAGAGAAGGAGTGCGAAGGACTCAAGTTCGTGGGGGTAAAGCCATTTACCACAGCTAGAGCCAGGCGGGAGAAACGGAGTCTGCCGTTCTTCCTGGTGCAGCTCAGTCCCGAAAGCCGTATGGATAGTCTAAGGAGTATCAATGTCCTAGACTACCAGGTGGTTCACTGGGAAAAATTAAAAAGGAGCGAAGGCGTTATACAATGCGTTCGCTGCCAGAGGTTCGGACACGCCGCTTCGAACTGCCATATGCAGCCTCGATGCGTGAAGTGCGCAAAGAACCACAGTTCCGAGGAGTGTACTCTGGGTAGGAACGGAGCATCCGATAGGACGCAGCTCTCGTGCGTATTATGTGGGAACGTGGGACACACCGCAAACTATCGGGGTTGTCCTGGCAAAACTGGCTCGGCAGCAGAAGGTGGAGGTCAAACGTTCACCTGTGAGGTTTCAAACACCAGCCGTCACGCCCCAAATTTCCTACGCCCAAATGGAGGCAGGTAGGGGGGCTACGGTACAGCAAGCGACTGTTGCTTCTCCGGCGCCAATGCCGAGAACAACGGAAGCTGCACCTAACATGCTGGCCATCTTGCTCGCAATCCAAGGGCAGATGGCTCAGCTGCAAAAGCAGGTGCAAGAATAGGCCAAGCGGGTGGACCAGATCTACGCGCTGCTGCCGGGCCTAACGCAAGACATGTCGTAATGGGTACGCACATGGTGGAGCAAACTTTGAAGGTCCTTGCGGTGAATGTTAATTCACTGATTAGGATCGAACGAAGAGCCGCGATGTTTAAATTGCTACAAGACCAAACTCCTGATGTGCTTTTCGCCAGCGAAACCAAGCTAACCGATAAGCACAAACTGGAGTGCAACAATTATATTGTGAGAAGAAGAAACCGGCCCAGATCCAAATGTGGAGGCGGTGTCGCGATCTTCATTAAACAAGGTATAAAATTTCACAGAGTGTACAAGGGAGTGTTGCGCAGGTTCCGGGTGTTGGAGGCAGTAGTCATTTACATCCCGCTCCGCAGTGGAAAGCGGCTATACTTGGCTTCTGTTTATGCACCTGAGACTTCACAATCCACTTTATTTATTACAGAGCTCGACACGCTTTTTCGACTTCTGAGGCTGGAATCGGGGGAGAATTATTTTATAATCGGCGGGGATTTCAACGCTAAACACAGAGATAGGGGAAATAATTTGCCAAATACTAGAGGGAACCTACTACTCGATTGGTGGGGTCAGCACGATGTCATATACAGACTCGGTCTTAAAGCGACGGATAACCCGTCGTTTCCCAGAGGCGGATCTTATTTGGATCTAATGCTGTACGACGAACGTATACGACTGACAGGTACGAATTTACAAACGCTAAACTGTCTGCGCACATTCGTGTATGACAGTGACCATTGCGGTTGTAGTACCGAAATTACAGTTCCCAACGAAATTGCGGAAATGGAGGAGTCTGTCCAAAGATATTCTTACAACTGCAGTAAGACTCAATGGACATGCTTCTCCACAACCTTGACAAGAGCACTCTCCTCGAACAGGCTCCACCACCATCCAATAGGAATTTGTCAAACGAAGAGATCGACAAGCACCTAAAACGGATGGACGAGACAATTAAACAAACTATGGACACTACAATACCACGATATCGACGTACGACTAACGAAGACCTGTTCCGTAATCCGCAATCTAGATTTCTGTCAAGACTGAAAAACTTGTACGAACAGTTAACTGACAGACAAGACCCGGAGATTAGGACACTGAAGGCGTCGATTAAAAATATTCAAACGTTAATTTTATTAATTACAGAATTTCTGTAAGTTTGTATTGGAACAACAGGGTTCGGGCTGTAAACACCAGCAACCCGAATATGTTCCCTCAAATAAACAAACTATTTCGGAGAAAACATCAAAACGACCTTCAGTGTCTTAAAATAGCCCGGACAACAGACAACGAACGGTTACTGACAATAGCAGGTATTGATCCAAATGAGGCCGCTGATGATAACGACTTCTTTGTGATCGAGGCTCCATAGGAGAAGGTTGAGGCTATAAGGGCGACTTTCCAGGAAATATACAAGGCCACTGATACCATTGGCCCTAATTATGGCCTGGACAATCGCGTCTTGGTGCACGACCTCTACATTCGAAATGAAGTAGAGAACTGGCGATCCGAGGGCTCTGGTTTCACCCGGTTCAGCGACGAAAATATGGCAAATAATGTCATTACCAGAGAGGGTGACCTACCTCCGTTCATTTCGAAGGAACGGCTCCATGAGATCTTCGACACAATCAGGGCTAAGAAATCAGTGGGGACCGATTGTATTCCGAACATCGTGCTGCGACATCTTCCTCTAGAAGCGGTGGACATTTACACCACCTTGTTTAATAATGCAATGAATAATGCACATTATCCAGCGCATTGGAAAACGGCGGTGGTTTAACCTATCCCCAAAAAGGGAAAGGATATATCCAATCCGGCGAATCTCCGTTCGATAAGTCTCCTTCCGAATATCAGTAAGGTGTTTGAAAAAGTAATCAATAGAGCTCTGTCTAGGTGGGTTGAGGACAAACATATAGTTCCGGATAATCAATTCGGTTTTAAGGCGGAACATGATATCTCACATGCCGCGTCTAAACTGGTGTCCGATATCCAATGGAATAAAGGCAAAAACCAATGTACTGGTGCCTGCCTTGTGGATTTGGAGAAGGCCTTCGATACCGTACAGTTAGAGGGTCTTTTCTATAAGCTGACTAGGCTGGGGATCAGTAAACCACTCTTGTACATTCTTTACAATATACTAACTAACAGACAGTTCATCGTGAAAAATGGTGATGTGACTTCTGTTGGAATATTTCAAATTAAAAATGGTCTTCAGCAAGGCGCGGTCAATTCGCCGATCCTATTCAACATTTATACAAGCGATTTGATAGGTTCACTTCCCCATACTATTGCGTACGCAGACGATTTGATAGCGTACAGAGCAGGTCCAAAAATCGAGGTCATTAATACTCTCTTGCAGCGTGACTTCGATAAGATAAGACGATTTTGTGATGACTGGAAGTTGAAAGTCAACTTTCAGAAGTCGGAAACCATTCTCTTTAGGACGCCGTTGTCTGGAGAATCTAGGGATACCAGAAAAAATTGGCGAAAGTTCTCGATCATTGGACAACACGGACAGCCTCTTGCCTGTCGAAATGTAGTCAGATATCTTGGGATCTGGCTAGATCAGTTTCTGTATTTTGACAAAAATGTAGATGCTGCTCTGGCCAGAGCCAAAGGCGCTTTTGCCCTTACAAAGAGACTGTTTTATAGCAGCCAACTCGATGAGAGGGTAAAGGTAATCTGCTACATGGCCCTTATCAGGCCCATGCTGGTATTCGGGTGTCCCGTGTGGTTCAATGTGCGAGCAAGCTTAATGGAAAAGATTCGGGTGTTTGAGAGGGCTTGCCTTAGGGCTTCCCTTCGCTTGTACAGAACACCAGAGTCGGAGTACAAAAAATTCTATCTTAATGAGGTCCTTTACAACAGGGCGAACCTAATACGAGTGGATAACTTCGTAATTAAGCTGACTCGAAGGCACATTGCAAGAGCAATGGCCTCGACGAATAACCTGATATCTGGGGCTTACTACCCCAACTACCTTTACCACGAGAGTGTGCGCTCTGACGGCTTCGTTCCACCGGAAGCATTCCTCTACCTAGATCAGATAGGGTTGATCCAGGATAGATCGGCGGTCCCGTTAATCTTCCATGTCGCTCGGAAAGCTGGGGACAGGCGACTCAACTACGGCAGAGACGTCGCACACGGCAGTGTGGATCGTCTCAGGTTCAGTAGGGCGGTGGGGAATCGCGATAAGAGGGATGTCGTTCGGCAGCACCAGCATTTCTGGTGGTTGAATGATGGAGAAGATGTTTCGTTGTCGTTTCCGTCAATTACGGACCAGCCTCACTAATGAGGCAGAGCTGACCAATCTATTTGCTCTGTGAATAGCGATGGCCAGCTTACGTAGGTTTAGGTTAGCATTTAAGAAATATATACATATATTAGTATATACCTTTGTATATACCTTTGTATATACTAATATATGTATATAATTGTGTATAATATCTGTGTGTGTGTATTGTGTATGTAGGTTAGGTAGACTAAGGTTTATTTTAAGTTAGATATTAAATTTTATAAAAAATTAAGTCCATATGCTAAGTTTTTGTGAACAATTTTTTCTTAGCCTTAAGTATAGAAAATAATTATTCCTAAGTAAAATGTAAATATAGTCGAAAGACATAGATATAAGAATTTAGAGTAGCTTAGAGTGCCTGTGTGGGGCCAATAAGTTAATATAAGATTGTTAAGTAATTTTAAGCTAGCATTTAAGCATTTTTTGTTAATATGTAAGAGTTTAATGATTAATATATTGTAATAAAATGCATTTAAAACTAAACTAAAACTAACCGATGCAGTGACGAATTTCAGACGAATCTATGCTGAAAATTGTGTTTATGCTTTCCTGAAAGGCTGCTCTATTTGTTTCTTGAACAAGCATATCAATTATTTTGTCCGTGAAGAAATATTTAAAAGGTTTCAGCGGTGTATCCAGCATTTTAAAACTGGAAGGCAGCTGCGAATCACCTCGAAAAGCTACTTCGTTAACGTGTAGTCGCATCGATCTCCTTCGCCATATCATTTTCGAAAATTCCGTTGAGTCTTTTCTGATTTCATGCGAGGCTGAAAAATGAAAAGAAATAGTCTAATTTTTAATTCGTTTATTCGAATTGTCAATAATACCTGAACCAGTGATACCACCAGCAGAAGGCTCAACATCAGGACCATCCTTAACTGAAGGAAGAGTAGACCGGGCTCTTTTTTGTGGTTTGAAACGAGATGAAGACGACGCTAATATTTCTGTTGGTTCTGTAATTTTCAATGTTTCTATAGCTTGTGATGTATATGCAACTGCTTTTATAGTTTCAACTATTTCTGCTGCTTCCACTGTTTCAACGAGCGTTGATAAAGCCGTAATAGGTAAATCATCAGTTGAGCTAACATTGACCGACAGGTTGATGGTTTGAATGAAACAGTCACTCGTTTCTCCTGCATTCATTTCTATAATGGCCAGCGAAATGCATAGCTCATTTTCAGCCTATATTTCTGCTGAGATCACCGTCATCGTCTTCGTCCGTGTCGAGAGACTCCATGAACTCTCTGAATTTTTTGTCGTCTATATCTGATAGTTTGAAACGTTTACTTTATTCTCCATTTTTATCTGAACCTTGGGCGAAACGATGCAAACAATGATGGATGGCGGGAAAAATTTGTTAGCGTAAACGGTTATGGCTGCCCTGAGGCCGCCTTCGTATTTCGTTTCTCAAGCACGACATTTTAATTTTTATTTATTATATGTTTTCTTATTATGAAAGTACATGAATATATCTACTTACTGTAAAATTCCCGATTCTTTCGAATAATTAGAAGTAGCTATTTTATTTTTTTAGGAGAATATTTTTTTAAGAGCACTAATTTTCTCTCAAAAATATGTGAACGGATTATGCATAACCAACTTAATAAGTTTCTTATGAACAATAATTTGCTGCTTCCGGTTCAGTCAGGTTTCCGTGCAAAGCATAGTTGTATTACAGCTTTGGTCAATGTAGTTGAAGACATAAGAGATAGACTGGATAATGACAATGTTACGTTCTTATTATTACTGGATTTTTCTAAGGCTTTTGACATGGTAGATCACTCTATTCTGATCAATAAATTAAGGCACTACTTTTCCATTTCTCCTTCTTCAATTAAATTAATCTCGTCATATCTTAGTGAAAGAAAATAGGCTGTGTCCATAGATGGGGTCCTATCTGATTTTCTTCCCTTAACTAAAGGTGTTCCCCAAGGATCGATCTTAGGGCCTCTCTTATTTTCAGTCTATATTAATGATATAGCTTCTGTAATATTAAATTCATCGAAACACATTTACGCTGACGTTCAAATTTATCAAAGCTGTCCCTTAGGCCTCATTGAGAATTGCGCTAGTGATTTAAATGAAGAGCTTCAACGAATTTCAAATTGGTCATCAAAAAGTAGTTTAGTACTAAATCCAGGAAAATGTAAATGTTTAGTTATCTCTAAAACTATTCTTGATCTTTCCTATTTCCCACATTTAATGCTAAACGGCTCAAAAATTGAATTCGTTGACTCTTCGAAAAATCTAGGCGTTGTCTTCAATAGAACACTAACGTGGAACAACCATATAAATTCTATAGTGGGAAAAACATATGGCGTGTACACCAACTAAAACCAGACTGCTACTTGCCAAAGCCTTAGTTATTCCTCTGTTGGTTTATGGATGCGAAATTTTTCATGAATGTGACGCCGAGAGCAAAAGAAAACTACAAGTAGCATTTAACACCACCATTCGATATGTATATTGTCTCAAAAGATATGACCACGTTTCACACCTAGCCAAAAACTTGGTAAAGATGTCATTTCAAAATTACATAAAATTTCGTGCGCTTTTATTTCTCTTCAGTGTTATTAAAAGTAGGCAGCCGACATATCTATACGAAAAAATCAAGTTTCCGGTGTCTAGCAGATCTGCCTGTTTACTACTGAGAAACAGTTTCATATTGCTACTATACGTCTTTGGAACACACTCCCACGTACTATACGAGAGCTAGACGACGCGCGACGATTTATACTCGAACTTCAACATTTCCTTGAAAATTAGAGCAACTAGGTTCACCCAACCCTTTCCCCTTCTCAGGCAATTTCAATCAAAATTTTACTTTTTGAATTAAAGGATAAAATATTAAATTGACAAAGTTTCATTAATATTAAATTTAACTACCTTCTACTTTTAATAAATAGTTTCACTAGAGTTAAAATGTAAATTCTAAATTAAAGCTTAAGCGCAATAATGTTTATCTTTCACAGATTTATAAGTGAATTCTTACTGGGTTAGCAAGTTTAAATAAATAAATAAATAAATAAAAAAATAAAATAATTTTTGTTGTTCACACACTGATTTTTCACATAGAAGTGACTACTACGACAAGTAAGAAACAAATCATCGTCTGTGTTATATGTTGATGGGTCTGTGCTGTGGAAATAAGGCAGGTACTGAGAGGTCTCATTTTAGCTATACCCAGTGTTGGAACTGTTTCTATACACCAATTGTGCTTATTTAACCTTCAAAACGTAAAAGTCGAATACAGGTCGATATCCATCCGACTTGCCAAACTTATAAGCGCGAGTGCTGACCAGAAGCAAAAAATAGCAGCACCATAAACAGGTCAGCGGATGAATTCCCCAGATGGAATCAACGGTGAAGTAAAATCCTGGAACAAAACAAATGAGATCTTATCCGGGGTACTCCGACATAATTGGAGCACAGGCCGGTATGGACTTTCGAAACTAAATCGGAAAGGGTATTGAACTAACGTCAGCGCCCACATCCCCGAACGGGTTACTGGCTTCGGAATAACTGACGCCTTTTTCTAGGGGTATTATAATGGAACTGCGTCTCCAAGTACGGGGTTGCGCCTCAGGGGTAACTGCCTGGTCACGGAAAAAATAAGTAGTTATGAAGCAACAACAAACCTCGGATAGGGATGGATCTACTGTTGACAACTCCTCCAAACGAAACACGGGCAACGAACTTGGGCGTGGAATGTTAGGTCCGTAAAAAGGTCTCGTGCAGCAGAACAACCAGGGTAGGCCATGGACTGGTGCAAAGCGGATACCACAGCCATCCAAAAAAGCGATGGGATTCGCAGAACAAAAGAAGGATAAAAAACTGTGACATCTACTACGGCGATTGTTGTCGACGGTAATAGCATCGCTTATTCGGATGCGAATTCGTTGTTATCGGCGGATTTAGGCAAGAAGTTACGAGTTTTCGGGATGTGAACGAGCGCCTCGTGACAATCCGTATTAAGGCTAAATTTGTCAATATTAGCCTTATATGCGTACACGCCCTCGCTGAAGAGTAAGACTAGGACACCAAAGATGGCTTCTACGGGCTCATGGACAACTCCTACTAGCAGTGCCCTAGCTATGACTTTAAAATTGTCATCGGTGATTTTAATGCAAAACTGGAAAAAAGGGTATCTTTGGTAGTACAGTCTGAAGGTATAGCCTGCACGACACTACATCCGACAATGGATTCCAGCTGGTCGACTTTGCCGCGGGGCGAAATATTATCGTAGGTAGCACGGGGTTCCAACATCGCGATATTCACAAGGAGACTTTAGAACTCCTAATCAATCAACCGTCAACCATATTGATCAAATTACGGTCGACGAACTGCACTCCTCTAGCCAAGATGCGGTTGCGGATATCGTCAAATCCTTTTCCAATCGAATGTCCTTTAATCTTTTAAGAGGTCCTATGCCACCAGCATCAAGTATCGGAGACGAGTGGCAATATTGCCAAAAAGCCACGAAAGATGCCGCCTCTGATGTTCTGGGTTTCAGTCGGCTACCACAACGAAACCCCTGCTTTGACGACGAGCGCAGCTAACCAAGAGGCATACAAAGTGGCGCTGTATAGAACGACAAGAGCTACTCATAGCAGTAGAGGGGAGTCGAACACCAGCTTCTCAGGAGCAAAAATATGGAGGACGAGAAGCGCGTGTTCGAGGAAATTAAGAAATGCTCTTCCGTGAATGAGATTCGGAAGTTTTAAATGCCACGGGCATACTATAAACCCGGAGGCCGGAAGAGACCAACAAGGGAACATCGTAGTAGAGTCGCAGTCGTTGCTGAGGATTTGGAAAGAGCATTTCTTTAGACTGAATGACGGCGATGACAAACAAAATACCGCTGTCCGGCAGAATGATCCTTTGAACCCGGACAATCCCATCTACCTGATTTGGATAAAGTGAAGATAATATCTAAGCTTAAGTTCAACAAAGCTGTTGGAGCGAATGGCCTAACTGCCGAGCTCTTCAAAGAGGTAGGCTATGACTTGGTAAGGAACGTACATCAACTCATCTGTAAAATATGGTCGAAGGAAAGTATGCCCGTTGAATGGAACCTGAGCATTGTTTGTCCGATCGTCAAGAAAGGAGACCCTCTGAACTGCGCCAACCACAGGTGCATCAGTTTTTTCAACGTCGCCTACAAGATCTTAAAGCCGTTCGTGAATGGCCCATACCAGTATGCCTTTAGGCCAGAAAAGCCCACCATCGACCAAATGTTCACATTACGCTAGATCTTGGCGTATTTTTTTATTTTTTTTTTATTTTCCAAAGGACGATACAAATAAATTTGTAAAGTCCGGGTTTTACGCCGGGGTACTATGACCATATGGCGTTCTTTATCAACAGCACACGGTGTACCGAGTTCCCACGTGGTCCCTCATCTAAGTACTTACCGCGCCCAACACTGCTTGATTTCGGTGGTCTAGTGGGAACCCATGCTTTTAGTGTGGCGAGGCCGTTGACGATCTTGACGTAGAGGCATGGACTTGTTCCAAAATAAATGAGGGAAAAATTCTTCGTGTAATTTTCGGATCCGTCTGCATAGACGGTGAGTGGAGGAGGAGACACAACGACGAACTGTATGGGCTGTACAGCGAGATCGACTTAGCCAGAAGTGTGAAGGTCGAACGACTGCGTCATGTAGAGCGGACAACGCAGTACAGGAAGACCGCGACTCAGTTGGCGCATGCAAGTTAAACTATCTGATAGAATAATGTTCACCCAATTGAAGTGTAAAATATATTCCGTGCGCCAGCCTTTGGATGACTTCCTGAGATATATTCCCATTCTAAGTTCACATGTCAAGTAAAATAAAATGAAGGGCAATGGTCCTTTTGAATATTAACAATCTTCTGTGGCGTGTAAGTGCGACTACGTGAAAATCTAAAAATAAAAAAAGATCTTTAAACGCCACAAATGGCTGGCAGTTATTTACTTTTAAAAGTAGCATGCCTCACTAAACATTGCTAACATACACGTACTCATAACAAGGCAATTTTATTGACAAACAACTTGAACCGAACTCCCAATACATCATCGATTTCATTGCTGATTATCCACTCGAATCACTCTCGGTAATGAAGTGAATTCACAAACGAAATTGAACATTACTCTACGGCGGAGTTAAAAAAATTGGTTTTCAATTACATCCGCTGCGACCGGCGGAACATAACATTTTCATACGAGGTCCTGAATCGGTGTTCCTCTGAAAACGTGGAGTACTTTCGGGAAAATTATAACAAGACCCAGTTCACCCACCACTGGGTCATTTGTTGAAAATGTTTATGATTCCCCCAGAGTTCGATGTGAATTGGCGCGTATCTTTGGATTATTTATGATCAAATATTAAAATTGCTCCTTTTCGGCGTTCTTTTTTGTTTGGTCCGCGCGGAACTAACGACCGATGGAACCCAACGGAGAGAAGCCAGGATGATGGGTTTCATTGGCATTCCTTTTCCTTTTTGCCGATTGCGACCATTCTGCCATTCCCATTCCGAATGCGTGAAATTCATTTACGGAAAGTGCTAGTCATTGAGAAATTGTGAAAATTTTTTAGATAGGTACGAGTACTTCTACCAAGTCGAGTTCAATGCTCCTTAGCTCGTTCCATATCCCTTTCCCAAAGTTGAAATGCGAATAGTCCTAGCCTAGTCGTATAGTGTGGAGCATTGCTAAACAATTACGGATAGTAGGGCAATTTTGGGGTTTTGCTGACGGCTTCAACCGCAGTACTCAGTTGGCCATCGGAAATATATTTTTTGTTGTTGTATCTAAGAGGGCGTATGACTAATTCAGAGTCAGGATAATGCTGTTGTCTATCAATCAATGGCTATACAAACGAATATGAACAAATCGATTTTTCTCCCCCCGGGACACTCGCACTTAAAGGGGTTTCTGATGGTTGGACTTACGAGTGCTTTGGTCAAAAAGTGATGGACGCGCTCTTGTCCAGTTACAATGATTAATGGGTAAACACATTTGGTCAGACTGGGATACCGTCTGTTTGTCCTGCGGATATTTTCTTTTTGGAAATTTTGTTTGAAGTGGCTTGATTCTGAGGGTAAGCATTGCCTCACAGTGGTTTGTTATTTTATATGTGCTATCATCGAAGTATTTACTTTCAGTTAGCAATTTGCTGAATCGTAGAATGCTGTTGGAATAGGGTTCATTGTAATATCAAATTGTGGTGTAATGGGGAGAGCGAAACTCTCCAAGGTTTAACCATATCTTACGCAGGTACAAATACTTTGACTCATAGTTTCGTCCATAAGTTGACCAAAGTTTTTCACTTAATGAACTACAGTCAGGATAATTGAGATAAATGAAAATGGGAAAGTTTCAGATGGTAAACTTTGGTGTTGAGAATGTTTTGAAATTCCAATTTGTTAAGTAGATACATAGTTTGATCTTGTTAATTTTGGTTGGCAAAGTCTAAGTACGTTAACAGGGAATTTAGAGTGAGAATAAGAATCCTCATAATGTGGGCTTAAGAACCTCTTATTCTCTCAATAATAGTCAACAGTGAACCGTACATCAAAGACATTAGTATGATTTAAAAGATATTTTGACCATCAAGCGCTTGACTGACTAGAGAGATTTTCGACAGTCGAAAGTCTCCAAAACATCAATTTGCAACATTCTCAGTTGAAAAGAATTACAAGCATGTGAAGTGCAGCAAAGCTTGCCACGTGATAAGCGAGACCAGTGTGAGCAGCAAAAAGGTATACAAATATGTTCGCCTACGGAGTCAAAAAACAACGGACAGATGGTCATAGTTTTCGACAACATGCAGTGAAATGCTTAAACTATTTCTTACTTATTTAGGCTGCTGACCCACTCAGAAAATGATAGAAATATTTTGCTATACTTTTTTAAATTTCAATCGAAATAGGTTGAAGTAAAATCTGTCCGTAGCTGCATAACTGGCGACCTGGGAAACAGGTCGGAAAAAAACAGAAAGGCTGCCGATGCCGAGCTTATTGGGTTGGCTAAAGTTGAAGAACTTGGAACTCTTCTACAGGACACTCTATTTTGGATCATCTCGTTTCTGAGGTCAAGCTTGCTGATGCTTTTGTATTTGGGTGATCCAAATTAACCATAGCTCTACTGCTTTTCCGAAGGCTATCGCCTCAAATTTGCCACTACCGATTTTTTAATGCAAAGACTTCAGTGAATGCTCATTCTTGTTACAAAACCTCCATTTGTTACACCAGTCCACATTAGTAACATTTGCATTTCTGTAGCTGCCCTTTATATCGTACATTATTCAAATTTGTGGTTTTATGCTAATGCTGGTCAAACTGTCGTGTATAGATTTTTTTTTGTCTCAAAATATCGAGGAGTTTTCTTGCTAATTGAGCCAACCCACGCAGCGACATTGTCATCAAATTTTCCTTGAAACCTAACAATGTAAATTGTTCGTCCTTTACACGATGACTACTTTTAAATATAATTGATGTAGGAAGTTGAGTTTTTGGGTTTGGAAGGACGAAAATGCAAATATTCGGCCTTAATACAACTGGTTAGTAATAAGTTATCTTCTTAATAGTTGCATGAAGGGCTGTTATTTCATTGCTTATAATAGCGCTATCATCGAAGAGAAGTTATATCAGGATCTATAATGTACTGCTTCAATAGAAAATCTTACATCGGCTTCCTCGTATTGTATAAAAAAACAAAACCATCAGAAGCATGCGTTCGAGGAAGTAGAGAGGTGCTACTTTAGGAACAATATACGGAAGCTTTACCAGAAGTAAAAAAGACATGTCAAGGCAACCTGTCTGGAATAGAGGCCTGTAGAGATGAACAGGGAAACAAAGTTGTAGAATCACAGTCGGTCGGTAGAAAGCATACCAGAAGAATGGGAACTTAGCACCGTTTGCCCGATCCACAAGAAAGGAGATAGTCTCAACTGCGCCAATTATAGAGGCATCAGTCTTCTTAACATCGCAAACAGGACAGTGGCTGGCCTTGGATCAAGTGTTAGTAGACTGGCTTCCAAATCGGAAGGTTCGGTGTTCGAATTCCAGCTTCGCCCGAAAGACATATCATCTATTTTTTCAATTAACGAAAATCAAGTAAGACGAGTAGTTGACTAGAAATCAACATCAAGCCAACCTCCACTAAGAATTTAGTCTCCCCATTAAATGTTGGATGCCACCCATGGAGCGAAATAACCACTCAGCCCAAACATCTTTCTTTCTCTCTCTATTCCATTTTCCAAAAAACTTAACACATGCAGAGGCATTATAAGTGTATTCATACCCACTTGAGTGTTAAGTTGTTTATAAAAAAAAAAAAAATAAAAATCTTGTGTAAGCCCGAAGCTATTTATCAATAATCTGATTGGCCCCTATTAGTATGATTTTATGCCCAGTAAGTTCGTAATCAACCAAATATTCACACTACGGCAGATCCTGGAATTCAAGTCCAAGAAGTCCAAATCAATTCGTACCGCCTCCTTATAGATTTTTAGTCCACATATGATAATATCTATAGATCGGAGCTATACTGAGTCATATCTAGCTACCCGCCAAGCTCATCACATAGTACAGAATAGCAATGAAGAACGCTCGCTGCCCCATTAAGGTCGGAAATAATTTCTCTGGGACCTTTGGTATCAAAAAAGGATTTAGGCAAGGTCGACACCAGAGGTACAATTTTCCAAAACTCAACTTGCAGAGGTAGAAATCATTGGCAGAACTCAGGAAACCGTCACTGCTGCGTTCGTAAGTATTGGAACAGAAGCGGCAAAAATGGGTTAAGTCCTGAATGCGATCAAAACTGAGTATATGATGTCAACAATAGAGTTATACCTTTGAGCTAGTCAGGGACTTTATATACCTCGGCTCCGATATTAAATCTGATACTGATATTTCATAAGAAGTCAAACGAAGAGTTACTGTTATCAGTTGCTTTTTCTTCGGCTTAAGAAAGCAAAGGTCTTGTCAAGAAACACTAAGGAGACTCTGTACTCATCAATCAGGTGCATGAAGTTATCCTTCGCCGTTTCGAACGCAAAATTTTTCAATTTAATTTTAGGCCCGTTTGCGTCTATGGGGCTTGTTGTACTTCTGTAAGTGGGCTTGAGGGTTTACTGATGAGCATTTATAGCAAGAAAAGTGAAGGGGCGATTACTATGGAACGCTTGGGGTGGAAATAGCGACTGAACAAAGTAAGATTCGAGACTTTACATCGGTGTTCGAAGTTGTCCCTTGTCTGAGAGCGACATTAACATCACTTATGAGTTTTATTGCAGGGTTTTGAATTCTACTTCGCAAGTACAAGGGGGTCTTAGGGGCACCTGACCAGATTTAAGAATTGTACTCAGAATTTAAGCGGATGAATGCTGGGGTGAAATATTTCTTACATCGTTTCAGCAAACTTAGATCTTTTGGAGCATTTTTGGCGAAATCGAATATGTGGTCATTCCAAAGTAAGTTGCAATTGACATACATACCGAGAATGGAAAGTTTTTCGGTTTCTACGGAGCAAGTGCCATTCATGAATAATGGCTGGGTATTTAAATTTCGCTTTAACGACAGCAGACAGCATTGTGTTTTTGAACCATTAAATTCTACTCTGTTAGTGGTTCCCCAATTAGTTATGCTGTTCATACCAGAATTTAATGAGCTTGACATACATTGACATACATTCGGAAACGAATATGAAAAGCAGAGAGTTCTGTAGTCAGAAAAGGAATATATTGGATTAGAAGTAGCAGACAAGAGATCTTTGATGAAAATTAAAACGAGTGTCGGAGACAGAAAGGAGCCCTGGGGCACACCAGCATTTATTTTGTGAATATCTGACTTGAAACCATCCAAGACAACTTGGATTGAACGCTCCGAAATATAATTTCTAATCCATTGGAAAAGATAGTCATCGATCCCAAAAGCTGGCATTATTGACAAAAGAGCCTGATGCCAAACTCTATCAAATGCCTTAGAAATATCAAATGCAACTATCTTGCTTTCGAAAGATTGATGTACGCTTTGGTTCTACTTTTCGGTGAGACATGCCATCAGATTACCAGTGGACCTGTTGCTACGAAAACCGTACAGCCGTTCATTAAGAAGTTTTCGTGTTTCGAGATATTCCATGAGATGACGGCTTATCAGCGTTCCCATGACCTTGGAAAGAAGGGACGTAAGTGCAATGGGTCTGTAGGACGAGAGGGAAGAAGATTCGCCTATTTTAGGGACGGGCTTGATAAATGCTGTTTTTCATCTTCTGGGAAAGAGTCCTAAGGAGTAGGATTAATGAAAAAGCTTACGCAGTGGTTTTGCCAGCGAGGAAGAACACCTCTTAAGAAGAAGTGGAGATATACCACCTGGAACAGCGGATTTGTGAATATTAAGATCTTTAAGAACTCTTGCTGCTACACGAGTGCGAAAGTGGATTTGTCCCATTGAAGATTCGACGCACTCAAGTGTAGGTGGGGGCAAAGCCCAATCTGGGGAGGGGGATTGAGGTGGCCGCAAAGTGTGCAGCAACCAGATTGGCCTTGTACAAAGCGCTGACAGGTGGAATGTCATTGTAAATGAGGATTGGGATGGAGAATGATGCAGAATTTCTCATGTTTTTGAAAAACGACCTACCGCTTTTACTACTTTTGGGGCACTGTAGTATTTTTTGCCTCAGTTTTTGGTCGTATAAAAATTTCACATGCTTAAGAAAGGCGTTGCAGTCATATCTGGTTCGTTTGAACTTTGTTCTGTTTTCTTTAGTCGGGTTGAAAAACCATTTCTCTAACGCTGACAGCCTCTATACAGGTCGAGTCGTACTACGCCTTTCCGTCTTAATTCGATAAGGGATAAAGGATCTCATTCCAAAAATAATAGTGTCTGTGATCATATCAGCAGCGGCATCCACGGCATTATCGAGGAAACGTAACGACCAGTTAAAACTCCTAATGAAACTGTTAACACCGCTCCAGTTGGCTTTCTCATATTGCCATACGGTCCTTTTAGGAATCTTTTCTCTAACTGTATGGTCGGTGTATGAGAAATTAGCTCATATGACACAATGGTCCGACGATCCTAGAGAGGAGAGCACATCAACCGTGTACTTTTCAGGGTGAGAAGTTAAAAACAAATCCAAGGTGTTGCCGGTGTGACTATCAACCTCTGGTATTCGTATAGTCTCATTTACAGGCTGGGTTAAGTGATTTTTCGAAGATCTCAAAACATCGTCCTTCGGATATTGTCTGTCCAGAATGTCGAAACCACCCAGAATTGTGTATGTTAGAATCGCCCGTAATGACGATTTCAGTATGGGGATACAGGGATACAGTTCTTTGAATGAAGTCGGAAAGCGCATCAAACTCGTAGGACCAGGGGCAGGAAGGTTGGGATGCCCGCACTGTGGATGTGGATTTCGGTTTCACTGCACTCGCGCGTTGTTGTTTTCTTTTTTTGCCACGGTTTTTTTTTCCTGTCTGTCAGATACTGAATTCAATGTGGTTGATCTTGTTGACAGATGTCACACAATTTTTGGCAATTTTAGTTTTGGACTCGTTTACCACGCGACAACGCATTTTTGTTATTCAATCTTGTTATGAAAATGGGCCATCTGTAAAAGTAACATTTCGTAAAATTCATGAATGTTTCGCTGAAGATAATCGCTCTATTGAGTCCGAAATTCGTGCAATGATGCAGGTTTTGAAGAAAACCTCGGCCAGCACGTACACATCACCTCTGTGATCGAAATGATTCCAAACCAGTAAGTCACCTTAATTAGTCGCCGAAGTTAACAATTGGGCCTCACTTTTGACACTTTGAGGCGAATTTTAAAAGTTGACTGTCATTTTCACGCCTATAAAATCCAAATTACACTATAATTGACCATCTCTGGACCATCTACGACATCGCCGATTTGTTAATTGGATGGTGGATCGCCAGGACAATTTGTCATCGAATTTGATCTTTTCCGATAAAGCTCAGTTTTGGATGGATGGGTACATAAATGAACGAAATTGTCATTGTCGTCGTCCGGAAAACCCATACGAGATTCAGGAAAAACCAATACATCCTAAAAAAAGTCACTGTATGGTGATTTTGGTAAATGAAGCAAATATGTTCGAATTGTTTTAGCTGACGTCTGGCTCATATAGTTTTTCTTTTCAATGACTTTAATATGGGTTGGCGGCATTACTGATCCCTAATTTTTCGAAGATGAAGCTAGAGAGACAGTACAGTGAATGGAGAATATTGCATAACATGCTGACAGGCTTTTTTTCCAAAATTGAATGAATTTGGTTTGGACGATCTGTAGTTTCAACAGGATGGTGCTACCGCCCACGCAAGCCGTAAATCAATCAATTTATAGCGTCCAAAATTGAAGATCGCATTATTTCAGTTAGAGGAGAAGTTGATTGGTCTCCAAGATCATACGATTTGACACCTTTAGATTTCTTCTTTATTTGAAGAGTAAGGTCGTTGCCAATAATCCAGTGACAATTTAGGATCTCAATCACAACATCCAAATTAAAATTGCGGCTATGGACCCACTTATTTTTCAAAAAGTCATCAATAATTTTGACCTTTGGATGGTTGCTTGTAACAGAAGCCGTTCTGGTCACAATAACGATGTTGTATTTCATTCATAATTGCCATAGATCGAACTTTATTAATCAATAAAATTCTATATCCATTTTATAATAAATATGCGTTTAACTTAATGAAAACTTCCACACTAGCTTTTGGCTTTATATGCTCTTTATCTGGGTATAACCATTGATCACAAGCCCGGCCTTATAACGCTCAATTGCACCTGTAATTCACCTCCTACATATTGTTTTTTGGCCATCAGGCAAATCGCACAACTCCTATCGATTTCAGGGATTCGTATTCGACTCTTATCGCTTCTTCTCATTGCTTCTTCTCCACGCATTGTCTTGCTTCTTCGTAGGATTTTGGTTCAATGACATCTCTAGAGACATAGGCCAGCATCAGGTTCTCAGCAACTGGCGTATTTGAGATAGAATCGCACTTACATCAGTTTCAATTTCTAAAACTGGACATGGCACAACTCACTAATAGCAACATCGAAATCCGTTTCATTAACAGATTAACAGGTATAAACTATTGTTCAACACACTGTCAAAGAGCATACAACGCACCTTTTCCATTAGTGTTAGGTTCATCCATTCCGCCACCACATTTTGCTCCCTCAACGCGAAATCTCATGGTCAACTGTTTACTGCAATAACCTGGCCGATTCTCGGCTCGGAGACATTTTATGGTTCAGTTCGGCTGATTTTCGCAAAAAGTGTTATTGACAACTATGACAGTAGTAACTCTGAATTCCTAATTACGTGTCTAAGCCAAAAATATTGGAACCCTAATAACCAACAGTATATTACAACAAGGTGACGCTCGTAGCAACTGTTACAGACAGTATAATAGAAAATCGTTCAACTTTCGTATTTAAGCAGCAAGTGCAACAATGATGCAATTACACTTCTTCTTTTTCCTGGCGACCACATCCATATTTTCCGCAAAGACTTAAAACTTCTCTGGCACATCTATTGATCCAATTGCCCAATAAAATTTAAACACCAAGAGTTCAAATTCACAGTCAACCCAAATGCAAATGCATACTCGAATTTAGCACAAACTTTCCAGGCCAACGGTGCGTATACGTAACTTTTTTAGTCACTGTTGCTGGTTTTCTCCTTTTTTCGGTTGGTACTTTGCCAAGTCCTAAACGGATGACTCATTTGAACTATTCCATTTCGAAGCTCAACGTCTTTGTCGCAGTGTCATTAGCATGCTCTGTATGTAGAGGAAGATGGATTTATCTTGCAGCTGTAGCCGTGTACAGTATTCGTATCTCTACTGTGAGTAACTTGCACAGAAGTGATTACAATGTCCTGCTTTCGAAAGTAACATACAAAGTGCTACACTTTTGGAAAACAGTAAAAACCACTTTTGGTGTATTTGGCCCAAGGCTCTATAACGTGCCCGAAACGTATCCAGTTTCGAAATTCTTAATGACTTAATGACGTCGACGCCATCTCAGACCGTTTGCTTTCGGCTGCAGTTTAACCACCCTCATCGAACGTTTCATTGCATAAAGAAAAAACTTTAAAAAAAAAAAGACTTAAATTTGCCCAACGAGTCAGTAGTTTCAAGGCGACCCTAACGGATATGTAGCGCGAACTTGATTTTCCAACAACCTCACTCACACACAGCCACGTATGAGTCCCAACTTGGGAAATGCTGGCACTGTGACTGTCAGTGCTAGCGTAAGTTTTCAATTGAAAATTCGAGTACGTGTGTATTGTTTGGGAATTGGTAAATCGAGTCGCACCCAAGGGTGGAAAACCCGCATTTTCGAAAAGTTCTCTTCCGATAGGGATACTGATAGGGATACTACTGATAGCGATAAGAAATTCAAAGTTAAGGAAGGAGGATTAAAGGCAAGAGCACGATGAAAGCCAGAAAAGATTTGGAACAATGTTTTGAAACAAAGATTTTCGCAGTTTGTAGTTGGTAGAGCAACTGCTCAAGTTGGCATTGGCAACTTTTATTGTTCGAACGTTTTTGGAAAGTTTTACTTTCATGTGTGATGTGTGATGGGTCCTTTGTGTTCTGTGCGCTTTGTATGCTCTGTGTCCTGCATGCTGGGTGCTGTGTTCTTTGTCGGTGGCTGTTGGCTGTTTGCAACTGAAGTGAAAGTAATTAATTCGAAGATATTACAAATGAAGCGAAAGCAACTTTGATTCCCATTTGTAAAGAGATTTTTTTTGTGCCGTTTTTGAAGATGGGAATTGCTTAGAGAAAGTTTTTAACTAAATTTGATTGGTTTTTGGTGGTCGTTTCATAGAAAGTCAAATAGCATCATATCCTTATAAGGCAAGGAAGTCACCTTCTCTTTTACAGATATTGTTGTCCAATTGGCTTAATTGCTCACAGGCTTTTAAGGCATTATATTCCGAGAGTTGCTTGGTAGCATCTTGCTCGTATGCAATATACCACAAAACACATCATAAACTTTATCTGAGGGAAACATGCTCCTGATCCTATACTTAGCGGTTACCTCGTGCCAGGCTTTGTTACTTTTTGGTAGATACTATTCAATGTGTAGATGCTTCATTTTGCCCGCATACAGCCAGTGGGTAGGAAAAGAGAAAATGATCAACGTTGGTATTGTAACTCCCCAATACTACTACTTAGCACCTCTATTAAAGTACCACTCTGTACCACTATGAATTTCTATTATATTCACAACTGGCATCATACGTTTGCATACTCTGACCAATCTATTCCGGTAGGTAAGCATTATGATATAAATGGAATGAGACAATCGAACCTACACAAACGTTGTTTTATGCACTTTAGCGCCCACTCACTCCTATAAAGACATAATTTCCACAATTTCCCTAAAAGCAGTGCTGTCCAATGCTCTTTAAGGATATATAGTAAGGTCAACTGCCTAACAACGCTGAACGATGAATATGTTATCTACGATATATTCGACCGCAAACATACGAAAACTGACGGTGACCAATGTGACTAATGGAAGAGATGGGAGCTACTAAAGAGTCTTCCAATAGGGACTTCCGAATTTTGGCAGTTGATAGCGGCCATAATGTTGAGGCTACATCTGTCAAATTTACTGTCATTTATTCAGTCTGTTTCGCTAAATCACCATGGACGGACATAGCGTTCAACAACACGTGCAAATGATAAAATCGTTTTATCAAAATAGGCGTTCTGTTCGGGCAACGTTTCGCGCGCTTCGCCCATATTACGGTCGCTATAATCGTTCTACTGAGAGGACTATTCGAGGTATGGTGGATAGATTTGATTCTACTGGTTCAGTAAACGATAAACCAACGCAAGATCTGCCGAAAACATAGCCGTTGTCTATGAGAGAGTGCAGGAGAATCCGAGGCAGTTGATTTCGCGTCGCTCACAAAAACTTGGCCTTTCGCAGGCGTCAACTTGGCGAATTTTGCGCCACGACTTGGGCCTGCACCCGTAGAAAACTCAACTAATCCATGAGCTGAAAGTAAAGGACCATATACAACGACGTGTGATCGCCGAATTGGTTCTGGAGCATTTGGAAACTGACCCTAATTTTCATCGAAAAATCATCTTCAGCGATGAAGCCCATTTCTGGATGAATGGCTACTTCAACAAACGAAATTTTCGAATTTGGGACGATTCTTCACGAGCGATTCGACGGCATGGTCATCTCACTTGGAGATGATGTGGACTGGCCACGGAGATCGTGTGTTTTGACCCCGTTAGACTTTTTCTTGTGGGATTTTCTGAAGTCGCAAGTCTATGCGAATGAGCCACAAACTACAGCGGCACTCAAAGCCACCATAACCCATGCCATCGGTAAAATTCAGGCTGATTTATGCCCCAGAGTCATGGAAAATTGAACATTTCGGATGCACGCCACCCAGTGAATACATGACATCGATAAGCCTTTCAAATGAATAAAAAATTTCGGTGATATCTCACGAACACTTTGTTTTATTTAAATTTAAAGATAGGAAGCGCTTAATGGAAGAATCTTTATCTCTAGGCCGCTACAAAGATTGCAGAGAGCAGCGCCTATGTGTGAGGAAGGATGTATTAAGCTTCAGTCATGTGATCGAACTAAATTTATAAGCATGAGAAAAATGGGATCAATCACATATCCAGCTTCTCGTGATGTAAGCATACTAAGAAACCAATATTACTTCAGAATTTTCACATCCCGGACACCCAAATACCGAGTAAATAGGGTACGGAAGTTTAGAACCGGAAGATGCATTTCGAGGCGACTACTAGATTCTTTTTCAACCAAGTCTCAAAGACTCTCTTAACCCTTCTGTCAATGATGTTTTAAAACCTTCCCATCAACGGAATAGGTCTGGCTGAACCTTCATACATTTTGTATGAAAATTTATGGAACTGAATGAAATAATTGAAGTTTTTTTGTTATTTTGAACATGTTAATATTACGAAGTATTTTCCTGATTTACAGAATTGTGGCATTTGTGTAACTGAATACTTGTTGTAAACAGACAGGGCTCTTCGCAGGCTGTGCATGCAAATCTGGCTTTTCTTTGTATTTTATCGTTTATTCTGCAAATTCTACACGACTTTTTCTGGCCCGTTGATGTCTGGCTACTGCTGGGCAGTGGAATCCTATTTTGCAATGGTGCTCTGAAGAAAGATCCGATGCCATTTCGAACGGGAAAAACTCCTATTATCCTTGGACCGTTCATCCTTGTTTCGATCTAAGGGGCCACTAACTGCTCAATCAAAAAGCGCAAAAATTGCCGACGTGCATTGCTTTTGTTCGTTGCACTCATATCAGTTACTTCTTTGTAAATTATAAAAGATGCCGATGCTGCGACATCCAACATGTTGCAGAAAAAAGCCAATGACCATCGCTTCGCCTGTCGTTTACATGTATATTCTCCCAACATTTGATCCATGATGTCGACGCCAACTTTATGTTTGTTGTAAAACAGAATTGCTTGTAGCTTTCTTGGTGTTCCAATTAATTCGGTGCCATAGTGAACTGTGACTGCCTTAGATTTTTTCCGTACATAAAACACTGCTGCGTCATTATCCGTAAACCCAAAGATAGTGGATTATGTTAAGCATGTACGATACGGAAGCATTTCTTTATGAATGCATTACTTATTCCGTCAAATAGTTCCAAAAAAGGCCAGTCTAGATTCTCGAAATTTGTTCACACCTTCAAAACTTGTAGAAAGGTTGTCAGCAACAACAGTTCTCCTAATGGATTCGAACTTGCTTGTTAATTTAATCATCAACTTCCTGCCCAAATTTACAGCTCTGTGATGTCCATCTTCTTTGCCCGTATACAAAATACCTTCGCAAGGGTAGCCGTTGTTGGAATCACAAGCCCGCCGTACTTTTATTCCGTATTTCGCAGGCTTCGATGGTATGTATTGTATAAATTGTGTGGGTCCTCTGGATTGGAATAGTTGTTCGTCAATGGTTATAACTGCTGTCGGCATATGCGCAATATCTAAATGGTGATTTAGCATTGTCCACATGTCCCGAATGGCAGCTGCTTTATCTGCACTTTGCCGCTCGACACGAATTCTTTGATCGTCAATTCTTATAAACCGATTTATAGCCCAAAATCTGTTGCTGTGAATACCGGATTTATGCTGGTTTTGTATGCAGCATGTTGGCGTGATTTACACCAGCGACTAGACAAGGACCAAAACAGGCATATAATTCCTCTTCAGTAACAGATTTCCAAACTATTTGCTTTGTTGGGTTATTTCCGTTGTATTTCATAATTTCCTGTTGAGCCCTTTTATTAGGTTCTCACATGATGATAACCACCTTCATTGTCTTGAAGGTACCAAGGTCACTACGAGGCATTCCTCGTCTTGCGCAGTCACCGACTTCTCGAATGACATTGTGTGCTCTTAGACGACCTGTTGTTGGGGGTTGTTGGTACCATTTTGTTCCATCACGGGCCAAATGGGTATAGTCGGAGAATTACCCTTCTTGCGCTTGGCGAACTTGATTATTTTCTGCTTGTAACTCTTCCAGCATCTCGTCATCATCAGTATCTTCTACTCGTATATTCGATATTCCCCCTACTACTCTCTATATCTCCATCGGGAACATAGTCGTCATCGTCATCACCACTAAAATCTTCTACTTCAGAGCCACTTATATTTACAATTTATTGTCCACACTAAAGTATTAAAAATACTCGTATGTATGCTGACAAAGTCGGGAAATTTGGTAAAGATAGCTATCAAATCAATTAGGAAAAAATGGTTTCGAAAATGGAACAGGTTTGGCCAGACCTTCTCATTGACAGATGGGTTAATGTCCTATCCTGGCAGTATCAAGCGCAGAAATTCTGCTGCAAAATATCCACTAATAACTGAAATACAGAATTTCGACTGACAGACCAGACTCCTTGTTTGATGAAGTGTGCCAACGAGCGGCTTGACCGAAACATCATCATCCGCTTCTGATGGTGACACTGAAAAAATTAGGGGTACTCTAGGAAGTGCAAAAAAGATGCGGAAACATAGCCTTTACTCCAAACTTTTGCTTTAGATCTGAAAAAGGCCTGAATAGATACGGTCTCTGTTCACCTATTTAAATTGAAGTTTGGAGGAAAATATGTGCAGTGAATTATAGCACATTTCAGCACATAGTTCCTTAACTATTGGGTCTCCTTTTCTTCGCGCCGCGTGCCAATTAAATCGATATACCACCTTGATACCACCAAATTTTCTGGAATTTATTCAGAAAATTAAAAATTCAAGTTTATTCATCTAAATCTATGTATATTGTCCCCTTTAAAGTAATCCCCATCGACTGCAACGCACTTATGCCAGCGCTTGATCCAATCCTCGAAACATTTTTTATATTCGGTTTTCGGTATGTCCATCAGTGCTTCCTGCGATTTTTCCATTACTTCTTCTCGGCTCCTGAAACGCGTTCCCCGTAGTGGTTTTTTAACTCGATTGAACAGAAAGATGTCACAGGGAGCCAAATCAGGTGAATTCGGTGGCTGTTGGATGGTATTTGTTGCATTTGCCACGGTGCGTTATCATGGCGCAAAATCCACAAGTTTTCTGCCCACAATTCTGGTCGATTTCGGCGAATTACTTCACGCAAACGTCTCATAACGCAAAATAATACACTTTGTTTACTGTCTGGCCTTTTGGCAAAAACTCATGATGCACTACACCGTTGTAATCCTTGAAAACCGTGAGCATTTTTTGACTGAAAACGACGTGGTTTTTTGGTCTCGGCTCATTTGGTGAAAGCCATTCATTTGCCTGATGTCTGGATTGCGTGTCGTTCTCATAAACCCACGTCTCGTCTCCAGTAATGATCCTTTTGATGAATGTGGGATCGGATTCAGCCTCGCAAATCATCTCTCTGCGACGTCAACACGGTGTCTTTTTTGCATGAAATTGAGGTCTTTTGGCACCAACTTGGCTGCTACACGACGGAAACCCAAATCATTAACCAAAATGTCTTGGACGGATCCATAGGCAATGTTCAAATTCTGCGCTATCCCTCTGATGTTTAATGTGCGGTTATTGACCAACATTTCTTTTACTTCATCAATGTTTTCGTCGGTTTTCGATGTCGATGGTCTGCCACTGCGTTTATCATCTTCGATTGATTTACGACCACTTTTGAACCGCTCATGCCACTGGTAAACAACCGTTTTCTTTAGAGAATCGTTGCCAAAATACGTTCGCGCACTATTAAATCCATTTTTTACGCAAAATTTAATACAAGTTCGCTGTTGCAAATTGAAATCCATTTCTAAAATTGTAAAAAATCGCCAACACACACAGAAATAGATGTACTCTTGGGTACGTAACTTTTGCAAATGTCAAGCTATGACGCTAAGATTAAGAGGGAATGTCAACAACAGATTTATCCACTTAACAAAGAAAACAGAACTGAAATTGCAATAATGGGAGCGCCACACGGTGGTGTCCTCCGGGAACGTTTTGATCAAGGTGGTATGGACATTTCAAAATTATGACACATTTCGAAAGCCTATGATGCAGCTTATGGCAGATACTCAACAAGCATTTGAAGGAGTATGGCATATCTTTCTTCATAGGATTGGAAAGCATTAAATTCAATTTGACCTGGATGGTTTAAAGTCTGGTATTCCGGTCGCCGTTGTGTCACCGATGCTCTCTTAAACTTTCAATAGAGGTCTCTTGTCTACAATTCCTAATCCAGTATATTTCTTTGCCGACGACAGAACTCTCCTTTTTTCATATTCGTTCTTGGAGTCAAGTCCCTGCTTTCAGCTGTACAAAGGCAACGGCTGGGCCTATTAGGCTTATTGATTTGGTATATCTTACTAAAATGAAACTTAAAAACCCGGCCATAACCCATAAATGGTACTTGCATCGTTGAAAAACTTTCCATTCTCGGTATATATGTCAGTGACAGCTTACGTTGGAATGAACACATATTCGGTGTCGTCAAAAATGTCCAGGTATTCTCAGGATATGCAAGAAATGTTTCCCCCTCTGGCCGCAATATACTCGTATAAGCGTTGTGATACTCAGTGCTAATTGTTTGGAGAATAGATAGCTCCAGATGGATTCCTCCTTCTTCCACGGGGAAGCAAGGATTAATCGATGTTTGAGCTAATATTTTTTGATTTAGGTATTCATTTATTTTGAGACTGGCCCGCTGCGAGGAATGATGCCCAGAGGTATACGAGTATAGTTAGGAAATAAGTCAAGAGTAGTACGGTAGATCTAATAGCACAGATAATACACGGACAGACCGATTTGGCACATTTATTAGTGTGAAACATGAAACAGCATACCTATAACGACTGTAATGTAACCCAGTTAGTAATTTATGGTTGTGGCCCTCATCTTTCTTGATTTGTACTTCGCATGTGAATAGAGCTATCGTGCCTTTGATAAGGCTTTCTTGATATTTGACAATCAATCCAATTTATTATATGGAATCATTGTGAGAAATTGTTGCTATAAGACAAATTCAAGTTGGGTTCCGGAAAGCGATTGGAGTGGAGATATAAATGAGATCTTAATCAGCTATTAGCTGATGTCAGTGGATCCGATAAGTAGATAGTAGCACCAGTGGACTATTTTTCTTCGACGATGATGGCGGAAATGCCAGGGCGAGCGGTATCGTAAAATATTAACCAAGTTTTTTTTAGTTTATATGATGGATGGTATGGATCTCTATGACAAGTGATTCCAACAGGACAGTGCTATTTGCAATATACGAATATCATATGAAACATTAATGCACGACATACCATATATTCAACCTCCCATTTGAATGATCAAAATTGCCCTCCAAACAGTGCGATTTAAGGCCTTGCGACTTCTTACTCTGCGGTCTAAAGTTTATCTTAAAGTTCGCGATCACCCAAGTCTTAGGGGAACTGAAATTCAGCCACGTTTATGTCACAATCGGCCCCATAAGGACTCGGAAAATAAATTAAAAACAAATGCACTACATTGTCTTTTTATCTAAGAAATATTTTTATTTGGAAAACAACTATTTATAACTTTATATTCTAAGATTTTCAAAGCGTCGCGTCGTTTACATTTCTGACAACTTTTTGATCATCTGGCTTACCCACGTAAGCAAGCAATTTCACGTACCTCCATATAAAATAATTGGTCGGCGTTAAATCGCAGGATTTTGGTGGTCAATTTACAGATCTTAATCTTGAATTCTCTCTTCAAACTTTGGTTTCAATAAATCGATGGTATTGGTCGCAGTATGATAAGAACAACCAAATGTCTTCACATCGAAGCCACGTAAATTTAGAAATAAATCTGTCTTCTTACTGACTTAAGTTGTGCTGCAGTTCGGGGTGAACCTGGTCTTTAACTAACATGCCCCTCCAGTAAGCCCGGTCCTTAATAACTGAATTTGGTTGCGCTTCCCAGGTCACTTTTTGCTTATGCGCGCCACCTAAGGTGAGGTCTCCCTCTACTGTGTTGTCCCTGCGTGCTAGATTCGAACATTCTCCGGACGGGAACATTGATGTCCATTCGTCCCAGCCATCTCAGGCGACTGATGCGCAGTTTTCTGATAAGGTGGATGTCGCCGTACAGCTCGTATGATTCGTTGTTGAATCTTCTCCTCAAAAGCTCATCACCACAAACAGGATCGAATATCACATGAAAGATGTTTCAGTAGAAACGATCGAGAATATCTTCCTAGGATTTCTAGTCCATGCTTCAGCACCATATAGTAGGACTGGGATGATCAAGATCTAATATTGAGCCTTTTAAGTTTCTAAAGATAGTGCATTACTACTCAATTGCCTTCTAAGTAAGCCCAAAGAAACAGCGATAGACAAGAGTGACTCTTCGTTTTATTTCTGCTGTGGTGCTGTTGGCGGAATTGATTGCAGAGCCAAGGTAGACAAAGTACCTTACTGTCTCAAAGCTGTAGCTGTCGACTATGATGTTCGGTCCATGACAGCATATACTTGGTTTTGCCGCATTTACAGCTAAACCCATTTGGGCAGCTTCATTTTCAATACTAGCGGAAGAACCGGTGACAGCCCGTTGAGTTTTGCCAATTACGTCAATATCATCGGTGTGCGCTAGAAGTTGTGCAGACTTTTGAAAGATTGTGCCTTCAGTGTTCGCTTGTGAGTTCCGCAAAATTCTTGATTTTAGTTAACTTAAAACATGAATGTCTTTCGGGCAGGGTTGGTATTCGGACACCGAACCTTAAAATTTAGAAAACAGTTCACTACCACTTGAGCTATGGCATCAAGTAAGTAAGTATGATGTTAAAGGAGTTTTTGACATCAAAGTTCTCGATTAAGTCGTTACCGGCCTTGATCATTGAGCGTTCTCTATCGTCAATCCGCACAGATGGATGAGCTTGGCAGGGATGCCTAAACTAGATACGGCTCTATATGTATAGCTCGTTTCTATAAATGCTGCCATATGAGGCCTTAGAATCGATGAAAGGATGGTGGGTATCGATTTGGACTTCTTGAATTTTTTGCCGGTGTGTGGACATTCCTGGTCTGAAACCGAACTGATGGGTGCCAATCAGCTTGTTAACAAAGGGTTTCAGACATTCACACTATATGATGAGATGTTTAGGAGACTTAGACTTCTACATAAAGTTGGTGTAGTTGAGCAGTGTCCTGTTTTGTGGATTGCGCAAACGATGCTGACATTCTACTTATCAGGCACACTCTATTCTGAAAAGATCTGAGAAATGAGTAGCTGAATGCTTCCAGGAGCATCAGTCGTTTCTCAACTCGTATAGAGGACGGACGGCTTTGCGATAGTGCACATAAAAGTGAAAAATCATTTAAATAGCGAAATAAGAAATTGGTTAACAAGTGGTTGTGTGTGGCTCAGTGGAGCAGTGGTTGACTCGGTACGTGAAAGACCTGGGTTCGAGTCCAGTGGGAAGTTCACGGGTTACTTTTTTTTAATTCATTAATATTAAAAATATAATAAGAAGTGGTAGTTTGGTAGTAGTGCCGACTAACGATGGATACCGGTCGTCAGCCGGAGGTCCCGCAGGTGGAACCGGTATCGAATCGAATGACAACGAGAGCATGTGAAATGCAGCAACAGCAAGCAACAACAAGTTCTAAAGCAGCAGCAATGCAAAAGTCAGATGATGATACGAAAGTGGAAAAGAGGCGTAGGAAAATCAAGGCGTCGTCAAAATTATCCACAAAGAAAATCAAAGGAGATGAACACATTAAAGCGGCCGGAAAGGAGTACTCTTATGAGTCTGAAGGGGGCGAGTGCCGCTACATTGGAGAGGGGAATCCCTTTAAAGAATTATCAGATACTGATACATCAGCAGAAGAGGAGGAAGATGAGGAGGCTCAGCTTGACAAGCTTATAAAAGAGCTCCTGGAGAAGAGAGAGAAGTTGCGGCAGCAAAGGCAACAACAAAAACTGCAACAACAGAATAAGGAAGCTATGAGAGAAATGCCAATGCAGCAAAAACAGAAGCAAAAGCAGCAGCAGCAACACCAACACCAACAACAACAACAACAACAAGAACAACGACTGCAACAGAAAGCGCAACCGCAAAAACGACAAAAACAACAACAGCAGCAAATACAACAGAAAATGCAACAACAACAGCAGCAACTGCAGCAGCAGCAGCAGCAACAACAACAGAAGCAGCAGCAACAGCAACAACAACAGCATCAGCAACAAAATCAACAACAAAAACAGCAGTCTGAAAGGGGAAAGGGGAGAGAAAGAGTGCCTCCCATAAATGTAAGTAATTTAGAAATAAATGATAGTATTAGGTTATGTAAGTTAGTAACTAAGAATTTTTATGTTAAGAGATTAAGTGCGAATAAGCACATTATTATGTGTAGTAATATGGAGGAATACCGGAAAGTACGAACCGCCCTAGGAAAAGCTGATACTGAATACTATACATATACCCCTAAGGGTGAAAAACTTCAAACGGTGCTGTTAAAAGGGATCGATCCAGAAATAAAAACGGAGGAGCTCGAAGCAGAGCTCAGAGGGTTAGAGAGCGACGACCTTAAGTTCGTGGGGGTTAAGCCGTTTACCACGGCCGCGGCAAGGGGTGGTAACCGTAAATTACCATTCTTCCTAGTGCAATTAACGCCCAACAGCAAAATCGATAGTCTGCGAAAAATCAAATTCCTGTACTATCATGCTGTAAGTTGGGAAAAATTAAAGAGGGCAGATCGTGTACTGCAATGTATGCGCTGCCAGAGGTTCGGGCACGCCGCAGCTAATTGCAATATGCAATTTAGATGCGTTAAGTGCGATAAGGACCACAAATATGGAGAATGTCCTTTAGGTAACGATAGAGTAGTAGATAGGGGTCAACTCTTTTGCGTACTCTGCAGGAACTCGGGGCATCCTGCCAATTTCAGGGGTTGTCCTAGGTTTCAAGAGCTGAAAAAGAAAGTCCAGGCTCGAAAACAGTTCATCGAAGAAGAGAAGCGTCAAAAGAGTCGTGCTTTCTCTAATTTTGTGGCACCCAATGTATCCTTTGCCCAAATGGTATCTGGAGCGGGTAAGGCCACAATAACAGCAAAAAATACGCCAAGGGTAGCTGAAAGAGCACCGGAAGCGGATCTGGATTTGAAAGCGATTCTTCTGTCCCTACACGGAAAAATTGATCATTTCCAGAAACAATTAAATGAACAAGCGGCTCGGATTGACGTCATCTATTCGACCCTGTTTCACAAGTCTGGCACGCCGATATAATGTCTGCTACGTTGAATGAGGTTAATCTGAAGATCCTTGCGTTAAACGTTAACTCACTAATCAGGATCGAGAGAAGGGCCAACCTACAAAATCTGTTGTTAAGTGAATGCCCAGATGTGCTTTTGGTTAGCGAAACTAAGCTCAACCAGAATCACAAAATTGGCTACAGTGGTTATAATGTATATAGAAGAGACCGTCCACATTCCTCACGAGGGGGTGGGGTTGGTATCTTATTACGCAAAGGCATGCGCCATAGAGTCATATATAGCGGGGATTTAATGAGGTTCCGGGTGTTGGAAGCCTGCATCGTATGCATTCCTCTTCATAGTCGAAGGCGAGTGTATGTGGTGTCGCTTTATGCACCTGAAGTACCTAATCCCATTCAATTTATAACTGAGCTCGAAATACTTTTTCGTTGCCTTCAGCTTCAATCGGAGGAAAATTATTATTTTTTGGCCGGAGATCTTAACGCTAGACATGCGGCATGGGGAAATAATCCGCCAAACACCAGGGGCAACCAGTTATACTACTGGTGGGGTCAAAATATGATTGAGTACAGACTTGAACTGTACGCGACGAATATCCCATCCTTCCCGTCAGCCGGTTCTTTCCTGGACTTGGCATTAACAGACAGTAGACTAGAACTGACTAACACAGATCGAAACACAAGGAACTGCTTGCGAGCGTTCGAGTACGATAGTGATCACTACGGACTTGCCGCCACAATACGGATCCCAAACGAGCAAACGCAGCTGGAGCAGTATGATCAAGTGTACTCATACGACTACCGTAGAGTACGGTGGTCGTGCTTCTCCAGAATCTTACAGCGTAATTTACGTTTGAGTGGAATTGATCCCCCGACTAACAGAAACTTAACTAACGAAGAAATCGACCGTAATTTACTGACGATGCAAGACGTTGTCAAACGAACTATGGAGCAGACTATCCCTCGGATAGAATACTCCGACGAAAGCCAGATCGAAAAGTACAGAACTCCAACAATCAACGCATTGTACGCACACAAAAGTAGACTACTCTCGAGGCTTAAGCAGCTGTACAGACAGTTCACTGACAGAAACGACCCGGAAATAAGAGCACTAAAGTCACTGATCAAGAACCTAAAACAATTAATTAAAGAAAATTACAGTAAGTCTGTAAGTCTGTACTGGGGCAATAAGATTCGGGCTATAAAATCCAGTAGCCCGAATATGTTCCCGCAGATAAATAAATTGTTCAGGAGGAAAGATCACAATGACATTCAGTGTGTCCGAATTCCACAAACAGCAGAAAACAGACAGACACTACTGACCGTCGGCATAAGTCCAGAGAGTGCCGACTCAGGCGACGGTCATTTCGTGGTCGAAGACCCACAGGAGAAAGTGAATTTGCTGGGAGCTTTTTTCGAGGCCGTGTATACGGTGAACAATCCTGTTCGCTGTAATCACGACATTGACAACAGGGCCTACGTAAGTCACTATTATCTGCGCAACGAACTTCAAAATTGGCGATCCGAGAATCACGGTTTCACCGTATTCAATGAAGAAAACGCGGCAAACGTCATCGTCGCCGATGAACGAGCTTCCTCTCATTTGTTCGTGCGAAAAGATGAACTCCTGTGCATCTTTGAATCTCTGAAAAACAAAAAGTCGTCGGGAGTGGACGGTATTCCAAACATCGTATTAAGACACCTGCCCTTGGAAGCAGTGGATATATTTACTACGCTGTTTAACAATGCGCTGAATAATGCATATTATCCGACGCATTGGAAAACAGCAGTGGTACATCCAATCCCGAAAAGGGACAAAGTTAGAACTAACCCTGCTAATCTTCGGTCAATTAGTTTGCTTCCGAATATTAGCAAGGTATTTGAGAAGGTGGTTAATAGAGCGCTGTTAAGGTGGGTTGAGGAAAATAATATAATTCCGGAAAATCAGTTTGGTTTTAAGGCGAGGCATGACACTATTCATGCTGCGTCAAAGCTGGTCTCCGACATACAATGGAATAAATGCAAGAACCAGTGTACGGGTGCTTGCCTCGTTGACTTTGAGAAGGCCTTCGACACCGTATGGTTAGAGGGGCTTTTCTATAAGCTGACCAGGATGGGCATGCCGAAACCCCTACTATATATGATTTACGACATGCTTATGGGAAAGAAGTTCGTTGTTAAATGTAACAACGTCATTTCTAGCAAGACCTTTGACATTAAAAACGGCTTACAACAGGGGGCTGTGATTTCTCCGATACTGTTTAACATTTACACAAGTGATCTAGTAGGTTCCCTCAATCATTCCATAGCGTACGCAGACGATTTAGTGGCGTACAGATCAGGTCCAAAAATCGAAGTCATTAACACCCTTTTGCAACGTGACTTCGATTATATTAAGGCGTATTGCGACGATTGGAAGTTGAAAATCAATTTTCAAAAGTCGGAAACAATCTTGTTTAGAACTCCATTGCGATGGGCTTCTAGGGATACCAGATATAACTGGCGAAATTTGGCCATCATTGGACGGCACGGACTGCCATTAGCGGTGAGAAGCGTAGTGAGATACCTTGGTATCTGGCTCGATAAGTATTTGTATTTTGACAAACATATAGATGCTTGTCTTGCTGGGGCCAAGAAGGCATTAGCCCTGACAAGAAGGCTATTTCACAGCAGCCAACTTGTCTCCAGGGTGAAGCTCATATGCTATGTGGCCCTAATCAGGCCAGTCATCGCGTATGGTTGCCCTGTGTGGTTCAATGTAGCGCCGTATCAGATGGAAAGGATTCGGGTGTTTGAAAGGCAGTGTCTTAGGACCTGTCTCGGCTTGTACAGAACACCAGAATCTGAGTACAAAAAATATTATCCCAACAAAGTCCTTTACGATGGGGCTAATCTGAATAGGATTGACAATTTCCTGATTAAGGTGATTCGAAGACACGTTGCACGAGCAATGACCAACGATAATAGCCTGATCTTTGGGGCTTATTACCCCAATGAAATGTACCACGAGAGCACGATTCTATCGGGCTTTATCCCGCCAGAGGCATTTCTCCATATTGATGCTAAAGGGTTAATGCAAAGCAGGGATGGTATCCCGGTAATATATCACCGCCACCGCGGTGCGAGGGACAAGCGGCTCATCTACGACGGGTATGTCGACAATGCTCAGGAGCTCCTCCGTTTTAGTCCCGCGATAGCGGACAGGGATCGGATCGATGCCGAGAAACAGTACACCGAATTCTGGTGGCTTCTAGAAGGGGAGAGGGTGGGCTCGCTTTCCTAGGTCGGTATGTTACTAAGGTAACACACTCCTGTTAGTTGTAAGTTAGAATAAGGATAGTTAGGGGGATTTCGTGGAGAGACCGCGTTCGTCGGCATAAGGCGGCGCCGCTGAGAGGTAACCGATGCTTTATGGCACTGGTTGAATCTCGGGGATGCTTGTGCACGATGTTGACGACTGTCAGGCGCCCGAAATCGCAATTGGTATGGTGACCACTCGGTGCGAGAGGCTACGAGTGCTCACCACCCCGATTATAGTTAAGGTAGGTTAAGTAGCTTAGGTAGGTTAAGTAGAATAGGGACATAGTTTTAAGTTTTATAAAAAAATTTAAAGATACTGTATCTAAGTTTTTCGAAAACCTTTTCTTAGAAATTTCATATATTGTAATACTGATAGATACTCGTAAGATTAATTGTAAGATAGTTTTAAGGCCGAAAGGTAAACTATGAATAAGATTGTAAAGTTTAGAGCGCTCGGTAAGAGTCAGTAAGCTAGAATAAGTAACTATCATTGTCAAATTAGATTTAAGCATTTTTGTCTAGAATGTAAGTAATAATGAAAGAATCAATAAAAATGAATTTAAAAGTTAAAAAAAAGTTAAAGCTTCCAGGAGCATTGAATACTTTGGTTGGTAGCCCTTAGGGCCTCGAGCTTTGTTCGACTTAAGCTTAGATATTGCTATCCATGCTTCGTTTTGGTCAGGTGGACGGAAGTTTTGGCTATCATTGTTTAGATTAAATAGTATATCCTGCCTGGCAGTGGGATGTTGTGCTTTTTCGCCGTTCTACAGACTACAGAAGAATTTTTTCCGCTTTCTTAGCATGGACTGTGTCTCTACTATAAAATTTCCTTCTTCACGTCTACAGGTTGCTGTATGATCTTCTTGCCTTGACGCGTTATTCTTATTGGTAGGATTTCCGTATGTCGGCACTTTCAATATCTTCGATTGTGCGCTTCTGGTGCCCTGTTTCTTTCCTATGCATGTGTTCGCCAACAATCTTTATCTAACCAGGAATTTCTTGCTGTTGGTCAAGTGCAACACAGCATATCAATTTTGCCGTCCCTGGTATCACACCGTCAGGTTTGCGACTAGTCTTCGGTACTTGGTGCTGGTGGGGTTGTTGACATATTTCGGGATACACATACGAAAAAGATTCTGCTGGACACCCGTGATTGCAGCTTTTCTACGTCATATCCTATCAGGGTAGCTCTTCTGTGTTTTAGCGCTTGAGAAATTTGTATTCGAACTTTGGCTGTAAGAAGGTAGTGATCTGAGTAAACGTTAATGCTTTACATCAATCGCAAAATGGACAATTCGGTTTAGAGTTTCATGATCCGGTGGCTGCTATGTTGCCTTGACATGAACCCACGTGCTTGCTAAAGTAATATTCCATCCCGCCTCAAAGAATAATGATTCGTACGTCGACATACGAAACTGTGCGAATTCTGTTATAGGGCCATACTAGCTTTTAGCTTCGATTACTTAAGTTTTGGTTCACCTTTACTCACTTGGGAAAGAGTGCATCCATTCGCTGTTTCGTACGAATATTTGACAGCTGCCTTCAAATTTAGCTTAAGTTACCAAAAGTAATTATGGGCACTTTGCCATTGACGACGCTTTTGCTAACTAACGTTCGCTGTTCACGTATTCTTAAGTCCACTAACGTGAATTATGGTTGGCCCTTAAATCCGTGTCAGACCTGATGTCGTGTAGGCTCTTTCAAACTGTCCTATCCAAGATAATTCCCTTTCCTATCCTGACGTCAAAATTGGCTACGATTTTTACTCAAGATACTTAGACCATTCCTCCTAAGTCTTGTGCGTGATGGCATGTGCGTATTTAAGGTATACGACTTAAAGGCGAATTTAGCCTTGATGTGAATTGTCATAAGATGCTCGCTTACATGTCGGAATCTCAAGAATTCTTGCGTAAGTCTGCTGCATATGACAATTTCTCCTCGGAATAAGTGCATAACAATCTCCATAGCGGATGTCACAATTTTTTATTCTCTTTGGCTCGATACTTCCAATCGCACTACCTGGATGATGGTAATATCTGCATAATAGATATCAAGGGCCTCTGCTGGTTGCACGGCTGCACGTGGTCTGCTCCGAACATTCTATTTGCAGATCCCAAACTTGTTTTCCTTGTTTTGTTTACTGGGATCGTGGACAATAAAGTCAGCCATATCCGAGGCTTTTAGTTGTTTCAGAACAAACATTAGCTGATAATGTTTCTTTATTGACTGTAGCATTTTTAAAGAAGTAAGGACCAATGGTGCCAGCAGCGAATAAAACTCACCATCCATTACACTGTTGTAGACGAGATTTTGTCTCAAAGGTCATTTGCGGATTGCGCTCACTGCACATATGGCAATTATACTTGTTGAAATATCCATTGAGTGAGCCTCGTCGCTGAGCACAAATTTGCCAGAAATTCCCGTATCATCTTGCACTTTTAACAGCTTAAAATTTTGCACTTTAGGCAAAGATCCTCTTGCAAAATGCTTCAAGTTGGGCAAGGCCAATTTGAGTCTTCGTTAACATTGGTCTCAGCTGCGCCGATATTTACTAATGCTCTGGAACATGGCGAATAGCACGCCCAGACGGTTGGGAAAATATTCGGTTCATTCCGAAAACGAAAGAAAACATTGACACTTACGAAATGACTCCTAGTTTGGAAGTTGTATCTATCGAACACACGGTACCTTTTACAGAATTACCCAGAATGTCTTCAATATATCGCAGCTTCGTTACGTCTTTATCCAAAGATTATCGGGATACTCCTTTATATTCTTGAATGCAGACCATATTGCTTTTTTAAGCGACGTTATCCAACGATCTCAGGGTTAAACAGGATTGACACTTGCGGATTCGCTAGAGCCGTTGACCCCATGGATATCCAGTTTGCTTTCACGAGCTTATTATCATCACAGCTTACATTCTAATAGATATTTGAAAAAAAAACTGGTAAGAAGAAAAATCTATCAGGATATTCTCTACCATATGAAACTTTACGTGTCCTCCATGCTTCCAGAAACCCTCACAATTTCTCCAAGAAAGAGAAAACACTCTGCTTGGTCTTTAAATCACTGGTTACAACCAAGAGTATGGGCAAAGCTTGCGTGCTACTTATGATTTAATTTTCCACTAACATGGTATTTATTCAAAACTATGAAATATTTTTTAAAGCCTAGCGTGTCACATTTTAACGACAATTAAAGCTCTTTTCTACCACAAATGGAAAACTGCCCCCTTTTCGACATAAATTACCAGGTTCGTTTGCCATGCTCTAAGCCCTTTTTATGTACTCGAAATGCGCTAGCTTCCTGTAGTTAGATATGTTGGGGAGGAGGATAAAAAAAAAATTCCCAGTTTTCAATGTCGTGGTAATTGTTTCAGCAATAATAACGAACAAGTGTTTAACCTGCACACTAAGGAATGTATTCTACTAGGGAAGTACACGGGTACAAGCAGACACATCCGCACTTGAAACTTGTGGCGGTGAGACCAGCCACTCCAGCCACTAGGGTTCTATTTACATTTTATCCCTTCCATTCATTCCATCCAGTATTTCACATCCTTCTTTTATGTTAAGTACTGCAGTAGAAAAGTTTGTACATCGTAGTGTCGTCCTTGCGTTTGTAAACCAACTTAATGGGGATAGTTTTCTGTACTGCTCGCGACTTGGTTTTCGTTTGTTTTCGTTCTGGTTTTTATTTTTTATTTTTTTTTTTAACTTTTGTTTTATTTTATTTTGTATTCTGGAGTCTTTCATAAATAAAGTTTCCTGCAGATGAACGCTTTGTGTATTAAAAAAGTTTCTCAACATTTTTCACAAAGTCACTCATCGTAAGGACGAGATTCGTTTTGTGTCAACTTCTCATGAAATGGCATGTAAATAATGTAAGCCATTACAAAGGGAAATTGTAGGCTTCATTTCACATTCAAAAAATGTTTATTCTTAAAAGAAATTGAAAGGAAACGAGGATCTGCGAAATTTAGATTGTGAGATTATAACAATTTTGCACAGAGAGCAACTTCTATGAGTGATTACTGTGGCTTGAATGGCTAACTATTCAAGTACGCTAGTAAAGTCCTTATTTATGCATCTTGTCTTTTATATTGGAGAAGCAGTTACCTATAATAATTGGGTATATTACGAGGTCTGTTTTTAGTAGACCAGTGATATGATTCTGACTGGATCTTGGCTTATCTTTGAATATTCTGAATCCTCTTCCCCAGACAAATCTAAAATTCATGTACATAAAGTGTGTTTTTTTAGAGATATACAAATTCAAAATGAAATAAAATACTCGAAGCTAATGCTAATGTCTATAGTGTTATCTCTATTTAATAGATAATTTTACACCATTAGTGACAAAGTATGACATCGGGCATACCCGCGCCATGATTAGCTCGAATTGAGCGCAATCTTGAAGTCCAGTTTTCGTCAACTTTACCAAGTAACTGGGAAGGTACATCAGCAATAACACGGCGAATGTTGACCTCCAAATGGTCCAACGTCTCTGGTTTATCGGCATAGACTAGTGACTTCACATACTCCCAAAGAAAGTAATCTCAAGGTGTGAGATCACAGGATCATGGAGGCCAGTTCACATGTCCATTACGCGAAACTCGAGGCTCAGCAAATTTTTCCCCCAATAAATTGATAGTGTCGCGCGCCGTGTGGCATGTTGCGCCATCTTGTTGAAACCAAAGCTCTGTTACGTCAATTCCATTCAACTGAAGAACGAAAAAGTCTGAAATCATGTTTCTATAGAGCTCTCCATTGATGGTAACATTCTGGCCGGCATCGTCGTTAAAGAAATATGAGCCGAAGATTCCACCAGCCCATAGAGCACACCAAACAGCGAGTTTTAATAGTTGCAAAGGCGTCTCGACAAGGCTTCTGGGTTTTCTCCACTTCGACAATTTTGCTTGTTTACATACCCATTTAACTAAAAATAGGCCCTACTGGAGAACAAAATTTTGCGTTGAAAATGAGGATCAAGCTGAATCATATTTTCGGCCCATTCACCGAACTTACGACGCGTATAATGGCGCGGTTTCAACTCTTGCAGAAGCTGGATCTTATAAGCTTTTAAGCCAAGATTTTTCCGTAAAATCTTCCACAAAGTGGATGGGCATAACTCCAATTGGTGTGCACGATGGCGAATCGACTCATTCGGATTCTCCTCAACACTGCGCAACGGAAATGACTTCTTCTGTTCGCATTGTTTGTCATCTTTGGGGATCCGTATTATCCATTAGAGTTGACGTGGTGCGAAAATGATTCATCGTGTTTCGAATAATTTGCTCAGATGCACGATTATGTCGACTGTAAAATGGAGGTAGCGCACGATAAGTTTGGCGAACCGAACCATACGATTATAGATATGGAAGAAATACCGTCTCGCATGCAACTTAGCTCTGATTGGTGTTCTACATAGTTCCTCCAAACGTAGTTTATGAAGTTTTACCCTCAGTATTGAATGAGCTATCCCAAAATTTTGCATTAGACGGCAGAGTTTGTTTTGATGCACTCGAACGTATGTATGACATATCTCATTCCTAGAGTGAACAAAGGATGAGTTTTGTCGTTTTTATCATCACCAACTTTGTCCTCAACACAGCCTTGGAACGCGTTTTTAGTGTCTAGAGGGACGTAGGGAGTCGATTAGTTTGGCGATACTCTTTTAAGTCAACAAACCACCTTATCTGAGCATAAAGTTCTGCACAAGAACGCAGTAAAAGCCTTGATTCTATGTCAACATAGCCACGACTTTGGTCAAGTTGTCAATAAACCTAACGCTAATTAAAACTCGAAGCTCCAAATTGAGGCTAGGTCCTTCCTAATTTATATAAGCTATTCCTTAAACACAATTTCGACTAAGTGGCCGTCTTTATTGCTGATACAATGTTGGACCATTTTTCTAGCGTTTTGGAAAACATTGGCCAACGTCGCGGGTGATATTGCGTCTATTTTGGCTCGAGTGTTGTTTTTGAGCTCATCATCTTCGGCTTGTTGGAATAAAATTTGATTTTTAAATAGCACCGAAGGAAGAAGTTCGGAGGAGTCAAATCTGGAGATCTTTGAAGCCAGTCTATGTCATCGTTTTTCGACACCACATGTCCCGAAGTCTTGTAGACCTTTTTCTTCCATTGGCGGACACACAAAGTACACCAAAATCCACCGATACCAACCACATTTTAAAGAAAAATGGTCTAATGTTGGCTGTGGAGCAAATACCGGCCCAAACAGGCATTTTCTCATCGTAGCATTGGTGTTTCGTGCAATATGTAAGGATTATCGGTTCCCTAATATTGGTAAATTTGTTTGTTTACTCCGCCAGAGAGTCTCCTCAGTCACCAGAATTCGGTGCCAACAATTAGGCTCAGTTTAAAATCACTCGAAAGACGCTTGCAACTGTACTTAGTATGGAAATATGTGAGGGCCTTGCTTCAAAATCCTGCCTAAAGTGGTCCCTCTGATGATTAATAGGTCGGTGGCGATACGAAACGGTTAGATTTTCGGCAACGTTCTCTCTAACAGCTTCAACAGCTTCATTGGCCAAGGTGGGTGCTGTGTAACATTTTCTTGCTACAGGCCCGTGCTCGATAAAATTTGAGGGCAAACGACGAAATGTATTGTCGGAAAGCGCAGAACCGCCATGATATTTTGCATGATATACACTCTGAGTTAATACAACGGACCGATTATTTGTAATGTAATTGTAAATCCAAATCGTGCCTACTGCAGCCGATCGGTTGTTAAAGTTATTAAGCATTTCTCTACTGAAGCTCCAGATAGCGTAGTCTGTAGCTATGTCCTAAATGTTGATGATACACCTATATCACGAGTCCTGTCGCCCATGCAACATCTAGACTCAAAAAGTAACGTGAACATAGTAGATTTTAATGATCGCGGAAGGTCCCAACAGTAGCGGAAAAACTTTTCTCTTCATTATAGGGTAGTACATAATTCACATTGAAGCAAATACCAAGTTCATTCGGTAAATCTTATCGACATGGCATTCCAAGCATTCAGCCTTCACACGAGTTGTCTCACTCTTAAGGCATTTTCGGCTGCACATTTCTGCAGGCAGAGATCTGGATAAGGGTAGCTTTTTATTGGCGTGATGGTCGTGACAATGCGTGCAATCCTCTGCATTTTCGTTTTCAAATTAGGGTTGCTAATCTTATTTGTAGATTGACTACGTCTGCTAGATTAGGAATAGTTAAGTCTTGATGCGCGCCTGGTCAAGTTGTTCCTGTTTTCGATCCCCACAATGTTACTGTTGCTATGCTTTGATGCACAGAAGATTGTAAATTTGGAGCAGAGAAAGTTGAGTGGCTGTTTGAATTTATTTTACTAGTTTGCGCGATACAGTAGCTGAATTAGTTGTCGGTGAAAATAGTGAAATTAAGGGAATATATTGGTAAGTCTCTAGGTAAGTGGCATACCTTTTGAATCACAAAAAGTTCGACCTAGAAAACACTGTAATAGTAGGCACTTACTGGTTAGTACTGGTTCTTGACTAAAAATTATTTGTTCTTATTTTGTCAGGAGAAAAGAGTAACGCAGTCGTGATCTTTCACAAACGACTACACATCAGAAAGAGGACGTACTGTGGTCGAATTCTCGTGACTCTATCAATGATGTCCAGCATACCAGACCTTATTGAATAATGAATGACTTACTAATGAATGAGAATAACAGCTCTCATATACTCGAAGATTAATATCCGGGGCCTTTTGCACAAGGATCGCAGAAAGAGTCTGACTACCCAAGGATGGAACTTATGCGTGTAGTTAACCCCCCTGCTACGTAAAACCATACTGTTGGGATGCAACTAATACGCTCGGACTTAGGCGGATTTATTATGGCCGAATCTGCAAAAAGAAAAAAATGAAAAAAGTCGTTCTGCAGATGAGATATTTGGATCACCATGACTGTCTTAAAGCACTCCGTAAGACTAACTAGGAAGTGTAGTGGGATAGCCAGCCTATATAAAGGAGAATGAACAATTCTGACCTATTCTATCGTAACCAACACAGAGAACAAAAGCAGCGGCTATTTAAGTGGGGACTTTTTTTTAAACTGCCGATCAAACCAGGAAATCTTAACCTTTCGGGTCGTTAGCGAACGAATTGTAGGCTACCATATCATGTGGGAACCCGCCCAATTATCAAATGTTCGTCCATCAATAACGTTGTCTAACAAAAAGCGGGGCAGAGCATATTATTGGTCTTATCATAAACATCTTCAGACGACACCCCCGAAGGTTGCTACGATTTGATCAGTAACAAGTTGCCGATCATAGGTCCGGTGGGTGTGGTTTAAACCCAAAGTCGCGGGAAGGGTCTTACAGTTGGTTTGACCCAATGTAGAGTGACATTAAACTTGTTTTACGTGGTTTTAAGCCAGAATAGGAAAAGAGGACATAGCACAGTCGGAAAGTACCTTAACTTTGGTTCGTAGGACTTTGATTCGGGTCCAATATTACTTGAGCTAGCACATGCTTCCTCACCTCAATATTCATGAAGGAAGATGGCGGTTATTTGGAAGGTAGTTGGTCATGTTATGGTAAACGCAAAGTAAGTATCTTATGAAATGTCCCAACATTCTTAACAGCTACTGTAGACTTGGATTACTACTTTATTATAGTATGTTAGGAAATACTTTACGTCCAGCGAAATATTGTGAGGAATGACTTAATCACTTTTTTGTTTTTTTAGTGGTAGTAGCAGTGTAACTTTATTAATGCAAAATAAATCAGTTGTTACAAGATTTACAATGATAAGCGTTGGCTTTGCCGTCAGCCGAGAAACGAGAGTTTTGAAATTATATTGTATTAGGTGCGCAACTATTTTTGATGAAAATGCAATTTTATTGTAAAAAAATGGTTACAAATGAATCGTTCAAAGCATTGCCCATCGCTAGCTACAACTTTTTCCCATCTTTCTGGCAGAGCTCGAATACCATTACGGTAAAAGTATTCATCTTTTGAGGCTATCCACGAATCAAGCCAGTTTTTGATGTCTTCGTATGAGTGGAACTGCTGATCACCCAGACCATGTGACATTGAATGGAACAAATAATAATCGGACGGCACAATATCTGGAGAATATGGCGGATTGGGTAGGACTCCCATTTGAGTGTTTTCAGGTAGATTTTAACGGTTTGCCGCTTTTCGCGCAGTGCTCACATCAATAGCATCAATTGAAATCGATACCGTTCCCCAGCGATGATAAATACCATCGACCTGGTCCCATCAAATACACAGAATAACCTTCGCAGCGTGAATATTGTTTCTCATTTTCAACTGGTGTTTTAGAGGTTTCCCTCATTTAGAACGCAAAAGACTTCACCCGAGGAGAGAGTATTTTTTCTATGAAATTATTTTCTGATTGAGCTCAACATTCGAATGAATGTCGTCTTCTCTTGTTCTGTGGTTGCACAGTATACATTCATCACTTTCATCATTTTTATGTGGCATGTAATTTAATGGCAGTAGTTCACCCATTTATAAATGTTTCTTACTTGGCTTTGTTCGGTTTGCTTTTGAAATGAATTCAGCGCTGATCCTTCGATCTTTGTTTTGTTTTTGTGTGTTCTCGACCCCACCTAGTCCATTTGGCAAAGAAATGATTGTAATAAAATTTTCTAGACATACAAGAAGTGTATTCCAAGCGTAAATACAGGGAGCGGTGGCAACCCAACTTCCAGATACAACATGTACTTTGATGTATTTTCTGGCAGTAGGAACATTTTCTTTCGGAGGTATCTCTAGAGTTTTTCAATCGCCTCAAACTGACAAATCTCCCATACTTGTCCCGCAGAGCACACGATTGATCTTAAGAGGTTTCCATCTCAGACGCTGTGGTGTTATCTTGGGACATTTTTTTTGTAGCACCCTTGGTGCTTGTGACCTCATAGATTGCTCAGTCTAAAGCACAGAGCTCTTTTCCCGATGCCATCAAAAGCCGCCTTAAAATCCATGAAAAAGACGTTCGTACCTTTATCCAAAAACGTCCGAGCGATGCTTCTTAGAGAGAAAATGTTGTTGACTGTGGAATAATCTTTGCGGAAACCAGTTTGCAACTCGCTAGGAAGGTGTACCATTTGTTAGACGTCCAAAATAATTCCTCTAAAAATGTTGGTGATAGCAATTGGTTCAATTGGGTCTCCTTTTTTGGAACATCGGGAATATTATATCTTTCTTGAAAGATGTCGGCACCTCGCCAGTACTGAAATTAAAATCATACACTTCCGTGACTTTCTGCAGGAAGGCAGCAGTCATATTTTTAAAGAATTCGTATGAAATACGTATTGGAGCAGTATCTATGTAAAAAGTGATTTTTTTGCTGTTTGGTTTTTCAGCGTTCTTCACTGATTCGTGACATGTGCCAAAGTCAAACATGCTCAGTTAGCATTGCCATTCCATCATGGGAAAACTTACACCCGAACAACGCTTACAAATTATTGAATTTGTTTTTCACGTACTTCGACCACTTCATAATCGACCTACTGAGCAAGGAACTCAAGCCATAGTGACCAAATTGCACACCAATTTCACGCTATTGGACATCAAGCCACCTACCCGTATGTATAGAGTGCGTACAAAGGTAAATATTGCGGCTGTATCCACCAGTGCTAGTGAAGACAGTGATTTGTCCATTCGGTGCCGTTCACATCAATTGGGATTGTGTTACTCGACTACGTGGAAGATTTTACGCAAGGATCTTGGTCTAAAACCTTACAACATACATCTATTCGAAGATTCAGTCTCCTAGAACCGGAAAAACCAAAAATTCTTTATAAATAAGCACTCCTTGTTTTTCAATCTATAAAGCGAGACACAAATAGTGGTGCTAACGATATTCCTGCGATTATACAGAAATGTTTCAGTAAAGAGAATTTACTTTACACGCATATTTTCAATTGGTCTTTCTCTGAAGATTAGTGGAATCTATCGTGTCTAGTCCCTATTAACAAATCTGAACCCAAGAATAATGTTGAAGATTATAGAGGCATCAGTGAACTACGAGTATCTGCTATTCCTAATCTCTTCAAGAGCATTGCTAAACGCATGCTCGAGTTTTCGAAAAAGGAGTGTCTGTTTGAAGTCCAACATGGGTTTCTTTCTTGTCGATCTATTATAACAAATTTGACCGGTTTTTCATCTTATCCATTTGAAAAGATATGGAAAATAAAGGCCAGGTATATGCAGTCTATTCCGACTTCAAAGCCTTTGACTCCGTTGGTCATTAAATTTTTCTAGAAAAACTGGAATCCCTAGGGTTTCATTCCGGAATCCTACGTTGGATATCGTCTTTTTTAATTGGCCGCATTCAATATGTTAAAATTGGGAAAAATGGTTTATGATACAATAAAATGTACTTCAGGCGTACCCCAAGGAAGCCATTTAGGCCCATTACTTTTTATTATTTTTATTAATGACATAGTTTCAGTTGTCAAGAATAGCCAGTGCTGAGGTCTTAAAACTTTTTATTTAATAATATGCAATGATGATTGTTCTCTGATTCAATTAGATTCACACAATATATGTGTGTAAGAGGGTGATCCCAGAAATACCCGACCTAAGAAAGAAAACTCCTCTCCGTAGCTCAATACACTTTTCCCAGCGATGTTCAATAACTTCGATACCGTGTTTATTATGAGAATTGTCGAGCTCCTTAAAATAGCCACAGACTCCACCTCTTTACTGTTGGCGCATCTTTTATCACCGACCCATTTTACCAAGTTCGGATTTGAAAATAATCCGAGTTGGCTAAGTCTGGCGAATAGGGTGTGTGAGGAAGCAAATTGAACTTTAACTTATTGATTTTGGCCACCGCGATGACGGATGTGTAAAGCGGTGCATTGTCTCGATGAAACAAAACTTTTTCTTGCGGCAGTTTTTTCTGGGTTTCATCTTTCAAACGCCGCAGTAAGTTCGCATAATACACGCACCGTTGATTGTTTTTCCTTTCTGAAGATAGTCAATGAAAATTATTCAACGCGCTTCCCAAAAAACTGACGCCATGGCCTTGCCTGCAGATGGAACTGTCTTTGCTTTCTTTGGATCCGATTCTCCCCTTTGAGTCCATTGTTTTGACCATTCCTTCGTCTCGGGTGTGAAGTGATGGACCCATGTTTTAGTCATGGTTATGGATCAATGCAAAACTTGGCTTTATTGCTGTGAAACTTCGCCAAACAGTCGATTAAAACATCCTCACGACCGTGTTTTTGTTCCATTGTGAGTAATCGCGACACACATCTTTCTCATGTCCAATTTATCAGTAAACATGCGATGTACAACGCTTTTTGAAATGCCTACCATATCTGCTAGTTCACGCACTTTCAATCGACGGTCATCAAATACAATTTTGTGGATTTGTTTCAACATTTCTGACCAAATGAGGTGATTGACCACTGCGATGTTCGTCTTGTCAACTCGCATGGCCTAGCTGAAACTCTGCCACCCAATATTTTATTGTTGTAAACGAAGGAGTAGACTCCGCTAGAGTAGAATCCAGTTTTCCGTTTTGATGTTGGTTGGATTGAGGCCTTCCAATTGAAAGTATTGTATCACATAACGATGATCAATTTTTTCCATATTTAAAATTTCATGGAGAGTGTTCACTATTGATGGATGCCGAATACATACTAAACAACATAGCGTCGCTAAGCTTCAAATTTAAGCTTTATAAGGTTGGTACTTTCTACAATTATAACTATTATGTGGGAATTTACAAATTTATTTTATGAAAACTCTAACATACTTCAACAACTTTTTCTTTTACTTTCTTTTTCGAATGCCGCTACTGATGTTGTGACTGGCAGACAGAACAAGGAATAAGGAAGTGTTTGGTTTTTGTTCGTTCTCCGTTTTCATTAGTCGCTCCTAGGGGCGCTAATGTTGGTCCGCCACAACTACTCCCCATCCAGTGACCTGTCAGTGGCATCTGACTCGTTCAGAATTTCCAAAAGTAAATGTTTTCGTTTTTCGGATGGTTTGCTGTATGTTTTTAATGAAGACTTTACGATCTGTTGGCCCGATGATGGTATAAAATCTGTTGTTCCTATTGTGACTGTATGTGGACTTCCTTGATGGTTTGTTGGATTGTCACTCAAACAAATTTCGATCGGTAAAACTTCGATAAAAGCGCGTTTGAGTCTGTCGATTGATATTTCGGTCGGAGTTCCTTTGAAGTTAATTTTAAAATGTGTGTTCTTCCCTTCTGGTCCAATGGTCTCCTTGTGTGTAAAAACTCGAGCTTTGTAATGATGAGCTGTAGGTTGCGATCGAACTTTACGGATAGATTGTCTGAGGTGTTCGAGAAAATATCGTGGATCTTGGGATGGTTCGTCACCGATAAACTATTCTCCTGGTATTCTCAATGTCGTGCCATATGTTAGTTGAGCTGCCGAAGTGTCAATGTCTTCTTTGATGCTGTTGCGGAGTCTAAGCATGCTAGTGGGTAAAACTTTTGTGCAGTCTGATGTTTCATGGCATTTGATAGATGTTTTAAAAGTACGGTGACAGCGCTCAATTGAACCGTTTGATTGTGGGTGGTATGCAGTCGTTCGACATCTACGGCTTCCTATCATCGCTGCTAAAGCATCGAATAGTTGTGAGTTGAACTGTGAACCTCTGTCAATCGTTATGAAAAAAACGTCGATGACTATTTCGGCTGCGATGTTTTTTATCGGCACTGCCTCCGGCCAACGTGTAAAACGATCTATCATCGTTAAGCAGTACCGAAATCCCTGCGATTCAACTCGTAAAATCTTTCGTCTCGTAATTTTTTTAACAGCAGGACTCCTGGATCTTGAATAGGTGATTGTAATTCAGAGTCTCATCGTGTTCCATGGCGATGTTCTCAATGGTGATAGTGAGTGCCAGGTCAATATTATTGATTCGCGAAAGAGCGTCTGCTACTTCGTTGTCCGGTCCGGGTATGTAATGTATTTTCTTGATGAATTGGATCATACAATCTAGTTGTCGTTGTTGCCTTGGTGATGCTTTAGTTGAAAGTTGCTGGAAAGCGTACATCAGCGGTTTGTTATCTGTGAAGCATTCTGTTTCCCGGCCTTCGATCATATGCCGGAAAAATCGTATACCCAAGTAGGCTGCTAAGAGTTCATGGTTATATGTGCAATAGCGTCTTTGCGTGTCGGAGAGTTTCTTGGAGAAAAAACCCAGCGGCTGTTGACTTTTTGTTCTAATGTTGCGTCTATAGCTGTATCTGAAGCATCTGTGACAAGCTTCAATTTTAAACGTTCCATGAGGTGCGCCAATAACGTTGAATGTGCAAGCTGGTTTTTGCACTGTTCAAAAGCACTTTGTGTTTCCTCACTCCAGGTCAAAATTCGCTTGTCATTTTTTCTTGAACCTTTGCATGTCATGGCGCCTGTGCCTCTGCCGCGTTAGAAATGAAAGATCGGTAAAAGTTTATGGCTCCAAGAAACTTGCGAAGTTCGATGAAGGTCTTCGGCAACTTCCAGTCCAATAAGGCTTGGATCCTGTGAGGTAATGGTCTCGTTCCATCGGCCGTTACCAGATAGTCCAAGTATTCGACTTCTGATTCCCCGAGCTGGCATTTTTGAATCTTAATGGTAAGCCCGTGTAACAACACGGGCAAACGTTTGAAAATGCTTGCCTTAGAAGTTCTTTGTGTTCTTCAGGTGTTCTTGAAACTATCAAAATATCATCGATATAACAAAATACGAAATCCAGCCCTCGAAGAACTGTATCGATGAAGCGTTGGAAAGTTTGAGCGGCGTTGGCCAAACAAAATGGCATTACATGAAACTCAAACAATCCGAAGAGAGTTATTACTGCGGTTTTTGTGCGATCTTCGGGTGACATTGGAATCTGGAAATACGCTCGTTCGCGATCAAGGGTGGAAAATATTTGACAGCCGTACAGACGATGTGCGTAGTCTCATATGTGTGGAACAGGGTATTTGTCAGGCACTGTCATAGCGTTTAGTCGCCTGTAGTCCCCACAGATGCGCCAGGTTGCATCCTGGCGGTTTTATGATGCCGCCTGCGATCCATGTTTCGATTTATCGTTTGACCCAACGTAGCCGTTCAGGAGAAAGCTGTCGAGGCAGATCATAGCACGGTGTAATAGCCAGCCTCGCTAAGCGTAGTCACTGCTGGGGCGTTCGTTGTGATTATCCCTCCAATAGTCTTGATGTTCGTCGTGCCGTCGATTAAGCGTCGATTCCTGAGATCTGGTAGGAGATGAAATTCATGTAGGAGATCGTTTCCGATGATGGGTTGCATGACGTTTGCTACTATGAAGTTCCAAACGAAAGATCGAGGATTAATCGTGTTTCGCTGTATGTATCGATTCTGGTGTGGTTTGCTGCATAAAGTTTGCGTTCAGTTTTCTTCTGAGTCCGCAATGGTATCACGGATACGTCGGCTCTTGTGTCAATTAGAAACCACATTCCTGTCTTTCGATCTGCAACTAGAAGACGTTTCGAGGTTGAAGATACGTCTGCGGCTACCTCGATTCGCGCCCACGAAATTTGTTTCCTTGCCGCTGATTCCAACGGCATGGTGGACGACAATTTCCGGCTTTTTCACCAAATTGACTGTGGTAATAGCAATAATCTGAGTTTTGCTTCATTCGCCCGCGGGATGTCGATCGGTTTATTTCTTTATTGCTGTCGTGACGGTTGCGCGGACGGAATTAGTTTCTGCGGACTTCGTGTGGCAGGGCTTCGATAGCTAGTCGTAGTTCGTTCATCTCAGTTCGGTATGTCTCACCAGGAGCTGATCCTATTGCTGCTGTGGCAGTTGATTTCGTCGTGTTGTCTTCGCTTTCGGAAGCATGGGTTTCTCCAGAAAGTTCAATCATATTCATATACGCACCATAACGCGGTCTGCCTTGTAGCCAATGCAGTAAGGTCGGTGGTGGCGTTTGCAGCTAGGATACCTCGAACATTGCTTGGGAACTGCTCCAAAAATAGAGTCCTCCTGACAAGTTGCGCAGCTTCTAAAGGAAAAGGGATGGTTTTTCGTTGCCGAGCATCTGTCCACGTAGGAGGCGGCGAAGTTGAGTCTCTGCTGAGTCTCCGAAACTGGCAATAATTCTTTTTTTAATGGTTTCATATTTTTCTGTTGATGGAGGTGAATCAACTACATCACCGACGACGGAAAGCATGTCGCAATCGAGGTATAAAATTACGTGTCTGAAACGAGTCTCATCAGAAGTGATTCGGTGCAGTTCAAATGCTGTTTCGGCGATTGTAAACCACCTAGCCGGCATGTTACGCCAGAAAGGTTGTGGTAGCTTGAGGACTTGGAGAGATCCAATAAAACCCGCATCGGTCTGTAGTATTATAGGCGAATCAATTGGCGGAGAAGTCATCTGAGGCGTTGTTTCCTCGAATTTTGTAGTTGATAAATGTCGTAAACTATCACGTCGGGATCACCAACTTTATTGTGGGAATTTCTTCACAATAAAATAACAAGAAATCAAAAAAAAAATTGTTTTTACAAATTTATTTTATGAAAACTCTACTTTAACAACTTTTTCTTTTACTTTCTTTTTCGAATCCCGCTACTGATGATGTTACTGGCAGGCAGAACAAGGAATAAGGAAACGTTTGATTTTTGTTCGTTCTCCGTTTTCATTACTCGCTCTTAGGGGTGCTAGTGCTGGTCCGCCACAATTTTTAAACAGCAACCGCCATCTATACGTCTGGTCGGGTACTTCTGAGACTACCCTCATATATATGTAATTGATTGGTGCAATTCCAACTGCATTAAATTAAATGTAAAGAAGTGAAATGTAATTTCTTTTACTAGATGTTCGTCTTCTATAGAATTTAATTGCTCTATTAATTCGATTCCCCTGAACCGCGTTAGAGAAACTAAAGACTTGAGTGTAACATTTGACACTGCAGTTACCTTTAAATACCACATTGAATATATTGTTGCAAAGGCAAACTCCAGTGTTGGAAATTCAAAGGACTTAAAGGATTTATTTCCATTTTTATCCCTTTACGTGGTATTAGTTCGATCAGCCTTGAAATATGCTAATGTGATTTGAAATCCAGTTCGATCGTCTTCAAAAGACAAAATGCCATTTTTATGTGAGAAATTTAATGTGCTGTCATATAAGATATCAGTCCTTCTGTCTATGGTAGCTTGAGAATAATAAATTTGCTTTTTTAAGATTGTCTAGAATTAATTATGGCCAACAATTCAAGAGCCGTATTAGCATCGCGTCAAGGGGAAATTTTAAAAATAAATTCATGTGTATTTTTAAATTTTAATTTTAAAACTAAAAAAACTTATTTCGTAAATTCTTATAAAAAAAAATGCATTTACGAGTGACATGGTAGACTTTGGTTTTGAAGATAATAACCACAACTTCTTGTAACATGTCCGACGTACCGACAGTGGTTGCCAGTGAATTCCACAGTGTGAATTTCCCTTCTTCAATAACCTTTCTCATCTTTTTTTTATGCAAATGCGCTTTATTTTACGATGTGTCAATTTTTAATAACCACGAGTTTGTGTGAAATTTTTAAACCAATTTCAGGCATAGAAATGTTTACCTACCAGTCAATAAAACTAGGTTAATCAATTTTGGGTAAAAAAAAGGACAGAAAAAACTACCCCCACTTTATACACGCTATATCGGAAATTTATAAGCAATCTAAAGCAACACTTGTATCCACCCCTTGTCGGCGATACCAGCCACTATTGATGACAAAAATAACGATAATTGTGTGTTTGAACTAATAATCTAGGCCATAAAAACGTACGTATCTGGGTAGTAGTGCTCGCTCCATACGAGTATGCGGATTATTATTAGTCTTATCACATACACGATTCGGCAATCAGAACATTTCACAGCTCCGAAAATAGTTTATTTTTCATACGTGTAGGGAATTAATTGTAGCAATTGCTGAGAACCGAAAATAAAGAGCCGACAGCGGTTAGCCGAAAGACGAAGCAAGACGGGCATGGAATGGGCCTGTAGCCAGTGAAAATGTTTATGAGCTTCGTAATACATTAAAAAGGCATTTCCTTTTAGTTTTTGTATACTTGGACGGATCGAAAAGAAATTGTACTGCAAATAGCATGGAGTAATTGTTTTATATCATACATTCGAGATACACATATATCCGTCGTCGGCAGTTGAGGCAATAACTCATCAGGTGTGTTCTGAGAACTTCAAAAAGAATTTTAATTCTCACGCAGTTCATTAAATATTTGTTTAGCAGTAATAAGAACAAAATGCCTCCTCATGTAGTGCTCCATTAAGTGATGCCGACCGACGCGACGTATAAGTCCACTGGTCTCTCGAAAACAACGAAATCCAAATAAAATACGGAAAATTCGAAAATAGCTCGTAATCTGCGTGTACGAGTATCTGTAAACAAACTGTGAACCTATGAATGGCATCAAGGCACATCGAATCTGATTTATAAAGTTCTGGAGTGTGAGATAGAGGATAGAACCTGCCGCAACTGACAACTCGTTTTGGTGGGTGCTAAATGTGATTGAGTGTTTCGCTAAGGGTTGTTTACACAGGGGCGGTGTTTACATAGAGCAAGAGGAGTATGTCAATTCATAGGAATTGTCGTATCTACGAGTAGATCTGACAGTTCGCATCTGAAAGTTGATGATATTCATGGTAATTAAATCCTTCCATTGAGCTGTGCCATTCAACATTCAATCGTTTCTACGGTGAGGGATTACGTGTACGGGTAGGTGGAGATTTTTCTATAGTAAATGGTCGTTCTCTTACTTCTGATAAGATTACTTACATATGATGTTGCGTGTTATGAGCTTATATAAAATCACTACCTCGCATGATGTGAACATCTGTGTTACAAGAAAACGCTTAGACCTACCTCTCAAAATATGTGCATCATCGAACACAGGAAAGTCTGTTGATAGAAACAATTTCATCACTATCAATCCAGGATAAGCATTTGGTATATGAGCAATATTGAAACCGACATGAACATATTTTATCCGGGTCTGGGGTTGTACCAAATAAGATTAGTTGAACAGCACAATCATCATTAGACAACAAGAGCGTGGATTGGTTAGGTTAATTTGAAGTGGCTGTTGATACACCTAAACCAATTAAGGGTCATTATTATACCAAGCCAATCTAGGAGAAGTGTTCCCTCTTTTCGTTGAACTAGTCGGAGCTTTGGATGAGCATGTAGGCTTTCGATGCCTGTGTTAGCCAGGAATCGATTTCTTTCTAGGTGAAAATATCAAAGCAGGGTAAAAAGTCTAGCTTCTACGGAAACACAACCTTGTTGTATATTTGGCTAGGAGACAGTTGCCAGTGATGTCACTTATTATATTTTGTCTAGGCGGTGTGGAGATGCCAACAAATAATTATAATTTATATAAGTTTTATTTCTTAAAGAATATGCATTTATAAGCAAAAAGACGGATGAAGGATCTCGACCAAGTTCCATTGAACAGGAACCCGAGGTGATCCACTGAACTGTATTCTGTCGAAGCGTTACAGAGCCATGATACTTGAAATGACAGGACACAAAACGCGCTTACAAAAATGTTAGCTTATACAAAAATTCTGCAACTGCCCCGACCCAGTGCATCTCTGACATCTAAGATTCACCAATATTCAGTCTGACTGGTATATGCACAGTTCGGTACTTGTTTCCTCCTCCACCGCCCTAACCAGCAGATCTTTTCTTGTAAATGTTCGTAGTTTTCTGGGCATAGGCCATGCAGATCGAGGTACGGCACTATCACACTCCAGGACAATATCGTAAGTTACAAGAAATTTGACTGTTGGTGGCACTTCGTCCTTTGGCACAGATCGGGAAGATATTCGGCTATCCACTTCGTCCAGAAACACTGTATCTTCTGCTGGACATTCAGACACTACTTCCTAGTGGCGCGTAACTTCTCTTGGTGCAAGTGAGGTGTTGTGTTGGGTGTTAAAGGCTCACTTGCGTGAGTGTCTACGAGAATATGGGCCATGGGGCGTGAATTAAGAATACATTCAACTTCAAACAATGAACTATAGAGGCTGTGTTCTTGAAGGTTCTCACTAAATAATGTATTTCCCATCGCCCTCTTTAAGGTCCATACCAGCTGCTTCCAGCACCCGCCTGCATGCGGATTGAGGGTGTGGTTGAAGACGCACTAGATGTTCTTATTCGCAAGTACTGGTACAACAACCACTTTTTCGTGGTTACAACTATCCTTTTACCGCTTAAGATCTGGGTGCGCTCCGGCAAAATTCGCACGGCAATTCCTCTTTTGTTCATGTAGTTACGAATACATAATAAGCGAGTGTCCGTCGAAAGGTCACTTGCAATTTCCATATAAAGGGTTGTTGGCTCACCCTTTATATGGATAGTGGGGAAGTGTTATTGATTAATAAAGTTCGGTCTATGGCAGTTATGAATAGAACCCAACATCGTTAATGTGACCACCACGGCTTCTGTTGCAAGCAACCATCCGAAGGTCAAAATTGTCGATGACTTTTTGAAGAATAAGTGGATCAAAGGCCGCAATTTCAGTTTGGATGTTATGTTTGAAATCCTGAATCACTGGGTTATTGGCATACACCTTACTCTTTAAATAACTCCACGGGAAGTAGTCCGAAGGTGTCAAATCGCATAACCTTGGAGGCGAATCAATTTCACCTCTTATAGAAATAATGCGATCTTCAAATTTCGTACGCGGTGGGTGGTGGTGTGGGCGGTAGCACTATCCTATTGAAATCATAGATCGTCCAGACCCAATTCATTCAATTTTAGAAAAAAATAGCCGGTCAACATGTTACGGTAACGTTCTCCATTCACTTTGGCGACGAATTGAAGTGCCTGGCTGGTTTTGAACACTTTCGGTCACAGTGGTGATTTTTTGGCGTATACGTGCTGGCCGAGCATGCTGATATGCCGATACCCAACCAATTTCTTCACGGTTCACCACTGCATGAATTCCGAACTCACCAGGGCGATTATGTTGACGGAAAAATTCACGGATTTTACGAAATGCTACTTATACTGATCGCCCATTGTCGTAATAAGATTGAATAACAAAAGTGCATTCTTTCATGGTAAACGACTCCATAACTGAAATTGCCAAAGATTGTATGATGTTTGTATAAAAAATCAATAACATTGAATTCAGTGAATGATAGTAGTTGATAGCCAAGATCCACATCATCTGCTGGCACACCTTTTACATATACGGCATGCTTCGTTAAACAGCATAACCCATCTTTTTTTCTGTCCGCTGTCCTGACACAGCACGTGTAGGAGAACAGTCTCACGACACAGGTACTTCAGAACAGACAGCCGCTGGACATGATTCAGCAAAAGGTATAGGTACATCAGCTGCAGATACCTAGGTGTAGACTTAACAAGCATTAAGAGCGTTAGGTATTAAGTCAACCAATATGCAGTGGAGACCGAACACTCTGCGGGCAAATATTGCTTACCCCCGCCTTCACATATTGGCTAAAGGCAGGCATCTGCAATCAGGGTCGTATTCGCCAGGATTTCTCTTATCTACAATTCACCTGTGCTAGGCCTCTTGGCCGTGTAACACAAGCTATCAAAAGTTGCTTTCAATTCTGTTCATGCAATCTTCAACAGTAGTCTTCCAGCAGGCTGCGCGTTAGAGGATTCATTCGATTAGCAGTTTTACGTACCTGCAACTCGATAAATCACCCGATGCTCTTCAACATGAAGGAAGTCAGATTGATGGCTCTGAAGGTCTTGGCGAATGAATAGTTGTTTTTTTGTTTGTTTCAAATGGCACTGTTCTCCATGGGTTCTTAATTTTCACAAAGAAAACAAAGTCGTTTTTTTACTGCATCTTCCGATGGCAAATGGCAACTAGGATGTGTTGCATTACTCACCTAACCGACAGCTCATGACAGGAGCTGGTTGGGAGCCTGTTCTAATTAGGTTATCTGGAAGTGAGCCTCAAGTATTAGACAGAGTCTCACTATCAGAGTCTTCAGATGTTCTGAGTACTTTCAATCTGGCTGATTGGTCTTTTAGAGAACTTTGCTGCTTTCACCAAGTGTTTCAGTCTTTAAAATCCGAAATAGCTTGTTATACTCTTTTTTCTTCGAGCCTTACGTAAGCTATTTAGAAGTTCTTGAAGTTAACAAATCTGCGTTCCTCCATGGAGCTTATTATATGCAAGAGTTTTTCTGGTTTCTTCTACCTTCTACTCCACATTGACAAACTTGTACAGTCTGCCATAAAGCATGCCTATTCTGCTACATAGATTCTTTTTCTTTCTAGGCTGTCTAGCCGATGTTTTTTCCGCCTCCTGTGTTCTTAGACTTCTTCCAGAGTTCTCATTCTTCCTTGCAGCGTGACCATATATGCCTCTGGTCATGCTCCAGCTGACACTCGTCTTCAAACCAGGCTCCTCAAAATACTCGGACATACAGGATAGGAGCTGCATCTTCTCTCAATCGCAGTGTGATGAATCTGGTTGACGATACAGCTGATTGCCTTTCTATAGTAGATGTCGAAGTTTGGAATACGTAGTTGTCTGTGTTTTGTTTAATGTGATATAGACAATAATTAATTAGTTCATCAATTTCATCAACTGATTATTGCTTTGCAGGATACAGTATTTTAAGAAGTCGGACAGTCAGGGGCACAATCCTTAACCTAAGAGTCAAATCCTGTCAGCAGGCCACTATGTTGCTGTTGCTGGTTCACAACATCACCATCTATTTTGGGGAATCTTGAAATTCCTCGTAGATCCCCAGGTCCGAATGTGCTGTACACTCCATTTCGGGTGTTTATCCGTCAAAATCTTCGTATTGTATTTTGTGCACAATGTTGGTGATGGTTATTAGCGCTATCTAGGTTTGAGACCGGGTATGGCGGAGTTACCGCATCGATTATTGTCACTCAACGATTGCCTTGAATTTCCACACAATTTTGTTCTCTAGAAATCACCATTTAAGGACACATTAAGTGGAACACCCGGTATAACAGGGCAAACGTGGAGATATTTCTCTGTTATCCTACGGTGTTCTGTTTATTCGGTTGCAAAACATGCAACACCAGTATATCTGCTAGAAGAATAGGCCGTCAAAGATGAATGTGGTGCAGAATATTTGAAGATGAAATATGATTCAATGGGCTTAATTAGAGAGAGTTCTTTCGCGTTGACGGACTGACGAAGTGATGGCACATTCCCGTGAAGGTCGTTTGCATAACATTTGCGTTTGAATTAGATGGGCTAGTTATTTCATTAAATCGTTACCAACGTGAACTATCCCATCGAGTGGTAAAGCGTAAAATACTGAGTTCAAAGAACACTTGTTGGACATAACCTCAGTCTTGGAAATCATTGGAAATTAATGTCAAAATCGCCCTTCTACGCAAACCTTTAAACCCTAAGTATAGCATCGAGTTTGGTCCTTCATATCTGGTCCACTGTGAAGTTTCTTGGCACTTACAAGCGTATCCCAATTAAGAACCTCCGAGCGTATATCCCTAATACATTGCATATTGCCGGTCCCAAACTTGACATCAATTTCCTGCCAAACTTTGATTTCAATAAATCGATGGTATTGGTCCCAGTATGACACATGGCCCCATGATTCTGGAACCACATCGGTGTCACGTAAATTTGAAAACAAATATTCGTTGATCATCTTTTCGTATCGGTCATTATTGATTGTAACGTGAGCTCCTGTGTCATTTTTAAAGAAATAAGGCCTGATGGTTCCAGCAGCAAAGAAAATAATAAAACACACTTTTCCACTTTACTTAACTATTTATGGAGCATTACAGTACCTGTGGAGAACGGGTCTCGACAGTCAGCCCGATCCTAACTATCTTCAGTTACGGATTCCGAGTTAGATTCGAAGACTATGTTGGTCGAAACATTGATATCCATCCGCTATACATGTCCCAGTTACCTCAGTCGATTGATATGCATTTTTCTGACTAGGTCAGTGTGGCTGTAGAGCTCGTATAGGTCGCCTTTGAATCTTCTCTTCCAAACACCGTCAAAGCAAACATGACCGAACATTGCACGAAGGATTTTTCCTTCGAAACCACAGAGGATCTCTTCGTTGGCTTTCTATAGAGTTCATGCTTTACCGCCATAAAGTAGGATTGGAATGATCAAGGTCTTATACAGAGTCTTAAATGTTCGGGATAGGGCTTTACTACACAATTGTCTTCTTAGCCCAAAGAAACAGAGATCGGCAATACTGATTCTTCGTATTATTCCTATTGAGGTGTTTTTAGAAGAATTTATAGCAGATCCAAGGTAGACAAAGTCCCTTACTATCTTAAAAGTTTAGCTATTGACTGCGAAGTTCTTCTTGTTGACAGCTTATATGTATTCAGATTAAGCGGGGAGGTGGGACTATTTACCCTTATCACTGCGGCCAGGTTAGGCCCATTGTGATTCAGCATATACTTGGTTTTGCCCTCATTTACCACTAAAATCATTTTGGCAGTTCCGTTTCGGTTCGAACTCACCGATGACAGCTCGAGGAGTTCTGCCAATTACGTCGATTTCATCGGCATGTGCTAGTATTGCAGTTGTACAGACTTTTGAAAGATTGTGCCCCCGGTGGCCGCTTGTGAGTTCAGCACAATTCTGTCAAGGATGATGTTAAAGAAGCAATATGGCAGCGAGTAACTTTGTCCAAAACCTTTTTGGAGATCAAAGGCCTCGGTTAAGTCGTTACCGACTTTCACAGAGCAGTGGTCGTACCTAGTCGTTATTCTGCAGAGGCGGGCGAGCTGGCTAGGGATGCCAAATTTAGACATTGCTCTATATAGCTGGTCTTTATAAATGCTGTCATACGCTACCTTAAATTGATGAAAAGCTGGTGCATATCGATTTGGAATTTCATAATCTGAAGACCGCTATGTACCCTCGTTAAGGGCCTAAGTCTATAGCCAGACGTGGTGTCATGATGTCCTGCTTTCCAATCTTGACCTTAAAATCGCCTAACGTCATACTTCGGGCATTGCTCATACATATGTCTTGTCTAGGAGCACGTAAAAATATTCTTTGGTGGCGTCGTCCTTCTCCTCCGTAGAGCGCATATTAGGCTAATATTAGCGAATTTAGCCTTGACGCCGATTTTTGTAAGACGCTCGGTCACGTATTGGAAACTCAAGACTTTTTATCTAAGTCTGCGGCATATGGCAAGTCCGCATCCGAATAAGCACTGTTCTTCTTCCCTGTAGCAATCACTATAGTAAACTTGTACATCACAGTTTTTCAACTTTCTTATATGCAGCCCATCCCATTGCACTTTCTAAATGGCAGTGATATCTGAGTGATAGAAGTCAAGAGCATGTGCTAATAGCTCGGCTGTACGTGGCCTGTAAAAAGTGTCCGAACATTCCACGAGCAGATCCGAGGGCTGTTGTCCTTTAAATGCATACAGAGGTCGTCAACAGTGAATCCCTTTATATCCTAGTCCATTGATTGGTTCGTCACATCTATCCAATCTCTTCCGCATATGGCTGTGAGCATTTTGACTGCGTAGGCTAGTATTATGCTGCTGGTCGAGCTTGCCTGGTAAGTAACGTAAAGGTAAGACAAGCTCTAGGCTACGAACTTGATTGTTGTGCTGGTGGCCCACTCGACGTTGGTGGATACAGTTTTATATAAAATTCTGGACCACCTTGGTTTTGAGAACATTGAGCAAAGATCCGACCCACGCTATAAGTCAACTTTTTCCATTCTTGCACCAGTTAAATATTGTTAGGGATTATGCCAAGACTCTCGTGGAAGATGTTCTAAGTTGTGGACAGATAGATCTCAAGACCTCGTGCTTGGGTCTTCATTAACACTGGTTATTTTTGCTATAGGCCTTAAGTCATGTTGCGTTAAATCAGTGCGAAATCCATCCGGAAAACGGCAAATTTCACGTTCAGATTGGCAATTGTTCGGTCCGCAAACTGATTGCTAGATTTTATTGGAGATAAAAGGCATTGACACTTATAATTCTAACCTCTTGTTTGACAGCTATCCCTATTAGATACCCGGCGTTTATCATAAAAATATTAAATTATGTAAATTATATTAATCGCGTCATTTGCACCTCACAGCATCTCTACGATAATTTCAGCCAAAACCCAACATTCGAGTTATAGGAATGCGTTTATTATTATGACTTGTCAATCTGGTTAACGAATTTATATCATAACATTTCTCTTAAAACTTAAACAACAAAACAATAAAACCAATAAAATCATCAGCAATATGAGCAAAAACGAACATTTATTCCACCAAACACGAAACCATCAAATTGACCTAAAAAGTAACGACATTCAAATGGCACAGAATAATTTAGTAATAAAAGTTTCAAAACCATAATATTTCCTCTTTCTCCCTGGTTGTATGCATACAGCCTGCAGGACAATTGGTTTTTTTTTTCAGTTCTGTTAAATGGCAGTCAAACATACCCGTAGTATTGACCAAATTTCAATTACATCACGTGAGAGATAAAAATAGTACTCGTATCTCCTGCCTGTCCTTTCAAATTTAAACTCCATCCGGCTCCTTGTCGTTGTGAAACAGTCTGGAAATCCTCGTATCTACAAAATGTTCCTTTCGAAAGAAAAAGGTTTTCGTTAATTTACTCTAGAGATACGAATAGTGGCTGTGTCACAACAAATACGGACAAGGGATCCGTTTCCGGGACTTTACAACCACACAACCTGCAGATTTAATGCAGACAAAAAAAAAAAAAAAAAAAAAAAAAGGACTGTATCGGAGTGCTTTTAAATGGGTACGTACACTCAGTCTAAATGGTCAAAGGATATGTTAGGAGATGCGAGTGGTGGTACACCTACTGTATTTCCGTTCAAAATTTTCTACCCCTCATCGAAATGAGTGGTAGTAAGATCCATTGCCACCCTATTTTAGTCATACTTGTACTACTGGTTTGATGGAGTTCGATTCGAACAAATTGGGAACGAACATCTTCTGTAGGGGGTTGGTTTTGCTTTTGGCTGGAATTGCCTTCGCAATGGCAATGCTTCCAACAACAGTTAGTTGAATTTAAGCTTTCCGACGTATCAGACACATTTTTCGTTTCATTCCTTCGAATACAATTTTGAGTTGAATTTACTCGAAAAGAGTGTTTTTGGGTTTCATTATTATTATTTTTAGATTTTACCAAGTACGGATATTGTGTGTAAGAAGAGGTAAACCAGCAGAGGATTGCTCTATAGGCTACCACCTCCGTGTCAGTTGGTGTGCTAAATTCAATTCATAAGAACGAAGCACGTGCTTCGCATAGTGTTGTGCTTACCTGCATAGTATACGAATATGTGTCACACAAAATTATTGTAAGAGTAAAAAGTGCGTACATACGATGAATTAAATAAGAGCAATAACCTCTACCCATTTACCCATCTAAAATACATCGATATTTGCACTTTCCCTTTCTATTTATCTGTTTGTTACAACACCAATGACGATCGGAATTCACTGTCGGCGATTACTTATCTTTTTTATCGATATCATGTCCTTAACCTTTTATTGGTCATTTAAAATTCCTTGTTGAACAGTTTAATTTCCGAGGCTTCCTTATAGTCGGCAGTCACGAAATCCAGCCACTTGAACTACATTTCTTTAGTTTAGAAGCGTGCCTGCATACTCGTACTTTCGAGCCATAAACATTCTCCACACATGGATGAGTATCAGTTTCAGTATCAGTATACATATGTATTGTACTATCCCCCAATGGGTATCTGCGTATTTATCGTAGTGACGCTCTGTGGTTTGTCTGATTGTTTGTGTCGTCACAATGATTTAGTAAAACGCGGATATTACTCTCTATATGTACGATCACGTATACAAGATATTATACATGCCGAAGGGGTTAACTTCCCGCTCATTTGCTTCTGGCCTCCCTTGAATGTTGGCTCACGATTTTGTTATGATTTTTATTTCCATTCCTACTCAACAGTGAATCAATTATTTGTACGTTTTTTCTTTTATTTCTTTCGACCTTCCATTCACCCACATTCTCCACCCACCTATACCACCCGCAGATTCACAGCCGTTTGTTACGATTGTGCGTCTTGCCAATTTTCCAACCCTTAGCGAAGGCGGCCTTTAACAAAAACAGAAAAAAAAAAAATATATATATAATAATAACGAGAAAGAAATCAAAACAAAAGCGAGCAGAAAAAGTGCACTACAAAAGGAGAAATGTTAAGTGTTTCCGCTCAGGGGTTGTAAAATATAATCACATCATCACTTGAAGTGTCAAAAACACGTTGAAATCAATATACGAGTACGTATCTCCTTGAAAATATTTGCAAAAAATCGAAAAAAATTTCGAAAGCGAGAGAAAAGAAAAAAATAACTACCCACTTCCGGTTTAGTGCAGTAGTCGCTAGTGATTGTGCGTGAGTGTATGCGTTGGTGAAAAAAATTTCAAATAAAAATAAAAGGAAAAATTATAGAAAATATTTTCATTCCTATTGCGGGCGACGAAGTTCTTGGAATACAATTGTTCCTTTCTGGATTTCTTCAATTTTGCTATTTCCCAAAAGAAATTCCATCCCCCATCCACCGCAAGCCAGTCACGGCCAACGAACAGTGTAAGTAAGAAAAATGAAATATTAATTTCTTGTGCCGATTTTCATGATTCAAAATTGTGTATTGATTCAATGTGATTCCCTCGAATTCCTTTGATTTCGGTAGGACTGTTAACGATATCGATACTTCGAATTAGAATATTTTCACGAAACGTGAGAATTTAAAAATGAAAATTACATTCACCCAAAACAAGCATGGAAAATTGATATCGGAAACTTTTTCTCTAGCAGGGTGATACCTACCCTTACCCCAACTCTCTATGTAGTCATATGATAACTTTGGAAACAACCGACAAAAAGAAGAAAATTTTTTCTTTTTTTTTTCATAAACAAATTGAAATTTTTATGGATATTTTGGAATAAGGGACACCAAACGATTTGGTGAGGGCTTGTATTATTATTATTACTCCCCCTGTATTTGTTGCAAAATTTGTAATTCACCACCAGAAACAGGGATGCAGGGGGACCGAACCAAATTGGAGGGAGAAATATCTTATTTTGGATTGTATGCGGTTTTTGTTTTGGTTTTTTGATTTTCGATTTTCGATTTTGGTGGTTCAGACTCTTTGTTTTGATTTGTGTTTATTTAATAAGAAAATATCTAAACAGTATCAATGTGGCGGGAAAAGTAAAATACTTAAACGTATTGATTGGCTTTAAAATTCGTTTTTTTCCACAATTAGTTTTGTTTACATCGTTATGCGGATGTGAATACGAATTTAAATAGAAATTGACTTAAAGTTTAGACGTGCTAGTGTTTTTTTTTTTTTATTAATGTTTAAGATGAACCGCAGAGCTAGAAAAATTTAAAAGGAAAGCCAAACAGTCTGACTGGGATATTTTTACATAAGAAACAGACGTAATAGGAGAGAGAAAAATATTTTAATTAAATTTCTGAGATAATCATAAATTTGGAGGACAATGCGAATAAATGAGGTCCGACAGTTTTTTTTGCTGAATTTTTAGACGAGTCTTTTTTTAACACTAAAGTGGGTATTACTAACTTAAAGTGCTTGAGCACGTGTAGAGTTTTCAGGAAAATGGAACAGAGAGAAAAAGAAAGATTTTTGGGCTCAGTGGTTATTTCGCTCCATGGGTGGCATCCCTCATTTAATGGGGACACTAAATTATTAGTATAATTGGACATGTTGTATTCTAGGCCACCACTCATCTTACATGATTTTAGTTGCATGAAAAAAAGATTTGGAAGCCACTTGAAGCATGGCCACCCACAAGGGCCTTCTTAGAAAGGATGTGCGAATATTTAACTGACTTTGCTGTGTACTTGTGTTTCTTTATAATTTGCAAAACGTGCAAGTGCACGTAGAGGTAGAAAATCTGTGATCTGTGGCCATATGGCGTCGAAAAAAGTTTTCCTTCTTCTCGTCTCGTCTTCCAAATCTACACAAAAATTCTCATTGGCTTTTGACATAGTTCAGGTGCAGATAGATTTTTTGAATATAATATAATCGGGATAAACTTTTATTTTGAAGCGTGTTCGAAGGTTCGATGTACCTAAATTATATTGGAAGATAAGTTCAAAAAGCAATTATATTGAGAATACCCGTCGAAACATTATCCTTCAGAAACTAATTCTAGTTCTGTAAATTTTCATCAAAATCTCCGCGCCTTATTCTATTGTAGAGTTCTAGCGGAACTCTATTCGTTGAGCGTTTGAATAATTTTTTACTTATGTTAAACTGATGACTTATACAATTATTGAATGTTATTTTGAGAGTTTTTAAGCTTACTTGAGTTTTAAATATTTATTTACATACACTCAACCTATACTACGCTGTACAAATTCTCTCTTTTGAACAGTTTTTTTTTTTAAATACGAAATCTTTATTGAAAAATATTCGTATACCTTTTTCAAATGGCCCTTAAAGTTTTGAAACCTAGTCAAATAGGTAATTTTACCTTTATTTCATCTTTAGGTAGGAATCCTAAAAAAATACAAAGAACAAACAAAATTAGTTTTTTAATTTTTTTTCTTTTATTAAACCAAGGTGTATCTAAACAAATTATTAAATTATTCACCTTCTTCATCTGAGCTGAAATTTTTTAATAACGCAATACATTCTGGTTGGAGTGGGTTTCTTTTTTTATTAAATATTAAACGTCGGCTTGGAAGATATGGATCTGAGGAAAGTAAAAATCTATTTTTACTACATACTCACATCGAGTGAGTTTTGCCGCGAAGGCTTTCGACTGAAATGCGTTATTACACCTCCAAACTTAAAGCCAATGCAAAACTTTAAGATCTCTGGAGAAAATTGCGAGAGCTAGGAATTACTTTCAACAAAAGATGTTTTCCTAGCCGTGAGGGAACTGATCCGGATCTACTAAATAACTTCTTTATAAGCAAATCTTTTCCACCTAATCCTATATCTTCAACTGAAGCAAATCTAAGCTGTGGAGCCTCAGCCTACTCAGGTCCAACATTTTCCTTCAAAACTGTTAACAGCGTTGATATCGTTTTTGCTATTAAATCTGTAAAGTCTACCGCTATAGGTATAGATGGTATTTCTCTGAAATTCATCAAAATAATACTGCTGCATTTAATAGATACTCTCACCCATATCTATAACTGTTGCATTGTTAAATCTTGTTTTCCCCCAGCCTGGAAACTTGCAAAAGTGACACCTATTCCAAAGAATGCAAATCCTTCTGAATTGGCCAACTTTCGCCCAATAAGCATTCTCCCGGGTTTGTCTAAGATTTTTGACATCGTCATAAAGTATCAACTTCAGACACATGTAGGCTTACTCAATTTAATAAGCCCACATCAATCTGCTTATCGTAAAAGTCACAGTTGTACCACTGCACTTGTAAGAACAATTGATGACATTCGTTTAAACTTTTACAAATCCCATGTAACCTTACTATGTCTTTTGGATTTTTCAAAGGCATTTGATTCGGTTAATCATGAAAAGCTCTATTGGAAGCTACAAGGGTTGTCTGAAAAGTTTCCGATCGCAACGTAAAGATAGCGGCACTCGTCAATAAAAGCTAGTGAATGCTAGTTGTGCATCTTTTGACAGTTACTTACCGAAGTTTCAGTTATTTTGGAAGCGCAGTTTTTAGTTGACAGTATTTTGAATGAGTCGATGTGAGTGTTTTGTGTGAAAGTGGAAAAAGTTGAGTATTGAGCTGTTGTTAAATTCTTGTTTTTGGAAGGCAATACGCCTACGCAAATCAAAAATGAGTTGGATTCTGTATATGGGGACTCTGCACCATCATTTACCACAGTGAAACTTTAGGCAGCGGAATTTAAACGTGGCCGTAAGAGCTTGGGAGATGATTAACGTTCGGGACGTCCAAAAACCGCAACCACTGACGATAACTTTGCCAAAGTTCATCAAATTGTGTTACACGACCGCCGAATTAAAGTGAGAGAGATAGTACGAGTAGAAGTTATGAAAATGTCCAAAGAACGTGTTTGTTACATACTAAATCAAGATTTAGACATGAGAAAGCTGTCCGGCGTTGGGTGCCGCGTTTGCTTACTTTAGACCAAAAACGTGTTCGAATGAACATTTCCAACGCTCTGTTGGCGCAGTTTAGGCGCAATGAATTCGAGTTTTGGCGCCGATTAATTACTGTAGATGAAACTTACACCATTATACGCCCGAAACAAAAATGCAGTCAAAACAGTGGGCTGCAAAGGGCGAGCCGGCTCCGAAAAAAGCAAAAACCGGTCTTTCGGCTTGGAAAGTGATGGCGACTGTTTTTTGGGATAGTAGAAGAGTTATCTTAATAGATTATCTTCAAAAAGGAAAAACCATTACAGGAACATACTACGCATCATTACTTGCCAAGCTGAAAGCAGAAATTGCGGAAAAATTACCACATTTGCAGAAAAAGAAAATCCTATCTCCCCAAGACAACGCGTCGTCTCACACCTCAACGGTAGCCATGGCGAAAATCCATGAATTACGGTTTGAACTGTTTGACTATCCGCCTTATTTACCAGATCTAGCCCCAAGCGACTTCTTTTTGTTCCCTCATCTAAAAACTGCGCTCGGAGGACAGAGATTTTCGTCAAATGAGGAGGCAATCCTCCTTCGTGAATAATTACTTTGCAGAGAAAAACGCCAAGTACTATTTGGACGGGTTAGAGAGATGGGAGCATCGCTGGGAGAAGTGTGTAGAGTTACAAGGAGACTATGTGGAAAGTAAAAAAAAATTTGAGAAAAAATGTCCTCTATCATTGTTCGGTTCAGACAACCCTCGTACTCTTGTGGTACATTATATTGGGGTAATTTCCCCCAAAGATCAGGCTATTATCGCTCATCATTGCTCTTCTGACGTGCCTTCGAATCACCTTAATTAGAAAAATGTCAGTCCTATTTACACAGCCTCCTTGTAAAGACCTTTGTTCGGATAATATTTAATGTACTCAGGCTCTGGTGTTCTATACAATCGAAGATAGATTCTAAGTCACTGTCTCTCAAGTACACGAATCATTTCAATGTAAGACGGCGCTACAATAAGCCACACCGGACAAAAGTAAGCGATGATTGGCCTGATTAGAGCCACGTAACATATGACCTTCACTCTGGAATCTAGTTGACTGCTTTGAAACAATTTTCTTGTCAAAGCTAAAGAATTCTTGGCCCCAGTCAGACAAGTATCTATATGTTTATCAAAATATAAATATGGTGCTTATCAAGCCAGATACCAATATACCTAACAAGTGTGTATTTCACCGCTAGTGGTAGTCCATGCTGTCCGATGATGGCCAAATTTCGCCAGTTATTTCTGGTATCCCAAGAGGCCCTTCTCTATGGAGTTCTGAATAAAATTGTTTCTGACTTTTGGAAATTAATTTTCAATTTCCAATCATCGTAGTACTCCTTAATATGATCGAAGTCACGTTGCAAAAGGGTGTTAATGACTTTGATTTTTGGTCTTGATCTGTAACTAAATCACCAATTAGATAACTTGTGTAGGTATTGAATAGTATTGGAGAAATAACTGACCCCTGCTGTAAGCCATATTTTCTTACATGCTTATTACCCTCCTTGGATGGCGGTTAGATATGGTGTGTAGTAGTTTAGGGTATCTGCGAATTGTTCGGCTGCACGTGGCTAATTAAGAGCTTTTACATTGCCGAGTACTACTGAAAATAGGTTGGCTCTGAGGTTTGGTCTGAGTTTAGCGGGATTTGTGTGACCTTTAAGTAGTACCACGGAACGTAGGTGAAGTAGAATTAGGGAGGAAGGAAAAAGATACACTGGTATTTGAATGTTTGCAGGTTCTAATGATAGGGAAATTAAGAGTTCAGCAAGGAAAGAATCACAAGATTTCAAAATACGTCCAAAAGTGAACTTGAGGGTAAGCTGATGGGCGTCCATAGCCTTCGAAGTTTTAAAGTAGAAATAGCCGTACCAGAAATTTCATTGAGGCACTGGTGGTGAAAATAGCTATAGAACAAGGTTAGGCAAGAGATTGTATGTCGGTGTAGGACAGTGTTAATTTGAGTCACGTGGCTAGACTTGTACATTTACTTACATAAATATTGGGCGGATAAATGCCTTATATATTGAAGCCAGATCATAGAGGGAAAAGTCTTTCTTACATCGCTTGAGGAGCCGAAGACATTTGGTAGCATTTTTGTTGACATTGTATCCATTATAGGCTGTCATATCACCATCTCTAAAGTTTTTTGGATGGATCCTGTCTGGGTTTTTAAATTTTGCTGTAACGAAAACAGCCCGAATTTTATTAGTGACGGAGACAGAATAGAGCTCTGGGTCACACTGGCGCCTATTAGACTTGAATTGTTGAAGTCACCTTTAATTGAATGTTCCGAAAGATAATTTAAAATATATTGAAAAGGAGCTGAAGTGAATAATCGACAAATGAGATTGATCCCAATATTTGGCAATTGTCTTCAAATATCAAGTGTTGTTGATGTAGATTTTGATTCCACTTTAGGCTATTTGATGGAATAGCACTGTGGACCTATTACTATTAGAACAGTACTATTTTCGTTCTATCATCCATTCTTGAATTGCTCCTCAAGCTTGAGCTTCTTTTGCTTTTGGACCGAATTTCTCGATGTCCTTTCTCAAAGTTGGTAAGAAAAGCCTATACGCACAGAAGCGTCTTCACTATCGATTACTCTACATTGAAACTTTCAAGAAACTGTGTAGCTCTTATTTGATAATTTGATTATAAAATTATCTCTAATGTTAACATTTTTTTTTATATTTCTCTCACATCATCTAACACTGCGATATATGTAAATGTTAAAGGCGTTGTCGCCATTTCGCTGATAGACTCTAAGTATTCACATTTTCGAAATTTAGAATGCCTATAGTACGGTGAAAGATTCTATGTTATCATAAAATGGATGGGCATATCAGCAAATGAAAGGGCTCTCGAAATATTCAATCCCTGCAAGGCGGTTGATACGTCGATTTCTTCTGGTACTCGTACAGAGACATAAGCGATAAGTATTTAAGAGAAATAGGTGCACATCTGCTCGTCATTTAGTCACTTAGACGTCGCCTATAACAAAAAACGTGATTTCGGTTTCAAGAATTCTAAATTCAGAAACAACGCTTGTTTGCTATCCTTCACAAAGAAGTTATCAAATTTTTACTTAAGTCAACATTGTCAGAACAAAAATAGTGTTGATGAATACCGCACTCAGAATCAAAAACATCGGAACCAATACAGCTAATTACCTTGTGCTAAAGAAGCTTGTTTTGAGCAAATGGTCATCCAAAAGACGGCATCTGTATCCGTATAAGAAGCCCATGGAGATCTTATAGAGTATATTTTAAAATGAAGATAAGTTGAGAAAACTTAACTCCAAACGTAAAATCATTGGAACCTTGTACAGAGAGGATACAAAAAGAAACATAGAGCCCATTCAGCGGGAAACAATCAGAACAAGCAGACTAAATCATCAAAGTACGCGCATATGGAAGTGATTTCTGCTAATTAAATGCGGTGGAAGATAGGAAACGAACACGTTAGCTGGATGAAACTTTCCAACTTTTATCATAAATTTTTTTTTATAGTCGTTCTCTATCGAAATAAGTGCTGATTTATAAATTTACGAGTGGCAATAAATTATCAGAAACATCTGTGCTATCATTTATCGTTGAGATATTGGCCAATTTGTATTGGGTTTTTATAAAATTAAAAAAAAAAATAAGGTATTGTCCATTATTGAACTGTTTTAGAGAAAAGAAAGAAACAAATTATTTCATGTAATTATCGAGAAGAATGTATCAATATAGGTAACTAAAACTGTGCTCCAATATGATCTGGTGCTCCAAAATGATTTAGGGACCTCAAAATGAGAAGCAAAACTTTCTATCTCATTAAAAACAATTGGAGTGTAACCGTATTCGATACTACTGGCAGTAATTTATTCATTGTAAGAATATAGCGGTATCGATTATCATTTAAATCATTGAGTTATAAAATATGATGGGCTATAACAACCACAACGTAGTAGGACAGTAGGACGTAATTGGTATCAGGATACTTGGAAAGTAGATGTGATTTATTCCGCTGCTCGTATTTACAAGAAAATGTGAACACTCAGTTCAGCCAGGTAATATAAATCAAAAAATATTACCTCCGCAAATTACTTGCAAAAGCGGACGTTTTTTTCCGAAATTTTTGAACTTCGACAGATGTTCGATATCAAAACATCCGAGCTTAATCGTCTTTCTTGAAGATGGGTGGACGGAAACCTTTGTCCGACTTGGACTTGTACTGTGGTGTTGACATAGCTTACAACATTTAATCTGTAATAGCAGATCACTCAGGTGAAAAATTGCTCATGTGGTGTCGACATCCAGAATTTCACTTATCTCAGTACAAGGAACTACACAATGGAAGATTCATTTAGCTTACTGATCTGGCGCTGAAAAAAATTAATAATTTTTAGCACGATTTCATGCGAAAGTGGTTTTATGCCATTATGGTGCATTAAAAATTAAGGGCTTATATAGAATGCAAGTATAAATGTAGCTGCAATAAAAATGTGATGACACTAGTGTAGTACATTGCTCTCAAAGTCAATTCTTTTAGAAACAGTTTATTAGTCTATTATTAGTCCATTCACTATCTGACGACTTCCTGACTATAAATTAGTTGTTAGCTGGTTAGTAAAATTGTTTGGCAATTGGAACACACCTCAGAATAGTCAACAGTAAGTCCTCCTAAAAAATTGAAGTCGGAGATTTGTTACTAACATTCGAACGCGTTTGTCTACAACTCGTAAAATTCTACTTCCGATCGATGTATAGTATAGCTGATAAATATTTCCAATAAGAGCTTAGTAAAGTTTATGCGACACTGGCATAAAGAACTTACGCTGATGCAGGTACATAAAAGTTCACCAATAATGAATGAAATGAAATGAAATGATAAAGCTATGAAAGAAATCTTGCATTCAGATATAATTTTTGGAGTGGTTAAATATTTTAACAATATTAATCGATCTTCTTCTTCTCCTAAGGTGGTCAGAGTGGACCTCGGACCAACATAATACACGTTCGTAGTTAGTACGGTCCTTGGACAACAATTGGATTTACCACTTAAGGTAAAGCTTTCCTCTACTGCGTTAATCTTGCGAGTAGCGATCGAAAGGTTTTCGTCTTTTAGGATTAATATTCTTTCATTATAAGGGGTCTTTCATTAAGCGCTTCCTATGTGTGAGGTATCAGCGAAATATTTTATTCATTTGAAAGGCCTATCGATGCCATTGTGTAAGGAATATAACATGCGCCGCTTCTCTGGGTGGCGCGCATCCGAAATGTAAAATTTTCCATGACTCTGGCCCATAAATCAGGCTGAATTTAACCGATGGAATGGTTTCTGTTGGCTTTGAGTGCCGCTGTGGTTTATTCGCATAAACCTGGGACTTTAAAAAACTCCACAAGAAAAAGTTTAATGGGGTTTAATCGCACGATCTCGGTAGCCAGTTCACATCATCTCCACGTGAGATGACCATACTCTCGAATCACTCGTACAGAATTTCCAAGGTGACGTGAGATATGTGGCTTGTATCGCTGTCCTGTTGAAACCACATGTCGTTGATGTGAATATCATCCAATTCGGGCTAAAAGAAGTTGGTAGTCATCGGCTTATAGCGCTCACCGTTGACGATGATGGCCTGGCCAACGTCGTTCTCAAAGAAATATGGACCAATGACGTCGCCAGCCCAAAATCCACACCAAAAAGTGATTTTTTCGCGACGCATTGGACGCTCTTGGATCTCATGTGGATTGGTATCGTCGTCCAGAAATGGGCCTCACAGCTGAAGATGACTTTTCTATGAAAATTAGGATCAGTTTCCATCTGTTCCAGAGCCCATTCAGCGAATACACGTCGTTGTCTATGGTCGTCGTTTACCTTCAGCTCCTGGGTCAGTTGAATTTTGTACTGATGCAGGCCCTAGTTCCGACGCAAAATTCGCAAAGTTGTGGTCTGCGAAAGGCCGAGTTCTTATGAGCGACGCGAAATCGACTGCCTCAGATTCTCCTGCACACACTCGGCGGACAGCGGCCCGTGTGTTGCGGCGGATGTTGCATTTCGTTAACGTACGGGTATTGGTTTATCGTTTACTGAACCAGTAGACTCAAAATTGATACACCACACAGGGAATAGCCCTCTCTGTAGGATGATTATTGCGACCATAAAATGGGCGAAGCGCGCGGAACTTTGCTCGAACAGAACACCAATTTTGACTTATCATTTTCACGTGTTGTTGAACGCTATATCCATCCGTGGTGATTTGGCAAATCAGTCTGTTTACAGATTACCGTCAATTTGACAGATGTACGAGTAGCTTCAACAATATGGCCGCTATTAACTGTCAAATTTCGAAAGTCCCTATTGGAAGACCCTGTATAATTATTTATTTTTTTATTTAATTTATTGTAAGTTATAACAAGTTTTTGTATTGAACAGGTATAAAGTTTAAAAAATTAGATTATGTACAATTTCGTAAACTTTAAATATAAAAGAAATAATAGAAATTTGATAGGTGTAGGAAAAAACGGAAAGATACTCGTAGAAAACAAATTACAGAAAGATAAAAGATACGAGTGTAAAGGATAGAAGTATTGATCATAAAAAAATTATTTATTGGGTATATAATTTAATTTTTGCCCATCTGAAGCTACGACTTTTTCCCATCTTTCTGGCAATTTGTGGATCCCATCCCAAAAGAACTGCGCCGGCTTGGCAGCCAAGAATGAATTCAGTGAGGGCGTTCTGCATCGACCGGAACAAATGGTAGTCAAGGTCTGGGCTATAAGGCGGGTGGGGTAAGACTTCCCATCAACTGTTTTCCAAATAGTTCTTAACCGGAATAGCAACGTGGGGCCGAGCGTTGTCATGATGGAAAATTATTGCCTCGTGTCTGGTTGCATATTCCGGGCGTTTTTCGACCACTGCTCTGTTCAAACGGATTAATTGTGTTCGATAGCGTTGTCCATTGATGGTTTCACCCGGTTTTAGCAGCTCATAATACAGCACACCCATCTGATCCCACCAAATACAGAGCATTACCTTCGCGCCATGGATATTCGGCATTGACGTTGATTTGGCTGGTTGGCAGGGTTTCACATATGATTTTTTGCACTTGGGGTTATCGTAATGGATCCATTTTTCATCGCCAGTAACAATCCGATGCAAAAATGACTTCCTTTTGTGGCGTTCCAGCAGTATTTCCGACATGCAAAACCGCCTTTCGACGTCTCTCGGCTTGAGTTCAAGTGGAACCCAATTTCCTTGCTTTTGAATATATCCAGCTGCTTTTAAACATTTTGAAATGGCTGCTTGAGTGACACCCAAAGATTCTGCGAGCTTTTCTTGTGTTTGGCAACAATCTTCATAGAGTGATGCTTCCAGTTCTTCATCTTCAAACTTTTTTGGCTGCCCAGGACGTTCATCGTCTTCCAAGCCAAAATCACCACTTTTAAATCATGCAAACCACTTTTGGCAAATTCGCTCAGCTAGCGCATACTCACCATAAACTTCCACCAAAATACGATGACTTTCGGCAGCAGTTTTCTTCATATTAAAGTAATGAAGAAGATCTCCCCGCAAAAACATTTTTTCAGGCACAAAGTTCGACATATTTGAGTGAAAAAAAATTATTGTTGTTTACGCTTCAAACGAATGACATATACTGAAATGACGTACAATGACAGTAGCTTTCCAACGCATGTTCCAATGAAATAATACAAGTTACACCATCTCTTAGCAAACCGCACGAATTAAGTTATATAAATAGGTCATCACACCGCTAATTGGAGCTTGCATGATATTTCAAAAGTTCTTTCTTAAAGTGGTTTTCCATGCTCATCCTTCTGATATTAGTGAAAAGATTATTCCAAAGCGAACTGAATGTGTGAAAAATTGGCGGCTGCTCATGAGGAATTTGTGTGAGGGAGGTACTGTTTGTAAGGTTTTTTGAGAACGAACGAACTTTATTTTGGCGAGCAAGCAACTCGGTGTTTTAGAACAAACAATTTTATGTAATAATAGAACAGTTTAACATTTTAAGAGTGGATGCAATGGACATCTAGCGATTTGATTAGTGAAAGCTGATATGTGGCTATACCGTCTTAGGTTAAATATGTACCTTGCACAGTTGTTAAATGTAATATTTAGTTTTCTTGAGGACGAAGAACCTAAGTATCCAAAGACTTCATATTCGTATAGTAAGATGGGCAGAACGAAATCCTTGATTACTTGCTGGGCAAGTATTGTTTTATTGGCCTTTGTCGCCTAAGAATACCATATATCTTAGAGACAATGTTATCTATGTGATCGATCCAGTTAAGATGTTGGTTGAACTATGAGCAGAGCTGACAACGACAAATTTCTTCGTCCCTAACATACTACAATTGCCAGTGTTTCAACCAGCCCTACGCTCTCTCGAAATAACATTCCTCTTACTTTCTACTATATAAAACCCTGCTGTCTTGCGCCAATCTCATGCTCTCTCATCTGACCGAAATTAATATAATTCCCGATATAAAGAATCAGGAATTATTCCCCCAAAGTTTCAATGTTTTCGAGACGACGATCTTACCCGCCCAAATTATGATTCTCCTTGTCCAGGTGTCCTACTGGGCGTCCACAATGACCTAAGCTCTTCTCTAATCGCTGTTTCTACTTCTTCTAAGCTGACTGCATTGCAATAAAGATAACACTCTCCTGCAGGTCCGTATACGTCATGTCTCTTTATTATCGGCACAGCCTATCGAATGTTATCAACTCACTATCGATGCAATTGATCAAATAATTAACTGATATGATCCTTTCGATAATATATTCGTATTCGGTGATTTAAATTTACCTCAACTGTACTGCACTCAATCAGATGATGAGTCTTTTTTTATCGCAAACCCTAACTCGAGTAAAGAATGCTTCTTCTTGGAGGAGCTTACAGACTCGATGGCTACGCAATTAGACCTCATTTTCACCACTGATCCCCACTGATTTCAGTAAGGCTTTTGAGAAGATATCTCAGAAACTAATCATGTTCAAATTGTCCGTCTTGGGTTTTGAACCCATTTTGCTAAAATGGATATTTTCTAACCTGGATAAACGTTTATATAATGCTCGTTTCAGGTCTGTCCTATCGGCTTCTTTCTTGGCCACTTCAGGTGTTCCTCAAGGTAGTCACCTAGGTCCACTCCTCTTCATCCTAATCATTAACGATCTTGAAAAGGTCATTCAACACTCACCACTTTCTCTCTATACTGACAAAATCAAATTTCCTCGCAATACTCTAAACTCCAGCCTTCTTCAAATAGATCTAAATATTTTTAGACCTCAATGTCACTAAATGTCAATCGACTACCTTCTCACGTAAGTGTAACAAGTCTACTCCCCGAATCGAATTTCCTTCTCCATGGCCAACCTATATCCCTTGTTGAGTCTATTCGCGACCTTGGCATATTATGCCACAGGGAATTTAATTTCCGCTCGCATATTGATCAGATAATTACTAAAGCAAACTCATCACTTGCCTTCGTTAAAAACTGTTCCAAAGGATTCTGCAACCCGCACGTGACCAGATCACTATACATCACTTACGTTCGCCTCCCTCTCGAGTACGGTTGCCAATTGTGTTGTCCCTTTTAACAGGTTAATGTATCTCTAATTGAGAGGATCCAGCATCATTTTCCTCGATTTGCTCTTCGAGGTCTACCTTATAACAATCCTCTACTCTTTCTTCCTTTCTAGACCGCCTCAAACTCATCACCGACTCCTCTCAGGCTCCGCAGATTGCTCATAACTCCATTTTCTTTTACACTAACCCACGAAATCTACGTTGCCGCCGTCTCTTTTGTCAACCAATCCATCGCACCATATACGGCTCGGACGAACCAATCTCCCATATGCTGCGTTAGGTAAACTCCAACCTTTCCGTTCTCAATTTTAATCGCAACACTCTCTCCCTCAAATTCAATCTCCTTCACCATCCCTAGCTGAAAGCCTTAATTATTATTATTGGTTTTTAAGTCTTAGTTTTTTAAGCTTGAATTAAGCCAAATAAATGGGGGCGTTAGCCCCCACCAAAGTTAAATTAAATTAAATTCGAAGACTTTTGATTTTAGTTGAAAATTCAACAGGATCACGATTAACATAAAGATGATAATTCAAAATTTCCAAGTTGTTATTACGAGTACATATCAGCAGCGCCTTGGTTTTGGGTGAATTAAGGCTTAATCAATATTTTTTGTGACCAAACAATTGTCTGAGTTACTTTTTTATATAGTTGAACACCGTCCGCATAATCGATAGTCGCAGTGCACTAAATTTTTTATAAATATCAAAAGAGGGCCTAAGACAGATCCTTGTGGCACATCTGAAGTCACTGGCAGACTAAATGATTTTTTGTCACCGTGATACATCATTGCTTCCGATTGTTAGAATACGATACTACAAGTTGACACGCATAACCATCAAACCCTTCTGCAAGAATTTAATGGTTTACTGAATCATATGCTTTTGAGACGTCAAGAAAAACTACAAGTGACATCACATCTTCATCAGTGGTAGAATATCAACAGTAATTTTCAATAAGGCCGTGGTACATTTGTGCTTAGATCTAAAACCAGATTGGTGCTTCGTTATTAAATTATTTTCTACGAGAAAGATTTTCACAACACTTTGCTGAGGAAAGGAAGGATAGCAATTGGCCTGTAATCGGAATCATTTGGTGAGCATACATGGAAGAGGACGAAGGGCTCTTTCATCAGACCATCCCCCTGTAATAATTACGGTGAGCGAAAACTTACAAATAAAGAAAACAATTCAGATACCTAATTGAAGCGAGAATTGACCTACAAGTACCTCTAATAAACAACAAACCATAATTGAAGTAGAAGTGGATAGGCTTACAGGAATCATACAATTAATGAACAGGGTAAAAAAATCATATACCCTGTTAGAGGTAGAGAACTTATGCAAAAGAGACGTAAAGCACGCAAACATGGCAAAGGAATCGCATACATGTGAACAAACAAGTGCTGAATAAGCTATGTCTATGTAATGAACTGCTGATAAGAGAAAAAAAAAAAACGAATCAGTGAGCGCATATCTACAGAACTTAACAGCAACTCAACAAACTGATTACACACTTTGGAAAGTCACAAGAAACTTGAAGCAACCCCAGCTTCCCTCGTATTCAATAAAAAAGGATGACAATACGCTGGCAGGAAGTGGTAAAAGTAAAACGAAACTCTTTGCAAAATATCTGGAACAAAAATTTCAACCACTTCCTAGACAAACTTCAGATGAATGATAAATAAAACTGGAAAGCCGGCAAATGATAAAAATTGTCCCGTCCTATCTCTCTGCTACCAGTTTTCTCAAAAATATTCGAAAAGTTGCTTCTTAGAGGAGTACAGCGCGTCATTGAAGAAAGAAACCTCACGCCAATACATCAATTCGGTTTTCGTAAATACAATAGAAGACAGCATGCAATGTAAGAAAGTGTGTTCAGCAATATTTTTGAATGTAGCACAAGCCTTCCACAAAGTTAGGCATAAGGGGCTACTATTTAAATTGCATAGGGATCTAACAAAGCAATTATACTCAGTGCTTAAATCATATATCTCCGAACGCCATTTTAGAGTGGAATATGAAGAAGAGTATTCGGAACTTAAGGAAGTAGCGGCAGGAGTTCCTTAAGGTAGTGCCCTAGGTCCATTGCTTTATCTACTTTACATAAGAGAATTACCTGAACCACCCGAAGGAATCATAGCAACATAGTAATCTTTTAGATGTCCCCTCTGTCAATTGTACTGACATTAATGCTAGCGATCTCTTTTTTGACCAAACGTACTTACCAAATTATCTTGTTATCCACCAAAACATAAGAAGCATGCGTAAGAATTTCGACTATTTTCTTGCTCATTTAAATTCATTTGTAAATAAGCCTGACTTCATTTTCTTGACAGAAACTTGGATATATGACAAAGAAAAGATGCTTTATAAAATTTATGGGTACGAATGATTAACTTGCTGTAACAACAATTATGCGGCTGGTGGCGTTGCAGTCTTTATAATTAATTCGTTTCGCTCTAAATCTTATGGCTTTAATTTAAACACATGTGATGTACTAAAAGTTATAATTCGGGAGTTGAAATTATCGTTTCTTTGTGTCTATAGATTTAATGAGTCTTCGTCAATTAAAATGTTTTATGAGGAGTTGGAAGACTTATTGTCTGATGTTTCTAATGACGTTATTCTTCTGGGTGATATTAATTTAGATATCTTACAAAATACAACCTTGGTGGATAATTATTTGTTTTTGTTATCAACTTTCGGTTCTGAGTCGTGTATTAATAGACCAACGCGTATTTTTGTCTCTTCTAGTACTTGTATAGATCACATTATGATACGTCTTTATAAACCTCAAAATGTAGGAATTTGTAGCTCTGTTGTTGATTTGCAAGTCTCTGATCATAGTTCCACGTATCTTAGTTTAAAATATTCTTGTTCCCCTATAATTAAAAGGCTTCCAAATTGTGATGTTTTTGTTAAAACCGATTTTGCCTCTCTTAATAATCTCCTTAGGCTTGAATATTGGGTAAATGTATTGAATGAATGTAATCCTTCCACTGCCTTCTCTAAGTTTATCAAGACACTTGAATATCATATCCTTCAATGTTCCAAAAAAATAGTAAAAAAGAATAACAAGTTAAAAAAACTCAAGCCTTGGATATCTTTTGATTTATTGAGAAAAATCAAGAATAAAAATAAATTATACAAAAAGAAAATTAAGAATCCTGACAATGACGATATCAAGACTAAGTATAAAAAAATGTGTAAAGATATCTGTAAAGATGTTTTTCTATGTAAAAACAATTACTATCTTAACAAATTTAGTGTGGCCCATGGTAACTCCAAAAGGAATGGAAATTAGTTCAAGATATATTAAATGGATCAAATCGAAAAGAACAGCTCCTGAGTATACAAGAAAATAATGCTCTTATATCAGACTCTAATACGTTAGTAGACACATTTAATAAGTTCTTTTGCTCGATAGGTGCTAAGGTAGTTTCCGATTGTACTGATTCATTCTCTAACTGTAATTGCTTAGCTCAGGAAGGCTCATGTCCTCAGAGTTTTTTCTTTGACCCTATAACCTCTTATGAAGTATATAAAATTATTAAGTCTCTTAAAAATTCTAACACACAAACGTCTGATGGATCTTCAAACAACTTCGTTAAAAAAATAGCTTTAAACATCTGTGATATTCTATGATTTATGTTTAACAGGAGCGTTTTATGTGGTGTGTCTCCAAATTATTTAAAAATAGCTGAAGTGATACCTTTGCATAAGAATGGCGATAAAATCTTAATAAACAACTATAGGTCAATCTCGTTACTGTCGGTTTTCTCGAAAATTTTTGAAAAAGCTGTTAAAATAAGAATGGTTAGTTTCTTAGAAAGAAATCGTTTTTTCAGTGAGTGTCAGCTTGGCTTTCGTTCTGATTGTTCAAATGAGGATGCCCTCCTTAAATTCTGCGCTGAAATATTGGGTCTATAACTTAATTCGTGCGGTTTGCAAAGAGATGGCGTAGGTTGTATTATTTCATTGTTATCATTTCATTGGAACATGCATTGGAAAGCTACTGTCATCGTAAGTCATTTCAGTATATGTCATTCATTTCAAGCGTAAACAACAATAATTTTTTTTCACTCAAATATGTCGAACTTTGTGCCTGAAAAAAATGTTTTTGCGGGGAGATCTTCTTCATTACTTTAATATGAAGAAAACTGCTACCGAAAGTCATCGTATTTTGGTGGAAGTTTATGGTGAACATGCGCAAGGTAAGCGAATGTGCCAAAAGTGGTTTGCACGATTTAAAAGTGGTGATTTTGGCTTGGAAGACGATGAACGTCCTGGGCAGCCAAAAAAGTTTGAAGATGAAGAACTGGAAGCATTACTCTATGAAGATTGTTGAAAAACACAAGAAGAGCTCGCAGAATCTTTGGGTGTCACTCAAGCAGCCATTTCAAAACGTTTAAAAGCAGCTGGATATATTCCAAAGCAGGGAAATTGAGTTCCACATGAACTTAAGCCGAGAGACGTCGAAAGGCGGTTTTGTATGTCCGAAATGCTGCTGGAACGCCACAAAATCGGATTGTTACTGGTGATGAAAAATGGATTCATTACGACAACCCCAAGTGCAAAAAATCATATGTGAAACCCGGCCAACCAGCCAAATCAACGGCAAAGCCGAATATCCATGGCGCTAAGGTGATGCTCTGTATTTAGTGGGTGTGCTGTATTATGAGCTGCTAAAACCGGGTGAAACCATCAATGGACAACGCTAACGAACACAATTAATCCGTTTGAAGAGAGCAAGAAGGATGGGAAGTCTTACCCCACCCGCCTTATAGCCCAGACCTTGCCCCTTCTGACTACCATTTGTTCCGGTCGATGCAGAATGCCCTCACTGAAGAGCAGAATATCAAAAATTGGCTTGATTCATTCTTGGCTGCCAAGCCGGCGCAGTTCTTTTGGGATGGGATCCCCAAATTGCAAGAAAGATGGGAAAAAGTCATAGCTTCAGATGGGCAATACTTTGAATAATACTATTGTACATGTTTTTCTTAAATAAACGTTACAATTTTGAAAAAAAACGCACGAATTTATTTATATACCCAATATATAACGGTTTTAATAATAGGAACTTAACCGCTGCACTCTTCATAGACATAACTAAAGCCTTTGATACTGTAGATCATGATATGCTTCTGAGTAAACTCTACAAATGTGGTTTTAGAGGTATTATCCATTTCGATCCTACATTTTCAATAGAGTGCAAAGAGTAAAAATTAGTGGCGTCTTTAGTTCCTTACGTTCTGTCCCTGTCGGTGTTCCTCAAGGTTCTGTTCTTGGTCCTGTTCTATTTCTTATATTTATTAACTCATTATTCTTACAAAAATATCAAAGCAAAGTCACTGCATTTGCGGACGATATGGCGTGTGTTTTCACAAACAATTCAGCATTAAATCTTTGTGCTGATATCAATCATGATATTGAAACTCTAAGTCATTGGTTCAAAATCCATAAAATGGTTATTAGTGACAGAACAAAAATTATGATGTTTAATCAGAGTGGAATAGAAGTAGACTATGGACCTTTCGTGTTTTATAGTAGCAACTGTAATAGATATAGGCATAATATGACTGTTTGTAATTCTGATGTAAGTTCACAGACGTATTTTGATAAAAAATCTTGCTTTGACAAATGTTTTGGTATAGTTAAAGTTAATCAGTTCAAATATCTTGGAGTTCTGCTTGACTGGAAGATGAATTGGTCGGCACACACAACTGCGCTTAAGAAGTATCTAATGGCAGCTATTACACAAATCTATTTTGTAAAGCCTTACTGCTCATAGGATTTTCTAAACGGATTTATTATGGTTAAGTGCATTCCAAACTTCAATATGGTTTATCTTCCTGGGGTGGTACTCACCTTAATAAAATGCATCCTCTCCTCATAACACAAAAACATGTTATTCGTCTTATTTGTAACAAAAACCGACGGTATAATAGCTTAGTGCTTTTTAAAAACCTTAAAATTTTACCTTTGAAACATTTATATTGCTATAAAGTCTTAAAAATATTCTTCAAAAGATCTTTCTATTTATTAAATAGACGCTCATCTAACTACCGACTTAGAATAAATGAACTAAATCTCGTCCAAGTACCTCATCACAATGTGCAAATCTTTTTTAATTTTTTTACGACAACCGCTCCTAGACTTTTTAACAAGCTACCTTATAATATAGACGTATACGTCATGAATCCAGTTTCCTCAAACAAATGAGATCATGGCTTTTAGACTACAGAGATGTTATTGAACTGCTTTGTATCTTGACATAGATAATTTTGTCTTTAAATGTATTTATTTTTTTTCTTTTCTTTCTTTTATTGCTTTTTATGCTAATTTCTATTAATTACCATCTTTTCATATTTGTTACTGCTTTTTAAGTTATTCTTTAATGACCCCACTCATTCAATTTGTAATTTAATTGTTAATCGTGAATCTGCTCTCGCTTCTAATTCCTTAAGAACTATAGATTGCAGATAATTTTTTTCTTCTTAATACATTTCTTCTATTTGTATATACTGTTCCTTGTACTTCCTGCTTATAACGTATTTATAAAAAAGAATTAAATAAATAATAAGTAATAAAATCAAAATCATTCGCCCATGATACTGCAATTCGGGAAGTGATGCAGTAGAAGTAGCCAGGAAAGTACAAAAAGGAACTGATGTTACTCAAGTGGACAAAAAAATTGAGAATAAATCAAAATGAATTATGCCCAATGCACACTAACTTTGCATCCTAAATATAAATTACAATAAATTCACGTCAAATACCACACGCAAACACGGCAAAATATGTAGGCATGATCCTGGATGCTGAACTAATGTGGAAAGAAAAATTAAACAGGAAGAATTAAATATTAGATTCAGGAAAATATATTGGTTACTAGGAAGATATTCTGAGCTCTCCACATGCAACAAATCGCTCATATATCAGCAAATCCGAATTACAGTCATATATCAACAAAATCTTATAGATGTATTGAATACAGCTCTGTGGCTCCTCAACTCAAACTAACAATCAAATTATACAAAGATTCCAAAATAAGGTATTGGTGTGTATTACTAATGCGCCTTGGTACGTGCGTAATGACGTGCACTAATGTATTGTACATTCCATAGCCTAGAATTTTAAAAAGGTTCGTTTTGCTTATATGGATTCAATCGTGTTTCGGAAATAGAGATGATATCCATGGATCCACCTTCAAACAAAGAACGCTACTCATCAATCTTGCTTTGCACATTAAAGTGGCATTACTACTCAGAATATTGGGCAACATCTTTGATTTTTCTACACGTCGTAGCCATCTCAAGAGATTAATACATTTCCATACCTTGTCAATGTTGCTATACTATATATCTCAAAGAGTTCGCTGTCATATCTCCTTTTCCTAAGCTCGTCCACACAAATGGTACCACAAATCTTTCAAACGATCTTGCGTTCAAAATGAGCAAGGAGATAGATACCGCAACTAGACATGACTCTCTATAGTTTGTCTCTATATAGGTAGATGCTAACATATGGAGTGGTGAGTGCCGATATACAATTCTGCAATTCTTAAATTTTCTACAGTATCTGGGCTAAGGCTGCACTAATAGGGTTCACTTAGATCATTAAAACATGCTTTCAGGAGTTCACGCAATAAGGCAAACAAGCTCTTGTGCGAAATATTAAGGAAGGAGACTGATACCTCCGTATTCTATTTTCTCCTTCGAAAAAATCTTGGAAATGGGATGGTTTTTGGTCTTCAAAAATGTATCTTCTGTTGACATAAATAGCTTAGCAGCACTAGGCCGTCCAGTTTAGCAGCTTCATTGGGTGGATAGAAATTCTGGCCTACATTGTACAGGTTGAATGGTTTATTCTTCCTATTAGCTAGTTCTCTGTTATCGTCTCGGCACGTGACAGTTTGCAGAGGTGGTTTTTCCATATACCTAGCACTGGCTACGGAATGACCACAATTCTAGGTTTCTTTACTAATCTCTATAAACTTCTGAATACATGTATTTTGAAATTGAACTTTCCAACGTTATTCTTGGAGTACAACCTCTCTATTTCCTCGATTGCATACTTCTCATATTCTTTCTTTTTGGAGAAGGTGGTCTTCCAAACGTCTCACAGATTGCGCAACACGTCCCCTCCCTTTATGGCACATCACTCCGCGGCCGAATTGGCTTGATACTAGGCAAATACATTACATTTCAGTAGTTTCGTGCGTTGGGTCAAATTTGCTGCATTTATGATGGCTTTTTTCAGCCGATGCCACTTTAGAACTCGATACAGGTTGTGAAGAAAGACCTTGAAAGATGAGTAATTGCGATTGTTGTCGCGATCAGGTGACCGTCATATTCTTTTGTGAGAATTGCTGTTAGGGAAAAATATGCAAAATATCCCCCTTGCCGCAAAGTCAATCAGTCTAAATCTGTCTCCAAATGCGATGCCGTATTGCCTCTGCATTCGCATCGTGCAACCAAAAATATCCTTCTGTTATCATTCTTAGTACATTGACTGTGTAGTGTAACAGGGGATTCTTTCTGGTAGAAAAGTTTCCGCTTAAGATGAATGCACACCTATACATATACACGCTGCTTTCGATCTCTGTGGAAGTCACCGTGTTATAAGTTCCAGTTGATTGCCTTTCTTTTGGCTAGCCTATATCACTGATGGTAGTGATAACTGCTAAATATTAGTTTAGAGCGTTGAGCTGGTTGTTTGGCTGAACAACTGAAAATTCTGTGTGCAGATCTGAATATCGGTGTACTTTTTCTGTTTTGCAGAAGGTCATCAGCAATGAATTCATCCTCATCCGAGGCTCTTAGTTTCCTAATTTTTCGAATTCTAATCTGTCCGGATTATTCATAGCTACTAAGTGGCTTCGCCGATATGGGCCTTGTCACTGACCTTTTAATGGCTTACCCCCGATTTTAACATCCCGACTATTTCCAAAATTTGCTATAATTCTCAGCACGAAAAACGTTGATGTAGCCCAGATAAGGAATATGCCATGTCGACTGTTGACGCCACCACCGATTCAACTGCCGTTCATCCTCTTTAAGGGGTTAGGTGATTCCTTGTTGCATTATAGTGTTGCCATTAGATTAGATTATTGCGGAAGGTGGTATAATGAATCCCAGATCACTGCGGCCACAAATGAGGCTATTGTGATGTCCCCCATTTAGAGCTCATCTATGATGATTAGGTGAGCTGGCAGCTATGTCCGCCGCTTCAAGATAGAATTTACCTAGGTAAGGTTGAAGTGGTTTGGTTAAATCATTGCAGTCATATAGTACATATGTGTTCTTTTGTTTCCACGTCCTCGCTGCACCCTGCATGTATTGTCTTGTGCTATGCCCACGGTCATCAATTTTTTTTTTCAAATGGAAGTGCCCTGTGAGAAAACCTGTGATCACTCGAATCTGACTTCTACTTAGTTGTAGCAGTTGTTTTGGTATTTGTGGCAACAGCTTGGCATAAAGGTTTTGGCTTGTCTGTTTCCTTCGATTTCTCTCCAGAAATGAAGCTTCTTTTCCTCTAGCCAGGTTTTAATGTTCTTTTATTGTGTTAATTGATAGCCCACAGAATGGTGTCGGCATCATGAATTGAGATGCGGAACCTTTCGTGGCTAGTTCGTCTGCTTTTTCATTGCCTTTATTTATGATGACCAGTAGTTATAGGAGTTAAAAGCAATCCCAGACCAGTTTTGATTTAATTTCAAAGGCGTTAATTGCAAGTAGGGCTGCTCTGCTGTCGGAGAGAATATAAATGTTTTTGTTTGTTACATGTCTGTAACATGTTTTCTCGCGAATGCAATGCTCTATTAAATGGATTTCAGCTTAAAATACGGAGCTGCTTGTGTCTATACTATACTCCGGCTCCAACTCCTTTATTTGTTTTGGATTCGTCTGTGTACCATACATGTGTGTCCTTGGCAAATGCTGGTTTTTTCTGTTCCCAGCTAAGACCGTCTGGAAATGATACCTTAAAACTTGTGCCGAAAGTTATATCGTGGTAGACATTTGTCTATTAAGTGTATCCCAAGTAGTTTATTTTTTTTAAATTCATGAAGAATTGCAGCACGAACTAATTTGGAATTGGATTCATCTTCTGTGATGAGCATGTAGGACTTACCATTGCTTATCATTTCATGAGTTCTAGATGAAGCGCAGCTGTTAGTGGGGTTTTCATTGCACCAGTTGCAGGGACACAGGCTAGTCTCTATAATTTCTTGTGTTTGGCCTGTGTTGAGCTTTGCGTTGCTTTATGCCACCAAACGGCGGCTACATACGTGATGACAGGTCATTAACTCTTACATACTAACAAAAAATGCTTAAATGCTAGCTTAAAATTACTTAACAATCTTATACTAACTTACTGGCCCCACACAGGCACTCTAAGCTACTCTAAATTCTTATATCTATGTCTTTCGACTTTGTTTACATTTTATACTTATATATACTTATTTTCTATGCTTAAGGCTAAGAAAAGAATTTGACAAAAAACTTAGCATATGGACATATTTTTTATAAAAACTTAACATCTAGCTTAAAATAAACCTTAGTCTACCAACGTGATGACAGGTCTCGTTATTACCGTGTACATCCATATGTGTCATTTTGGTATTAAGTCCCCAATTTTCTCCAGCTAGACTTTTGCTGGTCCACAGTCAGGTTTTGGCCTTTTTAATGGTCTTAGAAAAATGAGTGGTCCACATAAGTTTTTCATCCAGCGTGATTCCTATTTGACTTCCGTTGAGACCTTTATTGTTTTACTGAAGAAAGTGGCATTTCTGAGTCTTTCTTGCCTTCTTCTCTTGGTGAATTTAACAATGGTGTTTTTCTTAGGATTGGCTTTGAGGCCAGCTTTAGTGAACCATTCAGCAACTAGGTTCAAAGCCCTCGGGAGGCGATCTGAGATTGTGTTCTAGAATTTATCTCTGATTAGGTTATCAATATCGTCTGCATATCCTTGGACATAGAAGCCATCATTGCTGATTATAATCGATAGTTCATTAACTACGATGACCCCGATGGGGAGATTGTACTCCTACCTGAATGCATCCTTTTGTAGCTATCACTCTGAGTTTATTTCCGCCTGGTGAGGTTTTTATTGTTTTATCCTCTAGCATACATTTTATCCATTTACATGTGGTGTCGTCAACTCCCATGTTTTGAATGCCTCTATATGTTATATCTGGTAGAATTCTGTGTTATCAAATGATCCTTCCATATCGACGAAACAACCAACTGCTACCTCTTTATCTCTGAGTGATTTTTCAATCCTTGTGCTTAGATTTTGTAGGGCGTATGTGGTTGAATTTCCAGGTCGATAGGCATATTGAAGTGAAGTGGGTTCATTTGAAGTGCCCCGTCTCTGATATGTCTGTCGAGAATTTTTTCCATAATTTTGAGGAAAAAGGAAGAGAGGCTGATTGGTTTATATGACATTGGTAGGTCACACGTTCAGTGGTAGGGTAGGGCCTTAGATACAATGCATATTTGACAGCAAGCTCCTTTCACTTTTTCTGTATGTATCCCCAGTCTAGCTCTGAATAAGTTAAGGTAGTAGTCGAGGGATGCCCCTTTTTAGTAAGGCCGCGAGTTTTCCATCCTCACCAGGGCCCTTGAAGGTTTGAAAAGCGTTGCTTGCCCAAATTATATAGTGCTGTCATTACGACAAGATACGGTCAAACTCAAATGAACGTTGTTTCTATAGTCACATTGAGTTAGCCAAAAATTGGGCAAATGTAGACTATAATGGGACTATTCTTTAGGACATCCAGGGCAAATACAGGAGTACCTCTACTTCATAGTTATTTCCGGTTAATTTAACATATATATTGGCCGCCTTATCCAATACCGCTTTTGCAGAATCGACTTGACGTTTTTCGCCTTTATCAGGGATGGTAAAGCCTTTAAGTATAAGTCGAGTCAAACATCGGTATTGCAAGCAGTAACAAGTTGATACTGCATCTGCATTGTCAAGTTTCACATAGTTAATGGTATACGTGCTCAAAACATTGCGTTTTTTGCAGGGACCTGAACAATTTATCTCAATCAGACAATGGAATTAATTCGTGAACATTTTTGCCCGGTGATTTTTTTCGACGTGGGCTCAAAAACAGTGATCCGATGAATTTGCTTTGATTTTTGGTTATAAAACACCATCCCGCAACAACGTGTTTCGCTGGTTATCCGAAATTCGTAAAGGTCGTCCCAAACAGGCTATTGTGCCAGAAAATATCGATGTTGGACTGTGCGGGCAAGATCGCCGTGTAACTTATAGTAGGGTTAAGGAATGCTTGGGAATTGCATGAACATTTGGCCGTCAAAAAGATTTCAACGCGTTGGATACAACATAATCTGACAAACGCTCAAAATATAGCTTGTGTCGATTGGTCCAAAGAAATGTTGAAAAAATTCAATGGCGGTGCTTCAAAAGACATCTACAAGATGGCAGACGCCTAATCATGGAGCTATGCTTATGAGTCCGAAACTACACAGCACTCGACTGTATGGGTTTTTCAAATCCCACAAAAGTTGTTGCCGCGCGAAGCACTTCGAAGCATGGTGAAATGAGATGAAGTTGAGCAATGATCATTCTCCACCATGACAATGGGAGCTTTCACAATTCGGCTCAAATATGTGATTTTTCGAATACTCAAAATATCGAATTGATGGGTCATCCACCACTCACTGGATTCTTTTATGCCCGCACAACAAAAATAAGTTTTTAGGTCTTATTATTCGACACCCGCATTTAAAACGCATGTTTTGGAGTTACCTCGTTAGGAGTTGAAAAAGTGCTTCGAAAATTTGTTCAAACGCATTCAAAGGATATTGATCATTGCAATGACTGTAGGAATTACTATACTCCAAAATTATTGAGTTACTTTTATTTATCGAGTTCAATAAATACTATATTTATAAATCTTTACACCTACCTGTATCCACAGACAATGATCAGAGAACTCGTAGAAATTTGATGAGAGATGAAATCAGAATTAGCAATTGCTATTATCGGCAGGTCGCTATAATCCTCAGGAGTGTATTTTGAAAACAATAAAATCATTTTCCACGATGATGGCTTTTATCAATTTTTCTCAAAACCTAAGTAGCAACCTTCGTAAAAGTCACTTCCCAGCATACTACCCATCATACCAAGGGTCTCCTTGAAGTATACCAATGCTGATTGTAATACAGCGGAAAATACAGTGACGCCATCTAAGTTCAGTCCGTAGGAACCAAATATATTCAGAGCATGGACATATAAACCGTGAGAAGGTAATTGACCAACTTGGCCGTGTCTACAAACCACCTCAACAAAGTAATATTTCATCAACCACGTGTTGACGATTATGATTACAATTACGTGCTACTGAGAAGAAATCTTCTTCAACAATTCGGAATACGCACAGCTTTCGGCATAGATAAGCGTGTTTAAACAATAACCTTATACACGTGTACTTTAATTGGACACTTCGAGTTTTTCAGAAAATAAAAATTCAAATAAACAAAGGGGAGCCGTTATCCTTGCCAATTTTCAGTTCAAAGTTGTTAAGCTGAATAAATTAGTATGGAAGTAATCTGGTCGTTAACATATTTTGGAAGTGACCATAGCTTGAATCATTGAGTAGGATACGACTAATGAGGATCTAGTTTATGATTTTTATGATAATATCACCCAGTTGCTGTCATTTTTATGGCTCATTTTGAAGTCAAACAAATACATATACAGGAATGTGTAGGTAGATTATGAGAAAAAAAGGTCTTCAATTATAGGTTTTCCTACATGGCAAGTTTTCTACCAACCCGTACCTTCAAATTATTTCCTTTCACTCGTAAATTGAAGCAAACTTGCTGATTGTTGTCTGAAGAAACTCACACGCTCTCCTAACTGGAAGGCCAATAAACCTACTACGCCTTTCCATAGAATTACCTTAGACTTTCGAAAAGTCATGTTTCATGTACGTATCATTAGTATTATCCCTTAGATAAATAGGACAGTGGAAGCCTCCCTGAAGGTCAAATTACTTCCACCTAATGCTTACAATGTTGTAGGTCAATGATTCAAATCTTATTATCCACCCACTTCAATGTCCGAACCCTAAGTTTTTTCCTTAATTCGACAAAAAATAGATGTAAGTATGATATATTCGTATCCACACAACAATGAACACAGATGGGAGAGAAAACAACATTACTGCATAGTTCCGACAAAAAATATATGCTATGACCGTCTAATATGACTGATAACCGAAATTATGTTCCTAGACACAATGGCGACAGCCAAATACAAAAATTAACCAAATATCTTAAATTCTTTTCTTTGTTTTCTGGCACTCCATTAATATTCAAATGAATGACAGCAAGGAGAATAGTTTCCGGGAAGCAAAAAAGGAAAAGCGTCACATCAAAATTACATTATCCCTCATCTGGAACGTACGTAGCATGGCACACATATTCGTACATAGTTCATTTGTCATATTTGGTGGCATCTTCATACCACCTTGCGGTGATGAATGGCCCGGATATCCTTAATTCGCATGCATGCACTTATTCGTACTTGAGGAAACTCTGTCATAACATATGTCTCCTTAATGTAGGTTCGAGTAGTTAAGCCATCTGGAATGCTTAAGGCATGGAATCCTCGGTACTTTCTATATCCCATGAATATCTTACATCTTCTGTGGTTCATTGCAGCGAAAGGACCAGGCATGTACTACAATATTCAACATACGAACACGTATTGGTTGTTTGCAAGCCTATTTTATTGGATTCCTTTCCTCCGTACATGGTTCGCGAATATTTTTTCCTGAAATATTGATGAGCCAATGGACTTTCGAAGGCAGACGACACCCTATGTCGTAAAAAATATTATCCATGTCATGGTTTGGTAGCAGAATTAAACTTTTGTCATAAAAAAAAAACTAGGTTGCCCATAAAGAAGAGCACTTAAGTGAAGCCTCTTCTCGACTGAGACTGAAGCAATCATTTGCACGAAACTCAAAAGTCCTCACCTAAGGGTCGAAGACGAGGGCAGGCACAAGTGCAAGGAGAAAACCTGAAAAGTGCTTTCATTTAAAAATTCAATTTATTAGCACAAATTCGCTAGCAATTACGCAGAGGCCCTTTTCGCTACGTGCTTGTAGCCTTAATTAATTCCAAGTCACCCAAACCCTGTGGATTCCCCGGTTATGCTTTCTTACCGATTTTTTATCTATGCGAGCACACACACCAGTACTGCTAACAAAGTGAACCTTAATATTCTGCGTGATCTGCACTTGACCTTTTTCCCCTCTAACGCGGACCCTTACCTAGCAAACGACCGAAAGCAAAGACAAGAAAAAACAAAACAAAAAAACCGGAATCGAGGTTGCATCGTTCCTTTGAAGTACCTCCAATGATGTCGTATAGTACTACAAACGCAATCCAAGATTTCGGATTATCCATGCTCTTGAAATAAGTTCGAAGGCCAGTACGAGGTAGAGTATTCGGTCATACGAAGGGATGTAATAAGACCTGAATTACAACTAAAAGTGGGAAAAATAGAAAATCGTAAAAAGCATGGAGTTTGTGTTCAGTTTCTAGCATTGGGAAGGTTACGGATGCTTAGGAAAAGGACACAACTTGATCACAAGAACAACTGGTACTACGAATGATGCTACTGAATCCAGTAACCCAGGCACCCGACCTTAACTACCTATAAATAAGTAGGAAGGAGGATTGGGACTTATTCTTTTGGCGCTTTTTCGTATGTTTCCGTCAGTGCGGCTTTGTGAAGGGTGAGAGAAATAGTATCTACTACTATGTAGAGTCCTCACATAATGAAAAGAAAGAACTGAAAGTGTTTACTCGTTATAGCCTGTAAGTGACAGCCATGTCGCCACAACCGGTGAGGAAGGTCCTTACGCCACCCATGCACTTGAGGGCTTGTATTTTTAACTTGCATGGAAACCAATTAGAAAATGTGAAGTTGACTAGTGTAACGTGTTCATTAATAAAACAAACAGAGAGAATATTTTTAAACAAAAAAAAAAAACAAAAAAACAAACCGGCTGTGTGTGTTTTGGAAGATGGATGATGATAAGAGGTTTTCTGTATCGCAAAAGCAAAACACAAGAAAACGTCCCAAAAATAAACAGAAACTTTCGAAAGTACTTTACGAAAATACTAACAAGTATGTTACTTTGTTGAAATTCAGGTTAATGAATAATGTAACAATTCGCCTATCTAAACGAGAACATATGTATCTGCGGACAGGGACATGAATTGAAATAGAAAAGTTCAGGTTGACAAATAAAATAAATTGGACCTCGTTTCCCTGAAATCGATAAGCACTCAGCGAAGTTTGAACAACCTTAAATGTTGAATTTCCCGATCCAAAGCCAGTGAGTGGAGAGCAGGGATAACCTACCTCAACCAAAATTGGTGATTAAGGTCTGTGTTTAAGGTCCAAATATTTATTTCATAAATACCTTCAAGATGTTTTAAAGACGTTATGCCTTAGCACCTCATAGAGCCCAATGGTCATGTTAATGCTGTCTGTTTGTTTAATCGCTGTTGTCTTGTACCTCAGAGTCTTGCAAAATCTGCGTGCTCACATGACCTCTTACAAAGCTCAAAGTCATATGCCCAAATATGATCGCATAACCTTAAACGTTGAGTTTATTTTTTGGAATTAATGCCCGCTTTCTACATGAACTAAAACTAACGAAAAACCACATTCATTACATCGAGTTGGTCATCGGAAACGGAACGAATATGATTAGCTTCAAACAAATGTGTGGGTAGCCTTGCCATGACCTTGCCTGGTCATATATGTTTCTAGTTTAACTAGACCCTTATCGAAACCTTTTGTACTACAAACGAATTTCCAAAATCTAAATATCGCACATATTCACTAAAACACTCCAAAATCTGCTACATTCGTGTGGTAACATATCTGAAAAAGTCTACGCGTGACTTGGGTGGTGAAGAAAGAATAACCTATTGCACAAAACAAACGTGCAAAATTTAATTCTCAATGTATCTAATGTCAAGGAAGTCCTAGCATATTAGCTGCGCTGCGAAATCTTTCAGGTGCATTCAATAATAAGTCAAACAGCTAGCATTTAATTTAAAAATTTTGATATAAAGGCTATGCTCATGCCATTATGTGTAAAATAGCACATCGTTCAAATTGCCGCCTCGGCTTTGCCGGCAGTGTTTCAAGTGGTCGGTCCACTGACTGGATGACTCGGTTCAATATGTGCGGCGTTATTCCGGCAATAGCGTGTCGATTGTTAGCCTCGAGCTCATTCAAAGTGATTAGCTTGTTATTGTAGATTATTGCAGGACATGACGCAGCCCCAGAAAAAATAATCGAGTGGTGTGAAATCGCATAATCGCGGCGGCCAATTGATGAACGCTCGCCCTGAAATGACCCAGTCGCCAAATTTCTCCTTCACAACCTCGAGCAATGTCGCTTATATGGATGTACCGCCATTTTGTTGGAACCACACGATGTCTCCTTCCTCATTTCGATGATCCCACCATGCCATAAACTGCAACAAACAGTCAATCTTGATGGATGCATTGATGCTTGCCCCAACGCTTGTGTATTGTGTTCGCTCCAATAAGATGATTTTTTGGCCAACATCTGGATCTCCGGCCGACATTTCCAGAGCCCAAATAGCGAACTCATGGCGTTGTGTATGGCCATCCGGCTTCAATTCTTGCCTTAGCACATTTCTGGGTTTTCTTCTTCGAGGCTATGTTCTTTTCATTTCATACCAATCTCTATCTGGTTGCTTGCTTAAGACCCAAAAGAGTGTACTTACCCTCAACCTTTTCCACGGTGCGACGAATTACCTGCGTATTTACAACTGAGCAGGAATTTCGATAATAATCTCCGCACGTTCGGCAAGCGTAAAAGGATGCATGGTGAAATGGCATTCCTTATTGATTCATTGGTAACTCTGACAGCTGCTGAAACATAGCAGTTGGAAAGACTATCATTGCTATCTGGTCACCCGTTATTACGCGATTTTTGAATGTCTGTTTAATGTAAATTAATTTGCACAAAATGCAGAAATTTAGTAGTCAATGTAATTTCCTTTATTAGGCAACACTTCTACACACCTCTTAAGCAACTTTTTAAGGCCGTCGCTAAAAAGATTGTTTGACCTTGACGAAAAAAAAAATACCCCAAGAATTTCTCCGACATCATCCCGAGATGTAATTTCTTTCATCAAGGAAATTTTGAAGACTTCAGAACAAGTAGTCTCCTTCTGCTTCAGGAAAGCAGATGCTTAATCAGGAGAATAAGGTGGATGCACCATTTTTGCCCAAGCAAACTCCTGTAATTGTGTGCAGGTGGTCCTAGCTCTATGAGGGCGAAAATTATCCTGATTGAATGGATCACCCCTTCGTCTAACCATACCTGGCCGTATCCGCTCTAGTCCCGACTTTAATCTGCACAGCTGCTGACAGTAGACTCCTGCGGTGATAATCGGGCTACGAGGTAAGAGCTCAAAATGTATTATTTCCTCGCCATCTCATCAGAAAGTAACACCTTGAGCGGGTGAAGTCCATCTCTGGGATGTTGTGCTGGTCTAAGTCATTGGTAGCGACGTTTAACATTATTGTAAAGAACCCATTTTTCATCTCCACTTACGATCCGGTTCATAAACCGCTCTTGATTGTAACGTGTCAGAAGCACAATGCAACCTTCGATACTTTGCTGAACATTAACGATAGGTGGTGTGGTACCCATTTTTCCAACTTTATGACTTTCCCCATATTTGCTAGGTGTCGATAGATGGTCACATGCCTTACATTGAGCTCCCTTGCGAGTTGCAAGTTCCCGTAGCGTAACAGTGGGATTGCTTACGACGGTGGACTTCAGGAACTAAACGTCTAGGTGCTCTACCCTACATGTACAAGGTTCATCCTTTGGATCAATGCTGCCATTTCTAAATTTAGCTTCACTTCTTTAGTGGCTTCACTTCCATTCTGGTTTTTCCAGGACAAAAAGAATAAAATATGCTCTTCCGATACACCCATTTCAAAATTCAGTTAAAAATGTTTACAATGATGTCAGCACAACGAAATTTGCAGACTGAACAAGCAATATATTCTAAATACTAATTTCAATAACGGTTTCAGTATTAAAAAATTGGAAAAAACTCCCAAATACTTCTACTGCGCTTTCAAGGCTACTTATCAGCCTATGTATGTACGTACCAAAATATAATAAAATAGTTCGTTTTGCTTAGGCTGTTAATATTTTTCACATGTTTACAGCAAAAATATGGTCAAGTTCAGTGAAAGTTAAGTAAAGTAGTTAGCCGACCCCCCAAGCAGGAATGGTTTACGACGATTCCGGAAAAATCAAAAATTGGCCTGCCAGTCAGGCCTGTGTAACACAAATGACACAAGCTTCCAAGTTTCTTTTTTTTAATAACCAAATTCCTTTTTACTAAACATGTGCCTTTGCGAAGTTTCAAAAAGACCAACATTGAATTACTCGTACCTTGGCTCACTCAGAAAGTGGTGGAATTGATAAAAGCTTGAAATTTGCTATATGCCCGATGGAGATGTTACAAATGTTTGGAAATTTACACGTCTCTTAAGAAGCAGCAAGTCTTGTTTTTATAAAAACAGACTTGAATCAAGTTCTTCGAGTTCTGATTTTTGGGAAAATATTCGCCAGATGAGTCTTACCCCGAAAAAAATATCACCTTCCAATAGCATGAATCTGAAAGAATTAAATAAGACTTTCGTCTCGGCCTGTAGAGAGTCAATGTCATTACATATTCATAGCTCTCAAGATCTTGCGAGCAATTTTACTTATACTTATTCAGCTTTTTCTCTTTCATGTGTAGATGTAGTAACATGTCGGAAATGTTATATTAGGTGTAAAGTCAATGCAGTTGGTTCAGATAACGCTGCACCTAAATTTATAAAAAAATATACTTCCTTCTGTCTTGCATCCTATCACTCACATCTGTAATACCATTATAATGACTTCTGTTTTTCCGGAAAACTGGAAAACAGCAAAAGTTCTACCCCCTACCGACCTATAGCAATTTTACCGGTCCTAAGCAAAGTTTTTGAAATTATAAAAAGTCGACAAATAAAAGCACACTAAACGCTCAGAACGTGATATTGAAATACCAGTCAGGATTTCGTGGAAATTTTAGTTGTACTTCAGGTCTCCTACGAATCTGCGAGAATTTGTGTGCTGCTGGTGACAATGAAAAATTAGGTTTAATAGCACTTTTAGGCTTTTCAAAAGGGTTTGACTGCGTGAATCATGAATTCTTACTAAAAAAACTTAAATATCAATTTCTATTTGATAACTCGTTGGTTAAATTGATATATTCGTACCTATCCAACAGATCTCAGTACGTTTTTCATAATAACAAGCAATCATCGTGTCTTCCGGTCTGTTCAGGTGTACCTCAAGGCTCCGTTTTAGGGGCGCTTTTACTCACTTCTTTCGTAAACGATATCTCCAAATGCTTTTCTGATTGCAGCTACCATATACTCGTACTGGGTAGAGTGAAAAGTATCCTCCTTGGGAATTACAAAATTTTTTTTTTTTAATGTTTTTTTATATTATTCAATATAGTCCCCTTTTAGGTTGATACATTTATCACTTTGATCAAAAAGTTCCCGGGGGACACCACTGTCTGGCGCTCCCATTGTTCCGATTTGAGTTCTGTTTTTTTGTTAAGTTGGTAAATCTGTTGTTGACATTACCTCTAAATCTTAGCGTCATAGCTTGACATTTACAAAAGTTACGTAGCCAACAGTACATCTACGAGTATCTCTGTGTGTTTTGCCGATTTTTTACAATTTTAGAAATGGATTAAATTTGCAACAACGAACTTGTACTCGTCTTAAATTTTGCGTAAAAAACGGATTTAATGGTGCGCGAACGTTGGAAATGTTGGAAAAATGTTTCGGCAACGATTCTCTAAAGAAAACGGTTGTTTACCGGTGGCAGGAGCGGTTCAAAAGTGGTCGTGAGTCAATCGAAGATTGACAGACCATCGACATCGAAAACCGACGAAAACATTGAAGAAGTAAAAGAAATGTTGGTCAATAACCAAAAATTAGTCATCAGAAAGATAGCGGAGGACTTGAACTTTGCCTATGGATCCGTCCAAGACATTTTGGTTAATGATTTGTGTTTCCGTCGTGCAGCAGCAAAGTTGGTGCCAAAAGACGTCGCAAAAGAGATGATTTGCGAGGCTGAATCCGATCCCACATTCATCAAAAGCATCATTACTGGAGACGAGACGTGGGTTTATGAGTACGACACGCAATCCAGACATCAGGAAAGTGAATGGCGTTCACCAAATGAGCCAAGACGTCGTTTTCAGTCAAAAAAGAAGCCAATGCTCACGGTTTTCATGGATTAAAACGGTGTAGTGCATCATGAATATTTGCCAGAAAGTCAGACAGTAAACAAATAGAGACGTTCGCCGAAAGAGACTAGAATTGTGGACAGAAAACTGGTGGATTTTGCATCATGATAACGCACCGCCGCACAGTGCCATCATTATTCGTAATTTTTTGACGAAAAATGCAACAAATACCATCCAACAGCCACCGAATTTACCTGATTTGGCTCCCTATAACTTCTTTCTGTTCAATCGAGTTAAAGAACCACTACGGGGAACGCGTTTCAGCAGCAGCGAGGAAGTAATGGAAAAATCGCAGGAAGCACTAATGGACATACGGAAAACCGAATATAAAAAATGTTTCGAGGATTGGATCAAGCGCTGGCATAAGTGTGTTGCAGTTGATCGAGATTACTCTGAAGAGGAAAATATAGATTTAGATGAATAAACAAGTATTTCCAATTTTCTGAATACATTCCGGAAACTTTTTGATCAAGGTAGTATTCCAGCGATTTTCCAACTTCTTGATCCCGTCCGAAAAGTAATATTCCAGAAGGTCTATAAGTCTGAGCAATCTTTTGAGGTTTGGCAAGAGATAATAGTCCGAGCGATCCAAATCCAGTTACCAATCGACGCCAAAAGTCCGCCCGATTCCGCATCAGCAAGTCCAAACACTCTTTCGAAGTGCTGTCGCATTCGTGTGTTTGGTCATTCGCGGCACCCAGCGGCAGGATAACTTTGTCATATGCAGAATATTGCCCAAAATATGGCGTGTGCGCTCAGTACTAATCTCTGTTGTATCTGCTAGCTCGCGCACCTTCACTTTCCGGTCAGCCAACACCATTTCATGATTTTTTTTGACATTGTCCTCTGTAACCGCCAGCCGCTGCTTACTTGATCGGTAGTGGAGTTGCGGCCACCACGAAACTCTCGAAACCAATATTTGACGGTGGAATCTGACGGAGCATTAGCCCCATAGTACTCATACAACTTTTCTTTTGTTTCCTTCGCCGTTTTGCCTCTCAAGAAATAATGTTTTACGAGAGAACGAAAATCGTTTTTGTCCATACTCAACATGATGCCAAACACGTCAACAACAGTCAGCTGTCAAAACAAAACTAAAGACAGTAGCGCACTGAAATTTGGTATGTCTACCTAAATATGAATGGACTTCAAGGCACCATAATGATGGTCAAGGAGGTCACTTTTCACTCCATCTAGTACGTATATGATGACGATGTACAGATATATACACTCTTTCCAAGTGCAAACAAGCATCAAACGCTGGAAATGGTCAACCAAGAATTAAATAATGTCTATAAAAGGTCACTAAACAACGACCTTATGCTAAATCCAACCAAAATAAAGGCTATGGTAATAAATGCCAGAAGACGTACAGAGTTTATACCTCCATTATTTCTGAACCATTCCCCAATACAATACGCTGACCGCTGCAATATGAATTGGAACGTTCATATAAATAAAATTGTTTCAAAAATTTATGGAGCACTCCGAGCTCTTAATCCCACTGCGAACTACCTTCCAACCAATACTAACTAAGACTTGTAAAGGCATTTATTCTCCCGATTATTCTCTATGGCTGCGAATGAAATACTGGCAAACATGGACCATGATTCTGCCAGAAAATTAACAGTCGCTTACAATGCCTGCGCGAGATACATTTTTAATGTAAAACGATATGATCACATTTCTGCATATAGCAAGAAAATCGTCGGCTGTTCCTTGATTGGCCTTTTAAAATATCGTTCAATTTTATTTTTGCATAAAATTTTAGCAAAGAAAACCTCTGTTCGAAGTTGTAAGCTTTCCGAGAAATAAAAGAACTTTACAGCTGGTAGCACCTAGGTGCAAGTATTTAAATACATCTCGTAAATTTTTTTTACATTCAATTCAACTTTGGAATCGTTTGCACTTAGCCATCAAGCGCATGAGTAACACAAGTTCTTTCAACAAAGAAGTTTTTAAATATTGTGCTGAAAACTTCTTGTAAAGTCCCCCTGTGTATCCCAAATTTATATCTCCTCCATCATAAAAAAAACCTTTACATGCATTTCCCCCCTCCCTTTCTTAATCTTCTTTTTAATTTTTCTATCATATTATCCTCTCTATATTTCTTTTCTATCTTTCCTTCTCTATCTATTTCTTAATTCATATTTGTTAGATAGTATCTTATTGTTCCATTTCTGTTTTTTTTTTTAATTTTAATTTGAAATATTGTTAAAGCTTGTTTTATTTTTTTCAAAAGATGTTATAAAAATCGTTTGTGAACAATGAATTAGAAATAAATAAATTTGTAAATTTAACCTCCGTACAATAGTTTTAGCCGGCATGTATTTAACACTACCAACGCGCGTCATTTCATTGGTTATGTTCTGTGTATTAAAATTAAAATGGATCTATAACGGCCTTCGGATTAAGTATTCTGTTATGTATATGTGATAAAACAACAAGTTAAAAAATCCTCATTACTGAAAGCTAAAAAAAGTCGTAGTATTTCTTTTTACATTTATTAACTTTTTATAGTTGAGAAAGGTTCAATAGTTTTATTCTCACATCTTAAGTGAGCGTATCACGTAGTTTATCAATTTACAATTATTAGTTGAACAGTTCAATTAACGCAAGTTATTTATAATGGAGTTTCAAGGACAAGGTATGTACAGTACTTTGTTACCTCGTTAGTAAGTTTTAGTTTTTTTATGTATTTTTAATGTTATTCTGTTACAACTCAGTATACTTTTAAGTTGCTCTTTTTCCTTTCATGGAACTAAAGTTTTAATATATCCCTGTTCCTTACCTAATGATTAAATGGTGTCTGAAGTATTGACACCAAGTCTAGTGTTTCGGAAAAACCAAACTTATCAGCCTAATGGTACAATTTAATTTGTAGTGTTGTGTAGGCGTATACGCATTATTTTTTCTATTTTTATCGCATCGTTAATCCTCGGTGTCTAGAGAGAATATTCACGACATGGCAGTCTGATCGAAAAATTTAAATTTGAACTTTGACTGGCTGAAATCATATTTGTGACCGATTCAGTACTTTCTTGAAGGGATGTCGGTACAACAAAAAATATTTTCTCAAAACATATTCGGAAGGGTTAAGTTAAATCGAAGAAATATCTTATTGGACGGAGGAAAGTGAGAAACTTTCCTAGAAAATAAGAAACACGTTTAATGACAATTTAGCATAAAATTTAGGATGAAAGTGGGATTGACTGTAGATCAGCCAAAGTAGTTGCACATCTAACGATGGAAATTCTGCAAGAAACTTCAGGATAACATCTTACCAGTAAGATGTGCTACTATATTAAAAACCATGTCATCGCACAGTGGTTTAATTTGTATGGGAAGGGCGGTCAAAACTCAAAATTTCCTTTTAAATGATAGACAATAAAACAAATCGTTAAAAAAGTGATTAATTTTATACAATATATTATTTAATTTAATTAAAGATTAAACTCAAAAATTCAAAATATTCTTAGACAATATCAATTTTTGTATTTTTTTTAAATTTCTTTCGTTGGAAAGCAAACGGTCTGGGGTAAAAAGAAGTCTATTCAATAAATCTGTGTTTGTTGACAGCCTAGATATTTTTCGTATATTCTTCGATCGGAAAAATTTAACATCTTTGTTTTTCGCCTCTGCCGCCTCTTCCGTAAATTGGCCTATAGGCAATATGGCGTGTTTCACAATTTGTCCTCCATGAATAAGAACTTTGTGTACTGAAGCTGGCAATGAGTACCAAGGGTGTTCTCAAACAATTTCACGAGCCGTATCTTGCGCATATTTTTCGAAAGATTCTGCATTAATTTCAAAACAACTTGCCCAAGTTTTTAAAATCATATCACATCTTTCAATTATTGATTGTTTAACACCAGCTATCTGAGAAGATATAGATGGGTTCGCAAAAAAATCTACGTGTAGTCTTTCCATTGTTTGAATTTCTACCAGCTTGTTTTGGCTTGTCAATTATCAAGTCAATGTTCTTGAATTCTGCTTGTATTCGTTTTTTCTGTGCGTCCAAAAGAGGTTTTTCATTATTTCCTGTCCGCCGTTGTTTTTTAAATCTAATCTATATTCTAGATGAATGAAGAATTCAAAGAATCTTATCCACAGTGGAGATATGCCAAAATCTAAGAAATCTTCGTCAATGGTTCTTTGTAAGGAACTTTGAATATCATTCATATTAGTTGGCTTTGCTCCGCAAATAAAGCACAACTGTTGCGAAGCAGCATGTGACAAGGCAGTGCATACCTTAGCATCAATTATTGTCAATTTAAGGATATGTTTTATATTGATAAAACGCTCAGTTATATTTATTATTGTGTTAGTTAAATCAGTAATGTGGTTCTGCATATATTCCTGCTCAGCTCTGCTCAACTCTGCCGTTCCTTTTTTTAATTGAAAATATATTAATCGGCAGTATCGAGTTGATCCTGGACGAGGATTTTGCCATACAATTTTCTTTTCAGACTCAGAGCTCTCTTGCGAAAAAAGTTGTATCGGAACATATGATGTTATAAACATATCCGAATCACTGAATTCGCTAGACATTCCATTAAAGCCCCATTTACTAATTAAAGTAAGATTACCTAAATCCAGAGTTCATTTAGTAACACTGAAATCAATTATTTTTTTACATAAGACGTACACCACATTATTCTTCCTCCTGCGGTTAAATTCAGACTAGAGACCAAGTTAGTAAAATATTTATATTATTACCGAAATTAGTCTGCAAATTCTCAAAAATTTCTCGTTGGGATTCTACATACAATGCGTTGGGCAGTATGATTAAGGAGTTCTCGGCGGCTGAATCGGAAATTTTTATTGTTTCAAGCTCTGGGTAACAATCTTGTTTCGCTTTAAGAACTTTAGCATAGGTTGGAAAAATTTCAACTTCGGTCTTTTGGTTTACTAAGTTCCTGATAACTTGGTACTGATGTTTTGACAATTTGGGCTCAACCAAAGGTTTCAAAGCATCATTTGAATCAAGTTGTTTGGCTTGGAGATTATCTGTTGACTGACAATGCTTCAAAACACAAGCAATATCTTCATCTATTGGCGTAACTTGTATTATTGCATTGTTATTATTCCATTGGAACATGAGTTGGAAAGCTACTGTCATTGTACGTCATTTCAGTATATGTCATTCATTTGAAGCGTAAACAACAATAATTTTTTTTTCACTCAAATATATCGAACTTTGTGCCTGAAAAGTGTTGCGGGGAGTTCTTCTTCATTACTTTTAATATGAAGAAAACTGCTGCTGAAAGTTATCGTATTTTGGTGGAAGTTTATGGTGAACATGCGCTAGCTGAGCGAATGTGCCAAAAGTGGTTTGCCCTATTTAAAAGTGGTGATTTTGGCTTGGAAGACGATGAACGTCCTGGGCAGCCAAAAAAGAAGATTGTTGCCAAATACAAGAAGAGCTCGCAGAATCTTTGGGTGTCACACAAGCAGCCATTTCAAAACGTTTAAAAGCAGCTGGATATATTCAAAAGCAAGGAAATTGGGTTCCACTTGAACTCAAGCCGAGAGACGTCGAAAGGCGGTTTCGCATGTCCGAAATGCTGCTGGAATGCCACAAAAGGAAGTCATTTTTACACCGGATTGTTACTGGCGATGAAAAATGGATCCATTACGACAACCCCAAGTGCAAAAAATCATATGTGAAACCCGGCCAACCAGCCAAATCAAGGGCAAAGCCGAATATCCATGCTCTGTATTTGGTGGGATCAGATGGGTGTGCTGTATTATGAGCTGCTAAAACCGGGTGAAACAATGGACAACGCTACCGAACACAGTGGCCGAAAAACGCCCGGAATATGTGACCAGACACGAGGCAATAATTTTCCATCATGACAAAGCTCGGCCCCACGTTGCTATTCTGGTTAAGAACTATTTGGAAAACAGTGGATGGGAAGTCTTACCCCACCCGCCATATAGACCAGACCTTGCCCCTTCTGGCTACCATTTGTTCCGGTCGATGCAGAACGCCCTCACTGAAATACGGTTCACATCAGAGCAGAATATCAAAAATTGGCTTGATTCATTCTTGGATGCCAAGCCGGCGCAGTTCTTTTGGGATGGGATCCACAAATTGCCAGAAAGACGGGAAAAAGTGATAGCTTCAGATGGGCAACACTTTGAATAATACTATTATACATGTTGTTCTTAAAGAAACGTTCAAATTTTGAAAAAAACCGCCCGAATTCAGTTATATACCCAATATTTCAACGATCTTAGCAATTCATCTCCTCTTAATTCGAGACGAGCTTTCTATAAATGGCTTGTTTGGTCTACCTTGATTTGGCGACTTTTTTTCTTCTATTTGGTCCTGTGCAGACCTGAAGACTTCGATTCAATCAAGCCAAACACTATTTGCAGATAAAAATTCGTTTTTTTTCGCGAAGAAGCCTGCAGCCTTCTATGAAAGGACTCACATAGCGTATTTATCTTTATCTTTGCGTCTAAACTTTGAATTTGGTAAGTTTTCCTAAAAATTGCCCATTTTTCATTAATTTGGACAACACTGCGACCTTTCTTCGCTTTATGCCAAATATTAAAAATATCGATGAGCTTGATCATTTGTTAGAATACTAAAAAAAGGGGAAAATAGTGTGTTACTTCGGATCAAAATTTTACGATTTACGCAAATTTGCGCAAAACAAATCGTATATATTCTTAAAGAGGATAGATAACTCTAAATTATTGTATATAAATTATCGTGAGATTTTATGGGAGTTTGATGTTTCGACTCTTCAGAAAAACACGAAATATGAAAAAACACAAATTATGTACCATTTTAAATATAGGTCAAAATAAAAACAAAAAAAAAAAATTTAAATAAAAAAAATTATTTAAAAGCTGTCGTTATACATTACTTCATTATTCAAATTACCTTTTTTCCAAAATAAACTTAAAAAAATAGACCAAAAATGGGTAAACCGCAACGTCGTATTTTCAGATTAATTTTTTTTATAAAATTGCGAAAAACACTCAACTTCGTGACGCGACTGACTGCCAACAATTAATTTTAGACGACAAACCTTACTGCCACTTTACTCTCCCGTTATCATAGATAATAACTGAATTAAATAAAACTAATTTGTTTGACCTTGAAATTATGACTTTTGGCCTTTGGGAGAAACCACTGTGCATCGGTGTGTAATATTGATGCATGCAGGTAGACGTTTGGCGCCACATGTCCTTGGTGTTACCTTCCGGGATCTGTCCGTAAAATACTTATCCACGGGTCAAATGTTATAAATAATGCTCTCTTGCCTATAGGCGCTTTGTTTGAAGAGGCGGTTGAGACATAAAGTCCTTTAGACTAAATCACATACGAGAGACTTCCAGAATAAGGATCAACCAAAACTTGTTGAAACGTTTGCTTTTAAATTATGACCCCTACATAACAGGCCTAAGAAAACTACATCAAAATAAGAGAACAAGTTTATCCAAGAATGTTGTAATTTTTTACATACACAGCTACTAAAATATAATACATACGAGTATATTAGGAGGGCAACTAAGTTACCTACGTTATCGCTGTTTTTTTTTATGAAAATTCAACTTTATTGTGAAAAAAATGGTTACAAATGAATCATTCAAAGTATTGCCCATCGCTAGCTACAACTTTTTCCCATCTTTCTGCCAGACCTCGAATACCTTTGCGGTAAAAGTGTTCATCTTTTGAGGCTATCCACGAATCAAGCCATTTTTAGATATCTTCATATGAGCGGCCAGACCATGTGCCATCGAATGGAACAAGTAATAATCGTACGGCGCAAAATCTGGAGAATATGGCGGGTGGGGTAGGACCTCCTATTTGAGCATTTCCAGGCAGGTTTTAACGGGTTTAGCAACATGAGGCCTGGTCCCACCAAATACCCAGCATAATCTTCGCAGTATAAGTATTCAGCCGGCGCTTACGTTTGACATAGATCCCCATCGAGCAACACCTCCAATTCAGGGTCTTCGAAAGATTTTGGCCTTGCTTCACGCGGACGATCGTCAACATCGAAATCACCGTCTTTGAAGCGACGGAACCAACTACAGCACGTTGTTTCATTTAGAGCAGCATCTCCGTAAATTTTGAAGCTCTCGATGCGCTTCAGCTGCCGTTTTCTTCGAATGAAAGACGAAAATCAACAGTTTCCGAAAGTTACGATTTTTGGCACAAAATCAGATATTTTCATACAACAAAAGTATATGGTATGACACCAAAAAAAAATCACTAATGTGTTAAAACGGTTTGTTTACCAACTTCTTAGCTAGGTTTATGACAAAATCGACCAGCACTTACTGCTGGAGCCATCTACTTACAACTTAATTACGCACCTAATGTGTCAATAAAATGTATGTTTTTTTCAACTAAAAATACATATTTGGAAATATTTTACAATATAAGCAAAAGTTATACTACAAACAGTTCTTATTTATTTTTAAGCACAGCTTTAAGTTAAAACTGTATACTTTAATTTAGTTATTAGAACTCAACTCGATTTATTTTAATTATTATCAGTTTCATAACATTATTTTAAATAAATTTCCATTTATTCTCTTTGCAACTGTCCTTATGTAATTAACTAGTTACCCTATTTTTCTAGTAAAATATAATGTTTTGTTTACGAAACAGTCGATATAATTTATCAAATCCGATTGTTTCAAAAGCTATGGATTTTTGACGCATCCTCCATAGAACAAAAATTACTCCTCAAAGTGGGTATCATAACTTTATAAGAAGCAGAAAAAGGGGGGAATAGCTCCAATAATTGAACCGTAGGGAAAACCCACTGAGTTGTGGCCATAATCCTAGATAATAACCCCCGAAACCGAACCTTGGAGCTTTCGAAATGTGAATACCATTTTACTTCAATTCTCACTTACTAATTGGCCTGTAATCAATCAAGTGCGAAATTAAATGTCATCTGGCTGAATTCAACACCTGAAACTACCGCATCTATACAAAATGTATTGCAGCACAGCAGTAGGGACCACAGAACACAATGTAGAATAACATCCACACTACAAAAGATGTAGCCAACTAAAAAAATTAAGATGAGTTCTCTAATTGTCTAATTTTCCAAGCTATGGAGAGCAACTTTTAAGATATTGGACTATTGCTGTTAAACGAATAAGACCCCAATTATCATGATGAGGTTGTTAATATTCTGATATCAATGCATACGAAATGGACTGATTCAACATGCATAAGCATAATATGGCAGATAGGTCGACGGACAGACTCAATTTCTTCTTCACGTCTGTTTTTACATACCTTCCTAAGCGTTTGGTATAGACATGTACTTATAAGCCAGGACCCTTTGATGTTACAGGAGATGAGACGGGCATATCAGCAGCTGGGTTTAACTACTATATGTAGAGAGGGACCTATTCTTTCTATATTTCGGCCAAAGAGATACTAGATATTGTGCTCGTGTCAAGGTGGACTCAGCCACCGATGGCCTCCTTATCCATGCTTCCTGGAACTTGAATCATCCGATATCCTATTGCAGAGGGTCATCATATTTCTGATCGATATCTTATTGAGTACACTCCTGCGTGATATCACAATCCTTGATCCGCTTATCACAAGACCCAGATACCCGAGACTTAACAGCTGCCAACATAACAATTAACCTTCCAACGATATAATTCTGAATAAAGTTGTAGCTCTTTTGATAGCGGCAATTGCTCCCTAGAGTTTTTTGAAAGACGCTGCATCTACCCTTTATTTTAAAGATGCAGTTTATTTTGGCGAATTTCCCAGTGAACCCAAGCAGCAATCTAAAGATACTCGGAAAACCAAAAATAACAGAAATGGCATAAGAGTGGAAGATAGGTTTTTGGTATGTATTAAGTCTAGCGCTTAATACCAAGTCTGGCTATGTTCTAGATATATGCACCAAATCCAGGAAGTATACAGCTTTCTTAAATGATGTAGATTCTCATTTTGGCAGACAAGCTCTAAGCCCACGTTTTATACTTATTGTATAATAAAATAAGATATGGTTATGGTACTTTGTGGATGTCACAGTGGACCTAAGCCCCGTACAAATGGCCACTTAAGAACAACAGGTGTTAAAAGCTATGTATTTCCTCCATGCTAGTGAATTGATTATTCCTCGTAGTGTGAATAACTTCTGTGCGGCATACACTCTACATGATACACAGCCAACAACAGGTTTGACCCCTTGAGTAACTTGAAGCTGACTTTTGACGAATATTGTTCACAGTCAACAGCCCACTGTTTTATGTGGGTTTAATGCCAGTGGCCTCAGTAGTCCTTATTTTTCAAAACGAGGCAGGAGCTCGAGTCACACTCAACGGCTACCATAATAAGACAATGATCAATGATAACTTTTTCGAAAGTATTGACGATGTTGATCTGGATGATGTGTTGTTCCAGCAGCATAGCACTACGTACCATTACATTGCGAAATTGACTAATGAATTGGCTAGTTGCGATTTGCGGCCATTCAAATGCCTCTTTTGGAATTTTGTAAATTTGTTGGCGTCTGCTGATAAAACGTGAGCTATTCTGGCTCTGGAAGTTACAATTTCTCACGTGATTCGTGAGATAGGATCCCAAATGCTGTAGAGAGGGACCCAAAATTGGACCGACAGGACGGGCCTCGTCAAAAACAGCTGTGGAATCCATATGTCCGTATGTGTGTCAACGACAACTTACGTTGGAATGACCACATACTCGGTGTCGCCAAAAATGCTGCGAAATGTCTAGGTTTCCTCTAGCTATGTAAGAAATACTTCACACCCTCTGATCAGGTCCCAATATATAAGGCATTTATCCGCCTGAAATTGGAGTACAATGCCCACATCTGATCGGGTGCGCCTAAAACATCTCTGCACCTGCTAGGTAGGATTCAAATCTGTGTGATAAAACTCATAGGTGATACTAATATCAGTCAGTCAATTGACACCCTCGAACACCGACGTAATTTCTCGTGTCTCACTCTGTTTTATCGCTATCACCAGTGATCCATAGAAATCGCCAGTAGCATTCCGCCCCTTCAAACTTTTAACCGTAACACCCGTTTCACCAAGAATGCTCATCAGAATACCCTCAAGCCCACTTTCGGACATACACTAAAATATCGTGATTCGTTCCTAAGCCGTTCAACTCGCTTATGGAATGCCCTGCCTAGCTCTTTATTTCCTAGTCATTATAACCCTCAAACATTTAAAACCAACGTTCACCGGTACCTCTCTTTCCAACCTCCCTTAAATATGTCTGAAGTTGTGTTCATGCCATAAACCATCCTTAGCAATGAATAACGATTTTGGTTTGTGATGCAAATCCTGTCAGTATTGTTTTAAAATTAACTTCTACAGGGCTTTAAAAAAAACTCTTTATGACATGAAAGCATATATCAAACCTTAGCCAACATTTGCTTTACGCGGGGCATACCTCAATCGAGTAGAAGGCTGATGTTGTCAAAAATAACTCACTTTATAAGATGATATTAGATCGCAAACGTAGACGTTGGCAGTAAAGCCGGTATTTGGTAATTAGTTTACATCATGAGACACTACGCCGCATACATGACACTACGTCTGGAACCTATCACGCTGCACCTTAATATTGTATTTACAAATGCATCTAGTTAGCAATTATTGACGGATCATTGACGAATTGTAGCTAGCGGATCATAACTAATCATATCCGAGTATAGTAAAGAATTTCATCGTATTGGACCGAGAGACCGTATTTGAGCTAGAGACGTTTAGGTGCAGAAAGACAGAAAGGACAGGGACAAGAATAAATAAAATAAGTGCAGGATCGTGGATATTGAGGAGGGCTATTGAAGAAATGTTGCCCGGAAAAAAGTGGAAAAGAAACTGCGTAGCCATGGCGCGCAGTATTAGTTTCGTTATCCTTCAAACAGATTTGGCACACAGTTTCGGAAGAGAGATTAATTTGATATAGGTGATATCTTAGACCAAACTATCTGGAGCTTGGTAAGAATAATGATTTTTTCTTTGCGAGATAGATGGTTTCCTTAAACTTTCTTAGTCCTTGAAGATTACTTTGGTGTTAGGTGTTGCTTCTTTTACGATTTATATATATGCTCTATTGGCTATTTTAGAGTTAAGGATACTGCGGAAGGGTTTGAAATCTACGAATTCCTAGATAGAGTCTTTTATGTCTAAACGACCTGATTATCACCAGAGCTTCTGAAGGCAAGTAAAGCCTAGGGTTCGTGAGTTAATACAATCTGAACTCGGTATGCTCCGTGGTCATTGAGTGCACTGATAGTAGCACTTTTTATCCTTGTATCGGCGTATGGTTTTAGTGCATGTATAGAAGACATTGTCGAACTTGACCCAAAGGAGACTAAGAGATTTCGTCAGTCCCTTTAAAAGTTACTTACTGGGACAGATTCCATTTTTGATGTACCATTACGTCATATCAGACTTAAGCCAACAAGAGGGATCAGTTTACACGATTTGGGTTTTACCCACCGCCATAGTAGAGCTTATGCAGCTTGATGTCGGAAACAACGTTGTTTCCTTCTAGCCCAGAAAGACTAGAGAAAATTGTCAAATGACATGGTTATCTATGAGGAAGCTATCGTTGCGCGAGTGAGCCTAGCCGAGTTGCAAAGTGCTACTTTTTTTTTATAGAGATGTACAACTGAGTGATCATAGAGAGTCTAGAGCTGCCATGATCAAGTTCGCATGGCTCTTGTGAAGTCTAATCTTCCTGGTTCTTGAAATTATGGCTGTGTGTTGATTAACTATCACAACAGGCTTTTTAATTGCAATTCCCAAGTGTTCCTATATAAGCTTAGATTCAGCTTTCTTCTCTTAGTAAACGGCGCTAAGACTGTTTTATTTGCTTTTTTGTATATAGCATTCCCGACAAGCAATCAGTGACAAAATGTACGCAGATGATATAATTAAGACTTCTCCAAAAGCGGCTCTCACGCATTTGGATTTGAAGACTCTTTCTCTTTTTCTCTTTGACTGACCAAACACTTTCGGATATCTGCGGTAGATCCAATTTTTCGGTATGCATGCTGCAGTGTCATGTTTCTTTAGAGATTGAGTCTAATTTGAAGCTTCCATCAAAAAATTCGGTGTGAAAAAATATTACGCAACTACGTACGGATGAAACCAGTTGCAAGTTTTGTTAGACCTGGCTCTGGTTTACACCTGTCTGTAGCGCCAAGGAGATAAATGTGAAATTAATCGATTGATAGAGACTATGTTGAAAAATATTTTTCAGGCCACAATAATAAGCTTCAGTAGCATCAGGGAACAGATTATTTTCAGTTTCTTAATTGGTATGGCATGGGTTTTAATAGATGTGGTATAAGCATTCCCAACACTTTAGTTTTTACTCATAATTTTCAAAATTTTGCATGATAATGTGGTGACTCTATTTATTCTGGAATAGATTTATCCCTTCGTGCAGAACTTACATTCATAAGTTCATATAGGATTACGTACTTAGATTTAATGGCACCCGATGTTTCTTTCACGAAAACTCCAAAAGATTCACTATTAGCTCTGCGATCCGTGTATGATAGATTTGACTTTATGGACATCACTATTGCTAAGCGTGTTCATTTCACAAACAACACTTTATTTAAAACCACAATCGGCGCCAAATCTCAATTTGTCTCAGAAAGATACAAATTGCTTAGTACGTAACGAATATTTTGAAAACATCTGCCCTGAAAACACAAAAGACCATAATCATTATCACATTTACTTGGAAATATTCACCCGACTGTAGATAAAATTTCTAATCTCCTCCCTAATTTGCATCTGAAAATTATAGCTCTAATCCGCAGGCGACCGTAATAACCCAGAATTGGCATACAGCATAGTTTTCGGGACCTATAATCAGTGGAAAACGGCTTGAAAGGGGATGATGTTATGTAAAATATGTAAATGTGAAAGCAATTGATGATAACATATATTTAAACTTTGAAAATCAGTGAAGCGAAGCATTTGCACTCTACTTTGGTTATTTGCACTCTACTTTGGTTATTGCTACAATAAATCGGATGAGTAACGTTTGATAGAATAAAAACGCATGGTTTTTCAATTTTATTGCAATTTTAATTTGAGTGTGAATGAAAAAAAAATAGGAATACAACACCCAGACATCCTACTACCACCCCTTTCAATTTGGGGCAAGCAGGCTATTCCTCTGGAGTATCATCTTACTTCGAAGTCTGAGAAGATTTGTACACAGATGATTCCCCAAGTTCAGGGTGGCAGCAGTTTGTTCCGGTCAATCTTTGTCTGATCCTTTGTAAGGTACAATTTGTTGGGGTGGTTACTCTCGTCTCAGACGACGAGAAACACGCTCCTTGTTTGCCGACGGCATATTATTTGTGTTATTCGTCTATCCCCAATTTTTCTTTAATTTTAGTTCAACCCTACTTTTGCTAAAATATTGTTATATAAGGGACGATACACTTGATGTGTCCAATTTATTGCTGTGGATTTATTGAAACTAATAATTTAAAAAAATACCAGACTTCTCCCGAACAACATCCACACTGTGTCTGCATGTATTTGAAACAATTTCTGCTCTATTCTCGTAGATGACTTTCTATTATTTACTAACATAGGTGGTACTGCAGTTCAGGGTAAATCCGTGCTTCAAATAACAAGGCTAACTCCTTCCCTCCTGTGCACTCCAAATCGGTTGAGGTCCCTTTCTACTTCTGCGCACCACTTTCGTTTTCTGTTGGAACAGAGCACTCAGACAAAGAACTAGTCCATTACACTACTTGCAAGTTCCTTTCAATGGAATTCTTCGTAAGCGCTTTAGTGATAAAGAGCCTACAGTACAAGCACCAACAATGTCAGCGCCGAGCACCTACTTCCTGATTCAAGCGTAGGCCAGACTTCCGCGGAGATAGTGCTCCACAGCGTTGTCATCACTTTCACAGCAAACGTCATAAGATGCTGTATCACCTATGCGCAGCCCATTTAAGTGGTTAGCAAAGGGTAGTGCCTCGTCACAACGCCAGTAAGCAGCCTGAAGTCTTTCCTACTGACGAATAGCAGGGAGGCCACTGACCTCTTATGATGGAGCACTCGTTGGACCTAACAGGTGCTGAATAACTCCTTTCTCAGCCTTTCCCAGCAAGTTCATCGTTGATTTCAAATCCCGTGACCACATTATTATTTGAGACCCAGACGGGACTCAGTGAATTTAGCTTTCCGACTTCGTTCAGTAGAGTCTTGTATTCTCGAACTAGCTTAAAAGTCGTATGAGGGTTCAGCAAGCGCAGCGTGACTATCCTTACATATACAAATGCTTCGCTCCATTCACTGTTTCTTCACAATATATTATAGTTCGTTGCCGTCAGGGTTTCGTATATCTCTGGTTGGAAGACAGATCCAAGTTTCCTAACGAGGAATGAAAACTAACATGCGCCGCATTCTAGGTTGGTTTTGGAGCCATCCGTGATGACCCGAAAACACTCCTTTCCTGGCTCGGAATCTGGCCGAAAGCATTCCTGGGCATAGGGAAAGTCGGTTTCACATTTTTTTTTTCAGCAGGAATCTAGCGTCATTGCATCGGACAGCTTGCCTGTACGACGGGAGACAGAAGACAGTGCATGTTGTACCAAAACGCACTTCACTTTAAATGGAAGATGGCTTTGAGAGTTTACTCCATTACATGAATATCAAGGAAAGGGAGGTTCAGATTGTTCTTTGGGGTCTGGAAAAAGCAGCAGTGACTTATTTTCGTGAGAATATGTATTACTGGCCTTATCATAGCCATTTAGATCCATAGGCCCAATTTCTTACCCACAACTTCTTTGCACTGCCAGAAGGCGTGTAGCACCTTAGAGGCTTTCAACGTAACATGTTTAGTCCAGAGAACTTTGCTATCCGGGATAACACTTAAATACTTAAATTTTTGGAGAATTGGATGGTCGGCTTCCCCCTCCTCGTAAAGAGAAGAAATTCATAATTCGGACATAAGGCGAGATCTTCCTCTACTATGCGGACCACATCATAAGTGTCCATTCTCTCGGGGACCCCGCCCAATTATCAAGGCTTCGCCCATCAATGACGTTGTCTAATAAAAAGCGGGGGCAGAGCATATTACTGGTCTTATCGTAAACATCTTCAGATAACGCTTCTGAAGGTTGCTACGATTTGACCAATAACAAATTGCCGGTCATAGGTCTTTTTGGGGGCTGGACCACCGGTAGTAAATACCAGGACTTAAATCACGGTACCATGAGACTCAGAAGCCCCCCGGATTTCGGTCCGGGCCTGACATGTTGAGGTAGGCCCCTTTGTGGGAGCGTCATGGTGGCTGTTGTTTAAACCCAAATCGCGGGAAAGGGTCTAACCCATTGTAGAGTTGCAAATAAGTACTGGGTGCTGTGACCCTAAGAACAGTAATACGTTTTAGGTCGGCCTCGGCTCATACCAAGGGTGGAACTTGTGCCTCCAACACAGTTCCGAATTGGTATCAAAGGATTGACGGAGAGTGATGGATACGCCTTCCTTGCTCCCTATGGATGTATGGGCATCCCGGAAGCATAAGGCCTACAGATAGGTGGTTTACGTAAAAAAAAACAAGAGACGTTCTGTCCATTGCCTCTATATGTTCTAGACATATCAGGCTACTGATGTGTAGTTTTCCCACTAAACCGTATAGCTCGTGTAGGCCGTCGTTGAATTTCGTCGCCCAAAGAACGTCAATGCAAATGAGACCGAATATTTTGCGAATTCTTCGAGACGACCGAGAATATCTTCATACACTTTCGATAGCATCCATATCTCAGCAAAATGTAGAAGTCCTGTGATGATCAAGATCCTTTATTGAGCCTCCTTAGTTGTTCGGGATAGGGCATTGCTACTCCGTTGCCATCTTAGCCCAAAGAAACAGGGATTGGCAAGAGTGATCTTCGTTTCATTTCTGCTGAGGTGTTGTTGGTAGAATTCATTGCGCGGCCAAGGTAGACAAAGTTCCTTACTACCTCAAAGCTATGGCTGTCGACTATGACGTTCGGTGGAATTCGTCGATGTTGTGCGCCACTTCTTGTTGACAGCATATGTATACTTGGTTTTGCCCCCTTTTCCCACTAACCCTATTTGACAGCTTCCGTTTCAGTACTAGCGAAAGCATCGGTGAGAACCCGTTGGGTTCTGCCAATTTGTCAATATAGCGACATACGATAGTTGTTGTATAGACTTTTGAAAGATTGTGTTGGCTGGTGATGTTTGCCTACTTAAAACCTTTTTGGGCATCAAAATATTCGGTTAAGTCGTTAGTGACCTTGACGGAGCAGCGAGATTTGCCCATCGTTATTCTTCACAAATTTACGAGGACTTTCTACCGCTGTTAGTTGATTTTTTTTTTATTTCATTTTGTATTGTTGGAAATCTAATTCCGCCAATTTCTGGCAATATCACTGCTTAGTATTTGAAATTGGTATTTGAGCAACAAAAATCCTCTCCAATTCAGGAATTTCAAAATATTTGAAGTAGCTGCTGGTTGTTTGTTACATTCTTGATTTATACAGAAATCCTTAGCTCGGACGTCACTGGTAATACAATACAAGATTCCAACATCTCGATACCCATAATGTTGGAACAGGGATTACATTGTAGTGGAGTCCGGTAAGCTACATCCCTATGCACGTAAATGGCGAGACCGCGGTGAGAGAAGAATAATGGCACTAGTTCGTAGCCAGGTAGCTTCAGATCTGAGTGATCTGTGTGCTTCCTGTAAAGTCCTAAAACATCCACACAAATTATCACGCATCATAAATATGTTTACATCCTTAATAGACCATAGTATGTAGGTCGACGGTGGTATTGTAACAAGAATTTACCGCTGAGACTACCAAAAGGTACGATTGTACGACGCACCGGTACGATTGCCCACGGAAAGTTATGAAAAGGAGCTCTAAGACGAATCTCAGAAGGTTCCTTAGCCCAGTAGTAAGAACTAATAAGTTCTTCAGATCTTCCTTTCAGGGCAGACGGTGACGAGCAGATTCAATTCCGAGCGCTCAGCATAGGTGATTTGGCACCATGAGCTCATATGGTATTATTGCACAAACAATTCACATATCCCTTAGTCTAACTAGAGAGTGGGATTTCATCCTGCTGAATGTCGGTCAAATGATGCTAGTCATTGCGGTTTCAAAATTTAATCTAGCGTGGACTTGCCAAATTGACCGCCTATTCTGGAATGCTGTTTCTTGGCCTGTGCAATGTCGAAATTTTCGTGCTCAACAAACTGCTCTCAATAACAGTCTCATGCCTTATTTTTTATCCATGTGGCATGATACGTAGCATATGTTCACATATCTCATTAAGGTGTCTACAATCATTGATCTATTTTTCGAGCCCAGAGCTTAAATATCTTTTTCTCTGCGAGACAGTTTGATGGGCTGGCCGTAGATTCAAAGTGAGCTTAGTATTCCCTATCGTATCGGTTTTCGCCACAGAATTGCGGTGTTATTAATCCAGCGAAATTCTTTCGGTGGAGGTTCGGAGAGAGGAACTTATCTGAGTTTTCATGAATGAATATCCAATGAGGTCAGTTGCAATATAACAGGAAAATCAATGTTACCATTTAACAGGTGATGAACACTGAGTAAGTCTATCAGTTTCAGGCGATTAAAAGTGGAAACTGTCAGTCCTAACCTTCATTGTTAGAATCTTTATACGCAACATATGGCTTATGTAGTAGGGTGACCAAACTTAACAAGCATAATGGAGAAGAGACCGAACAAAGGTGGTATAAAGAGACTCAGTTAATGGACACGATAATCCAGTTCATTGTCATAAATAACATCTGGATCGCGTATTACTGTTTTTTAAGGGAACAGATTCTTTATCAATTAACTAGGTCTAGGATAAAGTTGTGAGACGTGTTCGTGTGTATATTAAAATTTTGTTGTTTTTTGATGTTAAGCTCGAAGAAATTTCCCGGGATCCAAATGGAAGACCTGTTTATGTCGAAGGATTTGATGTCATCTGCATACTGTCAATTGTTAGGATGAGTAACTCAGGGTCGAGATGATTTCCTTGAGAAACTCCGGGGGGGCTTTTACATGTATACCTATAGATACCTGTAGATACCGCGGACCTGAAGAACGCACTGTGGTGTCCTCTCTTTACTAAGCGCGAAGTAGTCCAAATAATGAATTCAAGTGGAACGCCAAGCGCCTTGTGCTTGAGAAGGATAATTTTATGCGACATATTATCGAAATTTTTGCTGTGATCGGCGGTGATTACATCAATTTGTTTGTCATTTTTTTGGAGCACAAATCGTACTTGATACGAGTTCTATTAGATTTGGGGTTGATATAACCTTAATAATCTCCGTGTTGCTAATTCGAAGCGATGGACTTGCAATGAAAAAACACTGAGCCACATATAATGCTCATAAAGAGCTTTGGAATGGAGGACCGTTTCGCAATGGACCTATAATTCAGGATCTCGCATTTTCGGCCTTTTTTATGGAGGGGTATTTTGTGTGCGTTTTTTCAGGTGTTAGGCAAATAGGGAAGTAAATATGTAAATTATGGTGTCAAGCAATCGCACACCTTTTTCAAATGATAGCTGCCAGACGGTTTTTGAACCTTTTCTTTCACTAATTCTGGAGTAATGAGTACCAAGCTGACCATCAACAAGTGCACACGCACAAGTGCACTGTGCTGTGAGATTCGCTCCTCACCGAAAAAAAAAACGTGACAAAAAAATAAGGTCAATGTGCTATCCTTTCTAGGCTCGTCGGACCACAGTGTCAGATCAGCTAATTTCTCGTACACCGACCACAAAGTTAGAGAAAAGATTCCTAAAAGAACCGTTTGGCAATACGAGAAAGCCAACTGGAGCGGTCTTAACAGCTCCTTTTGGAATTTTAACTGGTCGTTATGTTTCCTCGATAACGACGTGGATGCCGTCGGTGATATGATCACAGACACCATTCTCTTTGGCATGAGAAACTTTATGCCTTATCGGATGAAGAGTATCAAACCAAAATAAAAGTCGTGGTACGACTCGAGTTGTAAAGAGGCTGTCAGGGTTAGAGAAATGCTTTTTTTCGGTCCTTCAACACCAACCGAAAACCGAAAAAAGTTTAAACGAGCCTAGAATGACTGCAACGTCTTTCCTAAATGTGTAAAATTCCAATACGACCAACAACTGAGGCAAAAAATGCTACAATGTTCCAAAGGTAGTCAAAATGTTTGGTCGTTCGTCAAAAATATTAGAAATTCTGCTTCATCCTCCATCCTAACTCTCATTTACAATGACATTTCAGCTGTCAGCTTTTTGGACAAGGTCAATCTGCTTACTGCACACTTTCCGGCCAGCTCAACACTCCCATACTGTGTTTTGCCTCCACCTACATTTGAGTGCGTCGAATTTTCAATGGGACGAATCCACTTTCGCACTCGTGTAGTAGCAAGAGTTCTTAAAGATCTTAACATTCACAAATCCGCTGGTCCAGTTGGTATATCTCCACTTCTTCTTAAGAGGTGTTCTTCCTCGCTGGCAAAACCACTGCGTAAGCTTTTTCATCAATTTTACTCTTCTGGACGCGTTCCGAGCAGATGGAAAACAGCATTTGTCCAGCCCGTCCCTAAAAAAGGCGAATCTTCCTCTCTCTACTCCTAGAGACCCATTGCACTTACGTCCCTTCTTTCCAGGGTCATGGAAACTTTGAGAAACCGTCAGCTCATAAAATATTTCGGAACACGAAAACTTCTTAATGATCGGCAGCACAGTTTTCGTGATCTGATGGCATGTCTCACCGAAAAGTGGAACCAAAGTGTACATCAATCTGGCGAAAGAAAGATAGTTGCACTTGATATTTCTAAGGCATTTGACAGAGTTTGACATCAGGGTGTGCCCAAAACATCTCTGCACCTGCTAGATAGGATCCAAAGCCGTGCGACGAAACTCATAGGTGATACTAATATCACTCAGACAATGGACAGCCTCGAGCACCGACGTAATATCTCGTCTCTCAATCTGTTTTATAGCTATTTCCACCACCAGTACTCCATGGATATCGCCCCTTCAAACCTTTTACCGTAACACCCGTCTCGCCAAGAATGCTCATCAGTATACCCTCAAGCCCACTTTCGGACGTACTCTAAAATATCGTGATTCGTTCCTAAGCCGTACAACTCGCTTATGGAATGCCCTGTCTAGCTCTTTATTTCCTATTTATTATAACCTTCAAACATTTAAAACCAACGTTCACTGGTACCTCTCATTCCATCCTCCCTGACTTTCCTTCGCCCGGGCTGTGTGCAAATATTTTAAGGGTACATAAATCCCTTGAGCGCGCAAATTATAAAAAAAAATAAAAAATGTCAACCAAGTCAATAAAGTTTGTCGACAACTGCTCGAGTAGGGGAAACGAGGCTGTTCTCCTTCAACATTACTAAGCTTTTATCCACTGAAAAAATGTAGATAAACGGTGAGAGGCCTTCGCCTTGGGAAGTTCCTCTGCAGATCTTCTTTCTGAACCTTGCGTTACTCGGAGTGTAGTTAGTCTTCCCGCGATATAAGTATATGGGCGAACAAGTACCATAAACGTAGGTTGCGTAGAATCGCCTGTTCTTTCAATGTGGATGAATCTCTTTCTTCAGGTGAAGGGATCTCTCTATCGTCGATATTACCCGGTGAAGAGCCGATCTGCTTCTTATGTACTCGTTTTATGATTTGGACAAATATCTATCGCCATTCAGATTCCTACATGCACGTCTACTAATCGACCCAGCCAGCCTTTATTCTGGAAGGCGGCCAGGAAATGACGACCACCACGGCTTCTCCTGATAGTGGATACTGGCGATGGTGTCCTAGCTGCATTTTTTTTTAAAGAGACGTACTTCAATATTTGATCCCAAAGAATCGCAAAAGATAGTTCTTCACTAAAATTGAATTTCTAGTGTGGTCGAATCATTAGTAATATGCTTCAGTCGACATAAGTTGTTCTCTTGATCTCAGACAGGTATTCAAAGGCAATACATGAGGTCAGTATTAAGACTTTTACACAATAAAACGAAGGAATCTTGGATATTACAAAATCCTTGGTTTAAGGTTTGATACTCATACCTCATGTAACATGGATTGGTCGTTGCCTTGAAATGCTTTCGGTTATCTCTCATCAACATAGGGCTTATCTCAACCATGCACACGTTCCTATGTATTCTAAAATTAATCATGTTCTAGAATGTGCCAAACTGAAATGTGTTCCTATTTTAATCCTTTCTTCTATTTAGGTTAAATTACTTAGATTTGGGATCTAATCAAGGGGAAAATTAAAAAAATTCCTCATTCTTCCGCATACGAATGATAAAGCTCATTCATTGTGTCCTTTGAGTGAAAACTGTCACTAACGAAATTAATTTTCCTAAAAAAAAAGAAGGAAAAACAATATCACCGAAACAAAATCTCGTCACATCTGCTGGTATGAATGGAATTCAATATCGTCTTGGATTTTAACGTAAACAGGTCAGCTTCTTTGGCAAACCCAATACCTTCACCCAACTTAAACGAACTACATCTTTATTTATTATCCCATTACTATTTATCAAGGATACGCCGTGAGACCGAACATATGATGTCACAGAAGGTTATGTATTCTGAGCTCTGAGTAATAAATAAATTTCCTCCAACCAAAGTGAAAGGATAAACGTCATAGAGTTCCTCTTATGTCGGCAGGCGAACTTATACTAGAAGAATTCCTATGATTACAGTTATACAAAAATAAGGGACATGTGCATGGTATCCGTATCAAATTTCATCATTTGAACTCTGAATTATTACCTACATATGTGAGAAGCCTCCGCACAGATTTTCATATTCCCAGATATTTTTTGAGCCCGTAAGGCAATTCAATCCCAATCCACAAGAAGACAAACAACGCAGTGGAAAGAAATAAGTTATTGCTTAACACCTGTAAAGGCGTTAAGTGTGTCACGTTCTGTCATAATATGACAAAACAGAACAGAAAAAGCGAAAACACGGTAGCTCACCCTCCTACTGCGTACACACATCCAACCCACACAGAGTAAAAAAAAAGAAATACAAACAACCTCGATCTCATTTAATGTACAATTTACTTTTGTCCTTTCAAAAAAAAAAATAAAGTTGCAAAAAGTAATTTATTTTTCGATTTGCAAATTGAACGAGGACCCTAAATGCTGCAGGAGATATAAACCCGTACAAGCACAACAAAACCCTTTGGAAGATCAGAAAACAACCCGCCAAAGTTAACAGGATTAAATAATCCCTTTGCACTGAAGGCCGTCAATTTGTTTTTTTCTTGTTTGTTAATTTTGAGACCGAAAAAGGATTCCCAAAGAGGAGACAAAAAATGGCCGGAAGCGATAAAATTAGCACGTCATTTGCTCTGCGACAGTGGTATTGTCAACCTACCCTCGACGTGAATTGAAGAGTTTCGAGAATTCCATTTCCAAGTATGTATCTGTATATTCTGCTTCCGCATTTATAAATTGTAACTCCCCTTCGCTTTGAGCCCATTTCTGAACTCATAAATCTCACAGCATCCGACGTAATCACAGGCTCGCCTGGAATGCCTAATTGATGTCGTTCCACAGGAAATGGTGTAAGAGTAGATTTGGTTGCTCTCGAATAAGTATTTATACCTGCACAGGATATAGCCAGGGTTGTCACTTTGTTACATTCGCAAGGTTGCCTTGGATTTTCTGTATCTCATTTCCAATTTGTAATTTGTTTTAAAAATAGATTCTACAAAATTTATTGTCAAGCGAGGGGTTAAATTTTTCATCATCCATTTTTCTCTATTTTGGGCTTAGTCGTCCACTGAATCTTATTTAGTCAGTAGGATTTGCAAAACCAAAGAAAAGATGCCCAGCAACACGATCCCTCACCTTCTTTTTGTACACTATGGCGGTAGGTTTATATTGTAAAATTGCCGGCTTTCGCTTGGTTTACAGCACCAATACAGCTCTGCACTTTAACTTTTCAGAGGGCTTCATATCGAGAACGCCTCCCTGTTAGACCGTAGGCACATCTTTTTCAAAATCCGCGAAGAACAAACTGGGTATGCTTTATGGATGAGCTCAACAAGTTCTTCAATGTTCGGTTTAAGTTCGAAATGGAACTGAACCGCGGTGCCCTCATCGAATGTTCTTGACGTGGAATGTTCGATCTGCAACAACTCGGTAAGGAAAACTTGTAAACAAGTCACTAAAGACTTATTTGAGGGTTGGAATCTTTACAGATCCAAGCAAATAGGATATAAGAAGCACATTCGGGTTTTGAACAGTACATCGAATAAGAAATTCGCGAAATGATCTAATTACACGATGGAGCCAACAGGCTGTCCAAGGTCCTCAAAACGGACAAATCAGCCATCTGAATCTGATGGTACATATACTCTGTCATAATCAGAGATTTCCTGCCTCAATCATGAGGCAGGCCTGAAAAGGGTCTGCTCCTAAACGGCTCCTATCGCCGAAACTGCAAGTGAACCTAGTAACAATACACGCCATAAGTGGTACGTGTCATCGGTTGTAGTGATGAATAAGGTTATCAACCACCTCGTTACATGGAGTGGATGTCATATATCCAGTTATGCAACAAAATGTATAGCCATACCACTGGCATATGTTAAATTCCGAACCCCTGCAGAACTGGCGGAGTACCATTTATACAGATAATCGAAAAGATGCCTACACACTCGGAGTTTCAAACTAATCGGTCTTGTTAAACAGCATGGAGACAATGGTTGAGCTCAATGTTCGCAAAAATGTTTTGGGGACCTTTACTCTGTTCTAGAGCATGGCTGCCAACGTGGAAGATCCTCCAAAACCGTATTTGAAACTCTAGAAGGCAAAGGAGTAAATGACGATCATTTTCGTCGATCCTGAAGGTGCTTTCGATGGCATGTGTAACTCAGCCAGACAGCGTGATGAAAGAGTCCTACTTTTGTTGATAAAAGTAATCTAGATGAAAAGGACCTTGAATATGAATGATCACTACGGACAATATGTGATATCTGGGTTTCCTACAAGATTCGCCACTTAACGCTTTCAATATCTAATGTCTATGCTAAATTGTATGTAGTTGATGTAGCTGGACTGTCAGTTGGAGATCACATCTAGCGGCTGCCTCCTCTAAGGCATATGCAATCTTAAACTGGATCGAAGGTGTACTAAAGACATAATTTCAGTCAATCCTCTCAAGACTGAAGTTGTTCTTTTTGCAAGAAGGAAGAAGCTGAAGGCATCAGCATCCGTTTCTCCATCAAAGTTAAGTCTTTTATCTTGGATAACAAATTTCTATGGTCTTGATAGCTGGCTTTCATTTTTATGCAGATGGCATGGATGATGGGAGACGCTATCGGGTGTTTCCAAATGTCTCTAGAAGTCAGAGACCCTGCTGTTCATCGATAGAAAGACTGAAAACTACTCACTGGTGTCGTAATAGGGCACTCCCTTTTCTGTGCGGGCATAACTGAGAGTGATGACGAAACCGCTAAGCACTGGTTCTGGTACGCACTTTACTAAAGCGTAAAGTAAACGGAACACACACGGGCTTCAATGGACTAGTTTTTCTGCTCTGTTCTGACAGAAAAAGAATAAGCCGATAACCAAGAGTCATAAATTCTATAATAAACACGCAGTGATTTTTCTACCCATAATCATTTTATATATCAGTTTCCGCCTTTTTTTTTATTGGTAAAATATATTCTATTCAAACTATCATCCATCGCTGGCTACTACTCTTCCCATCTTCCTGGGAAAATATGTTTTTTTTTGTTTGTTTTCGAAGTAAAACTTCTTGTTGGGCAGTAATTCCGAACTCCGATGAAACGAAAAAGCGACAGTAAGTGATTCTGAACTCCGATTAAATCTTTTGCACCCACTAGATGGCATTCAATATAGTGCGGTAATACTTGTAAATGACAATAACATTATCCAACAAGTATTAAGTATTCGTTGCTTCACGTTGTTGTATCACTATTTCTACCAGTAGTACTACTACGTAGCCAATAAAGTTATTCCACCACAAACTTTCCTTAACACCCATGTCGTTGTGAACGCTAAGATTCCGTTGAAGCGAAAAAGGAAATGGATGCTGGTAGCGCTCTTGGTGGGGCGGCTCGGGTGTAATGAAACATGGGAGAAGAACAAAAAGGCGACTGACTCGGAGTAGGGAACAAAAAGAGAAGGGGTATCGCACATGGTGCGGCACTACCTCGGACCGAATGTGCCATGAGCGGTAAAGGAGGCATCTCTGGTCAGTGCACAATGCACGAGTTACGTGCATAGCAAAACCATCAGCATCTTCATCAACATTGTTACCATCACCAAAGTACCTGCCTACATATTATCTATGTACTTGGTAACAACACCAAAAGCATCATCAACATGTAACTGTATACTTCACCTTAACAACAAAATTTGGCTTGGATTGAATTTTGCTTGTCAACGCCAAGTAATAAGAAGGATAGAACAGCCCAGCAGCAGAATTGCTCCAGGGACATCGGTTGACCTAATTTGGGAATAACGGTCATGATTGCTAACTGCTAACTATCTACTCTTCATTGTATGATGTAATGTTTTGTATTATTCTAGGCATTATGCTAAGTTGGTTGAATATAACAAGTCAAAGACCTTGAGGTAAAAAAGCATTGTTCCAAAAGTTGTGTTTTAATTGTAAGGTCATAATAGACTATAGACACGAAGCTCCATCTCCTGTCTATTGTCTATAGTACACCAGAGTATATGCACATGGAATCATGCCTGGCTTCGTTTGAGTATGGCGAGTTCTCATGAGAATTTGCCTGGGAGTTAGCTATGTTTTAGAGTATCCCAGGCGCTTGTCATCAGTCGTACAGCATTTGTTATTTATCGAGTTTATATAGTATGTGTAAGTCATTGAGGTTATAAAGGTTATAAACCTCAATAATGAACTTGTAATCTAGGGTGAACATTCTCATTTGAATTACCTATATTTATCGAGCTCTCTAGTATAAATTTTTAAGGATCTGTTCCGGCAATTGCGGGGGCACTGCGATCTGAAAGATCTTTTATACCACAAAATCAATTGTGAAGTTAAGAGAGTCTAAACTCTTTTGATGAAATTTAGAATCTCTCTGCTGGAGATTTTGAGAATTTCTGCAGGGATTTCTTAGAGGAAGTATCGTCTCCTTAAGGCACATAAAATGTGTTCCGCAGTTTCGTCGTTTTCCATGCAAAGACGGTGTTTAGTTTCCTGACTAAGACCTTCACATTTTGTGTTGGTAATATCGAATGTGGCAATAGAACCAGTCTTTTCGATATCAACCCCTATTGAGAAGCCATGGGATATACACAATTTGTTGTCCCACCTGAACACCTGAGTGGCATGTATTTCCGTTTGAAATATGCAAGGACATTTTAACACTGTTGGTAACAAAATTCTGGTGTTTGGTTCAAATATACCAGCACGCACCCCAGCCTCCACCTTTGGCCCATCCGTATACCACTTGATATCTTTAAGTTTTGAGGTGGGGTTTTTGTAGTTCTATGCTTCTTGGCATAGAATCACTTGAATCACTCTTTTGAGCCTTCTCCCGAAGTAGAGAGTTTTAGGTCGGGGGTCATTCACCGCGCAGATCATGTCAAGCTCGGGGTTTTCGGAGAGAAGATTCATTTGATCTGAGTGAATAATTTGCCCTGTTTATAGTAGCCTGACGGTGTTGCGAATTGTCATCCATTTTATAAAGGGTTGGAGTAGCGTCAAACCAATGATGGCTTCCATAGCTGCTGTGGGGCATATGTGCATCCCGCCGGTGATGCCAAGCATGTAATTCTTTGTAGGCACTGCAGCTTTTGTATGGGAGATTTTTCTTTTGTTTTCTTCCACCATACTACTGATGAGTAGGCGATGATGGATCGTATCATGGGTGACCTTTAGGGTAATCCCCAGGTCTTACCGTATGTCAAGCCCACATCGCTTTAGTCGTTTTTGTAATTCATGGATTCCGCGGCGGAAGAGTGCTTCATTTTTTGAGGCGGGTGCTGAAAGGCTTCCCAGATGAGTATTTGCAAGTAGGTTTTGACCGCCCGTGTAATATGTGGTCGAGTGTTGTCACCCTGGAAAATAATTTCATCGTATCTGTAGCATTTTTTCTTCATTGTGTTCGGTAGAGCGCCCCGGTGATGGTTTCGTTCGGTTTGAGCAACTCATAACATACAACACCAAGGTGATCCCATCAAATACACAGCATGGGTTTTTTGATATGAATATCCTGCAAGGCCCTCGATCTTGAAGCATGACCATGATTTTTTTCCTATTTGGGTTATCGTATCGTTTATCCATGCAAAAAAATCTTCCTATAATTCCTGGCAAACAGAATTTCACACGTCAAAAATCGGCGTTCAACGGCTTCAGTTCATATGGTACCCAATTTCTACGCTTTTGAATCATTCCAGTGCTTACAAACGATGTTAAATTGATTGTTGAGTTACTCCCAACACAACTGCAGGTTCTTGTTGCGTCACTCGCCACAATCAGGTAGCCTTACCAAAGCATCTTCAAGAAATCGATGCGAACGAGCAGCATTTTCCTTCAAATTAAAGAAGTAGATCAAAAGTTCCCGCAAATGACGCTTATTTGGCTCAAAACTCGATAAAAAAATCGCTGACATTTTATGTGGTGTTTTTAACGGATGCCCAATCTTACCATATATAGCCTTACATGTGACAACTTAAACCATCTTTTGTAAAAAGCCCAAACTTATTTTCAGATCACCTAGAGTGCCTGTTTCTCTGACGTTTTCGTTGCCACTACCAAAATCAAGTTAACTTTCGATCTTGTATCCATCTACAGTATCCCGGGCCAACTCCACATTATATCTTCTGGCATTTAAACAAAGCTCTTAAAGCAATCATACATGACCTTCAGCTGTTGACTAATTCATTTCCGTTTTGTACTGAAGTGGCTTCAACATCGATTTCATCACCAAAATGCGAATCCGCTCGGTATATTAAGTTTACCCTCAACCTGTACTGTGTCTTAAACACGCTTCTCTGGATCACTTACTTATTATTTTTGAGGACATTTCTCTGGATATCACAGACGTCAGATACATCTTCATCGATACTTTAGCCACGCATTCATTTATTTCTCCCCCTATCTTACTGACGGTTGGATGACACTGTTAACCCATTTTTGCTGCCACAGTTTTGAATTATTGGCTCTTTCCGAAGATACTGCTCCAAAGTCCGTAAAAATCCTTTTGGAGTACGTTCTCAGGTTCATATATAAAGACCTTTAATTTGGTCTTGCTTTTTTTTATAACTAGCGCACACTCAAGGGATTTGAGTACACTTAAAATGTGTGTACATAGCGCTGGCGAAGGAAACTTAGGGAGGAATAAAAGACCTTTATTTTCTTTAGTCTTAAATGCTTGTAAGTTATAATGACTAGGAAATAGAGAGGACATTCCTGTCATTAAGCTTATTCCTGCTGAAGGTGATTCTTGCATTTTAGAAAGTAGCTGCAGTGCATTCCTTTTTAGCAGAAGTTTTCCATATGGCGGTGTCTCCACTGATTTCTCTTAATCAGTACATACCATATGCTGGTGTTTCGGAAGATACGAATATCTACTCCAATTACAACATTTTTTATTTATTTAATTTTATTTCTCATTGGTCCCGAGTCTTTCAGAGTTAAGTCAATACCAACTTCCAAATCTTGACAATTTTTCAGGAGAGCGAGCATTTTACTTATTAAGATCTGCTTAATACGAGTATGCCCTCGAATTCTGAAAAATAAATAAATGAGTGAGCCAAAAACGGCCGATTTTAATCTTGAGTGGTGGTAGCATCCGTTGGTGCTTCCAATTAAATTAAAATCTCCCGAAAATCCTATTTCCGTTTTGTCATTCGGAAAATGAGTTCCTGGGCAGATTCACTGAATCATCTGCTAACAAAGCGACAGTTGGATTTTTTTATGAAGTTCAGAATGAAGTAGAACGTTGATTGTATATTATTTAAATCCCAAGGAATTACTGTTTTATATTTATTTTGAAGGAAAACTGAGAATGAACCGCAGTTTGGATTTATCCGCAGTCCCTAAGTTACATTTTTTGTATTTGTGTCGGTGTTTAGTTGAATTACATATTCAGAATATCTCTTACCCGGGAAAGTTTAAATAATTCCTTATATTAGGGGATTTTCAATGTCCAGCACATGATGACCAGCGTCTTTTTAAATATCCAGGATCTGTGTTTCACAAACACATAATGATTTTGTTCTAAGATATTACAAAAAAAAATTGTTGTCTGTTCGAGTTTTTAATTTGACGTTTGGATGTTTGCCAATGTCTCCCAAAAATGTAATGAGATTAGGTAGAGTTACTGACGTCCCATGTACTCCATAACCCTAACGCTTCTGGCGTCGAAGCCGAAGAACTAACTTCCTAGCAACAATGCAGTATTTTTAGAAAAAGTTGCCAAGCCAAAGCATTGATTCGAAAATATAAACCAGATTAGACCCTTGGGAATAGACTGTAATGTTAGCTGTAATATTTGTTCCCCATATTTAATTTAAGCAAATTGAACTGGATATTACTGAGAAAAATTTTGCTTTTGTAGGTCATTATCTTCCTCTATAGGGAAGGTCCAAACTTCCACACGGTAGGAAAGAAAACAGTTGCTTTTGTAACAGACTCATTTTCCAATTTTACTTTTCGTTTATGCACGTGGAATGTTCGGACCGTGAACAGGACGCGCGCGGCCAAACAATTAGCGGAAGCCTTGGACTGCTATAAAGAAGATATCGCCGCCATCCAGGAAGTGCGGTGTGTTGAAAGAAAAATGAAAAACGGTGATTGCTATAGGGAACGTAAGCAGCGTCTATTTGGATGCGAATTTGCTATAAGCGTCATACTTAGGCAAGAAGTCTTGAGCTTTCGACAAGTGAGTGAACGCCTCATAACAATCCGTATCAAAGCTAAATTCGCTAACATCAGCTTCATATGCACTTACAAGCCAACAGAGGAAAAGGACGACGCTACCAAAGGAAGTTTCTAGGAACTCCTCGGCAAAACCTACGAGCAATGTCCGATGTATGACGTTAAAATCACTCTAGGCGACTTTAGTGCCAAAATTGGAGAGGAAGACATCTTTGGTAGCACAATCGGAAGGCATAGCATACACGACACCACGTCTGGAAACGGACTTAGGCTAATCGATTTCGCTGCGGGACGTAACGTATAGTAAGCACAGGGTTTCCTAACCTCAATATTCACAAGGGAACATGGCAGACACCAGATCAGCTAACCGTCAAACAGATTGGTCATGTTGTGATCGACGTAAGGCACTCATTAAGTATTTTAGACTTCCGAAAATTCTGAGCTGCCCACAGAATCTCGAACCACTACCTAGTTGCAGCCAAGGTACGTCTACGGATACCTCAGGTGCCACAACAACGGGGAAATACTATGAGGAGATTTAACATTGAACGGTTGCAATTGCAACAAGGCGACAGAGCCTTTGCCGATCGCATATCGCTAAACCTCTCGACAAGTCCTTGCAGCCAGCATCAAGTGCTAAAGACCAGTGACCAGTGACATGCTGAGTTTCAGCCACCCCTGGTTTGATAAAGACTGCCGACAAGCATATGCAGCAAAACTACATGCCTACAAAGCGGCGCTGCACAAAAAGACGGGAGCGGCTCGTGAGCTCAACGAGCAAAAGAAGAGGGAAGAACATCGTCTTCTCCGGAGAAAAAAGAAAGAGCACTTGAAGCGCACGATAGAGGAAATAGAGAAGCTTTACCAAAAGGTAAAAAGAACGTGTCAGGGTTGTGAAACCCGAACGGAAACCTTTAGAGATGAACAATGAAACCTTGTATTAGAGTCACAGTTGGTGCTGAGGATTTGAAAAAAATATTTCTGCAGACTGCTAAACGGCGAAGACGACATAAATTCCGCTGTCAGGCAGAGCGAACCTTTCAATATTGACGATGTAAGTCAAGAATTCCCTGGACCCGACCAAAATGAAGTGTGGATAGCAATATCTAAATTGAAGTCGAGCAAGACTGCCGGGCTGGACGGCCTTCCCTCTGAACTATTTAAGGCAGCAGGAGATGACTTGGTAGAGAGCACACACCAACTTATTTCCAAGATTTGGTCGGATGAATGTTGTATACTTGATGAATGGAACCTCAGCATCGTTGGCCCGGTTCACAAGAAAGGAGATACTCTGACCTATGCCAACTGTAGAGGTATCAGTCTCCTAAGCATCGCATATAAGATCTTGTCTGCTATTGTGCGAGCGCCTGAAACCATTTGTCAGCATTCTGATTGGACCATACCGGTGTGGTTTTAGGCCCGGTAAGTCAACAATCGACAAAATATCCACACTGCGGCAGACGCTGGAGGAAACCCAAGAAGTTCAGATCGATACACACTACCTTTTTATCGATTCTAAAGCCACATATGACAGCATCTACAGAGATGAGCTATACAGAGCCATGTCTAGTTTTGGCATCCCAGCCCTGGAGAAAGCTCGCTGCTGCTTCCAGGTCGGCAACGACCTAATCGAGAGCTTTGATGTCATAAAAGGACTTAGGCAAGGCGATGCGCTGTCATGTGATCTTTTTCAGATTATACTTGAAACACGCGATGTACGATCTTTCAAAAGTCGTACGCCGACGATCTTGATATTATTGGTAGAACACATCGAGCTGTCATTGTTGCGTTTGCGAGTATAGGAACAGAAGCGGCAAAAACGGATCTAGAGGTAAACGAGAGCAAAACAAAGTACACGTATGCTGTCAGCAAGGAGGGACACACAACATCGACGAATCAGCTAGAGTATCAGAATCGACAGCTATAACTTTGAGGTAGTAAGGGACTTTATCTACGTCGGCTCTGTTATCCCATCTGAGAACGATATCTCTCCAGAAATTAAATGAAGAATAACGCTTTCCATTCCCTCTTTCTATGGACTGAGAAGGCAACTGTGTAGCAAGGTCCTCTCACCGACAACCAAGGAAACTCTATATAGAACCCTTGTAATTCCAGTCCTGCTCTACGGTTCCGAAGCATGGAGCCTTTCCAAAGCGGACGAAGACATTCTTGGTCGTTTTGAGAGAAAAATTCTTCGTAAGATCCTTGGTCTCGTATGCATTGACGGGTTCTGGAGGAGACGATTCAACGATTAATTCTACGAGCTGTACAGCGACATCGACCCGGCCAAAAATTGAGCATTGGGCATTTGAGATGCCTGGGACATGTAGAGCGAATGAACACCAACGCTCCAGCCGCTGAATCTTCGACTCTAATCCGGGGGGACCGCACAGTAGAGGAAATCCTCGCCTTAGGTGGCGCGCGCAAGTGGAAGGGGACTTCAACCAACTTGGAGTGCGCAACTGGAGGCAGTTAGCCAAAGACCGTGCTAACTGGAGAGGCTTATTTGTTGAGGCCCTGATCCACCCCTTCTGCAGCGGAGCTCAAGTATCCTTTCTCGATGAGATCAGGAAATTTGGTTTTCTCTCGTTCAGTAAATGTGTCCTTTACAGTCAGACTTTATCTTTGCTCACCCGGTTCGAACTACAGGTTCTTTCATTAAGTTTGTGTAAGATACTCGTATCATCGAAATTTTGATTCGAATGACCTATCGATGCCATTATGTATGGAATATTACATCGTTCAAATGTCCGCCGCGGCTTCTCTGGGTGGCGCGAATCCGAAATGTCCAATTTTCCATGAATTAGGCTGAATTCGGCCGATGACGTGTGTTATGTTGGCTTTGAGGGCCGCTCTGGTTTGTGGCTTGTTCGCATAGACCTGCGACTTCAGAAAAACCTACAAGAAAAAGTCTGACGGGGTCAAATCGCACGATCTCGGTGGCCAGTTCACATCGCCTCCACGTGAGATGACCAAGTGCTCGAATCGCTTGTGCAGAATTTCCAATGTGGCGTGAACTGTGTGACACGCAGCGCCCTCCTGTTGAAACCACATGTCGTGAATGTCCATATCATTAAATTCAGGCCAAAAGAAATTGGTAATCATCGACCTATAGCGCTCGCCATTGACGGTTATGGCTTGGACAACATCCACACCAAACAGTGACTTTTTCGGGATACATTGGACGCATTCGATTGCATTCATATGGACTGGTATCATCCTAAATTCGACAATCTTGTTCGTTCAGAAATGGGCCTCATCGCTGAAGATGATTTTTCTATGAAAATTATGGTCAGTTTCCAACTGCTCCAGAGCCCATTCAGTGAACACACGTTGTTGCCTATGGTCATTTACCTTCGGCTCCTGGGTCAATGGAATTTTGTACGGGTGCTGGCCCAAGTTATGACCCAAAATTAGCCAAATTGTGGTCTGCGAAAGGGCGAGTTCTTGAAAGCAACGCGAAATCAACTGCTTCAGATTCTCCTGCACACTCTAAGGACAGCGGCGATGTTTTCAGCAGATCTTGCGTTTCGCCGACGTAATGGTGTTGGCTTATCGTTTGCTGAACCAGTGGACTCAAATTTATCTATCACACTGCGAATAGTCCTCTAGGTAGGACGATTATGGCGACCGTAAAATGGGCGAAGCGCGCGGAACGTTGCCCAAGCAGAACACCCATTTTGGTAAAACAGTTTTATCATTTGCACGTGTTGTTGAACGCTATGTCCATCCATTGTGATTTGACTGAATAAGTGACAGCCAATTTGACAGATGTAGCTTCAATAATATGGCCGCTATCAACTGTCAAAATTCGGAAGTCTCTATTGGAAGACCCTGTACCATGGATCGTAGTCTCCATTGAATGGTTTATTCTGTTGGAAAGTTGCATGTTAGTCATTGTCACTATTGAGCAGTCTTCATAAGTAAACTTTCTGTAAATGTAATAATTGTAAATAATTTACAAGTATAATTAGTTCAATTGACTGGTTATCTAATTCAGGTTACAAAAATTAATATCGATTTTAAGCAAATTAGGTTATGCCTGCTACGTGTTTTTGATAAGCTGAACTTCAGCAGGGGATATTGCTTTTGTGACATATCGACCGGTGTGTAGGTGTTGTAATGGCGTGAGGGACATACCACTTTATGGATTTAGGGTACCGGTGTCTCTGTTAGATTGTTTAAGGCTTGCAGGCATCAATTTTGTAGTAGGGCACCAACACGGCCATGATGAAACCCTTTTCCACCACCTTGTTGCTCGTTCGGAAAAGTCGTTGTTCCTTTTATCATTTCCGCTTTCTAGGTGAAACCAATGACAAAGGTGGATCCTTACGTCATACTTACGTAAGGCATTGTTAGTAAATTTTCCTGATGAGCTCGGTGAAGTAACCCTTTAAAAAGTTGTCATCTTCCCTGTGTAAGCATGAGTTCGTACAGCCCTTATCAGCTCTATCTTTTAAGCATTCACTAACGTAAGTGCAGTGCAGTTTGGAAATCTCGTTAAGAGCTTTCAGGTATGCCAAAAATCAAATGATGGGTATGAGAGATGTCCTGATCCAATTCTTGTGATCGTGTTGAAGTCTTTAGCATGGAGTACAGAGAACTTTAACTTTTGTGCGTAATGTCTGAAGGATTGAAACTTATTCCTAGCCTACTAGTTGGGCCTTCTTTATGTGTCTTTATACTAGTCAGGCTAACTTTTCCATCGAATAGATGTGAACAAGAAAAGATACTTGCATCAACGAATAATGAATTCTGGATTCTTGAATTCTACTTTTAATTAATTCAAGTAGAATTCATTAGCTGTAAGGGCCTTTGGACATTGGCCAGCTTAGGTATAGAAAGATCCATAATGCCACTAGTAGACTAAATAAGTTTCTAGATACGTTTACAGAACAGATATAACAGACTTGAATTTTTCCAATCCTCGCATAATCGTCCTTTAGTTAGTAAAACAATACTACACGCACTCAGTTGAATGAGGATCAGGTTGCTAATGTTCTTTTTTCCTGGAACCGATAGACGGTGCTAGATTGTTCGAGTTCTCAAGGCCCATAGCCAACGTTGCGCCTGAATGGTACCATTCACCCCCTTCAAGTTTCAAGCTTTCGTCTAAGACAAATTAAGTTTCTCTACTGACACATTTGTATGAAATATTAGCTTCTTTGAAACCATCGGATGAGGAACCGAACACAGTGTGAAGATATCAGCTCTTGTCATTTCTAGGATTCGGTCTAAAACATCAGGTAGTTATGGTAGACTCTATTTTCTATTTTTCGGTTCAGAATTACCTGAAAATCGTCAATCATCAGTCTGGTCCGTAATAATTCAACAAACCTGGTCATTTGCAACATATCAACACCATTTCGAGACATTTTTATTAAAATTCTTCATTTTGGAAGTGGGAACTCTGGATACATTTCCAGAGCTCATCAGATCTAATACATCCGCCTTTACGGTGTGACGAATATGAGATGTGTGTGAAGAAAAAAAACTTCTCAACACTCACCGAATATGGTATTAAGCGCATTAACTGGTTATTTATATTTTAAGGACACAAGGACAAAAACTGGGTGGGGATGGTGTGGTCGTGAATCTATTTAGAATGAGTGTATCTGACGACAAGACAATATATTTTATTTATACACCTACACAAAAATATATTCGTACTCGTATAATTTTATTTTTATTTGTTCGCCGGCAAACGAGGAACAGAACAAAAAGGACACTGAGAAAAAGCACCTCATCCGGTCTGACTGAAAGGGTGGTCTTGTAATTTTGAGGGTTTTCCAAACCATTTAGCACTCCGTTCGAATGGAAAGCTTCAAAAAAACGCGATGAGATTTTGCACCCTCACCACAAACCAGCAAGAACGCAAGAACTAAAGTGATCGGAGATTTATCTCGTATTCGCCTAATCTTTAATTTTTCACTTAATTTTCCAGAGGGAACTTGGTCCTGACAGAACGAGAACAGAGCATCCGTAAAGTAATGATATCCACTTTCGTAAATGCTCCATGGCAATGGAATTGTCTCAGTTGTCTGAGGAGATAATGGAATGGAATGAAGGAATTCCTTATCCTGCTCCTTTGGCTCGGTTCCGGCGAAAACGAATTCAAATCGCGTATATAATTCGAAATGATGTGTTATAGTGTGCAAGGATAGTCTCATCATCGATAATGGATTCTCTTGGTTTGGGGAGGTGAACAAGGCGAATGTTGAATAGTACGAGTAGGTTGGTTTGAAGGGCAACCAAGAGGGTGGTACTGGCATTAGTGTGGATGTAGACGAAACGACGTACGATGACGAACAGTGGAAAATACCATTAAAATTTGTTGAAAGAAAGTAATATCATTTGTCGATGGTGCTTGATATGCGTTTTTGTTGATTCCAATTTTAGAAACAGATGGTCAATGACGTACGAGTGTAATATATAAATATTGTGGAACTTCAGCCTTTAGGCTATAGAATCGATTAGAAGCATATTGTTGGCACATTGGATCCTATAGAAGTCAGTTATAGAATGAGAAGTAGGTGATTAAATTTAATTTCCGAACTCATTAGCGACATGAACGTCTTACGAATAGTTGGGAAGGTAATTACAATTTGGAGGTTATAAAATGTCGTTAAAATTGATTTTGTAAATTATTTAGGGAAAAGTCGTACAAAGACCAATTCGAGTTCAAAATTTTGATTGTATTTCTTCAGTCTTGAAATGGGTATTCGTATTTAAATTTTGTATAGGAGTGAGTACAAATTTTCGTTTTAAACCGTTCGGAACAATTAAGAAAACAGCCGTTCATTTGTACTAAGGCACCATGGGTTTATTTTGGTGGCACCAAAAGTAATGTACGCGCTTTGGTCTTATATTGTGACACTATTATATACAGAGTGTTTGGGATAATGTGTCGAAGAGTTTAAGGGCAGATTCCTTGACATTTTTTGGGAAGAAAATCGTACGAGTTGAAAATACATCATCACCGAGATACAGAGGTTTTAAGCAAAGCCTTATGCTGTCCTGTTTTGACTCTTACTGAAAGTAACATCTTTCAAATTTATTCGTGTATGGTAACAAATGTGATATCTTTGGACCTAGTTATAAGCACTGATCTGCATATTCGCGATTGAGTACCTCTATTATTTTTTTTATAATTAGCACACGCTCAAATGGGCTATTATACGCTTAAAATGTTTGCACACAGCGCGGGCGAGAGATACTTAGGCAGGAAGAAAAAAGGGGTACCTATGCGCCTTGGTCTTAAATGTTTGCAAGTTATAACGACTACATAATAGAGAGCTCCGTGGGGCAGTCCATAAGCGAGTTGTTCGGCTTAAAAACAGATCACGATATTTTACAGTACGACCGAACTTGGGCTTGAGGGTGTACTCATGAGCATTCATGGCGAGACGGGTGTTACGGTTAAAAGTTTGAAGGGGCGGAATGCCACAAAGTGAGACACGAAACATTATGTCGTTATTCGAGGGTGTCCATTCTCTGAGTGATATTATGTAGTATTACCTATGAGTTTTATCGCACGGATTTGAATCCTACCTAGAGATGTTTTAGGCGCAGCTGACCAGATATGAAACCCAGACATTTCACAGCATTTTTGGCGATCATTCCAACGTGAGTTTTCATTGACTCAAATACTTAGAATGGAAAGTTTTTCGGTTTCAACTACGCAAATGCCATTCATGGATAATGGCTGAGTGTTTATATTTCGCTTTAACGACATATTTTGTTTTGGAAGCATTCAATACCGCTTTGTCGATAGTTCGCCAATTGGATCGGATTTTATCGACTAAACATACGTTGTCGTTCCACAGCCTTACGTGAGTCCGGGAACGAATATGAAAAGTGGAGAGTGCTGCCGTCAGCAAAGGAATGTATTGGATTAGAAGTAGCAGACAAGAGATCATTCATGAAGATTAAAAAAAGGGTCGGAGACAGAACAGAGCCCTGTGGCACACCAGTATTTGTTTTGTGGTAATCGTCAAGGACAACTTGAACTGAACGTTCCGAAAGGTAATTTCTATTCTATTGAAGAAAAGATTCGCCGATCCCAAGTGCACGCATTTTCGACAAAAGGGCCATATGCCATACTCTGTCAAATGACTTAGAAATATTAAAATAGTTCTTGCTTTTCACAGATTGAAGTACGCTTTGGTTTCATTTTTTGGTGAGACATGCCATCAAATCACCAGTGGACCTGTGCTACGAAAACCGTATTACCAGTCATTGAGATGTTTTCGAGATATTTGATGAGCTGACGGGGTTTATCAGCGTTTCCATGACTTTGGAAAGAAGGGAAGTTCAATGGGCCTGTAGGAGGAGGGAAAAGCAGATTCGCCATTCTTAGGGTCTGATTGGTAAATAATGTTTTCCATCTGCTCGAAAAGTGCTAAAGAGAAGGATCGATTAAGAACTTATGCAGTTGGCAAAACCGGAAGAACACCTCTTTAGATGTTAACATATTGGGTCTACGAGTAAGTTTCCAGCGTTTTTTTCCAAAATTTGAAGTTTTATTATGAAAACATAGTTACAATGCTTTATTCAAAGTATCGTCCATCGGTAGCTACAACTTTCCCCCATCTTTCTGGCAATTTATGAATTCCGGACCAAAAAAATTTCTCGTCTTTCGAGCCCAAGATCGTATCGAGCCAATTTTTGATTTCCTCTACTGAGCTGAAGCGTATTCCCGTAAGAGCGTTCTGCATCGAACGGAACAAGTGGTAGTCAGATGGTGCCAAGTCTGGATTGTAAGGCGGGTGAGGCAGAATTTCCCATCCACTATTTTCCAAATAGTTTTTCACCGAAAACGCAACATGTGGCCGAGCGTTGTCGTAATGAAAAATGACGGACTCATGCCTGGTCTCATATTCTGGCCGTTTTTCTTTTAATGCCAGCTTCAAACGAATTAGTTGGGTTCGATATAATGGTCCTTTGAGGGTTTCACCACTCGGAAGCAGTTCGTAGTATACTACACCCTTTTGATCCCATCATATGCAGAGCATGACCTTATTCACGTGAATATTTCGTTTTGGCGTCGATTGGGCGGCCTCGCCGGGCTTTGTATACGATTTTCTGCGTTTAGGATTATCATAATAAATCCATTTCTCATCACCAGTGACAATACGATGCAAAAATTATTTATTTTTATACCGCTGCAGTAATATTTCGGACATGCAAAATCGCCGTTCGACGTCTCTTGGCTTCAATTCGTACGGCACCCAGTTTCCAACCTTTTGAATGAATCAGAGTGCTTTTAGGCGCAGGGAAATGGCTTGTTGCGTGACGCCCAATGATGCAGCAAGTTCTTCTTGAATCTGACACGGATCCTCATCCAGTAAAGCGTCCAATTCCTCGCCTTCAAAATTTTCAGCTCTCCGAGGCGATCTTTGTCTTCAACTCCCAAATCACCACTTTTGAACCGTTTGAACCACTCGCGGCACGTCGATTCACCAATACATTCCGCCCCATAAGTTTCCGAAAGCAAACGATAGGCCTCAGCCGCACTTTTCTTCATATTAAAGAATAAAAGCAGCGCTTCCCGCAAATGACGTTTATTTGGCTGGAAACTTGCCATGATTTTGCTCGATAAAATGTACGACGCCCATAGAACTGCTCAAATATAACGCTGCAAAGTTGTTGACAGATACAAAACCTACAAATAAAACACATGGGGTCTGACATTTCTGCCCGGGATCGACTGGTGGCGCCATCTCTGACAAACGCTGGAAACTTACTTGTGGACCCAATACCATTTCAGTGTGTCGAAATGTTAGATGTTCGAGTCATCTACTGAAATGTCATTGTCAGCGGTGGGAAGTTACTCGGACGCATATTCGAGGAGCTCATAGAAAGTGGTGTTTCATACGTCTCTCTCCTATTCTATCAGAATGTCGGCCCGGATGAGGTTAACGTTAACAATCTCACGTAAATGCGAATATTGTTATGCGAATATAACGACAAATTCGGATTCATCCATATAGCCGATGTTACACGACGGCTTCTTAAAGAAATTTTGTCCCATTCGACATACCTCCTGATATATCCAAACATTTTGAGGTGACTTCATTCAGAAATAGCGATGGCCTTCGTGTTGATAATCAGAATATTTCAGGTGCATTTCCTTGATTGCATCATATATAAAACATTTGCAAGTATCATCATCACGTTGTCCTTGCTGTAATGCTTGAGTTTTTATGCTTCAGCATAAGCCCTTAACTTGATGATGTACATCCCCTAATTTTTATCAAAATTATTATTCTATTCTGATAGAATAGTGCAAACAATAAAACCAAGAGTTGTCTTTACGGACGTCCCGTTTCTGTAGCATGCAGTGGTCTCGAAACTTCGTCCATGTATATACAATGATGCCAATCATGCCTTAGTTGTGCCATAAGTGTGTTTCATTGTGTGGAATGGTGCAGTTACCACTAAATTCCCAGTGGCACTCGGATTGTATGCCAACAATCCTTAGTAATCCCATTTCTCAGTTGGTAGGCCACAGTGGACCATGATTAAGCTATCGTTGAAGTCAGTTTTGGACCTTTTTCGGATACCAAACGTTGGTTTGGTATCAACAAATTTCAAGTCCATTTAAGGTGAGGTCCATTTAAGCCGTAAGAACTATTCCTTGAATTCGAAAACATCTGCGAAACTTCTCCTGCCTGCCTTCAGGACTATTCAATTTGCTCATGTTAAACTAGAAATAATTGAATTGTTTGTGTAAATATTCAGAAATTTTTCACAGTGGAACCATTCAATTAAAACACACACATCACTTTCTCTTTGGGGAAACTAATCTGGGAATAATTTTCCCAAAATTGCTTTTAGTTGATTAGTTTTCGTTCATTCATCTACTACTGAGAAAATTAGAAATTCAATTTTGCAATTTCAATTCGAACTATCAAAACCATTAAGCATACCAAGGACTTCTATTTGAAATCAAAAATATATACGAGTACATGCACACCTGACTAATTGCTCTGTCCAGGTGCCAATATGAAGCACCCATACAAAAAAGCCTTTGCGAGAATTCTACTCTGCAAATGAAGGAAAAACAAAAACCCGTAAAAAGGAAAAAGGAAAAAGGAAAAAGGAAAAAGGACGTGTAGTAAAAGTTTTTCGATTACGTTTCATTCAATCGTTAATGGGAATCCATCATTCCAGTCATGACGAAGTATCGCATCCAAACATCCGCCATCATGGAACACTGAGGTATCATCTTCAACCTGCCATGCCAAAAACATCGCTCATAAAGCAGCTATATTCCGCCATATTCGAATATTTCTTTTTGTTTGGTTATTGAAAATCCATAATATCATTGCTCCCTAGTTTACACTTTTCCAACTTCGTTGGAACGTTTCCTTCTTTTGGGGAGAATTCAAAGAATTTTCCTCTCTTAAAGCAATCCAATTGGAGGAAAAGTGAAAATCGACTTAAGTTCTTTTATTCCAAATCCATAGTATCCTATCCATAGCTGTACTACAAGAGGACAATGACGACAATTCATCGATTCTCCAAATGAACTGTGAAATACCTCAGAAAGAGAAAAATCTTAAATTAATTTACTGCCCCCTGCCACTCCTTTTCAATTCCATTTTAGATATTTCACTTGAGGTTCCGCAGCCGCCCAGAAAAATCCACCGGGTGGACAAGTTTCAAAGTCCTTTGGTAGGATTGAAGTTTTCAAAGCTTGTGGCGATAGTACCTATAGAAGATATTGTACTCTGGGGTGTTAAGGAGTTCTAGTTTATTGTTTTGTCTAGAAAGGATTTTCAACTGCACATGAAATTAGATTAAATAACTTGAAAAAGGAGGGTGGAGAGGGGTAGTATCAAAACTTTCTCAGTTGAATGTTAGAGTATCTTTTATGCAAGCAGAAGCCATGCACCTTTGTATCTTTGGAAAGTTTCGGCAGCATGTTTCAGTGATCCTTGTTGCGAAGATTCTCCTTTGTCTTCGAAATCACGGTGTTTTAGGTTTGTGTGAGTATAATCCTTGAATAGCATACTTTTCAGTGGTGAGTTGTAGTTGCAGTGCAAAGCAAAGTGCAAGTTTGTAAAATTGAATTGAATAGGTGGGGCGGCGTGAGGATTTGAGTTTGCCTTGATGGGTGGTTTGAGTTTTAAATTTGTTGGGATCTCCTTTGTACTTTAGATCATGAAATAAAGAGGGGATTTGTGTTAGTTTCAGAGAAATAAAAATATTTTCAAATAGAATTCTATGGCTTTGGGGTAAAAAATGTTTGACCTTGGCTTTGGCATAAAATAAATAGAAAATCCAGTTCTGAGCTACGGATTGCGTTGTTTGTACAAGTTGGGCAGAAGTAATGTGATAATGGGAATTTGCTACGATTTTGTTAGAAATGAAAAGCATTGAGCCCCGTTTCCACAAAAAGTTTATTTTAAGGTGTAAAAATGATGGCATTGGCTTGAGAAAATGATATCGGTCAAATGACCACCTCCATTCAATGCCCGAGACCTAATTCAGTAACTTGCGGGAAAAAAAACTCATTTAACATCGGTCTGTAGGGCTCACCAGAAACGGTTACTATGGTATCGTCGGCGTCCTTAAAAAGATAAGGGCCAGTCATTTTCACACTTTAAATGCCATAATAAACAGTCACTTTGAGGGGATGCAATAACTCTTCGTTCATTTCATATGGATTCTCCGTACCCCAGAAACGGAAAATTTTGTTTATTCACATAACCAGTTGAGTGGGAATGGGCTTCGTCGCTCATTATGATTTTTGATAAGAAATCCTCCACCAGGTTTAGCAGAACATGGGAGTAAGTTAACCTTACTTGACGGTCAGCAGGTAGCAATTGGTGAACGGGTTGCGCTTTATAAGGGAACATCTTCAGATCTTTCATCAAAATTCGATGCAAGGAACATCTGCTGATGCCAAATCGTGTGCATCATTGTCTCGTAGACGTTTGCAGACTTTCTCGGGCGTCCTCGGCTACGGCAGTGATTTTCTCAGGCGAACCAGCATTACGGGGCCGATTACTTCTTGCAAGATCTTTAGTGGACCCGGTTTGCACCAGACGCTCAGTAAAATGCTTAATTGTTCTCCCACATAGTGCAGGACGACGAGGAAAACACAGTGCAGGACGACTAAATTCAATAATAATTCCGCGTTCTTCTGGAGTGAGCCAAGTCCCGAAGACGCCACAAAGATGCATGTTTGGTGTAGTCATCACTCTGATGGCATCTAGGGGTCCTTTTTTTTTATTAGAATGAGGCCGGGGCCCGTGTAAAAGTCAATGGCTGACATTAATGTTCAATGATCGGTGATTATTCTTCAAAAATATGGACAAAATCCAGCCGAACGATATATAGTTCTTGTGGCTCTTTCTGTCTATGAAACCATTATCGCATCGAGTACTCCATTCAATGACAACATTATATCGCGAAATGGTTATTGCAGTGACCATATAGATCTTGCGATTTGATGCCATTCGATTACATCTTATGAGGTTATGTAAAGGGTCCTATTTTTTTCTTCGGTTGGAACAGAGTACTCTGCCAAAGAACTAGTCCATTATACTCCTCTTATGTTTCTTTTGCAACTTCTCTTTGGCAGAAAGATGACTAGCTACAGCGTAACGGAGTACGCAGCAAGTTCGGGACCTGAGCCGGCGATAACTAAATCATCGGCGATTTCCTTTCGCGTGATCCCTCGGACTCAACTAGGTGTAATGAATTCAGCTAGATTGGAAGTCGTGAAAGATTTTATACTGAGCTTGACTATTGCTGAAAACCTAACTATGGTCCTTTAATGGATTAGAATTTGGACGTAACCATTCCTGGACACAAGGAAAGAATCTCATATTTTTTCAGCCACAGGTATTCTAGTGTCATTGCATCAGACGGTATATCTATAAGACTAGAGTAAAAAGATAATTGGCGCGCAACGCCACCAAAGCTCCAGTCCTCGTAGTACCAAAAAACCACTTCTCTTTAAAGGAAGATGGCTTTGAGATGTGAAGGAGAGGGAATTCCACCAGCGCATCTAGAGCATTCTTTGGAGTTTAATAAAAGCAGCAGTCACGTGTTTTCGTGAAAGTTTGTTCCATCAGCCAATCGTCGCAAAGGTTATAACCTTGGCCTTATCATAACCATGTTTATCCAAATGACCACCTTAGGTGATAAGTTCCGTGTCTTTCCGAGTTAGCTCCTTTGCACTGCCAAATGCTCTTTGTAGGTTTTCAACGTGACACGTTTAGTCCAATGTCCACCATCACACCCAAATACATTGCTCCGTTGAAGAAGCGGATGGTGATATTTTTAAACATCAGTTTCAGTGTTCTAGACAGTCGGCAATATTATTGTCCCCCATGACACTGAATGATGGTTTCTGGGAGGCACGTCGATCTACGATGCAATACAAAGTTTACGCAAGATGATGGAAAAACATCGCGAAGCCTTGGAGGATTTGCGGGTGCTGAATTTTCAAAATGTCCTCGAGACGTATGTATATGTTTATGGAGTACACCAAGGCAGTGCTTTTTAACATTCTGCAAGATCTTCCAATAAGGCTGCACAATGATGAGTCCGGACTGACTTTCCCTCTTTGTGTTAATAGTAGCGCTATCATAGGCATAGGATAGGCAAAGTAAACACTTAAATAAAGATTGCGGAAGATAATGGATCACAAATCAATTGCATTCATATTACTACTAAATATCCATTTTTTTAAACTCACAAACTCAGCTTTCTACATAAAACGGGTGGTCCAAATACAAGATCCAAGAATCATACGTTAGTTTGAGACTGACAGCTCTTTCCCGCTTGAATCTTGACTTTTTGGTGAGGTGAGCTTAAAGATTGATGTTATGTGGACAATCCAGAAACGATTCAAGCGCTTAGTCCAAGCCGTAAGATAGAGCAAGAAACAGTCAACAAGGTCTTGGAAAATTGGGTTAACAGGATGCGCTACTGCGAAGGCAGCCAAGGTAGCCATATGATTGAAATCGTACTCCATAACTAATGGGGTTGTTCGCTCTTTCTAATAAAGCCATAACATACCGAAAATAATTGATTTTTACTCATTTTATTTTATTTTTAAAAAGAAACTTGTATGTTGACACCTCTGTAAATATAAGGAATCACAGTCCCGAAGTACCAGGAATTTAAAGCGTGATTCACCATCGACGCCATCTGTATCGTGTCGTCCGGGATATTTGCATTTGTTACTTGGCTAGAGCACAGTAGTCGTCTGAGTCGATGACGAGGAGACACCTCGAAACCTTCGGACATCCTGAATAATAGAGCTGCATGTTGTGTCCACCGCAATGTAGTCAATCTGGTTGGCGATTTTTTGATCTGGTGACTGTCAGGTAATATTAGGGTAAGGAAAATGTGAACTAGCTATGATCGACATTTAGTCCCGCCATGTATCGCAAAGAATGCTTGAACGAGCTTAGCGTCGTGCTTATAATATTGCTCATAAGTCTGGTCGAGGAGCTGACAGAAAAAGTCTTTGACAAAGACATCCTTTCGCTCTATCCGCGAGTGAATTTCAAGGTTATATTGGCGAAGTAAACATTGGTCTGAAATGTAATCAGACGTTCGTTTAGATGTGGGAAACTCATGATTTCTTATGAAACTCCGGATATACGCTACAGTCGTCACCTTAAGCTGCCAAGCTTCACTTCACAACGATTTCAAATCGTTAAAATGTTTCCAAAATTATGAGTTATGTTCGCGAAACCTATAATATACTTTATGGAATTCCCGACAGATATCATCGGGCATCCGAACGTCGTATTTATCGAATTCCTGAAAAATTTCGCACCCAGCTTACGTTAGTGGATACTCACATACGAGAAAAGACGAGAACTGAGCGGTGGCAAATAATATCGCGGCTGTGGAAGCTAATTGTTGTTAACAGTCTCTGGAAACTTTATATAAAGTATCACGAGATTTTCAATATACCTCACCACAAAGTTATAGACGATTTTGCCGCTCTTCGTAACTACGTATACTTAAAAAAAGAGTCTCACACCTCCAATGTAGTTGACTTGACTACGATAAATTTTTTCGAAAATAACACTTTACCCCAAAATTTTGCTTTCACTGTCTATTACCAGAACGTAGGAGAACTGCGTTCTAAAACCCACGTCGTTTTGCGTCAATCTCATCCTCTCTGATTTGATATCTACGCTCTGAATAAAACTAATCTTATCCCGAACATAAAAAAACCGTAAGTTACTCCCTCATTCTTTCAATGTTTTTCGGGATGGTGATTCTACACCAACTTTAATTGACTCTCTTTGTCAAGGTCCTACTGGCAATTTACAACAGTTTTGACTCCACCGACGTTGACACCACATCTTTTTCCAAGCTCGAATTTGTGTCAGTTAAAATAACACTTACGCGTAGATCCTTGTGCTATATTCTTCCGGTCAAACTACCGAATTCCACCAACTTGCTATTGATGCAATTGATAATTTGATTGACTTATTAGATTCTCTTGATGATATCTATTTTGTAATCTGCCTCAGCTGAAATGGACTCCATCTAAAGGCCCATCCTTTTTCGTCGCTTCTAATCCGATTTCTACTAAGGAATGACTCTTCTTAGATCGGGTAACAGAGACTAGAGCTATGTCAAGCTATCGGCATTTCCAACTATATGAAAAGGCAATTAGACCTTATTTCCATGGATGATATCATTAATTCCTCCGTATCGTCTTGTCCCTTATCACTTTTAACTCTTCCCTCCAGTCGCCTATCCCGCAATTCATTCCTCTTGCAATTTTTACAAAACTAATTTCCCTAAACCCAATACTGGTCTAAGCAAGGATTCATTCGAGTTTACCAATCTATACCATATGTGGTCGATGCCCTCTTTATAGAGCCATATAATATCACCTACGAAACAAAATAAACAAGTTATGGGCAGTATTCTTTCGTACCTACTCTTCTTCCAACTATTCAAACTATCTAGGTACATATATTCATTTCGTAGAACTCTACAATTCTCTCTGTCAACGCTACCTAAATAATGCGCAGACCAATCTTATAAGTGACCCCAAGCCCTTTTTTCAACTTGTCAATTGCTAAAGTAAGACCGACGGTTACCTTTAATCCCCTCCAACTTTTTTTCTACATTTTTCAGACAATCATTTTCCAACAACTCCTTCGTACCAGACCCCTGTTACTTCAATGACCTATTTTCTTACTCAAAATTTCGATCCTGCAGTTATTCAAAAAAAATTACAATTGGCCCAGTTTGTGTACCCGCAGTTTTTCTTAAAAACATGCTTTTCTAACCGTTCTATCCCCTTTCATACCTATTTCGTATATCCTTTAGGGAGAAGAACTCTTTTATAATCCCGATTAACAAAAATGGATCAACGATGGAGTCACAAATTACCGTCACCTTGCTAAACTCTCTCATACTCCCAAACTCGTTGAAAATATTTTGTACGAAGCCTTAAACTTCAAGAGCAAGTCTTTTATTTCTTTGGTTTAACCTTTTCAAGACCTTAGCATATTATTCGATATGAAGCCTAATTGCCGTTCGAATATCAGTAGGATGATCCTTAAAGCCAACTCATCACTTGGTCTTATTAAACTGTGCTCCAAAGAATTTTCCAACCCGTACGTAAACAGATCTCTCTATGTTGCTTTTGTTCGCCTCTGCTTGAGCATACCAGCCTAGCTTGGTCCTCCTTTCCCCGAGTTCGTGTTTCTCCGATCGAGGGTTTTCAATGTCGATTCCTCTGATTTGCTCTTCGTACTCTGTACTGGAACGACCCTTTAATCTTACCTCCATATAAGGACCGCCACGAGCTTATTAAGGAATTTCTTAAAACAACGTAAGACATTTCTTTTCATTCATCGTCTGCTCTCAGGTTCCATCGGCAGCGCATCCTTTTATAAGTTTATCTCTTTCAACCCTCGTTTCTTCTATCTACCGGTCCACGGCACATCTTACGGTTCCAACGAATCAATCTCTCCTATGCACGAAAAGGCCAACACAAACCTCACAGTTTCTGGCCTTAACCTGAGTAAGGACTGAAACGAATAAAATTTGGAAACTTCAAAGTAAAAAAAAAAATATTTTCATAATTACAAAAAATAAAAAAAATCATTTGGGTTCCCATTCTTTCCTCATCTTCTTTCGAATGTCCTTCATAAGGTTGGTGACAGTTACATCCGTGATCTTTTTGGACGCTCTTTTCTATTTAGCACTAAAATCGTTTACGTCCTTTGCACACTGCTCACTTTTCCTCAATTTAGCTTTGACCAAAGCCCAATACCTTTCAATTGGACGGCACTGTGGAACATTGGGCGGATTCATATCCTTTGGGACAAAGTCGGCATTTTTAGCAACAAGAAAGCTCAACGTCGCAAGAACATAGCTAAATCTGGCCAAAATAATGTTGAACCCTCGTGTTTGCTTAAGAAAGGAATCAACCGTTCTTTTAGGCACTCGTTAATGTGCACTTCTCTGTTAATTGTTCCCGTTAAACGATGAGCTTCTGTGTCTACATTGGCAAATGGCCTGCCAAACGAGATATTTTGACCCGAATTTTTCCATACCAATCGATGTTGTTGATTGCGGAAGAACCTCAGCTTCAAACGAGTTGTAAAACTGCGCACCTGGAAGAGTAGTAAAGTCGGTTTTGACATAAGTTTCGTCATCCAAAACTAAGCACGCTTTCTTGTTGTCGATCAACTCGTATAGCTCTCGGGCTCGTGTTTTTATGACTTTTTTTTACTTTTCAGTAACTTTTGGTATTTTTTGTTTATTTCGTGTTTTTAGACCGTTACGTTTTTTGGATATTTGTACCATTGTTTGGTTGGTATTACATTTCCGAGCAACATCTCTGGATGACATAGTCCGGTTTTTTACGATGGTACCCACTATTTTCCTGTCCAAATTTGTATCATATGCTCCACTTTCAGCTCCACTTTTCTATTTTCGCTTAACTGTCAATGTCTCCAAATATCGTTTAATAACAGAATCCACTGTACTGCGTGCTATGTTAAAATTTTTTTCGATGAAATGGTTTGGACGCGAAGTATTTCCGAGCCATTTGTCGATGATTTTTTTACGGCGTTCCTCTTGACTCATATTTTATAAATATTTTAAGCCGCACCGAACTAAAATCAATAACAAACTGAAACTAGAGAATATACAGGCTAATTTTGGTACAAAATGGGATTGCAATTTTTACGCATTGGACGTATAGCCCGTATTAAAATTTAAAGATTTTATTCGTTTCAGTCCTTACTCCTCGTTCGAATTAGATCTAGTACAACATTCTCTTGGATCCTAGTTTTTAAGTCTTGTTGTTAGTTTTTAATTCCCAGGATTATATTAGGATTATACTAAGCTAAATAAAAGGGGACCACAGCCCCTACAAAATTAAAAAAAAAAATTAAATTAGTCTTAAAGATCATCCCATTTCATTGATTCGTCGTCGACCGCAGCAACTTGGCTTTTGTCCATCCACCCTTTTGCGTAAAATCTTGGTAGCAAGGCTTATAAAATCCGGTTGTTCCAAAACTTGACCATTTATTGCAGTGACTGGGCTTTAAATCAACCGGAAGTTGACCCTGCTTTTACCAGGGTGATGAGGATCATTTCTGATTACGCGTCTATATAAAGAAGCATAACTGTCATATTTGGAGCGAGGACAATCCTCAAGCCATTGCATCCAGAAAAGTGTAACGTACGTCGGTGGAATCATCGGTTCTGGTTTCTTCAAAAATGAGGCCGGTGCACAAATTAGTGTCAAGAGACACCGCTACAATGCGATACTCAACGATTATTTGTTCCCTACGTGAAATCAATCTGGGAGAACTGTGGGTCCAACAGGATGGTGTTCCATACTACCAACGAAACTATCGCTTGGTACTATTTGGCAAATGATTCTCAAGAAATGGACCCGTTAATTGGTCACCAAGATCGTGCGATTTGACGCCATTGGATTATTTTCTGCTGGAATACGTTAAGTCTCTAGTTTATGCCGATAAACTAACAACGAGTGAGTCTTTGGAGCAAAACATTATTCAAGTAATACGCGACATATCATACGTCCCCAAATGCTCAAAAAATGGTCGAAAATTGGACCTTTAGAACGGCTTTATACGAGGCAGCCGTGGAGGACATATGCCCAAACCTATTTTCAAATATTAAGTAGCATGAAATAATCTTTCGAGTGAATTTTATAAATATCCATCAAGTTAATTTTGTTGTGTTTAAATTAAACAAACAACTCTGAACTTCTAAAAAACATCCTTTATATTTGGAGTGATATTGTAATTCTAGATCGAAACCTGAAAAATTTTAACAACGGGATAAAGGCTCAAATTTTCATGCATAACTCGGGACCGATGAAAAGAAAAGACTTTCCTCACAGGGTTTGGACTTCCTTGGTGACTTATTAACGGCTGCAGTTATTCCTAAAAAGATAATCAAATTTTATAGTACTGTAAAAGAACTCCTTGTCACTTAAGTACTTTCGTCTGAAAAAAATTCCACTCAGCAACCATTCGCCATTGTGTCCGTAAATTGTCGATGACACGTTATGAGACAATTTTTTCACACTTTTGCTAATTATAGAGGCCCTGAATATTGACTTTTATATCATTAACGTTTGTCTATATGCATATCTACATAAGTCAAACAATTCTCACATTGTAAAGATGAATACGAGTATTATAGTGGAAAAAAATTACTGTCTTTGAGGTCATAGGAGAATATACTCTGTTTACATACTCGTATTTCCTCTTTCCCAAGTTCAAGTAGATTAGTTCAAAAACGTTTCTTTATCTCAGACAAACAACCCGTAGATACTTATTTGTTTACCGAAATGTATAAAGCTACTCAATGTGTCTTCAGCTTTGATTTATGTACTCGGTTCCCCTTTGTGTATATTAATTGGCAATCACTACCAGACACATGAAATATTTGTTTGAATTCGTATTTGGGCTCCTCTTGTCCAACTGGAATTTATTTGCGTCTCAAAAGCAAATAACTACAGCTAGTGTCGGACATTGTCGATAACGTTTTTACGATGTGATGTTAAGTGTGTGCGTCAGATTCCCAACATCAAATGTAGGTAAAGGACATTAGTTAAAAACAAATGAGCCTTGCCCATGAATCGAATTATTTTTGTCCACTTACTCGTATCTTTTCTGTCCGATAGTCCTTTTCTGTGACAGAGCATTTTGTTAGAAAGGACGCTTCCCATCCAAGGACGAGCATTAATTTTCAACATAATTTCAGTTCAACAGTGCTGACGACCAATGCTCGTATATCTAATCGGCCTTATCTGTAACGACATTAGTATTCCATCAGCGGGTACTGTCCGCCCTGTCTTGGTACTATTTTGTCACATTGTTGGGCCGAATATAAAATAAGCCAATTAAAGTAATGTCGTTTTGACAGATTCGCTTCCATAATGAGGAACGCTCTGAATAACCATTGTCAGTCAACCACAAAAGGGGGGGTAGAGTAATGGGGCAAAATTCGACCCAAATTTAAGGAGCTAATGTTCTTGTTCAGTGAGTTAGGGGCGTAATTTTGATAAAAGCCGAAACTTGGTGTGCCAGTTAAAGTAGGCTGGAATACTGATGGTTCGCTTTTTTCCATGTCAATAATTGCGTAGAGAGCATTGACTCGTATGATGTCCAGAAACATGACATCGGAAGCGAATTACAGATTGGCTATGAACCTTTTCATGGAAAAGACTGAGTCTTTTTAGTTATATTTTCCCACTCTTTATTCTAGTGAAAGAGGTCTTTGGTCTTCTACGTGCAATAGGAAACTCTGTTCTTCTTAGTTCATTTGTGCCTCATGTTATGCGAAGGGATCAAATGGGGTCTTTTAGATGCATTGGCGAAATTTGGTCATTTTGTTACAGATTCAGAGATGAACCTGTTTTAATTAACATTTTATAACGCTATTACCTTGAATGCTTAAAGGGTACCTTCTTTAGAATATCACTGACACAATGACATAAATAGCAGGATTATCAATTCCTAACTGGATGAGGCTTCTGCTAAAAGATGTTTCAGAAGAGATACGCCCCAGGCGCCTCAACTTTCTCTGGAACTTAGTGTTCAATGAACTGCTGATATAGCGGATGGTAGTAGGGTGGTTGCCTACGCGGATGACGTTGCTATAGCCGTCTCAGAAAAGCAGTTTAATACCACTAAAGAATTCGTACAGCTAAATCTTAATAGTTTAACCCGTTGGGCAGATCGCTGTGGATTGGGAATAAATCAACGTGAAACTGCTTTTGTTCTCTTTTGCAAGGAATACAGAATTTCAATCATAGATCTTCCCTCAATTAACGGTACCAGCCTAGTCTTTTACGATATAGCGGAATATCTGGACCTAATTTTCCACAGGAAACTAAACTAGAAAGCTAATGTACGAGAAAAAGTAACAAAAGCTACAGTAGCTCTATTCTCTTGCAAAAAAGCTATTGGGAACAAATACCCCTTAATATGCAAAGGGGTGGTTTGATGATTATCGAGTTGCCCTTCTCTTGTGGAAAACTCATCCGCTTGTTCATTTCCTTTTATACCGCAGTGTCCCGGTACCCAGCACAGTTTCAGCTTTGAGCACTATACGACAGCCCCTGACTATACCAGAATTGATGTTGGTCCATTCCGTTGCCTTAAATGGGGCCTAACTAATAATGTAGATAGCGATATCTCTTCCGGATACCGATCATTAGCTCAGCCACCCTGAGGACACTGCTTGCGTCCGGTAGTCTTATATGTAGACACTCTTAGTTCTGGGTCTTCTAAGAAGATACCAGAACCTGTTCCTTCCTCTGTTTTCGAACCATCTGTGAAAATTGAAATTTTATTTGACCTGATTACTGCATTTTTTTTCCAATCTTCCCTCTCCGGATATTATATCATACGGAGTGTCGATGTCGATCAAGGAAGGAATTTCATCCATTAGAATTAGGTTCGCTAGGACTGCGCCGTATCTGAAACTGCGGCTCTTAAAGTAACCCAAATTAGCGAGTCGTATCGCACTGTTGCCAGAAAGTTTTTTGATTTGTAAATCAATCGGTGTTAGGTGCAGAAAGTGCCCAATGCTGTTGTTGAAGTGGTACTGAGCGCACCTATAATGGCTATGGAAGCCGTTCTTTGAACCGTCGCTAATTTTCCGTAAACCGTTCCCTTGTTTGTTGCTTTCCACCATACTAGTGCGCCGTATGTAAGTATGGGCCTTACAGCCAGTACGCCAAAACAGGTTTTAAGCCCCAAATTTTTCCTAATGTTCTTTTGAAGATAAAAAGAGCATTTTATGGTGCCTTTTTAAATCTTTCCGCTACGTTAAGATTAAATTGTTTGCACAGAATCACACCCAGATACTTCGCGCTGTCCGAGAGGGACAATTCCACTCCGTTGAGTTTTGGGAATTTGAATTGATTGTCGTTTCAGAATTGTAAAATCTTATTTCGATGTAAGAGAAAATAATATATAGTGTTGGCCAAAACTAAAGCAACTCTTACATAAGAACAAAATTCTGTGGTAAATCTGATTAAATTTCAATATATTTTATTGTGGTTTTCTTTACGAAACAAGTAAATACTCGTATGTTCGAAAACAAAATAAAAGCAACAAAAATAATTGTTCATAAACAGAAAAAAATAAAAATAAAAATAGTGTAACCTTGTCGATTTTAAGCTGGCTAAAACAAAAGCAACTACGTAGTAAATTTTCACATTTAATAATAATAATTGCGACGAAACCTTTGATTTTGATTACTGCACTTCACCTTCTTGGCATACTCTCTTTCAGATAGGAAATTATAGAGCTTGGGACGTCTTTTTCAAGCATGGAGTTAAGTATAAAGCTCGTTCCTATTCGTGCCGTTCTCCCGAACTATTCGCCGATTTACAATCTCCCGTAGATCTTCTATCGGATTGTGATCAGAGCACTAGGCTGGCCATTCCATAAAATTGATTTTCTGATCCCCAAACCACTCTTGAACTATTTTTGAAGCATGTTATCCTGCTGAAATAACCATTTAGTGGCAATTCCTCCTCAGCGTGTGGTAGTATACTGTTTTCAAGTATACTTTTGTAAATAAGTCGGTCCACAATTCCATCTATTTTGTATCTCCGACCAATTTCAAGACCAGAGAAACATCTTCAAGGCAAAATGTTATCTACTCCATGCATCACAATGCCCTGTAAGTATCGTGGATCCAATGCTTCATTGATTGGCCGGCGAAAGCCATTTAACCGCTTGGATTCGTCGGAAAATAGTACCGTTTTCCATTTCGATACTGTGTGAAAATACTTAATATGGTCATTTGCAAATTTCAGTTTTGCTCTTTTATTTTTGCCTGGAATAAATGGTTTCTTTGCGATCCTGAATGATGAAAGACCACCATCAATTGCTCTCCGATGAAGTGTCTTGGCGCTAACTTTTGTGCGAAGCTCGTTTTGTAATTCCCTTGATGACATGATGACATAAAGGGATTACTCTTTACCGTCCTAATGATCATTTTGACTTTCCGGTATGAGATAACTCTTGGCCTACCTCCTCAGCTTATCACCAATTTTGGGATTGAATACTTTTTGGATAAATCAGATTGTGAAATATCACTTTTACAGTGTGTTTGATAAAAGCGTGTGGCTAGTAAAAATTAACTCTTTAGTTGCAGACGATAAAAATTTTTGGTTTCCGTTAGAATTATTCCTCCTCTAATCCGCTGTCAAATTTTACTTTAGTTGCACCTCGTTTTTGAAAGTTACAAAACGTATTCCGTAATCAGTGCTGTATAAAAGCTTCGGTTTGAAGCCGTGTTTCTTGTTGCTCATCCACGGGGACCAAAATTATCTTTTACAGCTGCAGTTTTGTGAGGAAGTGGGTGAAACGATTTAACGAACATGGAAACGTTGACAATTTGCAAGTAAGGGGAGAAACAGAAACCACTTCAAAAGCCGTTAAAAACAAAGTGCTTACAATTTTTAAAACAAGACAAATGTCACGAGGTTTCCATCTTCAGTATTAGCAAAATTATCAGAGAAAACGATTTTAATTTCAAGGTCATTGCGGCCAAGCCTTTGTTAACCGAAAAATATTTGAGTGGGCTCGCCGTTACGAAGATATGGACTGGACCAAAATTATTTTCACTGACGAAGCTTCATTTGTTTTCAACAATTCCTTGAGACGTGTGTGGACTGCTTACAGTGACACTGTCGTCAAAAATGTGTACTATGGGTGTTTTTGTGCAGGAGGTTTCGGAAAATTGATGACTTTTACCGGGAATCTCGATGCTCAAAGAATTGCTGGGATCCGCTGAAATGCTATTCGGACGTGGATAGGCTCATACAAGAGGACAACGATCGTAGTCGTGTCTGTCAGGGTTTCAAATAAAGAAATGACGTCAATGTGTTGGAGACGTCTGGAGACTTATGAAGCATAGGATTAAAGGAAAAAATGTAAGGACAATAAAACAGTTTAAACTGCTTTTAAAAAGAATTTGGTGACAATTACCACAGCACTACGCAAAAAAAATTGGCTCTGAGTTGTCGACAAAGGGAATGGGGAATGGAGTAGACTGGACAACATATTAAGTACATTACGCAGTAAGGGAAATATCAAAAGCCTTAAAATAAATAATTTTGTTTCCTTAAGTCAAGCGGTTGTTTTCTTTTAAACCACACGCTTTTGTCAAACACACTGTATATTCGCTAATAATTTTTTCCCTTAATCTCAATGAGTATTTATTTCTGTCCACTTTAGATAAAATTTAGGGAACAAGATTTTAGATCTTGCTGCAGCAAACTAATACACGCGAATGATTCAATTATCTTTTCTTTTTAACCTTAGAACCGTGACGAAGCTATACAACTTAATCTCGTGATTTACGTATTTTACATATATGGAAATTTTACCTTTTTAAGAAGTTTTTTTTTATAAAAAAGCCAATATTTCGCTTATTTATGCAAAAAATTTTATGAAACATGTATTTATTGTTTGAAACCAAGGTATTTTTGAAAAAAAAACGTTATATAAAATTTTAGTTTTGAACCGCTCAGATGGGTGAAATTCTCCGCTGTCTTTTGGATGCGTTTTGATTTGATATTGACTTTGTTGGTGTATTATCCGCATTTTCATCAATATCTGAGTACTTATCAGCATCGGCATTGTATTTTGCTTATATAGTGTTTGGTGCAAGTCGGAGTAAGTCAATGGACACAAACTGTTGTTGTTTTGTTGTCGGCTTTAGCTGTTTTGCAGGTTTCACACCGCTGTTTCAAAGTATTGATCTGGGGAAAAAAATATTTTTTTTAAATATATTTGAAAATTAACACATTTTGAAATAAAATTAATTGTGAAAATCTACCTGTACTGCCGGACGCGATACTTCAGGAATTAATTTTTGTTTTGCATCGGTTGTGCAATTGTTTCTGTACCAGCTCCATAGAGAGCTCTTTCAAAAATATTTTGCACTTTTCAGATTTATTGGTGTTCCATATAGGATGACTATCCTCAAAAAGCCTGAACGCTGCAAGTCCAGCAACATCCAACATATTATAAAAAAATGCCATGGGCCAGCGGTTTGTTTTTCTTTTGCCAGTGAAACCACGTAGCATTTTGCCAAAAGTATCGACACCACCTTTATGCTCATTATAGTCTTGTATGACTTGTGGTTCCTGTATTACAGGATTCACTTCTTCGCTGGTATGAGCAGTTGAAAGCAGTAGCACGCTTTTCTTCGAATGTATTGTAAAGCTTACTAATTGCGTTGACTCTGAAAAGCAAAACACTGATTCCAACATCCCCTTTTTTTGGGCTTCTTCAGATGATGTGAAAAGTTTTGGCAATTGCGGCTTATTGCCTCTTATTGTACCCACCATGATAGTATTCCGTACAAGCAATTCCTTCGCCAAATCATAGCTTGTAAAAAAGTTGATATTCACACCCCTATCCAAATACAGATTACTGAGTCGCATAACGAGATTGCGCGCAATACCAGTTGACCTCTGTTCATTAGGTTATGAACCCAAATATACGAGTACTTCGCCTGAAAGCGGATAATTTGTTTTTGAGTCAACAGGCCAAAATATTTGTAGGCTTAGAGGGAATGTATTGGCAGAAACTGCATCGGTTTCTTTTTGAAAGTAACTGCTCATCAACTGTTAATTCTTTAGATGCCATGAACAGCATCGTCAAATTCGTCAAGAATAATGTCCATACATGACGAATAGGTGCCAACTTATCGTATTGTAATCTCTCAGCGCGAGTTCTGGAATCGTCAAAACGTAAAAAGTGGCATAGTTACTCAAACCGATACAATGATATTACTGCTCTATAAAGAGGCATATTCGTTTTGTGAAAAAGTTCCTTAGCATAAACTAAGTTTGCTTTTTCAGCACCGGAGTATAAAATTACTCCAATAACAGCATATATTTCATCCGCATTTGTGTCTTGCCAATATCGTATTTTTTTTTGCAACTGCTTGACGCATATTTGCCTCTATTACTCTTTTAGCCTTCCTGTTTATCTCAAGAGCAATGCCTTCAACAATAGACACTGGAAAAACGCGCATGAAAACTTTCGGTGCATATTGACGTTGATTGTGTGCGCATTTCCAATCTCAGTTCTGCCCGCTGTTTTTCAGTTTGGCTCGGCATTGACCACCATACAGTTTGGCCGTTCCTTCCTTGACCACAATATTTTTCTCCACGATTGCCCTCAATGACCGAAGTTGAAAAATCAAATATGTTTTCCTCGAGATCCATATCTACTCCAGCTTCCTCGTGGTCATATTCCTCTAAACGTGGATCTGATAATTATCTTCTCCGAAGTCAGACTGGCCACTAGGTATCGGTTCGTGGTCGCCACCAAATGTACGGTCTTTTCCACTATCATCATCACCATCTTCAAGATGAAATTCGTACGCGAAACTGATTAGAAATGCACAGCAAACACCGAAAACTTTTAAAAAATAACGGTTTTCCGTACAAAATTATATGAAGAAATATTATGGGCACCGAGTGCCCCAAGTCACGTATAGCGTACTCACCATATACTCGTAAAATCCGGTTACTTTTTTATTATAAGAGTTATACACCTGGAATTTTTTCAACTTATAAACAAAGGTACAGTCCATCACCAGTCAACAAAATCTAATTGGATTTTCCAAACCCCCGAAATTAAACATAAAAAAAAAATAGGGGCACTGATTACCCAACTCACGATTCTAAGTTTAATATTGACAATTCAGAAATGAGTAGTTTGGTCAAAGCAACGGTTTTTTAGAACGAATAACTTTAAGGAGCAAATTGAATTGGTTTTGTTTTGGCCAGCTGCAAAGCAAAGTGAATTCAATCGGATGTCTGTCTTTTTTTTTATGCCGTAAAATTGCTGCTGATTGATTTTATAAATTAATCAACAATACTCCAGGCTAGTGGCAACATTTTGTTTTAACTTTGGACTTAAATTATATGAAATGTGTCGTAAAACATGGTCTTGCGATTTTAGTTGCTTTAGTTTTGGCCAACACTGTACATTTGTATATATGCAGCCCCAACCCATTTATCTGCATGCAGCTCTTTTTAAGTATTTTCAAGATTTTGAAGAACATGACCCTTGGCAAGGGTGTCTGGTATATGATCAAGTCATACGACAGAAGCAATGCAACATTCACCAACAATGCTGGTGTACTCGTATCTCCATTTCACGCCTAACCCGAACACTCAATGTTGCTTGGGACTCGAACAATAAATATATAAATAATTTGATCTCCTTCTGCATCCATATATGTATGTATGTCCATACACCAATGTCTCAGAGATGAATCCAATGTCCTAGAGTCACTATGGTGACTCACATTCTGCACAACCTCAATCACACTGTGCTGGATTGTTCACACACAGTATCCGTTTATGCATGCAGTATTTCTCAATACCAATATCGGTAAACCGATTTCTCGTTTTCGAACACATCCCGTACATGTCTCGAAATAAATTTTGTAAATACAACCACAGACAGAGCCCTGACACAATTCGATTGACAAGATTTTCAACCAAAATTTGACAAAGTAATACCCAACAGCATCCACACGAAAGCAAAGATGTCAGCTTTTCTGACACAAGTTGTCAGGGAATTCACTTCGTATCTCTTCCTGACCAGAGGAGAGATTCGATTCAATTAGCAGTGGCCTTAATCTCTATTGGTTGCCATTGGGTGGCAAAAAACTAGCCTTCTGTTCACAACTCGTAACCTAATTTCGACATTTTGCACACCATATGTCGCTTTCTCGTTAAGTCCTTTCTTAACTTCTCTTCCATATTCCGAATGTGAAATTTTCTACTTGCCTTAGTGCAGTTAGAGACATTCATCCCTCCTACTAGGGTATTTGCAGAATTTTCGAAAAATATACTTTTCCCTTCATCCATCTAGGAGTTGACATTGACTCATACGAAAGGCTTAAAGGATTGCGGTAGGTTAGGCAGCCAGTGTGAAACACTGATAAAAGTATAGGGTAGCCCCATACTAGGAGCTTATCATCGGCAGTGTTAAGATAATACATACTGAGTCTTTGAGATACTTTAACACACACGCACACACCACATGAAACACAAAATGACGAAGCTGACTTTGCAAGGTCATTCAACGATGATCGTCTAACCTCACTCCTAATCTATTATATTTACTCGTGTGTGCATTGTGTTAATGGGCTATGGGTGTTGGGTGTTGGGTGTTGGGTTGCATCCACCCCACCGGAGAAAGGAGCACATTTTGTTGTCACAACCCTTTCTACTGTGAATTTCCCTTCTACCACCAATTTATCAAATTGCGGCAAGCGATTCATTTTTTCGCCTCCTTTTGCCCCTTTTTTGTGATTGTCTACTCCATCCGTCAATCAGTTCGCTTACCAACTTATGTGTGGCATGCGATAGGGTTGCTTGGGCTAGGAGTCTGAGTCTTGGGGGTTGCTGGATGTTCCAAGTATATCCATAGTGATTGTAACACAAGTTGTCGGGTGATAACGAGAGCGAGTGCGAGTATATGACGACTAGCTCGTTGTGCTCACCCATTCACTCGGAAAGTAATGTATCCGTAAACATGAGGATGATAATTTATTCCTATTCATCATCGAGTGGTGAATAGCGTGCAGCGGCGGCGGGAGTGGTGATTGCTAGCAGGATGTGGGTGCCTCTGCTTTGCCCTTGCCAGGCTTATGTTACTACACTATGTATGTGCATTGACTCGGTTGTTAATTTTTGTTGTAGTTGTTCTTTTTTATAGTTTTTGTTGTTGTTGTCGTCGATCCCTCTGTAGATGCGCCTCTGTATTGTTTGGTAGAAAATCAACTTTTTCCTCCATATGATTGTGCTTGTGTCGTGGTATTATTGTAGGAAGCATGTTTTCGGAATTTTTTCTGTTGACGTAGGCATGTCTGAATTAATGTGGTGGTACTCGTATTTGCTATAGACAGTAGTTGCTGTTGGAGGTCATGGGAAAACAGTGTGGTTACCAAAAACAATACAAAAAATAAAAATGCACTTCCTCTCTACATCCCTTTATCATGCAGTTGAACAGAGACTAATTGTCTGCTGGTGGTCCAGGGCGAAGCCACCAAACAAAAGCGAAGATTTTTCTTGCTCTTATGTGACTAATTGGAAGTTCTTGTTTAAGGAGAATGATATCCTTTGTTCTTGTTTTGAGGGTTAACTATTTTAAAAATGTCTCAAAATGAAGCAAGAATATTGAAATGATTATGCCTTATTCCAGTGTTCTACAAGTCAACAGGTTTTACCAAAAAGTTTTTTTATATCGACTCTCTGATACATTCCGAACAGTTCTATCTCCCAAGATTTTGAATATCTTATCCGATAAGTCTAAAATTGACAAGCTTGATAAACAATGATACTCTTTGGAAATAGACTAGGGAATGGCAACATACGAGTACTAGCGCATAGTTGCAAGGTCGCCTCTGGTATTAGTCCTTCAATTAGTGCCCTTTTTGTTTTTCGACCTTGTTCAGTTAGATACTCGTATACTGTAGATATAAAGTTAGTAGCTTCTTAATGAATAAAAATTCTTCAGAAATTTCTACCTTTTGCATGGATAAAATCGAATGATTTCAAGTGATGAAGATTTAATGTTTCTCTAGGTTGTCTAGATCGTCAGGCAAAGTATTTGAGTTGTACGAGAGAGGTACGATTTTGAAGCTACAACTATACTCTGGCTCTGGCCAATTGATAAGTTTGCGTTATTAACACTGTTTTCAAGGAGAAAGAGAAAGAGTCCTCCGAGATATACGATTACATACGTATGTTTTGGTTAATCTGTTTGCAAAGTGTCTTGTGTTCAATATACCTGAACTATTTACAGCTGTTCTTAGATCTATGGAAGGCATATCTTGGGTTTCCTTAGGCCATTTTCTGGATTGTACAATAGCTGTTTTCTCTTTGGTATAACTCAGAATATCCGAATTCAAGTCGTATAAGTTGCAACGATACCATGCCGATGACAATGTGGTACGTTTACGAAAAGAGAAAAAGTCTCAGAATCCTCCCATAGATCCGATGCTGACGATTTCACAATCGTGGCAGTGACTATGGGAAATAGTCCAGACTATCTTAAGGCTACTGTAATACCACTGAGAGAGCGTGGAAGAAGGATGGTTTGGCAACTTTGGAACCACAGAGATTCTTGATAAATTTGCTAAGGTCTGCGATATTTTTAGAATTGAGACAGTTTTGATTTTGAAAATCTTTACAGCCCAGGAATTGCAGTCTGTTACATGCAATGCATCTTTGCAGCTAATGTATTATAGAAGGTAGGTAGGTAAAAGTAGCTGTTGGAAAGATCACTCACTTAGGCCAATTGGCCCTTTGTGATCCCACGTGGATCTATGATCCTCTTACTCACGGAACCAGATTGAGCTTATGATGAAGCGTAGGAGACTGTTTGGTCTATATCCTTTAGATCGTTTAGCCATTGAAGAAGAAGGCTCCTAAGTGAAATTTTCTTCTCTGAGAGTCCAACAGTCCACCTAAGGTCTGTTCTTTTATTAACATCCAGTTTTAATATTGATTTGCACGTAGCGATTGGTATACCTATGCTACCGTTTTCTGGTATATTGAATAGAGCGGTTCCAATTTTGGCCCTATAACTCCCTGGAATGCCTCTGTGGCCCGGCATCCAACACAGGTGAAGGCTGAACTGCTCGTATTGTTTTATAGAATCTTGTCATCCAATAGCACATAAACATGTTAGACAGCATTTTTGAGTGTGGCGATATCTTTCCTCTAAAGATTGATCAGCACTCATCATTTGGATTCGAACATGGATCATAAAAGCCTTGATAGAAATTTAAGAGCACTTGAAAATGTGTCATTCGATTGATAGCTTGATATTGTCAAGTTGCATCTTTTTTATATCTTCGATTCTTACTTATGGGAATTGCATGCAACGGCACACCTGTTTGGCTTTCTCGATAATCTAACGAAGCAGTCATTAAACGCATTAAATTTTAAACCACATAAGCACTCAAAGTATATCTCGCAAACCACTTCAAGGAAAGTAACCCCATCGGTCACCTGGAATTACTAAGGAAAATACAAGGCATCTTTTTCATATCTCAAACTGTAGACCAATTGAACACAACCTTTAGCTTTTCAAAAAGCTATAGGGTCTACATTCCTACAACAGAGGAATACTGATGGTGTGATTCACAAAACTGGTATGCTGGTGGTTACAAAATGTCGGCGTTGGACTAGGAGCGGTAGGACCTCAATGCCGCCATCATTCGAGCGGAACTAACTGCCTAACTGAAAGCAATATATATTCTTGTGATTTAGCAGCATAAAAGGCTCAAAATACCTATACTCCCGGATTGCCAATCAATACTCAAAACAATAAATATCTACTCGTTCTCTGACCCTCGTAAAGAGTCATTAATCACTTAACAACCTCACCAACCTGAATGCAGTCTCTCTAGTATGGGTACCAGGGCATGAGGGTCGCGATGACAATGAAAGGCGGACCACCAGACCACGAAAGGTGCATTTATCGGACCCTTCCCAATATTTTGTTCTAGTGTTAACAACATAAAACAGGAATTAAAACACTGGGCAGGATTATGCACAGTCAAATACTGGAATGGTCTAAATGGTATTAACTACTCAGAGAAATTCCTTAATCATAAAAACAAAAAGCTGAATTGGGAATAGCGACGTAAGAATTGAAGCCGGACGACCGTACACAACACCTTGAGTTCTCTAATTGGGCGCTGGAAATGTTGGCCAGAGATCCGGACCTTGGCCAAAAAACATCTTCATAGACGAGGCCCATTTCGGGCTCAGAAGCTATGTCAAAAAGTAAAATTTCCCTTATTGGAGCGCACACACCAACACGAGCCCTGTGTGAGTGCTTAGTACATCGAATGTTTATGATGGTTTTAATAGAACAAATTGCACTGCTGTTCTTTTTATTGACATGACAAAATGGCTATGTTCAAGGTTCAGTGCTTGGTCCGATACTTTTCCTAGTTTTCAAGGCATCTATGACATTCTTCCAACGTGATACAAGGTCAAATACTTCTTCTTCGAAGAAGTACTGACTTTTTGAGGCAATGACATCTTCAAAGGCTTTTATGACCTCTGCTCGGTTCCAGTAGATCTTCTGCAGGCAAAATGAATCCAGATTGCGGAAAAGATAGTAATAGATGCGGAAGAATTTTAAATCCCAACTGCAACAGTTTTTGCACCGTTACTTGTGAGGTATGTGGTCTAGCATCGGACCGTGCCTATGGACCAACGCAGGTTGATTTTCAGCCAATTTGACATGCAATATGTCGATTTCCTCACAATATTTGATAGCGTCTATCGTTTCTCCTGGTTGAAGTAATGAAAAATGGATTGGTCCTTTCGATGTCCACCAAATTGTCACCATAATCTTTTTTGGGTGAAGATCGGGCTTGGAGGTGTGCTTTGGTTTTTCATCTACATCCAACCACTGCCAAGATCTTTTACGATTATCATACGGTATCTACTTTTCATCACAGGTGATTATCCGGTGCAAAAACGGTTCAGTTTGGTTTCTTAATGTAAGCGATGCGCAGATTTACAAGCGCCGTAGTTTTTTGTGATTCGTTAAGTTCATTGGGTACCCACTTATCGTGTTTCTTTGTCTTTTCTATGAGAGGAAGGTGTCAACTTATTGTCATTGGGGATACTCCTATGCTTTGTGTAATCTCCCGCGCCGATTTTGTTGGGTCCGTATCCACCGTTACTCTTAAAACATCGTCGTCAACTAACGTTTCCGGCTTCCCACGTGGTTCATTTTCAAGGCTGAAATCTCCCAAACGGAACTTTCCAAACCAACATCGTAAAGTGCATTCTTTTACCGCTACATCCTCAGATGCGTCATTAATGTTTTTAATTGCCAATGACGCATTATGTCCCATTTCAAATTCGTAAAGGAAGAGGGCTCGAATTTGAACTGCCGACAGCATGGTAAATAATTCCTAGAAAAAAAATAACGGTACTTGTAACGAACCCTAAAATTCTCACACGTCAAGTACATTTACCACTATATTTTATAAAAAAAGAAAATTTAACGTTCTGACACAGATAACTTATTATATCCGACTGAGCGAAAATCATGTGGTCCAGCCCAATAATTTCTAGAAAACAGGTTGTCCGCCATATTTGTAATAAAAAACTGCAATCAAATAGCTCTGTACTTTTCAGAATCCTTAAAAATGTTCGTTTTTTACGAAATATTAAAAATATTCTTCGTCAAATATGGCCAGAACTCCGGTTTCTATATCACATCGCAATCTCCAAATCCTTGCCAGTGGGACAGCGAAACCTCCTAATTGAAGAGAATATTACGGCAGCACGTGAGTAGGTAAGTCAAAGTTGTAATCAACCGTTCTCTAGAACTTGACATCTTCGGATGTTCCTGTGGCACATTTTGTGTAAAAAAGCTTGGCTATAGGTCAGTACAAGATCGCACTGACTAAGGAACTAAGGCTAAATGATTATCGCCTATGTGGAACTTTCGCTGATTGAACTGATTTTTACCAAAAGCCCTCCTCAGCGATGGGGCATGTTTTTGGTTAACTGGTTTTATACATGAATAAGACAAAATAGCTGCATTTGGTCAAGGGAACAGGCGGAGGTGTTCCAACCGCTGCTTTTGTATATGAAATAATTGAGAGTTTTGTGTGGTTTTCATGCTAGAGGTATCACTTTATGCGTTAAAGTCAATCAAGATGGAGACTAAAAAAGCAACACAGCATAAAAAGGAATGGGCATACGACCTTGGATATGGAAAAGATACGCGATCGGAACCTGGAAATACGGTAATTTGGAAAAATATATTGGCCCAGAGCGACAAATTTTTTGACACACCTTAATTTAGACTCCTCAAAACATAGGACTCACTGAATATTTAAAAAAAATAAAATTAAACCCCATAAGTATCACAGAAGCTCCCCGGAAACGCACCCAGGGAAAACACATTATTCCCTTTACCTCATTATCTATGCCCAAGACACATTCGTCATCTCGTGACATGTTTTGTGACACACATTTCATATAAAATCTTAATTAAGTTTTTCACCTTTTTGTATGCACGTTCTCATCATCGCTATCTGAGCTCCCCAATTCCGTTTTGTCATTCACCCTAAATATCAAGGGAAAATATTTAATCCTTATGAAATTCCTGCCGAGCCAAAAATGTTGAATATAACACATTGCACGACAATGAACCAGTAAACGCACAAAAAAAAAACGAAAAGTATTTCACATCACACCACTCTCTCTCATCATTTATCTCTCATCGTTGTCGGTCTATAAATCCTTCTGGAGGGTGTCAAAAGTCACAAAATCACGTCAATGGTGTTGACACAAAGTCTTATTTACTGCACAGATACTTACGTAGAAACGTTTAGAAATGAAAAGAAAATATTGAAAATGTATAGAAAGGTTGTAGTAAAATATGAGTCACCCTATTACATCCTGGTTGTGTTTAAGGATAATAATAAGTGAGGAAGAATTGCAGAGGTGTTCATGTGAAATCCACAATTTTCATTTAAATATTTGTAAACATCTTTGTGATAAACGAACATTGTAAATTCACGGTATGATCAGGGAAATAGTTAATTTCGAAGGATATTGGAAGAACAGCGCTGGAGTTAGATCCTGACCACAAGCTAGGGGAATGGTTACTTTATTTTTGTGATGGGGCTTGTGCGGATAGTAAGCCATAAGCCGCAATGAGCCGTAATGCCAAACGTGCTAAATAAATATAAGCATCAACTCGAAGCTAGAATTGTAGGAATTGACTCGTATAAAAATGTAATCTTCGACTTAATGGTATCTACAATCCTTAAGATAAATCATCCACTTGTGTGTGTTAAGTACAATATAACAGGCAGAGAAATGACTAAAATCTTAAGTAGAAGCGAACCTAGACTGTCCGCATGTCACATCTATGGGTTTGTAATAAGACAAAGCCCTGTTTGGCCGATTTTAGTAATGATTGACCTGAGCTTGAGAATTTAGTTAAAAGGATACTGGATTTTATATGAGATCTTAGGACCTATTTGATAGGTAATTTCAGGTCAAGCCATCAAGCCAAGGCACTAATCGTGCCTTGAACAGAAGCAGCTTATTTCTAGTTACTGGTTTATGTGAGCGAAGCTTTCTTTCGGGGCAATGGCTTAAAGTGCTTGCTTATTCTGATAAATACGTCCGAGTAAAGAAAGCCAATTATTGATGTGGGAGTGGATAGAGAACATGTGTAGGTGATCTCAAACGGAACTGTTCTGATATATTCATCAGAGTCATAATTCGTCAGAATTTGGATTCCCTTTTCTTTCATAGAAAGATCAACAAGCGCTTCAATTATAAAGTGCCTATAGCACCGACCACATCAGCACCGAATATTCGCATACCGGACACATAAAGAGTTAGTGCTCCGCGGTGTCGTCATCATTTTCACAGCAAGCGTAGCAGGATATTTTTTCACTTATGCGCAGAACATTTAAGTGCTTATCAACCACGAAGGTGCTCCGTCACGACTCTGTAAACATCCTGAAAACTTTTCTCTTGATGGACAGAAAAAAGGCCGCTGACCCATAAAAGACGTCGGGAAGAATTTGTCTGATTTGCTGGTAACCTGGTGATTCCTGCTAACTGCAGTTATGCTCATAGGAAGGGAAGCTCTAACCGAGGACGCGGGTACCCGTAACGTAAGTTCAGGTCCTGAATTTATTTTCCGTGATCCCATTGTACCTTCGGACCCAAACAAGGCTCAGTGAATTCAGCCTACCGACTGTACTCAATAAAGTCTTGCATTCTTAAACTAATTTGGAAGTCGTGAAAGGGTTTAGCAAGGCTTTAAGAGCTTCGCCGCTTCAATCAATTCTTCACAATATGTTCGTTGCCATTAGGATTGCGTATATCTCCGCTTGGCAGAGAGAGTTTTTCTAACGGGAAGTGAAGTCTAACGTTTATGTCTCTCAAAAAGTCATCAGCGCCACATCTTGGTGGAACCATTTCTTAAGGTCCGCCGAGTGCATTGCTTTCCTGCCTGCGAAAGGGAAATCCGTTTTCTAATTTTTTCAACAATAAGAGAGTTCTGGGGTCATTACATCAGACAGCATGTCCAGAGTCAAAAGATATTCGTCAGGCACGGTCATCTAAGCCTCAGCACGTATTATGCCAAATGCCAGTTTTCCCTAAACGTTGAATGGCTTAACAGTGCAGCCCATGATAACGGGAGGGAGATTAATTAGTGAGATTCATCAGGAAGCCCTCATGGAATCTAGTAAAGTGGGATATAGTTGGCCTTATCGTAGCCACGTAGGCCTAAAAGAACGCCCTGCATAGGCAAGTCCCAGGTCTTGCGAAAGCTCCTCCTTGAAAGAAAGCCGACGGCGCCTAAGAGACTTACGACGTAACATGCTTAGTCCAAAATAGTTTGTTATACAAAATGACACCCTTTGGAGAATTCGATGGTGATGCCTTTAACCATTTGATGAGTCAGACCAGTCAGCTTCCTCCTTCTCGTAAAGAGAACACCCTCAGTTGTGGTAGAGTTAACTGAGAGCCCATTTCCAGACCCTCCGGCGTCAATTAAGTCTACAACTGGCTGTACTTTAGAGCAGAGAGTCGGCAGATATGCACCAAACCAGTGGACACAGGTTCCCGACTTAAGGGCAATCACTTTTTACCGCCGACATCACACATTGGATGCGATCAGCATCTGCAATCAGGATCCTATTCATCAGCATTCCTTCACAAAACTAGTGAATTCATGTCTACGCCGTGTTGCCGGGCAGAGTTAAACATGACATAAAAGTTGCGTTGTCGAAAGAACCCATGCTCTTCTTGAACTTAGACTAATAGGTCTCAAGCTCTTGGCGATCATGTAGCCTTGTTTTCCAATTTTTGGTAAGGGCTACTCTTACTTTTCACAATCTTGCGTTTGTAGCCTTTCGATGTTGTACCTCCTCAGAAGAAATATGGAAAGCATTTTTAACCGGTGACCACCTTGTCCCTTTTGAATATTAAACGGAGCTATCTGTGTGCTTCCTTGGTTTATTTCGTGTTACTGGAAGGTCGATAGAGCTTTGTATTCTATGGTTGAGAACATTGTATCCGCCCTCATTTTAATCATAATTTCTAAGGTAACCATGTATCTTATGTTACACTCACACGAATTTTAGAGGGCTGGATTAGGTACATGGATAAGACCTATTGTATAAGTCCCAAGCAGGTTTTAGAAGCATATTTTAGAGTGAACATTAATTTACGCTTCAGCACCACTCGAACATACCTTGACAAAGACGAAAGTTATTCATCTCTATGTTGTGTCAAGATATTGTCGAGAGAAACGTTATTTTTAGGAACAAAACAAGGAAAGACGATGGCTTTTTAACAGAGCCCAGCAGTTATAAAGATCTTCTCGAAAGATAGAGAACTGAAATAAGGAAATCCTAGAGCCTTGTATGCGAAAAGTTTCGAGAATTTGTAAAGTTCCCAATTTCAACTAGACCTAGTTAAACAGTATAGCTCCTGGACTTTTACTGGAATTCTACTATTTGTCTGTGCATTTGATGTATGACATGACACGAGACCTTCATTTCTTCTGAAAATCCGAAAGGATTGATAGATAGACACTCATCGTAAACTCGATATTGTAGCGATTAATCAGTTGAAACTGTAATGAATTCATTAGTTCACATGCATAACTGAAAAGCTTTTCAATCTTAAGGAATATCCCACGGCGACCTTGATAGTGAAGGTGGCTTTAGCAATGTGGAAGGAGGGATAAGCACATTCAAATGAGGTGTTCTGATAAGTCAATATCTTACAAAAATACTAATAAGCACAAAGCAAAGGGGATCCCAAGATGGTGTTCTCGCTCTGCTATTGCTTAAGGTGAGAAAGGGTGTAAAGTACTCGCTGATGCAGACTGCATTGGGATACGTAAAATACCAGCATACTCTCATATATCTATTGCAAAGAGCTGTTAAAAGACTCCGAAATTTATCTGAAAGTGTAGTTGCGGTGTAAGTTCAAGGAAAAATAAATTGATACTCTTCACCAGGAAATTTAAGCCACATTGACTTCTTCCAGAATCCAACTAGATTTTTTGGAATACAACAAATGTTCAAAGAGCTGAATTTCAAACTATTTATTCAAACCGAGGTGTGAGGTCTTAGACATAGAGTCATCATATTTTGGTAGCCTAGACAAAGATATTAACAGAGCAGGTGTCACCGGCGCTGATTTATCCACACTGATGCACTAGACATCTTTTTGTACTTAGACATATTTGGCAATCAGATGCCGGCGTATACTCACAGTCTTCTAAAAGCTAATTCACAGTGACCCGTTCTACAAATACCTGTCTATCATTTAGACAGAAGAAGAATATCAGCTTTGATTACATCATACCTTCCAATGTCCTTCGAAGCATTATTAATATTACAATCAAGCGGTGTAGGGTTGCACCGGGGTGGGACATAATGTATGACCCTTTAGAATTTTGTTTGTGGCTGGTGGCAGTATACGTCGTTGCTCCGTTTTGCCAGAACTACATATCCTCCAGTCGCAATTCCTCCAATTGAGCAACGAAAAATTAATTGATCATGACTGTAAACGCTCATCATCCACAGGGACCATTTGGTCTAAAAAAAAAACTCCTCCAGTGTAAACAACACATCATGCAATGATTTTAAGTTAATGGTTTGGCTCTTAGTGCCTCAGAATCGCAAAGTTTGGATGTTGACGTATCCACATATGTAGGTGGAAATGGGCCCCAAAATTTGATTATTCCGCGTTCTTTAGGAGTATAGGGATCCAATGCTTATTCACACAGATTCTTATTCTGTTTGCTTCACAAATGTCAAATCTCCATTTGGGATTTCGATGGCACTTTCTGATAACAAAAATTGTCGTCAGTCTCACAGCGAGATGGTTTAACGTTGATAGTCCACATGTGGTCGTTACGTCATTTGTTAAAAATCGTTATTGGTCACTGTCACAATACATTTGATCTTTGTTTTAAAGATTTTTAAATTTCTACTGGAGCTCTAGAGATGTAAGGGGAAAGGAAATCGCTTCTAATTTTTATTTATGTGCAATTTGCCAGCTTGGAAAACTCTCCGAAGTAACTGTCAAGGTTTTTGATTTTTTGATTCAGCCCTTAAGTTAATCTGAAATAAGTAAATCCCCATGATCTCTTGGTCTCCACTTTAGATTCTTTGTACAAGTTCGGATACTGTGGCACCATAAAGGGACTTCTCTGACCTACTAGATGGAGTGAAAAGTGACATCCTTGCTGCTACTGCAAAAAAGGTTATGGTACCTTGAAGTCCGTTCATATTTAGGCAGACATGCCAAATTTCAGTGCGATACTGTCTTTAGTTTTGTTTTGACAGCTGATTATTGTTCACGCGTTTGGCATCATGTTGAGTATGGACAAAAACGATTTTCGTTCTCTCATAAAACATTATTTTTTGAGAGGCAAAACGGCAAGGAAACAAAAGAAAAGTTGGATAAACATTATGGGGCTAATGCTCCGTCAGATTACACCGTCAAATATGGGTTTCGAGAGTTTCGTGGTGGCCGCAACTCCACTACCGATCAAGTCCGCAGCGGCAGGCCCTACGATGAGGTTACAGAGGACAATGTCAAAAAAATGTATGAAATGGTGTTGGCTGACCGGAAAGTGAAGGTGTGCGAGCTAGCAGATACCACAAAGATTAGTACTGAGCGCACATGCCATATTTTGGGCAATATTCTGCATATGAAAAAGTTAACCTGCCGCTGGGTGCCGCGAATGACCAAAAACACGAATGCGACAGCACTTCGAAAGAGTGTTTGGACTTGCTGATGCGGAATCGGGCGGACTTTTGGCGTCGATTGGTAACTGGATTTGGATCCCTCGGACTATCATCTCTTGCCAAACTTCAAAAGATGGCTCATCAATAAAAAATTCAGCTCACGCGAGGAAATTATTGACGCCACAGAGGAGTATTTTGCAGACCTTCGGGAAAATTACTTTTCGGACGGGATCAAGAAGTTGAAAAATCGCTGGAATAAGTGCATCAAACTAAAAGGGGACTATATTGAATAATATAAAAAAACACTTAAAAAAAAAAAAATTTTAATTCCCAAGGAGGTCACTTTTCACTCCATCTAGTAAGTGAAGCTGTTACATGCAGGCTACACCTAACCTAGCCCGCCTTAATAAACTGGTATCAATGAAAGTGCTAGTACTGAATGAAGATCTTGTTAGAAAAGTTGATTCGATGAAAGTTAGTCAGAAGCTAAGTCTACCTCTATCTTCAATCGTTTTGGACGATCTTCCTACATTTTTACCTGATGGGATTGCATGCGATAGAAATCCTTTGAGGCTTCGTCCACATTCTGGCTAAGTCTCCAAATATGAGGCAGTGTATGGTAGGATACATTAACACTGCGATTTGTGTTATCCCTGGAGCCACAGGTCGACGCTGATAATGCTTCTTTAACGAAAAATGTTTACCCACACCTCACTTTCACCGAAAATTTGCAATATTTCTAGGGCAAGTTTGGTAATCACAACGTCGGAAAGTTTGAAGCCTTAGCCATGATAGAAGCTTCGTGAGGGATGTTTATTTCTTTCAGTAATTGACTTTAAGTTCATAGTGGTCCAATCACTAGTACTCGTATATTGATATCTCTTCCGAGACTAAGGTATTAGTCAGCATTTGGATGGTTTTATATTCAGATCTTTATCCCAAATTTTCAAATCTGACTTCTTTAGCTTTACTAACAATATGGTTTTTCTTAAAAACCACACACGCAAATCAACGTATGCACACCCTATGCTAGGAGATTTAAAAAAGCCAACTAAATTGGATAAGCATGTGACGAAAAAAGAAAAAGAAAACGCGAAACCCCTTATTAACGCAAGCTACAGCTCACTGTTGGATGTCGTCATCACGTTAGGGCTTCCCAGTGTAAGACATACAAAGCATACAGAAAATCTGCACTCTTACCCTCAAAGGTTGCCTTTATGAATCTCCATCACAAAAGACGAAACACCTTCTTCAATGGCAAGGAGATACCCTCCCATCCGTACGTGCGCCCTTTTGAAACAGAGCGTTCGTTGCATAAAAGATTCATTCTGGTTCTTGCGGAACAATGCTTTAGCACAAATATTACACTCGTTTAAGCTTTAACGCTGATGACGGAAATGGTATAACGACAGTCTTGAGACTGGGAAATCTGTGTAACGACAGGTTTCAATTGTCCTTTGTGCAGATCTGGGAAAAAACGCAATCCGTTTTTGGAATCCTTTTTTGCGCACAAATTTTTGAATCAATTATAGGAATTTAGTGCAGCATTCAGTATTGATGGCTGCGAAATAGGTAGAGAGTGGATTAAGGGGATACAGGTGAAGGTGTACAAGGGGATGCAGGATGTTTGAAGAGGTGAGTTCCCATATTGCTGTCAATTTGACGGTAAGTGAAGTATACTGATGGAGACTGGGACTTATTTCGACGCTCATCGGTTGGTTGGTTCAAGAGCAGTTGTGAAGGATGTGCACAAAATTGAGAATGCATTGAAGGGATAATGATGGATGCAGTGTTTACGCTTGGTATTGAAGGGAAGTTCTCAATTATATGATGCATGGTTGTCGGTAGCACATTTCGATGATTGGCAATTGGTTGTAGATGTACTCAGACTCAGACGCAGATTCAATAATATTGATCTCTGGTAAACTGAATAGCAAGAGGAGTAAGGTGAAATCCGAAAGCAAACAAACACATAAAGTCAACGTTGATTTCGTAAAATAAAGAGCAAATTTACCTACGTCGGCAAATGTATACAAGTGTATATTTTGCGGCAACTGCACATGTACTGCATGCTTAAATTTTAGATGAAATATAAGTTCAAGGGATTGTTAAAGGAAATGAAAACATTTTGGAAAGGAAGAACATTTTCTTAAGAGTATTCCAAAGATCCGAAAAATACCTTTCTCAGCTAATATATCAATTTATTGAGTAACAACAGCTTGGACGGGAGCAGCACTAATCTATTTTTTATTGGAACAAAGCTCAGTAGTGTGCAAAATATCTTCTTTAGCTCGTGTTTGGAAGGTAGAAATGAAGACGGTATTCTTACACAAAGTGCCACTGTAGATCAATCCTTTTTTGTAAAGAGGTCATCAAAGGTTACGTTATTGTTGCTTCCTTCATATGGAATTCAAAATTCCTCAATAATATTTTGTCCATGGTTTCATCCTCGTTCTCTGCCTTCTTGACCCAAATGAGGAATATCTCCAGGATGAATAGCTATTTTAAAACCACCAAATCTTCGTTTCATATTTATCCGACTTCGATGGCATATATGCCGAAATGAACTACGGCTTCAAAGCGGAACCAATTGTTCTCAAATAGTCTAATATGATCCAAAATTCTCGAATGGGGTTATATTTACATTCACCTTCTGGTGAATCTGGTTGTGTCTTCTAGGAAATTTTGTTAGAACGCTGTGTCCTAATAAAGCACCCACCAATGGTCAAGGTTGCAATTTGAAAATTTCTGTACATATCCTTTGACCAGAATTTTAAATACCCACTGTCCTCCTAAACTCTACTATCTCCTTTATAGATTTACCTTTGAGTGCACCCTTTACCACGCTTTGGGATGTGGAATATCCACGTCCTCACTTCTTCCTAGCTCCCATTCTCTTATCGCTAGATCATTTTATTTCTACATCGGAAGGTCCTGTCCTAGTGCCAAAAAAAATTTGGCTGTGTTTTCACGAAGAGTTTATGTGAAGGCCTAGAATTTACGACGTAAAGTTGAAAAAATCTTATCGGTCGAATGACCACCTCCTGAGTTTATGCAAATTTGTGCTCTTTTTAGCGCATTTTGAATTGTTGCTCGCAAAACATCTGGCTCCAAATTGGTGATTTCTTCTTCAATATTGGCTTTCAAGACTTGATAGGCTTGTGGTTTGTTGTGGTAAACGCGAGATCTCAAAAATCCATAAAGATCTCCATCGTTGCGCGATTTGTGTGTGCGGTTGCTTCGTTCTGAAGGATCAAACAATCCCCGAGACCTAATTCAGCAATTGGCCGATAAAAACATCTCGTTTAACATTTGCCTGTAGCGCTCAACAATTACGTTTACGGTGGTGCCATCGGTGTCCTTAAATAAATAAGGGAGAATCATTTTTTCACTGCAAATGCAGCAACAAACTTTGAGGGAATACAATGGCTCTTCTTGCTGTCCTCGACCACAGCAGTGATATTCTCATTCGAACAAGCAATACGGGGCCAGCCATTTCTTGCAACATCTCTAGTGAACTGAGTTTGCATGAAATGCTCACCCAAACGCTTAATTGTGCAGGACAACGCTGCGTTAAAACAACAGACAGGAAATTGGTAAAATAAGCAGTAACAATAATTCCGCGTCCTTCAGGTGCTTGTCGCTCCATTGCACAATAACACTTGTTGCCATTTGCAAAAATTATGGCACACTCACATTATGACATTACTTTGGCCCCACCTTGTACAAGTGGTTTACAGTGCTTTTAGCGCAGCCGATTTAGATGGTGATATCCCTTTTGCCGTCCTAAGAATAACTAGAACTTCCGACTGGAAGACACGGTTTGTATCCAGAAGTCGCATAGACACTCAGGTTATGTGAGCGCTGATTTTCCTTCGATGTTTTGGATCCATCTTGGTTTGACTTTGTTTATTTATCTTTTTGCCATTAATTTCTTTACGGTTTCATCCGTGACTATTGCACCGCCCGTCAGCAAATCTACTAAAATTGTGCAGTGTCTGATTCTACAACTCTTGAAATTGGTGAGCATTACCGCACTATTGTCAGCTAGTTTCTGGATCTGTAAATGTATTAGGCCCATTGTATTTACGCACCAAAGACGTGGTACGAAAAGCGTATATCTGGGCTATGGTTGCCATTCTAATTTTCGTTCTTCCACCACTGTAGTGCGACAAATGTAAGTATGGCTTTGTTGCCGGTCTCAAACCGGAAATATTTTCTATAAAAGTGTCTTAATTCTTTCTCTACATTCGCGCTGTAGTTCCGTTTTGGGTGATTTTGTGTTGAATTCCCAACTGTAGGCTCAATTCTTAATCTGATTGATCAATGTGATCTCATTTAAAATTATTTAAATATGTCATTCTGATTGAAATAGCTTCATCATCTGCATATGCTATGTCTGTAACCAGTACCCACAAGAGTAGTGCCTTATGCAGTTCTACAGTGTTGCGAATTTTTGTCCACCGAAATGAGTCTCAAGAATGGGACAAATTCAGTGTTGGTGCCAACGGATTTCCCGAGTGTTTCTAGTTTGGCTTATTTCCATCTTTTGAAGGTGGTTTGTCCTATTTAGATTCTCAGGGAGGAACTGGCAAAACTTTTGCTTTAATTTTGTTTTCAGCACAAATTCGGAAAGATAAAGGAGCTTCTGTTGTAGTAGTCTTCTCTCGAATAGCAATAGATGATACTCGATTAAAGCGCATTCAGTAATTAAGCGGCCATTGAACTTAGCTAATCAAACACCTATTCGAAACATCAGCAAAAATAGCAGTCATGGCCAGATATTGCAGCAACATAACCAGAGCAATTGGACGATGAAAGATACTAAAAGCAACCAAAGTATCGTAAGAGGGAAAGTCATATTACTGGCTGGCAATTTGGGATAAACCCTGCCAGTAATATCTAAAGCTTAGCAATAAAAATGTGATGACAACTGCATAACGACAGAATCAGGCAATATGCGGATGCTCTTCTAAAAATAGGTGAAGATCTTATTGCTAGAAATGTTAACAGTCTGAGTCTATGTATTAAATAGTGAACTCTGTAATATTGTTCATAGTACAGATAAATTGGTGACAATGCTTATCTGGAAATTTTGCCGCTGACTAATGAAATTGTTGGACGGGATATTGTCGAATACTTGTCTGTGGATAATGTTATGGACACTGAACAAATCACCTCATACCTGATAGGTTTTCTTAACTCCTTCGAATGGTCAGGAATGCCTTCTCATAAACCCAGGTTAAGGGTTATTTCTCCTGTGCTCTTATCGCGAAATCTTGATCAGCCCAGATTATACAACGGTACACATTCACATCTGGGCCGAAATATGGTTAGGGCAATTATAAATAGTGGCACAGCTAAAGGAAAACGTTTTTGAACCACGAATCCAAATTACACCGATGGATTTGCCTTTACAACTTAAAGCAATACAGTCCCCACTAAATATAGCCCAAGAAAAAAACTCAAAGTACCCGGTGTGTGGTTTATGTGATGTGCTCGCGTGTATCCAACCCACAAAAACTTTATGTCCTTTCAAAAGAAGAAAATACCAAAGACGTTGCTCCTAGAGCTGTGTTGAGTTAAGATCTTGATCAAAATAATTGATAAAAAAAATAATACACTTTACGTTACTCAACATTGCAATTTGCCCAAAATTAGTAATGGATTACTCTCCAAATTTGACAGCTGTTGCTTATCTAACATGGCCGCTATACACTGTCAAAATTCGTACGTCCCTATTGGATTAAAACCCTTTAGCTCGAGATATTTGTAAATTTGAGCGCTTCGGGCAAGATACCTGCAAATGTACAACGAATAAAAGTATTTGACAACACAACACGTCCAATGATAGGTTTTAAGAATATGAAGAAAAATGTCATAAACAAATTGGTTTCTTAAGAGTAGCAATGGCTTTAAACCCCTCAAGAGAAGTCTTCATTGGGAAACCTGTATAAGGACTTTGGTTAAAAAATAGTTACCCATGCTAAAACAGGTTGAATCCCTAAAAACGGATCAACGATTCTGGACATAATTGCAAAACTCCATAAGACCAACAATGAACACTTTCAGTTTATAATCGCAATCCAATCCATAGGCAATCGAATCAAAACCTGGTCTCATCAACCACGTATCATTGGAAGCACAAATAACTCAATTAATACAATTGCAAGTATTTACCACATTAGTTGTAGTTCTAATCCTGACTCTCATAAAAAGGCCAAAGGCCTAAATGCGTGCCAATTAAAGAACGCACGAACTATTGGTTCACTCGGGGTTATGTATTATTTACATGAAGGATCCTCTACTTCCCCAGTGTGATTCCTAACCAACTAATTAACAATGCTTTCTTCTAAATTCTTCTTTTCGTTAAAAATAGCTTTTTTCCATTCTGTGACCTTTTAGAAGTGCCCTTGTTTTATGCTAAAAGTTTGAGAATGTTTTTATTATTCTTATCCTTTAAGTAAGGATACAATATTTTTAGGTCATTTCAGCGTTCATCATAACTTGAATAGCGTGACCATGACAGCATAATGATGACGGCACGAACATTTATTTATTGTTCTTCAACTACAAGGATACTTGAATAACACAAATTGCACGATAACTTTCGCTTGAATTTGGTTCACTGCCTTGTTTCAGGAAATATGAGTAGGTAAAGAGTGAGCAAAGAAATGAAATTGTACATAGAATTGCCTAGTACTTGTGACTTAATATTCGAGGAAAAACTGTGTTAATAAACCCATTTCGTGTATGCTGTTATATTGTTGCTTTAGGCCACACATACCCGTATTGTTTACTTAAGAATCGCTAATTGGTTTTACAGTGTTTTCACATGTGACTTGCTTGTGATTAATATTTATTATGCGCCAGAGCTCCATTAAGGTATACCAAGCAGGCACTGAGGTTACAACTGTCATAGTCTTGTGACAACTCAATTAAGACTTCATATGTTGCCCGTCAGTAGTGTGATAGATAATTCAACTTTTCCATGTAGGGTAGTAGCCTCACATTGTTTAGTTCAACCACAATTCTATAATAGCACCTATAATGTCTTAGATGCTTTACCTTGTTTTTTATCTAAATTCCTTATCGTGGTGATGTTTTTTGTCTTTAAATTATTTGACCTGTTTGGCGATTGATCGGGACAGCGCCAAATGTTCTATAACTTGAATTGAGGCAGCAACATAACAATCAAGTTCGTGGCGTTGCGCTTGGTTTACCTCACAGTGGTGGTCCCCGGTAACTGCATGAGTAAACTTTTAATCATGCAGGTTAAAATGGCAAGAACACGATCGGCCAGTAGCATAATATTGGCTTGCGCCAAAGATATGACGATCCCACTAAACGTTTTAAGGACAAGGACAAAGTTACCTGCACCTGAGCAATTAGCAGAGGCCCTTGACAGCTATCATGCATATATCGCCACCATCCTGGGAGCGCGATGAGATGGGCCCGTCAGAAGGAACATGAATAACTGTGATATACATCCACAAAATGGGGCAACAGTAATGATATAATGTGAATGTGCCATAAGTTTTGCAAGTGCGACAAGTGTTACTGAGCTTTGACATTTATTTTGTAGGCAGATAGAGAATAAGTTCACAACAAGCAATTTAAAGATATACACCTAAAGATTGCGGAATTATTGTTACTGCTTATTTTACCAATTTCCGGTCTGTTGTTTTAACGCATCGTGATTTCGTTGTTGTTTCCCTCGTCGTTTGCATCTCGTGCAAACGGGCCCGGGCCCGTATTGCTCATTTGACTGCTGTTGCCGAGGACGTCCGAGAGAAACCTCAAATATCGACGAGACAACGATGCACACAATTTTTCATCAGCAAACGTTCGTTGTTCGTCGAATTTTGGTGAAACATCTGAAGAGGTTCAATTATAAAATGTACACCGTTCACCAGTTGCTGCCTGCTGACGGTCATGTGAGGTTAACTACTCCCATGCTATGTTCAACCTGATGCAATGAGCGACGAACCCCATTTCCACTTAAGCAGTTATGTGAATAAACAAAATTTGCATTCTTGGGTCACGGAGAATCCACATCAAATGCGAAAAGAGCCTTTACATCCCCTCAAAGTGACTGTTTTTTGAGGCATTTGCAGTGAAAAGTGATTTGCCCTTATTTGTTTGAGGACTCCCACGGCACTACAGATAGATGTTAAGCGGGTTTTTTTTTCAGCAAGTAGCTGAATTAGATTTCGAGCATTGCTGGCTCCAGCAGAACGGGGCAACCGCTCACACATCCCTGGCAATGATGTAAATTTTTTATCACCAATTTCCAGGCCGTGTGATCTCCCGTTTTGGCGGTTTGGACTGGCCGGCCAGATCCTTTAGGGCTTTTTAAAAACTCGCGCTGACTACAACAAACCACAAAACTTGCAAGTCTTGAAGAAGAACCACCAATTTAGAGCCAGATGTTTTGCGAGGAACAATTCAAAATGTCGCAAAACGACCGCAAATGTGCATCAAGTCAGGACGTGGTTATTTGACCGATATCATTTCTTTAATTTAATCTTATTAATTCTTCACTTTCCGATAAATTTTTTTTGAAAGCGGAGCCCAATTTTTTTCATTTCTAACAAAATTTCAACCAATTCACATTATAACATTACTTTTGCCCCACCTCGTACTATGGTGCTATAGGGAAAACAAAAAGAGCTTTTCCCGATGCATATTTATCATATGCGGCAGAGTTAGACACGTGACCGAACATCTTATAGCAACCATTATCAAGGATGAATTCCCATGCCCCTACGAAAGATAAGGCTGACGCCACCAAACAATATTTCTACTATCTCCTCTACGAGACATATGAGTTATATCCTAAGTGTGACGCTAAAATCATACTAGGCGATTTTAAGGCTAGGATAGGCAAAAAGAACATCTTTGGTAGCACAGTTGGTAACCATACATGCACGACACCATATCTTGCGACGGATATAGGCGCATTGAGTTTGTAGCTGCTCATAATTTCACTAAGGCAATCATACGGTTTCCTCATCTCAATATGAACAAGGGGACAAAGTGGTTACCGCATCATATAACTCTAACCCTACCATGCCGGGCAGTCAACATTTACACGGATCACCACCTTATTGCAGCAAAGTTGGGAATGTTAAATATTAAGTAGAAGGTCTGCAATTGCAAGGGACCGCCAGAATCTTCGCCTAACGCGTATCTCGAAATCTCTCAACAACTCCTATGACACGAGCATCAAGTACCGAAGACTAGTGATAAAGCTGACAACTCGCGCCTGAGAAGCCTCTACTCATTACCTGGGTTTCATCCCGCCATAATCTACAAATCCCGAATTTAATAAGGAATGCCGGCAAGCACATGCAGCTAGACAAGAAGAGGACAAATCGACGATTCAACGAAGGATGAGAGCCGACCAGGAGAGACGCGAAGAATATCGACTTCTCCAGAAGAAGAAAAAAGAGCACGAGAAACGCGCAATAGAAAACATTGAGTGGTTGAGCTCCAAGAGTAGCATATGGAACTTATACCAACAGGTAAACCGAGCGTTTCAAGGCAAGAACCCGTACAGAAACCTATAAGGATAAATAAAACAATCTTTTGGTAAAGTCAAAGACGGTGCCGAGAATATGGAAAAACTTTTACTGTAGGCTGTATGTGAGTAACCAGGGAAGAAACTCAACAGCCGACCGTCATCCTGAATAGAGAATTCCACTTAGACGATGATAGCAAAAACTTCTGTCCACCTGACCAAAAAAAACTAAAGAAAGCATTGCCTAAATAGAAATCCAACAAAGCAGCTGCTCCTTACGCCTTACCAACCGAGGAAAGCTGCTGGAAATGGCTTTGTTCACAAGTCATTTCTCAGATCTGGTCAGAAAAGTGTATGCCTGATGAATGGAATCTCAGTATCGTTTACCCGATTCACAAAAAAATAGTAAAAAGTAACTGAGTCAACTATACAGATCAAAGTCTCTTCAACATCGGATACAAGATCTTATCTGCCATATTGTGTGAACGTCAGAAAACATTCGCCAACAATCTGATTCCCCATCAGTACAGTTTCAGACCAGAAAAATCTACAATCGACCAAATCTGTACACCCCGCTCCGTCAGATCCTGGAAAAAACTCAAGATGTCCAAATCGATACTAACCATCTTTTCATCGTTTTTAAGGCCGCAAATGACAGCATTTATAGAAACGAGTGATATAGGGCTATGTCCAGTTTTGGCGTCCTTGCCAACGTCGTCCGACTGTGCAGATTTACAATGGAGAACGCTCACTGATCCGTCAAAGTTGGTGACGACTTTGATGTCAAGGACGGCTTTAAACAAGCTGCCGAGCTGTCATGTGACTTCTCTAATATTGTACAAGGACTTGAGGAAATGTGCGAAACTCACAACTCAACAGACTTTCAAAGGTCTGTGCAAGTACTAGCGTACACGATGATATTTGTGTAATTGGTAGAACTCACTGGGCTTTCGCCATTGCGTCCGTTAGAAGTGAAATAGAGCTGCCAAAATGGTTATAAGGTAAGTCAGGGCAAAACCAATTATTGTCAAGAATGGAAACACAGCATCGAAGAATTCACCAGAACGTCAGAGTCGGCAGCTATAATTTCGAGGTAGGAAGGGACTTTTTCTACAATGTCTCTGGTATATGTTAATTCTGCCAACAACAACTCGGCAGAAATAAGCCGAAGAATCACTCTTGCCAACCACTTTATTTTTCGGATAAGAAGCCGATTGACTAGGAAGGTCCTATCCCAAATACTTTATGGTGCTGAAACATGGACCATTTCGAAAGCGGATGAAGATATCCTCAGTGGTCGTTTCGAGAGAAAAATAGTCAGTCCCATTTGCATTGACGACATCGACTTAGCCAGAAAATTGCTCATCAGTCGCCTGAGATGTCTAGGACATGTGAAGCGATTGGACACTAATGATCCGGTCTGCCAAGTCTTCGAATCTAACCAGGGGGGACAACGCAATTGAGGAGGAACTCACTTTAGGTGGCGCGCACAAGTAGAAGAGAACCTCAACCGACTTGACGTGAGCAACTGGAGGCAGTTAGCTAAGGAACCCGAAATATAGCTCCATCTAAGTATTGTAAGTAAGTACGGTTGTGTTGTCTTCACCCAAAAGTTTTCTATCTTAAGTTGTGAAGGCTCTAGACGTTTCAAAATTCATTCATCTGGACCTCACATAGCAATAAAGCATCAGATTCGATTTTATAGCAATGTGCCTTAATCCAACAACGATCTACGAGTAAATATAGGCCCTTTTGGAGTACTTTGGGTAAACGTCTGTCGGTTTTTATCTGCATGTGCATAATGACTAGAGTGTTAGGCCTGGCCAAAGTAACTATAGGAAGAAGTTAGTTTAGTAGTGGACTGGTTTCGCAACTTCGTCTTAATTAAAAATAATCGAGACGGGCTTTCGATTAACTCGTTTCAATAACTTTTCTTCCCCAGCCCAATCACATATGGCCATATAGAAAGCCCTTTTCTCATCGGAAAAGCCAGCTAATGATCAACAAAATAGTCGTCGACCAAAATTTAGAACTCTTCGCCTCGGATCCATCATTTGACTGATTTTTGTTGAAACAAAATTATATAACTTTCTACTCTGAGCGCGGAAACGAAAAAAGAAAGACGTCACAATTGCCAGTGAGTTATCCCAAATTGTGTTTCCTACAAATTTCGAAAGACTTTCAAAAGATATAATTCAGTTTTGATGAAGATTACATCCGGGAGAGACAATATAACATCATTTATTCCACAAATTTGCCATAAAAAGTTCGTATTTGCAAACAAATGATTTATTTCCATACCCAAAGGCCTCATGTCATTTCTATTTGTTTTTGACTTTGTTGAAATCAGATTTATTGTCCATTTATCATAATGTAGACAAGCTCAATCTAAGCCAGCGATTACAGTTGGAGTTAGCATTTTAAACGAATTTATTTCCTTCGACCAAATCTGAAGTATAGTAAGTCTCCTCGAAGTGTAAAAGCACTTCGGAAACACCAAATTCACCATCTGCAGGAAGAAGGATCAACTTTTCTTCTTCTCTGTCTTATTAATGAGAAATTTATCTTTTTCCTAGTTACAGATTCAAAGAGGAAAAAATCGAATCGAATAAATCCATATATCTCTTACGGCACCCTTTTTACTCAAATCACATTTAAATCTTCGCCATATCGGTCGGGATGAGAAGTTTGAACCCAAAAAACGAAGAAAACACCGACTAAGTATCCGTATCTGAGCCGATTTCTTTTTCTTGTCTATTTTGTCCATAAATTGTGAGAAGAAAAAAAATTACGTGACATTGATTTTTACGGATACATTGTATAGTATTGATGGGGTTTACGTGTCGTAGTGATTTCTATAAACTTTTTGTTGTTTTTCGTCATTTTTACAGTTTATTTAAAGGACTGATATACGAATTTGATTGAAAAGGATTTGAATTTGATTAGAATCCCTTTTCGGAGTTTTACCGTTGCTGTAAAATCGATGATGTTCCTTAAAGTTCATCTGAGTGTGTGGGAGAGATTTCTGAAGGCTTAATACGGGAAGAAAACTGAGGACCTATCTGAAATAGGGTTTTCATGATTTAATGGCATCAAATAGAAATAACGCCACAAGTGTTTTCAAATGAACTTCCTGTTTACGAGGAAGAAAGACATTATTTCCAGAACGGGTACTTGTACGAGTATGTAATAAATTTTTATGGGAAAAGCGTATTTCGTTATTAAAGCCATAAAGGCCATAAAGGCCATTGAAAATGATAATCGCTGAAGAAATTGAAAAGCAGGTTTATTTTAGAATTGCAACCTATGTATGTAAGATCCAGCGTAACTTTCTTCGAAGCATTTAATGTCGTCATATAAGTACATAAGTACATAAATTGAGCCAACGTTTTTGAAGAAGACTGAGTGGAAATTTAGATCTTTACAAAGTAGGTTACGTTCTGCCTACAGTGATAGAGTTCTCGTTCCTTAATTTAATTTTTCCATTCTAAAAGTGTTTTGCTCTTTAATAATTCATTAATAGTTGTACATTGAAGGTAGACAAGAAACACTTAAAAGTTAGCTAAGCTAACTTGTTTTACTGAACTTAACAATAAGTTTCTTCTTGATGAGTTATTGCCAAATAACTTGCGGAAAACAAATTTACGTTAACAAGAGGGCCACTGCTTAAGAACCATAATGTCCTATAATGGTCTACCATGAACTAGAAGGACGGCTGCCTATCTGCAGCTGTTCGAGTGAAGCGGATTATTGTCGGCGCAGCTCATCTGTCTGGATCAGCGGTTTTTCCTTCAGATATAGAAGTATGTACTTTGTCAAGAATTAATCCATCAATCAACACACTCTCCTGGTACATGTAATTGCGGTAGTGAACCCAAAGATTAGGATAGTCGTCGACATCATTGCCCTTGCAATACGCTTTCGAGTTAAAAGGGAAGTTGTCAACCTTTATTACGAGGGGCGTTCAAGATATTCTCGGTATCGGGGTGAAGCTGTGGTTGCATATATAAATTGACTTATTTATCAAGTAACACTATTATTTTAGTGCATTCATGTAAAATTGCATATAAATGTGATTATTAATTCGCGTTTTATCTCTAGTTAAACAGAATCATAATGGCAACTGAGGCGATGATGGTGAAAATTGAGCATCGCGCTGTAATTAAATTTCTCACTAAACAAGGAAAAAGTCAAAAAACTATTCTTGAAGAGATGGTGGCTGTTTACCAGGGTTCCGCACCTTCATTATCAACTGTGCAAAAGTGGTCAAGTGAGTTCAAGAGAGGCAGAGAGCGCATTGAGGACGACCCCCGCTCCGGCGCCCCGGCTACTGCTTGTACGGGAGAAAGCATCAAAGAAGTCGAAAAACTTGTTCTTGAGGATGCCCGAATAAAGGTGAAAATGATGGCAGAGATCACCAAGCTTTCAATTGGTACCATTCACACCATTCTTCATGACCATCTTAACCTTTCAAAGGTCAGTGCAAGGTGGGTGCCACGAATTCTCACAGCGCCTCAGATAAAAAGTGAGAATCGCATGCTGTAGAGAGCTTTTGGAGATGTGTAGTGAGAACGCGGACGGTGTTATGGATCGAATTGTTACTGGGGACGAAACATGGGTCCACCACTATGACCCTGAAAGCAAACAAGAGTCCATGCAGTGGCATAAAAAAGGAACAGACCCCCCGAAGAAGTTCAAAGTCACTCCGTCTGCCCGAAAGCTCATGGCCACAGTTTTTTGGGACTCAAAGGGAATCTTGCTCATTGAGTACAAAAAAAAAGGTGAAACCATCAACGCCACATCCTACGCTTCCACTTTGCATAATTTGCGGGAGGAAATTAAAAAGAAAAGACGGGGTAAACTCGCAGCGGGTGTGTTGCTTCTTCATGACAACGCTCCTGTTCACACGGCGCGAGTTTCCAAGGCTGCTGCGCGAGATTGTGGTTTCGAAGAAATCCAACACCCACCCTATAGTCCAGACCTTGCCCCTAGTGATTATTTCCTGTTTCCGGATTTGAAAAAATGTCTTCGTGGAAAAAGATTTTCGGATGATGAAGAACTCAAGTCGGTATTTTGCAGAGAAAGAGGAAATTTATTATTTTGAGGGTTTAAAAAAGCTTATCTCAAGATGTAACAAATGCATTGATGTTAGGGGAGATCATATTGAAAAATAAAAACAATTTAAATTGAATTCGCATTTTCCTTCATATCGATACCGAGAATATATTGAACGCCCCTCGTAGGTTTGCCCTGTTGTACAGGATGAAATTGTATGTACTCCAACTCTGGTGTTTTGTTCAAGGAGCTTTGTTTAAGACAAGCCCTGTGGCAAGGTCTCCCACGCACTCGAATCTTTTCCAATAAGCTTGCTCTCACACACGTGACAAATGCGAGAATGGGTAGCAGATTACCTTCAAACCCGTATCGAGCTGGTTGCTATAGATTAGAATTTTTATGAGGGCAAGTGCATCCTTGACTATCTCCAGACCAATTGCTATACGTAGTTGCTACAAAAAAGTGGTTGCCCGTGTTATTCCGCAATCAGTAATTTTCCCAAGTTCTTTCTGGTATCCGTAGAGGCCCCAGAAAAAAGCGTCCTAAAAGGAAGGTATCTATTCGAAGTCTGAAAATTGATCTTCGTTTTCCCCTCGTCACAATATCTTCTGGTGTTGGCAATGTCATGTTGAATTTTGTAAGAAGATCTCGATCTTTGGGCCTGATCTGAGGGTGACCAAGTCGATAGTACGAGTACTTTCCAGCCAGTAATCTCCTCAGCATAACGTTAAGTCGATTATTTCCTATCTTATCCTCGTAACAGAAGTTTGCCGAGAGCCAATATTGTTGACAATCAGGACAGACGATAGTATGAAATCCAGGAGATGATTGCCTCTCACGTTGCACTTGCTACAGCCCCATAAAATATTCTAAGCATTAGCATCGCAGCATATGATAAGTCCCATCTTTCTGGAATCACAGTATTCAATGAGTTCGACCACCGCCTTCGTCAGTGGTGGTACTAAAGGATCATAGAGAAAACAAACAGACGCAACGACAAATTCTTTCCATTATCAGTTCGTTTCGTAGCTTATGTCTGCAGCAACTAAATCCTGATTGGAAAGTTTAGATGGTGAGAAAGAGTTCGGCACATTAGGACAAATTTTCGCTTTTTCCGATCGCTCGTCATATAGTGGTGTGAAACCCCTTAAACGTCCGAAGCAACAGATGCGTTTACTGTATATCCATGGTTCCTTTATGGATATTATGTGGGATTTTGTATGCAACACGCAGTAGCTGGCTTGGAATGCTGAAGGCTGATCAGAGTACTGGGGTGATCGTCTCTTATCTGAACACATTTGGAAACAAAGCGGAAATTAACCCTTCCAAGGTGCAGATAGAGACGTGGCCCAAACCTAGACTTTGGTGTCGAGAGGAGCTTTGTCTAGATTTGGTGGTATTTTCGGCACAGACCATTTATAAGTTTTCGCCGTGGAGCACTTCACTCTAGGAATTCCATTTTCCGTATTGTAGCCCTCTGCTTGAATGCGAACATTATCTGCTTTGACTAGCTCCCACAGTTGGCGCCAGAGAGAATATAGCGGCATATCTATTAGTTCCTCGTCTCGCGCCCTTTGACGTATCGGAGTTTTTTTTGAGGTTGCTTCTCTAGCGACGTTCAAGTTCCGTCCACCAGAACTGCAACTTGTGCTGGTTTCAGCACCGGTTTCAGCCGGATATTATGCGCTTGTAAAGCCACAACCGGAATTGTTCCTCAGCGTTTATTTCACAGCATTAGCCGACTTCCGTTGACCAGAACTACGACCTTTACTGGTTGTACTACTGGCCTTGTCCCAACATCGTGTGCGTGTCAAACCACTCCTGGATTTGTTTTCGTCGATTTCATCTGGCTATAATGCGCGGAGGGATCCAACAACGACGGCGGGAGTGCCGGAAACTTTATTCCTCTTGACCTTGTTCAGAACAGAAGAAGACACGCAGTTTCAGATATGAAGGATTTCAGTGGGTGTCACTTCCTCCGACCTGTTTGTTTTCACCATCGCCGCTGGAGGAGTGACATTTTTAGCACTCGCGCCTTTGACAGCACTTGCACTCGTTTGTCGTTTGCCCCTGTACGAAACCCCCTTAGAAGGTAGTCAATCAGAGTGTGCCTCTTCTGGAGCGCGTTCCTTCTTTTCGGATTCCCGAGGCAAGCCGTCAAAAAAAGCATTGACCAACCACTAGTCTATTCTGATGGAGTGTAACCGTAAGTAACCTCTTCGGTACTCTCTCCATTGTTCCAGCTAAATCTACCGAACCTATAGTGGAAAGAGCCGCAGTAGTTTTCGAAATCAAGTGATCCAGTAGGTCCTGGGTCAGCGTCGAAATCGGCGGGGGTTTTTGAAGTATATTGGTTTTGATCTCCAGAATCCGTGCCCCGGCCGCAATCGATAAGACCACGGGTGGATTGTCGCTATTGCGAGTAGGACCTAGAGTATAATCCTTTGGGATTACCTCCATATTTTTTTCCGTTTCACGTCTAGTTTGAACGTCTTTGGCGCCTAGTTCGATGTGTCACCTGGGTTCTTTTAAGACCCTTAGGATCTTTGACTCTTAAGCCTTCCTGCCACGGCAAGGGAGCTAAAGAAGGGCTTTGTGTTATGTAGATTACGAAACCTGTCCGTATATTCTACTACGCTGTGAAGTACTTGTATAAAAAAGTAAAAGTGACCAAGTCTGGCCTCATATCTGTTCACAGAATTGTCCTTACAAATCTTTGATAAATGGTGAGCCATCTGTTGGTTTATTTTTAAAAAGGTTACTTGCTTGAAAAGAGTAAGCCTTTCGATTAAATATGGAATATTACTTCATTCAAATAGCTGTCTTGGATGGCTTGGCAGTAGGCCATCCTATCAACCCAATATTTTAATACATTTTCGATGGTTTCGGGTTCTATTCCACAAGTAGCTTGAACAATATTGCTCTTGTGTACCTAAATGGTTTCTGGTTTGTCCGCATATAATCGATCTTTAATGGCATCCTACAAAAAAAGTCCAACGGCGTCAAATCACAGCCCCATGGCGGCCAAGCAACATCACCAAAACGACTGATTATATGATCATTGAATTTAGTGCGCAATAAATCGATGGCTGGACGGCTTGTGTGGCACGTAGCCCCATCTTGCTGTAATCATAGCTCGCCCAAGACCAAGTCCTTACTTTCTGGCCATAAAAAATCGGTTATCATGCCTCGGTACCGCTCTTCATTGACAGTAACGTTTCTTCCATTATCGTCTTGGAAGAAAAATGGGCCAATAATGCATTCACTTCTCCGTAACTACGTTTGGATTTACCGACCTACAAATACTGCAATTTTGTTTGTTTCCGTCTCCACTGAGACGGAAATGCTCATCATCTGAAAAGATGATTTTTTGAGCAAAATTGCCATCAATTTCGAGCTGCTCTAAAGCCCAAACAGAGAAGCCATAACAGCAGGTAGTCAATTCTCTTCAATTCCCGAGTCAATTGGATTTTGTAAGTGAATAATCCGAGATCTTTATGCAAAATTCTCCTCACGCCAGTGCGACAATTGCTGAGATTTTTGGCCCTGCGGTCCTTAGGTTTAGGAGCAAACGTTCGGCGATAGCTGCAATATTTTCCTTAGAGCGCGAAGAACGAACACGGGAATACGTTCGGATATCAATCAGCAAACCATGTTAATGAACATTCTTCACAAACCTTACACCAGCTACAGTAAGTGCATTATTTCGACTGAAATTTATTTTCAAAATTCACACTGATTCGGCAACACAGCATCCAATTTAGGAGTAACTTTACAATGTTGAACAACCGTAAATCGGTCTATTTCGTACTGCGAAAAATAATACAAGTTTTTGTCAATTCTTTGAGCACCGAAGAGCTTTCAGTGTCAAAATAACAAATGATTCAGAAAGAAACCAAGAGATGGCCCACCCTTTGTCTACAATAATACAGTAAAGCGCTTGAAAAGATGGCTCTAACAAATTGAAAGACATAGCTACAGAGTACTGCTGGTTATAAACTGAAAACCGCCGATAAGGGTCGTTCGTTTTCATTTGTAAGGATCTTGCTGAAAACTGATTTCCGGATTACGATATTACCCTCATTATTCCTTCTTTAAATCTGAGTATCTCTGGGTAAGCACTTCAGCTTTAATGTCTCATTTACATTATTGATGTCCATATTACTTAACAATAAAGTTTTCCGCTTCAATAAAAATACTACAAATACTCATATGAGGAAAATCGATTAAAAAGTCAAGTCAATTGCCACATTCGTATACGATTTTTGAGAGCGGTGGAAAATTGCTTCCTGTGCGTCAGTTTACGTTTTTTTTTTAAATAAAGGAATCGGAAATGCAAACAAATGGAAAATATTTAATTTGGTTTTTGTGTTTAATGTCCGCTATTATTCGTCGTTTTTATGATTTTCCAAAATATTTACATTTTCTCATTTGGATTCAGGATTTTTATGCAGCAATTTATGAGTGCAGTAGCGCATTTGCTATTCAGCGTGGTATGAATATTTTACGGCGTGTCGCTCATTAAGAATGCTGTCAGGCTGCGGGCTTGTTTGGCTTTCTTTACAAACACTTTTGCGGTTGCACTTAAAGGAAAAAAGAAAAAAAAATAGAAAGAGTGGATAAAAATGAGAGTGAAAACATGATTCGTTTTGGTAAGCGTGTGCCGACATGAGGTTGATTTAATCAAAATATTTTGATGAATATTGCCGCTGTATATTAAAGACCAATTCTGCATATGCATATACCTTGGCCACTTGGTTTACATATTTTCTCATATTGTTGGTTAATCGCCACTAAAAATTCAAGTTTCAGAGAAAGGACAATAATTAGCGACTGGCAATGCAGAGCGAAAGTTAAATCAGGCGTCTGCTAGTCGTATGTGCTTTTTCGCTTCTTTACATATGGACGCTGAATAACCACCTATGATAAACAAATGAAAAAGCACATTGTAAAGGCTTACAATACCAAGTACGACTTCAGGTAGGTAAACTCTACCATAAGGTTAGCTTCTCGACCAAGTTGCAAAAAGATACAAGGGGTGCACTTTAGCTACATCAGAAAAGCAAATGTCATCAGAATTGTTCGCATATGAATCTAATTCCATCCTCGAGGGTCCAACGATTATAAGACTCATCATATCAGCATAGGAGTCAGGCACAAATCTAAACAAAATGTGGAATGAGTCCTGAGATGTTGTCATTTAGAATCCATCCTTCTTCGTTTTCTTTAATTTGGCGGCATTTCGCTGTCACAAAATACTGCGAAGTTTTCGCGCTATTTATGCTACCGTGTGCATGGTCTAAGTGCGACATAGTTATTTTAATTTCTTGCTGATAAGAGACAGAGCCTAAGCAACATATTTCGGTACTATGACTCTGTCTAAATAGATGCAAGGAGTTGCTTTTTCGGGCTAAGAAAGCACTAATACAGATATTCGATCCTAGTGCGACTCGTTAGCCACTATCTTTTAGCGCCTTTATCCACTTATTAAGAATTGTCTAAAGGGCTGACACCACACTGCTAATAAGAGCTCAATCATCGGCCAAAAGAAGAGAAGTCATTCCGGACACATCAATGAGCTGTCAATGGAAAAAGCAGTCGACTTTGTAGGTTGCCAAGTTGCACTTTAACTTCGAAATTTCCTGCTTTGCCTGCTACGCATAAATTTTTTGTTTTAACGTCATAGTTTATATCGCGTATCATTCTGTAATTTCGGATACATTTTGAAAGCTCAAATCAGATCTCTACGAACTCTGTCGAATGGTTTTTCCAAGTCAATGAAACCAATATACAGATCTTTCGAAGCTTCCTTATGCTTTTTATTCATAAACTTTGAATCGCATAGTTTGTTGATTTACTTACTTTCCTACGTGGCGCTACAGCCCGAAGTGAGCCTGGGCCTCAAGCAACAAGCCCCTCCAGCAAGCACGACCTCTCGCCAGCTGTCTCCAGTGCCGCACTCCTTGTTGGTTGAGGTCGACTTACACTTGCGTGCGTTACCTTGGATGTTAGCGTCTTCTGCTGCGCCCAACATTCAGCGCGGATCTGTCCATTCTGGAATCCTAGATACTGACTTGACCGTAGACGCTTGACTTGACCGATGTCACTGTACAGTTCGTACAGCTCTTGGTTGAATCTCCTCTCCCATTTCCTGTTTTCTATCAAAATGGCCAAGTGCTTCTCTATCCCTTTTCGACAAAATGTAAACATCTGCGGAATAGAGTAAGACAAGGATGATAAGTATCTTGGGCAGTTGGTCTTAGGAAAGCGGGCTCTGTTACTCAATTGTCTCCTAAGCCCAAAGAAGCAGGGAGTGGCGAGAGTAATTCGGTGTCTGAATTCAGCGTTGATGTCATTGCTGCATGTAACTCTGGGGCCAAGGTAGACTAGGTTCCAATTTTCCCAGTGAAACCGAAAAAGGCTAAGGTGTGCCGTCAATTTTCTGCGTTTATTCTGAGGTGAAAATGCCTTTCTAGTTTGTCTTGAGTGTTACACAAACTAATATTATCCAAATGCCATCAAAAATAATTCCCATCAAGACACCCGTTCAACAACCAAATTTACTATCAGGATACGACTCCGATTTCTTATTTAAAACATCATTAATAGCATTTTTAATATCGGATTTAAAATATGATTCCGAAAGGTTTAACAATGGAGTCGCTAGCTCTTCCACATGATTTATATTGGAACGACAAAATGGAACCAACATCGCTATCTGGCAGCGAGCTCTTTCCGACTTCTGAGTCGGTAGAGTCTTGGCTATTAGAAGATAACTCGTAGAACATAGGAATGTAGGTATAAACAATAGTCCATCGAAAGTCTGCCATGGTTACAACCATGGCGAAGAACTCGTCCTTGAGTTCGATTTCGTCGTTAAGCAAGAACCATGGTCTGAAGTCAAATCATCTTCACCCCAACCAATGATTGACTTTGGATCGTCAGTTTTTGAATCAGTTTTTCATCACCCATCTATGGCAATAAAATTACAAAATCTGTTTGAAGAAGAAAATTACAGCAAACCATTATATAACAATGCAGCAATTCTAACTCAGTCAACACCATATGTTCAACCACCGCCAGAATCATCGCCACAGGAGGTCAAAGAGATTTTCGATTACTTCTCATCGCAAGAGATTCCCCAATAGCAGCAACGGCAACAGCATCAACAACCACCCTGATATGCAGGCACCTCATATTCCTGAAGTCTTCCAAAATATTACTAGTACAGCTGCGGCACCAGTTCCAGCACCAGTCAATGTCACAATGCCATCCCCATCAACGCCAATTACCTACACACCAAATGCCTATAATGCAATCCAATTATCTGATATTGCCAAAACCGACAAATCGTTGATGAAATTGTTGAAAATCGTGCAAAAAAAAAATAACCGATTGGCATGATGACAACACTGAATATCGATATTCCATATGCTCATTGTCGCCCCCACCACAAACCGATATAGATTGAGCACCAACATCCAAACATTCGTCGGCTTCCTCGAAGAAGCCAGGACGAGAATTTTATTTTTTAAACTCTACATTCATTCGAGATTAAATTTCATTTTAAATATGACGTTAAATTTACTAAATCTAGATATATTTTTAAATATAAAACACAATTTACTACCTCCAAGTTATATCTGCCAATGTTGACGTTCTGGCCAAGCCATCGGTGGTATGCGTCCTTGTCTAGTGGCATAAAATGGTATACGATTTACGGAAAATTAGCGGCATTCAAAGAATGGATTCCATAGCCATTACAGGTGCGATCCGTACCACCCCTACGGCAGCATTAGACACTTTTCTACTCCTAACACCGCTTGATTTACAGGCCAAAAAACTTACTGGCAATAGTGCGATACGACTCACTAATCTTGGTTATTTCAAGAGCAGTAGTTTCGGATATGAAGGCGAAATGAAATTGCCATTTTCACAGAGGGCTCGAAAACAGAGGAAGGAAAAGATTCTGCTATCTTCTCAGAAGACCCAGAACTAAGAGTGTTTGTAAGACTATCGGACGCAAGCAGTGAATTCCAATCAGAAGTTCTGGCTGTCCTCAGGACGACTGCAGTTAAGGCAGATGAGATCGGTTTCCGAAAAAGATAGCGATCTGCATCGATAGCCAAGCCGCACTCAAGGCAATGGAATCAACCAACGTCAACTCTGATAAGTACAGTCAAGGGCTGTCGCACAATGCTCAAGGCATTAGGCAGTCAGACCTGAGTAAGACTGTGGTGGCTACCAGGATACTGCGGTATTAGTGGAAATGAACAAGCGGACGAGCTTGCTGGAAAAGGAGGGCTACTGGACAATGGTGAGGTTGCCAACATCAAACCACCTCTTTGCATAGTGAGGGGCATTATCGAGGAAAAAATCACAAAGACTACCAACCTAAGGTGGTCAGGTCTCGAAGTACACAGAGCATCCAAGGCTTTTTGGCCGCTTTTTGATTGCAGAAGATCTAGGACGTTAGACAGTAATAGGAATCCTGACAGAACGCAGTCTTCTGCGGCAAAGAGACTCAAACTGTCAGATACGGATATTTGCAGATTCTACGGTGATCTGCAAGCTATTGAGGACATAACACATATACAGTGTGAATGCGTGAAGATTTTTAGGACAACGCTTTTTCGAAAACCTAGAGGAAATAGACGGCACGAACTTCATAGGCCTTCTTGGCGTTTGCGGGGAAATTGGGTGTTTCACCAGAGTGATTGTTTAGGTTTGTATCTAACAGATAAGCTAGTGCATATTTGCGCCAGCAGTTTTATAAGACTTTAAACTCGATATTTCTACCTCAACTTCATGTACTATTGGTCAGGGATACGGAATTCTGACAGCGGAATTTTCATCATTATCGCCATTGTAGAGTCTGCAAAAGTAGTTTTTTCATATTATTGGCATCGACTCTAACTCTATAGCCAGTGGTTATTTGTTGGTTTGCCTAGTATAAAGCCGCATTGACTGCCATGGGGTTTAGTTATATTGTGCGGATTTCTGCCTAAAACTCCACCTATTTTCATAGTGTTGAATTTCTCGTGTCGCTTTTGAATCTATGCAATGGAACAAGAGAATTTTCTCTCCAGTTAGTCATCGAATATTGGTTTGATAGAGATCCCTACTACTACTGCCAGATTCGACCTCATTTTGAAGTAATAAGTTCCAATGAAACTACATGGGAACATATACGAGTATGTTGCAAAGCTGATTTTCTAAGTAAATTTGCCTATCCTGGCATCATTTTTCGGGGCACGAACATACTCAAAACGATTTGCCAGATAATTTAGTCATAAATATCAGAAAATATGGCAGCGTCACAGCTAATCTTAACAGGCTACAGTCAGTTCGATTAAGAAAAAAAAAATTGGATATGGCCCAAAAATTTAGACTCGAAGATGTATCTTCATCTAAATCGAATGAAGGACAAAAGTGTTCCTATCAAGAGGATTTTTTACTCCCTATACTCAGATTTAAGACTATGACCTTAACCCCATTTTGGAGTATACATCCTAAACATTAGTGCGCCCGTTTTCACGTGGGGCCTCTTTTGCGCAAGTGACACTAAGTTCTTGTTTTTCCCTGGGAAAGAGAGGAGTTTTTTTGGTAACAGACCCCGAGTAAAGGTGAAATATTTCTACGAATGCTACAGTTATTTCAATGATTTAAAAATGTTAGTCCTATGGAAAGAGCCTTTAAGATCTGATACTATAGCGGTGCAATATATGTACAATACATAAACTTTACTTTAATCTCCGACAATGACACGAGCAACAATTTTACGACTGCAAGGTTTTGAAAGAGAAAAACAAATACGAGTTACAGGGTATTGTCATTTCGATTAAATTTTAATGAGAATAACGACTTGGAACTCGAAAGTACGTCAATTGTTCTGTAAACCAAATTGTATTTTCTTGGCACGTGGAGTAAACTTACGACACTTATGGTGAAATGTCAATTAACAAACAATTAAACGTTTCAAATGACGTAGTGTTGTCATAGAAGTGGCAGTAGTAATGATATTCCAAATTCATTAACAAAATTATAAGGCCCACATAATAGTTACATTTTCTCGGAATGGGACAAATGTTATACACAGTCGCTACAGCTTGTCGAAAGTTTAACAACAAACAACTTTGTCTTCGCGACATTGCTATGGAGGTGTTGTATTATATTGTATTATCTCAATCTCAAACTACTAGTAACAACTATTAGAGCGATGACTTCGTGACCAAATCAGTAAGTTCCGATCCACACCTCACTAACTCCAATGAATTAAAAGACTTATGAGCAGTTAGAGATTCGAATCTGCCCAAAAGTAAAGCAGAAATTCTAGCTTCTTGGTTGAAACAGTGGAATTAGGTTGAAACAGATGTTAGAATATGGGATCAAATAAAGATTCGAAGGCGAACTTTGCTATTGTAATGACGTGAAGGGATTGTTTGAAAAAATCGGAATTCCAAGCGTTCATTCTAATTGGTATCTTTTCATAGACAGTTCCACAAAATGTTTAAAAGCTGTCCTTCTCCACAATGGAAATAAATTTACGTCTATGCCTTTGGCTCAGTACGTGATGCTCAGAGAAAATTAAGAAAGTACAAAAATGTTTATGGGCAGTGGCTCAAGTGGTAGTGGACTGGCTTCCAAATCGGAAGATTCGGTGTTCGAATCCCAAGTAAGACGAGTAGTTGACTAGAAATTAACATCAAGCCAACTTCCACTAAGAATTTAGTCCCCATTAAATGTTGGATGCCACCCATGGAGCGAAATAACCACTGAGCCCAAAATCTTTCTTTCTCTCTTATTCCATTTTCCAAAAAACTTAACACATGCTGAGGCATTATAAGTGTATTCATACCCACTTGAGTGTTAAGTTCTTTTTTTAAAAAAAAAAAAAAAAAAAATGGGCAGTATAGCAGACGTAGAGTCAAGGATTTATTGTGAACACCTGTCGTGGAGACTTAATTTCACGGTATGCCCATACGTCAGTGGGAGCAAAGATACGCCTTGCAATCACTCATACCAAAGCAGAACTTGTGTTGGAGGCACAAGTTCCACGCTTGGTATGGGTCGAAGCCGATCTAAAACCTCTTGGTGATCTTAGGGTCACAGCACCCAATACTTTTTGAAACTCTACATTGGGTCAAATCAACTAGAAGACCCTTCCCGCAATTTGGGTTTAAGCTAGAACCACAATGATAATTTCACAAGTGGGTCTACCTCTACAAGTCAGGCTCGGACCTAGATCTGAGGGGCTCCTGACTCCCATGGTACGAGTACCGTGATTTAAGCCCTGGTGGGGACTACCGGTGGTCCTGCCGCCACCAAAACCTATGACTGGCCACCTGTAATTGGTCAAATCGAAGCAAACTTCGGCAGCGTCATCCGTTACGATAAGACCAGTACTTTGCTCTGCTCCAGATTTTTATTAGACAACCTCATTGATGCGAAGCCTTGATTGGTTGGGCCAGAAAAACATCAAGACGCCTCGCATCTATTCACGAACGTTTGCAGCTTTCTTGGGACAGCGGGTGAGACTTTCTAAGTGCTGCACCCAAAAAGAAGCACAGATTCAACATTGAAGCGGAACAGTCGTAGCCTGGTCTTTAGGCTGATAGAGTTGTTTGTCCATATTTTGGACATCATTCCGAACGCAGCCTTTGCTTACCCGATTTGTTTAATTATATCTAGTTCGGTCCCGCCATCAGTAGAGGCTATACTCCCAAGATATCTACTGGTTGTCCAGAAATCTCTGCCTGGTTAGATGAGGAAGTTCCAAGGCTGATCCATTTTAGTTTTGACGAATTGATTTTTAGCCCAACGATTTCAGTTTCTCTCTCCACCATTATTGTCACTTAATGGAGATCCATGATCCTATGAGAGAGTAAACATACGTCATCCGCATAGTGTTTGAGGTGTGACTGCAGATTCCACTGAATTCCACCATTTTCAGTCGACAAAGCTGCATGCAGTACATTACTTATCACCAACAGGAACAGTGTTGGTGAGGGCGCTACTTGAGAGAGCTCTGCAGGAATACCGTCAAGCCCAACCGCTTTTTTGTTCTTCAGTGCTTTGATTGCTGTAAAGATTTCTTTTCTACTGGGTGATACAGGGCGTATTCGGGAGTTTATTACTAAGGGCGGGTCATTGGGCGTTGGGTTCACTTTACTAGCGAAAACGCGGTTTAAAACCGCAGAAAAGTTCTCCTTCCACCTTTTGAGCTGGTCCTCATCCGAAGAGCTTGGAGACCGGGTGAGCTCTTTGGTAATTCTGTAGACGGTCCTACTTTCAAACCTACTAGCAGCCCCTTCTGCTTCTGTAGCCAATGCGCTGATATAGTTACACTTATTACGTCGCGCGCTACGGTGAACATCTCTCATCTTCATGCGATACGAAGACTCTAGCTCGTTTCGCCCTACTGCTGGAGTAGCTGCAATGCGAGCTTTGAGGTGTTTTCTTTCTTCGATCCTAGCCTAAGTTTTTTCGGAAAGCCAAGCACTGTTTCTTCCTCGCAACCGACCAAATGTACTTTCAGCACTGGATATGAGACATTTTTCACAATCCTTGTGAAAAGTGGTCCCCAAGAGTGCGGGATCCTTTAGTCTATCGGTATTAAACTTAGGCATTCGGGTATTTTCTTGGGATCTCCGAACTGCAGCTGTACGTAAACTTAGGGTAGCAACCATCACATGATGGTTCCGGGCCATTCCCGAGTCTGCACCTCTTCTGTTACGTTCGTCCTGGAGACCGCTTCTAAATCGTCGACAGATCACCAAGTGATCAATTTTGTTGGTAATTGCTTGTCTTTCCGTCGACACCCAACTGACTTTAGGCACGTCTTGTGCTCAAAGTGGTCCCTCCTGGTTTGCGTTGCAAAAATCGACAAAACGCTCGTCATTGTCGTTGCGGTCTCCGACTGGTATTCTAACATAAGCAGCACTCAGCCGGTCATAAAAGGCCTGCTTCTCGTCGACAGAAGAGAGCTCCGTTTGGGCGTAACACTGTACGTTGGTAACGCGACGTGCCGCAGTCCGGAACCCGGTTTTCAGGATCTTGTCATCTAAAGGCTCCCAGGAAATTAAGCTTTGAGAGCTGTTTTGGAAAGCAGCAATCCAACGTCAGATTCCCAATAGCTTCCAGGTGCCTTTCCGGAGTAGAGTAGTACAGTGTTACAAGTTGGAGATTTAAACTTGCCCGAGCCAAACCATCTAACTTCACTAATCCCTAAGATGTCCATCTTATACTTTTTTTTCTAATTGGAGTACCTTCAATTCCGTTGTCGGGAAGTGTCTTCACATTGCAGAAACCAATCTTTGTCCGCGTACAACAGCCAAAAGTCGTGTTATCATTCCTTATCCGAGGCGCACGCTTGTTTCGGTTTCGGTAGCGGTTCAGCGATTTCAGTTACGAAGAATGCTAAGCTCCGTAGCCAATCCTGGAAAGCTAGGCCTTTTGCACTTGTAATTTTAGGAATACGCAAATAGTTGCCCGTTGACTACCACGAGGAGGTAAAACAAGCACTTCATTGTGACTGATTGTTGCGCAGACCAAGTTCTGAGCAATTAATAATTTTCCGATCAGGCACGATGCGATAAGCCCTCAACGAAGTTTTGCATTTATTCAATGCTCATGAAAGGCGAGCATGGAAGAGTCCTAAAGTAGTGGTCTATGCTGTTCCTTGAAAGATAAGAGCAGATTACTACAAAGATTTGATTTCAATTATGCTTGGAGACTTTAAACTCATGGGTTGCAGAATGTTTCGTAAAGTGTATATGGTATATGCTCATTCGAACCAATGTGGAGACCTGAAGACATGCCTATTCAGAAGAACATGATTTGATGGATTTTCAACGTCATTATCGGGGCCAATATAATGAGAGAATGATGGGAGATTATATTTTAGGGCTAATACCCATGAAACAGTCCACAGAAACACAAGAGAAATACATACAGTATTCATTTTTAACCATTTTTTTTGTAACTTTTCTTATATATTTGCTTCTTTAAGTCATTTTTTAATTAATAAAAGAAAAATTAAGATCCGATGCAAAGGTTTTTTTTTATTTGTAAGTACAAGTTGGGCCATAATGACCAGATAAAAACGATAGAAAAATAAAATTTAAATAAAGCAACAACAGTGTGAGATATAAAATTGATTCTGGCTTTATTTTGAAGCTACGTTCATGCCATTGTGTACGGAATTACACATTATTCATATGGCTGCCTCGACTTCGCTGACAGTGCTTCAAGCGGTCGGTCCAATTTTTGATGACTCGGTCCAATATGTGCGACGTTATTTCGGCAATAGCTTGTCGAATGTCGGCCTCGAGCTCATCCAAAGTGGTTGGCTTGTTAGCGTAGACTAAGGACTTGACATAACCCCAGAGAAAATACTCGAGTAGTGCCAAGTCGCAGGGTCGCGGCAACCAAACCAAACACTCGCCGTGAGATGACCCAGTCGCCAAATTTCTCAGTTACGACTTCGTGCCTTGGGTCGTTTGTATGGCATATAGCACCATCTTGTTGGGACCACAGCTCAGATATGTCGATTAGCATCGCTCTACACCTGAGACCGTTGGCGGTAACACGGTGTCTAATTCCTCATTTCGAAAGAAATAAGCTTCGATGATGCTGCCATGGCATAAACCGCAGCAAACAGTCAATTTTTGTTGATGCATTGTTGTTTGGCGTGCACAGCGTTGTTTTTGGTTGTTTGGCTTCAAATCTAACTGCAAAATAAGCCGGGTTGACTCCCTGGCGATGCCAAATCCAGCTGATCGGCACCGAATCGACATTCCTGAGTCTTCTTCGATATTGGCCGCTACGGCGGCTATGTTTTCTTCATTTCTCACCAATCTCTATCTGGTTATTGGCTTAAGATCCAAAAGAATGTACTCATGCTCAAACTTTCCACGGTGCGACGAATTGCCTACACACTGAAGCTATGATTACGACCCACCCCACGACGAAATCTACGCTGCGTATTTACAACTGAGCCGAAACTTCGAGAGTATTTTTTAATAATTCGCGCACGTTCGGCAAGCGTAAAACGACGCATGGTGAAATGGCAAACCTTATTGAATATTTTGGCAGCTGGATGTCGTTGGTAGCTTTGGCAGTTGCTGAAATATAACTAGTGGATAAACTATCATTGCTATCTGTATATACCGTATATACGACCCTGCTTTAGAATGTCGGTTGTAGCTCGTACATTATACTACAATACTTTGCTCCATCCTGATAGAACCACATATTTTCCAGTCCCAATTCGTAGAATGGAGGAAGAAGAGCACTCACCATTTAATAGTCTAATGACTCCCTAGCGTAAACAGCATACGAGTACCATGCAGTGACTTTGAGTAGACGCAATGGCTTTTCGTGCATTACTCGCGGGTTTTGCAGTGCCCCAGAACCGCACATTCAATTGGTTCACGTATCCACTTAGGTGGAAATGAGCCTCGGCCCTCATGATTATTTTAATGTCCACTCCGTTGGTAGGATTCAGGAAGGCGTGAGCGTAAGTTAGATGCGATTAGCTGATGAACTGTCTGTACTTTGTAAGGAAACATCTTCAAGTCCTTCTCCAAAATGTGCGGTAGAGACGAGAGTGGGATGGCCAAGTGAGTTGTCGTGGGTGGATCTGGTCGATATCAATTGAGCCTCTACGACATGTCCAACCACAGCAATGATACCTTCTGCCGATCGAGTTGTACGCGGTCTTCCTGGGCCTGCTCGGGCCCGTGTTGTTCTAGTCTCTAAGAATTTTGTGTCTAAACGCCATATTGAACGACCAGACGGAGCCGAGTCGAGAGGAAAACGGGTACGAAATGCACTTTGCGCTAAAATCACTGAGGAATTGTTCATCAACAATATCGCAAGGATTATTCCGCGTTCTTTAGGGGCATAGCTTATTCACAAAAATTCTTACTCTGTTTGAGTCACAAATGTCAAAACCAAATTGACATTCGACGCCATTTGTGAAATCTATGACACTTCCCGATATGGTTATACATTATGGCCCATCTTGAACAATAAGAAATTAAAAAGGACCTTTTTTTAAAATTCGTGTTTTCATCCTGACAGCCACATAAGCAAACTTTTTTCACGAGCCCAAAGTTAAAAAAGTAGTTTATGATATCGATGAATACAAGTTGTTATATATCGTAACGATTGTATAACTAATACGATTGGGGTATTGCAATGTGTTGTAAATGAAACCTCCGCTGCTCAAAAGCTGCTCAGTTAATCTTCTGATTAAACAATGCATGCCATCTACAGACTATTATAAATGAAAGCTACTCTGTCAAGTTTGAGTAAAAACTTTTAAGAAACCTAGGACGACGAGCTCAGGTATGCAAATAATAGAGAGAGCTAAATGCCCTACCTACACAATACCTACAAATTCCAAAGTCAATTATTCAAAAACGACTAGTTTGACTAATTGAAGACAAAAGTACTCGTACATACATTTTATAACTTTTCTTATGAAGCCTTGGAGTTTGCCCCAGAGCATTTTTTGTCAAAGCTCAACTTTTTTTTTAAATTCTTAACCAATCATCCAAAGCTGAATATCAAATTCCTGCTGTTGAGCATACTAATGGAGTTTCCTGAAATTTGCATTATATCCTCAGCAACCCCCATTTCTGAATAATTTCTCCTTTTCCATTCCCTGTGCCAATAGTTGTAGGAAACTTTCTTTTCCTTTCAGTTTCAAACAAAACCAATATTTTATCATTTCAACCGTAAACCCAACTTCTTTGTTTAACAAACGCAATTCGAAATACGATTTTCGTAGCTTTATGAAAACCTCTGCCACTGTTCTGAAGGCCTGAGTTTGCACTCCACAATCCCTGAGCAATCATTTCATCCGCGCTACGCTTCATAAATTTGAAACGGCTTGAACTAATGGTCCATCAAAAAGGTTTAACTCAGCTTTCAATTCCTTTTCATTTTACCCCGAAATTTCCTTCATTTTTTTTTATTCTTTTTTTTTTTTTTAAGAAATCCTTGCGCTGATTTGGCTGAAAATGGCGAAAAAATTAACGCAGCTAATGTTTAAAAGAAAACAAAAACTCGCATCCCTGCTTAAAGAATCGAGATTAATTAGATTTAGCCTTAATTTGATGAAAAAGGGAGGAAAGTACGAGTACGAGTATATGGTAAAGGATCCGGGATTGATACTTACAAGGACGACGCCGCAAAGAAGAACGTTAAAGGCTTTGGTCGGTCATTTAATCAGCTTTGTCATTTAATTCAGATTTTAGGATTTTAAGTGGTGCTTTGAGTTGACATCTTTGTTAAAGACGAATCTTTCAGAGCGGATTAATTATTAACCTCAAATGAGAAAGGACGATTTTTTAATGTTGAAAGAATCCAATTAAAAGAGCTTCGGTGTCGATGAAATTGGGGTTCCAAGGAACTTTAAAAGGATTCCGTACTGTAACATAGCAAGTTGGATTATATTCGTACAAATAATGTGTTGTGGTATTGTTCCTGGACTAAACGTAGACAAGAAGGGGAAAAAGTTTAAATTTATGGTTCCTGTGACTCACATAATATATTTAAGCAGTCAGTTTGAGTGAAGATATATCGGTACGTAAGCATGGCTTCAGGGCTCCGCAGAAAAAATAGAGGGCGATACCAAAGAAAGTTTTAAAGAGCTATCCAACAAAGACTATGAGCAGGGTCCTGAGTGCAATTTTTGAGTACTTTTTCGAGCGATATATAAAGGCCCATCGGTAATAACAGCCGAATGTTGGGTTCCAAGTCGTCCATCGGCTCTGGTCTATCGGAGTAAACTAGCGACTTTTCATGCCCTCACAGAGAATAATTCGAATGTGTTAAATCACATTAGTTTGGAGGCCAATTCACAGGTCCAGTACGCAAAATTATGCATTTGTCGAATGTTTCTTTCACTATATTAAGGCCCTCTCTATGTCAAATATTTCACTGTTTCGTTGATACATTAATGCCTCTCAATTGCGGAACTAAATGGATGTTATCACGACCGGTATCATTTTTGAAGAAATATGAACCAATGATTCCACCTCAAGCACATCAATTAGAGACTTTTTATGAATACAACGCCTCTCAGTAATGGCTTGCGAATTTTCTTCACTCCATATATGACAATTCTGGTAGTTGACGAAGTTATTCAACCGAAAAGAGACTCGTCGCTGAACAAAATTTTGTCGTTAAAAACTGCCTCAAGAGAAATCTCGTTTTCGGTACAATCACCGAACATACGATAGTCGGGTGGCTTCAATTCTAGCACGAGCTGGATCTTCCTTCTCCAAAATCCTCCATAAAATGGATTTACATGATTCAATTGCTGTGCACGATGGCCAATCCACTCATACGGGTCAGCAATACTTACGCTCCACAGCAGCAACAACTTTTTTAGTACGCACTGTGCGACGTCTCTGGCGATGATGCGAGAAAGATTCATTATTACTTCAATTACATGGTAAGATGGACGATTATGTCGACTGTAAAATGGAGTTATCACACCGTAAGCTTCGCGGTCTGAATCACGATTTTCGAAATAAATTTATTCTGGCTAGACTTTGATTTCCATACAAAAATGGCGAACTGAACTGAGCACTAATCAAAAGTGATGTGGAAATATGGGTCTCACAAAAAAAAGCGTTGTCAATTCAAAAACAGAAACTTCTTAATTGTTAGCATTGTTATCTCACCCCGGCATTGAAGCTAAGAAGCCGTCAGAGATGTTGCAACCGATATGCTAGATTTCACTTCACTACTCCCACAAAAGCCTTGATTTTTTAAAGAGTGTAATCCAGAGTGTGCTAAAAAATAACTCGATCGAAGAAAGTCGACTTTTTCGTAGAAAAAATCAAAGAGCATGAGAGGCGCAATGTCAAAAAAACTGATAGTTGATACTCAGAAGCAATGTTTCGAAGTTTTATCAAAACGTAAAAAAATACAAGGGGACCAGGAAACAGGTGACTGACTGTCCTATATCTTGGATTTAGCCAGCAGCGTAAAAATCAAGCTCATAGCGAAGTGCTTGCTTTACCTCGTAGTGGTGGTCATCACGAGTATGCTCGTTGCCAGTTGCATAATACTGGCCTATGCCATCATAGGGCTCACAACCCTATACGGAAAAGAGTAAAAAGATGTAACGAACCAACTAATGGCCACGGATAAAAAGGGATTCACTGTTGACGAGACGCTTGCAAATGTCTAAAGGACAATGATCTTCGGATATGCACTTGGAATGTTCGGCCCCTTAATGGGTCACGTGCAACCGAGCAATTCGTAGATGCCCCAGAAAAGAACCAAAAAATGTTTCTGAGAGCTTCCCAATAGGATATATGAGTAATGTCCTAAGTGTGAAGTTAAAATCGTATTAGGTGATTTAGCGCCAGGATAGGAAAGGAAGATATTTTTAATTGAACCGTCTAAACGACAACAGAAATGTCACTATATTAAGCACTCGCTTTCCGCATCTCAATATACACAAGGGGACAGGCGGTCTCCGGACCATGAAACGCTAAATCAAATATATCACATTGCGATAGACGTAAGGAATGTCTCCAGTATTCTGGACGTCCGCAGCCAACACTGATTCGGATCACCACATCGTTGTAGCCAGGGTGCTAATGCGGATTTCCTAAGCGCTACGACAACGAGGAAATACTGTGAGAAACTATAACGTAGAAAAGCTGCAATCACAAGAGACCGCCAGAATCATTGCAGTACGCGTAGCCCGAAATCGCTCAATAACACCTATGCCGCCAGAATCAAGTACCGAAGACCGGTGACAACGCTGCCAACGTACCATCAGAGATGCCGCAACTGATTTACTTGGTTTCACCCGATTACCGCCAATAAGTCTCTGCTGTGATGAAGATTACCGGAAATAACATGCAGCTAAACAAGAAGTGGCGCTGTAACGAAGGCTCTCGTACCCATGAGCTCTGCGAGCAGAAGAGGCGTGAAGAATATTGGCTTTTGCAGAAGATATTGAGAGGTCTAAACATAGTCAACAGTAGTCAAGTTTTATCAACAATTATAAAAAAAACGTGTCAAACAAGAAGAACCGTACAGAAGCCTGTAGAGATGAAGAAGGAAACGTTGTAGTACAGTCACAGTCGTCCTGAGAAAATCGAAACATTTTTTTCCGCAGACTCTACAACGGCAAAGAGGTACGACATCCCGCATTCATTCAATTTAGGCGATAATAGCCAACGACCACCTGATCAGAGTGTAGTAAGGATAGCTATATCTAAGCAGATATCCAACAGAGCAGCTGGACCTGATGGCTTACCGAGCGGAGAAAGCTGCTGTAAATGACTTGGTGGAGAGCATATGCCAACTCAGTTCTCAGATTGCATGCCTGATGAATAGAATCTCACCATCGTATGTCCGATCCACCAAAAATAAGACCTTTCAATTGCGGAAACTATAGAGGTATAAGTCTCTTCAGCATTGCATACAAGATCTTATCTTCCATATTGTGTGAACGTCTGCGGCCATTCTTCAATAACCTGATTAGCCCATTTCAGTGCGGTTTCAGACTAGGCAGGTCCACAATCAACTAAATCTTTACACTCCGGAAGATTCTGGAAATAACTCATGAACCACCGACTCACACCATCTTTCCATCGTTTCTAAGGCCGCATATGAGGGCATTTATAGAGACCAGCTGTATAGAGAAAACGGAGAGCCACTTTTGCCAATCGCTATTTCGTTGGGCTAAGCAGGCAATTGAGTAGTAAGGCCCTATCCGAAAAAACTTAGAAGACTCTAAATAAGACCTTGATCATCCCAGTCATACTTTATGGCGCTGAAGCATGGACTATATTGAAAGCGGATGAATTCCTTCGTACAATACATATATTCGGTCCCATTTGCGTTGATGGGCTTAGAATGACAGGATTCAATGACGAACTATAGGAGCGTACAGCGACCTCACTTAGTCAGAAAACTAGGCATCAGTTGCCTGAGATGTCTAGGATATGTAGAGCGAATGCCCCGGGCCGCAGAGTCTTGGAGTCTAACCCGGAGGCACTACACTATAGAGAAAGACCTCACCTTATATGGCACGCACAAGTAAGGGATCCTCAGCCGAATTGGAGTGCGCAACCGGAGGCAGTTAGCTAAGACCGGCCTAACTGGATAGACTTGCTAGTTGAGGCCCAGGTTTACCCTCCCGAACTGTTGCGCCGCCATAGTAAGCATGTTAGCCATTGTTTAGTTGCAATAGGTCTACTAAAGTGCTCAACAGTTCCCGTGAAGATTTGAAGTTCGTTGTCTTTATTTCGGCTCTTTTGTATCAACAGGCCCTTTTGTTACCCCTTTGACGAAAGGACTGGATAATTTGGAGAAAGATACCGAACCCGGGATATTATTCCCATAAAGCCCCTATTGACGGCAGACCATAATACGTTGAGGCAATATATGGGAGCTCATATAAAGCATCTTCCGTGCTGAATGTTGAGGCAACCATTGGTTCGGTAGCGTGAATTCATTCGCAATTCATTTTCTTTCTGAGGTCCAGCCATAGAGTCAATGTTAAAGTCTTGATATTTATTTCTTGAGCTACAGTTTTAAGTTTGTCAAGTGAAGTCGATACCAGTAGCTCATGTCTACCATAGTAATCGCCAGGTTGAACCCGGTCATTATCTGCAGTAATAACTAGTTCAATGTTCAACCGAGTATCCGGAAACTTTTGCTGGAATATACATGGAAACAGAAGATGCAAGTAATAAACGCTTCAATTTCCTCCTTTCTAAAGTTATCCCATGCTAAAAGTCGTCATTTCCATATTTACTATACACACACACATATATTGAGGATCTAACAGCACAGGAAAGGGATGATACGTATCCCATGGAGTTTATATTCTGCTGTGCACTAATTACATGGATAATGTTAACACAGGAGGTGACAGTAGCATCAGACCATGCGATACGTACTCATATGTAGTCCAATTAGTGTTATTACACCATGCCCCGGGTCCAAAGTCATGCGAGTATAGTTAGGTCTTGGATGAAACATGCTGTGCAGAATCATTTAATAATAAGGAAACTAATAATTGATTTTGTCTTTTCGTTTGAGCCAAATTTGGAAGTGCTTTTGCGGGTTAAAGGTCTGAAAACCGGCACATACCCGTACAACATAGTGTTCGCATACTAAAATCCTCTTGTCAGTTAAAGCTGTACTAAATAGTGCATTTTTGTAATATGTTATACAACAAAAATGACAATATTTCAAGTCTGCAAAGGACAATGTGTATGACAAATTATTTAAGCAAAAAATTGACAAGAGCGTCGCTACAGGCGCAAAGAGATTGAATAAGTCATGGACATAAAAGTAGCTTCTTGTGGTTGCGGGTTTGGAAGGGAAGGGTTATCACTGTCCTGGCCGATTGTGGTCCTAATGGTTTAAAATATCTCTAAAGCTTTGTAATTATTTTTATTTTGATCACCATAATTGAATAGCACTTTTGAGTGTGCTGTGATGATATGATGGTCCAGCGTAGACAAGCTGATGGCATATGCCATGGTATGTGAACGATTGTGATCCGAGAATACAAGTCAAGTTGATATTCAAAAAACTGGAATTCTTATGAGAAGTGACTGCCTAGATCTAGCAATTTGACACAAATTTACTCATAACATTCGGACGTTTACGAAAGCAATCGTAATAGATAGTCCCCTCTATTACCAATGATTTCAGTATCGACTTTCAGAGTCAGAGCATAGACTTAATTTTAGTTAATTAAACAAACATAGGTTTTAACAAACCCGTTGCTAAGTGAATAACGTAAGTTAAGCCCCTGTGAGACGAAAATTTATAAAAATCAAGTAAAGGTTAGTTAGTTAGTTAGTTTTAAATGCATTTTATTATATTAATCAATAAACTCTTACATACTAACAAAAAATGCTTAAATGCTAGCTTAAAATTACTTAACAATCTTATATTAACTTATTGGCCCCACACAGGCACTCTAAGCTACTCTAAATTCTTATATCTATGTCTTTCGACTATATTTACATTTTACTTAGGAATAATTATTTTCTATACTTAAGGCTAAGAAAAAATTGTTAACAAAAACTTAGCATATGGACATGATTTTTTATTTTTTATAAAAACTTAATATCTAACTTAAAATAAACCTTAGTCTACCTAACCTATATACACAAGACACACATACACATATACAGACATTATACACAATAACATACATATACTAGTATATACGAGTACCTTTATATAAACTAATATATATATATTTCTTAAGTGCTAACCTAAACCTATGCAAGCTGGCCATCGCTATTTACAGAGCAAATAGATTGGTCAGCTCTGCCACATTAGTGAGGCTGGTCGACGACGAAACATCTTCTCCATCATTCAACCACCAGCAATGCTGGTGCTGCCGAACGACATCCCTCTTATCGCGATTCCCCACCGCCCTACTGAACCTGAGACGATCCACACTGCACACTGCCGTGTGCGACGTCTCTGTTGTAGTAGAGTCGCCTGTCCCCAGCTTTCCGAGCGACATGGAAGATTAACGGGACCGCTGATCTATCCTGGATCAACTTTATCTGATCTAGGTAGAGGAATGCTTCCGGTGGAACGAAGCCGTCAGAGCGCACACTCTCGTGGTGAAGGTAGTTGGGATAGTAAGCCCCAGATATCAGGTTATTCGCCGAGGTCATTGCTCTTGCAATGTGCCATCGAGTCAGCTTAATTACGAAGTTGTCCACTCGTATTAGGTTCGCCCTGTTGTAAAGAACCTGGTTAGGATAAAAATTTTTGTACTCCGACTCTGGTGTTCTGTATAAGCGAAGACAAGCCCTCTCAAACACCCGAATCTTTTCCATTAAGCTTGCTCGTACATTGAACCAAACGGGACACCCGAATACCAGCATAGGCCTGATAAGGGCCGTGTAGCAGATTACCTTTACCCTCTTATTGAGTTGGCTGCTATAAAACAGTCTCTTTGTAAGGGCAGAAGCGCCTTTAGCTCTGGCCAGAGCAGCATCTACATTTTTGTCAAAATACAGATCCCAAGGTATCTGACTACATTTCGACAGGCGAGAGACTGTCCGTGTTGTCCAATGATCGGGAATTTTTTTTCTAGTATCTCTAGAGGCTCAAGACAACGGCGTCCCAAAGAGAATGGTTTCCGACTTCTGAAAGTTGATTTTCAACTTCCAGTCATCGCAAAATCGTCCTATCTTATCGAAGTCACGCTGCAAAGGAGTATTAATGACCTCGATTTTTGGACCTATTCTGTACGCTATCAAATCGTCTGCGTACGCAATAGTATGGGGAAGTGAACCTATCAAGTCGCTTGTATAAATGTTAAATAGGATCGGCAAATTGACCGCGCCTTGCTGAAGACCATTTTTAATTTGAAATATTCCAACAGAAGTCACATCACCATTTTTCACGATGAACTGTCTGTTGGTTAGCATGGGCCCCCGCCCAATTATCAAGGCTTCGCCCATCAATGACGTTGTCTAATAAAAAGCGGGGGTAGATTATTCTATAACTGGTCTTATCGTAAACATCTTCAGATTACAGCCTCTGAATGGTTGCTACGATTTGACCAGTTACAAGTTGCCGGTCATAGGTCTTGTTGGCGGCTTGACCACCGGTAGTACATACCAGGACTTAAATCACGGTATCATGGGAGTCAGGAGCCCCCCGGATTTCGGTCTGGGCCTGACTTGTTAGAGGTAGGCCCCCTTGTGGGAGCGTCATGGTGGCTGTGGTTTAAACCCAAATCGCGGGTACGGGTATTCCTTGGTTTTGCCCATTGTAGAGTTGCAAATAAAGTACTGGGTGCTGCGACCCTAAGAGCAGCAAGAGGTTTTAGGTCGGCCTCGACTCTTACCAAGGGTGGAACTTGTGCCTCCAACACAAGTTCTGCTTTGGTACTACACTATTAATGTAGGTATGCGATGGCAAGGCGTATCCTTGCCCCCTATGGGTGTATGGGCACCTCGTAAACATTAAGCCTTACGGCAGGAGGTTTACGTTAAGAATCCAGGTACGTTCTGTTGGTTAGCATATTGTAAAGAATGTACAAGAGTGGTTTACTGATCCCCAGCCTAGTTAGCTTATAGAAAAGACCCTCTAACCATACAGTGACGAAGGCCTTCTCCAAGTCAAGAAGGCAGGCACCAGTGCATTGGTTTTTGCTTTTATTCCATTGGATATCGGACACCAGTTTAGACGCGGCATGTGAGATATCATGTCCCGCCTTAAAACCGAATTGATTATCCGGAACTATATGTTTGTCCTCAACCCACCTAGACAGAGCTCTATTGATTACTTTTTCAAACACCTTACTGATATTCGGAAGGAGACTTATCGACCGGAGATTCGCCGGATTGGATATATCCTTTCCCTTTTTGGGGATAGGTTGCACCACCGCTGTTTTCCAATGCGCTGGATAATGTGCATTATTCATTGCATTATTAAACAGGGTGGTGTAAATGTCCACCGCTTCTAGAGGAAGATGTCGAAACCCCATGTTCGGAATACCATCGGTCCCCATTGATTTCTTAGCCTTGATTGTGTCGAAGATCTCGAAATGAACGGGGGTAGGTCACCCTCTTTCTTCGCTGAACCGAGTGAAACCAGAGCCCTCGGATCGCCAGTTCTCTACTTCATTTCGAATGTAGAGGTCGTGACCCAAGACGCGATTGTCCAGGTCATAATTAGGGCCAATGGTATCAGTGGCCTTGTATATTTCCTGGAAAGTCGCCCCTATGGCCTCAACCTTCTCCTGTGGATCCTCGATCACAAAGAAGTCGTCATCATCAGCAGCCTCATTTGGATCAATACCTGCTATTGTCAGTAACCGTTCGTTGTCTGTTGTCAGGGCTATTTTAAGAAACTGAAGGTCGTTTTGATTTTTTCTCCGAAATAGTTTATTTATTTGCGGGAACATATTCGGATTGCTGGTGTTTACAGCCCGAACCCTGTTCTAATCAGTGTTCTAATCTCCGGGTCTTGTCTGTCAGTAAACTGTCTGTACAGGTTTTTGAGTCTTGACAGAAGTCTACTTTTCTGTCGGTGAAGTGCGTCAATAGTAGGATTGCGGAACAGGTCTTCGTTAGTCGTACGTCGATAACGCGGTATTGTAGCGTCCATAGTTTGTTTAATTGTCTCGTCCATCCGTTTTAGGTACTTGTCGATCTCCTCGTTTGACAAATTCCTACTGGACGGTGGACGGTTGACGGTGGAGCGTGTTCGAGGTGAGTGCTCTTGTCAATATTGCGGAGAAGCGTGTCCATCGAGTCTTACTGTAGTTGTAAGAATATCTGTGGACAAACTCCTCCAATTTCGCAATTTCTTTGGGAACTGTAATTTCGGTTCTAAAACCGCAATGGTCATTGTCATACACGAATGTGCGCAGACAGTGTAGCGTTTGTAAATTCGTACCTGTCAGTCGTATACGTTCGTCGTACAGCAGTAGATCCAAATAAGACCCGCCTCTGGGAAGCGACGGGTTATCCGTCTGTACATGACATCGTGCTGACCCCACCAATCGAGTAGTAGGTTCTCTCTAGTATTTGGCAAATTATTTCCCCAATCTCTGTGTCTCGCGTTGAAGTCCCCGCCGATTATAAAATAATTCTCCCCCGATTCCAGCCTCAGAAGTCAAAAAAGCGTGTCGAGCTCTGTATTGAATAAAGTGGATTGTGGGGCCTCAGGTGCATAAACAGAGGCCAAGTACAGCCGCTTTCCACTGAGTAGATGGATATAAATGAATCAAGTAAAGGTAAATCCTGGTAAATGTGTCTTCCTAGAAACAAAATCAGGTCTTTCAATACCTTCAGTATCTCCAGCCTACCAATGAATTTGATGAAAGGATTACTATGCGCAGGTATGGTGGAGACCGGTCGGTATTACGAGTAATACAGATAAGGGATCCAGTCAATGTAGAAGATAATTTTCTTCGATTTCCTATCGACGGATCTACACCCGAATTCTCCATATGCAATAATCCAGTGATAAATTTTGAGATAGGAAAACACGTTAAAGATCTTCTATTAGCATTCCAAGATGGATGAGGTCCCTTCCACTTATGTGCGCCATCAAATACTTCATTGGTCTTCTGATAATTCATCGTTCCTTCAGGTAGGAATCGAATATGCCCTAGTAATCTCAGTCAACCCATGCGCTGTTATATCTCCTCCTCAAAAAGTCATCAACACAAAAGGGGCAAATAACCTATCCAGGAATTTTGAGCTTAAAGCGACTAGGAGTGTCTTTATCTATGATGAAGACCAAGAGAAGGACTTTAATGGAAAAATGCTCCCTGACAAGGTCTTCCACTCAATTGTGTTCTTAAGTGAAATAAATAGTGATTGGCAAGTGTAACTGTCATCATCAGATGAGGGGTTATTACTCGTGTCAAGCATTTATGCCGAAACCACGGTAGAAAATCCACAACTGTCTCAAGATTATAGCTGTCAATTGTGACGTTCTGTCCATTTTGCTGACAGCGGTTACTAAGCTTTGCCTTCATTCACAAATAAACTCATTTCTGCTGCTTCTGTTTCAATAATTGGAAACGTGTCAGGCGTAGGCAATGATACCATATCACTGCGATGATTGTGATTTCCTGATACCCGAATTAGTGATAAATCCAAGTTAATATCTGATAGCAGATACCTATTGTATATCTTCTGCCTCAAGGTCGAATTCACCTAAGTGACGATGAAGTATTCGACAGTTACAACGACACAAATTGTGTTCTGCTGATTCATCATCTTCTTTGCACATTCTGCATGTTATCTTGAATCCTGTGACTATATTCGTACGAATCTGACTTCTAGTTAGTCCTAGGAGTTGTTTCGTTTCTGTATGGAAGATGTTACGCATGAATATTTTGGCTGGTCTGCTGTCTTCAGTTTACGTCCAGTGATGGTGGGCTTTGTTTTTCAATCAGTTATTAGTGCAGCATTTCGTAGTGCTGATAGGTAATCCACAGAATGGAAGGTCGATGCAGATCCTTTTCTTGCCAGTATGTCAGCGATTTCATTTCCTATGTGTCCGCTGTGTCTTCGCACCCAAACGAGATTAACTCTGTTTGTCTTGGGTAATTATGTGAGTAGGTGAAGGCTGACCTTCATAGTCAGCTTTGCTGTCGGAATTCTTATTTGCTATAGATCCAATTTTTTCTCTGAGACATGGTTATGTGGCAAAGATTTCTGCTTCGAATACGAAGTTACACTTGTCCATCCTTGTGTAAATGAATGTTTTTGTATTAACAGAGTATGCTCCTGCCCCGATTCCTTCATCTGTTTCCGATCTATCTGTGTACCATACATGAGAATCGTTAGCAAATGTGCGTTTGTTATGTTCCCAGTTATGGCGATCTGGAATTATAACATTTAAATTTTGGCTGAAGTTAAATGTTGGTAGACAGTTGTCTGTTACTGTAATTCCAAGTAGTTCATCTTTGCTTAATTCCACGGCAACGTCTATATGGACTAGCTGGGAGTTGTCGTTATTTTCAGATATGAGTATAAAGGCGTCAATCATGGCGTGTTTCTGTATCTGATGATGGATGGGTGGAAGGGTGGAAGGGTGGAAGGGTAAGCATAACTTCCAGCGCTGTAGTAGGAGTTGTTCTTATTGCTCTCATGGTGCATACACCAGCGAGTGTTCGAAGTTGTCTGAGCTTATCTTGTGTAAACTTTTGCTTCGCTTTTTGTCACCACACCGGTGCTGCATACGAGACAATTTGTCTGTAAAGCGACAGCATAATTTCGTGGTTTATACCCCAGCTCTTACCAATTAGACATCTGGTGGCCCATAAGGAGATCCTGGCTTTGTCTATGGGTTTCATGAGGTCAGAGTTAACCTACTAAAGTTAACTACTGAGTTAACAAACTAGATTTATAACTAAAAACAATTTTTTTTTTACTTAAACTAAGGCCTACTGACGGGAAAAATGGTTGTTCAGGGAATTTCGAAATCGAAACTTGACGCATCCGATTTGTTTCACTTAGCATTTGACACAGTATCTCGTTAAGACCATAAGCTGTCCTGTGATTATTCGGACGAAAAAGGTGGACAGATCTTAAATGGCACGGGTTGGTATTGTATGGGATTCGGGAGAGTATTGTGGGCAGTCGATGATGACGGTTAAAAGCTTGTGGATGAAGGAAATATCTGCGGACTCCCGACGTTTTTCCAAAGATGGAAACCGAGTAGTTTGAGGCGATTAACATAGGGGGTAAAATATTGTGGTCAGCCCATGGTAGCCAGTGTAATGCGAAAAGTAGAAATCTGGACAGCTTCAATGCGCTGAATATGCACATAGTGTAAAGGGACCATATCTCGCTGGCATACTCGGGAAGTGGACGAACAAAAGTTATGTACAGGGATTAGGTGACATATGGGTCGGAGAATCCTTTAGACCAAAACTTGATAAATCCGAAAACGGAGTTAGCCTTGCTAATTACGGAGTCATTGTGGGTTGCCAAAATTGAGCTGCGTATCACAAATGACACCCAATTCCCGCATTGAAGTGACTGCAGCTATTCTTTGATTAGATAAATAGTAGTTGCGGGTTGGAAGTGTCAAACGCCTTCGGGAATAAGAACTGGCTCAGTGTTTTTCTATGTTGAGCGCGATATAGTTTTTATAGCACCATATCGAGAACTTATTAAGATCATCTTGTAACGTTACCAACACCGTTAATGATCAAGATAAAAATTAATGGACAAAGATGACTACCTTGTGGAACACCCGAGGCGGCAAAAGAAAAAAGGAAACGTAAATGGACAAGATAGTAGCGTTTCTTAATGTAGCAATTAATCCAAGAGGTCAGTCTAGGTTCGAAACCAAGAACTTTGAGTTTGAATAGAATTAACTTGTGCCAGATTTTATCAAAGGCCTTACTGAAGTCCGTGGTAATTACATCAATTTCTTTCCCCTGCTCCAAGGTGCACAATGTACTAGAAACAAACTCAATGAGGTTGGTGATCGTTGATCTGCCTTTCAGAAAACCATATTGGTTGGTTGCAAATATAGATTTACATTGAAAATACAGTGCATCAGTGGAGTGGTCTCTGGAGGAGTTCCGAGATTGTGCCTTCGAATTTGCCTCTGATTAGGATCGCAATGTCATCAGCGTATCCCTGGATATAGAAACCATCGTTGCTGAGTGTATTTAGCAGTTCATTTATTACGATGGACAATGGCAGGGAGGAGAGAACAGCACGCTTTGGGAAAGCATTAACAGCCGTGACGCTGATTATATCGCGGCCTAATGTAGCATTGATATTTGTATCGTTAAGCAGGTGCTTGCTCCGTTTACATGAAGTATTATTTGCTTCTATGTTTTGGATGCATCTGTACATACATACATGTGGTCGTGTGCGGTATTATCGAAAGCTTATTCGATATCAAAAAAGCATCCCACCGCCATTTCTTTGTCTCTGAGGGATTTCTCAATCCTTTTGTTAAGTTCTTGAAGCTCATGCGTTGCCGATTTTCCTGATTGATAGTCACATTGATTTTTATGAAGTGGATTTCTATCTGTCTATCAAGTATTTTGTTGTTAGGAACAATGAGGTCTGTACGGCTTGGGTGGATCAGTTGGTCTAGTACCTGCTTTGGATATAAACTTAACCGCTACTTCTTCCCAACTTTTAGGTATGTAACTGCAGGCATAGCTGGCTCTGAATATGTTTATCAGAAATAGGGTTTTGTGTGGGATACCGTTTTGGAGGAGCACGGCTCTGAATGGGTGAAATAAATTGATGGTCGATTTTATTTTAGAATTTGGAATAGGTTTCGGCCTAGACTTTTTCATCCAATTTGATTTGTGTGCTGTTTTGATAGAATTCTGTGAATACGAGAGCTGTTTTGAATGTCAGAAAGAACTTGGAAGAGCTGTTTCTATGTTTCTTTTTTAGCTCTTTTAATTTTTCGGTTAAACTTACTGAGTGTTCCAAAGTACTCAGCCCATTCTTCATCGCGTTTCTTCCTGTTGAAAAGTTTTCTAGGGGATAGAGATTTATTGCTTTAAGTTACCGTAGTTTGGAGGCTCTCCGTTTTTGTGGGTCAGACATACTATGTTGAGATTCCATTAGCTAGGAATTCTTACCTCTGATCAAATCGTGAAAATAAGTTGCGGAATACCTTTTATGGAGGAGTCTATTGCTGCCTTTAATAGTTCGGGGGACAGTGACCTCGTTCCAGCTGGGTTGTTGTGCTCAAACTCAGGTATTGTTATCCTTACCTGATTTTGGTCAGGTCAACGGAGATGTAGGCTTCCACAGCCTAAGTTGGATGACTCTTTCCGCCCGACGGAAGAGTTTGGATCTTCCTGGCCGTCTAACAAAATGCAGAATTATTTTTCTGGTATTCAGGGTACTTCAAGACCAACCGTGATTCTATTATCGTTCTAACTCATTTCTTCAAATTTCTCTTCTAGTCTTGGTGACTTCACACGATCTTTTTACTTTGTTAAAACTTTTAAATGTTTTTCAAGCATTGCTTCATAGGCTGCTTGTTTTGCTACATGCGCTTGCCTGCGATCTTCACCTAACCTGTGGTTTAGGATATCATGTTGGTGGTCGGTGATGACACCCAGTAGAACAGTTGTAGCATTTCCAGCGGATTTTTAGCATCGTTGGATCGATCTTTAGCACTTATTGCAAAGGCTTTGCTGATTGTTTGTTGTACTTGCACGTTGACTATACAAGTAAAATTTCTTCGTTGTTGTGTGATATCCGTAGACGTATCATCGTCGCAACTATAGTTTGAACTATGCTCCGGGTCTACGTGTTTGGTAAATCTTCCTTATTACTGACTTTTTGATTTTTATTTGCTAAAGGATCTAATCCGCCAATTGCGCGGGCATAACGACCTAAAAGATCTTTTGTACCACAAAATCGGTATTAAGTAGCCAAGAGGGTCTCAATTATTTTGATGAAAGTGAGCCATGCATTCACCTAAAATCTGTTCCTCAGTTTCGTCGTCTTCCATGCAGAGATGACATTCAGTTTCCTGAATGAGACCAATTTTGTATAGGGGAAATCTACCGAGCCCGATTAGAAACCGAACCAGTCTTCTGCTATCACCCCTTTTGAAGGGTAAAGATTCTTTAGATTTGTTCTGGAAGGGTTTGATGGCTCTTTTAGTCTGGCGAATCCCTGAGATGTTTCCCCAATGGGATATACACATTTTGTTCTCCCAACAGTTCATTGTTGAGTTAATTGCTGAATTCGGAATATTATAGAACATCTTAGGACCGGTGAAAGGATCAGCCGGATTGTTGCTATCCAGTTCGTTGGCTATTTCATTTCCGACAACACCTTTATGACCATAGTCTTTTCCTTTGTTCTTATAAGAGAGGTTTGCAGTCGATTGATGTAGTGCTCTAGGGAGGGAAGAAATATATCCTTACTGTGGGTGATTGAGAGATTTTCTGCAAAACACCAGTCGTTTGCTATTTTCAGAGCAGTTTGCACCTTATAGCAAACGTCTTTGGGATGTTTACCCTTCATCGTAGGCATATCCTATTGTTTGACAGTCTTGATTATTCGTACTAAGTTACTAGTTACTAGTTGCTAGTTACACCTTATTACACCCAAAGATGAATTAATGATAATTTGTCAGCCTCTCAGGTCCAAAGACCTTCACTTATGTACTTAGATGGCGCTGAGGGCTGGATCTGGGTTCCTACTCATAAATCTCTTGAGTAAGCGCAATCTTGGATCAATTGCCTCCAGTTAATCACTCAAAGATGGCATCTGCGGGCCAACTAAGGTGAGGTCATCTTCTACTGTGTCACATCCCCGGAAGCTTTGATATTCATTAACTCCATATTTCCTTGCCATCAGGTTATTGATGCACACTTTTCTAATCAGAGTGATTTGGTATAAAGTCGTTCACATATCTCCGTGGAGAACAGACGTGTTTCGGCTTGCGAGTGTACAGTGAAATCAGTGAAAACGAGACATTTGAGGAAATTGTTATAGGCTCCAATTAGCAGGGTGTCAGTGTGCTCGGCCGACAGTCGACGGTCGTGGGTTCGAATCCCCGTGTACTCTATAACATATTTTTTTTTTCATTTTTATCAAAAACAAAAAATTTAAAGTGGTACTAAGTGTTGTCCATCACGTGATGGATTGTGGAGAGCGGTCCGCTATGTCAATAGCGGGATCTGCTGATATACCAAGTGAGGCGTCAAATGGTTCGATCCAAACGCCAAAACCAAAGAGAAGGAGGAAGCTTTGTCCAACTTCCAACTTAGTAAAGCAGCCCACCCTACCAACGACCAACAACTTCGCTTCATTGGCATCAAGCGAATCTGACGATGAAGAGGAAGAAATGGAGGCCATATGTAGCAGCATCAAAATGCTACAAGAAAGAGTGCTGGCCATAAAAGAAAAACAAATGGTAAGAAGGAAGAGGGAAGAGCAAGAGCAATCCCAACAACAGCAGCTTGCTCAAAAGCAAGCACAACAACAAAAGCCAAAGAAACACCAGCAACAACAACAAGAGCAGTCACAACATCGGCAACAGCTAAAACAGCAGCAGCCACAAAAACGGCAACTGCAAAAACAGCAGCAGCAGCAGCAACAACATCAGCAGCAACAACAACAACAACAACAACAGCAGCAGCAGCAGCAGCAGAAGAAGAAGGAGAAGGTGCCGCCTATCAACACCTATAAATTGGAGGTAAATGCTACCAAGGACCTGTGTAAGTTGGTCATTGGTAATAATTTTAATATTAAGAGATTGGGGAACGATCGCCATGCCATCCACTGTAATACAGTGGAGGGCTACGCGAAAGTGAAAGAGCTCCTAAAGGAAACGACGACGGAGCACTACTCATTCACACCGAAGTGTGAAAAGCGGCAATCGATGCTGCTGAAGGGGTTGGAACCGTCTTCTGATCCTGAGGAGATCCTGGCACTGCTTAAAGAGAAGGAGTGCGAAGGACTCAAGTTCGTGGGGGTAAAGCCATTTACCACAGCTAGAGCCAGGCGGGAGAAACGGAGTCTGCCGTTCTTCCTGGTGCAGCTCAGTCCCGAAAGCCGTCTGGATAGTCTAAGGAGTATCAATGTCCTAGACTACCATGTGGTTCACTGGGAAAAATTAAAAAGGAGCGAAGGCGTTATACAATGCGTTCGCTGCCAGAGGTTCGGGCACGCCGCGTCGAACTGCCAAATGCAGCCTCGATGCGTGAAGTGCGCAAAGAACCACAGTTCCGAGGAGTGTGCTCTGGGTAGGGACGGAGCATCCGATAGGACGCAGCTCTCGTGCGTATTATGTGGGAACGTGGGACACACCGCAAACTATCGGGGTTGTCCTAAGTTCGCTAACATTAAAAAAGCAAAACTGGCTCGGCAGCAGAAGGTGGAGGTCAAACGTTCACCTGTGAGGCTTCAAACACAAGCCGTCACGCCCCAAATTTCCTACGCTCAAATGGCGGCAGGTGGGGGGGCTATGGTACAGCAAGCGACTGTTGCTTCTCCAGCGCCAATGCCGAGAACAACGGAAGCTGCACCCAACATGCTGGCCATCTTGCTCGCAATCCAAGGGCAGATGGCTCAGCTGCAAAAGCAGGTGCAAGAACAGGCCAAGCGGGTGGACCAGATCTACGCGCTGCTGCCGGGCCTAACGCAACACATGTCGTAATGGGTACGCACATGGTGGAGCAATCTTTGAAGGTCCTTGCGGTGAATGTTAATTCACTGATTAGGATCGAACGAAGGGCCGCGATGTTTAAATTGCTACAAGACCAAACTCCTGATGTGCTTTTCGCTAGCGAAACCAAGCTAACCGATAAGCACAAACTGGAGTACAATAATTATATTGTTAGAAGAAGAAACCGGCCCGGATCCAAACGTGGAGGCGGTGTTGCGATCTTCATTAAACAAGGTATAAAATTTCACAGAGTGTACAAGGGAGTGTTGCGTAGGTTCCGGGTGTTGGAGGCAGTCGTCATTTACATCCCGCTCCGCAGTGGAAAGCGGCTGTACTTGGCCTCTGTTTATGCACCTGAGACTTCACAATCCACTTTATTTATTACAGAACTTGACACGCTTTTTCGACTTCTGAGGCTGGAATCGGGGGAGAATTATTTTATAATCGGCGGGGATTTCAACGCTAAGCACAGAGATTGGGGAAATAATTTGCCAAATACTAGAGGGAACCTACTACTCGATTGGTGGGGTCAGCACGATGTAATGTACAGACTCGGTCTTAAAGCGACGGATAACCCGTCGTTTCCCAGAGGCGGGTCTTATTTGGATCTACTGCTGTACGACGAACGTATACGACTGACAGGTACGAATTTACAAACGCTAAACTGTCTGCGCACATTCGTGTATGACAGTGACCATTGCGGTTTTTGCACCGAAATTACAGTTCCCAACGAAATTGCGGAATTGGAGGAGTTTGTCCAAAGATATTCTTACAACTACGGTAACACTCGATGGACACGCTTCTCCGCAACCTTAACAAGAGCACTCGCTTCGAACACGATCCATCCACCGGCCAATAGGAATTTGTCAAATGAGGAGATCGACAATTACCTAAAACAAATGGACGAGACAATTGAACAAACTATGGACGCTACAATACCACGATATCGACATACGACTAACGAAGACCTGTTCCGCAATCCTACTATTGACGCACTGCACCGACAGAAAAGTAGACTTCTGACAAGACTCAAAAACTTGTACAGACAGTTTACTGACAGACAAGACCCGGAGATTAGAACACTGAAGGCGTCGATTAAAAATATTCAAACGTTAATAAAAGAGAATTACAGAATTTCTGTAAGTTCATATTGGAACAACAGGGTTCGGGCTGTAAACACCAGCAACCCGAATATGTTCCCTCAAATAAACAAACTATTTCGGAGAAAAAATCAAAACGACCTTCAGTGTCTTAAAATAGCCCGGACAACAGACAACGAACGGTTACTGACAATAGCAGGTATTGATCCAAATGAGGCCGCTGATGATGACGACTTCTTTGTGATCGAGGATCCACAGGAGAAGGTTGAAGCCATAGGGGCGACTTTCCAGGAAATATACAAGGCCACTGATACCATTGGACCTAATTATGACCTGGACAATCGCGTCTTGGTGCACGACTTCTTCATTCGAAATGAAGTAGAGAACTGGCGATCCGAGGGCTCTGGTTTTACTCGGTTCAGCGAAGAAAATATGGCAAACAATGTCATTACCAGAGAGGGTGAAAACCCCCCGTTCATTTCGAAGGAAGAGCTCCATGAGATCTTCGACACAATCAGGGCTAAGAAATCAGTGGGGACCGATGGTATTCCGAACATCGTGCTTCGACATCTTCCTCTAGAAGCGGTGGACATTTACACCACCCTGTTTAATAATGCAATGAATAATGCACATTATCCAGCGCATTGGAAAACGGCGGTGGTGCAACCTATCCCCAAAAAGGGAAAGGATATATCCAATCCGGCGAATCTCCGGTCGATAAGTCTCCTTCCGAATATCAGTAAGGTTTTCGAGAAGGTGATCAATAGAGCTCTGTCTAGGTGGGTTGAGGACAAACATATAGTTCCGGATAATCAATTCGGTTTTAAGGCGGGACATGATATCTCACATGCCGCGTCTAAACTGGTGTCCGATATCCAATGGAATAAAGGCAAAAACCAATGTACTGGTGCCTGCCTTGTTGACTTGGAGAAGGCCTTCGACACCGTATGGTTAGAGGGTCTTTTCTATAAGCTGACTAGGCTGGGGATCAGTAAACCACTCTTGTACATTCTTTATAATATGCTAAACAACAGACAGTTCATCGTGAAAAATGGCGATGTGACTTCTGTTGGAATATTTCAAATTAAAAATGGTCTTCAGCAAGGCGCGGTCAATTCGCCGATCCTCTTCAACATTTATACAAGCGATCTGATAGGTTCACTTCCCCATACTATTGCGTACGCAGACGATTTGATAGCGTACAGGACAGGTCCAAAAATCGAGGTCATTAATACTCTCTTGCAGCGTGACTTCGATAAGATAAGACGATTTTGCGATGACTGGAAGTTGAAAATCAACTTTCAGAAGTCGGAAACCATTCTCTTTAGGACGCCGTTGTCTGGAGCCTCTAGGGATACTAGAAAAAATTGGCGAAAGTTCTCGATCATTGGACAACGCGGGCAGCCTCTTGCCTGTCGAAATGTAGTCAGGTACCTTGGGATCTGGCTAGATCAGTTTCTGTATTTTGATAAAAATGTAGATGCTGCTCTGGCCAGAGCCAAAGGCGCTTTTGCCCTTACAAAGAGACTGTTTTATAGCAGCCAACTCGATGCGAGGGTAAAGGTAATCTGCTACATGGCCCTTATCAGGCCCATGCTGGTATTTGGTTGTCCCGTGTGGTTCAATGTGCGAGCAAGTTTAATGGAAAAGATTCGGGTGTTTGAGAGGGCTTGCCTTAGGGCTTGCCTTCGCTTGTACAGAACACCAGAGTCGGAGTACAAAAAATTTTATCGTAATGAGGTCCTTTACAACAGGGCGAACCTAATACGAGTGGACAACTTCGTAATTAAGCTGACTCGAAGGCACATTGCAAGAGCAATGGCCTCGACGAATAACCTGATATCTGGGGCTTTCTACCCCAACTACCTTTACCACGAGAGTGTGCGCTCTGACGGCTTCGTTCCACCGGAAGCATTCCTCTACCTAGATCAGATAGGGTTGATCCAGGATAGATCAGCGGTCCCGTTAATCTTCCATGTCGCTCGGAAAGCTGGGGACAGGCGACTCAACTACGGCAGAGACGTCGCACACGGCAGTGTGGATCGTCTCAGGTTCAGTAGGGCGGTGGGGAATCGCGATAAGAGGGATGTCGTTCGGCAGCACCAGCATTTCTGGTGGTTGAATGATGGAGAAGATGTTTCGTCGTCGTTTCCGTCAATTACGGACCAGCCTCACTAATGAGGCAGAGCTGACCAATCTATTTGCTCTGTGAATAGCAATGGCCAGCTTACATAGGTTTAGGTTAGCATTTAAGAAATATATACATATATTAGTATATACCTTTGTATATACTAATATATGTATATAATTGTGTATAATATCTATGTGTGTGTATTGTGTATGTAGGTTAGGTAGACTAAGGTTTATTTTAAGTTAGATATTAAGTTTTATAAAAAATTAAGTCCATATGCTAAGTTTTTGTTAACAATTTTTTCTTAGCCTTAAGTATAGAAAATAATTATTCCTAAGTAAAATGTAAATATAGTCGAAAGACATAGATATAAGAATTTAGAGTAGCTTAGAGTGCCTGTGTGGGGCCAATAAGTTAATATAAGATTGTTAAGTAATTTTAAGCTAGCATTTAAGCATTTTTTGTTAGTATGTAAGGGTTAATGATTAAGATAATAAAATGCATTTAAAACTAAAACTAAGTGATTTGGTATACAGCCTTCCAGTTATAAAACTCTGCTTGCGAAAATGTCAATGTACCACACATCCTCCGTTTATTGAGGAATCTAATAGTCACGGATGACTCAATCATTAGGTTTTCTTATCCTATTACACAAATATCATTTTGTATGATTCAATTTCTTTAAAAGTGACTTTTCTTAAAACAAAAAAATCAAATGTGAATCTGACTACCTAATTATTAACCAGAGTAAGTTCTTCGATTAAACCCATAAGAGACCTACTGCATATTCTCTAATCTTGTTCTAGAATAAAATGTCAATTTCTGAATCCATCAGCATCGCATTCAGAACTACAGTCATCATCATACTCATCATACATAGTTGGCAGCAACATCATCCAATCATTCTTATAAATATTTAAAATGCAATCAAATGCTCCACATCCTTGGCATCATATGCAAATTCACTTCACATTCGGGATAGATTCAATCTTCAGCTTAATGACATTTCAAGAATATTCTGTTCCTCGTACTCGTATTCGGATGTACTCTTGTTTGAGTCAGCAATCCAAATTATTTACTTGCATCCCTGAGTTAAAACAACCAACTAGAGCTCGTCCCAAACTCCCAACAACTGTCATCGTCATCAGGACGATATAAAATTTTGTCAACCCAGACCTATCTTCATATATGCGGATACGTTGAAGATATAATCTACATACCTCATTATAATTTCCGTTTCACCATCTTCATTCACTTTAAAGACTTTTGCCACTAAAATCGTATTTCCTTCCAATCGATCGACGGGTCGCAGGCGGCCCACGAGGAACAGAGAAATGTCTACGAAAGTTGTGTGGAGTAACACATGAAAACAGGACACACTTTAACAAACGATAATATCAGATAAATATGTTTTTCGTCAGATATCCCTTACAAGCGAATAAAAAAGAAAAATGGCCATTGTTCAGTCTTCCAGAAGGATGGTCATTTTGGGAAAGTTCTCAGGACACATACACACTACGAGTATCTATCGTAGTGTCATGCATGCGCATCCACCTCTCATCCGTCCGTACAATTGGTTGTTGAATCTCTTGAATTGGAAAAGTTTGCTTTCTGCTCATAGTGCTGTTGGTGCTACAGCTACAACTGTGAAGGAAATGTGTGAAAAAGCTTGTTAACGGGGCACATCTTTGGGGAACTAAATTTGTACTTGACCACATAAGGGATAAGTCTTGGTTTTGTGAGAAAATCTTTTAGGGACAAAATTGCAATAACTTATTTGGTGCATCTCCTATTCTCAAACAAAAGATGATATAACTGGCTTTGGTCTTTACAAGGAGTTTGTAACAGATTTGTTATAACAGATATCTATTAAATTTAGATATCGGTAGTCTGTAAATTAAATTTAAAAATTGAAAAAGGAGCTCTCTTGCATATTTGTCGTCTTGAAAAATGATTTCTTCCGTGTGAAATTTTTCGATCTCTTCTTCGATCCGAAGTGATCCCAGCAGCAGAACAAGATTGTGCCCTTAGAACCACAACATGATTTTTTATTTATTTTTTCTATCAAAATTAGAACACTCACATAAAGAACTATTCCATTGTATTTCGTGTATATTCCTTTTACTGACACCTTCTCAGCCTTTCGTAGAAAGACGAGTACACGCGCACCACACCACCGCCGACTACGTTAAACTAAAGGAGAGCATTAGCCCAACAATATCCCCGCTTGAAAAACAGACCCAAGTTTTCCTAATGAAGTCAAACTAACGTTGGCAGCGTATTTAAAGAAAACCATATAAAATAAAGTTTCAGCGCATCTCTGGCAAACTTATCCGCCCTTGCCCGATGACAGTTTAGAACGCTGCTTTACAAAGGTAACTATGAGATCCTTTTCAAAAAAGGGAATGGAATAATGTTACGCGTTGTCATCGCTGTCATCATTATATGGGAAATTAGGAGATGCTCACAGGATTATAATATTGGCATCAGGAGTTATATCCGAGTATAATACGGACCTGTACAACAACTCGCATACCCTGCAAACTTTGAAAACATGATGAGAAAGAAGGATGCTGTAAGCAGTGATTGAGATACAAGCAGCATAGATGCGTTAAGTGGCCAAAAAATAAAATACTCCCAGACCCAGATGTCGTGCCGATGAGACATATAAGGGCAGTACGATGAAACTGGAAGTATAAACTCAAACAACGACTTCACAGCATAAATTAAACATACTCACTCCTGCCAATTATTGCTTCTGTGGACCAAGAAGCAACTGGAAAATATATTCGTCTCGGATAACTCAACAGAAATCTAATTCTTCCTGTAAATGCTCTTTGTTAATTTGAGGAAAAAGTTGTGTGAGTAATATTATGCCCCGTTTCCATGAACGAAATTTAGAATTGACCTCATTGATTTCACGATTATACACCCTGAATGACTCGAACTGCAACCAACTTCAGACTGCTATAATTTCCAAACCGTTCATGACAGTGAACTCAAATTTTGACACATGACAGATAATTTTATTATTAACAAGTCTTTTAAAGGATTTGCGTCTCAGTTGTGTTGAAACATTTTTTCCGCGATTCAATTCAAAGTGTGATTGCTTTATATTTGACTGGAAAACCACAAGTAGCTATCGTTAGAGCCCTCCAGCACCTCAACGTGAATAAATCATTTGTGTCTAGAACCATAGCTCATTACCGTGATACTGGCAGCGTTGCAAAACGCCATGGAGGTAGTCATAAAAAAACGGCAACATCGGCAGAAATGGTTCGGAAAGTGAAGGCTCGAATTGAGCGAAATCCGCGTCGAAGTGGAAGAAAAATGTGGAACAGATGCAACACATACTGAAAAATGAGCTTGGGCTCAAGCCGTTGAAGTTCCAAAAAGCACACGATCTTACACTGCAGCAGAAAAATTTAGAGTCGAAAGAGCGAAGGAGTTCCTACGCTTGTACGGAAGTGGTGAGCTGCCGAATTTGGTTTTTTCCGATAAGTCACCATTTCATATCGAGCAATATGTCAACAAACAAAAGGACCGAGTTTACTTGGCAGAGAGGTCCTTCGAAAATTTACATCTTCGGACGGCCACCAGAAGGCCGGTAACACCGATGGTGATGGTTTGGGCCGCCATAACCACCGATGGTCGCTCTCCGCTCATATTTTTGGACCGTGGCGTCAAAATTAATGCGATCGTATACCGTGAACCTATCTTAGAGGCAGTATTGAAGCCTTGGGCAAGCAATCATGAGACTCTGCACCGTCTCACAAAGCGCGCGTCAACGCGCGATTAGTTAAGAAACAATGGTCCACACTTCATTTCTTCGAGAGAGGCCCCAGACAACGGCATCCTAAACAGAATGGTTTCCGACTTCTGAAAGTTAATTTTCAACTTCCAGTCGTCGCAATATCGCTTAATTTTGTCGAAGTCACAATGCAAAAGTATATTAATGACCTCAATCTTTGGGCCTGATCTGTACGCGATTAAGTCGTCTGCGTACGCTATGGCATGGTGAAGTGAACCTATCAGATCATTTGTGTAAATGTTGAATAGGATCGGCGAATTTACCGCACCTTGTTGCAGACCGTTTTTAATGTTAAATGTTCCAGCAGAAGTCACATCGCCATTCTTCACGATGAACTGTCTACTGGAAAGCATATCAAAAAGAATATACAGCAGTGGTTTACTAATGCCTAACCTGCTCAACTTGAAGAAAAGACCCTCTAACCACACGGTATCGAAGGCCTTTTCCAAGTCAATTAGGCAGGCACCAGTGCACTGTTTCTTGCCTTTGTTCCATTGGATATCAGAAACCAGTTTTGACACAGCATGAACGATAGCATGCCCCGCCTTGAAACCGAACTGATTATCCGGAACTGACTAAGTGGGTTGAGGTTGAGGACTCTATTGATTACCTTCTCGAAAACCTTACTGATGTTTGGAAGAAGACTGATCGAGCGGAGATTCGCCGGATTGGATGTGTCTTTATCCCTTTTGGGGATGGGGTGTACCACCGCAGTTTTCCAATGCGCTGGATAATGTGCATTATTCATTGCATTATTAAACAGGGTGGTATAAATGTTCACCGCTTCTAGTGGGAGATGTCGAAGCACAATGTTCGGTATTTCATCGGGTCCCACTAATTTCTTACTTCTAAGCGATTCGAAGATCGTTTGGAGCTCTTCCTTCGAAATGAACGGTGGTAATACCCTTTCGTTGGTGATGACATTATTTGCCACAGAGCCACTTGCGTGCAGCGTGCGATGCTTTCTTCGGCCGTCTCAAGGCCATTATTCGCGCCAAAGGTGGACATATTGAAAACTACTAATAATTTAATATTTTTATTTTGATCTAAAGTATAAACTCCAAGGTTAATAAGGAAATACAAAATCTGCCAAATGTCCGCCTCGGCTCTGCCTACAAATAGTCATTCTTTTAATGAAAAATTGTCATCGCGTTTTCGCATAAATGCGGCTGTATTTAGCGAAAAGCAGCTCCAATATTTTATTTTAGTGCATAAATCGTTAGCGTGTACTTTATCTTTAACATAGCAATGAAGGAATGGAGTATCTAATGATATTAAATCGCATGATCTTAGCGGAAAATTTCGAGAAATCACACGTTAAGGAAACTTGTCACGCGATAGAGGCATTGTTTCACCAGCTGTGTAGCATGTGGCTCCGTCATGCTGAAAATAAACGCCGTTCACGTCCATTTTAGGCGAAAAAAAGTCAGTCAACATCCTTCGGTAACGCAATCTACTCTCTGAAACAATCCACCAGCATCACTTGGAAGAAATCTGGCCCAATGATACCGCCAGCCCAAAAACAGCATCAAACTATCACTCGTTGTGGTTTTCCTACCATTTCTCTTGTGATTTCGGAGTGGCAGATGCGACAGTTTTGTTAACTTACGTTCCCAGACAAATGGAAATAACCCTCATCACTCTGAAAAATGTTGTGTAAAAAATCAAGATCTCGTTCAATCATTTCCAACACACAATCAGCAAAAGTACGGCATTGTGCATGGTCTGCTGGCTTCAATTCTTGTACCAACAGGACCTTATAAGCATGTAGGCCAAGATTTTTCTGCAAAATGTGGTGCAAAGTGGTTGCGGTTGAAATGGGCACACCTAGGTTGGTTTTCAGTCACACCCTCAGCTACTGTGGCGATATTTTCAGCTGACCTTGATGAACGAACACGACTTGTAGTTTTCACTATCTTGTCCGAGACGTTCAAATTTATCTATGAAAGCTATTATAGATGTGCGAGAATGCGCTTGATGATGACCAAAAGCAGTAGGAACTTTACGAAACGTTACCGCCATATTTTCACCGTTTTGTAGTGTATTTTCACTATGCTAATGCTTTGTTTTAAAATTGACTCGTCTTGTTGGATCTGCAGCCTCTACTCATTTTACTATAACACCATATCACAAGGAATCATATACCCATAGTGTAGAACCTTTGACATAATCCATTTGAGCCTAAGTTTTCTCCAAAATACGAAAGTATCTTTACTATTAGGACAGCCCAATGATGAAAAGGTTGGTGGCGAAGACTTAATCTTTACAAGTACGAGTAGGTATATCTAATTTGGCAAAAAGGCGGAATACCATTCCCAGGTTAATTAATTTTAATATTTCGTATGTCCTTGTTGGCCAATTTAGTAAAATAAATGCATGCCCATCAGCTACACCACTTATTTTTCTATTTAAATTGGCATCACTCTTCGCAAAAAATACAACTACGGTGTTTGAATGTTGCAATTGTTCGTTCGACACCAAAAATTCCGTTATACCAGATCTGTGCAGATTTTCGAGTATTCAATTTCCAATATTTCCACCCATATAGGAATGACAGCAATAAGTGAATTTTATTCAAAATATTTCTATAAGCTCTTGTTAATTGATACCACTTCCATTTTCTACAGTTTATTTGTTAACGAAGCTATACGGCCTAAACGGAAATTATAGTTTCTTTCGAAATGTGCCTCAGCCTGATCAGGGAAAGTCCGGAGCCCAACGGTCTCAGTTCGACTGCTGACTATGGCTGACTATTGCAATTCTAAATTAAGCACTCTTTATTTAATTAATTTAAAATTAGTCAAGCTAAACTCGGAAGGGAATACCATTTACTGCAGACAGTTCACGGGAATGCAGAGAAACGGATAAAGTGCATCTTAAGATAGTTTAGAATCGGTGCCAGAAAAGAGGCGAAGACAGCCATTGTTTCGAAAACATGAAATAAACCCTCATAACCTATAAGCAGTTGAAAAATTGCAAGATTTAGGCATAGGTAAACGAGTTAATATTTTCAAAGATTAAGGTACAACGAAGAAAAAGGTTTAATCTCCGAAGCATATTAGGAACCAAGCGGTAAGCCTGCTTCTTAACAACCACACTTGCAATAGACTGTATCAATAATTTCCAGCAAATTATTCGACTTTCGCGCTCGATGACTATGCGACAAATTTTACGGAAACCGGAGCTGGCAAAACACTAAAAGATATAAATCGGGCACGTGAAGTGAGATTGCATGAAATACCTTCTGAAGTATTGATGGTGATTGGAAACAAAATCATGAGTGGTAATCGGATACTCAACCAGAAGGGGGAGAACTATGTTATTCCACTGTACAAATTCAAAGTGGTTGGGTGCTGTGGGAATAGGGTAAGCACTGAGAAGTGTCAATGTGGCGATACCCATGATTCTACTGTTTCTACACTTTAAAATGTGCTTATTTTACTTGGGGTTGTGGTCAATGTCCGTCCGGTCTCGACTTGACAAACTTATAAGCGTGAGAGCTGAGCCATAGACAAAAATAGCAGCACTATTTCAGATGGAATCAACAGTGAAGGAAAATCGGTAAAATCACGGAAGCTAATAAGACCTTATCCGGGTTACTCCAACATATTTGGAGCTCAGGCTGATAAGGATTTCTGAGGCTAAGTCAGGGTCTTGGAAAGACATAGTGACGGATGAGCCCTTAATAGACCATCGGCAGCGCTCCCATCCCTGAACGGGTTACCGGCTTCGGTATAATCGACCCCTCGCTCTAGCAGGTGTATCTATAATCGAACTCACTCTTCAGATTTGGGGTTGTGCAGCCGAGGTAACTGCGCGGCCATGGAAAGAAAATATACAGTTACAAAGCAACAAAAAACCTTATATACCGTCGAATCTACTATTGACAACCTCTGTAACCGAAACAAGGACAACGGACTTCGGATCTGCACGCAGAATATTAGGTTCCTTAATAGGCCACTTGCAGCCGAACAACTATCGGAGGCCCTGGACTGCTACAAGCACATGTTACCGCCACCGAAAAAAAGCAAAGGGATGGGTCGGACAAAAAGAGGACGGAAAACTGCGACATCTACTACGGCGATTGTTATCGGCAGTGAAAGCAATGCCTATTTGGATACGGGTTTGTTGTTAGAGGCAGACTTAGGCAACAAGTCTTGAGTAGCTGCTGGACGGACTAACTGCATAGCCCTTAAATTCGACAGGCGATGATTTGATAAAGAGCATACACCAACTCATCTGTAAAATATGCCCGAAGAACGGAACCTCAGCATTATTTGTTCGATCCCCAAGAATTGCACCATCTACAGAGACATCAGTCTTTTTAACATCGCCTGCAGGATCCTATCTGCCATATTATATGAACACTTGAAGCCGTTCGTTAAAAACCTGATTGGTCCATATGTGGCTTTAAGCTAGAAAAGTCCACCATCGCTCAAATATTTACGCTGTCTCAGATGCTGGAGAAAACCCATGAGATCCATCGGTTTTAAGGCCGCGTATGACAACATCTGTGGGGACGAGCAATGCAGAGCAATGCCTTGTTTTCTAATTCCTGTCACACTCGTCCGTTTGTGCAGGATGACGATGGGGAATGCACGCTGCTCAATCAAGATTACTAAAGAACTCACCGAGAACTTTGTTGTCAAAAAACGATTTAGACAAGCCGACGCGCTATCATGCGTTTTCTTTAATATTCTTGTTTGCATACTGCAAAACTCGTGCACCAACACAAGAGACACAATCTTTCAAAAGTCCATCCAGTTACTCGCATACGCCGAGTGGCTTAACAGTCACTGAGGGCAAGACCAGGTATAGGCTGTCAACAAGAAAGGACACCCAACACCGACGACGCGGACAGAATCCTCAACCTCGACAGATAGTGTAGAAGTAGTTAAGGACTTTGTCTAACTAGGGTCCGCTATCAATTCAGATGACTCCATCAGCGCTGAGATCAAACCAAGAATCGCTGCTTCTTTGGACTAAGAAGGCAATTGACTGGCAAAGCCCTCTCTCGAACAAAAAAAGTGACCCTATATAAGACCTTAATAATCCCGGTTCTGTTCTATAGCGCAGAGGCATGGACTTTATCAAAAAAAGGGTCCCCTTGGCTGCTTTGGGAGAAAAATTCTTCGGGCGATCTTCGGTCCCGTCTGCATAGATGGTAAATGGAGAAGGAGATACAATGACGAACTGCAGGGACTGTACAGCGACATCGACTTAGCCAGAAGAGTGAAACTGCAATGATTAATATGGCTGAGTCATGTACAGCGGATGGACAACATTATTTTGGTCCGAAAAATCTTCTAATCCGCCCCAGAGGAGGCAGCTACCTAAAGATCGAGTTGGATGGAGACGCTTGCTGGTTGAAGCCCGGCTTCGCCCCGGACTGTAGTGCAAGATCAAGTAAGTAAGCAGGTAGGTAAGCACTCGTATATAAGCAACAACTACTTATTAGCGAATAATGCTGTGAAAATATATGAGCGAAATGTAGACAGCGAATAGCTAAATATGATTGAATTTCTTGTCAATCAATACGGGTTTGTGAAGGTCGAGTGGGCCTACGTTATATAATTCAATGTTTACGGACGATGGAGAAACATAGCGACGCTTTGAAGGATCTCCATATCCTCTTTATTGATTTAGAAACATCATATTTGGGCAGTGATAGGATCTTAAAACTTACCTGAGACGAATATAAGAATGAAATGCGATATGTACGACGATGCTAAAATGAAAGTTAAAATCATGGCGGGAATAACCGGTACAAGTACAGTACAAGAAGGCAGTGCTCGAAATCCTTAATGATCCTTAATAGCACATTGACGACTCCCGAAGAGATTTCTCTTCTTTTCGCCGTTGCTATCATTAACAGCGACGCCGCGACCCTTCGCGCTGCTATTAACAATTAAGGATGTCCCATAAAGGATTGTTAAACATGGCGAATTGTTTTTTGGTCTTCATAATTGCTGTTCGTCGTGTTGTTGATAAATTTCATTCCAAGTGCACTCAACGTCGACGCTGAGTTTTTGATTTTGCTTTTGCGAAACAAATTACCAGCACTACATACGTACGAGGGTAGACCCAGAAGTACCCGACCTGACGTATAGATGGCGATTGTTGTTTAAAAATAATGACAATTGTCATAAAGTTTAAATTTGAAGTTTGACGACACTACGTTTTTAGTATTTGTTCTACAGCCATCAATAGTGAACGCACTGAATGAATTTTCAGCGTCGTGAGGATGTTTCAATCGGAGTATTTGGCGATGTTTCACAGAAATAAAGCCAAGTTTTTCCGTCGATTTATAACCATAGGTCCATCACTTCACATCCGAGATGAAGGAAAAGCCAAAACAAAGGAGTCAAAGGGGAGAATCGGCTCCAAAGAAGGCGAGTTCCATCTGCAGGCAAGGTCATGGTCACGTTTTTCATTAATTATCTTCACAAAGGAAAAAAAATCAACAGCGTGTATTATATGAACTTATTGCAGCGTTTGAAAGATGAGATTAAGAAAAAACGTCCGCATTTGGCGACGAAAAAAGTTTTATTCCATCAAGACAATGCACCAGTTCACTCATCCGTCATCGTGATGGCGAAAATCAATGAGTTAAAGTTTGAATTTCTTCCTTATGCACCCTATTCACCAGATTTAGGCCCTCGAATTATTTTCTATTTCCGAATTTGAAATAATTTCTCGGCGGTAAAAGATTTGCCAAGTAAAGAGGTGGAGTCTGGGGTTGTTGGCTAAGAATGATTCGATGATTCTCACTGTAAACCGGGTATCGCTGGGAAAAATGTATTGAACTAAATGGAGACTACATACAGAAATAAATATATTTTTCCCCAACTTCTTTGTGTTTTCTTTGTTAGGTCGGGTACTTCTGGGACCATCCTCGTATTTGGCGATATGCCACTGCAACAAAAAAAACACTATTGGGTACCAGCACGATGGCGTCCCCTCACACCATAGCCATGCAGTTAAAGGATGAATAAATTGCGTGTATGAAAATTCGTGAATAGGGCAGGATAGACCCATTGTGTGGCCTCCAAAATCTCTTAACTTGACCCCAAAGGACTTTTATTTATGTGTACGGATGAAGGATATTGTTAACTCATCAGAAATTATAACGCTGGATGACTTCAACTATAGGATTGTTAAGGTAAATGCGTAAGTCCGAGAAAAACTGGGGAAAATGGACATTATTAGACCCTTTCAAAGATGAGCTCTGACATGGATTCAAAGACATGGTTTGTGCTTTGAAAAATTAATACGATACAAGGTTTGAGGAACAAAATAAGAATAAAAATGTGCAATCAATATTTGTATTTCTTTTCACATAATTGTTAACAGTTTTTAATTTAATGTTTTACCTGCCTTAGTAAGTTGGGTTGTATCTTCAAAACCGCTGACTTGAAATGAAATGACTTGCAATTTTTGTTCGTTTGTAAATGCTAGGTACACGTTCCAAAGTTGCAGAAAGTGGGGGTTAATAAGGTATTTTTCCGAAAAAAATAATAAAAAAACCAAGTTTTTGAAAAAGAAAAAAAAAAAAAAAAATAATAATAACTTTTGACATATTAATTTGAAGGCAACATTTACCTTAAAATAAATTAAAGTACTCATAATTACCTGTGCAACTATAGTATATCCCATTCATTACACTGAAGGAAGTTATTTTCAATAACAGTCAAAATATGGGAGCGTAAGGCTTTTGCTTAAGACCTCTCTACATCGAACAGGATACATTTCACCCGTACGATTTTTTTCTGAAAATATGTCAACGAAACTCCCCTTAAAGTCTTTGACACATTATCCGGAACATCCTGTCTATGTAATTTTTTAAAAACTGCCTCTACTTGAAACTTGAAAATATGGCCATTTAACGACAATAGGTAGTAAGGATCATCATAAATAAAACTGTCTTCAACTTTCCCTTTTTCCAATTTTTCAAATCATATAGTCAAACTATACTCGTAAGTCCTATAAAATTGTTGAATGTGAATACCTATAAAACGGATAAGTTATCACAAGGACTCAGGAGCAATTCGGTCCACCATAGACTTGACCTTAAAATTTTCCCCTAAACTCAAGAAATTTTAGCATTTGTGCGGAAAAGGATTCCTTGGCTATGACAACTGGAGTGAAAGTTGTTTATGGCGTACATAATATGAATTTATTAGCCAGCCATAAACGTCAAGGACTTTTGAGGTTGATGGTATTTCGTTTTGTGTTCTGATATATTTTTTTAAAGGATTATGACCAGAAGCTTAAGATACTCGTAAATATTTGGAAATTTTTATGGGCTAAAGGGATGAGTAGGATTACAGGAGTTGTGGCTGTATGATGGAGAAAGTTGAAAGTATGTTAAATGTTACTTGTGCAAGTGGTGTTGGAGTAGACTTTGTTGTTACCTACAAGTAGCTATCACCACCCTGTGATATGATTTCCCCCTTGGTGTTGTATTGTATTTCCTTGTCATGGAAAATAACATAAATTATGAAGGGGGAAAGTATCTGAAGAAGAAAGGAAGCAATAAAACCACAATGTTGTCAATGATTGCAATGCAGATATGAATAATGTTGCTTACCAAGTCAGTATTTAAGGCGATTTAAGGAAATAGTTGTCGGTGTTGCAAGTTTGAAGTTAACATGACAAAATTGTCAAAGTTAAGTAGATTATACTTGTTGTTGTAGAAGGTATCTAAGTAGAGTAGCTTTAGGTGGGATTAAATAAGATGAACTGAAAGGAGTAGAAGCAGCATTATGGCTTCAGTTTGACACTTGCAATTTCTGTTGTCAAACATTGACATAGAGTGTTCATTGGTTTGTGATTTACTTATTTGAGGGGATAAGATATTGTTCAGTACTGTAGAAATAACATACTCGTATTCGTATTAGAATTTACTTGCTGTTTTGACGATTAAGCCTCTCTAACTAGAAATAAGAAAATCTTCCCCGAATTCCAATATTGATGGTCGACATAAAATATTTTGTCCTGAATATGATTTTATTTCCGGCTTAAGCAAGTTGGAATTCGAAATGACAACACACTTAGATACAGGTTCACATAACTTGATTGAAACTATGTTAGTCTTTAGACATAATCCTCTTATTTTCACACGAGATATGTCGTTATTTAAGAGATGTAGATGTAGTCAACAGCTCAAAATGAAAATAATTCTGAGGAAAGAAAGTGTCAAATGATTTTCGCGATATAATATTATAAAAACGATTGCAGATCTATCCATCTAATAGAAAGAGAGTTACGTTTCGTTTAGAGGTTATACTCGTAGCTTTATTATAAAAGTCGCTGGTTTGTCTTAACTGTTAGTGATCGGCCTTTGACTTCAACGAAATAACCTGGATGGATCGGAAATGGAGTTATGGTTGCTCTTTAACCTCCAATGGTAATGACAAATGTATGTAGCGCCACTGGTAATTCAACTGCCGAAGTGGTTGCATGGTGTTTGCCTGGTTGCAGGTTTGCAATCTACTGTGTGGAATTTCCTACTTTGCTGCTTTCCTTCTGTCCAAAAAAATAACTAGAAGGCTTCAAATTTTCGATTTTGAAAACCAGAAAAGATAGAAGTTTAAAAATGTTGCTTTCGATTGAAATTGTGTGTGATTTTTCTTGAACAAAAAAAAAAGATTTTAAAAATAATCATGTGCGACGAAGAACTAGCTGCATTGGTTGTCGATAATGGTTCCGGTATGCATAGAGCCGGTTTTCCAGGAGAAAGTGCTCCACGAGCTGTCTTCCCATCAATTGTTGATCGCCCGAGACTTAAATGTGTCATCGTCGATATGAGACAAAATGACTAATACGTTGGTGATGGTGAGGTATCCTTAATATCCAATTGAACACAGTATAGTAACCAACAGGGATGATATGGAAAAGATCTGGCATCACAACTTCGACAATGAATTGTGTGTTGCTCCCGAAGAACATCCAGTTCTATGGACAAGATGACAAAAATTAAGTTTGAAACCTTCCATACCCCAGTTGCCATTCAGGCTGTACTATCATTGTACGCTTCCGGTAGTACCACTGGAATTGTGTACCAATTTTTAAAGGTTATGCTTTGCCACATGCTATTCCCCGTTTGGATTTAGGAGGTCGTGATCTAACAGATTACTTAATGAAAATCTTCACTGAACATGGTTATTCATTCACCATGACTGCCGAACGTGAAATTGTTCGTGACATCAAGGAGAAGTTCTGCTATGTTCGGTCGAGTTATCACCACTGGTAATGAACGTTTCTGTTGTCTAGAGGCTTTGTTCTAATCCTCATCCTTGGGTATGAAAGCATGCGGTATCCATGGGAATACATGAGATATCCACAAGGATTTGTATGACAGCACCAGAAAGCAAATGCTCTGTACGGATCCGTGGATGTATCTTGGCGTCGCTTTCCACTTTTCAAAAAATGTGGATCTCAAAACAAGAATACAACGAGTCTGGGGCATCACTTATCCACAGGAAATGGTTCTAAGCATAGCTCTGGTAAAACTGTATTATAGAAGGTGTTTTTTTTAGAGGTTGAGTTTTTAAACTGCCAACACTGTATCCACGGATAGTCAATTTGGCAGTTGAAAGTTGATTTGTGGTTAGCACGTTTTGTCATTTTATGATGAATAGATTAACGCCATAACACCGCGTGCAAATTGTGCAAATTTATTTTGAAAACCATGGTTCGGTTCGCCAAACTTATTGTGCGCTACGTCCATATTAAGGTCAACATAATCGTCCATCTTATGCTAAGTTTTTGTTAGCAATTTTTTTCTTAGCTTTAAGTATACAAACATTTCAATAAAATGTAAATAAAGTCGAAAGACATAGATATAAGAATTTAGAGTAGCTTAGAGTGCCTGTGTGGGGCCAGTAAGTTAATATAAGATTGTTAAGTAATTTTAAGCTAGCATTTAAGCATTTTTTGTTAGTATGTAAGATTTAATGAATTAAAAAATAAAATGCATTTAAAACTAATAATCGTCCACCTGAGCAAGTTATAGTGGATAATACGCATCCCCAAAGTTGGTGAACAGTGCCATCAGAAGAAGTGCCAACAGAAGAAGTTATTGCCGTTGTGAAGCGCAGTGTTGAGGAGAATCCAAATTAGTCGATTCGCCATCGTGCACAGCAATTGGAGCTATGCCCATCCACTTTGTGGACGATTTTACAGAAAGATCTTGACAGCTTGTGCAAGAGTTGAAACCGCATGACCATTATACGCATCGTAGGTTCGGCGAATGGGCCGAAAACATGATTCAGCTTGATCCTCATTTTCAACGCAAAATTTTGTTCTCCTACGTGGCCCATTTTTGGTTAAATGGATATGTAAACAAGGAAAATTGCCGAATTTGGAGTGGAGAAAACCCAGAAGCCTTTGCCGAGACGCCCTTACAACCATTAAAGCTCACTGTTTGGTGTGCTTTATGGGCTGGTGAAATCATCAGCCCATATTTCTTTAAGGACGATACCGGCCAGAATGTTACCCTCAATGGAGACCGCTATAGAAACATAATTTCTGACTCATTCGTTCCTCAGTTGAATGTCATTGACGTGACAGAGCTTTGGTTTCAACAAGATTGCGCAACATGTCACACGGCGCCCGACACCATCAATTTATTGCAGGAAACATTTACTGAGCGCATAATTTCGTGTAATGGACATGTGAACTGGCCTCCACGATCCTGTGATCTCACACCGTTAGATTGTTTCCTTTGGGGGTATGTGAAGTCACTAGTCTATGCCGATAAACCAGAGATGTTGGACGATTTGGAAGTCGATATTCGCCGTTGCTCGATAAAGTTGTGGAAAATTGGATTTCACGGTTGCGCTTCATTCTAGCTAGCCGTGGCATGCAAATGCCCGATGTCATACTATATTGAAATTCTAATGGCATACAATTCCTTATTAAACAAATTTAATATTATAAACATTTATATTAGCTTTAGGTATTTTATTTTATATTGAATTTGTATGATCTAAAAAAAGCACCCTTTACATTGCTAATTATTGTTTTTCAAGTGTAATATTATTCTTATTTTATTATACAAGGTGTCTCCTATTTCTTCAAAACTAATTTGGGAAATGATTTTTGGGTATATTCTAAGAAAAAAAATCGTTTTACAGTTGGGGTCTATCTCTAATGCTGACATAATTTATCGAGGATTTAAGAAAAAGCTTACTTTGCTGTACCCTGACCCTTGTTAACGGAAATTTCTCTGTTAAAAAAAACTTTGTTTAGGCCTTTCTAACTGCTTTTAAATAAAGTTGATATCTCGTATGAGTCTTCTGATATCCAATTTCTAAGCCTGCTAATTTTTGAATTTGAGTTCACATTTCTCCAGAAAATGCATATTCAAATTATCCTTTACTAAATAGAGGACAATGTATAATTGTATATGATAAAAAGACAACCGAGATAAAAAGAGGGAAAAAGAGTTTGTAATACGTAGATTGGATATGAGAAAGTGCATTTATTAAAAAAAAGAAAAACCAACACACGCAAAAGCAACAAGCACCGAATTTCCTTTCCCATGAGATAGAAGATCGTGTGAAACTTTTGATTTCTCTAGAGGAACAAACAACATCTATCAAGTCAGACAAATAACAACCAAGCCAACTTCCGTTAAATTTATATACATGAAAGGTAAACAAAAAAAAAATTGCAAAACAAAATGAATAATGAATTATTTCTTTTTCTACAAGAGAGAAAAAAACATTTCCTTATTTTTATAAAAAGAAAAAAAAACAAAACAACACAATTTTCCCAAAAACACATTTACATTACACCATGAGATGCACGCCACAATGTGCTACCAAACAGCACATATACATTTTTTTGCATTATTTATAGTTCGTCTTATTACTTATAAATAATTTACATTAATAACGGATATGATTTGCACTCCTTTCTTCCTTTGTGATTGTATAATTGTTTTATGAATCTTTTTTCTTTTGTCCTTTAAAAAAACAAAAACAAAAATGAAGAGACTTACACATGTTTGTAGAGTTACCATATCCTGAGTCGTAATAGTGAGAAACAACCTCTGGAGTGAAAGTAAATACAACTCCGCAAATTCTCATTTAGGAATTTCTGTAAGTTTGTGTTTTATATGTAAAGCATCAATTAAGAGTCCTCTGCACCCAAACATAGGATAAGTGTCGGTTGTCTGTTGGGTTGTGAGAAGCTCCGTAAAGCACTTATTGGTCCGAAATGGAAAGCAACTCCTGAGATACAGACAGATACTTTACTGACGACCTATGGTTATCAAATATGAACCACAATCAGATGCTACAATATAAAGAATATCTTTACAACTTTCGAGAGGAAGGTCCATGCACTACAAGATGGACATCTTGTGATGAGAATTGGATGCTGGTATGTATCCATTACCAATCGTGAATAGTGTGTTACTCTGATTTGACAAGAAGCATACGTGAGTCCGGCGTAGGAAGTGATGCGATATTGATGACAATTGTTGCGAAGCATACGAAAAGTCACCATGAAACAGTGTTACGAATGAACGACATCTAGACTGTGGATATCGCCTACAACGTATCGTCCAATGTTGGCATACTAATTTCGATGAAAGATTTCTTAGGTAGGAGCCACAAGGAGCCTTACTCAAACTTATGATAGGTGTTTACGGCTTCGGAGAGTAAAACAGTGGCTGTTCAAAAAACAATTAAACAAACTCGTGGTATCTTTAGAATTGAAAACACCGAATACGTAGGCATTTTTGATGACCACAATGAATTTTCTAATTTATCAAGCTGATTTCTTAACCCAACGAAGTTCGTTGCATTACCAAAAAAATTGTATGTCACAATCCCCTCCTACGTACGAAAATCTGTAAGGAATTGATAAATGATTCTGACAGGAGATGTTCAACAACTTCTATGTGGACTGCCTTAGTTGGAAAACTAACAAATATTGCCAAATATGACTTACCTCGTATTTTATAGTGCGATTTTGTCGGGCCAACAAAGTCAACTCCGGTGTAGTAAAATAGTCGAGAAGGTATAACTCTTTCTTTGGATAGGTTTCCCATGAGCCAATAGATGTTGGGGTGGATTTGACGTAACTGATGCGATTTCTTATAACTGTTTTGGATTCTCTTCCAACGCTCAAAATCCAATATTGTTGTCGAGAAATTGTTATTAGAGATCTTTGAGAGAAGTGCATATTCATATTGTGCAAATGCAGTAAGAGTAATTTGGTAACTAATTCCTTTTTGGCAATAATAATTATAATAGTTCCACCAATATGAACCAACTTGCATTTGTTGCCGAAATAAGGAGTTAATATTCTTTAATTTGATTGGGGACTTACAATCATTTCCCTTTGCAATGCACAATGTGCAGTGCTCACCATAAGTAAGCGAGAACCTTCCTGCATCTCCGCGATTGAAAACATTTATCTCCTTCTTAAAAGTTTAGAGAACTTAATCCTTTTTTATAAATCTGCCACAAAATGAAAAAAATATTTTTTGTAATTTGTAAAAGGAATTTCTCTGATGTACGAGTATATGACATAAAATGGTTGAATCGTGAGTTTGCCGCTGCTATTTTAGTCTTACGTAGTTCAGGCAAAACTTTCACAAAATTGTACTGATTTGATCAATTTGAGGAACCACACTGATGAGACTCAAAGGTCTATAAGACTGCATCCTCTCGAAATTGGATATTGTTCTCCTTTCACATAGGTCCCTTGCTGTGTTTGGGTCGCTGATTGGATTTTTGGCGCTCCGTTGGCAACATATGAATGTGTCCCAAACATATGAAGGGGAACGTATCTATACTAACACTATTGTTGGGTTCATGTAATATGCCTCCTTCTAAATGTTCCTTTTCAGAATTCTAAGCAGCCGTTCTACCAAAAAACCATAAGCACAGTAACCTTCAGCGTTTACTACAACCTTTAGGGAACAGATACGGGACCTAGAACAAAGCAAATTACGACTGCCTGAGAAGGCATGCAGCTCAGTTGGCTTGACCAAAGAGCACATTACAAAATGAGTAAGATCTATGTTTTCTAATTAAAAAAAAAAACTGTTCCATGTACCTCACCCACTTATCCGTGAGATTTGGAGGGAGCTGATCGTTCCATGAGAGTTCGGCCTTCCACAAATCCTGCATAAATAATTATGCATTATGGCTGGGTTGTAGTGCCCAGTGGATCGAAAAATCGCGCCAGGTGCGACAAAATAGTTTTTCGTGCTACTGACCTTTTGGAATCCTGAATTGATCGAGAATTGGATCCCCTTCTTCATGTTGTTCAGGAATATTTCTTAGAATATCTGGGCCATTTACACAAAAATTTCTCAATTCAAAAATTCTTTTTCGTAATAAACTGGTGAGTTCCTCAAGTAATCTCGTTGCTTCAGACGCAGTTTCTGCCCCTGCCAGGAGATTGTCGACATATATTTGATTCCATATAACTTACGATCCCCTTTTATGTTCTTTTTGATTGTCGTCCGCAACTTTCACAAAGCATCTTGCTGATAAGAAAGGCGTGGAGGCTGACACGTACATCAGTGTGTTGAGCTTATAGGTTCTTAGATGTTTATCTTCCTGAAATTTCCAGAGAATCAACTGGAACGTTTTTTTCACATTTACTAAAACTAAACGATATTTCTTACTTATACATCTTACTAAAATTAACAACAATTGAAAATAAATCAGGTTGGACTGTTGGTCCGATGCTTAAAATGTCATTAAGATAAACTCCAAAAGTTATTTTGGCTGAGTAGTCAAATACAACGCGAAGATTGTTGAAGAGCTGTCTGGTTTAACGACTGTGTGATGGAGAATAAAGTAATGAAATTGTGGAAACATCACTAATTGGACTCATATAGCCCAACAACTCGTATTCTTCCACAAATTCGGTATAAAGACTTTGCAGTTTGGGTTGCCCCTCAAGCCTCCTTTCTAAAGATAGACATCGTTTACATGCCATATCACGAGATTCACCTACACAAGTTGGATTCTCTTTGAAAGGAAGACTCACCAAGAATTTTCCATTATTCTGCTCGTCTTGAATAACTCCTCGAAGTATCATGCCTTTCTATCTCCCAGAATTTTACAACAAGTTTCTCCAATGAGGATAGTTATGGTTTGGTAGCAATGGTGCAAACGGCATGCGTATTTGTCAATTGAACGCCACTTGCAATTATCCAACCATGGTTTGTATTTGTTTAGGCAGATGAGCTCCCACTTTAAATTCTTTTTTCAAAAGAAACTCGAAAAACATTTCCGCTCCTATCAGCATGTCAATTTGTTGATTCGATGAAAACACTGGAACTGCCAGCTGAATAAATTATGTTTCAATTCACATCATCGAATTCACAACTTGGTGGGTATTGAGTAATGCGGGATAAAATATTTTCTTGGATGTTTGCCTTAAAATTTGAAGTTCTTGACTCAAAGGTAAGGAAGGTAGCAAACTGAGTTTCTGAGGCATGTCCTGCTATTTCGCTTATTGGTGTCTCCGACCGATATTTGGATAAGCCCACTATGATGCATAAAATAAATCTGCCTCCGCTTTAGCTTGGAACCGGCCGCTGCACTGGCGAATTGACCCTCGCCCCTTTGACCTAGCTACTATGGCTGTCTATTTGTTGGTTAATTATTAGAAATAGTTTTAGTTTCCTGTTTTTGTTGGGTATATGATTTTGGTTAGTTCTTTAGATGCAAAAGTGAATTGTTTCTGCCATTACACGTTTGATAACCCTTCAATTCACATGACCTAATTTTGAATAATTTCAATAGATTCGAAGACCCTACACAGCCTTCTCGCGACCGGCACCTGTTAGAGACAAAAATGTTTTGCAATTATAAATCGTATGTTTATCTGAGTTGCACATTGTGCAGCCATCCTTATTTGCTGGTTGGTTTTTCGTCTCGTCTTTGATTGCCTCCAGTATTTAAAACCTTGCTTCCAGAATTTTAAGGAACTGTTTCAATGTGGGGCTACACCTGATGTCATCCAATGATTGCTTAAATATAGTCCGATTTTCCCGGTCCAGTGTTTGCAGCATTATGGACTCCAAATTATCAGTTGCGAACTCTAAATTTTGAATCGCTTGCATTGATTCTTTAATCGTGCCGTGAAGCCTTTTAACCCTAGATGGTTGTTCTTTGTTTACGTACTCTAAGGTTGTTCTTCGTCGAAATGACTACGACCGTTTTTAAATTTCCGCCGTTCGTTCTCCTAAGTCAAAAGTCTCAACTTTTACAGTTAGTTATATTAGTTGTTGTATTTATTATGAATGTTATATATTATTCAATATCTATTTTAATAAAAAAACTCAATTTCATAAACAATATATTTAAATTTGTGCAAGAGGCACAAAGGTCAATTTTGTGATCACCGCAGACATGTTTTTTGCTTTACGCACAAGATGACTTTGTTATCCTGCGCTTAGAAGACGGACAGAGTACACATATTTTTCTTTTTGTTTCAGTGCACTGGACATTACTTTTGTTTCTATCCTCATTACTGTATCCTAACATTGTTTCGACATTTCTACGTGTAGACGATTTTAAAGTGACCACTTTGAGTGACTTTACAAGAGCTGAATGCAAATATTTCATAAATTTTACTCGATTACAAGTATATGGTTTGTGTCCCAAAGCAAACTCATTATGAACGTATTCAATATATGAATTAATAAATGCAATGTTTAACATACCGTAAAACAGACACATTGGCCACCGATTTGTCTTACGCGAGCAACTCATTGTATTGAACATTTGATCGAACGTATCGACACCTCCTTTCGTTGCATTATAAAACTCAATCATGTTAGGTTTGTTGCTAGTACTATTGATTGTTTCTTCTTCATTACATGATGATAACAAATAAATTAACTTAGAAGGTTTCGACATACCATATATGAAAAAAGTGTGAGATGTGCCGCACTAACGACCCTTTGTTGATTTCAGCTCTGATGAAATTTCCTTTTTGTTTGATCGCAATATGCCAACTATTGAGAGCTCGTATGGTTCTCTAAGGAGTGACTTAGGCAACGGTATTGACGTAAACCAATTGCCCATTGTGATATTTCTGTTTGTACCATATACTGACTTGGTCAACTCCTTTACATAATATTCCCCCAAAGGTAAATTTATGTTCTGTGCACCTTTCCCTAAATATGCTAAAGCATCAACCACATAACTTGTGCCAGTGTTTCCGGAAGGTCTGTAAAATACTCCTCCGTGGCGTCGATGATTTCCTCGCGTGAGCTGAATTTTTTATTGATGAGCCATCTTTTGAGGTTTGGGAAGAGTTAATAGTCCGAGGGATCCAAATCCAGTTACCAATCGACGCCAAAAGTCCGCCCGATTCCGCATCAGCAAGTCCAAACACTCTTTCGAAGTGCTGTCGCATTCGTGTGTTTGGTCATTCGCGGCACCCAGCGGCAGGATAACTTTGTCATATGCAGAATATTGCCCAAAATATGGCGTGTGCGATCAGTACTAATCTTTGTGGTATCTGCTAGCTGGCGCACCTTCACTTTCCGGTCAGCCAAAACCATTTCATGTATTTTTTTGACATTGTCCTCTGTAACCTCATCGGAGGGCCAGCCGCTGCGGACTTGATCGGTAGTGGGGTTGCGGCTACCACGAAACTCTCGAAACCAATATTTGACGGTGTAATCTAACGGAGCATTAGCCCCATAATATTTATCCAACTTTCCTTTTGTTTCCTTCGCCGTTTTGCCTCTCAAAAAGTAATGTTTTATGAGAGAACGAAAATCGTTTTTGTCCATATTCAACATGATGCCAAACACGTCAACAACAATCAGCTGTCAAAACTAAACTAAAGACAGTATCGCACTGAAATTTGGCATGTCTGCCTAAATATGCAGGGACTTCAAGGCACCATAACCTTTTTTGAAGTAGCAGCGCATTCTGGCGGTCAAGGAGGTCACTTTTCACTCCATATAGTATCCCTCTAAATGCCAATAATTGCTCGTCAATTGTCAAATATGGTCCAGGAGTATAATTCTCACGGCATTTCTGTATGAACAGATCCCATATTTTCCTATTAAGTGCGAATTTGTCGGCATTTGTAGCTAGACGTAGCGCTTCGTCGTCAAAACGAAGCCATGCCATTAAAAACTTAAATCTATATTTAGACATTGTCCAGCGTTAAAAAATTCTTTGGAAGATATGTGGTTCTTTTCATGGCAGCTGTTAAATTTAACACACCAATCAGACCCAAAATTTCTTGGTTGTTAGTTTTTTTCTCTCCGGATTCAGTGCGGCAGCGTATTTCAACATTAGTCAATTGAACTATTTCTTCAACAATTTCATCTGTTAGAAATAGCTTAAAAACATCCAGCGGTTTAATTACGTTCATACATGCTCGAGCTAGGTGCTCGGTTTTGATGCACAATATTTTGCCAATAACGATGAGACTTAGCATTTCTTGTCGACCATTTATGAAAGTTTTTTCCATGGAGTATACCTAGATTTTGAAAATGATATTGTGATGTACTATATTTCAAATGAAATCTTGTAACGAACTGACTTTTATTTGTCTCTTTCTTAAAACTATTACTATTTAGGTACTAGAACTACTATAACTAAACTACTACCATTAAAACTACTGTACTTGTTTGAAAGGTTGAGTTTACACTTTGTATCTGCCAGATATATAGTAATACGGGTCTTACATTTCAAAAAATTTAGTGGAATATCGCCTTTGTCCGAAATACTTTCCGAAGAAACCACACTTTCCAGCTCATTTTCTTCAATTATTTCTACCTCGTTTTGTGCATCTTCAAGTTCACTTAGATCATAACTTTCATTACTTAATGCAAGAAAATTTGTAATTTCAGCATCACGTAAAAAATTGACGCTCATTGTAAACTAAACCCTTTAAGCTAGAAATAAAAAAAATAAATGATTTACATACTATACGCACATACTCGTATGAAAAAAAAATACTGCAAATTTTTGAAATCACACGAAAGTTGTTCTTCGTCGAATCGAAGCCGAAAATGTTTAGAACTGTTACTTACACTAGGACTAACCGCACTCTTCAATAACCTAGCGACAACTCCACAGCTGTACCGAAAATGAGTGTAAAACAAACAGAGCAAATATGAAAAAAAAAAACGCATTGAAGAACAACCATTTAGGGTTAATAGTCCCAATGGCAGTAGGCAATCCCAACAGTCTATTTATGGTAATTACCCAGTTATTATTATAGAAGCCTTTTATTGTCATAGCGATCAACCAATCACCCTTATTCTCTTAGTCACTTAGTCACGACAGACACAAATTCGTATCCTCGTAGTCATTTTTAACGAATTCCGTCACATTAAATAATATTTCTCACTTTTTGTGACAGCCCTGCGTATTCTGTTTGTCATTTTTCATGACAAAGAGATTGAAAAAGTGATGCTTTCATCGTTTTGCGAATGATGGTAGTGGAAGCTTTTATAAATTTGAGAATTTTTTTCTCAATGAAATGAAACGAATTGTTTAAATAATTTTTTTAGGTCCAAAACACAACAAGAAAACTATTTGAATGTTTGATTTCACTCATGGAGCAAAGTCCTGAAGTGGCTAAGGGGTCTACATCAATTTCACTGATAAAAGCAATTTTTAAAAACATTTTGGAAAACGACCTCAACCAATCACCTTTACGTGATGGTGAAGGTTGGCATGCAGTTTTTTTTAATAACAAATGATTTCGGCACGACAGCTAAAAATTAAAGCGTTGCCAACTTTCTACATATTTTCCTTGACGAAAATATTGTTATTTCGTCATGTCATGTGACTAAGAAAATGAGAGTTTTCGAGTGACATGATAAAAAAAATGTGAAGTGATAGGTCGTCATTGTGACGAGGACGACGAAGAAAATATTTTCCACGCTATGTCATGGTTGTCGACAATTGGCTGTAGATGTTGAATGATGTTAAGCGTCTCTCCTACAATGGCTGCTCTTAGAAAATATAACTTTTGAGCATTACAAATTGGTTGATAGTGAATAAGTTGTTTAAAAAGTCATGAAATTGACGTTAGTTAACATAACTTCCGTTAAATTTTGAAAGCTCAATTCTCAGAAGTTTTACTGTTGCCCTTGTTACCTTTGGATTATTTGTCGATGAATTTATATCTGCTGGCATATCTGTCAAACTTAATTCCAATCGCTCCTGTAGGTTGTAATACAATTCGATGTCCACTCTCCGATTGGTTGTCGTCTAGCTTTCGAAATGTGTTTTGATATATTCTGAAACTCCTTATCTTCAAGCTTAACATCTTTGAATTATCGATATCTGGAAAATTCTTGTAAGCAATTTGAACCTTTTCAGTGCTGGGGGTACATTTGCAATTAATGACTTTGATGACCTTATTTAAAACTAAAACTAAACTTTGATGACCTTAATTGCTGATAGATTTGTGCTGCCAGCGGTTTCAATTGGAATGCTGCCTTTGGTGCGGCCGATGATGCTGATAGCGATGCTGCTTGTGCCTCTTTCTGCTCTTGGCATGCTTCCCCTTCTGGCAGGTTTTCTTCTAATCTTTTAAAAAAATCTGCTCTCATTGATTCGTAGATGTTTTTAATTAACTTTACGAAATATTTATGAGTGATGTCTTCCCCGTAATTGTCACGTGTTTCACTATCAGTGGAATCAAAATACTCGTAGTCCCATAAAGCTTTCAACTTTTTCCTGCATTGGTGTAGTTTATCTGATGTTTTACTCTTCTGTTCATCCTTTCCATAATTACGAGCAAACGTACATATTTCTTTTCCAATTTGTTCTTGTAAATTACGAGTACAATCACAAGCCGAATTTGGTTTAATTTTAACAAATGTACATATACCACCTTGATCAAAAAAGTCCCGGCGGAGCTCCCGTGTGGGGCACCCATTGTTCCGATTTGAGTTCTGTTTTTTTTTGTTAAGTTGGTAAATCTGTTTTCGACATCCCCACTAAATTTTAGCATCATAGTTAAACATTTGCAAAAGTTACGTAGCCAAGAGTACATCTATCTTTGTGTGTGTTTTGGCGATTTTTTACAATTTTAGAAATGGATTTAAATTTGCAACAACGTACATGTAACATACGAGTATTAAATTTCGCATAAAAAACGCATTTAATGGTGCGCGAACGTTGGAAATATTGAAAAAGTGTTTCGGCAAAGATTCTCTAAAGAAAACGGGCGTTTACCAGTGGCACGAGCGGTTCAAAAGTGGCCGTGAGTCAACCGAAGTGGCAGCTGGTGACCATCGACAGCGGAAACCGACGAAAATATTGATGAAGTAAAAGAAATGTTGATCAATAACCGCAAATTAACCATCATAGAGATAGCGGAGGACTTGAACATTGCCTATGGCAATGTCCAAGACATTTTGGTAAATGATTTGAGTTTCCGTCGTGTAGCAGCAAAGTTGGTGCCAAAAGACCTCAATTTCATGCAAAAAAGAAACCGTGTTGACGTCGCAAAAGTGATGATTTGCGAGGCTGAATCCGATCCCGCATTCATCAAAAGGATCATTACTGGAGACAAGACGTAGGTTTATGAGTACGACACGCAATCCAGACATCAGGCAAGTGAATGGCATTCACCAAATGAGCCGAGACCAAAAAACCACGTCGTTTTCAGTCAAAAAAGAAGGCAATCCTCACGGTTTTCGTGGATTACAACGGTGTAGTGCATCATGGATTTCTGCCAGAAGGCCAGATAGTAAACAAAGAGTACGAGTATTATTTGGGCGTTATGAGACGTTTGCGTGAAGCAATTCGCCGAGAGAGACCAGAATTGTGGGCAGAAAACTGGTGGATTTTGCACCATGATAACGCACCGTCGCACAGTGTCATCATTATTCGTAATTTTTTGACGAAAAATGCAACAAATACCATCCAACAGCCACCGAATTGGCTCTCTGTGACTTCTTTCTGTTTAATCGAGTTAAAAAACCCGAGAGAAAGTAATGGAAAAATCGAAAGAAGCACTGATGGACATACCGAAAACCGAATATAAAAAATGTTTCGAGAATTGCATCAAGCGCTGACATAAGTGTGTTGCAGTCAATGGGGATTACTCTGAAGGGGACAATATAGATTTAGATGAATAAACTTGTATTTCCAATTTTTTGGATACATTCCGGAATCAAGGTAGTATACAGGGCACTACAACTTTTAGTGTGTTCGCTCACGTCGCCAAAGTTGGTTATAAAATAATTAAACGAACTCGTGGTAACTTTAGAACTGAAAACACTAAATACTGTCAATCAATTCACAACTAAATTCATTTTACATTTAATTTAATTTACAACGACTATTTTGTAGAAGGTTCCGTGTGACCAAAGAGTGTTTTTTTAGAAATCTAATTTATAAAGTGACAACACTGTTTCTACAGATTGTCAATTTGAGAGTTGAAAGTTGATTTGTGGTTTTGCCATTTGACGATGAATAGATTAATGCCAGAACAACGTGTACAAATTGGGCAAACTTATCGTGCGCTATGTCTATTTTACGGTCGACATAATTGTCTATCTGAGCAAGTTATTCGGAACACGATGAATCGCTTTGACACCACGTACACTCTGGTGCATAATACGCACCCCCAAAGATAAAAAACAGTGCGAACAGAAGAAATTATTGGCGTTGAAGTGGAGAAAACGCAGAAGCTTTTGTTGAGACGCCCTTCCAACCATTAAAACTCACTGTTTTGTGTGCTTTATGGGCTAGTGGAATCATCGGCCCATATTTCTTTAAGGACGATGACTGCCAGAATGTTACCGTCAATGGACAGCGCTATAGAAACATGATTTCTGACTTCTTTTGATCTTCAGTCGAATAGCATTAACGTAGCCAGAGCTTTGGTTTCAACAAGATGTCGCAACATCCCACACGGCGCGCGGCACCATCAATTTATTGCGGGAAACATTTGCTGAGTGCATAATTTCTCCTGATGGACCTGTGAACTGGCCTCCACGATCCTTTGATCTCACGCCTTTCGATTACTTTCTTTGGGGGTATGTGAAGTGACTAGTCTATGCCAATAACCAGAGACGTTGGACGATATGAAAGTCAACATTCGCCGTGTTATTGCTGATATACGTCCCCAGTTGCTCGACTTTGTTGTCGGCATAAAATTTCTATTAAATAAAGCTAATACCATAGACATTAACATTAACTTCACGTGTTTTATTTCATATTGAATTTGTACACCTCTAATTAAACACCCTTTTGAATTTCCTTACGCGATCGTGAGAACAGATAAAATTCAGCGGCCTCACGATCTCCGCTTATATTATATTTTTCGCGTACACAAAAGTGCTTGATCAAGAACATAAAGCGCAAGGTGGATTTAGGTCGCACGGTAGCTCTCGTTATAAAGAAAAAATATCTAAGCTTGACAGAGCCTAAAAGATTTTTTAATATTTTGTCGATTTCTGAAGTCCAAATCTGCTAGTTCAAACACCGGCCCTGACACGGTTTCGGGAGTGTCTGATGGGCAAAGAACATCTGGTTTAAGAGGCCATGTTGCAATTAGCAGACGATTTACAAATATCTGTTTCCTAGGACAACAATAAGCGGAGACCAGAATGGAACAATCACAACACCAACAGATTGTGAGATTCTGTAATGCGTCAAAAGTTCAACCACCAATTCAGCCCATAAACGAAAGCAAATCTTTAAACAAATCTTAATAATAAAACTATCACCAGACACATATAAAGTTATCGTATTCCATAATTGAAGCCCTTGGATACCTAAAGGCGGATCGGAGAGCCTCAGGTGCTTCAGATTGAAGTTGGAACAGCGTGGTACAAGACGGGAACACCGCAATCACTTGAACGACTAAAGGCGTAGCTGCATAGGCTATACTATGCATACATGTAGCAAATTAGAGCGACAATATGACATTCTATTCGCAAATTTAAATGAAAGTTAAATAAATATGACAGTTAACGAACTGTGGTGCGACTGGTGATGACTGACTGCTTGTTTAGTAGTAGTAGCAGATTATATGCTAATAAACGAAGAGGTGACTAAAGAACGGTAAGATATTCTACATATGTGGTAGTGGTGGACGAAGACGTGTGAGGCTTCTGTGAGATTCTTAAAAATAAACGTGGAACGTTGTCCATAGCGAGACATTTGTTGCCGCACCCATTCCTTAGAGTGACTTCGATTTTGTGATTAGCCTGACAGTTTAATAGGCTCATTACAAGCGAGTACAGTTGATTTTGCTTGGAGATACCCTTCAAACGCAGAATGGTGTCCGAGAAGCACTTCAGGAATGGTAGATGACCACTTATCTGCCAGGAAAAGCAGTGCAGCTTTTAACTCCCAATGAAAACCCTCGATCAATCCATTTGACTGCGGATGCTACTCTTAGGATGTCGTGCGAAGATGTTTGCAGCCAAAAGGTTTGGGTAGTCACCTGAATAAGTCTAATTCTTAGTGGCTAAGGAAGACGTAAGTGGTGCAGAACAACTGAAAAAGAATCAAGGACACTTGGAATAAACTAAACAGTGTTGACAGTTGTTGAAAATCCGCGCTTTACCAAACATGAGATCACTACAATATATGATTGGGTGATATTATACCTATACCTACACCTGCATCATCTAAATAGTAACCTTTCACAGATGTTAGACCACGCGTCTAGTTAGTGGAAAACCTAAAGAGGGCTTTCTGAATCGAAATTTTTTAACTTTGCACTCCATTAGTTATACCCATTAAGTATGTTATTGGTTAGAGAATAAATTTTGTTGCAAATATGTCTAGTTTCTGTTTTTTATTCTGTGCCTGTGGACAATACTTTCTTTACTCATATTACGGACTTCAGGCCAATGAATAGCTTCTGCTAATTGCACAGAAGTTTTCGTATTTAATACTCGAAAATCTATCCGGCAGACACATATTTGGCTAATCCTTTGATGTAGATACACCATACTATTGCACGTTTTTCTCAATTCGAATTGATCTGTAAATAGTTCATATAAAGTTGAAAATCAGGATGTCAAGCCTGCTTTGATGCCTTTAGAATAGCTGCTGGATGTACTTGTATTCCTTAAATAATTGTTATTTCTCTGAAATCCTTTAGGATTTCAATGAGCCTTTGTTAAAGGTAGATATCACTTTCTTTGTTTTATTGACAAATATCCGACGACAAAACCCTCTGATACTTTCAAGATTAAAGGCTGTGTAGGCCCTCCAAGTATTGCTCCCCGTAGAAGTAGATTTCAGCGCTACTAGGTGTGGACGCTCTGCGATTTTTTTTGTATTGTTCGGTATACATCTTTGATGATGTTTCAACATTTAAGTGACAAATTCCTTGAGGAAAGAACCTTATGCGGATTCTTCAGTTGTAATAAAATGTCCAACATCGCATCTAATTTTTGGCTGGGCAAGTCCGTCTTTTCTAACTTTGCTACTGTGAATAGAACATAGTAGTAGGCCTTTCACTGTTATTGCGCTGTAAAAGCTTTTATCGCTGACCAACCCGCCGATGAAATTTTCTTAAAGGAATTTGGCATCAAAGTTCTCAAGAACGATTTAGATGTCAGCTTCACTCAGAAGGTCAGTCAGTTCGTACTTGATGAAGACATCGGCCACTTCCAAATTTCACAATTTAACTTGGTGTAATAGTCCTTGAACTACTGTATCTGCCAAATTACTTTTTCTGGTTAAAAGTTCAAATGCCATTTAGATATACTCGTACATCATCTATCAGCACAAATGACGGCCACAAAAGTACTTGCAAATAGCACATTACATTAAGAATTTTTATGGAAATGGTATAATGGACACATTCTCTGTCAATTCGTGATACTTAAATAAAATTTACGATCTAAGCTCTGTGTTCCACATTTGTAGTCTATTAGTCAGCAACAAGTCATGTAATTTTCTATCCATAAATTCAAAGAGTTATCCCGATTTGAAAGGGTTGCCATTCCAATAAAAAAACACATAAAGTGGATTTAATAAAAAAATATTTTACTCGTATTGGTAAAACTAAATCTTATTAAAATTGGATATATTGTGGTAGAAAACAGGGCAGATAGTAATTATAAAGACTTAGATTTAAACAAAAACTCCAACTCAGGTTCTATTGTATTTTGGCAGAAAGTCCTTTTGTTTACATTCATACTAAGCCGTGACCACGCGAGCAGAAAGCCTATGTGATATATCAGTCATAGTATATCCGTCCGTACCAATAAAAATATTTGGCATGTTTTAAAAATAACTTTATATGCGTTAAGCGCTAAACAACTCCTTTTACCTGATCGGCTATTAAGAGAAATATGTACCTAAGCGAGAAGCTTAACAGATACACAAAGATCTTATGATAATAGGATTTCAATGTGGAATATGGCATAGTGTTGGAGTTTGGAACCATAAAAATATCATTTACAGCTGAACTTGAAGAAATTTTGAAAACTACAAAACGAATGGACGCTCTTTGACGTTGGAACAACCAACCGTTTTCATTATTTTATTGTTAAACATTTCTCTAACACCGTACTTGAATAAAGCGTGCGAAAATCTTGTCATTAATCCCTCTTCTTCTTTTAATAGCCTTTGAAATATGGAACGCGTATAATTACATCCAATGCTACATATTTCTGACACGTATCTACGATACATACTATTATCTGACCTTAGTAGCCCTTCAGACCGCTCTATTTTATAACGAAGTTTCTACATTGCGAACCTTGAACGTAGCGTGAACCCCTTTTTCGGTCCAAAGAATACCTAATTTTCCGACGACTTTGAAAAAACCACGTATTTAATGGCATATATGCACTATCGGGTCCTTAATGTGGAAAACTAAACTCGAGGCAAAATTATAAGAAATCGGCAGGAGTGTTTGCGTTTTTAGACAATGTCGATACGATTCGAAGGATTCAGCAAAATGCCGAATATTCATTTAATAGCATTTAGGCAGGTTTACGTCTAAATGCACACATTACTGCGCTCAAGGAAATACGGTGGACAAGATCAGGAATAATAAATAGACAAAGCTGTGACATATATTACAGATGCAAGAAAGAGTTGCATATACTAGGATGCGGATTCGCTGTTCAAAATCAGCTGCAATTGAAAGTGACGGGCTTCAAGTCTATATGTGGTCGGCTGGCTGTAATCCGCAGCGGAACCACTTTTTACAATATGAGCTCAATATGGGCCTACGCCACTACCGAAGATGGATTCGTTCGAAAGCACAGTCTCCACCACATAACATCGAAAAACAATTTCCGATTCGCCGACTTTGTAGCAGCTTGTAATACGGTGATAAGTAGCACTTGGTTTCCTTCCAAGAATATCCGTAAAAAACATGGCTACACCCAAGTGGTCAAACAAGCCAAAGCGATCATATGCTAATAGACGCCAGACATGCGTGAAACAACTTGGATGTGCGTACATTCAGGGGGGCAAAGGTCGACCCTGGCCACTTTTTGATCTCGACTGTCAAACGATAAAAAAACTACGACACTCTATAAACAAAAAGTAACGCAGAGCGCTTTAATATTCCCAATATAGCCAGAGATTAGAGATGGAGATTAACCGAGCCACTGTCTACTACACCAGTGGACTCAACTTCGCATCATCATAAATGAAGTTGCCGGAACATCGCTGCAATCGAAAACAAGAGCAGAAAAGGTAGAGTATCGAGCTAAAAGACTGGGGAAAAAGAAAATCATCCGTAGAAAGAAGAGGGCCCACACAATCTCCCAGCCTAGGTATATTGAAGAAAGAACGTTTAATATAACTGGCAGTCAGCTTCCAACACGGAAAACATGCTCTTCGAGACAGAGAAGGAAGCCTAGTCTCGGACTAACTGGGTATTGTAGTGATAGTGATAGGGCAAAAAGAAAGCTCAATTTCAGTCGATGTAATAATCTACCCGCCCACTTTATAATAGGTCGGATCAGATATTAAAAAGCTAAAAGATAACAATGCCACCAGCACTTATTGTTTACCACCGGAACTGTTTAAATGCGCAAGTGATCTTTTGGTAAGTAGCATGTACCAAATAGTCAATAAAATGTGGGTGAAAGAAGACATGTCCGATGACTAGAGTTTCGACTGTCTTCACCCCATCTACAAAAAAGGCGACCCCATATCTTGTAATAACTACCGACGTATATCCCTGCTTAAAGTAGCTTAAAAGATCCTGTCAAGAGTACTATGTAACGTCTTAAGCCATTTTGCCCCACATTAATAAACACGTACCATGTGGCTTCTGGCCCAGAAAATCCACGATAGACCAAGTCTTCACACTAAGGTAAATCCTGGAGAAAATCAACAAATTCCATGTCGTGATACACCACCTCTTTGTCGACTTTAAGTTTCGTATGACAGTATTCATCGCCTGGGAGTGTATAAGGCGATGGCTGAATTCTAGATTCCGGGAAAATTGACTCAGTTATGTCGAGTAACACTTGAAAATACGCAGCCTGCTGAGCAATTTGAAAATATAAGATAAAACATCACAGTCGGCTGCTTTAATTTCTAGGCAGTTAAGGAGTTCACTTCAAATGACGCCTTAGTAAAGATCGGCGAAGAATGACCTTAGGAAACCGCAGCTATTTCGGTTTATCAAAACGGATGCGATGAAAACTACTAAGTTGTCTAATACAAGACCTTGATCCTGCCAGTACCGGTTTCGATCTCTTGTCGATAAGCAAGAAAGCGGAACTAACACTGTGTATGTACCTCGAAATAAAGATCCTTCGTCGAATTTACGGTGCCATTTGCGAGGAGGGCGAATGGAAAAGAAGTTATAAGCGCGAATTCTACGAGCTGTATGAAGATGTGGATGTATTCCAAAAAGCCAAAATACATCGGCTGCATTAGCTTGGCTACACCAAGGGGATGAACAGTAATGCTCCAGCCAAGAGAATCTTCGGATCACAACTCTCACGTTCGAGACGAGTAGGAAGTCCGTACCTCTGTTTTCGGTTATCTCCGTCGTGGATTCCAGGATACTTGGTCTTCTGAACTGGCATCAGCAATTCGCAGATCAGTGTCTCTATGGGCTATACTGGCTAAACACGTAAAAACCTTGAAACGTTTGTATAAAATATCACTTCACCATCACACTACTGTAGTTGCACTGAAGAGAAGAGTGATCTTGTCAATAGCATTTTGGTTTAGTTTTAATCAAAGCAAATTGAAGAAATTGATTCCACCATGAATTGTTTATAGATAGATGAGGACCAAGCCATAAAAATTACCACTTAGTGATTTTTATGGCAGGCTTAATGGTACCTATGACCGCAAGTAGCTGATGCTGTTCGAATTTAATTTCTAAGAAAATGTTCAGCCTTCACTTCACCGAAAGCCATTGCATGTTTTTTTTACCCAAATTAGTATTAGGATTCTGTAAATTGAAAGTTTATTATATACACTAGCCTCAACATGTAGATTTTCATAACCACTGAAACAGCACAAGGGTCCTGCCATACGAATGCTGGAATCAAAAACTACAAAAGCGGTCTATTGTTTCTTAATTCCAATCAATTCCGCTGACTTTATGACAAGGGACTGGAAATTCCCAATCAAATTGTCCGCTAATGAAAAATCGTACGCTATATGCAGTACCATATGCGGTACTTATCGTTTACCTGACTGCCTGAAAGTTGCTTCTCAGATGTCTAAAAAAAATTTCTGATAAAAGTTGTGCAATCAGGATTGATGTCTAGATACTACTCTGATGTCTACGGAGCTCGGTTAACGCAGTTATTGTAAAATGCACATTCGGTATATATGTACATGTATTTAGGATATCTCTTGCAAATTCATCGGCGATCTCATTTCATATGATGCCATTGTGACCAGGGCTCAAAGAAGACTCAATGAATCCAGACTTCGTTCGGAGACGGCTTATATTCTTGAACTTGGTTAGAAGTGGTGAGAGAATTTAACAAGGTCTCAACGCACTTTGGCTGTAACTTCAGACTCGAATTTTTGCGTCTACCTCCATTCTTCACCATATAGTAATTGATGTCACAACTAGGTTAAAAAAAACATTGTAGTTCTCCAAAAAGGCATCAAAGTCGCAGCCTGTATCCGTTTTGGAGGGTACGCCGACTACACTCCTATCCTGTCATAGATTCTGACCGAAACCATTTCTGATTACATTGAAAAGCGAATCATACTGTGAAATATTTGTGTGCGTTCAAAATATAGAACTTTTTTCTTTCAACACAATCGCTTTATTCAAAATCACATTACGACAACAATTTATAATTAAATCACTTTTGTCAACCAGTGGTACAATACTTTATCTTTTACTTAAACCTCTTTATTACCACAATTAACCCACTTCTTAGAACTTTAGAACTGATTCCACCTCTGTTCGATGCCCCGCCAACTTTCGTGAACAGTCTGTACCAGCCAGCGCTACACACTTCTTTCCATATTTCCGGAACTTTCAGTTATCAAAGAGATTCCATTATTCCTCCATTGGATGAGTCTCTTCAAATATAGATGGCGCGGTTATGACAATGCTCCCTCAACTGAACCACTTCGTTATTTATCGACCAGCTTCAGGTTCCCTCAATTGTTACGCTGGATCTGGTAAACAACCCGATCCCGTATTAATTTTGATGATTGGTCTTTCTTACGCAAAGAATTATACGGCCACACCAGGTCTCCTTCGTTGAATCCGACAGGTTTTTGCTTCGATGTTGTACGTAGTCTTCATGCGGTTGCTCACTAGTTTCATATTTTCTCGAGTCTTTTCGTGCAAATTACGAATTCTGCTGCGCAAGTCATCAGCATAGCCGCTCAGCTCCTTAGGCTTCATCCGAATATCGTTCCACTTCGCAACCGAACTGTTTGACCAAATATGATCTCGGATGGTGTATATCCTGTTGAACTATGGACCGCGTATCAGCAGGCTATTAAGAAGATAGGCATCCGTCGATGCCAGTTCCGCTGGCAGTCACCCACGATTTTAGACAGATGCTCATTCAAGGTGTTATTGAATCGATCGATCATTTCATTGGATTGAGGGTGTCGTGGCGTTGTTCTTTTCTTCTTTATTCCAAGATATTGGCACAATTTCTGTAAGACTTTTGATTCAAAGTTTCGTCCTAGATCAGAGTGTAGCTCCATTGTGACGCCAACTCTGGTCACCCAGTTGTTGACTACACATTTGTTCTGCTACGGTTTTACACTCTTAATTTGGAATAGCGAATACCTTCGGCCACTGACGAGATACAAGACTATGTATCGGTTGCATTAAGGGTTTCGGGAAATGGGCCACCGATGCCAATGGTAATACATTTGAATGGTGCTCCGATATTATATTGTTGGATTCTTGCCCGTAGCTTAACTTCCAGGCACTTGGTAGCCGCACAAGTTATGCACTTTTTGCACTAATTCTCGACATCTTGTTTTGCACTTGGCCAACAGAAACGTTCCTTTACCTTCTCTAATGTCTTGGTAATTCTCAAATGACCTCCTGAGGTCCACTCGTGTATTTTATGGATCACTGTTCCATCTGCACTTTCTTCAACAATTCATCTTGTAGATAAAGCTAGATCCACTGTGCCCAAAAGGCATTCAGAGTTTGTTTCCGGTCCGGTATCGCCTACGAGCTTCGTTTTTCCTCGTGTTCCTTGCAGGCCAATATTGGTTCGCTGTCATTGTCTGCCTGTTTGTAGGAACTGATTTCGTCTGTACTCCAACACTCTACTAGCTTAGTCCTGATCATCTGGATAGTGGCCTGCTCTTTCGCTTCCTAACGGTGACACTGTTCACACTTGACTCCGCACGATCGACGAGAAGAGCATCATCATTTGAGTGGAGTTTTCCCTTGCGGTGTTGCTCTTCAAAGTCGTAGCCCTGCAACAGCTAGATCAAACTTTCCTTACCACTGACTATATCTTCCAGGAAAAATTCATTGCATCATTTTGCCAGTGAAACTTGGCCGTTGACTCGTAATACCAACTTCTGCCCCACGAAGTAAGTATTTCCCGACTGATGGCTTCGGGAAGATTGACTGGCTTCTTGCTTGGTTTTTTACATTGCATTTGAGGACCTCCTATCTTATCGCAGTCCCAGCAGCGCAATTCATAGCACATAATCTTGTGCAGGAGCATTCAACAAATGCTACATCCCTGACGAAATGTGTTCCTTTGGAAGCCTGATTGGCTGCTTCTGTCGCCAGAGTGAAGGCAAGCCCTTCAGCAAGAGTTCTTTTCTCGACCATCTGTAGTTTCGAATCTGCAATTCCCCTGTGACGAATACGTTCTTTGCCATTTCATCGATTTCTTGGCGAAATGTCCTTTGTCATTTCTTCGATGATTTCTTGGCCTCCTGTGGGGTATGACAGATGAGCCGGTCTACTGACGTCTGCTTGGAGCTATTGCAGCGTTTCTCTTCATTGCTGAATTGGGCTACACAATTGGTCCTTGAAAATTGCCTGCATATGGCTACCCCCAAACTGTTTATCAATGGCCTGTAGTAAAGCCATATATGAGTAATCTTGGATGTTTTTCAATATCTAATGTTTGTAAGAATTCTGCGGCAGGACTATGTAAGGCCATTGTTAGTGCAAGGCACTTCTCCTCATTGTTGTTGGCATAAGCAGCCATATTAACATGCGTAAACCATGAGCTCTGACCATAGAATGAGGGAGGCTTCAGCTCTTTTCTCCTTGGACCGCTTAAAGAATATTCTCGCAGTTTCTGTTTTCGAACTGTGTCTAGCTCTTTTGCCGGTTGCTCAACTTTGTGGTCCATTTGTTCGATTTTTTCGTCGAATTGCTTTCGAATGTTCCTTTGTTCTTCCGGACTTTTCTTTTTCCAAACTGTTCTTCTGTTCGTCCACTTTTAACAAGAGGAGTTACATGCCCCGCGCGTACTTCTTGTCGATCCAGCAGATTTTGAACCACTGTATCGCAGGATCTTTTACGTTGAGAGGAATCTTGGACAGAGGAGGTATTTGCAAAGTAGTTGCGCCCACATGTAAATCATTGAACATTCTCTCCATGTTGGTCTCGATAAACGAAGTCAAACTGATTGGCTTGAAGCTCTTGCCGAGCGTGTAGTCTGTATTCGAACTATTTGCGCTGTTTGCTTCTTCGCTGAACTTCTTCTTACCATCTCAGTTTTGGGCTAGTTGTCATTGTCATTTCCGGCTTCTGCTTTGACGCATGAGCTATTTTTCAAAATTGAAATAATTTTCTGAGGATCTGCAGTCAACTACTACTTTCATCTACTCAAGGTGAAATTATTTTGAAACTGGCAAAGCTTGGCAACCCTGTTAACATTTTGAATCCAATTCTTCACGCAACTGCTTAGTATTTAAGTTTACTTTGCGGATTGCAAACTCACCATTAATGGAGCCCAATGGTCTAAATATTTACATGGCCCATCAATTATAGTTCGACAAAATTCAATAAACTCTGACAGAGCATTTGTTAGTTATGCTCACTTTGCCTTCTCCCATTTGCAGAATCAATTTGCCAGTTCATTCAAAATGCCATCCGAAAGTTTGGTGCTCCTCTGATGTGCCTCCGCTCACTAGACGTCCCAACATCATCGTTGTCATAATGAATGGGTTCTGACATCGTTCCTAATGACTCACCATTATTGTGGTGCTTTGGGTAGAATTTTTTGAATCGATCCAGCACCATCTCCCCGCCACCTCTATTATCACCCACATTCTTCAATGGGTTTTCGTTTTACGAGCATTTAAGCGATTTCGTTAAAAAATTTCCTGCCCCTCATTCCGTCCATTCTTGCACATACTCGTATTCGTACAATCGTGCTTAGGAGTTAGAGGTTTTGGGGGTTGCAGAGTGGAGATGGAAATAAAAAGGCAAACGCTTTATGCAATGTCGACATGAAGTGGTATTCACCGGAAGTGCGATGGCATTTGGAATTCATGCGAGAGATGAGTTATTTGGTCACGCAGACTACTTTGCAGTCGGTGACATACTCTTATCACCCTCTAGAGTGGGCTTTCGTTTTCAAAGGACCTTCAAGACAGGGTGGATGGGTGCAATTTTATTTTTCGAAATTATTAGCGGGGGAGGCGAACATTAGTGCTTCCGGCATGCTTTTGAAAATTTCATGTAATTTTCAAGAATGTGTTCTAAAATTTGTTCCTAAGGGTGAAGGCTGGAATTTATTAAGGCAAAGGCGTCCCTAATTTTTCTTCGTTTTCTCTTACTTTTTTTTTTTTTTTTTTTGGAACGGATGCGATTTGTGGAATGCGTATTAGTAGTGAGAGTTATGTATAATATATCTTCACTTTGGTATGCGGCTTAAATGAAATTACTTAGGCTTTTATTGAAATGTTTACGGCCTACAAGAAGGTGGTGAGGGTGATTCAAACTCCTTACAGGTAGTTTAAGAGTTGCTTTTTCCTTTAACGTGGAATGACATTCAAGTAAGTCAATCGGCCGAAGGGTTTGAGGAAAACAATTTTGCAAAAAGGTTCTCGAGAATGTAAGATGTAAGTTAAGGTAATGGGGAGATTGAAAAATACGCCCGGGGATACATTCAAGAAGCACAAATCAAAAAGCAAAGCCAATTTAATTTTTTTTTTTTATTTCACCAAAGCCGATCCTTACATGCAAAAACAAATTGCTGCCACATACTCGGGTATTAAGAGTTTTTTATTCTGAGATATTTTCCACTCATAAAATATTGTACAACACATGTAGTGACGGTTGTGGTGGTGGGATATCTGATCGGGTAGTGCTATGTATAAAATTTTACACTTAGACCACGTACATGTAGTTAAGCTACTTAAAGCAGAAAAATCACTTTTTGCCATATGCGATGGCGGAAGAGTTTATTTTGTGCATGCACTGGTCGAGATACAGGGTTGCATATGAAGTCTCTTGCTATTAAGTTTCGACGCACGTGTGAGTATAAGCTCTGTAACAGCTGCACGAACAGAGCACGTGGGTTGTGCTGATACCAAGTAAGAGTATCCTTAATTTTGACAAATTCTGCTGGACTCAACTCGACTATGAAGAATATTACAGCAATTGTACTCGAAGAGTCAAAACAGTGTTTTCTACATCTGTTGCGGAAGGAAACTATGAGATATGCAGCGAGGTTAACTGCCGTTATAAATTATGCTCGTACATGTTAAACATGGGTCAGTCTATGGTGATAGGAAGGACTATGCTACTCGTACATACTTGTGACTTGTTTTGTTGCCCTAGCCTTGGGCTTGCTAGTAGAAATATGTAGATCATCATCCAGAGTAAGGTTTCAGGATTGAATAGTATTAGTTTGAGGTCCTTGGGCATTTGACAACCTGTGAAGAACTTCTATTAATCTTTTTTCTTGATAAATCTATAGACACATCCAGTCCTCGTCTACTTAGCCAATTTGTGGTACAATAATTGCTTTCCTTTGATTTTACTTAAATTGCTAACAACTTACTTTTTATGATGACGCTGTAGCCAGAGTTGGTTCCGAACGTTTACCAACAAACCATTTCAGTTAGCGTCGTCTCTGAGAAACTGACTTTAGATAAGCTTTCAAAATTGGTGTCTTCTTCTGCATTGACTATGAATTAAAAATCGCAAAAGTCAACGATTCTTTGTCCAATAATATCCACTCTATTTATGTCTTAGCTATCTTAGGTAACCAACGCGCAAATTTATATCGCTCGTAGAGTTCGTCGCTACATCTCCTCCTTGAAGGCCTATAAACCTTAACGAGACCAAGAATCAGTCAGAAAATGTTGCAACTAATATTGTCAAATTTCATGCTCCTGAGTCGCAGATATTTTTTTGACACATGGTATTCACTCAATTTTACCTTCTTAAGTTATAGAAACAGCGATTGGTTAATGCAGCTCTTCGTTTAAGGAGATAAAAGCGGCGCCAAAGTTGAAAAAAATCCCTAGCTACCTACCTCAAGGTTATGGCTATCTATTGTAAAGTTCTGTTCGATTCGTGGATGTTATCAGCTTATATTAGATTTTACCCTCACTTACGGCAAAACTTATCCTTTGCGTTCCTGTTTTAACACCTGCAAACGCACCAGCGGCAGCTGGTATGCAAGTAGGTAGGTAGAAGTGGTTGTCCGGTAAGGACTTACCAGAACCACAAATGCGCCGATTTGATATCACAATTCACGTGATCTGGATGTTGAAGGGTGTCGCTAAGGGTGTATTATTGAGATCCATCCCGTGGAGATCAGAAAATTAATAATGTTGCAGAATTGTTTGCCAGAAATCTCTAATAATTCCTTGAAAAAGGGATTTCCAAGTGTGCGATGCCTGGTCCTAGCCAGTGTCAGACAGTCATAGAGAAAGCGGAATAGCGTTTCTTTTTGTATGAGCTATTAAAGGTACGGCAATGGGGGTTAAAAGAAATGCTTAACTTGGCAGTATATGAACCAATTGGTCTATGACTTGTGCTAATTGCTGTGATGCTTGTTGTCTCAGCGAGAGTTCTGCTAATTAAGTCAATCCTCTTGTTTTTATTATAGGCGGGCCATATGGGTCTGGATATAGTACAGGTTTCTAGACAGTTTCACCCAAAGTTGGCAATGGAGAAAAAGTGTTGGAGAAGTGAAGAGTTCTATCGGGGAGCGACTTACTCCGCGGGAGAGACATTGAGCGTTGAGCAACATCTGACTAGCACATTGGCTCTCTATGTTACTGTGGCCGGGAACCCCGAGAAGAGTGATTCTGAGCACTTTGATGGCAGCCTGGCTGCCAATAAAGATTCCAATGTTCCTTTTGGTAATGGTGCTGAGGCTAGGTATCTTGCGTCAGCGAACACAGATACTTGGTATTTCGATAGATGTAGATATTATAAACTGAACTTGGATATCTTTATTTTAATTAAGGTTGGGTGTCGTGCAGTCAGTTATTGTTGAAGCCAGATCCCTAGCCATTAGCCAACATGTAGATAAAGAATCTGATAACATTACACGAAAGATGTATTTAAAGTACATGTCCAAGGATAGTATATGCAGTAGCACGTTAAGAGCTTCTGTCGGGCTCAATCATTGCACTCCTGTGGTCGTTGGACTCTTCTAAGTTTTGTGAAGTTGTAGGCTTTGCTTAAGGCGCTCAAGCATATAAACGATCCATAGATAAGAATGGAGCAAACTACGACAGTGTGCATTCAAAGGACCATCTTAGGTTTAAGTCCCCACCTTTCACATTTTGCCAAATGTTTTGTTGCAGACGCAAAAAGCAACGCATGCTTTTTTAACTCTGTGTTCTAAGTCTAGTTTCCAATTGAACTTGTGGTCAAGGGTGACGCCAATGTACCTTGCACTGGATTATAGAGTAAGTATTTCGTTGTAGAGAAGTGGTAGCTTGAAAGTCGGTATTTTGTATTTGGTGGTAAATAGTATTAGTTTAGCCTTACTGAGATTAACACCAAGGCCACATCTTGTGGTAAAAACGCTTAGCTTAGTCAGAGTCGTCTCTGCGTGTTCAGTAATCACTGAGGCGAACATCCCTCAGTGTGACTACCTTGATTCCAATGTTATCGAACTCTGTCAAGATATTATTGATGACAAGGAGCCATAGAAGTGGCGAGACGACATCCGCTGGCGGGGCATTTCTCTCTACGGATTTATTTATGACGCTATTCCCCAATTGTGACTGGCTGATTCTGGTTGTTAGCATGGATACGATCCAGTCGCTAACGAAATCTTCTGTTTCAAGCTTGGTGAAAGATTAGAGATTTTAGAATGGATTCAGCGTGCCCATTATTGAAGGCACCTTCTATGTCTAGAAAGCTAGCTAACGAATACGATTTATAGTGGATAGATTTCTTAATCGTCTCTGTACTACCTCCAGTAGGGCTATCTCCGTGAACTTACCTTTAAAGTAAACAAGTTGTGACTTCGACAGAAGAGATCTTTTGAGGGAGTCCTGGATGTATATGTCGAGGATACCTTGAATGTTTTTGAGTATGAACGATATAAGGCGAATGGGTCTAAAATCGTTGGCCGACATATAGCCAATCGTCTCTAGGTTGATGGGATGTGGTCGAGTCGAAGCGAGCAACGATAAATGGCCGCTAACCAGGGCAGTACCTTCCTCAAGTTCTTTTGGAGCATAATTAATAAAATTCCATCAAGGTGTGATGACTTTTAGGTGGACAAACTGTTGATGGCCCAGAAAATCTTTTCTCCGAATATTAATGTTTTGATTTCACTCCAGGATGTTGGTTGCACAATTTACGCTGCCTGCACACCAGCGCGGGTATCTTTGCATACCGGTAAATGGGTGTCGATGTTCATGTTCCACCAAATCATTTGATGAATGTTGCATTAGAGTGTTCTTTGGACAGAATTTTGCTTAGACTTGCTGAATCCTTGGGAATGTTAATGGAGTGGCAATACCCCACCAACGCCTGTGACTTAGATTTGCTTCTTGCTTTTTTTGGATATCTTAAGACAGTCCTTGTAAAGCTTCCAGAATTTGAAAATGTCCTTAGTCAACTTTCTTAGAGCGGAGAGATTTTCATTCCACTATGGTTCGAGCATTTTCTTCGTAGGTAACAGCCGTTGTGCAAGGAATACCTATTAATAATAATAATAAAAAAACAGAGAAAGAAAACTCAGAAAAACAAGTGCGTCTGTAGATAGACTATGAACGTTGCCAAAAAGAGGCGAAAAAAGCAGTAGCAAGAGCACGGGCCATAGCAGTAGAGACATTGTATCGGCAATTAGAAGAAGTATCTTCATTACCCATAAGCCCCATAAGCACGTGATAAGCCGTAGAAGAAGTGCAACTTCAAAGCAAAGCGCAGGAGACTCAATCTCTGAAATATATTGAAGAGGAACAGAGAAACGTAATTCCGGGGGACAACGAAATTTGGAATATATTGAAATTAACCTCAACATGAATTTCGGCGCGATACCATTACCTCAGCTGTCTCGCACGATGAGCAGATTTTATAGAAGCCGGAGTTAGTAAAGTTATAAAAAGAATGAACCGGCGCGGCGGCGTAGAGCCGGATAGGATAACATAAGAGTACCCTGTGAAGTATGAACCACAATAAAAAAAAAAGTGGGTTTAAATGGCTGACGATTTTGTGCAATAAAATGATGAAAGACGATTGTATGCTTAGCCAGAGAGTAAAAACTTTTTTATTTCACTGTTCAAATGCAAAGGTGATACGAGAAATTGCGACAAATCTCCGATCGATGGAAATTATATCGCGTGCTATGAAAATATATGAGAGAGTTCCAGGCAGAGTTCTAGGTAGGCTAGCACATGGCGAAATTCAAAGTGTATTTCTGCATATCGTCATCATCGAAAAAGCGCAGTTCGCAGGGATTTTATATGGATGTGGTTTAGAACTCGTAATGTACCCTAGAGTAAGAGTGTAAGAGTGATATGCGATATGTATGAGATGCACAGCGCTAATAACTGGAGAATCCGAAGGTAAAGTAGTGTACAAAGTCGGTTTCTTTTAAATATCGTGCAAGATTGAAGCAGAAGGTCATCAAACCCGAAACAACATTTCCTCTTTCCGCCGATGATAGCTCGAAAGTTTACGGCATAAAAGTTCTTCAAACAATTCTGAATATTTGGAGAAAGGGACTGGAAGGTAACGTATCAGTTGTACAAAGACCGAATATCTGCAAATGTCGCGACACCTATTTAGGAGAAATTTTAGGAGTCGTCGCACCAAAAAATTAAAAGGAAAGAAATTCGATGATGATGTTGTACACAGAGTCAGTGCGGGGTAGCATAATGGCGCGAAAACTCAGCCGTATTTCGTGGCAGAAAAATGCGGCTTGAACTTAAGAGTTTGTTACATCCAACAATCATTCATCCAGCTTTACCATATACATCGCAATGTACGACAAATATAAAGGAAAAATGACAGTGACGGAAATGAAAATGTGATTTTATAAAAAGTACGTGCATCCGCGGATGTCTCTACATTAAGAAACCGATAGTAGAGGGACTTCAGGCGGAGAAAATCATTGGGTTTTGCTGTATTCAGAGAAGATCGCCGGAAAATCCGGTTCAAAAACTAATAGAGCCTCAAGTTCCAGCCAAGGTTCAAAGAAGTGGCAGGAAGGAAAATACTTGTATCATTCAAATACGAACACATCAGCAAGTTCTTGGCCTCACTAATAGAGTGTTCTCTATAATGGTTATAAGGTCCTCAAATTAAGCCAACCCCAGGCGCAGAAGGAATGTAGATACATGGGAGGATCGAGCAGAGGATAATATATGTGTGTCGGACATCAGCAAATCTAGATAGAAATAGCCTTAAGAAAGACACGAGTCGGTACAAAACACTGTGCTGACTCCACGAATTAAGGAACAGATTCCCCCAGTGTTTGGTATATTATTTCCGTAATCTCTATGTTTTCTTGCTGGCAGCACTTTGAACCTACGCACTACAGTGCTGTATGCTGTTTTAAATCGCTAGTTTTTCTGATCGCAAGAGCACTTCCGTTGTACAGACTTGGATTGACTTCATTTTACCATTTTATGTTCGCTTATTTTATCTTAAAGAGTGTGGCTCCTCGTTCAACCCAAGAACCTTTAAAGTTTGCTCCTCTAAGTTCGTACCCATTACGGTGAGATATGTTCAGCACCAGTGCATGGATTTGGTTCACACGCGTAGCCTACTCTTGTATCTGGGCCCTTTACTCCCTTGTAGTTGTCGAAATAGTTAGGGTGTCAGGTGCAGCTTCCAGTACTCTCGGCGCTGGTGCCTTAGAGGCTACATTTTGTACCGTGATATTCGTTGGCATTTGGACGGAGGTAATTAGGAGAATCACGGCTGGTTTTTGAATATGTTTTCCTATCTTATAGTCTTATAGGTTCTAGATATGGTTTGTATTAATTATTATATTTAGATGCCTTCACAATGACAACAATTTCTCCAAAATTCACTTCATACCAAGCGTAACTTCAAAAAAGGCAAAGTTGTTACCACTTATTACTAATTACTTATTTATTTGATGTAAAAAATGCAAATTTTCAAAAGTTTGAATCTAAATTACCTCCCATTCTCTCTTTGCAGGTAAGAATAACTCACATTACTAACGAGGTAAGTCGTATTTTTTAACTGCCTATTAAAGTCAAATGAGGTGTTCCAAGCTCATATTGCCGTCACAAATGCCGGTTTTAATCTGTTTTTAGCTTCTGCTAAAACATCATCACATTGTCATTTCACATCATCACAATCACTACCATTTTCAATTGAAAACCTCAAAAGGCAATTCTCATATGATTTCGTAACTCCATTTAAAACAAAAGTCATTTCATTCCTAAAATTGCTCATTTACCCATCTGAACCGACGATAACAAGGAAGCGGATTGAAATGGAAATACGAGTATTCATACTTTTCCCGAAAATCATAGCTTCTTTGGGCCCTTAAACCCATGTTAAGGGTGTCTTTAAAGTTTGATTCCAAGTAACAAAAGTGCCATTTAGACCCCACTTGTGATTTCTGAACAATTCCGAAGGGATCTTCCCGTCTGAATGGCTTTATAATCTGCCATTCGCATACGAATACATTGGTATCCGTACCCTAACTTCTTCTGCGTTCGCATAATGAAACAACAAAACTTAAATGGATCAACGGATATTCGCTCATACGAATACACCACCACCATCATATTCCATCCCCCATGCTGGCAAATATTATTGTTTTCCCTTAAAGGCACTTGATTCTCAGATACAAAGATACAGTGATACTGTTCTTAACTTGTCGCACTTGCCAGCCCACATCCTGTCTGAGTCGTCCTTCTCAACTGCTACTATTGTATGTAAATTAATAGTATTCGAAAGCGCCCATGACAGCTGAAGGAGTGATTTCCGGCTCATTGTGCCATTTTTAAATGTTTAATGCTAAATTAACAGAGAAAATCCATTTTTCCCAGATGCCAAGGAGCATGTGCTTCGAAGGACCTTTTGTGCAGGCAATGTCGACGTTGGCGTATGGGTATGTGAGACTTCTTAATTAAGAGACAATTTTAATTATGGAAAAGTCATGAAAGGCTTTTCGCAGTAATAAATCGTGTCTAAGGATATGTGTTACATTTAATCGAAAGAACGTGCTAAAGTGGGATGTACTCGTATAATGGCATGGTGAAGAGGGTGGTTCCTGTTATTAGAGGGTTCTAAGAGATGGGAAAATTATTAACGACATCAAGTCAACCGAGAGAAGGAGATGAATAAAGTACTTTCGAATAGATACAAGGATGTAAGGGAAACTATCTGCGGTTGATGGAGGAAATTTATAAATGAATTTGTTTACTTTTATAAAGTGGCGAAGTTAAATATCTCGATAATAAGTTTTCGATTTTGATTTTTTGCCAGAGGCGGCTTAGAACATTTACGTGATAGGTTTCGTGCTTGTAGTTGAAATTGCTCGGATAATTTAAAAGGGATGAATAACAGAAAGTTTATATTGTTTAAGAAGAAACTAATTTTTGATTGAAGACCTTGTTCAAGTATCAAGTTTAAACCGAGGAAGTCATGTTATCATAGCTGCATTACTTATACACAGGAAGAAGTTCTTGTGGTGACAGATAGAGTCCGCCAATGGCTTCTGACGACCAAGTTCTTTACATTCTTGACGACCACTTTCGTTGGGATATTGAAAGAACCCCATTTTCTCGGTCCTAACAGTCATATCTTAAAGTCAATAGAGATAGCCTTTCATGAAGTAGAGTAATGAACGTTCCACAATGCCGCATTCTTTTTGGCATTGTGCACGCTGAATCAACACAAAGATCCTCCATTGAAGGAACAACGTTCAGGTAATATACTCATTATTGAAATCAGAGTAGGTATGGGTTGTCACTTGTTGGTTGTTTTTTTGGTGCCTGGACCCTTTTCTGTGTTCATTACAAATGATTTTATTTTTTCCTCCTTGCTTTTAATGTCATAAATAGTGGATTTTCCAACGTTATGCTGCATTGCAAGAACTGATAACGAGATACCTTGCTTAATCTTGTCCAAAATCTCGCACTTTTGTGATATTGTTAATGTGATATGTTTCCTTTTCTTCGATGTTGAAGCCATAATTAAAAAAATCACACGAAATTGTCGAAGAAATAAATAAATAAAGTAAAACTGCGCGACAAACCGACTGTTAATCCCTTACATACATTTTTGTACTGTGACATTTGGTACTGCCTCTGCTCCCTTTTTGGCGACCCATGCTCTGAAGCAGTTATCAATTGATGAAGGTTATCTATATCCTCTAGCTGCAAGGTCCGTTAGCACAGATTTCTATGTAAATGACGTTTTGACGGGTACAAATTTATTGACAGAAGCAAAGACACTTCAGCGTGAAATAGTTGCAATGTTAAGCAATGGCAAATTTAATCTTACGAAATGGTGTTCAAATTCAGAGGAGCTTTTAGAAGGTATTCCTAAAAATAATCGAGAAAAGTTGGTAAACTTTTGAAACGGCAGCTCAATTAAAACGTTAGGCATTATTTGGAATCCTGAGATAGATTGTTTTCATTATGCCGTAGCTCCTGCTTGTTACAAAGCGGACTGTACTTTCGGGCATTGCACACTTGTTTGATCCCCTTGGTTTAATAAACCCAGTTGTCGTTTTACCAAAAATATTTATGCAGCAGCTGTGGAGACTTAAGCTCACATGGGATGAATCTCTGCTACAGGATTATCACCAGAGCTGGACCTCTTTTCGGAAGCATCTACTTAAACTCAGCGACTTGCAGATTAAACGACGTACGTTTTTTGTCCAACTCGATTACTACCAACTGCATGCGTTCTCTGACAGCTCGGAAAATGCATATGGAACCTGTGTATATATACGGTTGAACTCTTGTGTGGTAAATCACGAGTAGCACCAGTCAAAAAAATCTACCTACCACGATTGGAATTGTGTGCGGTAATAATGATCGTTCAGTTTGTGCAGCGTTTAAAAAAAATATTTAATTTCGAGTTTGAGACTATAACCTGTTACACAGATTCAACAATTGTCTTGAAGTGGATTACGGAGGAACCATGCAATTGGCAGACCTTCGAAGCAAACAGGGTTGCTGCAATTCAGCAAAGTTCTCGGACTTCCCAATGGCGACATGTACCATCGGAGGTGAACCCTGCCGACATCATTTCTAGAGGAGCTTATCCGTCAGTGTTACTTCAATGCAATTTATGGTTGTACGGACCACATTTCTTATCACTATCAGAAGACAAATGGCCAAAATCCGATTACATAAAAGTAGTAGAAAATGCTCAGCTGGAGAGAAAAAAACTTAAGATTATTCTTACAGTCGAAGTTCAATCAAATTTTATTGCAAGCATTAAATATCATAACAATTACAATTCGTTACTTAGGATCGTTGCATATATTTTCAGGTTTCAGGCAAACTCGAGATTCAAAGACAAATAATCGCACCTGTGAGTACAGGAGAGCTCGATAGGGCACTCAAAGGTCTCGTTAAGTACGTGCAGCTCAGAAATCTTGGAAGGGAAATATCAACCATAGCCAGTGGCAGGTGCTTTCCGAAAAGAAATCACATCAGCTCCCTGTCACCTTTCCTGGATGCTGAAGGAATATTACGCGTGGGTGGTCGCTTATCAAATGCATCTTTGGATTATGATGCTAAACATCCCATCGTCTTACCGAAAGATGAACTCTTTACAACGATTCTTATCAATCATCTTCACATCAAGAATTTGCATACAGGTCCACAAACACTCTTGAGCATAGTACGGCAAAGATTTTGGCTAATCCACGGAAAACTTCTTACTAGCAAAATAGTACGTAGTTGTGTTCTTTGTGCTTGAGCTAAGCCTGTGACCAACACTCAGCTCATGGGTAACTTACCTAATCTACGTGTACAACAAACGAGGCCATTTAATGTAGTCGGGATAGATTTTTGCGGTCCTTTCCAAATTCACTTCCGTCGGCGTGGGACGTCACCTGTAGAGTCGTATGTGGTAGTATTTGTATGTTTTGTCACTCGAGCCGTTCATTTGGAAATAGTTGAAGACCTAACCACTAATTGTTTTCTTACTGCCCTCAAGCGTTTTGTTGGTCGTCGAGGGCTATGCTCGGTTATTCATAGTGACAACGAATTATATCAGATGTTCCCCAAGCGTGAGACTAGAGAAGCAATAATAAGCGCTTGCGCTGCAGACGGAATTGAGTGGAGAACCATTCCTCCAAGACCTCCGCATTTCGGCGGCTTGTGGGAGGCTGCAGTTCACATGAAACGAATTTTGGAAAACTCAAAACAAAGTTGGGTACACCGACTTCAGTTTAGTTGAAGATGAAAATATGCCACCCCTAAAGTGGAAGCTCGGGCGAGTTGTGCAGGTACATCCTGGTAAAGATGGTATTATGCGCATGGTCACACTCAAGACAAGCAGCGGTGATATTCAGCGAGCTGTTACAAAACTCCGTCAACTTCCTATTGAAGAATCTGAGTCTGTTCAAGGGCGGGAGAATGTTAATCCCTAACACACACCGACTGTAAAAAATGTGAGCCCGATTCAATAAATAAAACAGTTTTTACTGACTTCACTTTTAAGGACAATTGATAATTGATGACTTATGACTTAAGATTCTTCCTATTTATAGTCATATCGTTGCAGTTAGCCTGTGGTCATCCCTTTGGCCTACTGCGCAACTAAAAATGTACGACCCTCCTTTGTTGTTGACGATGATGATTACCAGCTAAGGAGTTGTAATGATCTTGGATTGAGATGTCATCTTCCAGGATTTATGATCCAAATGTTTGTATCTGCGTATTATTGGGATTGTTGATATGAAGTGATACCATTCTTCATCATCTTTCTCCGGTACAACTGCTTACTCTGCGCGTCAACTTAAAGTTACTCTAAAAGGTAAGGCCCGGTGCACATAAACTGTAAAATAGAAAGGAAGAAATACGATGCAGCTCATGTGCACCGGGCCTAAGGGAACAGACTTAGTATTGCGTGGTATGCGTGGCACTTCGAGTGACAGTAGACAGTAGACTACGGATTACTGAGGCGTTCGGACTAGCGAGTATTCGGGTTATCGAGGCCCTGCTGTATTTGCTACACCGACATATGATCCTACTGTTCCACTTGTGGAATGGTGCAAACTATTTCAAAGAAAATATCTAAAACCTAAACATCTTTTTGTTTTGATTTAAAAAGGTATTAGTCCAAATAATTTATAAAAAAACTTACACTTTGCGGCGAGACATTTTTTTGTCGATTTCTTAAAATTTAACACACAATAAATAGACCGGCATTTCTCGAAATCAAATATTATTAGTGATTCCAGAATGCGAAAATAAAGAATGGACGCGTTCAAGTAATATTTGTGGAAAATGAAACAGATATGTACCTTTCCACTAATGGAATACTAGGATAAAACGGGCTAAATAAACTAGCTAACCCCATTTATTTTTGGAGAAGAATATCATGTTCGAAGTGATTTTTATACTGTGCATCAGCTGAGAGTTTCCTCAGAGTGCAAATGATGAAATCGTTATGGAAACTCACCCATAATCGCACCGATTATAAATATACCAAAAAGAGTGAAAAGTGACTTCCTTGGGAATTAAAAAAATTTTTCTTTTTAAATGTTTTTTTATATTATTCAATATAGTCCTCTTTTAGTTTGATACACTTATTCCAGCGATTTTCCAACTTCTTGATCTCGTCCGAAAAGTAATTTTCCGGAAGGCCTGCAAAATACTCCTCCGTGGCGTCGATGATTTCCTCGCGTGAGCTGAATTTTTTATTGATGAGCCATCTTTTGAGGTTTGGGAAGAGTTAATAGTCCGAGAGATTCAAATCCAGTTACCAATCGACGCCAAAGGTCCGCCCGATTCCGCATCAGCAAGTCCAAACACTCTTTCGAAGTGCTCTCGCCTTCGTGTTTTTGGTCAAAAGTGAGCATTCGCGGCAGGATACCTTTTTCATATGCGGAATGTTGCCCAAAATATGGCGTGTGCGATCAGTACTAATCTTTGTGGTATCTGCTAGCTGGCGCACCTTCACTTTCCGGTCAGCGAACACCATTTCATGTATTTTTTTGACATTGGCCGCTGTAACTGCATCGAAGAGCCTGCCGCTGCGGACTTGATCGGTAGTGGAATTGCGGCCACCACGAAACTCTCGAAACCAATATTTGACGGTGGAATCTGAAGAAGCATTAGCCCCATAGTATTCATACAACTTTTCTTTTGTTTCCTTCGCCGTTTTGCCTCTCAAGAAATAATGTTTTACAAGAGAACGAAAATCGTTTTTGTCCATCCTCAACATGATGCCAAACACGTCAACAACAGTCAGCTGTCAAAACAAAACTAAAGACAGTATCGCACTGAAATTTGGCATGTCTGCCTAAATATGAACGGACTTCAAGGCACCATAACCTTTTTTGAAGTAGCAGCGCATTCTGGCGGTCAAGGAGGTCACTTTTCACTCCATCTAGTATGTACTGCCAATGTATCTTACCTGTCAATAACAATTCCTAAAAATCAAACTCGTTAAAGCAGATTTTAAGGTACTGATCTGATTCAATTGAAATCAAGAAAATCTTTTCCAAATATTTCCCACAAATCAATTTAAGTCTTGAAAAACAAACCGCATGGATGTATGTCCTTGAGAGTTTCCACAAAAGCCGTCAATTACCTGCTCACCCTCATTACATGGCATTTTGAATGTAAGCACTTTTTCTTACCACCTCACTGACCTGATAACGTATTCTGATTTAAAGCTCCTTACTTCTGACCTGACCCCATGTCAATGACGATGAAAAAGTAAAGCCAAAAAAAAAGAAAACTGAAAAGAAAAACTGTATACATAGCATTTTAGAAAGATGCACGTCCTGCTGAGCAAACAGTTTACTTCACCCTCGGGCTTTTGTTGTCTGCGTGAAATTTAATCCTCCAGTTCTGACTCCTCTAACTCCGTCTCCGATTCCGACACCGATACCGACACCGACACCGATTCCTACACCGACTTCGACAAACACACTTTAAATTTGTCGATTAAATTTCACGCCATGCTAATCGGTGTCATCATTACTGTCATGAATTATTCACACATACCATACCGTTGTCGGTGTCGTCGGTTGTTGGTTGTTGGTTGGTTGTCGGTTGGTTGGACGTCAGTCGACATCCCCGCACACAGCACGCGATATCTGCCGGTACGTCGAAACCTACCCTAGTTTTTTTGTTTTATTTTCCTTTTTCCTATTTTCTCCATCGTTTACCTAATAAAATTCTTTCATCTTCCAACCACCTACTGCTTACGGAGGAGGGAAAGTTTGCCCTTAATTAAAATGTTAATTTAAATTGACTTTAATTAGAAGCATCCCAGAATCACTGACTAAGCATCCCTGACGAGCCATGGTGAAGAGGATTAATCGCAAGATTGCAGTCAAAAAGCTGCACATCGGGTTACTTATTAGTGCGAGTATCTGAAGGAGGACAGTATCCGTATCCATATCAGCACTTCCCTCCCCGTATGACAATAAAAAGAGTAATTCAATTAATCAACGCTCCACTTGAGGATATCCACTTCTCAACAATCCGTACTGACCCGATTTGTTTACAAAAAAAAAAAAAGTTGTTGATAGAACATGTTATGATTTGAGAATTTATCGGCCTGTCATTATTCTTCATTGCCAATTGAGACCACGATGACAGATTCACCCAAAGGACTCAATAAAAAGTGTTTGAATAGGATAACCAAGACAAACGAATGCAGGATGATCTTGTGGATAATTTTTTTTTAAAAAAAAAAAAGAGAATTGTTGAATTTCTCATTTTGTCCCTTCTCGGTGAGTTACAGCGGTCGGAGCGGTTTGATTTTGGGCTGGTTTGGCATAACTTTTTACGATTATAGAGGGTGTGTTTGATCCTTGGTTGATTTGGTTGGTAGCTTCATTTAGGACTTTGATATGACTCTGCAAAAAGGGGGCGAACGCCTTAAATGAATTTATGTGTTAAACATGCTGTTTTTGGACGATGGGTGTATTGAATGGGAACGGGATATACGTGTATGAAGCTGTTAAGAATCTCTAGTCCTCTCAGAGTCATGAAGGGAAAAAGTTAAATCATTTAATCTGTGACAAAAGACAAAGATTTTTGTAAAGGGGGTTTAGTACGAACAATCATTTCAGGATAAGTAGTGTGATAATGCGTCCCATGTTGACGATTTTAAGGGCGGCCATGGCCATGAGGTCGTATTAAACTGGTATCGTTATGTTGTGTACATTTTTGTGAACGACAAGAATCTCAGGAGATCATTTAAAATATTCAAAGCTCCTCTCCAGAGAATGACATCTCATGAGTTAGCTACAGGGGTTGCTGAAAAAGTATTTTATTCGTAGAATGTCTTTTGATAAAGAGAACTTACTCGTAAATATTTCTTTTTAATGTGTGTTTGCAGCTGAATGAAAATTCGCACAAAATATTAAGAACAGCACTGGTATCTGCTTATGAAATCGTTTACTTCATATTTGGTATATTTTTATAATTTAAGTAAAAGTACAGGCTTTCTTTTATCCTCAATTTATCCTCTCTTGAACAAATCAGGTGGATGGGTGTGTATGATTAGAGAAGGCACTGATCGGTGTCAAGCTGACAATGACCAGTAATGCAACTATGATTATACATCAATTGCGCTTCAATGAGCCACTTCAACGTATTTGGAGCTGAGGGCAGTAAGGATTGTCAGCACTAATAAGGTCGGTGAAATAGCGTGGATGAACCCAAATATGTCAACGGCAGCTTTAGTGTCCCAAACCCGTTTCGCCTAAATGGTCATAAAAGCGCCTGGCCCTCCAGGTTGTGGGTTGTGCGTGGAGTTAAATATCCAGTCGCATATAAAGCTCACTGTTAGAAAGCCTCCGGTAAGGACAGATTTACTATTTACAATTTCGAACTGTAACAGAGCGCTGTAGCCGAACAACCAGAGTTTTTTTGCTATAAAGCAGATATTTCAGTTTTGCATCCACACGTTTTTCCGACCTTAAGATCCACAAAGAGACATCGTGGTCAACTGATCATAAAACCATCAACTAAATTGATCATGTTGCGATCAAGGTAAGAAACTCTTCCAGTATTATAGATTTGCAAATGTTCCGGACGGCAAACATAGACTCGTACCAAGAAACCAAGATACGTTTACGGATATCTATAACACTTCAACAACGTATTGTATTTCTACTGTAAGGAGATTTAACGTAGGATGACTGCAATCGAAACAAACCGCCATGTATCGCGTATCCCTCAACCTCTCCACGTACTTTATTCAACCAACATCAAGTGCTGACGACCAGAGGCCTTGATACATATAAGCCATCAAAAACGCTGCAACTGATGTCCTGGGTTTTTACCTGACCACCTCCATGAAACCCTTGGTTTGATGAAGAATGTAGGCGGGCACGGAAATAACACCCCTGAGGCGCTGCAGAGAAGAAGAAGAGCGGCCCATGAGCTATGCGATCAAAAGAGGAATGAAGAACAGAAGAAGATTGGTTCCTTCGAAGGAAAAGACGAATGTAAGAGTAACGTGTCGAGCAACAAGACCTGAACAGAGGCCTTTAGTGATGAATGAGGAAATTTTGTAGTACAGTCACATGAGAATATAGAAAAGCAGACTGCAGACTGTTAAATGACGAGTTCAACCCGAGTTCCGATGCCAGGCAGAAAGAAACATTCAACCTGGATGGTGGAAATCATAAGATAAATCCAGCCAACAAAAATGAAGTGGTATAGCAATATCCAGCTTAATAACAACAAGACTGCTAGACCACACTGCCTATCCACCGAACTATTAGAGGCAGTAGGAGATGATCATGCATCAATTCATTTTCAAGATTTGGTCGGGAGAAAACAGGCTTGAAGAATAGAACAGAATTTACCGTTGGCCGATCCACAAGAAAAGAGACCCTCTTAACTGTGCCAATCATAGAGCTATCACTCTCCTTAATATTGCCTTTAATATCTTATCTGCCGTCCTGTGTGAAGGCCACCTTTCAACAACCTGACTGGCCCCTATCAGTGCAGTTTTATACTCGGCAGGTCCACAATTGACCAAATATTCACACTATGCTTGATCTTGGATAAAGTACTGAAAGTCCAGTTCGATATGTTACATGTTTATCGGTTTTAAGGCCGCATATGACAGAATCTATGGAGAAGAGAAGTACAGAGCCATGTCCAGCCGATGTATCCTTGCCAAATTCATCAGATTCCGCAGAATGATGATGGAGAGCGCTCGTTGCTCTGTTAAGGTCGAAAATAACCTCTTTAAAAAAGAATTTAAGCAAGGTGATGCGCTGTCATGTAACTTTTTCAACATCATACTTGAGAAAATTGCTGGAAACTCGCAAGTCAACTCCAGAGGCACAATTTTCCAATAGTTTGTACAACTAGTTCCATACCCTGATACGTCATTGGTAGAACTCAGCGATCTATGCCAGGTGTGTTCTCAAAAATTGGAACAGCAGCGGCAAAAAGATGTCGACATGAAGAAATATTGTATCACCTCAGTTCCGCTATTAAATCTGAGAATAACTTCTCCTCAGAAATCAAAGGTTGAACTATTCTTGTCAAACGTTGCTCCTTCGGCCTAAGAAGGTGTATGAGTAATAAACACTTTTCAAGAAACTCTAAATAAGACCCTCATAATCGCCGTCCTGTTTTATTGAACAGAAGTATGAACGCAAGCGAGGATGGATGAAGATATTCAGTTGCTTAGAAAAGTGCATATTAGTCGTCTAAGATGACTAGCCCGAATAGTCATCTTCGGGCCTCCACCCCTAGGTGGCGTACACAAGTGAATCAACCTAGACTGCGCTGACCGAAGAGGTCTATTGATTGCATCCCAGATTGCAGCGCCATTAAAATTCAAACTTGATATCGCGATTGAAAGGGCAGCTTAAGAGCTGTTTCTATTTGATTAAATTAAATTTCGCGCGATTCATACTTTGTACGAGGGCGGGTCAATAAGTCAGTGACTCCTGTCAAAATTTAAACTTGCTGCGTCAGTTAGTTTGTGTTTGACAGCTATTTTTATCAGACTACTCACTAATTTGAGGAGAAAATGGAAAAAAGTGAATTTCGTGTGCTTATTAAGCATTATTTCTTGCGAAAAAAAACCATTACCGAGACCAAGGCTAAGCTTGATAAATACTATGGGGACTCTGCACCATCGATTTCAATGGTAAAAAAGTGGTTTACTGAATTTCGTTGTGGCCGTACAAGCACTGAAGATGCCGAACGTCCTGGACGCCCAGTTGAGGTCTCTACACCCGAAACAATCGAAAAAATTCACGATATGGTGTTGGCCGACCGAAGATTGAAAGTGCGAGAGATTGTGGAAGCCGTAGGGATCTCGCATGGCTCAGTGGTTTCAATTTTGAATGATCACTTGGGCATGAGAAAGCTTTCCGCAAGATGGGTGCCGCGTTTGCTCACAGTCGACCACAAACGCAATCGTGTAACAACTTCACAGGAAGGTTTGGCGTTGTTTAATCGCAATATGGAGGAGTTTTTGCGCCGTTTTGTAACCGTGGACGAAACATGGATCCATCACAACACACCAGAGAACAAACAACAGTCAAAACAGTGGGTTTCTAAGGGTGAATCGGCGCCAAAGAAGGCCAAGGTGGGTTTGTCAGCCAATAAAGTTATGGCGACTGTTTTTTGGGATGCACGCGGGATAATCCACATTGACTACCTTCAAAAGGGAAGAACAATCAATGGGGAATATTATGCCAACTTATTGGACCGATTCAATGACGATTTGAAAAAAAAACGACCTCATTTGGCCAAGAAAAAAGTTCTTTTCCACCAAGACAATGCAAGGGTGCACACATGTGCAGTTGCCATGGCAAAAATCCATGAATTGGGCTATGAATTGCTCCCTCATCCACCCTATTCTCCAGATTTGGCTGCGAGCGACTACTTCTTGTTCCCAAACCTGAAGAAATGGCTTGGTGGAAAAAGATTTGACTCCAATGATGAAGTCATCTCGCAAAAAAAGGCCTATTTTGAGGACCTCGACAAATCATTTTTTTTGGAAGGGATAAAAAAATTGGAGAAGCGTTGGACAAAGTGTATAGACCTCAAGGGAGACTACGTTGAAAAATAAAATTATTTTTTTATCAAAAAATCTGTGTTTTAATCCAAAAGTCACTGACTTAAGCCGATAATGTTTTGTTCTTCCTGATCTCTTTTATAACTTCTGAAGAAACATCATAGTTATGAGCTCTCCTTGTGTTCGTATTTGACTGTCGTACTTAGTATCCTGCGGTGATTCCCTTCTGCTATAAATAAGTATTTTGAATGAGATGCATACGATCAGGTATTCGTTAAACGACTGTGCAGTAGTTCATATGACCATCAATTGGTTGTTTAAATCATCATAAACGATGTTGGCGCATTGATATCATTAAGTTGCCTGGTACTGCTACCACTCTTATCTACAATTAAACCTTGTATTCACAGATCTGCTTTCTGAACCCATGCAAGTGGCCTCATCTAACGCGTTTAGGTTGATCATGAGTTTGCAGGAAGAATGCCCTATGTCCTTAGAATCTGAAAGATTGTCTATTGTGGCACTTCTGGCGAATTCATCGGTTTTACATTTACTATGGCTGTCTCTGTGAGCAGATATCCAGCAAACTGGGATTATGAACTTTTCGACCATCTTATAGTGAGATGCTTTAAATGATTTTTTATTTAAAAATGAGGTCCTTGGCACGCTGACTTTGCGGACCCACTGTCTTTTGAATTTTGTCTTATAGAAATTTTATATTCTGGCTGCTAGAAAACTATAAAGCTAGCTTTCATTTACCTTTGCTCTGAATTGGTTGTGGCGAGAAACAAAGTCGAGAACAGAACGCCATTAAATCTTATAAAATTAAACAAGGGTTCTAGACTGGAAGAAATACAGCTTTATAAAGTTAACATGCATCTATTTTATATGTGAAGGTCTACTCAACTAAAAGGGCAATGGAATTTCTTGTGAAGATTTAGTGGAAAGGGCAAAACATATGGGCTGTGCAAAAAAACAAGCTTTAGCTCTTAATGCACCCAATAACTATGTATGTACTTCCACACTCACTTTTTTTCTCATAAGACATTCGGAATCCCCTTAATCTTACCAGGACGACATTTCACAATGTGGTTACGAAAAACGAAATCGCCGGTGCTTGACTTAGTACAATATAAATTATCCAGGGGCATAAAGCCGCGCATGGATTCCTTGCCCGGGCTTCAAATGACAGTTGAGATTGTCATAAATCCATCAGCAGGTAGCATGAACCCATAATGAGGAGAAATTCTCCAGGATATTCTGCAGGGTGAAAGACATTTTATTTGTGTCTCTGTTGTTAATGGAACTTAAGACGTGTTTCCTGTTAAGCGTGATGTTTGAAAAGACTGTAAAATGGCCTGACCAATGTCCAATGAAGATCTACAATTTTTGAATTGTGGGAACCTTAACTTACCTGTTCTCTCTAATTACTTCCGTCGAGAAATCTATAAACCTAAACAATTGCTGTTCCTTTGTCTAAGTGTTAATTAGATTGAGTAGTATCTGCCATACTTTGCATAAAGCCTTTTTCATCATAGCTCTGTCGAACGGCGTAAAATAGGGACTCTTATCCAATCGCATGAAGGTGTGTGCACATATCCCATATAACATATATTGAGGAAAATTTCGACAAATACAGAGTAGTGACATTGATTCTTCTGCCCGAAGATTTTTGCATTCAATCCAGAAGGACAACGCATCAAAAGAATGTTGTATGCAGTTGAAATTGGACCTCAACCAACCCATTATACGAAAATGGATGTTAAGCTATTTGAAAAGGTTGCATGGCAAGAATTGGCCGTTCTCGTACTGCGATGAAGTCTTTTAACGTACATGTTGCTGAAGAGGATTTTACGATAGCCCAAGTGCCTGTTTCAGAGACTTCACATGTGAAACAGGATGCCATTTTCCTTTACCATTAACCTGAACAGTCATATCAAAACACTACAGATAATTTTAAATAAGAAGTTGTTTAACGATAGTTATCGATAATGATCACAGGCTTATTCTGAAGCTTAAGCTATGTATGTCAGAAGCAAACGAAAAATTCCTCACCCCAGTTGCTTCAAGAGAAAGATTGTCCGAAGTAGCTGACGAATCTAGTTATCCAAAATTGAATTCAAACACCGCATAGTACGTCTAGGTTTGCCGATAAGAATTTCTTTCTAAACCCAAACATCTAAAGGATATTCATGTCATCATAAGAGGGGTGACAAAGCAATCGAAGAAATTGCAAATTGTCGTTGGTTGAGATCTAGTCCTCCGAACTATAGCGCTGAATTAAATAAGGATTGTCAAGAAGTAACTCAGTAATTCAATGCACTTCTCATATCAAATCTTAACCCTTTCTTAGGATGCAGACTGAGCTGAAACAAGCAATATAATTTTGAGCACAGGGCTTAGGGCATCTTACAGGAGAGTAGGCAAATAACTCTCTGAATCCTAGCAACTGAAGTCAACAGTTTTGTTGAAAATATTATCTTACAAATTAACACGCAATGTGTCAGAGTCGATTAAGGAAATTACAGGAGGCTACATCTTATAGTCTTCATTTTCTTGGGGTTTGAGGCATATTCGACAAATTTCGAACTGTCGTTCCTGTGGTGATCTTGCATTCAGTCAATAGGTTTCCAGTCAATGGAGATACATACCACTTTGATCAAATTTATTCAGAAAATTAAATATACAAGTTTATTCATCTAAATCTTTATTGTCCCCTTCAAAGTAATCCCCATCGTCTGCAACACATTTATGCCAGAGCTTGATCCAATCCTCGAAACATTTTTTACATTCAGTTTTCGGTAGGTCCATCAGTGCTGCCTGCGATTTTTCCATTACTTCCGCTCGGCTGCTGAAAAGCGTTCCCCGTAGTAGTCTTTTAACTCGATTGGATAGAAAGAAGTCACAGGGAGCTAAATCAGGTGAATTCGGGGACTGTTGGATGGTATTTGTTGCATTTTACGTCAAAAAATTACGAATAATGATGGCACTGTGCGACGGTGCGTTATCATGGTGCAAGATCCACGAGTTTTCTGCCCACAATTCTGGTCTCTTTCAGCGAATTCCTTCACGCAAACGTCTCATAACGAGCAAATAATACTCTTTGTTTACTGTCTGGCCTTCTGGCAAAAATTCATGATGCACTACACCGTTGTAATCCATGAAAACCGTGAGCATTGCCTTCTTTTTTGACTGAAAACGACGGGGTTTTTTTGGCCTCGGCTCATTTGGTGAACGCCATTCACTTGCCTGATATCTGGATTGCGTGTCGTACTCATAAACCCACAGCCACGTCTCGTCTCCAGTAATGATGCTTTTGATGAATGTGGGATCGGATTCAGCCTCGCGGTTTGTGATGCGCCACAATACGAACTCATAGAAAGTATCAAGGGTAGTTCTTCTGTTCTCCTGAAAGGTTTGCTCCATTATTCTAGGCTGTCTTATTAAGTTGCAGCCTTTTTGTGGTGGAACACGATAAATTGCACATCTTGTTTCTGGTCCTTTTAAATTTGTGCTACATATCTTAAAAATATCTTAAGTGGTTCATTAGAAATTTTTGAGTAAATATAGTAATTTAGGTATTGCATTCTGTACTTTTATCAAACATATGAAAAGCTGCAGAAAGATAGAAATAAAATTAGTTTGTTCAGGTCGGCCAAAGAGCATGTATATAGGCTATGTTGTGTTTGGGAGTTCATGTTGTATTTGCAGCACTCCATATCTCATTGCATTTATGTCTATGTAGACCCATTTTGATGCCCGGGAGGTGAAATTGGGAGGAGGTGGGAGTTGGATTACATTTGCTAATTGTAGTTTCCGCTTTCCGTCTTGCGTTTGTTATCATTTCGTCCTTGAGCGGGTCCAAGCAATCCTGCTTACTCGCGAATTTAAAAAGATATATAAATGAAACAGCAGATAGCTCTAAGAGATAATTGAAGTGGTAACTTTCTGAAGTTGTTTGTTTCAAATTACTGAGGCCGTGACAGTTCTACAAAAGGTGGAGGGTGTCCCATTAGTGCATATTCCCGGCAAAATCTGCAGATATTGTCGTGGAAGATGGTGGCTTGTGAGTAATCCAACAGGCGTATGTAGTCCAACTTTTGGTTCAACAGAATCTAAGGGATTTGATACTCTAATCTGCCAGTTCCTCATAAAAGAATAATTTCGGGTTAACTCGTCTGCATCTTTGTGACCAGTGACCTAGTAGAGCCTCAAAAGCTTTGAGTTAATCTCGACTGCAGGGATGGCCTGCATGTCACCCGGGTGGTTAATGAATATGGTAATACCCCCTTGAGATATTGCCTTTATTGTCCCAAGTCTGTCCGCATCTGCTATAGCCATTCTCTCAGACTGGAAATAGTCTGCAATGGTGTGAGAATCTAAAGTTCAGTTGGACGGAGAAGATCCATGAGCCGGTTCTTATCTCCATCTTTCATTCATTAGTGAAGTGGATATTAAGTCTTCTACCGTTTGGTTTCTGTCCCATCCCAACATTGAGCTTAAAGTTCGGCTCATACTACCTAATGCAACAGATCGGTAGTTAACACTGCTACCAGTATATACATACCTTCCCAAATTTAATTTACTGAATTTCCCTTCCACCACGAAAGTAATGGTGGAGTGTTTTACTGTACCCATTAAATGTTAATGATAAGCAAAAGGGTCTTTCAAAAGTCGCGCCAAGATGTCAGTAGTGACTAATTTCTGAACGCTACCTTTTCGTTATGTGCAAATTATCGGAAGTCAGCTCTAAAGCAAATGACAACGATAAATACTTTCTGCTTAACAGCAACAAACTCAGGACTTATCACGAGAAACATTCAAAGACATGTCCCTTTCTCATTATTTCTAATATTCCTCATCTAAGACGACATAAAACTTTTGTTAGACTTTAACATCTGTATCCAAAGTATCCGAAGTAATTTTTTGTTTTATCTGCTAAATAAACCTGTGTCTATAATGTCTGCTTAAGTGCACATGCATAACTAAAACGCACTTAAAATCTTTACCGTCAGCATTTAAATTTCTTTATTTCTATCAGCAAAGATCATTAAATCGAAAATCCGTATCCCATTATGTTTTGTCGTCAAACCCCAGTCAAGTCGTAAAACCGTAAACGTGACCCCATTCAAGTGCTTCCAACAGGCATACACACGAATATTCGCCTAACGTAATTGGAGATACACCCTCCCACAATCAACCCAGACCGGAGTCTACAATAACTCATGAAGTGTAGAGGTACAAAGATTTAAGACACCCTATGTGCAAGCCACCATCACTAAACACGTTATTTATGGCAACGACACTGACATTGGATTTAAAAACCGCCTAACGTTATGGCTACAAAGACGCAATCAATAGGGTGCCCGACAAGTACTCGTATCATACTAGGTGGAGGTATAAGGGGTTCCATTGATTAAGTTATTTTCGACATTAATTTCGCCTCAAGAGGGTAAATCCTGTGAAAATTCTGTAAACTCCTCAAGGCATCATTGTGGATTGGAAAATTGAAATATGATTTTTATTTTCACTTGAGGCAACATGTGCTCGACTTAATTTTACCATAAATGTATCTTTGTTATGGCGTGAATACGAACTCGTAAAGCATGTTAGGGCCATGAAAATAAATTCCTCTTGATTGAATGACACGGGTCTGGAGCTGCCCTATAAATATTATTAAGTGACTCTCTACAATAATTGATGGTCAGTTGATTTAGAGGCAACAGGTGGCTTTGGTGAGATCATTTTTCTGTTCCAATCAATCTTAATCCAATTTCCGGTGGTTTGTCAAAGTGAATGGAGTGGAAGTAGTTAAGTAGATTAAACTTATACGAAGTCCCAACACTTTCATTGGAAGAAACCAGTTAATAAAAATGAAAGATGATCAAATGCCGGTAGGATGTAATTAAAAGGATTAGTTTTATCTTGATGTCGTTTGGGGAAGCTTATCAAGTGGCCACATCGAGGCTAATTAACACAAATTAACGCCCTCTTCTCGTAATTGCTTTTGTTCGTAATTTGCGCTCACGGAAGAACTCATATTGACTCGGGTTACGCTGTTGTCTGTGTGGAAAAATGGTTTTCTGGAGTCATGAGGTTGTTAGCCTCAATATGAGCGGACGGATGGATTGACAAGTATGCATGCAAAGGCCCAATTTGAACGAAAAGTATATACACTGATGTGGACTAAAAAAATGCGAGGAAACTGAACTTCCTTCATGGAAACTAAGTATAATGGTTTCTAATTCTAATTGCATAGCAATCAATGTCCAGCTCCTGTTTTGAGTACTAAGACTTCTTATATAATTGACCTAAGTGTTGCTTCTTCATTCGTGGGGGAAGGTCTAAAACACTGGATTAGTTTTGGGGTGAGACAATTTTTTTTTACAATAGCTCAGCAGCAAGTTTAGCTTTTCATGCATTTGAGAATCCTTCGAAACTTTTACTCCTTCGGTTGTGTTAAATATTCGTGAACACCCTGCCTTTAAAATCTGGAAATACTTCCTTCCCTGACGTGTTCTTTCCACAGTGGTGTGATCATGACCAAATACAAATATGAACCAACTTTGTTTGCCTCAGCTTAACAGTTTTGGATGACTCGTTTAAGATTTGCTGTTCAATGGAACTCAAATGTGTAAAGTAAGATTTGATACCCTTGTCTTCTTCAATTATGGCCTAAAGGAATAATTGTGAGGCAATTGTGCACTACAGATCTATATTGCGTTAGACTGACTCTTGACTGATTTTTATGTGCTTTGTAAGAAGCGATACATCCCACCTAATACGAATCACTGTTCAAATCAAGAAAACACAGCCTCTTCGTGGTTTTCCTTTATAGATACTCCAACCAAGTTGGTGGAGCAACTTCTCAAAAACATTGTTCATCAGATTTCGAACCCAACACGTGGAAACCTCATTGAAGGAAAATATTCAAATTTCTGGCGTAAGGACTTCGATATTTGATGCGGACTTTCACAATTTTGGGATATGCTTCTGAAATGTTCGGGTTCTCAGAAAGGAAGGAGAAGCGTCCTCGTGAAATGTAAGGCCAACGACACCTTATTTTAAAAATAAACTGGCTGCTCAAAAAGTGCATTTTGCGATAAGTACGGACATGTGGACATGCATGAATTTAGCGTTAGATTCGTGGTTGACAAGAGATTATGACACCTTAACACCTTTGTGCCCTTTCAGCGACGGATGAGCAGAAAGGCATATTTTTTCCGGTTCTTGAGCGGATATACGAGGAACGAGCAAATCAAGAGGCGTCTTAGGTTCAACTGATCAGCTTCAACTTACATGTCAAAATACCCAAGGCCATCTATACTATTGCCTGCCTAAGAACCCCGGTCAAGTTGACTTTACTTTAGTTCGATTTGAGGCGCCAATATTGACTTCCATACTTTGCTGCTACTTCGCACAAGGAACCAGTTCTATAACAATTTGTGCCCCGATGATGGAGCCACGCAAAGATAAGGAGAAGAATACAGATACATGGTGACCAATGTTCATAGGATACAATTCTGTTGAACATTGGGTGTGGCAATAAATGCTACCTATAGAGAAGGTGATCCGTTAAAGGTTTAGTTCACTCTAGGATTTTCAAAAAATCGATTTTTTTTATTGCTTTCAATCGTCCCTTAGGACCTCAAAAATGATATACCAGAAGATTGTGGCCGGGAAATATCTCGAACTTCTTGTTTTTCAAAGTATAGCACAAGACCGCCAGGTAGGCATCGCTAGCTAGGCAGCGAGCTTCAAAACTGCATTTTTCAAGTTGGCCGCAACCAAAACTTGAACAATTTTGAGCCAATTTATTTCAAATTTTAATTGGATTTTTAAAAACATATTGTCTAAATAAGTAAGTAGGATTTTTTTTTTTATATGACATAGTTCACTTGTTATTAACAATTTTCTGGCGATTTTTCTGCGAATTTTGCAAGTTTGACTTTGGAAGTGCGCCATTCGGCCAAAAATCAATGTGTCAAAAAGGTCCTACGTACTTTCCTAGCTGTTGTTATGTACAATAAAAAAAAAATAGCGACTCTTCATAATTTGAAATTTACAGGAGCTATTGGTACGGCCGTAGACCTTTCCAAAAAAGAGAGGTAACTTGAGAAACGCTTCACAGTCCCCATTTTAAATAAATTATTCTGTAAAAAATTATGTTTTACAGTCAATTATATGTAATAATTGCAAAATCACAAAAAAGCCTATGTTTACGGCGCCTCTAGAGTGCCCTAACCTGGTAAACTCGTATTCAAGGAGATGTTTTTCTCAAAAGATTGTAATGAAGTTTTAAGAGCCAGTACCTGACTAAAAAATAAAAAAGTCATCGTCAGGCCAGGGTGTAGTGGTGGACGAAATGTTTCCCAACAAGAAACAGAGAGTGACGTCGTCGTCGGCAACTTGTTACAACCGCACTTTAAATGCCAACAAAGATCTTGCCTATCTGTGGTGCAGCATACAAAATAACTATTTGCTTTAATTCTGCGTCACATCACATCATAGTATTTCATCAAGGACAAATACTAGTGGCTATTATTAAAAACTCAATTTGGACCGCGAAAGTAAAGCCATTTATAGACAAACGGAGAAAGATATAGAAATACTTTCCTATTGCATCAAGCTGAGCCGTGGACGATGACGAACAATGACGATGAGAGGTTACTGGAAGCATTCGAGAGGAGAGCTGCCTGTATTTACACCTAAACCACAATACATTTTGCAGCGACAGCAAAGATTATTTCTATCTACACTGAAAGGAGAAGAAGAAAGATACAACACTTTAAAAATGGTCGAAATCGTTAGTCAGGTGTATGCCACCCCAAAGAAATAAGAAGACGTTCTTGAATGAGCAACATCCTTCACATTTCCCTTTGAATCGGTTTCTTTTTTTGTAATTTTTGTCAGCTCTCCAAGGTACTTCCTCTTCCCATATTTTCAAGCCACTTTAACGATTCTAGGGACTATGAGACTATTAAACTGTCTTTTCTATCTCTCAAGCTGAACCCACTAGTTTATTTTTTACAATTTTCACAGTTTGTTTGCTACTTGAGATGATAAGGTTGCAGCTTCTTTGATCTAATCAATTAATTTACTACGGTGTACTTCTTTGTTTTTTTTTTTATATAATTAGCGTATGCTCAAGGGATTTATGTACCCTTAAAATGTTTGTACACAGCGCGGACGAAAGCAAATTAGGGAGGAAGAAAAGTGAAATCCTGATGCATTTACATTGGTCTTAGATGTTAGCAAGTTATAATGAATACGAGATAGAGAGCTCGGCAGGGCTTTCCATAAGCGAGTTGTATTTCAGAGTACGTCCGAAAGTGGGATTGAGGGTACAGCGAAACGGGTGTTACGGTTGAAGGTTTGAAGGAGCAGAATGCTACTGTCGATTTCTATTGAGCAATGGTTGTGGAAATAGAGCTAAAACACAGTAAGACAGGAAACATTACGTCGGTGTTCGAGGGTGTCCATTGTTTGAGTGATATTAGTATCACCAATGAGTTTTATCGCACGGTTTTGAATCCTATCTAGCAAGTGCAGAGATGTTTTAGGAGGACCTAAGCATTGTACTCCAATGGAATTGCGGCCTGATCAGAGGTGGTGAAATATTTCCTACATCGCTTGAGGTAACCTGGACATTTCGCAGCAGCTTTGGCGACATCGAATATGTGGTCATTCCAGCGTAAGTTGTCATTCGGTTTCGTCGATGCAAGTGCTATTCATAGATTATATTCGTAGCTGAGTAGTTAAATTTCCCTTTCACCACAACAGAAAAAACTGTGTTTTGGCAGAATTAAATTCCACCCCGTTGATAATTCCCCAATTATTTATGCCGCTTTTGTCAGAATTTAATATGCTTGACATAAGCTGTCGTTCGCTTCATTCGTCCAGGAATGAATATGAGAAGCAGAAAGTACTGTCGTACAGACAAGGGATTATTGATGAAGATTAAAAAGAGTGTCGGAGACAGATCCGAGGTCAGGGGCACACCAGCATTTACTTTGTGAATATTTGACTTGAAACCATCCAAGATAACTTTTATTTTCCATCTGCTCGGAAAGAGTCCTAAAAAGTAAGATTTACGAAATATTTTACGCAGTGTTTCTCCCATCGTGGAAGAACGCCTATTCAGAAGAAGGGGAGATATACCATCTGGACCAGCGTATTGTGAATGTTAAGATCTTTAAGTACTCTTGCTACTACATGAGTGCGAAAGTGAATTCGTTCCATTGAAGATTCGACACACTCTAGTGCAGGCGGAGACAAAGCCCAATCTGGAAATGTTGAGCTGGCCGCAAGATGTGCAGCAAGCAGATTGGCTTTGTCCAATGAGCTGGAATGTCATTGTAAATGAGCGTTGGAATTTTTACTGTATTTGGGACATTGTAGTAATTTTTGTCTCGTATTGAAATTTCACACGCTTAAGAAAGACGTTGCTATCATTCCTGGATCGTTCGAAATTTCTTCAGTTTTCTTCTGTCGGGTTGGTGTTATAGAACCGAAAAAATATTTCTCTAACCCGAGTTGGATTGGGTGTTGCGGAAGAGTCGTGTCAGGTGTTCTTCATCATAGACAGTGGATTATTAGGTAGATTGCATCCTTTTCTTGATTTATACAAGCTGACTGCTCAAATCTTTGAAATTATTTTCTGTGTAATACCAATAATCTTTCAGAATCTGCATTAGGCAGTAGTTTATTTCGTCTTTGTATCTGTTTCAAATTTCCTTTCACGGTACCGTTCCATTATGATGGAAGCGGATATAAATGCGACTGTTTCCTTTTTCTTAATTTTTTCCAAGAGAGTTCGACTTACCGATAATCATCCAAGTCGAGTCTCATCCGATTTTGCGGGAGGCACTAATAGTCTTTAAAACACTGAGTCTAAAAATAATCTGGGACGGAATATTGGGTAACCGGGCTTGTGACAACAGGTAGAAGCCTTCGTTTAATTGGTTTTAAACTATCAACGTTCTACAGTATTGTTTTTTTTCCTTTGAACTAATTTTATGTTTTCTCTTTTTTAAATTGCTCAGTCTTTTAAAGATAGTTAAGTAATCACTTCAGTACCATCACCCAGTTAGAACCAAAACTCACGCAGGAAGTGGTCCGAGGTTTCATCGGTCTCAGATCCAGCGCCATAGGAGGTGATGTTACTTATGGAAATTTTACTTATGAGCTAAGCAGAATCAGTCTTTCTGAAAATGGCAAAGCAGAAAGCCCGCTGATGTCTTACAGGTCCGAAAGTATTCGTTTGGTCTGTATGCAACCTTGAATGTTATGCCACCTACCAGAGACTGAATTGTTATTGAAGGCCTTTAAAATGGACATAAGTAGTCCCAATGCTGGCTCAGTTCCTTAGAACTCTCCATCTTAACCTTTCCTAGCAGCCATATCAGTTTCCACTATCCTGTTTTTACCTGGAACCTAGTCAAAACTCAGTGAATGCAGATTTCGAACTGCGTTCTCAGAAATATTTAATTCTAGGTGGCTAGAATATAGAATAACGCTTAGCCTTACTGCAAAACTGACAGCGTTACATTACATCGATGACCATCCGATTATTTTTTGCTTTTCAGTCTTCAAATTCTGCCTAACGTCAGTCCTAGGGAAGTCGAATTTCCCTATACGACTTTGTGTTTTTCCAACAACCGGAGGCCCAATGTGATTTGATTGACTTACATATATTATTATGGTTGCTGGTTTCATGGTTGCATTCTGCTTACTGTCTATTTGCTGAAATTTATTATTATTGTTAGGCTATAATACATTTAGCAAGGCCCATGAGTGTAATGCATGACATTCTATAGAAAGAGATCCAATGCCGCGAATGATACTTTTTTTTCAATAGGAATAAGAGCACTTAAGCAACGAACCAGTTCATTAGTTCCTTCTAATGGAATCTTCCAGTTTTTCGTAGAAAGATGAGTAAGCGCTTCCGTGATAAAGTGCCTACAGTATCAGCCCCACCACGTCAATGTCGAGTACCCGCAGCCTGATGCGAGCGTAAGCCGGACGTTCACAGAGGTAGTGCTACTCGGTATCGTCATCACGTTCACAGCAAGGGTCGCAGGACTTTGTATCACTTATGCCCAACACATTTAAGTACTTAGACCAAATGTGTGCCACATCACGATGCCAGTACGCAGCTACAGTCTTTTCTACTGAGGGACAGACGGAAAGCCGCTGACCACTTAAAGACGTCGGGAGTATTTGTTTGGTCTACCGGAAACATGGAGAGTCATGCCATGTCCAGTTGTCTCATATGAAACCAAACTATCAATTGAAACCCTAGCCGATTTCGCGAGCAGCCCTAACGTAGGTTCGGGTCTTGAAAAACTCTTCTATGAGTCTTGTCTAAAAAGTTCATCATACACAGACAAAACTCAGTGAGTTCGATTGCGTTCGATGAAGTCTTGCATTCTCGAACTAGCTTGGAAGTCGTAAGAATTTTCGACAAGACTCTAAGCCCAGCCTGGCTATAGCTAAAAATTCAAATGCTTTGTCACCTCCACCCGTTATTCACAATATAATTCGATGCCATCTGGATTGTGTATATCACCGCTTGGAAGACAGAAGACATAAGTTGTTCTAACGAGGAGCGAAATCTAATTTTCGTCCTCCAGAAAAACATCAGCGCCGCACCCTGGATCAATTTTGTAGCCATCCCTGAAAACCCGACTACATTCCTTTCCTCAGATTCAGGCCGGAATCAGTCTTGGGTACAGGGAAAGTCGATTTTGTATTTTTTCTGCAGCAGGAGTTCTGGTGTCATTGCATCATACGGCATGTCCATAAGACCAAAGTCAAAAGATAGTCGACGTCCAAGGTGATTAAAGCTCCAGTGTCTGTTGTACCAGAGACCACTTGGCTTTGAGAGTGCAGCCCATAATATGGATATCAAGAAGGGCACATGCTGTATTCTGATGTCACTGTCGTACAATAATTTCCTATTGGAGAACTAAGTTACTTTTACGTAAAATATATACTCTAGATTCTCCATTCTGATAAAAGGGCTTTTGAATTTAAAATGTGTCCAAGGCATTCGTTCCCGATTTTGATTCACCTTTCCACTTTACCATTATAGGTTCGATATCATCGGCTACGACGTTTAATTCGATATGCTTTGGGTCTATTGTCACATGAGTTCATAAAACTGGTGAACACATCCCATTCGCTAATACTATCGTATCTTGCGTAAACTAATGTATTCTAGTATTCTAGCCATGGTATCAGAAGCCAACTAGGACGGTACCGTCCCATCTATACAGTCCATGTAGCCTCCAATGGTCTGGAAACATGCTTGAATCGAGTTTTTGTTTTTATTCTGGATAGTATCTGATCTCGGGGTATTGATATCACCATTCCATTTGAAGGCCGCTTCCGATTTATCTACGTAAATTCCCAGAATCGAATATTAACTCAATGTTGCACTTGATATTTCCAAAAGGAGTTATGTTGTTGGGTTGAATTTTAAGTCTACATCAAGCAGCCAGATGAGTTCATCTCTTGTGTAGAATGTCCACATAATATGAATGATTATCTTGGTCGAATATCAAATTTCACTATAGTCAAGCTATGACAGAATCTCTTCATGAAATAAGCAGCTATAAACCAGAAGTCCTAACGATACTTATGCGAATAGTACCGACGTCGCATTGTAGACACTAACAGTCGTTCCGTATAGTTGTAGTGCCACATCATTACACCAACGACCTCATAATCATATTTATCACTCTTAATGAGCGTAAAATGAAATTGTGCGAGCGCTAATAAAAGTCATTATAAGAATTATTCTACGAATTTCTGTATAACAGATCAAGAAACAGCGCAACTTGTGTCCTTTAGATACGAGTGTGTCGTCGCCGAATTCGCGACTTCCTGTGGTCTTGTTGTCTGCTACCGTTCATCACCTTGAGTCAAAGGAGCCACCCAAACTTGTACAACGGCACTCCTTAAAAGGTCAATCAGGTTTACTCCATTAAATCTTATAGCACTACGTAATGCGTTAAGACTTGTACGTCCAGGGGAGAATAATTGCTAACAGATTGGATAATCAGGTCTGTGCCAGTTCTCTCGAATCTCTTTGAGAAATAACCGCCAATGTATCAAACTTCACTTTCAAAACGCCCTACTTTGAGAGAAAATTTGGGATTAAGATCCCAATTTAAGTAGATTGGGAAAGTCAAAGCACCCTGTTGAAATTTAAGGGTAGATTATGTATTATGTACCAATGTACAGATGGATCAAAAATGGATTCTGGTATTGGGGCTGGAATATTTAGTTCAAATATTTGGTGTCTCGATGGCAATAGGGATATGTCTAAGTGTCTCCCCTGCCATGAAATCGTTGCAGTATTTGCTTATGAATATATTAAGCGCCTTTTATACAAAAAGGGATACACTTATATGTAGTTGTATGTACTTGCTTTCTCGCATTTAGTATGCAGATCACCCCGAATTCTTCCAATATGGGGTGTATATTAAGAAAAAAGATGTCAGGATGAGCAGATTTCTAAAGTTCGACATTGTGCTTACATAGTTGGAACATCTATCCTTTTTTATCTATTAACAGGCCGTCTCCTGCTGTTTGCTTGCTATTTGCATTTTATTAACTTTACTGGCTCTTTTTTGTTAAAAAACAAATTTACATCCGCCGGGATGTGATGTTCCTAAAAACCCATTGTTAGTCTCAAGCGTTATATAAATGATACGACCCAGTATATTAATTTCCCTGCATTCAAAATTGTAGTTTAAATTAGCATATTCCAATATTCAAAAAGTCGCACATCGCTGTGCATCTATATTAAATGAATCTTTTGAACCCTCTCACCGATTAGGGCAACACAACAATCGACCCTTTCACATCAAAACAAATCCCTGATGCACTATCAAACAATTAAAAACAATTACAAGTGCATCTCTCCATTAATCTACCCCAGCGACGAAAAATCCATTACGTTGTATCCATGCCACCGCATGAATGAGGCCCTCGTCTCATATCGACTTAACCAACGCGACCAAATTCCACAAGAATCATAATGTTAGTAGATCCATCCCTACAGGGTTGAAACCGAATCTGCAGTGCACCGACGCTGAACATTTTAAAATTGCATCTCTACTGCAGAGTGGTAGCCCTTGTTTGCTACATTGCATTGGTGCCACAAATGACAGATGGGAAAACCGTGTACGTATAATGTCCTGAGCCGGGCTCGTTCATCGAAAGACTAAAAGCTTAGGCAAAGCCTCTACATGCTACTCGTACATGCTGCTACCTCTGTAACCAAATCCTTTGGGATTTACGGTCAAGTGGAGCAGCAACAACCGCCCGCCCAAAAACGTTGGGAACAAATTAAATGCGGTCACTGTTGATGAGACGGGATGTATGACCATGTTTTGTGGTTTCTAGTTTCGGCATCTATCCTCGCTAGCCAGTGTACGAGTATCTACGTATCTACAATATGATGAACAGGAAAAAAAAAAAAGAGGAAAAGCAGCAAATTCCCTCAATAAATAATAAGTGCGAGGTAGCTGCCAGCTTTTGGAGCATAACAAAATCGTAACACGGGGAAGGTTAAAGTTTCTTGGTAACTTGCCAGTGTCACCTTTGATAATACCATCTCTGATAGCATCTACTAGTTTGGGGGGAAAATTTATGCTATAACTTTTCCTCTGATGAGATTGGAATGAATGTCGGTTGAAGGTTCCTGGTTCGAGGCCTTCATAGGTTGCCGGATGTCGTTCGGTGTGAAGGGCGATGGTCGACAAGTAGCTAACATCGTTAAATGCTAATGAAAATCGATTATTTCATGGTTCCAAATTTCAATATTTAATAGATGACAGGATGTGGCATTCGTTGCTGGTTGGCATGACATAGAACATAGTAAAGTGTTGGCAAAGTAATCTTACTCGAAGCACTGACTGGAGGAATTAAGAGGCTTGGCCCTCTATAGCCGGTGGATTGGTCGAAAGGCAATTTGAAATGTTAATTGCGTTTTTGAATAACTTTTTATTTCAGAAGTTAATTAGCAGTCGGCAAAAGTTTCAGAGCAGAAACAAAAAAGGTGACGATGCAGTAAGTGTAGTGACTGGAAAATGATTCAGATCGTTGGACTGAAGGAAATCGATTTTTTTTTCCTTTTTGGTGCAAGTGCCAGCCAGCAGTTCGAATTAACATTTAATTTTTTGTCATTGTCTTGTCCGGGAATATAATTTGAATAATTTTATTTTAACATGGAAGGGGATTCGATCCTTTGAGATTTATATGATTCATCTTCTGTATTGCATTTAACTAAACGAACCAAAGAAATCGCATCCTGCAGCAGAATAAGAGATGCGGGAATTGAGAGAACAATGTATTCTGCTTAGAGGGGCTACTTTAAAGTTTCCCCAAAATAGCACAGAAATTAAAAAGCTGCGGGCAACAATCAAGAGCTGTAATATCAGCAGAAAAATGGGTTGGAACAGAAAATGCTAAATAAATCAATGGATCACGCTGCAAACAGACCTCAGAGAAAGTTCTGCAGTTTCTAGTACCCACACCGAAGCAAAATGTTCTCCAATATCCCAAATGTAGTAAAAGTGTTTGGTTACCCGTTGAAAACATTGGAAATTCTTCCATCAGAGCTCCCATTTATAATGACATCCCATTGGTCATCCTTTGAAAAAACGACAATCTGGAGGCGAGCGATTCGCATCAACACCTCCGCTTCCAGATTGTGTCATATCTTAACCTAGATTAGAGCGCATCGGACATTCTAAGGGGCGGATACACTTTCGACCTCTCTGAGGTCTAAGGGTATTCAAAGGTATCAATATACACACATCTGCTGGCCAACATGATAAATCACCGCACTGCGTAACGTTTTTCATGAACACCACTCTTTAGGACTCTTTCCGAGTAGGCTGGACAAAAACAAAATAACGGCGACCCTTCTTTTTCTCCTCCTACAGACCTGCCCTTCCTTTCCAAGTTCATGGAAATGTTAATAAGCCATCAGATCATGAAACATCACGAAACACCAAAACTTCTCTACGACCCGCAGTACGGCTTTCGTAACAACAGGTCTACCGTGATTTGATGGCATGTCTCACCAAAATGTTGAGCCGCAGTCTGCACTAATCTAGCAAAAGCAAGATAGTTACACCTGACATTTCAATGCATTTGACAGAGTTTGGAATAGGGAATTTTTGTTCAAAATGAGTGTATTTGGGGTCGACGAACCTCTTCTTCAATGCCCATTTACGAACGTACTCTAAAATAACGTGACTCTTTTCTAATCATACTACCCGCCTACAGATTGCCCTACCGAACCCTTTGTTGCCCGTTATAATAGCTTGCAAACATTTAAAACCAATGAACATCAGAAACTTTCTTACTTTTTTCCATAATTTTCCTCCTGTGCTTAAACATTTGAAAGGTGCTCGAGCGTACACACTTTTATAAAAAATAAAAATAAAATTTCAAGTTTCAGTATTTCATTTATCTAAAAGTATTCATTTATTCATTTAGTGAAATATGTCTCTCTTATGTATGTATGTATCTGCATTGCCGCTGGCCCGCTTCTCGGACCGGATGAGTGTCTGCAACTTCAGCCTGAAGTATTTCTCTTGTTTCTCAACATACACACTTCCGCTTTTTCACACCCGATGTCATTCGTAAAACTTTTAACTTTTAACACTGCGATGCGTACCTTAAAACTGGATACATACTGTCGTGTACAGCAAATCTTTCAGCCTCATAATCGCGGTGTCCCTGACTGTCTCCAACTACATTCAAGTATTTAAATTGTTCCAACTTTTCGCTCACCTCAATGCCCACAAAGCAACCTGGCAGCCACTGATCAACAATTCCCAACCAGATTTATCGCATTGCAATCGACCCAAGTTGCATATCCAGTATCCTAGATATCCGAACGTTTTATAGATCTAACATGGACTAGCTCTACTACTTTGTTGTAGCTAACCGAATGCGAATATCCCAGTTCCCAATGTAGAACAAATTCGCAGGTTTGCCATACAAAGGAAGTTAACACTGCAAAAAAGAACTCTTTTCATGAGCATAGGTGAAGGGAGAAACACCGATTTATTTAAAAGAAGAAGAAAGGAGCGCTCGATTGCGCTCATATAGAGTGCTTCCACATATACAATGTTCGGAAGTTCTAACAAAATGTGAAAATAACTTGCCATGGAATTAATTCCGAACAGAAGAATGCAAAGGTAGTGATGGAAGCATTTCACTAAATTACATTCGGTGTTAAGTATCTGCGTGGATAGCTACAAGTTGGGGTAATTCGGTGAAGAGCACCTGTATTCTACTTCGAAATTGTTGGTTGTTTTTTCAATACTGCGCATCTGGCCAACATAAAGGTATATCCTGTGAGTGATCTTCTGTTATTGCAATCGCTGCCGCATTAGCATAACAAACTAATTCAGTTCCAGGTTTTCCTGAAAACAAGTTTAAAATTTATACCATTCTGCAAGTACCTAAGCAAATGCTGCGCTGCGATCAAATGCTGTTTGTGCCGATTCATGTTGTTTTCTAGATCTGAAAGCGCAAAGGATACAATTTGAACTAAGTTTGTAGTAGTTGATCTACCTTTCAGAAATCCATATTGACTGGGTGATATAAGAGACTTGCACGGAAAGCTAAGCACGTTATATGAAATACTTTTGAACATTTTAGGTATGTGAGAAAGCTTAGCAAATGGCATTAGTTATTATCTTATACTTTATTCTTTGATCCCTTATTGTGGACCGGTGTTATAAAAGAGTTCTTCCAAACAACTATCTTGTTGCTGAGTGGGATATATCAGGCCGAGATGTCATATTAATAAAGTTCATGGGACTGATAAGAAATTCCTACATCATGGTATCAATTATGAGACAAGATGGACAACTTTCACATTTCGCCAGCTTTATCACTAACTTCAATAGAGTGTCCACCTTCTTGGATCTATTCATTCGGAAATCATCCAAAACACTACGTATTAGTTTGTTCTGCCCAAGCTTAATCGCTGCCCTCTCACCGTCCCTCTCGAATTTCATACCCGAAAGATGGCTCAAAGGTCCTTTATAAACCATTTTCAATTCATCTGGTAATTTCTGTTTGACCTCTTCCAGAGTTTGTTTATCGTCAGTCCAATAATATCGTTAACTAAACAATCGAAATATCTACGCAAAATTCAATTTCTTTTTAAATACCTCATTCAATTTCCAATGCAACGGTCTTCCGACTGCCTTAGTCTATATAGGGCTTTATTAAGCTAACAAATCTTTTTGAGATGGTTCTGGTCCTAAAAGTATATGGCTTGTTCCATAAAAATTTCTTCATCTAACACTGCATTGCAGAAGTCGACGCAAAAGCAACTCGTATTCAACGGCAAAACCGACCACCAAATGAATTGTTGTCGAGAAGGTTTCGTTGAAATCAAATCCATGCTTTTGCATACAGCCCTTAGCCACCAATCTGACATTCAACATTTCCATGCTAGTCCTTTTTAAGATTAAACACATACCTTGATTTTATTGCCAACTGACGATTGCCCAACGAAATGCACTCTCCCTACATCGGTTTAACCCATTTCTACGCAGCAGAGCAACCGTGTTTAGATTTGTCTTTATATTAACTACTTAGTTACAATTAAGTTTAATTAATTTGACCTTTCCTTATCTTTATCCAGATTTTATACATATTCTACAATAGATATATAGCTTTTCAAAGTACTAACCTGTTTAGTGTCTCCGAGATTTTCAGCTTCTCCCATTATTTTCTTCTTTTTCTTCACTTCTTCTCCAGTAAAAACAAGAGCAGAAGCAGCAGTATTGTAAGTCCTTTTTGCAACATCAAACCCTCATTTTTCAGCACAATTGTCCTCCACAGTAACAGCTTCCTTGATACTGCCTTTTTTGTTTTCCTCAACGATATCAGTTGCTCCTTCCCTCAGTCAAGAGCAACTGCTACCTAAGCATTTTCTCACTTTGTAGCATCACCATTGGACTTGTCATAAATAATTTCAATATCACTAGACTTATCAGCAGCCCTTGACGGTTTTATTCAAAGACAATCGGAATCTGGAAGATATTTGAATGACGGATTCTCGACAAACACGTCACCTCGATTTATACATGTTTTATTAACTTCATAACGATAGAAGACGATAGGCCTTAGATACTTCCCAATATCCTACCATTAGGCATTCTGTTCCTTCAGATGTAAATTATGATTTATCTGCCTTCTTTTTAAGCAAGACTGCTTTGCTACCAACAATTTTGAAATGCGACATATTCGGCTTACATCCGTACATGTTCGACCTTCAAGCAAACTGGTTGGTGAACGATTTCTTATGTAAACTGCTGTATTAACTGATTCTCCCCAAAATGATTCGGATAGATTCGATTGCAGAAGCATACCAAGTGGTGGCATTTAAACGATGGTCCTGTTAGCTCTTTCCGCCCGAGGACTTTGTTGTGGAGCGTAGGTTGAAGTCAATTGTTTTCTTATACCATTTTCACTTAAATAATTTTTAAGGGCATCATTAAGAGAACTTTAATTTGGTTGCCAATTTGATTCTCAACCATGGCCTTAATTTTTTTTAAATTCTAGAATAATCAATTTTTTTGTTTAAGAAAATAAACGAGAATGTATTGGAAGTTGTTCTTATTTTTCCATATCCATTTCCACAAATGACAGACTTTTATTTCCTTTTTTATAATTGACGCGCGCACAAAAGATTTTCCATACGAAGTTAGGAAGTTAAGGAGGGGAAAAAATAGAGATACCGATGTGCGTTGGTTTTAAATGTTTGCAAGTTATAATGACTAGGAAATAAAGAGCTCGGCAGTGTACTCCATAAGCGAGTTGTACGACTTAGGAAAGACATTTCAGAGTACGTCCGAAAGTGGGCTTTAGGGTGTACTGACTAGCATTCATAGCGACACAGGTGTTACGGTTAAAAGTTTGAAGCGGTGGAATCCCACACGCAATTTCAGAGGCGCACCGGTTTTTTCTTAAAGGACTTAACATTCAAGAGGGTGTGACTAATCTTAAAATGACGGAGCACGTGTTTAGTTTTTCGGGAAATTGGATAGAGAGAGAGAGAGAAATATTTCTGGGCACAGTGGTTATTTCGCTCCATGGGTGGCATCCAACATTTAATGGGGAGACGAAATTATTAGTGTAAATTGACTTGATACTGTATTAGGCAACTTAGGAAAAAGAGTCTTTCGGGCACGGATGGTATTGAACCCCAAACTGTTCAATAGGGAAGCCAATACACCACCATTGAGCACCATAGCGACACAACAATGTGAGACAGGAGACATTACGTCAGTATTCGAGGGTGCCGAATGACCATGTAATATTGGCTTCACATATGAATTCTATCGCACGGTTTTTGATGTTATCTGGCAAGTGAGCATTGTAATCCAATTTTGGAGGTATGAATGCCTTGTACTTATATTGAGGCCAGATCAGAGATGCTGAAATATTTCTCATATGGTATCGTTTGAGGAAACCTTGACATTTTTGGCGACGTCGATAATATGTTCATTCCAAAGTAAGTTGACGTTGACACACATACCGAAGATAGTATTTTGGAAGCATTACAAATGCACTCTGTTGATAGTTTCCGAATTAGTTATACGGTTAATATCGGAATTTAATATGCTTAACATTACGCTGTCGTTCCCTTCGTTCGTCCTGGAACGAGTATGAGAAGCAGAGAGTACTGTCGTGAGCAAGGGAATATTTTGGATTAAGAGTAGCAGACAAGAGATTACTGATGAAAACTGAAAAAGGTATCAGAGGCAGGACGGGCCCTATGGCACACCAGAATTTATTTTATGTATATCAGACATGATACCATCCAAGACAACTTGAATTGAACTTTTCGAAGTGTGATTTCTAATACATTGAAGAAGGGAGTCGTCGATCCCAAATGAACACATTTTCGACAAAAGAACCTGATGCCAAACTTTGTCAAATGCTTCAGAAATATCAAGTGCAACTATCTTGCCATATTGGTGTAGACTTTGGTTTCACTTTTCGCTGAGATATGCCATCAAATCACCAGTGGACCTATTGCTATGAAAACTGTGCGTCGGTCATTGAGAGGTCTTCGTGTTTTGAGATATTTCATGTGCTGGTGGTTGATCAGCGCTTCCATGAACTTGCAAAGAAGGGACGTAGACGCAATGGAGAAGAAAGGAAAAAATTCGCCTTTTTTAGGGACAGGCTGAACAAACGCTTTTTTCCATCTGCCCGGGAAGAGCCCAAGAGTGTTGAAAAAGCGTAAACAGTGGCTTTGCCAGCGTTGAGGAATACCTCTTCAGAAGAAGGGGAGAAATACCATCTGGACTAGTGAATTTCTGAATGTTAAGATTTTTAAGTGCTCTTGCATTCGCCACACGCAAGTGTAGGCGGGGACGAATCACAATCTGGAAGTGTTGAGCTGGCCGCAAAGTGTTCGGCACAAAGATTGGTTTGGTCCAAAAAGCTGACAACGGAAATGTCGTTGTACTCGTAAATGAGCGTTGGGATGAAGGATGAGGCAGAACTTCTACTGTTTTTGACGAGCGTCCAACAATTATTACTACCTTTGGTGTATGGTAGTAATTTTTGTATCATGTTTTGGTCGTATTGTTATTTCACAGGCTTAACCAAGACGTTGCAATCATTCCTTTTCATCTGTCGAGTTTTCTCTAACCCTGACAGCCTCTTTACAGCTCGAATTGTACCATGCATTTTCTTTTGGTCTGATACTCTTAATCCGATAAGGGATAAATTATCTCATTCCAAGAGGAATAGTGTCTGTGATCAGATCAACAGCGGCATCCACGTAGTTAAAGAAGCTATTAAGACCGCTTCAGTTGTGCGGTGGGTGTACGAAAAATTAGCTGATATGACACAACGGTCCGATGAGCCTAGAGGGGAGAGTACATCGCCCTTGTATTTATCAGGGTGGAATGTTAAAAACAAGTCCAGGGTGTTGGCATTCGTTGACTATCAGCGTTTAGTATTCGTGCAGCGAAGATCTCAACACACCGTCCATTGTGTGTTCTCTGTCCAAAATATTGAAGGCACCCAGAATTGTGTTTGTTGAAATCGCCCGTAATGACGATTTCAATATGAGGATGAAGGCATAAAATTCTTTGAAGGTCGAGTTGCTATCCAGTTTGGGGCCTCTGTAAATAAAGCAATAGTGGATAATTGGCTTACGAAAATGAACCACATGAAATTGAATTCTGGATTGGAATAGGCATTACATTGTCGTGGAGTTTGATAAGATACATCACTACGCACGTAAATGGCGAAACTAGTTCGTAGCCAGGTAGATTCCGATCAGCGTGATCTGAGAGCTGTGGGCGGGGATCTACTTGTATTTCGCTTAGTGCCAAAACAGCAGGTCTGTATTTACAGACGTGGACGTATGTACTTTTTAGCCCGCGTGTGTTTGCCATGTCCACCCTAAGTTCCCCAGCCATTATAAGAAAATAAAAAACAAACACAAAAAATAAATAAACACCGACGATGCTAAGCAAGGCTGCGAAGTTAAAATTCTGACGTACGTGTAACGAATCAAATTGTTGAAAACAGAGCACCTATAAATCCTCACTCACATCCCGCTATCCATCAGTTATTACCTACACTCAGCCACTGTCCGTGCCGAATGATTGAGTGCAAGCAACACTACTTATCACCAGCACCGGGTGATGTGGGATACCCGCACCGTGAAATATTTCATATTCCTTCTTCACTGCACTGCCCTAATTGTTTTTGTTTTTTTTTTATTTAATTTTTTTTCCACACCAGCGCGCAGTGCTTTTTTTTTGCACTCGGGGGTGGTCGACATGGTGAAATTCAATGCTTGCAAAACAAAATGCTGTATGCTGTCGGTAAAGCGAAATTTAAATGCCCAGCCATTATCCACGAATGGTAAATGCATCGTCGAAACCGAAACACTTTCCGTTTTTCTGTATACATACTCGTATGTACGTGCCAATGACAACTTACATTGGAATGACCATATATTCGATGTGTCTAAGTTTCCTCAAGCGATGTAAGAAATATTTCACCAGCTCTGATCTGGCCTCAATATATCGGCATTTATCCCCCAAAAATTAAAATTCACTACTCACAGCTGGTCAAGTACCCCAAGACCCTTTTGCACTTGCTACAATAGATAATTTTGAAAACCCTGCAATGAAACTCATAGGCGACGCAAATATTGCACATTGAATTGACACCCTTGTAATGTCTCCGTCGTAATGTCTCCTACCTTACATTGTCTGATCTCTATTTTCCCCGCGAGTGGTCTACCGAAATTATCAATAGCATTTCTCCCCCTCACACTTTCAGCCGTAACAACCGTCTCGATATGAATGCCCAATAGTATACCCACAAACCCATTCCCGGAAGTACTCTAAAATATCGTGATTCGTTCCTCAGCCGTACAACTCGCTTATGGAATGCCCTCCCGAGCCCTGTATTTCCTAGTCATTATAATTTGCAAACATTTAAAACCAATGCACACCGGTATCTCTCTTTTCTTCCTCCGTAAATTTCCAAACCCCTTGAGCGGGATAATAATGGAATCCTGAACTGAATCAGCTAAAGTGCTTATGAGTATACTTGATATCAATTGAAGCCACGATTTTAATTTCCATATCTTAAGGATGAAGCAATTATTTGTTAGGAAACCTTAGCGTCTTCAGTTGTTTCTGAAGGAATTGTATGATTGTCGTCAAATAGAGACGGTTTTACTGTCGGCAATTAGGCTATTGGTGATGAACGTTTCAAAGACAAGTGTCAAGATCCTAATGAATACCATTTGAGTAATAGATTCACTTCATTTTTGGCTTCAAATGCAGGTCTCCAAAAGTTAGAATATCTGCCTTTACAACAAACTTATTCAAATGGAGGATTGTAGTAGGACGGACTATACAGAGACACAAAATTCGCATAGAAAACTATATATGAAAGTGCTTGAGATATCGGGTCATGCCTACTTTTCGTGTGAACATCAGCGAGATTTTTTGCCATATATATCAGACCACACAACAGAGCCCCCAAAGAGTGTAACCAAACAAGGTCAGAAGAAGTACTCCCCATCCAAATGACAGTCTCTAACCGTTGACAACAATTTTAATAGGCAGGAAAACACTCGAACGGGAAAACATCTTCCCAAGCGATGATAACCCAAAATTATTGAAGCCTACGCCTCCACTTCTGTCTAAAAGATTTTGAATTGTGCTTTAAGACGAATGCCAATTTGTATCCTAAAATTGAATATTCCCACTAGTAACCCACACCACGGTTTCCTTAAGGCGCTTAAAAAACCTACACTCTGTACAAGTTCATCGAAATGTCCTCTAAGTCGATTTACAATATTACTTCAACCCTATTCTCATGAAAAGCAATGTAATGAATTGCTAAAGTATTAAAGTTTTAACCCTTCTAAGCCTTGTCATAAAAACGTCGTTATAAAATAGACTTCGAAAGGAAGAAATGTTGTCCTTAGACCTTCTTCCCTTCCTCAATTCTGCATACAAAAAATGAAAGTCCTTCTCCATAAAAGGATACTTTAAACGTTAATTATGCCACAATTACATGTAAATGAATGGAAGTCTTTCACTAATTTTGTCTTTTGGTAATGTACGCCTCAGAGGCCATTATCATTATTAATGGAGGTACTCTGGGATCTATGTATATACATAGAGAATAACCTATAAAGGGTTGGTGAGGGAGTGTATTTATTTGCATTAGTAAGGCTTCTGGCTCAGAGCAATATTGTCACTAGGTATAGTCCCATTGGGATGAATGTTTACAGCAGATCCTGTTGACACATATTTTGGTCAATTATTCAATTATGAGGTCTCTTGTCTGAAATGTATTTGTCGTCAACTCTATCTAGCAAGTGAAGACACTAATTTGCTATTCATTGGGTGCGGTAAATGAGTGTTGACTGATTGTAATTTGAATATAATCAGGATAACTGGAGCTAGATGTTGATTATTGTTTAAATTTAAATAAATTGGTTGGAGTCCCGTTTATTTGCAATGGACGAGAAGTGGAAATATTTGGTTAGAGTTAGTAGTATTGGAGCAGATTAGTATTCTCATTGCCAGATAATCCGGTTTATGTTTAAGCATTCTAGTCTGCCAGGACAAATCAATTAAATTACAGAAGTATTGACATTGCACTAACACAATTTTAAGCCAAATAGCCTGTCGACATAGCCTGGTCGACTTCTTTTTGGACTGAATTAATTGGGTTCTTACTCTCAATTAAAGGAGTACGACTATTTTGATATGGAAGAAGTATTCGAAGCTCGCTTTGCAACAGAGGTTGAATTATATCATCAACACCACACGGAATTTGAAATGGTATAAAATACATCTCACTTGGAATAACAATAATAGAGATGTGATGACAATTTGTGCCTTAATGAGGCGTTGAGAGTTAGAGTGTAAGTCAACGGATTCCTGACTTACGGAAGCACAGTAGCATCTTCAACGCCAAGTACAACAAAATAGAGAGAATAAACTGTCTCTAAAAAATTAACTTACTTACTTACTTAGGCGGCGCTACAGCCCAGGGTGGACCTAGGCCTCAACCAATAAGCCTCCCCAATTAGTACGGTCGTTGACTAACTGCATCCAGTTGCGCATTCCAAATTGGTTGAGGTCCCCTTCCACTTGCCCGTATCACCTAAGGCGAGGCCTTTCTCTACTGCATTGTCCTTACAGATTAGAGTCGGTGCTTCTGCGGGCTGTAGCGCTGGTGTTCATTCGCTCTACATGTCCCTGCCATCTCAAGCGCCTACTGGGCAGTTTTTTGACCAGGTCGATGTCGCTGTGCAGCTCGTGGAGTTCATTGTATAATTGTCTCCTCCAGAACTCGTCAACGGAGCCGGGACCAAATATCTTACGAAGAATTTTTCTCTCAAAACGACCAAGGATATCTTAATCCGCTTTAGATATGGTCCATGGTTCTGAACCATAGAGCAGGACTGGGATTACTAGGGTCTTATATAGAGTTTCCCTGGTTGTTCGGGAGAGGGCCTTACTACACAGTTGCCTTCTCAGCCTAAAGAAACAGCGATTGGTAAGCGGTATTCTTCGTTTGATTTCTGAAGAGACGTCGTTTTCAGATGTGATAGCAGAACCGAGGTAGACAAATCCCCTTACTACCTCCAAGCAAGTTACTAGCTGTCAATTATGATATTCTGGCCGACTCGTCGATGATGAATGTCCATTCTTGTTTGCTCTTGTTTACCGTTAGACCCATTTTCGCCGCTTCTGTTCCTATACTGTTCCACCAGTGACAGCTCGCTGTGTTCTACCAATAATATCAATATCGTCTGCTTATGCAAGCTATTGAACAGACTTTTGAAAGATCGTACCTCGCGTATTGGCTTGTGAGTTTTGAATAATTCTTTCAAGTATGATGTTGAAGAAGTCACATGACAGCGCGCCGCCTTGCCTAAATCCTTTTTTGACACAAGAGGTCGTTACCGACCTTGATGCAGCAGCGAGCTTTCTCCATCGTCATCCTACAAAAGCAGACGAGTTTGGCAAGGATGCCAAAACTAGACATGGCTCTCTATAGCTCATCTCTGTAGATGCTGTCATATGTAGCTTTAAAATCGATAAAAAGGTGGTGAGTATCGATCTGAACTTGTTGCATTTTCTTCAGGATCTGCCGTAATATGAATATTTGGTTAATTGTGGACTTACCGGGCCTAAAACTGATAGGGCCTAATCACATCGTTGACAAATGTTTTCATGCGTCCGCATAATGTGGCAGACAAGATCTTATATGTGATGTTTAGGAGACTGATACCTCTATAGTTGACGCAGTTTAGAGCCTCTCCTTTATTATGAATCGGGCAAACAATGCTGAGGTTCCATTCATCAGGCATACATTCATCCGACCAAATCTTGGAAATAAGTTGGTGTATGTTCTCTACCAAGTCATCTCCTGCTGCCTTACATAAATAGTTAGGCGCGTAAGCCGTCCGGACCGGCAGCCTTTAGATATTCTTATCCGCACTTCATTTTGGTTGGATGGACAGAATCCTTGACTTGCATCGTCAATATTGAATGGTTCGCTCTGTCTGACAGCGAAATTTGTGTCATCTTCGCCGTTTAGTAGTCTGCAGAAATGGTTTTTCTATTTCCTCAGCACCTGACGTTTTGGTATAACTTCCGAACAGTATTCCTGGAGTAGCACCTCTCTATTTCCTCAATCGCGCGCTTCTGATGCTTTTTCTTTTTCTCCGGAAAAGCCGAAATTTTTCCCTCCTCTTTTCCTAGTAGAGCTCACCAGCCGCTCTCGTCCTTTTATGCAGTGCCGCTTTGTAGGCGTGTTGATTTGCTGCATGTGCTTGCCGGTACTCTTCATCAAACCAGAGGTTTCGTGGTGGAGGGCACGCCAGTTGTAGCATTTCTGAAGGCTTTTCGGCATCTAAGCCACTGGTTTTCAGTACTTGATGCTGGGTGCAAAGGACTTCTCGAGAGATTGGGGGATACGTGATCGGCAAAGGTTCTGGCGGCTTGTTGCGATTGCAACCGTTCTACGTTAAATCTCCTCACAGTATTTCCCCTTTGATGTGGCGTCTGAGATATCCGTGGACCGTACCTTGGCTGCAACTAAGTAGTGGTCCAACTCTATCTTGGCTGCTTGGAATGTTCGGAGAACTAAAATACTTGAGGAGTGCCTTACGTCGGTCGCAACATGATCAGTCTAGTTGACAGTTTTCTGATCTGGTGTCTGCCATGTTTCCTTGTGAATATTGAGGTGAGACCACCGTGTGCTTGCTGTAGTAACGCTACGTCCCGCAGCGAAATCGATTGGCCTAAGTCCATTTCTAAACGTGGCTATATCTTCAGATTGTGCTACCAAAGATGTTCTCCTTTCGAGTTTTGGTATTAAAGTCGCCTAGGACGATTTTAACGTCACACATCGGACATTGCTCGTAGATTTTGCCGAGGATCTCGTAGAAATTTTCATTGGTAGCATCGTCCTTTTCCTCTGTTGCGGCGTGAGCGCATATAAGGCTGCTGTTAGCTAATTCACCTTTGATACGGATTGCTATAAGGCGTTCACTCAGGTGTTGGAAGCTCAAGACTTCTTGGTTAAGTCTGCCGCTTACAACAAATCCGCATCCAAAAAGACGCTGTTTACGTTCCTTATAGCAACCACCGTAGTAAACATAACAGTTTTTCATCTTTCATTTGTCCGGCCCATTCCACCTCACTTCCTGGATGGCGGTGATATCTGCTTTATAGTAGTCTAGGGCCTCCACTAGTTGTTCGGCTGCACGCTGCCTGTTCAACGTCCGAACACTTCCACGTGAAGATCCGAAAGTCGTTGTCCTTTATTCCTTTTGCAGGGTTGTCAACAGTGAATTCGTCCTTACCCTAGGTTATTGGTCGCTTCGTAACAATTACATTTTCACATGATTGGACAGTAAACCCCACGCACAACCCCCAACCTGGTTGAGACCCTTTTTGAGACCCCTAGGAGAAAAGGGCCCGGACCAAATTCCGGAGCCAGTAACGCCCCTCGGGCATGTGAATTCTGTCGTTGGTCCATCCACAAAGTCTTTTCCAAAACTCTGACTTAGTGTTGGAGATCCCTATAGACCTATTATTCAAGTAGTTGAAGCAGCTCATATAGAGATAACGCTAGTTCGACCTAACTGGAACTGGAAACAGGAGAAAGTGGCTTAGTGATATGGCACTCCCTCCCCCCCACGCTCTCATCACCCGTCAACACCTGCTACAGGTTGGTTACCCCATCTCCAGTCGAGGTACTAGGTACCCAGGTGAGTAGTAGACTTGATGGTGTGAGGCTAGTGTGAAAACGCTTGTGTTCTCTTGACTAGGACAATGAAAATGTTAAAAGTAAAAGTATTGAGTTTAGTATTTCTAGTGCCGAGGTATGCAGAAGCGGTTCCATATGACTTGTAGAGGTAGGCCTCTTGTGAGAGCGTCATTGATGTGTCTTATAACTCAAACGTAGTTGGCTGAATATGGAGAAATAAATTACCGCCTGCCATAACCCTTAGCTTGGAGATGTTAGTTAGGCCGTTTCAACTCTTCACTCAAGGCCTTATATATGACTTCGAAGTGGTACTAAAATGTGGTACCAAAACCAGCAATTTGGTGCTGATTAACGTCTTTTGTAATTTCATGTACAATGGCCTATCTAGGAAGGTTCAAGGTACCCATGCTAAACACAAGAAACATATTAAGCTTCTACAGTCAAACGTAATTCATAGATAGATAGTTTCCTCCAGTCGTTTTTGAATATAGAAGGCAGCAGATATCTTGTACACCAAAAATACTTTCTCAGCTGGTTGTTCCAGATTTTGATCGTCAAGGTATGTTAGGATTGATTTGTGGCCTGCTGGGATACCCACGGTGTTCGAAACACCTCATTGCAAATTTAGGAATTCAGATTGCCTAGACAATGGCATAAAACGTGAGGGTATCTTCCATCACAATCACCAACTATGTTTAGGTCTACGCCAATAAGGCCCAGCGTCATCCAGCTGCATTGCTTGTGTTTTTAGAAAATTCTTTGATTAGTCCGATATGTGTACACAGTTAATCCTTCTTTCAAAAGGAACTACTTGCGCTTAGATTTGTTGAGCCCCGACCATAATTTCCTGATATTTGGCAGGTGGAAAAGTCTCCCACATATCGTTTCAGACAGCAGATTGCGGGCTGAACACTTTGCTCCGCCAGATCGAAGTTTGTGGCAGATCTATTGCGAATTAACATGTTTTCGTGGTCCTTGCTTTTAAATATTTTGCAACAAGAGACCTTGACATTAACCTAAGCGCAAAGATCATTAAGCTCTATAAGATAGTGATGGCCTTTATTACAGTCTTGTTCCACCACACATCTGAGGCATAGGACATAATTGGCCTTATCGTGGCCTTGTAAATCCAGAAGATTCTCCTCTGTGATAAACTCCATGTCTTATTTGAAGCTCCTTTACACTGCCAGAAGGCCGACAGTACCTTGGAGGTTTTCAACGTGACAGGTTTCGTCTAAAGAAGTTTGTTGTCCAGGATCACAGCCAAAAACCTAGCTGCGTTGGAGAAACGGATGGTGATGCGTTTAATCATTAGATGGACAGTCAATCTCAATTTTGAGATTTTGAGAGGAAAAGCCATTCCTAATTCACTGATATTCGATCATGTATAAGGCTACCTGCGCTTAGGAGCAGATAGTCGTTAGGCATGATCTAATTGACAGGATAGCCACATCAGCTGAATGTACTTGAGCATACCCGTCAGATCTATTGAAACCGTTAAGCAGTAACTCAACCAGAAAGAACAGTAGGGTCAACCCCTGTTTAACCCCTGTTTACCTTCAGATATTGACTGCATTCAGCACCCGCAATCAGCGTCCTATTCACTGGCATAGCTTTCATCCACAAAATTAGGGATTCGTCTACGTCTACGTCTGCGTCGTCTACGACCAACGCGAGACGGAAAGTCGAAACCAGAATTAGGAACTGCAACCAAATCCCCATTCCCTTCCAAGTCCCCACCCAGAAACTACACAGACTTAAGTGTGATGAGGTGTAGAATGGACTCGGCTCCAGATACCTCATCTACCTACCCATGGCAGGTATTTTATTTTCTTTCTTATGAAAGTAGTAGTAGAATAATCCAAGTTCATACTGGGCTCCTGCGGCTATATCCTACACAGCATACATTTTGGATTCCTATTTTTCTACGCATAATTAATGTAGTTGACAGTTAAGCAATTTGGCGATCATTAGAAATGTCCTTAGTACGTGCCGGCAATAAAGATTTCCTCTTTCATCCCCATTAAACCAAAGGAAGATGTCAAGTGCGTTTTATTCAAAATTCTCTTTAAAACACAGAAAAGCGCTGAAGTGCACTTTGCTTGCAAATAATGAGAGTCCCAGAGTCACTCTCGAAAATCAGAACAAAACCACATCACCATTTCTCAAAAGACAACTCTTCGTGCTTTCTAATTGGAACTTAACCGCAGGTGATTTCTTAGAACCAAATACACAAAACAGAAACAGCAAACACAAAAAAAAGAAAGAAAACCATCTTACGGAAATTTCAGCTTGTTCTGCATCATCGACCAAAAGGACGACAAACAATCCTTACCCGAATGCGAATAGCTTTTAAAGTTTTACCTTTTCCTTCTACGAGTACTTTGTTAAACATTGCTTCGTGCCGCCCGATTTAAGTGGATAACTTAGATAAAAATTTCTGACGGTAAAAAGGAAAAATTGCTGAGAGAAAAGTATCCTCCAGGGGTCAATGTAGTCTTTCAGCATAGCGATCCGCACTTCCGATTTCCTCTCCTCTCCTGCTTGTGCACGTAGTTGTACATAGTTCTTTGAATTTCGCTGCGAGGCTTTTTCTCGCAATATTCTCGCTCGTTTTCCACAACTCCCCCTCAAACAACCTGCACAATTTCACAAATTTGATCAATTTCCTTGCGTATCTATAAGGACATAATATTTTCCACTAAATTTCCCTCCCAAGTATGATGTGCCAGAGGGTGGGAATTCATTCACCGCGGAGCTGTAGGTTTAAAGGTATCTGATGTCTGATACTCGTAACAAACAACAACAACACATATGCATGTGTGTAACGTGTAATGTCTTGTGTCTACTGAATTTCCACCGGGACGTTGATTAATTGAGTTTTCATAAACAAAATTAACCTCAGCAATTTGCATAACAATTAACAGAGCCAGATGAGCATTCGTGTTCGGATGCTTAAAGGATTTTCGAAATGAACATTTCCAGCGAACGATGGGATAAACATGTGACATCGCCATTGGTTGTCAGTGGACACCACATTAAACAAGCGTCAGTCGGTACATTAAGCACCATGACCCGGACGTGAATCCGAAGTCTCATTCTGAGTCGTGTATTCGGTATGACTCTAGGATGCAGTTGCAGTGTACTCCTACATCCAATTACTAATAAGATACTTCTATTGCTTTGACTTCTATGATATTATTACGCTAAGAGTTTTTGTTTTTTTTTTTTAATTTTTATTCTTCTTCTGCGTTCTTCCTCCAGGCTCTAGACACTCCAGTCGTCTTCAGTCTTCTGTCTTGTGTTGTGTGTCGTTTGTTTTTCATGTTCCTTATGTTCGGTTTGGGTGTGCTTTACGGGCAAGTAGGGTAAGTGTGTATCCGTCTGCTTAGTTGCCTTTTAGGGAAACATCATCTTAAAGGCTCCTTTCGTCGCCTTTTTAACCTAACATGAGGGTTTGTTTATAATTTAGCCAAGCTATGCTTTGTTATTCTATGCTTTCGCCTGGGGTACAATGGCCGACAGAGTGTCTGACGTCATTAGAGGCATGGACAGGTCCAATTAGGAGTGTAATCATTCCCTAGCCAGAAGAATCGAGGTCAAGTGTTATTTAAAATAGAGAAGAAAAACAATGGAGTGGAAAAGTGTCCTTGCGACTTGGCGCTGGCGTTGGAGTTAAGTGGAGATTGAATTTCTGTATGTTTACAGCTAATTGGAGTCTTGTGAGTAGCTTAAGCGTTGTTAAAGGAATATTAGTTGGTGGAACTATTTTGACTGGAGGAAGGCAAAATGCAGCTTAACGACAATACGAGTACTCGTTTAACGAACGGAAGTAAATGAAACTTTGAATGTTTCCCATTGTGGAGAAGAAATTGGTTGGAGAGTGCATCTTTGGCAGTTAATTGTAGTTTGTGGTTTGTGTTTTTCTACATGGATCCTCCTTGAAGACACGTTTAGGTCAGTAAATAGTGGTAGAGTGTACTGATATAGTATATGGTAGAAGTCAAGGAGACAGTTACTGTATTTGGCGATCATCCATTGAATGTCTACCTCTACCTCTGTCGCCGATTTTAGTATTGAACAAGTCAATATTTGAAATTTCTGATGTAGGCCAAGAGCTCAGAGTTCTGGATAGATGACTTATTCTTAAGGAGCACGCAAATACGTACATACACTTGTCCTTATAACAGTAGATGATATTTAACTTGAAGTTGTATAGGTATTGCTTTCCTTAGTTGGGGCTACAGTCTAGGATAGACCCAGGCCTCCTCAACCAATAGCTTTCTAGATTTTGCGCCTTCAATTTTCATTGTCATTTTTTCATTTTCATTTATTCAACTTATATATAACTTACAAGGTAGGTAGTTAGGTAAGAGTGGCTGTTGGATATACCAACCCACTTAGGCCTATTGGCCCATTGTGATGTCACGTGGATCTATGATCCTCTTACTGATGGAACCAAATTGAGCTTCTGACGAAGCGTAGGAGACTGTTTACGTCTATATTTTTCAGATCGTTTAGGTCGTTGTAGAAGAAAGCTCCTAAGTGAAGTTCTCTTCTCTGGGAGAGAGCTGGACATGTACCAGATAGGTGGAGGATTGTCTCCTCCTCCTCCTCGCCCATGCAGCTTCTGCAGAAATCATTTGTAAAGGCGCCAAGCCTTCTTGCGTGCTTGCTTATGTGGCAGTGTCCAGTGATGACACCTATGATGGCGCTGAGATGTTCCTTATTTAGAAGGATCAGACACTTAGAGCGACACAGATCCAGTTTTGGCCAGATCTGTTTGGTCGCTAGACATGTTGGTCCAACAGTTCAGCTAAGGTCTGTTCTTTTATCGGCATCCAGCCTTAATTTTAGTTTGCACGCAGCGATTGGGATACCTATGCTACTCTTTTCCGGTAGAATAGGTAGAGTGGTTCCAATTGTGGCGAGTTCATCGGCTCTACAATTCCCTGGAAAGTCTCTGTGTCCCGGCACCCAACAAGCGTGAAGGTTGAACTGCCCTGCCATCACCATAAGAGATGATCGGCATTCAAGGGCGGTTTTAGAATTTAGTGAGACTGAGTCCAGGGATTTGATAGCGGCCTGACTATCCAAAAGATACGGATATCCTTTGCAGATAACACGTTTTTCTTCAGCCAGGACAGAGCATCTTTAATCGCCAACTTTTCCGACTGTAACTCGCTGCAGTGATTTGGAAGACGGAAAGAGAGGCTTAGATTTAGCGTGTCTGAGAAAACGCCGCCACCAACTCCGCTATTGGTTTTAGATCCATCTGTGTAGAGATGGATTGACTTGTCCTCCACGAAAGCATCTTCCTCTCAGAAGGATCTAGAGGTGAAGCTGACATGGAAGTTTTTGTCAAACCAAAGTTCAGGTGTGGTGTAATCGATATTCTCTGTGAGGATTCCTAATGTACTAAGAATACTGGCGTGGCGAAATGGATTATTTGTCCACTGTTTAGTCAAATAGCTGCAGTCGCAGCTATTTGCCTGCTGAAAATATGGAGGGGTGTCAAATGAAACAGACTGTGTATTGCCGCAGAGGTGGTAGACCGCAATGCTCCGCTTATGCATAGACATGCTGTTCTCTGGACTCTGCTTAATTTAATGCAGTTAACCGAACTTTCTAAGGCCGTCCACCAGACTACCATCCCATAAGCAAGTATCGGTCTTACGAGATGCACAGCCAGCGGGTTATCCGGGGTTGAAAGCCACATTTGTTGCCAATGGTTTTTTTGCAAGAGAATAAAGCTATTGTGGCTTTATTGACTCTTTCTTGGATGTTAGGTTTCCATTTTAGTTTTCTGTCAAAAATTAAACCCAGATATTTTGCTGTATGGTAAAACACTAAACTGATACCGTTTATTGAAGGAGGGTCTATAGTTGGAATTTTGTATTTCCTGGAAAAGAGGACAAGATCAGTTTTATGGGAGTTTATTCCCAATCCACAGCGATCTGCCCAACGGGCTAATCTATTGAGATTTACTTGAAGGAGTTTTTTAATGGTATTAAGATGCTTACCTGAGACGTCTATAGCAACGTCATCTGCATAGGCAATCACCCTGCTACCACCCGCTTCCAGGTATATCAGCAGTTCATTTACTACTATGTTCCAGAGAAGGGAAGAGAGGACACCGCCTTACGACGTACCTCTGCTGACACATCTTTTAGCAGAAGTCTCACCCAGTTTGGAGTTGTTTAACCTGCTTTTTAGCATAAGACTGATCAGTTCCCCAAGTGATTGCAAATGTGTTGACGTTGTTAAAGGCACTTCTATGTCCAGGAAAGCAACCATTGTGTACTCTTTATATTGTAGGATCGTTCGATGTGGCTAGTCAGTGAATGCAGAGCCGTTTCCACCGATTTTCCTTTACAGTAGGTATGTTGAGCCGTTGACAGAAGTCTAGGATCAATTTTAGCTCGTATATGGATATCAATCAGTCGTTCTAGAGTTGGAAGGAAAGATGATAGACTTATAGGTCTGAGGTCCTTTGGGACGACATGAGATAATTTTCGGGCTTTGGGGATGAAAACTATATTGACTTCTCTCTATGACAGTGGAATGTGGATAAATTCTATACAGCTTCTCATAATATTTCCTAGCGCAGGCAGAATAATATCTGAGGACCTCTGTAGCTCGGCAGGTATTATACCGTCCGGACCAGCAGACTTGTATGGTTTGAAGCTATGCAACGACCAGTGCAGTTTGTCTCTTGTGATCAGACCATGGATTTTGGTCCCGGTTGCAGTATACCTGTTTGGGTTGCTACTGACCGCGAATTGACCGCTACTGGGAAAGTGGGTGTCCAGTAGCAGGTTGAGTGATTCATCACTCGAGGTTGTCCAAGAGCCATCGGTTTTTTTCAAACAGCTAGGCATCATAGGATTTGTAGAGAGGATTTTTCTTAGCCGTGATGCCTCAGAGGTTTCCGTGATTTTGTCACAGAAGGACCTCCAGGATTGTCGCTTTGCCTTCCTCAGTTCTTTTTTATATAATTTGAGTAATTCTTTATATGAGTCCCAGTCAGTCACTTTTCTTGTGCTCTTTGCTAAGTTAAAAAGTTTTCTGCAAGTGTTTCTGAGCAGTCTCAGTGCTGATGTCCACTAATGTGGCTTTTTCTTGCCTCTAGGTTAAATAAGAGGGCAGGAAGCGGCCATAGCCTGATTGAGAGCCAAAGTGAAATCCCTGACCTTCATGTCAAGCTCATTGGTGTCACGCGGGGAAGTTGATAGTTCAGAGAATAGCGTTTCTGACAGTATTCCTCTGTATTTTTGCCAATCAGTTTTCCGGTAGTTCCGGAATGATGGTTTACTAAGAGGAGCATCATTCAGGCTGAATTGGATGTATCTGTGGTTTGAAAAAGAGTATTCAGACGATACCATCCAGTACGTTAGCATTTGAGTGATGCTGTCGGAGACAAGAGTTATATCAAGCATTTCCTGTCGGTTTCTACTTTTAATATAGTTAGTACTTATAATATAGTTAGTACAAAAAGTGACTCACCCCTATTATTGATAACGGTACTGCCCCATACGGTGTGATGCACGTTAGCGTCGCATCCGATGATCAGGCCAGTTTTTTGCCTTTCAGCCTCCAGTACCACCCTTTCCAGGTTATCACCAGGGAGAGGGCCCACATGATCGTGGCCAAGGTATGTCGATGCTAGCCAGTAGGAGCCTTTCGCAGTCTCTAGTCTGGTAACGGTTAAGTCGAGGTCGCTGAGATTCTCATCTCATCTTCCCTCTGTCCTTTTTATACAATACATAGACCGGAATTTAATCAATCTGCAATCTCTGCAATCCATGGTTTCTGAATTAGAATGATGTCTTCTGCGTCTTTGGATAATTGTCTGATTGTCTGAAGAAAAAATGTTAATCTAGAAAAACCCTGTTATTTGAGTCCTCCGACTCTGAAAATATACCCAAAGCTCGTCTTCATCCTCGACTAGACTATGTTTTCGTTAGAATCAATAAGGAAGACAATAACGCCGTGCTCATAACTCATAAATCCGCTCAACTGGTTCGTAAAAGCAATTTTTAACAAAATCGTCTCTTTACACTACGGGAACGTGAGCGCATGTAGGCTTATTTTGCCGCACTTGAGCTGGATGCGGCTTGTAAACCTGCGTTCACCCAGACGATACATCTTGCATAAATATTTCTCTAATGATCAATTTTAATGGGTTGATGTCACAGTTTAAAGCTTCAGTTAATTGTTTTGCTGCAAGTGGACTATTTGGGGCCCGTACATTGTCATTGTCATTTACATTTCCTATGTTCATTAACAGTAAGTGCATCCATACTCAAAACTGTTGCTTGCTTCAAAATATAAAGCTTTTTAGGTGGTAGGTAATTAATCGGATAGGACAACTTCAAACTGAGGCCAGATTGGTTAGAAAATAAAATCGTGTTAAGCATGTTGTCACAATTATACAGTCTGCAGGAAGCTTTTTTCTACATTTTCAGCACTTTATAATGACTCCACGGTAGAGTTTCTTCCTTCAAATCTGCAGGTATCTCTGCGGGATGTATTCTGTTCTTTCCAAGTTCTCCGGTATTTCAGGAGTTTTCTAATTTTCGTCTGTCTTATCTGAAAACTCAAGTCGACTTATCAAAAGCAAAGGTTGCTTCTCAGACTCCAATACCTAGAGCACCGACAATTGCATGTGACATGCTAATTATCTTACTCTCTACCAGGGAGCAGATGGGTAAACTGCAATATCAGTTAAAAGAAGAGGCTATACCCAAGGACCTGATTTATGCCCTGCAAAATATAACATCAGTTGTATACAGTACGTGAATTATGTAGGGATATCCAAAGGTCCTTGCGTTAAATGTTAATTTACTGGTATGGATCGAACGAAGAGCCACTCTGTTCAAGTTGCTTAAAGATCAAGCTCTTGATGTGCATTTGGTTAGCGAAACTAAGCTTATGACTGTTTGATTAACTTAAACCAGCCTTGCAACACCGTATGGTTATATGGACTATTCCTTAAGCTGAACTGGCTGGTAAATCATTAGACAGTCCATTGTGATGGTGATGCGACTCTGCTGAAATATTTAACTCTAAATTAAATCCTCTTCAACATTTATACAAGCAATCTTGTTGGATGGCTTCACAAAGACTGAATTCCGCATAGATTAGGTGCAAAAGATCGGGGTAATTTTACAACGTGATTTTGATAAGATCAAACGATATTTAGATGACTGCAAGTCGAAAATCATTCTTTTTATGTCGCCTCCTTCTGACTTCTCTGCGAATACCAGAAGAAATTGGCAGAAGTTTTCTATCGTAAATCAACACGGCCTGCCAGTTTCTTGTATTTATGCAGTCAGATACCTTTCAATCCACCTAGATCAATATTTATTCATATTTCGATATTGCGTTTTGCGTTTTTTACAGGGACTTGGAAAATTTATCTCAGCCAAAAAATTGAATTAAATCGTGAACATTCTTGTGCAATGATTTCTTATGATTTTCAACGTGGATTAACTCAACAACAGTGTGGCAATCAACTCGCTTCGACTTTTTGCGAAGAAGTACCATCCCGGGCCACCGTGTTTCGCTGGCTTATTGAATTCAATCGTGGTTGTCGTTAGCTCCAAGACGAATTTGGTAAAGGTCGTCTCCAAAATGTTGTGGTTGTTGTGCCAGAAAACATCGATGCAGTGGGGGAACTGATATTGCAGGCACTTGAGGCACTTGAGCCACTCAAATACATTTAATATTGCATGAGCGTTTGACTGTCAAAAACAATCGCTCAAAAAAGAGGCTCGCGTTGATTGCTCCAAGGAAATGTTGAAAAAATTCGATTGTGGTGCTTCGAAAGACATCTACAAGATCGTGGCAGGCGTCTAATCGTGGATCTATGCATATGAGCCCGAAACTAAATAGCAGTCGACTGTATAGGTCTTTCAAGACGAGCCAAATCCAATAAAATTTGTTCATTCACGAAGCACTTTGAAGCAACAAGAAGTCTATTTCCTGGGAAAAACCGCACATGTTACTGCCGTGCCATTAGATCAACGTAGAACCCTCAATTAAGAATGGTACACCACCATTTCTTGGCCAAAAGTCTTAGGAGAAATAAGGAAAAGCAACCGCAGAACACAGATCATTCTCCACCACGATAGTGCGAGCTTTCACAGGTCGGCTCAAACAAGTGACATTTTGAGCACTCAAAACATCGAAGTAATGGATCATTCGCCGTGCAGCTCTGATTTGTCCACCAATTATTTCTTTTTATTCCCGTACATCAAAAATAAAGGTTAACGTTTTTCGATGTCTGATGTTGTTGATGTGTTTAAAATGCATGTTTTGGAGTTACCTCGGCTGGAGTGGAAAAGTTCTTTCAAAATTCGTTCAAATGCATGCAAATGAATATTGATCTTCATGGAGGGAAATTTAAAAAATAGTAGCTTATACGAAAAGAGTGGGGTGTTTGAAACGACTTGCCTTAGTACTTGCCTTAGAGCTTTCCCTCAACAGAGTTGCAGTAAATATAATTTAATTTAAATTTCAATACAAAATTTCTTTATTAAATTGGCTCGGAGGACAGGGAACGAACTTAATAAACAACCTGATCACTGGAACTGACTATAATAATTTTATGGACTATGACCAAGCACTTCAACAGCTTTGTTCCCTCAGAAGCGTTCCTTTACCTAAGTAGATATAAAAGGGCTAACTCAGAACAGACATTTTCCATATCGCGTGAACAGCTACGGATTGTCGGCTTAACTACCACATAGACAGCAATGTGGAACGTCTCCAGTTCAGTAGAGAGCAAAAGAATCTCTCGAGGAGAGTTAATTAGCTTTCAGTGCTGGGTGTACGGTTCTAATCCGTATCTTTTGTTTCTAAACCATATCTGACTTAAATATGTAGTTAAGGAATATTTAGGAGTATTATAGAAAACAAAACAAAAATGTCATGCATCAGCGCTTAGGCAGTGTAAAATATTCAAATACCTAAATCCTGCTGATCATTTTATTGTCGAATTTGGTTGATATTGTAGAAATAGTTGCTTAGTCCGAATAATAAATTTTGCTAAAATTGTTTCCAAGATGAGAACGGTAGGACTACTTATGAAGGACACTATCGGACGTTGATTACAGGGTTTATATATTCAGTACTACATTAGATGGTTTTTGATATTGTATGGTCTTAACAGGATAGCGGACGAAATTTTCTGTTTGCGCATTCCTACAAAAAGTCTTAATCGTGCTTTTTGGAACGCTACAATGTTTTTTCTTAAAGATTGTGTTGAATCGCATGATGCAGCTCAACCAATGAGATGGATCCAATCAACTTTGGTCTCTAGGAATGACAAAGACCTCGCAGGAATTCGACTTCGGAAATATGTACTGGCTTCCACATTGCTACATCCATTGGGCGACAGTGGTATATAAATACTATAATGCACCGCCAGAGTGGAAGCTTCAAATAATTGTAATCTCCGTAAAAGTCACATCCTTGAACACTTTTTGTCATCACACACCATAATCTGATCCATAAAAATCCATTTTTATAGCAAGCTCACCATCTTATGGATTAAGAGAAAAGTCAAACAGCTTTTTAAAACTTTCGCAGCTTTTGAATTATAAATTCATTTCTCTTAAACGAGCGAATTCACCATACCACCCCAGCTCGCCATTACTCTCCCAGACGCTTATCACAAGAAAATCTTATCAGCGTTATCTGTACCTACTACAACTTGACTGGGATTCAAACTCAGAGCGGAAGCACACCCCCAAAAATTGACCCGACTTCAAAACTCACCACATTTATTTTTAGAAATCCATAAAAATCATCCAGACGCACACGCAAACATCCATCCAGACTTTGGTCGTTGGGGGCGCTGACAAAATGATGGTAAGGTGCCTCCATTTTGAATTTACTTTGATGTCTACGAAAAAGGGTTCAGCGGCATGATACCCACGCTGGTATCGATAGTCTGATGAAATTTTTTGGCACAAAATGTCTGAGGATTTGATATGCTATGAATGAAATTTTTTTTTTTTAAATTGCAAGCTTTCCCCACACTTAAGAGTAAGCCATGGAGCCGCTCCTGAGAGAAAAAGAGAGAGAGAATGGAAAATAAAAGGGAAAATCCGTATTTCTCGAGATGAGTTCTTGTTTTTTTTATTGCGATATTGTGATATGGTGTAGTGTTTTGTCTTTCGTCCTTTTCAACTGTTTCCTTTTTTGCATGCTTTCGATACTAGTCAACGCGTAGTAGACACCAGATCCCGTTCCGTGTGCGATTTAAGTTCAGTAGATTTTCTTCAGTTCTTGTGCATGTGTGTGGGTTAGTATTTTGTCACACAAAACAAATTTGTATTCACTCTCGCGGGTGATTCTCATGACTTAGTCGCTTTGCCAGGATCAAAGACTTCTGGTCGGTGTGTGGTTTTAGTCAGTTGGGTTGTTTATGCAACAACACGCCGCCGGGAGACACATTTTTTTCCGCTGCATTGTATTGCGAGCCAATTTTGAGAAGATTCGCTTTTTCTACTTGTTTTTTTGTTGATTTAAATCCCGGAACGGGTCCTTCGGGGATAGACGGAAATCTCGTGTGTGAAAACCCCTCGGGAGAGTGCGATGTTTTAATTGAAAATGTGTAATTAATTCAATGGAAATTTCAATGCAAATCAGTGTAAGAGTCAGTGAATTTGGTGCAGTGTTTTCGTTGGCCATGTCGTTGATACTTCTGGAATTGAATCACAGCATGGACACGCGCCTGCTGCTTCCCGATAGTTGTGTGCTTAATGTGTCGATTAAAGATAACGTGTATCAGGATATGGCTTAATGAAAACCCTAAAAATCGTTTATTGCAGTCGTTAGTAGACTTTCGGTTGCGAGTATGTGTATGTGTGTGTACGTGTGTCCTGAAATCAGGAGCCCTATAAGTCTATTGGTAAATTTCGTTAAGGCTTCAATGGCGGTTGGGTTTTGGGGTGGTGACCTGTTGCCAAAAGAATTGGACTAGGTTGGAGGGCAAAAATCGAACGAATTTGGATTAAGGCAACAACAAATTGAATTGCGCTGAAAGGATCATTCTACGTTTATCGACGAAGACATGATTGAATTGGGATGGCAGTATAAGGAGAAAAAAAAATGAATCTATCATCCTTTTTTTCGAGATTACACTTTTTTCCATTTAGGTGATAGTTAAAAATTTATATTGCTGACGACTACAAGAAAGGCTGAAACCTTTTTCAATTAAGGAAATTTCCTCTAAAAATTGTTATCCCCTCACTTTTTCACTTGCATCCTTTACAAATATCCTTGGTTGGATTCGGGTGAATGAGTGCTCTCGTCTGAAGGAGACAAATGCCATATGAAGACGAAGACCATATATAAGAGTATCACCTACCTACATATTTGTGTGGAGGAAACGAATTGTTTGTGGTAGAAACCGCTGCGAAGGATAATCCTGTGATTAATGTACAGTCTAAGAGATGAGTACAATTTAGAGGGAAGATGCGACGTTCGAAGGAAGGAAAATTCTTCATTTTTAAGTTGAAGTTTGTAAAGGATATAATTTTACGACTGAAATGCGAATGAGATGCTTTGCCATGATGGGGAAAGGAGTAACTTCTTTATTTATTTTTTTATTACTATTTCTACGTTTCAAGTTTACGATGACGAGAATCTCTTCATTACCTTGGAATGCAGTCATTTTGGATTATTTTGCTGGTACAGCTGGTAGGTAGTATAGTAAGTACTTACTAGTACTCCGTGGTATGTCCTTTTAGCACAAACAATATCCTGCAAGAATGGATTGTATGCTGTGGAAGATTACAGATGAATTCTATTTATGGCATGATACAAGCAATGGTATACCATGTTCGTTCATATATCATCCTATGTAGTTGCAACTAAGTTTGGTGTTTTTATTTGTGTTGGTAACTTGACTCATGGTAATGGAATAGAAGACACTGAACAAAAACCGAGGAATTTTGTGAAGCTTGAGGGCTTAGCTGATATGGTATCCTTGTTGGTACGACGCAATGGATTAGCACTGTTCTTTTCAAGGTTATTCACATGGAAGGCACTTTTCTGTAAATGACATGTAAAAGCATGAAAATCTCTTTTTAATGAGAGATAGGACTCTTGCATAATTTTAATGGAAGTACGTTGTTGTTTGAGTATGTTCCTACCTGGGACAGAAAGTTAAGACTTGTAAGTCTACAGAATAAAAGGTCACTTGAGAATGGTTTTTTTTTTGTAAGGCTAATGCAGTAGTTGACCTTCATGTTCGTGTGACTAATTTGCTTTCAAGAAGACTGCATGTGCCTGAGAGGAAACATACATAACGGCTTTTAGCATTCAAGGGGTAGAAAGTATTGTATTTGATAAGGCCTCTTACGGTCTTTTTTTGTGTAATTTCAATGAAATTTGGAAACAAGTGTAGGTGCGGATTTTTCGAGGAACACTGACTCTGTTTAGAACCAAAAGTTTGTGATATTTGACGGATTTCCATCATAAGTTCATACCTAACGAGTATGGGATACGAGATTTAGTTGGTACAGACGATAAAGTGCGTCCTAATCATCATCATCTCCGTGAATTCCTTGAGACAGTTGGAAATACCAAAATAAATTGGGTTAAGTTCGGATTAACCTGTTGAAATTTTTGCATGGCCTTGTATCAGTGGTTGTTGATGTAGCACATAAATGGTTGAGAATTTCAGCTTACATATACGACCCAAAATTGACTACAAATCTGATCCATTTAAACATGTTTCGCTCATATTCACGGACCCCAAGAACTATTGTAGACCATGTTATGGTATCGATCCCTCTCTTAAGAGCATGCCTGATTTCCTAAGTCCTTTCTAACCTTAGTATGCTTGGCTATCGCTTTCGAAGGCTCTTGTGGCTGCAAGAATATTTCCAATATTTCTAAAGCTAGTCCTAAGGTTGTCTTTTTTCGCCTTCGTATATTGCGGCAGATAGCAAAATTTGTAGAAACATTACATCCTGGAGCTTGTACTTTGTTTTCTAAATCAGACATTTTGAATCCATTAGTTTTCTAAGAGCCAAGAAGTAGCGATATTTTAGGGACAATGTCCATAGACTTTTTATTGAAATGTACATAGAAATAGGCGAATTTCTTAACTGCTTTGCTTTGAAGTTTCTATTGTCTTTATAGCGACCGTGCTTCATTGGCAATACGTTGATATCATATTTGCCAATTAAAATATTCATCTAGACATTGGTTGATGATGTTGAGAATCTGTTTTAAGCAGGATTAAACGCTCGCTTACACTCATGTACTCATACTCCCGAAAACATTTTCCATCAAACGTTTAATCAGAAATCAGTTGACACCCTCTGCCACTTCATCACGCAACTACAATAATTCGGGGCTGCGTTTTGTAAGATATTAATTCAGAGATTCCTAAAAATTTCAATTATCGTTGCTGAAATAACCTTGGTCTCCCTATTAAGATATCCTCTCTGCGCGAATTGAGCTTGAACAGTTCAACCTTATCTGGTCTTTCTACTTAAAACTTTCCTAAAATCTAATGAATCTTCAACCTATTCTAAAAACTTTAAAAAAAGAGCCGACACAAGCACCAACCTAAGTAACCTTAGATCGCGACTCGTTTTTTTGTATCAGCTAGTTCTGTTGATATTACAGTACAACCTCGGTAATTCGAACTAATAGAAACCTACCTTAGTTTGAACCACGGAGGTTTTCGGATTACCGGATTCCCTTTTCATAGACACTACTTTGCATGAAAAATTAGTTTTAAATAGTTTTTAACATTAAAAATGAATAAGAAAGTTTTCAGACAAGGAAACAAAAGATAATTAATGTAATTCAAATTCTTAACGATTGAATTTTTTAAATTATTCAGTTGTTCGATTTGCAATACTGGAAATTCATTTTCTACTACGAGTAGATAATCCACTAGCTGATTCGCAAATTGAAGAGCACTGCTACTGCAGATAGTTGTTTTGGGTTCAGGTATGGTTTCAATCTCGCTGTCAGAGTCGGTCATATTTTCGCCGTCCAAATTTTCAATTGCTCCATCGTCTGCCCAGTTTCGAATTTCTGCATTTCCAAAATTTATTTCCTGGCGTGATTTGGACTAGAAGACGAGCCAATGCAAATTCGTCACAGCTCTCTTGACGAAGCTGTTGAATTTGAGTTGAAAGGGGTAAATTATCGTCTTCATCCCATTCCGATTCTCGAGGCAATATTTTCGACCAACATTTTTCTATATTCTTCGACGTTATTTGACTCCATGCAGAAGCTAGCAAGTGCATAGCATCTCTTAAACTGAACGACTTGATGCCCTTTGCGAAGTCGGTTTCTTCTGAAGTTATTATGGTAGAGACTTTTTGTGTGATGTTTTAAGCAAATTAATTACGTTTTGGTCCATCGGCTGGATGAATGCAGTTACATTGGGGGGAAAATACATGCACACAGAAGAGCCATCCATAATTTGTAATCCTTTTGAATGGCATGAAGCAGTATCCAGTAACAACAATGCTTTCTGGGGAAAATATTTTTTGCGAAATATTGTTTTACCTGAAAAAGATTTTGCATAACTTACCTCAGGAACAAAAACTTGTTGAAACCAATTCTCAAAGATTTCTTTTATCATCCAGGCATTTTTAGAAGACTTGCATATCAGCGGATTGTTAAATTTCTTAAACACTCTTGGGTTTGTTGACTTTCTAATTACCAATTGTCGAACCTTGTGCTCCCCTGACCTATTGCAGCAGGCTAAAAACATTACCTTTTCCTTGCTTACCTTTCTTCCAGGAGCACTTTTTTCGGATGAAGTTACTCGGGTCTTGTCAGGAAGTAGATCTGCTCTTTTGCAAGGCCCATGCCATTTACTTTTTGATGAAACTCCTGAATAAAGAAAGTTTTTCGCCAGCTATTTTTAAAATCCTCATGTCGCTTTTGAAATTTTTGGACCCATCCCCTGCTGGCGTTGAAATTTGGGCACTCCTTGTAAATTTCGTTAAGCTGATTAGCCTTTTGCGACAGTATAGCAGCGAATATCGGCGCATGTCTTTTGCGTTGTTTGCAAAATCATTCGAACAGGGCCTTCTCCATTTTGGGAATTTCTGGCATTTTCAACGTTTTCCGCTTTCCAATTCCCGACTCAGTTTAAGTTGAATATGCCAAATATTTCTTTGAATTTTGTTTATTTGATATGCTACACTGGTGGCGCTTTTTTCCTTGCTTAATTCGCCCAAATTTTCGCATTTCTGCTCTATGGTTAAACTTTTATGTTGCTTCTGAGGGCGGTTAATGGTGAAATGTAACACTTTAACTTTAAAATTAACTTTTCAAAAAACAAACTGAACACAAAGCTAGTTGACACCAAATGAAAACTACCTACTCAACACACTTCAGCGTCCTTATCGCTAAAGCGTTTAAACAGCGCGGCGGCAGACTTAACCGGATTCGACACATTTGTCTTTCTCAAAAATGTCTTCACACACAAATTCGAATTACAGAGTACGGATTTTGGCAAGCGTTCGAATAATAAGATACGTAATGTAAATAATTTGGTTTGCGAATTAGTGGAGCGTCCGAATTATCGAGTGTTCGAATGAGCGAGCTTGTACTCTATTAGTTTCATTTCAATATAAGAAAACTGGCTCTTCGAAATGTCCTTTTTTATTTTAACTCTACTCTTTAGGCCCCACAACCTTTTACACTGAACATTCCAATTTGGTTTTAAGAAATTGCAGTGGGGAGTATTTAAATCACGACGAACACTTTTTTTTTACAAACTAGCGCGCGCTCAAGGGGTTAAGGTACCTTTACAAGGTATCTCTGAATGTTATAATGACTAGGAAATAGAGAGTTCTGCAGGGCATTCTGCAAGCGAGTTGTTCGGCTTAGGAACGAATCACGATATATCAGAGTACGTCCGAATGTGGGCTTGAGGGTATACTGATGGGCATTCATAGCGAGACGTGTATTATGGTTAAATGTTTGAAGGGGGGAAATCCTACTGGCGAATTCTATGGAGCACTGGTGGTGGAAATAGCGATAAAACAAAGTGAGACACAAGACATTTCGTCGGTGTTCGAGGGTGACCATTGCCTGAGTGATCGAGTAAAGCAATCTTGGCGTTGCCACCCTTTTGGCGGGTATTGGCAAAGGTTTTTTCTATATATTCTTAAGTTGACGTTAAAGTCTAGAGTGAAACTGTGCCTCAGCCAACCGCTCTCTCCATTTAGTGTGAACTTGTGGTAATATCCATCCACGTCCACACACCAAGATGCTACCTTTCCACTCGAGCACGCAAACTAAAGGAAAGTCTTCTTTTTTCGCATTGTACCGCGCCATTGATCTGAAGACACTCTGGGCTGGAGAGGTGGTGTTCATTTGTTCAACATATCCTAGACATCAGGGCGATGAATCCTGACCCTACTGACAAGGTCAATATCGATGTAATTTCGACGGAGGTCGTTATTGTGCTATCTTGTCTTTAATTCCGTTCAAACAATGCGAAATACTTTTTTCCCCCAAGCAAACAATAGCAGGATAAAGTCCATGGTTCCGCGCCATACAGTAGAACTGGGACCATAAAGGTCTTAATGGTTCTTGAGAGCTCTTACTTTTTAGTTGCGTTCTTAATCCAAAGAAAAAGCCATCTTCTTTGTTATGGTTTCCTGTTACAAGGTGCCGTTCATTGGATGTTCATACTAGTCGATAGCATATGTTTTACTCTACCCCCAATTATCATTATACCCGTCTTCATTGCTTCTGCTTCAGGGGCGCTAATTTCATTTCTTTCCGCAATGACAATGTCGTCAAGGTATGCTACGAGTAGGAGCTGTGTAGGCTATGAGTTTCGCACAATTCCTTCAAGTAAGCTATTAAAGGAATCCTTTGACAGCACGTTACAAGATCTGTTGTAATTATCTGGCCGACGGTTTATATGTATATTGTTGATTCAGAAATTCAAGTGTTCATGTAAGACGGTAGATGAAACTTGTACATAGGAACTGATTCTTTCATCTTTCTAGCATACACCGAGTTGGTGCATGCTTCTTACGAAGTCAGTCCCGCTGATTTAAATAGTTCGGCAGGTAGTCCGGTTCTTCCGTAGCCCTGTAGCCTTACCGGTCTTTAGTTTAGATATTGTTATACAGATTTCTTCCTGGTAGGGCAGAATAGTTTTTGACGATCATCGTCTTTGTTGAATGGTGCATTTTACCTGCCAATGGAAAGTTGGTTGTCTTCGCTGTTAAACAGACTGTGCGAGTAATCATTTCACATTTACATTAGCAACTGTGTTTCTATTGTATCATTATGTTCCCATTCTTATCTCTGAATTATTCGGTTTGGTATTTGTGTCCTTGGCAAGTTCTCTTCACATTTTGGTAGAAATTCCGAACATCATTTTTGCAGAAGGCTTTCCATGGGCTCAATTTCTTTCTCGAAAGCCGATGCTACTCGAGTCTTCTATACAGCGCTGCTTCGAACGCTACGCATTTCGCTGCATGCACTTACTGGCTCTCTCTATCAAACCACGGGTTTTGTTATGGTCGGGTGAAACCTAGCATATCCGATGCGGTGTCTCCATCTTATGCTGGTAGCACAGGACTTCTCGAAAGTTTTTGGGAACTCTATTAGCAGTAGTCTCTTGTGATTCACAGTACTTCTTGGGCGTTCTTTAGTCCCGGATATTCCCATTTGAATTTTGGCTACAGCGAGGTAGTGGTCTGCATAGAATTTGGATCTCCAGAATACTAGTGTTGTGTCTTACGTCGATAACAAAGTGCCGAGTCTATTTGAATATTTTTTGATCCGGTGACTCCCAAGTCCCTTGGAATCTTGAAATATGGAAAACGTGTGCTAGACATGATAACATTTCGCTCCGCCACCAGCTCAGTCATTTTTCGTGGCTGGTGTCATAAACTCATCCAACTGTTCTCCTTTCCTAATTTGGCATTAATATCACCAAGAACAATTGTAAGGTCGTGCTTAGAACATTTCTCATATATCTGGTCAAGACGCTAGTAGAACCAATCTTTGGAAAAGTTTTCCTATTCCTTTGCATGTGAACGTGTATCAAGTTTATGTTGGTGAAAATAGGCGCTGATTTTGTTATCTATAAGTATAACCATCATTACAGTAGATGCCATCAGTTCGCATCCCCATTTGGCCGGCCGTCAGATCGACCTTCTTGAATGGCAGCGATATTCGGTTGCATGTTAACTATTGAGGATCCAAAAATTTCAAGCGCATAGCTGAGAGTCGTTGTTTGTTTTCCGTTTACCATAGCCGTCAGCAGTAAATTGATTCATATCCGAGGCCGTTTGTTGCTTTATAATGCTTGGTCGGATTATTAATGCCAAATTTCACAGCGCCACCAGCGTTGGGGGTCGGCAAAAAATCGCATGTCCCCGCGCACTATGGATAAAACTATAAGGCGAACATTGCAGTGAGTGTGAGAGACTAGGGCTTAATGCGCCGCGGACTATCCTGCCAATACTTTATTTTTTACTTTCATAAGTACTTGTAGTGTTTGTAAAGGGCGACCAGATCAGAACGAAAGGAAAAAAATTAAAATAAAACATCAACGGTGTGAGACCTTATTTTCGGCCTGCGTTCGTGCCATTACGGCCGCCTCGGCTTCGCTGGCAGTGCTTCAGGCGATCGGTCTAATTTTTGATGACTCGGTCCAATACGGGCGGCGTTATTTCGGCAATAGCGCGTCGAATGTTGGCTTCGAGCTTATCCAAAGTGATTGGCTTGTTAGCGTAGACTAAGAAATTGACATAACCCTAGAGAAAATAATCGACTGGTGTCAATTCGCATGATCACGGCGGCCAATTGATGAACGCTCGCCGTAAGATGACCTAGTCGCCTTACTAACTTCGAACGTTGAGTTGCTTGTATGGCACGTTGCGCCACGTGCCACGTTGCCACGTTGTTGGAACCACATCTCGGATATAATGATGTTGTCGAGCTCTGACCACAGAAAGTCGGTTAAGATCGCTCTACACCTGAGACCATTGACGGTAACGGTGTCTACTTCTTCATTTCGAAAGAAATAAGGTCCGACGATGCCGCTATGCCATAAATCAGACCAACCAGTCAATCTTTGTGGATGCATTAAGGCTTGGTCGAACATAGAGTTCGCTCTATTAATGTCAATTTTGGTTGTTGACATTGCCGTTGAGCTGAAAATGGGCCTCGTCCAAGAAGATAATTTTTTGGCCAAAATCTGAATCTCCGGCCAACATTTCCAGCACCCAATTAGCGAACTCACGGCATTGTCTATGGTCGTCCGGCTGTAATTCTTGCGTGAACATAATCCTATACGGATGTAGGCCCAAATCCAACCCTAAAATAAGCCGGGTTGACTCTCTGGCCGTGGCCAAGTCAGCTTATCGCTGCCGAATCGACAGTTCTGGGTCTTCTTCGATACTGGCCGCTACGTAGGCTATTTTTTCTTCATTTCACACCCATATCTGTCTGGTTGATGGCTTAAGATCTAAAAGAGTGCACTCACGCTCAAACATTTCCACAGTGCGACGAATTGCCTGCACACTGAAGCTATGATCATGACCGGCCTCACGGCGGAATTCACGTTGCGTATTTAATAATAATTTTTGCGCGTTTGGCAAGTCTAAGACCATGCATGATGAAATGGCAAACCTTACTGAATATTTTGATAGCTTGATACCATTGGTAACATTGGCAGTTGCTGAAACATAACAATTGGGAAAAACTATCATTGCTATCTGGTAACCCGTTATTATATTATTGTGTTTAGGATTAAATCTTGTTCCTATATTTAGTCTTAACAAAATTTGTCCTTTGTTGAACCAAGGTTTAATCAGTCAACCTATTAATGAGTGTTTTGTTCTCACTCAATAACCCTGAACTTACTTTTGATGCAAACTCCTGTTTTGAGCTTGAAGAGATCGCCAGATATTTCGTTTTCCAACATATAGACCAAAAGTCTCCTCGATCGCTTATTTGCTCTCTTCTTTTACTTAAAATTCTTCTTCCATAAACTAGACATCAATTGGGCATTGCAGCATTTATGTAATATCTAACAGTCGTATCTTTTGCTTCCTCTTTAGTGGTGTAGGCATTGGGACCGAAAATGGGAAAGCTACTCCACACCACACTTGTGTCGTAGATAAGTAATCTTAACAAGAGCTCTTAGCCCATTTTAGAGAATCAACAAATTTACTTAGATAAATCGACGATTATTTCCTTACTGACCTGGCTACTGATGTCTCCTATCAATATGTTGGGAAACAGACTGAGTGTACAAGCTATCAGTTAATTTACCATGAGCATCCGTAGCGTGATCTGAAATACTGGAAGTCCATATTTCAAGCTGGAGTCTTTTCGTTGCTACAATATATTAGGTTGCTTTATGCAGGAAGGAAATTAACTTAATATAATATCCCTTCATCGAGATAATTATAATTTTCTCATGGTTTTAGCCATTTAAAAGATTTCTTTGCCAAGCACTCATTTCTTATGTAAAAAAGTATAAAAGCGGCTTCGACAAGTTTCTCTAGATAGGTCACCCTTAAATTGAAAACAGATATTTTTGCGGATGATATCGGTATCAACTACTTATTTCAGAGAGAAAAAAACGGACGTTAAAAAAATATTGGGCAGGCATTTGCTTGAACGAAATTTATTACAATATTATGCATGATATGTTTATAGATAATACAATATTTCCAAATCTCTAAAGTCACCCCATAATCCTCTTTGTGTCTTCTTGTCCTTATTCTTTTTTTTTGGGAAATTCCTTAGATGTGATACCCGTACTCAGTTTGTGTTTAACAAAGATCCAATGCCAAGGGCAGATATTTTCAATTAAGGAGAATGGTATTATGTATCTGTGATACTTTTGATAAATTTAAGAGATTCCCTCGATTCTTTTGATTCGAGGGAAATCTCTTAAATTTATTTCATTGCAGTTAGATACTTTGTAAGATTCACTTTTAAATAACTTAGATGTCAATTCAGAATATCTTATGAAAATGGACAAAAGTTATTTCTCATTCATTTTCTTGGATTTTATGGATTAATTAAAAAAGTGGAATAATTTTATAAATGCAAAAATTTTTATAATTTGCGCGCGCTCAAGGGATTTGTGTACCCTTAAAATGTTTGCACGCAGTTTCTACAAGGGATTGCCAATTTTACAAAGTTTGGGCTATAAATAAATAATTCTCTTCCATTTGGCTTATTGAGAACTATCTCTATATATTCATTTAAAAGGAACATGCTCCAAAATATAATGTCGCTTTAGCTTTGTGAACTAGCAGCTGGCATAGAAGAACTCAAAGGAAGGTTGTAGAAAATTTCCATATAAATCTGTTTCGGTACATGTGACTTGAATCCAATATTCATTGAATTGGCAGGGAAGGTGGTTGAATCCTGAAGCCCAACAGTAAGCTAATAAAAGCATCATCACTAGTTCACATGGAAAAATCCACTTGTCTTTGGCAATTGTAATGTGGGGTGTTCTACTGGTACATTGACGAGGTGAACACCAAATTGAGGATAGGTCTTCTGTTTCAGATAAAACTCTTTCTTGCCAACTTGTCCGTCATATTTTTTTTCAGTTTATTCGTGTGGATAAGAATAAATCAGTTTACTTACCAAGCAGGTCAAAATTTCTATCAGGAAGTTCCTTTGAAAAGAATTCAGCTCTTTAAAACATTTGTGTGGATGATTTTGTTTGCGTGCATGTTATCTGAACTCGTGAATCCACTAGCGCCTGCAGACATATAGTATTTGTAGGCAGACCTACGAGTTACAGTTTCAGGAATAATGCTCTTCTATTTTTACTCTAAAAGCCAATTACCAATAGATTAAGCTTCCATACGGAGGTATGGATCTGTTTTTATTTATTACATCAAGAGGCTGTTTAAGTCCTTTCAATGCTTTGACATTTCTCTAAAGAAGCTTTTGAACTCTGTCTTTAGAAATAATGCCAGAATATTAAACGTCCTTATATCAGAGCAGTGTTTATATCCTTATTGTGTTGACCAAGTAGATGATGAACGTCTTGCTATGATAAATATTATGTTAATTTGTGGTATCCTTATGAGGACCAGTATATCAGTCAATATCCATGGGAATAGTCGTAGTGTTGTGCATTTATAATGACTTTAATATCGGTGTCGAAGTGATGGATTAAAATATCGCAACTTGCCAATAAATTTTGTCTTAATCGAAATTTACTTATGCCTATCTTAAGAATAGGAAGTTCTTATTTGTATATGATACTTTCAGTCTTATCATATCATATCAGTTACCTACTTCATGGCAAAGTGTGTGCACAAAGTGTAAGAAGGTATTATAAATTTTGAGGTCAGTCTTTGTTGTCTTTGATCTTTGCTGACATTCTACTTGTTATCTAGAAACCATATTTTACCCTATGGGCACTGCTTTCGACATAAAATGGCAAATCCTATTTTATGGAAGAATCTTTATCTAAACTATATTCACTTTGTAGTGTCTCAGATCTATTGTGCCGAACAGTCAGCACTATGTCTTCCAGTTTATATGGTTCGAGACTTTCCTTTAAAATAATTTTTCTTTCCATGAAAATCTATACAATAGATTGCGCCTTCTTAAATAAAACAAGGGAGCGGAGTTTTAGGACAATTTAGTTCGAGTTCTGATATGATGTTCCTCTGATAGCACATTCTACGGATCAAAAAGCTTGATAATTTCAATAAACAACTGACCGATAACATCAGGGAAATATTTCTACCTACTCTTGAGAATAGCTCCAGCAGATAATATCTTGCTCGCTTTACTAAGACGCATAGTGATCTTGGACGCGCTGTGTTTACCTTTATCTAAATATGAGCTGTGCTGTTTGCTTGCACACTTCCAAATTTGCCCAGGCTCTTCTCATTTCCAAAACATTACATACTGTGCGATTCGGAGGTTTTCCTTTCTATAAGATACCCTCGATGATGGTCTAAATAAAGAGGAGAATGTTTATGGCCGTGGTGTACTTCTAGCTATACACACTAGTCTCGAGTCTAGACCCTTTAAAAAATTATCCACGTCCAATTTGCGCTAGAATTGCTATTTGCAAGCGCGACCTTTATATTTGTTGCTGCTATATTCGCCCCGCTCAACCAATTCAAGGTTACCAGGTAGCTGTTGATGCAATCGATTGTAATTTTGATGCTTCTATTCCCAACGACGTTTTAATCTACCTAAGCTTCTATGGGCTCAGACTGACTAGTCCTTCTTTACTGCAAAAAATCCCACCTCTGATAAAGGAAATCTTTCCATCGACTGCCTAACTGACTTTGGTCTGTTTCAATTAAGTGTTGTCACCAATACCATTGGCAGACTACTCGACCTAGTCTTCGCCACTGATGAAGATAACTGCGTCATTTTAAAAAGCAGACATCTTCACTCTAAATTGGATAGTCACCACCCTCCCCTTTCTCTTACGTTGACGTATGACAATGGTCTTAATCCTGTTTCCTATGAGTATTCTTACAGTTTTAATTGTCATAGGGCTAACTACGCCAAACTAAAAAACTATGGCCAATTTTCACTATACGGTTAACAATGTCCTCGCATCTTTTTATACCGAAATTTTCAGATGTCTCTCCCAGTCTGTACCCTTTTTATCCAAAAAGAGTCCCTCATCGTTACCACCCTGGTAAGAGCGGCGATCTCTTCGTAACAAGAGAAATAAGCTTACTTAATATCGCGTTTCGACGCCGATTTCTTCTACTACCAGTCTGCCCAAATATATGGAAATGAAGTTGATGTGATTGTCGCCGATTTCGGCAAAGCCTTTGATAGAATTTCTCATGATATAATCCTTCCAAAACTAAAGGCTCTTGGTTTCCAAATAAGCTTTATAACATGGGTTCAATCCTATTTAAATGAACGACGTTATTATGTTCTATTTAGGTCCATGGTTTCTGACCCAATTCCGGTATCCCTCAAGGCAGCCACCTTGGCCCTTTATTATTTATTCTGATCATTAATAAAGTTAACTGCATCGTTAAATATTCGTACGCAGATGATATGAAAATATTATCTTCCAATAGCGACCTCCGAACTTTCACAGTTGATAGCGGCCATATTATTAAAGCTACATCTGTCAAATTAGCTGTCATTTATTCACTCTGTTTTGCTAAATCACCATAGACGGACATAGTGTGCAAATGGTAAAATTATTTTATCACAATGGGTGTTCTGTTCGGTCAACGTTCCGCGCACTTCGCTCATTTTACGGACGCCATAATCGTCCTACCTAGAGGACTATTCGCAGTGTGGTGGATAAATTTGAGTCCACTGGTTCAGTAAAAGACAAACCAACACCTGTATGTCGACGAAACGCAAGATCTGCCGTAAATGTCGCCGCTGTCCGTGAGAGTGTGCAGGAGAATCACAGGCAGTCGATTTCGCGTTGCTCACAAGAACTCGGCCTTTCGCAGACCACAATTCGTTGTGACTTAGGCCTGCATCCGTACAAAATTCAATTGACCTAGGAGCTGAAGGTAAACGGCCATATACAATGACGTGTGTTCGCTGAATGGGCTCTGGAGTAGATGAAAACTGACTCTAATTTCCATCGAAAAATCATCTTCAGCAATGAGACCCATTTCAGGATGAATGAGTACGTCAACAAACAAACTTTTTGAATTTGGGACGATACCAATCCACATGAGATCGAAGAGCGTCCAAGGCATCCCGAAAAAGTCACAGTTTGGTGTGGATTTTGGGCTGGCGGCGTCATCGGTCCATATTTCTTTGAGAACAACGTTGGCCAGGCCATCACTGTCAACGGCGAGCGCTATAGGCCGATGATTACCAACTTTTTTTGGCCTGAATTGGATAATATAGACACCAACGACATGTGGTTTCAACGGGATGGAGCTACGTGCCACACAGCTCACGTCGCATTAAAAATTTTGCACGAGCGATTCGAGGTCATCGTCATCTTACGTGATTAGACCCCATTAGACTTTTTCTTGTATGATTTTCTGAAGTTGCGGGTCTATGCGAACAAGCCACAAACTACAGCGGCCCTCAAAGTCAACACAACCCATGCCATCGGTCAAATTTGGCCTGATTTATGCGCCAGAGTCATACAAAATTGGACATTTCGGATGCTCGCCACTCAGAGAAGCGGCGGTTGACATTTGAACAATGTTATATTCCATACATAATGGCATCAATAGACCTTTCAAACGAATGAAAAATTTCGATGATATCTCACACACATTTTGTTTTATTTAAATTTAAAGATAGGAAGCGCTGAACGAAAGATCCTTTATATCATCTGCCTCAGACAGCCTACTACTACAGGAAGATCTAGACTGATTTTGTACTTGGTGTCAGAAGAATTTTCTTGGGCTAATTGTGTCAAGCTATAACTTATACCCGTAAGCGCCCTCTTACTTCACCTCGCTGCTATCTAATCTGCCTTAGTGAATGAGTGGCCTGATTTAGGTGTCATCTGTGATAAGGAACTGAATTTCTATTCTCACATTGATAATATAATAAAAAAAGCCGACTCTGCCCTTCATCAAGCGCTGGTGTAAGGAGTTTTCCAATCCTCATGGTACCAAACCCCTTTACATAACTTTTGTTAGGCCTCTTATTGAATATGCAAGGTAAGTTTGGTCACCCTACTACAGAACTCACATCCTCCGAATAGAAGCTGCTCAACTCAGGTTTTTACGACTTGCATTACGTGGTCATCCTTGGGATGATAGCCAAAACTTACCACCATACACTGATCGGCAGCAACTTATAAATTTACAACCCCTTTCTATACGCCGAAACGATGCCGATATTCTCCTTATTCATCAAATTTTAGTTGGTAATATCGATTGTCCTTTTTTACTTCAACGTATTTCTTTTAACACCAACCAACGAAATCTTATTTGTATGCCAATTTTCCGGCTCAATCTTCACAGAACCAATTTCAGACACCTGGAGCCAATGTCTAGAATGCTTCGTTAAGTTAACGATATTCTGTCTCTCTTCGACCACCACCTTAGCAAACTCTCCTTCAAGAACATTCTTATTTCCACCTATGCCTCACGTCCTAACTTTCTTTAACCGCTCCCACCCTTTAGTTTGTATCTTTAATTTTAAGTGAAACCCCTGCCTGGGGTTGACCCGGGCCGGAAATCAAATAAGTTTTGTTCGGATTGTTGTTTTTGATGAGGATGGGATGGTAAATGCAAGTACATTTGCCATTAAAAACAAACTCAAAATGGCTTTCACTGCACATTTCACATCGATATGATGATTTGCCATCTGAAGGAACCCCTTACCTCAAACCGTACCTTTGAATTTCGAAGTGACAACAAATGGGTAAAATACCCAATAAAACGAAATCAGTCCAAAGACCAATCTAAATGTCCGGAAAATGGTTTAGCGATTATTGTTATCGACTTCAGTTACGATATCCTTTTTCAGGCAATAACCGTATCCGTCTCTAGGGAAAGCGAGCAGTTTCCAGAATTTGTCTTCTTTCGAACACCCTCTCTCAGTTCTGTTAGCTTATTGGCAGAAGTTATCATAACCAAGGAAGGAGGTCAAATAGAGTCTCTCAAACGTTTTGCAATATCTAGTATGTGTTATTCGTAGTTGTAAAGTTGTAAAGTGGATTGTGTCCGGTACCTGGGTTACATAAGATTAGATAGGGGAGATGGGACTATGTACCCTTATCACTGTGGGAAGACTTGCGATTGTGATTTCTTCAAGTTAGAACTTACACATGATGCCTAAAACTCGGCTACATCTTTGAGCAGTTATATCTTCTGGCTTAAGGTATACCTCACATAGAAGACGTAAACATGTTCTGTTTAAGTGGTTACAGGGGCAACGGATACGCTCTAGTGTTTCTTCGTTCTCTTTTCACGTGCAAAAGTCGTTATCTTGTGCTATTCCCATAATCATAATGCGTTCTTTGACTTTGCAGTGACCCATTATGAATCCGGTTACTGCGTGTATCCAGGCCTAGAAAGCTGTAGGTGTTGTTTTGTTCTTTTGAGGGAAGAGATTGGTAAAAAGTTTTTCTCATGCCTGTTACCTTCAGTAATTGAGTGCTTTGTTCTCACCCACTAATTTATATAGGTAGCTTCGTATGGAGCTGTTGCTGGCCAGTGCTTTGAGAAGTACTCGTATAATGCAGTACCAGAAAGTATCTGATTTTATCTCAAAAGCGTTGATTTGTAGGGCTGAAAGAATATAAAT